>OZ004696.1:12718022-15218022 GCA_963924545.1 Pogonocherus hispidulus | reverse complement strand
CGTAATAACAGTAGTCTAATTGTTGACCCCATAGATGACAGAAAGAAAGAAAGAAAGAAAGAAAAGAAAATGTAATAAATTTTATATTAATATGGAATATTAAAATGGGACTTTCATTTAAATTTAGACTATAAAAGTATTGGAATATAAAATTCGATCAAAATTATTCGAACAATACTTCAATATTAGGAACCCAATATAAATAAATTGTTTTATTAAATTAACCATAACTTTTTCTATTAATAAATTAGTTTTTGTATTCTACAAAATTCCTTTCCAAATTTTATATTGAAAATAGTCTAGATAATGATTATAGCACTGACATTAATATGAATTACTTAATTAAATGGTTAAAATCATCGAAAAGTACATTAAACAACTTTGTCATTGTGCAAAATTTATAAAAAAGATTAACTTAATTGGCCCTATACGCGTTTAGTTTAGTGCATTTTCATTATCTCAAAAATGAGGCTTCTTATTGTTAGATATATTAAATTATCTGTGATGTATAATTTATTCTACCTTAAACTATCCATTTTTCTCAAGATTGTTCAAAATACGAAAAAAAGGAAAGAAGATAAAAAGGCAAGAATTTCATTATTCCTCTATATTTTCTGCTCCCAAAGTCTTAGTGAATTATAATATGCGATATTTTGAAAGTAATTACAGGATCTACCAAGACGTACATTTAGTCAAGCATAATAAGCAGCTTCCTACATAAACGCGTAATCCTGCTACATTTGCAGGAAAGTTAATAGGCGGTTTAGGAACTCGAGAGTAATTCCTTGAAAACTCTTCTATATTCAGGTACGGATTGGCCCTTTGAGATCTCACGAGGCTTGATATCCTTTCTATGTATAAAACTAGCATGTTTGTTTCTAATGTTTGAGTACTTTATTTTGGTATAAGATTAGATAGGTTATTGATTACAAGTACAAAGTATAGTCCTTTAAGCTTTTGTTAAAATTACTGAATGTTTATTTGTTTGAATTTCAATCATGCATAGTAAATATTTACACTTCAACTTGGACAGATTTTTGTATAAACGTCCGGCCAGAGAACTTTTCAACAATGAAAAATATATTGCTTTTCTTTCAGAATATATCCATTTATAATTAGGTATTTGTAAATTAATTAATTATATCCATTAATAAATAATATTGAATGCCGTACACTAAAAGTTCCTTAAATTGTATTTGCAATTGATGTTAACATTTTGCATACATTGTAAGCATAGGTATTTTACCTATCATTTCATTTCAATTTATGTATATTATAGGGATTAAATTTTATAACTATTCATATAAATTAAAATAAAATTTAGCCAGGGTCAAATCAGGACCATCAGTAAAGTTGTTATTTCTAACAAAATTACCTATACCTAGAAATAGATATAGGTTAAATAATTTGTTAATCGCCATAAAAAAAATATAAAAAGTGAATAGGAAAGGCATCTTGAGTTTCTGTAATTATTCATTATTATAATTATTATTAAATATTTCACGACTTACATGTATAAGTTCAGATAACTTGAATCCTTATACTAGTTATCTAAATTATCTATTTTTTAAAAGATATACGTAGGAGTGACTAAAAAAAATTGAATTTATTTGAAACTGATTGCAGACTGACTTACTGATTTCGTCCAGTCTTAAGCCATTCTTGAGAATTCATGAGGTTCTTCAAAACATAAATATAGGACAAGAAACATAACATGTCAGAAGTGATATTAGGTATATACGTATTTTACATACTTATATTGTTTTATTATATACAGTCTGTCCATAAAGTAACATCCCCCTGCTAACTTTGGAACGAATCGAGTTAGAGAGTTTTAACAAAATACAGGGTGAATAACGTAAAATGAAGTTGATTCTGACGATAAATTCGATTCTTCAAATTCAAAGATGGCGCCACGGGTGCTGTCAACTCATTTTTTTTTAATAGCAAAGTGTGCCGTGTTGCACCTCATTTAAAATATAAGTCAATTATCTACTTTCTCATTTTTGAAAAATGACAATCGAGATGGCCGTTCTCTAGTTACGAGCGTTTCTGTTTCTAATCTAATCCGTGAATAAAGTATTACAAATATTTATTAAAACAAAAAATAAAAGAATTGAATAAGTTGTTCAAAATGTTGTCCATTGCGTTCTTGGCACATAAAAAGTCTACTTTGGAATTCTTCCCTGATATTTAATAAAATTTCTGCAGGGATATTTCTACACATATGTGTTAGACGTTGCTGTAGTTCGTCAATATTTACTGGAGGAGTTCTGTAGACTTTTGACTTCAAATATCCCCATAAGAAAAAATCAAGAGGAGCTAACTTCGCGGAACGAGCCGGCCATTCTATCGGGCCCCTTCTGCTAATCCATCTGCACGGGAAGTGGTTATTTAAAAAATCGGTAACAGGTCCATAGAAATTAGCTATTTTGAATGTTATTATTGTGCTATTCTTTCTATCTTTGGAAAAATTTCCTCCCACAGCATTCTTAAGTACAGCTTCTCTTAAATTTTCTCTTAAATCAATGAAATCTATCAAATTGAATAACTTAAAAAACATAAGAAAAAACCTGTAGAAACTTTCAAATACTCTTAAATTGAACACTAAATTACTTTCTCGAACCTTATTGACGTTTTACTGACAGTGGCAAGCAAAGGCAAGGAGACTTGATAAAAGCAAAATTTTTAAATATCGTTAATACAAACACTTGTAACTAGAGAACGGATAACTAGATTGTCATTTTTCAAAAACGAGAATGTAAAGAATTGAATTACCTTTTAAACGAGGTACAACACGGCATTTTGCTATTTAAAAAAATTGAGTTGACAGCGCCCGTGGCGCCATGTTTGAATTTGAAGAATTGAATTTATCGTCAGAATCAACTTCACTTTACATAATTCACCCTGTATTTTGTTAAAACTCTGTAACTCGATTCGTTCAAAAGTTAGCAGGGGGGGGGGTTACTTTATGGACAGACTGTAGTATAGCACATGGTATTAGTATATAGTATTTTTTATACCATTCATCCTACATCTTATTTGAGGTCGATATCTTAACTAATTCATCAGTTAAGGTGCCGGGTTACATTAGGGATGGACTGTATGTATACTTAGATGCTACATTAAAAAAATTAAACTACATGTGTGAAATATTTTTCTATATTTAAATTTAAATTCTGCATCCTACAGCCGAATCGCTATTAGCATAAACATATTTAAAATAACGGTTTGTTTGAACTGTGACGGGCTGATTAATTTATAAAACCCCAAATATGTTAGTATATGCTGCCAAATATGCTGCTGTTTAAACTCAAAACATATAACTCTATAATAAGTGCATTATTAACTATAAAGTATCTCTATTTCGTGCAAAATCTGGCACGGTCCTTGCGAAGTCATTTCTGGCATCAGATACTACATGCCGCCGGCGGATAAGTGGGGTAGGTCGCGGAGCATCCTGCTAGTCCCGACGCTCTCGGCGCGCGTCGCCCGAGGGCGCCGCGCCCGTCTGTCAACCGAAACCTCGCCGCGCTCCGTCGAGACGCTGGCTCTGTTGCTCTCCGCGTTACGGGCTGAAGTGGCGTGTTGGTGATCAGATTATTAAACTCAGGTAAATATAAATATAAACCCATTATAATCTATTGGGTTGCTGTTGTAATCTAACGTTGAAGTCTATTTTTCTAGTTGTTGGGATTTTCATAATTTATATTTTATTTCGGTTTGTAATTGACTTTATCTGAAAAATTCTGTTACTTGTATAAATTAGTAATAGGAGTCGCTTCTGTCAATGTCTTTCGCTTACTAATTTTTCATCAACTGATAGAAATGAGTGTATAGTTTTTAGTTATATATCTAAATAAATAGCGCTTTCACACAATACCTACTGAACATTTACTTTCAGTATTTAGCTATTTTCAATTTCATGAAAAATAAAATTGAAAAATGTATTAAATCTACAGCATATACCGCATATATACTTATGTTACGGTACCTCAATGATTTCGCATTTTATATTAACAAACAAAAAACATTAAAAAAATAGATGTGATTTGTGCAAATTGAAAAAATCTGATATTTACAATTTGCAGTAGATATACTTAGTTTTTGTAAATAAGCATCTATGAAACACGAGAATTATTTGTGTACCGATACTACCTTTAATTATATATTTTTAAGATCATTACAGATTTTCGGTTTGGCTACATCCAGTCAATATTAATTTTTATTTTAATAAAAGCCTTTACATGTCTGAACATTTGGAGACAAGGCTCTCCCAAAACTATCGATATAGGCGTTGATGACTATCTCTAATTGTCAAGGTGACAGAAAAAATCTGAGTAATGTGACTGAAAATATATATAAACAACTTCTTTTTGTTTTTCCAGCCTAGAAAATTTTCATTTGTTACATTATCATATCGCTTATCAATAACGGGATGTAAAAACAAGTTCAACTACTTGACAGAGCTGGGATATACATAAGACATACCAACGAATAGTACACGTCAATTTTATATCTACCATTTGTAAACGCCTTATTTAAATAAGGACTAAAACAAATTAAGCCAAAACAGCTATTCTCCTGCCTAATACCACGCCGAGCGTTATTCACTAAATGGACTTGTTTTGAATTAGCTATATTAATTCATTACCTAGTAGGTATTATATTGTTGACAAAAGAATTTAATAAAATGGGAAACTAGTGGAAGCGAAATCTTACTGGTCTGAATTTATGCGACAATATTATACATTTGTTCAAATATGTAAATTTGGTATTACACTAAAGGAAAAGATTACTAATTATAATTAAACTTATTTGGTTCTGCGTAGCTTACTGAATATAAAACAGCAAAATTATTATGATATTTTTAGATAGGCAATAACTGACTAGATTTTAGATATTTTAGATATAAATAAGTAATTTTGAAGACATTATTTTCTTTACATCTAATAATACTACGGCGGAATACGACGTAAAGGCGGAAATTTTCCGAAAGTGGAAAAT
This sequence comes from Pogonocherus hispidulus, assembly GCA_963924545.1. Classification (NCBI taxonomy): domain Eukaryota; kingdom Metazoa; phylum Arthropoda; class Insecta; order Coleoptera; family Cerambycidae; genus Pogonocherus; species Pogonocherus hispidulus. The sequence continues at coordinate 15,213,015 of OZ004696.1, read as the reverse complement.
TTACGGAAAAATGTCCATGTTGAAAATGGAAATTTACAGCTTTTAACCAATATGAATTCGTAATTGACATTTACAGATCATTTAATTTAATATAACTCTAGGATTATGTGGCTGGTTTTTATGAACATCTAATTTGGTAACTACGGTAACTGGTAATAACTGATATTAAATATCAAATCATGTGAACTAATTTCAGTTTTTCTATGAGCAGACCTTAGGTTAATAATTATAAAATAAAATATTCAAGCAAATTGTGATTTGGTCATCGTTTCCACATCAAAATATTGCAATATTTAACACTGTTGGTTATAATAGACAAGTAATATCATGATAAGAATAAAAACTGGTAAACAAGGGATATATAGCTTATTCGGATATTTATTTCTGTATATTTAAATTTATCATTTGGTAGAATGAAGCAAAAGCTAAGTTATCAAATCTTTTTCTCAGTGTAGACATATACTTTAGAAATAAACAATTTGATAACACTCCTTTTTTGGGTCCAATGAACATTATATCAATTTTAATTTAGTGATTAGAAATAAAACTCTTCGTAATATTACTAAATCCTTAATTAAAAGAACGAATTATGCTAAATTCCATTGAAGAAACTGACCGGAAGCTCGCAACATTGAATATCGTTTGATATTCATATACCAATATTTTACAGTTCATATCAACTATATAGTGATTTGGTATTATAAAATAGATAAATTATAATAATTGTAGTAGTATTGTAGTATTTTGATTATAATATCAAAATATTGTAACAATCAAAATTAGTAAAGAAACCATCTAGCTGATATATGCTAGATATGCATTTCCTCGTATTTAAGTTTTTCTATTTGTGACGACTTGATAGCTATTCAATTTTGGTTCGACATTCCATGATGATCCAAAATTAATAAGAACCTTGTCGTCTTTGATATTCTTAAGAAGTACAGTGGATAAAAAAATATCGAATCCAGTCAGTTGTGCGACTTATTAAATTCCTCAATCAATGTTAATAATAAAACTAAATTTAGAATATAAATCGTTGTTTTTTTAACCGTACACTGCTACAGATTAAGTTTATTATTTGTTTACTGTTACATAATACTTATGGCCCGCTAGTTTTGGTTGATACATATGAATTGGTGGGTCCATTGTTTTATTTTCTCACATATTTAAACAATATGTTTATATACAGCAAAAAACCATACCGTAAACTAATATTGCTATTTATACAAATTAAAATCAGATATTTCAAGTGAGAACCCACGCATTGTGACTGGGAAATACTTAATAGTCAACGAACTGCAGAGACTGAAAATTTTATTTGAATATAGTTGATTCCGCCTACCTTCGTTATGTGAAGCTTCGCAGACTATTATATTATTTTCATTAAAAAAAAGATGACGAACGCAAAATAAAAATATTATTATAGTATATTTTTAGTACTATTTATTAGTTTATTTAACTGTTTACATATCTTTCTTTATATAGGAATTAAGCCAAAAAGTTAACTAAGAAATTAAATTTAGAGTTTTAAATTTTTTCATATTTTCATATGGCCTCAACTTTCATTAATAATTTATCTTTTAGTTAACTTTTTGGCTTAATTCCTATATAAAGAAATATGTAAACAGCCAATAAGCCAATAAATAATATCAAAAATATACTATAAAAAAACCACCAGAGCTATTATTGAACTCAAACATTATTAGGATAGATTATAGGGTGGACAAGTAGATATATATATATAATAAGTATAAGCTTTTAACTTATGGATAGAAGATAATAACAACATTTAAAATAGTTGATTATTTTCCATGGGATGTTATTTATTTCGTACCATATGGCAACCAAGCAGTGTTAGAGTGCAAGATGAATTTGAACAATAGTCCAGGGTTATTAAAATCTATTTAACGATGAATTCACAATTTTCCTGAGCAGCTTTAAAATGACACGTCTTTATATATTTTATTTTTAAAACAGCACATGCCATAATGAATAATTAAATCCCTTAAAATATTTCTGGTAATGAAATCATTCTATAGAGATATTTCCAACACAGCAAAAGATTTAAATTTATTACAAATTGGAAAGTCAGTCATTAATATAAATTATACAAATTTGTCAAAGTATAGAAAATGTTTAAAATGTACCTTCTAGTACAAAATATATACGAATTAAGATCTAAAAATTGGAAGATGCCACTTTCTCACATAATATAGTTATCCTTTTAATGGTATAGCTTTATATTAAAATATGCAAATTGTTCCATTTTCGATGGGATCCTAAAATATCTCAGAAACTATAGAAGTTACTGAAATAAAAGTTGCACATTCTCATCTTCAATTTTTTAAATATTTTTAAACACAAAATACACGAGAAGAATACTTTACAGTTTCTGAGAATATTTATATATTATTTGTCTCTCAAAATGAAAGTTTTGTATTATTTTTTTAAATAGAAATATTTGACTCTTTAAATAGGTTTTAAAAAATATCGTGTCAAATTGCATGATTCTAGCAAAAAAAATATTCGTGATACATGAGTGAGCAGCAATTTTGTTTTTAAATATAAAAATCCATATTTTAAAAAAGTGAGTTGGTAACGATATCTCAAATGTTAAGTCATCTCAATAAATTGGTGGTACTATTTTATAGGTAGGTTAAAATGATGGTTGGTTGTCATTTAACTATTTTTGTCACGTTAATACTTCCCGAGTTATTAAGAGAAATAGTTTTCGACGTTTTTCATATTTTCTCTAATATCTCAGAAACTAAAAGCAATTTAGCAACACTGTAAAACAAACACAGAAAGATCATCAGAAGGGTAAACTTTTTCTAATTTAACCGATTTCTTATCAATTACAGTTTCGAATATAGCAATAGCAGCACATGCTATTTAGGACGTCCTGTATTTCGTATCAAAAACGGTACAATCGGTATAAAGCCACAATTTGAAGATTCTGTAACAACTTCTAGAAAAAAAAAAAGTAACCATATGCCTCTATGAATGTAATCCTATCAAATATAGAGGTTAAATTATTGATAGTATCGACTGTTAATATGCATTATTATTTGAATTAAATAAAAATTCTTTCCTTACTAAGCTGACGTGAATTATTCCCGTTCGACAGATGGTTCGATTTGTTTTAAGAATTATAGAAAACCCTAGTATTAAATTTTCCTAAAGAAACATTGTGTTGCAACATTATACACATTATAAGAACGAGTGAGTAGTAACCAATTAAAAAAAAATTGTGGTTAAACGGGAAAATTGAAAAAATACAAATGTCATACACAAGCAACAAAAAGAACGCAGTAAGAATGTTAACAATAGTGTAATTGGAAAACTATATTTCACAACAGAGAAGTCTTACGCGGAAGTTGATTATATTTATATGATAGATAACCCTTACCACAGAAATTTGGTTTGAGATGAAAATATAAATATAAAAATTACTTAAGAATTATTGTAATGAAAATATCGGAAAATGTGGATGGATACTTTCAGGAAAACCACATTCTTATTCTCCAAATTTAACATATTTAATAAAAGGTATCGTGTTGCATTCAATCACTGCTAAATTGTGGATAATCCGCCTCCAGCGCTGTTTACAGTACAAAGGGACTCCACTGAAGGAGACAAAAATTGTCAAGAATTTGAACAGCCATATTATTACCAAAATACCAATATTTAGTAGCCACACCCTTCCACGAAATTTGTCTTGCATCAGCAATTTGTTCTGCGAATGATGGTTTTGAGAAATTTATATATGTATGTATAAATTGTTTCATAGGTACGTAGGTACTATAGGTTTAATTAGAAACGCGAGAATAAGGGAAGTACCTATTTATAATAACATTATGTTAATGCTCCTTGCGGCTTATTGTATCTGTGGCTACTTTATGAATAATCTATCTCAGTTATTATTATTACTGCATGCTGTATCGTAATATCCATGATTCTAGAGATATTCAAGATTTTAAAGAACATAAATTTATGTATTTTGACCATATATACGATCTCAATAACAAAAAAGTACCGAAGTAGACAATTCTTTTAAAAAACCACCTAGTTGGAAATTATATTTTATTGATTTTTCAAATTTCATAAATTTGGTGGCACTCTCTAGGTTTATATTTTTTACTGTATAAGTTGTCCTAAAAACAATAATCAACCTGTAAGTCGTTTACTTTTAAAGAGTCATGTGATTTTCGTGTTTTTACAATTTTTTTACAAGCACGTGAGAAATTCCAAACGTTGTCGTTGTCGCTATCACTGACGTCTCTTCTTTGTTTTTGCATTATCACTATTACTATCACTACACCTAAATAAGTATCAGTATCACAATCACTATCATTATTCATAGTTTTCTTTTGGAATTACACCACCTGTAAAATAACAATAATCAGGAAAACAGAAGCATATAAATTAAATATTCAAAGTGCAATATCAAGGGAAATTTCTAAAGTTTGCCCTAAAAAACAATTACAGGTGGTGTATTCCCAAAGAAAACTATGAATCATGAAAACGCACCACAAATAAGTTCCAGACACTATCATTATTATTATCATTAGCCTTATTATCTTTACTATAATTATAATTATCATTGTTCATAAAATATTAAATATTCATAGATATGAATATTGGTTAATTCATGATAAACGAATATTAATTAAAATTGCATATATCGCTGAACAGTTAGGTACGCATACAATTATTTACGTAGCAATATTAATAAAAAATCCATTTAAACTGAAATCTCAGTAAATAATTTCAATCTCAATATTTTGTTTTGGGTTTGATGTTTATCAAAATGAAATCCTTATTTCGTTCTTACAATGACAATGTACAACATTGCAAAATATTTATAGAAACTGTAGCTGTTAAGAAATATTTCTTATATACGTATCCATATCTTTATAATAACACTAAAAGTAAGATAAACCAGTTAGAAAAGCAAAGAAATGCTTTTCAATTATAAAAATGTCTTACAAATTACTAAAAGTTACTTAAATTTACTTTGGTTGTTCTAAAACTCACATTTTTACCAAAATGCATATGACCCCGTGACACCATTTGAAATTTTTGCGTAGGCATTAAAATTACCGTTAAGATTCGCAACTGACAGTAAACTGAACGAAATAAGAGGAACTTAATCACTGGAGAAGTGTGAATCAATCTTACTCAAAGGATTATCTTGTTGTAAATATAAGTGTGTATAACAATGCCTCATTCATAATTATACCGTAAGAGTATACGAAGAACATTACTGTTGAAAAAAGTAGAATTTCTTATTGCCGTTCATGTTACAGAACTCTTAATATATTTTCTTCCTACAATAAAATTTCATGTTAATTATACGAGTGTATAACTGTCTTTCTGTATCGTTTCTTTTACAATTAAGAACCAAAATGCTATGTAAAATATGAAGCGTAAAGATTAAGGTAAAGAGAAAGAAAATATAAAATTTTTTTTTAGAAAAGTTCCTGCCAAAAGTACTGTTTTTGTTTTCGTTTTTTTTTAATAATTAAGTACTGACTTATTTTGGCATTTAAATTTAATTATTTTTTAAAAATCTACGTTTTAAGAAATTATGTAATAGGAAGCGCCACTTTACCTTTATAATATCAATAATAAAAATATCACTTTAAGGAAATTAAAGTACTAAACAATATTACGAATTTAAAACCACAAATCTGTCGTGTTCCAAAAACATTCCATAATACATATATATATAGTTATTGCTTATTTGTTATACTTTTCAGTTTTATCAAACCTACAACAAATGATAAAGTTTTAAGAAATTACGTGCAGGTACTTTTTAATATCCTAAGATGAATAAGCAGCGATTATGCCTCCCATAAAACTGTATTAGTGGAATAATAACAAATGCGTATAAAATGAAATCATTCATAACTATCGTTACAGTATGGAATTCCCCGTATCCAATTTTTATATACGTTATATGTGACGCTATATTCCTAGTTTTCTGAATTATTTCAAGGTGATACAAGCTAGTTAAATGGTTCAGAAAATTTTTCGTGTTTTATGTATTTATTATAAATTATGTACTTCTTAAATATTGTTTTAAGTCTGACCTATTTTGTGATTCATTCTTTAACCACAGAACGTGTCAGAAATTCTGTTTACAATTAAATTAATTAATCTTAAATTGCATATTAATAGTTGTCGTATCAAGGAATAATAACAAATTTTAATACATTATATGCAACTGCGTAATAAAGTTAAAGAAAAATTACACCCACAATATCTAAAACAAACGATACTTGTTTATTATTATACAGTGCGGACGCGTGGGGTGGAACAAATTCATTTAAAATTTAGTGGTGGAAAAACGCTTGGACACGTCGATTTTTATTTTTGGCTGCGGTTTTTCTAATGGTCAATTCATGTACACAGGGTGGCCCAAAAATAAGTTACGACCATCAACTTCATTTTTTCAAATGGAAAAACCTCAGTCATTTTTGAATTCTGCATCTAATTCTAAGTTTGTTTCATGTGCTATGTACTAAATCCAAACTCAACAATTATCGAGACCATTCCGATTGAACATATCAATAACTGAGTTTCAAAATTTCTGTGGTCTGAAGAGGACCGATTTATTAAAAAAACATAACAAGAAATCAAATTAAATGTTCAAACTCTTGACCATTAACTTCCTGACAATAGGGAAGTCGAACTTCAAATTCTGATTGATTTTTTCAAATATTGAGTGTGAGTATAGGACATGGTACATGAAACAGACTTAGAATTCGATGTAGAATTCAAAAATGAAATAAAAAACAGGTGTTTCCATTTGAAAAACTGAAGTTGATTGTCATAACTTATCTTAACTGTGTACATGAATTTACCATCAGAAAAACCGCAGCCAAAAATAAAAATCAGCGTATCCGAGCATTTTTCCAAAAAACAAACCTTTAAATTTTAAATGAATTTGTTCCAACCCAAGCGTCGTCACTGTATTTTGTTTGGATCGAGATCCTTTGTGCCTCGTAAAGTTGATATAAATTTACTTCAGTTAATCTATTTTAATTAAATTTGGAACTGAACTGAATATCCGCCAGCCCGGAAGGACCATCTGCCTCTATCATAACGATCCAATCGATTTGGCGACTGAGAAATTAGTAGGGGAAATAAAAGTTTATTGAAAAAAGTTTGGACAATTAAAATTTGGATATTTCGTACAATATCCACAAGCTGACTGAAATACATTTATACAAATTGATACAGATAATTTAATTTTCACTTTTAAATTGTCTGCTTCTGGATATAACAGAAAATTTCTCATAAAATTTATTAGGGTTCCATCCTACCTTAAATCATTTTTTTATTATAGTACGTATAGTATTTTATGATTTCATAATTTAGCAAAACAGTTACAATCAGTATTTGAACATATTATTATTTAAAAAAACGTGTCAGGTGATGTTCTTCTTAATATTACCAATGTTATGGTATTCCCACTACCTCTAATTTTCGTCTGAAAAAATAAAAGGAAATGGAAATTTCATTATAATTAAATAACGGGCATTAAAAATGAACATCTGAAATGCCCTGGAGCAATACATATACAATAATAACAATACATTTTTTAATATTAAGTTAAACATGACAAATTTTTAGCGGTTTCTCTCATATTAGAATAATTCTCTAGAAGTCGTATTGGGTTTTGAAAATTTTAAATAATAATGTTTGTTAGTTGCTTGTTTAGTAATATTCGATGCAAACTTGTATGCAAATATAAAATGAATCAATGTCAGAACCTACTTTTTTTAGTTCGAGGCTACTTTTTACAATAACATCGATTGAAATGATCTATCCTTTTATACAGCCATTAGAAGCATCATACTGTTCAAAACTGTACAATTTAGAAAACTACTTCTAAGTGATTAAAATATTTTTATATATTTGACCAGTACTCCATAAAAAAACTATGGAACTATTCTAATTATACGTCTACTAAAAATTCAAATCCCAAAAACAGGTAAATGACCTCACTGGACACCCAGACTCACTGTTCCGTTTTCGTTAATTTTATATATCAACAAATAAACATGGCATAGCTTGACTAAATATGTAGAAAATTCGTGTTGCGCTTGACTGCAATGCCAATAGCTCATAGAAATTGTGAGTTCAAGGGAACATGCCTTTCCTTAATTTTACACGAAGTATTTAGTGTTAGTGACCAGACCATTGCATCACATGTAGTAGTTTGCTTTATATGAAATTGGCCACATTTAGGAGAAAAGGAATGTGTTTCTTGAATTTAATGCTAACTATTAGCAGTATTAATAAATGTGTAAATGGTATATGAGAAAAAAATTAACTGTATATTACTATAATATGACTATATCTGACTAGAATGATTAAAAAGTAAAAATAACTGTTGCAATTACATAATGGGAATTGAGATTTCCTATTTTCTTAATAGAAGAAGAAAATAATAATAATAAACCCTCAATTTTCTATGTTTAACATAATAATGACAGCACATTGAGCATTAGCGATAATAAAACTATTTTTAATTCAAAGAACATATTTTTTAGGTATCTATTTGGGTTACAAATTGAATCTAAGAGATTTGTTATTATAACAACTATTTAAATACATTTATTTGGATAAATATCTAAACAGTATGTAAATAAGTAGAAAATGTAAGGTACAATACTATAAAAAAGTAGTAAACAAATAACTGAAAACACCTGAGTATGAAACGGTGAGTGAACTTCATTCTTAAACAAAATTTAAAGCCTTGATCACAAAATATCTATCTATTTTCAGAAACAGCTGTAATTAATTAAAACGTAGATTTTAATACTGAATATTGGTTTTATTTGAACGTTATTTCAATTATGAAACAGACAAAAAAATGTAATAATGTCTGCAACTTATTTGTGGTGCATTTTCATGATTCATTGTAGTCTTTTTTGGGATTACACCACCTGTAAAATAATAAAAAACAGGAAAACAGAAGTATTCAAATTAAATATTCGGTGTAGTATCAAGGTAAACTTCTAAAGTTTGCCTCAAAAAAAAAACTGTATAATAAATCATAGACAAACAATTACTTTATGATAAAATGGAATAAAATAAATATTTCATAAATTAACTAATTTTCATCGGTGGTTTTTCAGTTTTATACAAAATTCTGTACCTAATATTACAAATCATATTTTGAATTATGTTTAAATAAAATAATTATATGATAAAATTTAAAAGAAATGAAAAACTTAACTAGCTTTTTCTAAATGTTTCAAGTCGATCCTAGACTGGTCGTCAGTAGAAAGTTGGTATGATTAAATCTGGTCAGATATTGACGTGATGACATTTTTAATTCAAAATTTCATCACATCACATTTGATCGTTGTGTTATTATTAATTTTCCACTGGTAACATCCTTCCGGAGTAGAGCAAGCTACGTTTGATCCAATAATATTGTTTCTGACGAGATACAGTTATCAGTTATCACCATTAAGTTTAATAAAAGGACTTTCTTTAAATTTTCTTTTAACTGATTTTGTCTTCTTTTGTAAAATTCCAACCAGAGTGTATCCAACCAACCCGGTGACCGTTGTCCCATACATGTTTTACTAATGTAGACTTATCAATTTGGTAATCCTTAATAAAATTTTTATGTTCGCGGACCCTTATTTGTAATGGTCTAGATGTCTCACCAATATAATATTTGCCACATTCACAAGGAATTTGGTAAATACAATTTTTTGAATTTTGATCATTATTGATTGGGTTTGTTTTTTATCAATATCTACAAAAACTTGTTTTTACTTATTTGTTTTTTATCATTTTACCGGTGTTGTAATCCCAAAAAAGACTACAATGAATAATAAAAAAAAGTAATATTACATTAATTTTAAAAACATTCAGACAAAAATACAATAATTACTACTATTATTACCATCCAAATTCAAAAACAAATATGGGAAGTGATTAAATTAAATTGATTGTATCTACATATTTATTATAACTGTAGTGGAACATTAAATATCACATGAAAAACACTTAATCACACGGGAAAGGCCCATTGTATTTATTGCAATTAAAGCTAAACGCTAATTTTGTAACAAGGATCTTCCACAAAAAATGATCTGATATTATCAAATTCCTCAACTGGAGCTTCCATAATAAATGAGTAATGACCTGAAGATTTCGTCCGTACACGACAGGCTGTACTACTCAATTATTTGGGCAACATCTCTCCACACGGTAGCACAGACAAATATTTTATGCTTGGCTTTTTCATAACAGAATAATTGCCTTCTAACAGTATCTTCTACGACTCGCTAAAAAATTTATTAAACGTAATTATGGGAGGCAGCCGGAGAACGTCCGTAAGATATTGCCTCAGGGAAGGACGATCCAACAAAATAAATAATGTTTATACAAATTTGCTACTATTAGGCGTGATTATGTAGATAGGATCTATCTTCATTTAGGGATGACGTCGCCGTGTTTTGAAGAAAACGCGTGTGAGTCACTACTTCCAGAATGATGGAATTTTTGGTCACTACTAATTTTATTTCTAATTTTATCATTTGTTATTAAGTGGGTCTAGGTGATATTTTTAATAAAATATATGGCTTTAGGATATTTACCTAAAACAGGTGTTTGTTTATAGGATATTGGCTTTTGCACAATTACAGTACTGTTACAGTATACCACTGAATAGTAATTACACATTTTCCAGTACTAAATATAAGAATATATGATTGCAGCTTTAAACCATGATCAATAACCAAGAAAATAGGTATTTCCTATTTAAATATTTACCTGCGTTTAAATTATTTGGAGATTGGCACAAAAATATGTTTGTACACATTAGTATACCATCCTAGACATATTATCTCTTTTGTCCTAACAGAGACAGCACCTCTCCCGTCCATCGTCATTGGTGTTCTCGCGAAACAACTTTCTATGACACTCTGTAAAATATGCAGGGGTAGTTCCATAATAAAATGGGGTTGATAATTAAATTTAATTTAATTTACTTCTCCAGTTTTATTTAAGAAGAATGCAGGATTATAAAATTAAAAATTAAGAAATTCGTTATTAGAAAAGATTTGTTGAATTGCTTTCTCCTGAATCTGTACTTCGTCATCATGTCTCTATAAGAAATATTATTACCGTTGACTGAATTCAGTCAACGTTATTACTGGCTTATTTTTTATGTACAAATATTTGTTGAAATTATGGCCACATTATTATGTTGTCTGAAAACCCACTTCAATATGATTTTATTGCTGTATTATTTACATATATTAATGAACCTTAATATCGATGTAATGTAAGTTTGACTACCAACAAAAAGTATGAAATTCAAATTCGTCCCGATTTCACATTCAGTCCCACCGTCTCAGTATGGGATAACAGTTAGTGCAGACGGTGCACTAGTCATTCTGGTTTTACAACTGGTTCCAAAACTAAATATTTTATTAATGTCCTCGCAAAAAATACATTGTCCGAGCTAATATTGGATATTTGAAGAGATTCGGATGTACGTGAAACACTGATTTGTAACTAGTTGCAATAGGGCATGTTTTTATTTCTACAAGAAGCTTATTTCAAGACACAACATCGCATCATTAACTTCACTATAAACACTTCTTAAAATAGTTTAAGATATAGCAGCTGAAATGTTATTTACTCCTCTAGAAAGGGACAAATAAATCCATTAACGTTTTCATGAAGCCAAAACACCATTCATATAAGCGTTAGGTATAGTAAATCAATCTCTCTAAGTGGGGTTCAAGAAATTCACTGCATTCGTCGGATTTCAATTTCATAGAAGCTGGCAACCCCAAGGACGTAGAACGAGAGAGTCGCCTTAAAGTGCCAACTGCAGAATGAAATACTCGTACGGGGGTGCAACCCCCGTCTATAGGACAATACTAATTACCGCGCTCTTCCAAATCGATATCCTGGTACATACGAATTGACCCCAAACTTCTCAATTATTCATAAAATCTATACAGAGATGATGTACCGCTACTAAAATTACGCCACTCACGTAGGGAAGCATTGTGATGAAATTTATTGTGAAGGTGTTTATTATTGGCGGTCCGTACATTATGTCCACCTAACAATTTTTGGTGAAAAACTAGGACTAGTGATTGTAGTCAATTGTTTGTCATATTATGAATATGAATTATACTATTTTTGGTAATTTTTCTCAGGAAGAAATGTACGAAGGGGATTTCGTTAGAGCTCAGAGTGAAAATTTGTCAAATATTGAAGACTATGCTTATGTAGAACACAAATTAATGATATAATATATGCAACAATTTATAACACTACGAGAAGCATAGTTGTTAATATTTTTAAGTTTAGGTTGACGACAGTTAACCTGGTAAACAGTATACCGTTTTAAAACTATTTTAATCTTAAATTAAGTTATACAGCAATCAACACCAATCTGATAGTCTTTCTATCCTAGGCCATCGCCAGGATGGCTACCAACCCATCACTGCGAACAAGCTTTTATCTACGATTAGACAATTTAATTAAAAATGTCTGGTGGAATGGAAATAAACCAACGAAACAGTTTTTGTTGTAGACTTTAGAGCTTCAAACTCAAACAAAGCTAAATAGATGCTGCCTAATGGTATAAAGAGCCACATCTCGACTAATACACCTCAGTATATTTAGAATACATGAATAGACCCTCATAGTATCTTTATACAAATAGAAGTGAAAAATAGATCACGATAATACCACTTATGTAAGCAGTGCTACTGCTATAGTGATTTACGATAATTAGCTAGCTTCTACTTGACTAAAAAACTTATTGCCAAGTACCACATTTTTACGATCATTGGACTGCACTTTAATGCATCTTTAATCAACGTAATATTAATCCCTTAATCACTGGCTGAAATAAGTTGGTTATTGCTAGGGTTTTAGTACTCTTGTCTGCTCCATTTGGTACCGTGTCCGTGGTTAATTGGAAGATAAACTAAATTATAATTTTGCATATAAAATGATAATTATTACATGCGGTAGTTTTAGATAATCTTGATTTATAAAGAGTAAAAAGTTGGGACTTCTGACAGACTTCACGAATTAATTAGTTACTTCCATGTTACTTCTAATACTCGATAAATCATCATGATAGCAATAAGTTATTTAAAACTATATACATATATATATATAAATGATGAGAAACTACTAGCCCTATAATTAATATAACATTATTAATTTTGTAATTAAACTTTTCTCTCCATCGCAATAGTTACTTATTTACTTTCGTTGGGATACAAACGACATAGTGATGTACAACGCCTTATTTACTTTTCATACGCTTGTATGACCGTGTAGTTTTAATTAAACATTTCATTAAATTTTTCACTTATTCCAATAATATTGGCCTATATAAAATACTATTTTCGATATTTATTTTGTAACTAATCTAATTTAATGCTTATGTAAAACCATTATTTTTTGCTATTAGGTAACCTTGAGAAAGTCCGAAAACTCGGACCAAACGTTGGATATTTGTTCATGAATCTGGCTGAAAGTCCTCTCTTTTTTGTTTTTCATTGAAGAAATAAATTCTTATTCTACCACCTCCCTCACAATTTCTATTTAGCCGAAAACAAATATTTCTGAAAATTTTTCAGAAATAGAACAACTATTTTAAATAGACCAAAATATATATTTTTATTTGCTTTAATTAGCAAATGGTATAGAAACAGAGAGAACTGTAGTTACAAGTATTTTTTAGATTACCCATTATAACAGACAGCCTTTGCTCTCTTTCTTTAGTTGTCATACTCCATTAACGGTTATATAACCATCCATTTTATCCTGCTGAAAATATTTCTACAAGATTCTCTTTAATCATTCTTACTCCTGGCTTTACTTTCACAGACTGATCACTTGTCTCTTCTTCGAATTTCTGACAGAGAATCACGTTCGCATTCCATATTCTCTTTCTGAATGAACTTTCTTGGTCTATACCATTCTAAAGAATTTCCCTCAAACCAGGGCCTATTTAACAAAACTTAATCTAAGTCGACCCGACCATAAGTAATTTGACTATTACATTTACCTTTTAAGCTATTAGTAATCACTTAATATGATTTTAGTCCGATATTTCTATCCAGCTGATATAACCTATTTAAATATTTATACTAATTTGTACACTTTCGCAAATGTAAGGATTTGCTTGAACTTTTAATATACCTATATGCTTGCTAAGGGGGGAAAGCATTATCCTCCGTTTTGAGAATATATGCTTGGAGATAATAGAACAGACACCTTGTTAATGTGTGTACTGGATTTCATTATGAAAATAAATGTAATAATCCCAGCATAACTTTGTTAAAAGCTCTTGAGAACGACAAAGGGTATTATTAAAGACCGGCGCGACATCAAAAGAAAAGCTTCGAACCCCTCGCTCTTTGATCCTACTGAAAACTGAAAACAGTACGGTGTATTGGGTAGACGTTCTGCTACATTTTTCCTCATTTTCTATATCTATAGAGTGATGCGCCAATTAGAAATTCAATGATAAATAACATCCCATGCATATATATACACCGTGTCCAGTTTAAAATGAACTGTATTAGCATCTCGCAGATGCCAATTAAAGATACAAGGTTGGTTAAATTAGGCAAAAGTTGGTCAATTTTAGGCCCAAGAAGAATCCAAAGTTACAATTCCAAAAATTTGTTCCATTGTACAGGGTAAAAACCAAAAATGTGCAATCTCTGGAAACGTCCATAGCACATTTATTGTAAAATATGCATTCATCAAATTTTCAGGATACGGATAGCAGTCAGCAAGGACTTGAAAATTGGCCTCTAAAAAAATTTAGGTCTACTAGATTTGGCGCTAACATACTCAACTTTTGTTTTCCTTATGCGCGCCATATTGTATTTTCGCATTTTTTAAAACTCCGTAAAAAGCGCTTTTCAACCATGTATAATATGCATTTGTTCAAAACCGAGGACCAATAGGATAGCCTGCTAGGTCATCGGATCTCACTCCACTGGACTTTTTTGTGGGATCATCTAAAAAACATAGCATGCAAGATCGTATGAAATTGCAAAGGAATGACGCCGAGCAGTTAAAGAAAGATGTTTGAAGTAATTGGAATTATTCCGAACATGTTTCATATTTCTTTGTTTTCGAACATATGCATATTTTATATATGGTTCAAAAGTACCTACTTTTTACGGTGTTCTATAAAATTTTAAAAATCCAATATGGCGCCCATAAGAAAATCAAAAGTTGAGTAAACTATAGCGCCAAATCTAGTAGACCTAGATTTTTAGAGACAAATTTTGAAGTCTTTGTTGACTGCTGTCCCTGTTCTGAAAATGTATTTTTCAGAACAGGGAATTTTTAAGACAATTTTTTTGTTTTGACCCTGTACCTATTTAAGAGATGAAAATCTTGGAAATGTAACCTTGGATTCTTCTTCGGCCTAAAATTGCTCAACTTCTTCCCGATTTAACCAAATCTCTAATTGTTTCAGAGATGCCCATACAGTTTATCTTTAACTGGACACAGTGTATAATAATATCTATTATATAGTTTCAATACATGTAACAGCATATAGGATTATTGAAATAAACAATCAGTCTAAACAAAACTGTAGGTACTAAATACATTTAGCCATATCCAAAAGATGATAACTTGGGGTATAAAAACCACATCGAGAGAATTGTGGTGCTTTTGTGTTTAGTGAAAAACTTGATGACAAAGATGTTTATATTTCACGCCAACCGTTCTAATCGAAACTTATTACAAGTTTCTTTCCAACAAAAAGAAAAATCTTGTTTAATTAATAACAACTTACATATAGATATACTCTTATAAACTTTCTTCAAATAGAAAATAAAGTTACTTAAATGTTTTGTACTTCGTATACCATATACTTTAAAGTTATTGGTAATACTGGACCTGTTTTTTTGGCTTTTTATGAAGTGTAAATATTATGAAATGAAATAATCCGTTTCATTTATGACTTCTTTAAAATATAGGTATTCAGTAAAGAATCAGCAATCGTTAAGATGAAGAGGTGATTCGTTTTTCAATAGCAATACATTGCATTAATAAATAAATAGCCATTTCGCCTATGATGAGTTATTAAAGGAACGAACTGAGGGCTGCCCGGTCCTGCTGGAAACTGCAACTGGGGACAAATCCCCAGCTACACTCGGCGTCTGTGGCTGCGTCCTCGCAATATACATTCCATACAGTTTCTTCTTCACCCCGAGGCGAACCAATGAAACTGTACAGCAAATACTCGTTGCCTAAGAGCTAACACGACGGTTCCCCCGCTCGCCAAGTATTTAAAGTTGCGGCGGACAGAATCGCACGAGTTCATTCCTTGCCGGCTACCCGTAAGCTCGCTCCATAGTCCACCGTGTCGGCCCCATATCGACACTTAAATTCGCGAACACACTGTAGAGCAGTCTCAGTTAAACGCTACCTAAGTGCTTCCTTCCGACACGCGCGGCCTGGACTTACAGTGCTTCGCTCATCCCTTTCGTTATCTCCTACTGAAGAAGTCTGCATCGAGGTAAGTCAAGGGCCGTGTGATAAAGTGCTCTTCCTCTTCTTCTACTTGGTGTGATAAGGTGTCAGTGCAAAAGTGGTATTGAGGATATAGCGTATCAAGATTTTTGACGTGAGGGTTCTTATTTTGCATTATCCTGACTGTCGGCTCGTATCTGTTGAAAGTGATTGTGGATGATATAAGTATTTATTCCACGCATCCCATGCGATGTGAACAGATAAAGCGCGTTTTCGGAAATATGCAATTTGAGCGCTTTTATTTATTTATCTTTTCGGAAGGAAGTGTTTTTATCACTTTCTCAGAAATAATAAACTTGCCGGAATTGTAGGAATGCAAGTTTAGATAGCTGTTCATAAGAAGCTAAAATAGTTTTTGAAAACATGAATAAATTTAGAATTATTTCACTTTTGATAAATTTAAGATATACCATGTTATTTATACAACTTTCAAAAAATTGTAAAAAATCCTAAATCAAATTAAAAGCAATTATGTGTTATCAGTACTCATTAAAATAATGTATTACTTTTCCATTAAAAAAAATTACGTTAGTAAAACTGTTTGCCAAGTCTAACAACGATGAATAAAATATATACCTATCTAATATTGAACAGACAAAATTGTTATCTTGCTTATAATTTTATTAAGTAAAATTTACAAACCTAAAAAGAAGGATCGGAATTAGCACTAGTAACAAATAGTCGCACGCAACATTTTTAAATAGAATTTCCAGTCTTTTTGAAAGGTTACTTGTCTTTATATGCGAATACATTAACGTCGACTATGTTTCCCATAAAAAACGTCAAAATGCAAATGCTTCACGGTAAAATAAATACCATTACAAGATTTACAGTATGCACATAAGTATATACATACTTAAAAATGTGCATAAATATTGTCAGAGCAAATACAATAAATCGGCGATGTATCAGACATAAAAAATCTAAATGTACCCGCAGTCTGCGAGACTAAGGTCACCGCAGTAACAAAATGAAAATAAATGAGAGTCACAGTCTTGCTGTATACACGTAACTGTTCCTTAGGAAGGCAAAACCATGATTACAAATTCAACCTGATCTGAAATATTTGAACAAATTCATCTATCAGTGTCAAATCGGAGATAAATAAATAATTTCAAGGAAATAGTTGAAGAACTACTAATGTACCTCTAAAAAGTTATTGATAAAGAAATTTAATTAAATATTTTCTAAAAAAAATGCCTACAGATATAATATGAGAACCGCACTAGAAAAAATAGAGTAATAACTAAATGGGAAATAAAAATTCTGCACGAAAATTAGTCACTCAAATCTAAACAAAATTAAATTAAAGCAAAAGTAACAAAAAATAACAAGTATTTGTAAGTAATTTATAGAAAAATAAAAGAATGAATAATGTACTAAGTAAAATTATTTTAAATACATATAGTTTATTAACCGGCTAAGTATAAGTACCTCCAAGTGTGAGTACCATTCATTCAAGAAACCTTTAACAAATGCAAACAATTTTATATTCCTGTTATAATCTCTAACGTCAGTTTGTTTGAATTGTGCCAAACGTTTCCTCTGAGGTAAAATCCACACAAAGGCGTAGCCGTTCCATGTTACCGGAAAAACTATGTGTGCATGGTAGTAAAATCTAAAGGTTTTGAGAAAATAAGGATTTGTTAATACAATTTTAACGAATAATTTTTACAAAAATATCAAATATATTTTGCTACTGGTTTGAAAGGAGTTTCCAATTATATTAAATATTATATTACTATTTAGCATAAGTAAAACGAATATTGACTTCAAACTTAAGTTGAAACTTAAACACTTTTTCTAAATATAATTTATATATAACATATAATCTAAATATTATTGTATTAATACTTCTATGATAATTGACTGAAAAATAATTCCTCCAACATAACTTGGATATATAATATATTAGATTAGATTTTTATAAGATTAATATTTATATTTGGTAATTAATAAACTTCAATAGTTTTCGCAATTAACTGGTGCATATTGGCTTAAAAGTAGAAGTAAATATCTAATAGTAATAACAAAAATACACAAATATGCAAACTTTTATTAATCATAGTCATTATAAGTTTACCGAAAAGTAATGCAAAAATAAAATACAAATAGAAGGATTTTCTCGTGTTTCATAAAATTTCAATAATACCTAATTAATTATTTTTCTTGGTGTTAAGTGGTATTATTTATCAGATTTGTTAAATGGATACTACACTTTCACAACTTAAATGTATTTTGTCAATATACAAACAAATATTTGTGGACCAGTAATTAATATCTGATATGGTTACTTAACGAAATCACTTATGACTCCGCCCATGTACCTACTTAAGGGAAGCGATTCAGTCGTGGGAAACAAGTGTGTTTGTCTTCTTGGTGAGTCTCACACAGGGATGCAAAGTATCTTGGCAAACAGCGGTGATAAAGTAAAGAAAATAAAGTTTGTTTAGTGGTAAAAAAAAATCAGAAAACACCAGGCACTGAGTGAACTTTAATTCAGTGTTTTCCTAGTCGGCCAAGAGCCACGTTCTAAGCTGAACTTGATCTTCATCTACTTTCTATAAATAGATGCGGTGAACACCAAAGATATCATATTTTCCTGTGTACATTCACCTTAGTGCTATTTTTATATAATTTCATCGGCATGCCTGTTCCGATAAACTAATTATTTTAATTAATTATTTAACAAATAGATTAATAAACACTTTTTTATTTTTCATGACAGTTACAAAATTTTGTAAGTTTTATTTATAATATTACTACTATTTACTTATGACTATTATTTTTAATTTACAAGCCATTTAGTTATAACAAATTTAAATATGGATTTTCTCTTTAGAAAAATAAATAATTTGATTTTTGTGTGAGAGCTCCCTTATTTATAATTACTTTTATATTAATGGCAATAATTTTGCTTCCTTTTATTGGGCATTTTGTCATATTTCTGAAAATATAACAAATATTAGAAAATAAACCCTTAAGTACTCCAAAAACAAACTAAACCCAAATCTAGGTTTAAGAAAACTAAATTCATGAATTATCCTTTTAGCGCAGGTGATAATTTTTTTATATTTTCAGGAATATAGTAAACTATCCAATAAAATATAATAAAATATTTAGATAATGCCACAAATAGTTATTTAAGGATAATTTATGTAATTAATTTAAAAAATGTCCTTCTTTCTTAAGTATTAAATTACATGGAATATATGACAAAATTTGCAATAATTATATAGTTTAGTAAAAAATATATTCACAGAAATTTTTCGTAATTAAGTACAATTTGTAACACAGTCACTTAATTTAATTAGTAATTTAGACTGTTAAATCAATTCGGAGACATAAGTCACTATTAAAATAATTACAAGCTACTGTTCTAAGTCCTACGTATAGGTGCTATAAATTAACATAAATTATGTTTTAAGTAGTACCTACCAGAGAGCGACCTACGGACAATTTGGGCATTTAACTAAAGTGCCGTATTCAAAGTATTTATGTCCTTTAAAAGATTTATAATCTCAAGAGGCCGGAAGCACCCACTATTATTTTTATAACTGAAACATTTGGCGACATACACGGTCTTTTTCATTCACCTGTCAAATACTGAGCCGGTCATACATTAAATAATTGAATGTGCATATGAAAACACTTGCTGAAGTATTTCTGATTGTTATCAACACCAGTTAGAAGAAATTAAATTAAGAATTATAGTCATCTTGACGGTTCTAATTATTAAAGTCTGCCTGGATAAGTTTATCAGTAATTACTAATCTTAAGATATTATAAAAAGTGGAGAAATTTATTTGCTTTGTTTAAACATTAATTCTCCAATAAATTTTCAACGTAAATTTCAAATTAGTGGGAGCTAGTAATGAAATTTAATTAAAAATATAGATAGTATTTGAAAAAATGCTTCAATTTATTCAAATTTATTGCAGTACAAAACAATTATTAACTATACTTCTTCTCAAGTACCTTCTTATTGTGACTCCACTTTTGGAGCAGGTTTATTAGACATTAATAAATTATATTTACTATATAATAAAATAATAATAATCGGATGTAATCGATTTACCTGTAACTTCAAGATGTTGTAAATACCTACAGTAAAATTTAAGTGAGAATACTTTCCATAGTCTGCTCTTCCAGATATATAAACCCAATTATGATGTTGCCGTAAAAGTGAAATATGACAACCGGATGTATAGATCAATATCGGCTGAATTTCAGGAGTGCTGTAGCATAAAACTCAATGAAGTAGGGTTCTCAGTCGAATTCCCGACAAAAATAGAGAAGTTTTATAGAGCTGTTCCCATATTTCCTATTTTATTGTTCTTGGATTTTAAGAGGTAGAAGTTAATGGCAATAATCCGTTATAAATCACAGTACTAGTACCGGTACATTCATAGTTAAATTGGTGGAATATAATAATAACATAACAATATTATTTAGTATTTATTTTGAAATTTTTTTTAAAATAATTTGATTAAAAGAGTAGGTATAGAATATATTCTTCTATAGAAAATATATATAGCTGGCAAGGTACCTTCTAGTATGCACTATCAAATATGTGACTAAGTATATTTACTGGCAACTCCGATACATTTATACATATATGCATACAAATCGCAAGAACACGAAATATTTTATAGAAATTACAGTATCAAACAAAAATTAAAAAAAATCTCAATATTAATACATATACAGTAATACGACTGGGTAGTTATTGGTTTCAAATTGAATACAATTCAATGTGAATTTTCAAGGTTTGTTTACATTGGAGATTTTTGAAACAAAAGATTTTTCTTATAATTTTTTAAAACTAGGTTCTTTTTTTTTGTTTTGTTAATTTATAGGAAGCATATTTCTACAGAGCTTTTTGGCAAACTGTTTCGCATTTCTTTATAGAATTTACATTGGCCATTTTAAAGAAACAAGTTTCTTAATAGGAACACAAGAAGAGTGTTAAAAAAACAAACCGCTATATGCAATAAAAACGGACTTGTAACTTCACACCTTATGTTAAATGTGCGTATTACTGCATTTTGTTTTTTGTAGCTGCCTAAAATTAAAAAATTTAATCTATGTACTGTCTTTAATCAATGTAACACCTTATACAAAAATTACTTGTATACTAAACTGACACCACCATGCATACAATTTACATATACATATATATTTCAATATTTGCTGTATATTTATATAGGTGATGATATAAACTATAATAAGAAGCATATCTATTGGCACACTTTAGTAGGTAGGTAATTCCGACAAGGTCAGATTTTAGAACTAAAATATATCCTGTCCAACCAAACGTGTTTTCTTATTACAAAAATACATAGTGGTTTTCCTTGATGAATCACTACCATTTTTTATCCAATGTCATTGACATTGCTTGTGATGAGCAGCTACACGATCGCAGCAGTGAACAGGTTGCAAAAGCCACTAAGTGCCGTTTTCACTTAGATTTTATCTCGTATATCATTGTCTGAATAAGTGCAGGAGACTAATAAGACAAAGACCGAATTAAATACGCATTTGATTTTAAGTGTTTATGATTTTGGAATCGAAAAAGTATAAGTATAGGTTATTATTCTTTTAATTAAAATTTGGTTTCCAGATAATAAGAACACTCATTAGAACTTCTTTACTAAGTAAAAAAAATGGACAAAAATTATGTATATAGCAGAACTGCATCTTCCAAGTTAAATCAACACCAGATTAAATGGGTTAATTAAATATATATTATGTATAACCTCATGATATAGAAGTATGTCAAGTGCCTTGAGGTCGTCTCTGCTATTCACTGTTAACTCACTTCTGCAGCCATAAGAAGTGAAAGGTGATAAAAATCCGTCGCAAGAAAAGGAACGGTAATACGAGATTTTTCAACGAGTTCGCCAGACTGAGGATAACTGCAAATTTTTAATGGAATTTTTATTAAAATATTTGGAACGTTACACAAAAACGTAATGGCGATGGCAGCGTCTGAAAAAAATTATATGTACAAGCACTGCCGCGAAACAGTATAGCTGTAAATGGGCCACGATAGTGACCTTCGGTTACGTTTTTGTGCGGGCAGATTGTGATGAATCATATTTTGGTACCAACTTGATATTATTGACGTTGAGGGAAGTTGATAATAAGAAAGTTTGCACCATCCGTGACTTGGCTAAAAAATTATGTTGTTCTGACACAGTTTACATTGAAAATATCACAGGGGAAACGATTCCAATGTCACAGTAGATTATACGAAGAAATTGTAACATTTATTGGAAACACTTGTTCCATTTTATTTGTCGAGTAATTATTTAGGACTTGGGTTTTTTACTGTTTACGAGAAATATAAAATATCCATCTTTCAATACCAAAAAATGTTTTAAATTACTTCATGCATTATTTACATAAATTATTGACATGCTTAATTTAAAATTCGGAGGACGTATCATCCTAAACGCCCTCTTGAAAAATATCAGAATACAGTTAAAAATATACGTAATTACCATTAAAGTGGCTATAAAGAAGCGATTTCCAAAAATTTACAACCCCAATTTAAGGACTATAAAGCGCACGCATGTGTAACCATATTGCTTACAGGCTACTGCTATCAAAGTTTAGAACATCCGTATCCGTTTAGTGTTTAGTTTATATTAGCGGACAATGGAACGCCTTGCAGATAACTTGGGATGTAACACCTGGATGATGCCTTTTTATTCTTTATAGCATATACAAAGGCATTATGCTGAGGATTATTATTGTAGTACCTACTTACACAAAGACTTAAAAATAGCAAAGGTTAGACGCATGCCAAAGCGATTTTGGTTGTACACCAGATGCACACCGGGCACAGCGTATGTTGTATCTGTATATTTTTCTTAAAATTCTGAGAATATAATCAGTAATTATAATACAATTTCTAGTATTTTTACAACTTGAATTTAAATTCTAACATAGTTTTATATTTATAAATTTGCAAGTGCATCTACATTAATACAATTATTAAAGTTACATTTTCATGAAGTTTCTGCTTTTTCAATTTATGGTAATAAAAAAAATATGTTTATTACTACTATCTATGTACTATCTACTATACTAGATCTATTAATTTTATTTGCAGCTGACATGGTTTTTAAAATTTTATTATTAAATTATATTCCAGAAACTTAGTGTTACTTAAGTATCACGAACTTTTATAGGACATAGATTTTGTAGCTAACTTCAACGTTCCATTTTTTAACTTAGGTATATAAGATGCGAAATTTCCTACGCGTCACTGAGATCCACTTGAACTTTTGAGAATACTATTTTTACATTACTCTATTTAAGCCTATCAAATTCTAGTAAATGCCTGTCAAATATAAAAATTGTTGTCAGGCTTTTAGTTTTACTAAATGAAATTCAGATTCATGTAATTTGAACTTTATCAAACTGAAATTAGTTAATTTTCTGTGAATTTTTACCAAATTACAGAAGAACGATTGGTCTATTTAGATACAGATATACCTTTTAATGGGATAAATGGATATTATTATTGTTGTTATTATTATTACGGACTAGCAATTTTACAGAAGGATGGGCAGAGGGCAATAATTTCCTGTGGCTTTTACAGTAAATCCGCATGGAACGGCGAACTGAAATAATAGCTGTGAGATGTTCCCTTGAGATTTCCCCATACAAGACAATGCCTGGATTTTATGAATTACAAGTTGCCTGTATTTATGTACATCTTGCATTGTGAATATCTGTGCAAAATCTGCGAGTGTGTATCTTCTTCGGTTAGCACGTGGGAACACCTCACAGTCAAGGCCAACTGTACTGTTAGCATATTCTTGTGTGTGCGTCCGTCCATGCGAACGAGAGACCATGTCAATGCAGCGTCTTCCCAGAACGCTGCTACAGGACGTCCATCCATTCCATGCGGTATGCGACGGACACTAACTGATTGAGAGAACCCCGACTTTGGTCATATTTGTGCCGCTGCACCGGATGGTGCAACTTTGAATGCCGTACGGGCATCAAAATTAAAATTATATTGTAAGAAGTTGCCCGGTGTACCCCACGTTCTATTGTCTAGTTAGGTAACTTAACTTCCTCCGTTCCCCTTGAATTGTAACAAATAAAGTAGGCTGCTAAGTTCATTTTTTCAACTTAGTACCACATAGGATACGATAGCTACATGACCACGCTAGTTAGAATATACAAAAACGTTTCATAAAAGTGTTTTAAAGTTCAATTTTTTTAATAGATCCTTTATGTCTTTAAACGACAGTTTTATTTCTTTCTTATAAACAACATAGATATAAACACTAATAAAACACGTCTTATCTCTCATAATAAGGGATATATGCCCAAAAAAGTGTGTCATAAGAGCAATGTGCAAGAGTTTGCTCCCTTATTATTAGAGATAGACCCATAAAACCTTATATGACCTTATTCGTAAAAAAGAATTCTTTCCAAATATGTAAAACAGTACTGGCTGTTCCATTTAAAATATATTTAAAAAGTTTATAACGACGTAGCTTCATTGATTCGTCCTGTAAAAAATTTAATATAAAGGGTTTTTCAATAGGAACGCTCGATGTTTGGCAACAGCGTATGACGAAGTCGGTAGTCAGACAGGTTGTATCTTTGACGGACGTATTCAATTAGTCTTTACATTTCATTATGGAACGCTATACAATTCAACAACGCCTCGAAATGGTTAAAACTTATTATCAAAATCAATGTTCTATTCGGCAAACGTTTCGTGCACTTCGGCCAATTTATGGTTTCGATGGTCGTCCTTCGGAGTCCACAATTCGCCGTCTAATAAATAAATTTGAAGCAACCGGGTCGCTGTTAGATCAAACAACGCCTGTATGTCAACGAAGCGCAAGATCCGTTGAAAATATTGCTGCAGTCCGGGAAAGTGTGCGTCACAGTCCATAACAATCCATTCCACGTCGTGCTCAAGAACTTGGCCTTTCTTCGACGTCAGTTTGGCGAATCTTGCATAAGGACTTAGGCTTTCACCCTTATAAAGTGCAATTAACCCAAGAACTAAAGCCCAACGATCATAGACAGCCGCTTGCATTCGCTGAGTGGGCGCTAGAGCAGTTGGAGGTTGATCCGAATTTTGGACGAAAAATAATCATGCGATTTAACGCCACTGGATTTTTTTCTCTGTGGCTTTGTGAAATCTCGTGTCTATGTCGACAAACCACAGACGGTTGCCGCCTTAAAGGCCAACATCAGACGCGTCATTGGTGAAATTGAGCCACTTCTATGCGATAACGTCATCGAAAATTGGATCTCCAGGATTCGAGTCACCAGGGGAAGCCGCGACGGACATTTAGCTGATATAATTTTTAAAACATAATGTGCTCACATATGTTTTAAAATAAAAATAAAAACATGTAAGTTTAACTTACACAATTTGTTTTATTACATTACAAAGATCGAGCGTTCGTATTGAAAAACCCTTTATATAGAGAATATATTCTGTTAGATAGCTTCCGATTCAGAAAAATAATATAAGAGGTGTAAAGTAAATTTTTGTATCTAAGCTATCTTGTTTTTAGAATTTATGTTATGCACTTTAACAAAAACATGTAGATATACTTGCTATATAACAATATTAGATACATCTCTATCTCCATGATTTATCCAAAGCATGGTGAAAATATGTTACGTTAATTCCGCGAATCTATTACTGTTTCATATTGGCTATTTGCAAGGAGAGTTAAAATTTACACTAAGGTTAAAAACCTTTACACAACTGTTTCACACTAAAAGTTGGAATTACTAAACTAAACATTTCCACGTGCATGGTCACTTTCTTTTAATGATTGCTAATTTGTTATATTATATTTTTTGTATTTGCTTTAACTTATATTGCTATAAGTTCGTAGAATAAAATAGTTATATTTTATTTCTTTCATTTCTTATTTTATCAGACGATAATAATAATATAATTATTATTATAAAAAATATTTAAGTACACCAAAGTAAAACTGTCAAAACTGACTAAGAATTCATTAAGCTATATTAAGTACATTATACCTATGTATTGTTACAGGTACATTAGGTATATCAAGTTACATTCCTAATCGCAATTAGTTATTGATCAAATCTTGTAAGAAATCAAATACAAAAATTATAAGCAACTTTTCCAAATTGTATAAAAAACATCACTATAATTTACCTCTGCCTCTCTCGTTTTCTGCCTCAAGTAACTGAAGGATAATCAAACAAATTGTTCAAAAATTTGATGGTCTCAGCATATGCTGTTGGTTATAATTTTTAGAAGGTATATGGACATATAAAGAATTATCTTGATAATGGGTTCCTTGTCTAACGTACTATTGATATCTCCAGAAAATTATAGATTTTTAAATCATAACTTATGGATTTATAATGATATCATCTGACGGTAGAATGACTAATCACATCTGAATGGTGGGGGAGACTGAAGTTTTCATATTAAATATAGATATAGTGTACGTATTCGTTCAAAAGGAATGCAAAGCGAAAAATGTTAGTTGACATCGGATATATGTGTTTATTGCAATTTACAACTAAATTTGGTCCTACATCTTCAGTTATGTGAAACTCCCCGTATAGACGCATTTATGAGGCAAAGAGCTGTTGCGACAGCACGCTCGATATGGAGATACCTACAGATACAACGGGCGGTGTACCGTACATGTAGCGCCTGACAAGAATGAATGTCATGGGAGGATTATCTTTATTCTCTTTTTACACAACTTTGAGAAAAACACACGACTATCTTCAACTGTTCAACTTTTTCTAATTCAACCAACTTACGGAAAAGCAAAAAGCATTAGATGTAGATAATTTATTTTATATTGTTTGTTTTCCAATATTTTGATATTTAAATAGTTATACTTATATTTTATGGAGATTTGATAATTATTCTGTTGATTTAAAGATGCCTATTAAATACTTATTCAGTGCGCACTTTATGTTGCACTAATCGATTTTCAATAGGATTGACAAGATAGAGAATGATATCATAAAAATATACGGTGATAAATTAATATCGATGATTTATACAATAATAATTGTAAAATCAACAATTTATAGACTATTGATTTATTTATATGTTGACAACAAATTGTAATAAGCCAACGTAGATAATTTAAATATCTTTATTCACATTTTCACAATATAAAAATATTTCCAGAATTTAGATATTTCCTACAATAAGTTATTGGGGGGCGTTTTCTATGAATATTTTTAAGGCAAATTTTTTCACTCTGTGTAGAAAGTACCTTTAAAACTAAAATAATGGGATATTATCGTCATTCGGCTGATTTTAAGTATTATTTCTCATATTAGGTATATTTTTGTATCGAGAACAAAAAGCTCTTTTAGAAAACAGATAAATATGGAGGGCTAAATTTTAGCAAACATCTTAATTGTTATTAGGCCTCATCCACTTTTGTTAGTTTTTTAATTAATTTAGCGACTGTTGGTTTTACTGGTTTTATTTTATTTCATTTTAAGCATACAGTCTATCCTAGAGATATATTAGGTATGGCTCCCACACTGTTTAAGGCGTAAACTTTTATTCGCGATTCAATTCACGTCTGCAACAATAATTATAATGTTATCGTTTGTTTTACTATTAACCTGAATTAGTTCGAGGCCTCAATATTTGCGACAATAAACATTCAAAAAGTGAGTAATGTTAGGTAATGAAAGTTCTACTAACATAGACATTGTGTAGGCACAACCAGGTACCAAATCTCTTTTAAGCAATGTTGCAAATTACAAATGTAATGTTGTTGCTGTGACATGAATATTTCTCTCATAAGGACATAGCAATACCCAATTTTTTATATGAAAAGATTGCCTCTATGACAGACTTTGCTTTATAATTATGTTCATATACTGGTTCTCAGTGCATGTCATATGTAAACTATAGCAAAATCATTTATTAATTTATACAGTTCAGGGAGCCAGGCCAGGCGGGGCAATTAGCTTATTTATCATTAAAATAGTTACAAACATGAAAAATGAATCTTCTAAAATATCTTCATGAAAAATAAGTAAAAATCGAGTAAAACAAATAAAATTGTTTCTAGGTATAAAAGTAGGCATAATATAAAGATAATAATTGATGTTTCATAGGATTTTCTTTCATGGACCAAATCAAGATAAAAGTAGAAAGCACATACGTGGTCCATGGAGCAAAAAATATATACCTATGTAAACTTGAAATCAATAATCGCTAATTACCTTTTTAATACAACCTCTTTAATATTTTTATTCGATTATAATAAAGTATATAACCTGATTTAGATAGTTCCATGTTTGGTATTAGTTTCTTTTTATCTAAGAGAATATTTCTTTGGCAAACAATATCTGAAGAAGTGATATAACGCTTGCGGTTCTTCTCACATTTAACTAAGACTTAAGTTTAAATTCAAACATTTAAGTCAAACGAAGTCCCTTGTAAATAAGATTCCATGGGAAACTGTGTTGGCGGCCTGCGGCCAGTTTGTTCAAGGTGTTACTGAGTCCATTCTCAAGACATATTTATGATTTGTCCATTTGTCGAATTTACAGACAAACAAATATATTATTATGAAGCAGCTAATAGGTTAAATGGAAACGGTGCTCTCTTAGTCTTTCTAACTAATTACGTTAGAAGGTTCATATTTACTTGGAACAAAATAAATCACTTGAATATTTTGTAGACGATATGCAAATAGTGATTCTGAACAGTATATGGATGTCTGCTTGATTAGCAATACCTTGAACAAATCAAACGCTTTTTATAAATAACAAAATCAAAGCTTACGTTACATTCTTTATTTAAACCAAATGTTATTTTGAAATAGTTAATATAAATATTAGGTTTTTAATTAATTTTAATTTTTTAAAGCTATAACAAAGTATATAAATGTGTAATAATAATTTATACTCAACACATTTTATTAATGCTATATGAATTATTTTGCCTTTTCACTATAAACAGGTTTTTGTAGATTCTTTGGAGAAAATATTGATTATACATCCACCATATTTCCAAAAATAGTTTTATGATCTCTGTATGAATTTATGTAACCATTTTGTAAATTTAAGGAGCGTTTTTTCGATAAGTGAAAAAACCCACTTCATACAAATAACCGTTTGATGAAGATCAACCAAATTATTATTCACTAATAAGCGTTTACTAATTACATAGCCTACCTTTGCTACTCCATCCTCATCAAGCGTTTCATCACCGCGGTCTATCATGCATAACAAATTTATGTCTACTTCGTGATTAATCCTAATCCTAATAAATAGTAGATACAGGACATTTCTTACACTTCGGTACAATGCTTATATCATTGATATTTTTTGTGGTTAGCTGACCTTTATGTTGCTGTCAATACGCATTAGAACATTATATATCTAATCGAAAACCGAACAAAACAATCCTTAATCCAAATCTGCTGCTATATAGAGGTTTTCTAGATGTGATGTTTCTTATGAATTTGATACATAATTTTAAAATATTATTATGTAGGTACCAATAACCGATAAATAGGCGTACAAACTCTAAATACGTTACTTTTTAAACAGGTACAAAGACGAACGTAATTACCGTCAATCAAATAAAAGATAATTATCTTTCAGAAGGACGCAAATATTCCACGGTCTTTTTTAGAGGAAGAAGTCTTGACAAATTACATCTAATATAATTCTGACCAGTTACTATAAATTAACCAAATTAACCTTAACAAAAAGTACTGGCTATTATCTTAAATTGAAAGTCAACGAGTCGTAAATTTTTTAATAATAGAAAAAATTATTATAACAAAAACGAATAAGTGTTTCAAGACTAATTGTAAAGGTTAGAGTAGGACAATTTTGTCCAATTATCCATTTCGAAACGCCAACAAAATGGTTGCTTCACATACTGATCGAATAAATGCATTTAATTAGTTTGTGGTCAAGTATACACAATACGTGAAATAATTGCTTGAAAATATCTAGAAACCGTTGTGAGCAACCCACGGAAATCTATAAAATCAGGATTCAATGAACTTTTAATGGAATTTGATACCACGCACCCACACTTACGGATATGTAAATTTACTGTACATATATATATAAAAATCTCTAAATTAATAACCTTTTCTGATTTAGCGTGTAGTCGGAAGCTTATTGACAAAAAAGAGCACTTTACGATGCGAAAATTGAGATAGAGATGGTTCCCCTTCTATATCTGTATAATATACTGATTACGAGATGCATGTTGATATCATGCTGCTACCGGAAGTACTTAATACCAATTTACTCAACTTAGATTAAGTAAAACATTTTATACATTTTTACATAATTTGTATAAATAGTAATACTTTCAGTCACGAATTGCTACATTGACTTGGTGGTTAAAGTCTATATCTCCAAGGAAGATATATAACAAAAAATTCACAGATTTCGCAATTCTTGCAACCATCGGAGTGCATTAAAAATGAATTAAGAAAATTTTAAACTATAGAAAGCTTGCAAAAGTTACCTTCTAATTTGAGAACTTACCATTTGCGACTTACAGACTTTGCCACCTTGTATATCACATTCACATGAGAGCTCAGAATCTCAGACTTGCAATTTGCAATATACGAATATATACGAATGCCAAACTATGCGCCCACGCCGCCCGCTCTACTCAGTCCCCCCACTACCTAACCATGTCGGTGTGACATGCTCGTCGCGTTACACTTTTCATCGAAATATATCCATATACGAAAACCTTGGATGATGATGTCTCTTTACAATACGTAAGGGTATGAGAAAGGGCATGAAAAATATATGGAAAACTACCAGAGGCTGAACCAGCTCCTTAATAAAAAACATATAACTAATAAAAGAGTTATACTCTTATTATTAATAAACGCATAATCATAGACACTTTTTATTTTTTGATTCTCATACGAAATATATAAAGAGGAGGGAAAAAATGATACGCAGAAAATGTTTCATTTGATATACTTCATAGATATCCCAAATGTAGATTCCCAAAAGTTGTCATTCACTTTCGTATTACTTATTTTATTTACGAATTTTAAATTGCATCTATCGATTACCTTATAAGAGCATTATTTACCATTAGTTGCTTATTACGTGCCTGTGCACCATGCCAACTGTTTCTAATTTTACTTTATGTTATAAGTATAATCATTTTTTAAGTAACACTTTTTTGTGACAAAATCAGAAGTCACAACACATCAACATTTACGCAGTTGCTTTGTAAATTATGTATTTACACAGACGTCAGCCAAATTTTATGGTTAGCCTCTTTGCGGTCATTCAAGCGTATAATTTTTATTTGAAACAGAATACAGTTAGGTATAACTTTTTCCATCCGAACCCATTTCGGTCAGTTGTACCCGCTATGATGTTTTTACGTACCAATATTATAATACGCATAAACATGAAATGAGAATTTCCTTCAGTAACATCGTTTTATAGCACAAGTAAAAACTTACATGAACTCAGTTCCAGAATAAATATTTATAAACTTCTTACCACAATCGCTGCGTCATTTAAGAACTTCGTATTATTTTAATACCGTTATAGTTACAGTGTAATTAACTTTATGTTTATTTCTTCAATTCAGTTAAAAATGTAGTGAATTATAGAAATGTAGTGAATCATGACACTAGCGTTATAAAGTGTTTATTTTGTGAATAGGGAAATTTGAACTCGATACAAAGCAGTACTGATTCCTCTTGGAACAATATAAAATTGCAACGATTAAGTTACCACTGCATTGAAGTAAATGTGTATCAATTAACAAATACATATGCCTATTGTAAGAAAAATTAATTAAAATGACAAAAGTACACGAATTAATTTTTCATAGAAGTAAATTTATTTTCGACATCTGTTAATAAGCCTTTGTAATGACTTTCCTGAAGTAAACTGGTCAATAAACTGTGTTTCAATACCAGTCGTAGAAAAACAAATTTTATGGCAAATCGTTTTAATTGAAATGATAACTGAAATAAATTACCAACATTTTCATTTTTATATTTTTACGTACATATTGTATCACTAACAGTTTTTTTCTTTTTACAGGACGCGCCATGTCGGCGTGGACTCAACTGACAGAGCCAGGGCCGGCCTTACTAGTTTTAGTTTTAGCTGTAACGACACTAGTTAGTGGTGGTAAGTATTTTTAATCACTCATCTACAATATATACTTATCCATTCGTACGTTAAATCATTAATATTACAATATCATGTCAGATTTTTGTTAAATTTGATTGAATAATTATCATCAGGTACTAAATTTTAGTTACCAGGTGCACGTTAATTTTTCTGAAATAAAATAACAGTTGCACACGTAATTCCATGAATAATATTTGTTTCACATCAAGAAAATCGTTATTCTATGTATGTTAATTATTCAATTAAAATAACTGAATAATTATTACTTGACATTGAAATTTAAATTAATTATTAAAACAGTCTGCTGACAGACAAGTACAAGAGTAGTTATTTACCACATAAATTTCTAAATGGCATGCCAGTAACTGTGTAGATCCGAGGCAAGAAATGATACAATGTGACACTGGCATCTCCATTTGCGACACGTTGAGAAATACATGACGTATTTATTCATTTTTCACGTCACTAGATTCTTAGGAAACTACGTTGTGAATAAATGACAGTATCAATAATTGACATTAGATTTATAGAGGTCTTTTTTAGAAGACAAAATTTAAAATGACAATTTTTTGCAAAAATCAATACAGTTTTGATTTACTTATAACTTGCTAACCAGAGATGCTAAAAATGGATTATATAAATATATTTTTTTAAATACATTAAGCTATACGCTTAAGAGATCTACGTTGAAATTGTAATATATTAATAAACACGTCCTACGAATTTCATTTAGTTAAACACTAATTTAGCAATTAAGACTATACTTTTCTTTTATAAAAAAAAATAATATGTAATATACCTACCGAGTTTCCCATTTCATTTGACTAATGGCAATTAACATGGGCTATTACATTTCATTGAGAAATATTGCTAACGGAATCGATAGTACTGACTGTCAAACACTTCTGATTACCAAAATACTAAAGCAAAATGCCTTTTTAATTAAAATATCAATAAAAATTTGTTTTAAGTTAATAGGTGTAGTTTACATAACCGTTTTAGAGACATTATTAAACGTCATCCGGTGGACTAGTTGGTTGAGCGGCAGTGTTTCAAACTGAACCGCGAAATTTTGCAGGTTCGAATCCCGCCAGAGACAACTTTTTTTTTTACTTTTTCATTAATTACAAATTATTAGTGTTTACTTATTCGAATAAAATATGGTTCATTGTCAGTACCTAGTTATTATTTTTGAAAGTCACAATATTTGCTTATCAAAAAAAAAAAAAATAAATGAAACATGTTTTAATTGGTTCGTTTCCTTTATCTTTAGCTAAAGCTACTATCTTATAAAATAAGTAATCAACAAGCAACATATTTTTTATTTATTACATGCACTATGCTTCTACTAATAGTGTACTTATCTCTGATAATAGTTACTACATATTATTCCTCAATCTGGATATTGAGTTAAACAGTATTACAGAGGAACTGTCGTAAATTAGTAATAGGTTTTTTTTTAAATAAAAAACTATAATTCTAAAATTATGAGTTTTTTAAAATAAGAATATATTTAAAAAAAAACTTATCATATTTCAAAAAAACTTCAAAAAAAGAACCTATTACCAATTCACGACAGTTCCTCTGTAACTGTTTAACTCAATATCCAGCTTGAGGTATAATATGTAGTAACTATTAGCAGAGATAAGTACACTCTTATTAGTAAAATCACAGTGCATGTAATAAATAAAAAATATGTTGCTTGTTGATTACTTATTTTATTATTACTTTTAAAGATAGTAGCTTTAGCTAAAGATAAAGGAAACGAACCAATTAAAACTTGTTTTATTTATTTATTTATTTATTTTTTTGATAAGCAAATATTGCGACTTTCAAGAATAATAACTACGTACTGACAATGAACCATGTTTATTCGAATAAGTAAACACTAATAATTTGTAATTGATGAAAAAGTGCAAACCTCGAACCTGCAAAATTTTGCGGTTCAGTTTGAAACACTGCCGCTCTACCAACTAGTCCACCAGATGACGTTTAATAATGTCTCTTAAAACAGTTATGTAAACTACACCTATTAACTTAAAACGAGTTTTTATTGATATTTTAATAAAAAAAAGTGTTTAGCTTTAGTATTTTGGTAATCAGAAGTGTTTGATAGTCAGTACTATCGATTCCGTTAGCAATATTTCTCATAGTGTTCCCTGGGAATATAAATTTCAATGAAATGTAATAGCCCGTGCTAATTGCCATTAGTCAAATGAAATGGGAAACCCGGTATATGAGAAAGTATATATATCTTTCAACTTTTTCGATGAATACACACTACTATATTCCATCTTATCAGATATTCCATTTGCAATAAGAAGTAGGTACACTCCCGGTGCAATTTACATAATGCGGATACAATCGCTAATTCGTCGTGTAGGTACTTTTTCCAAAAGAACTCGCCTCTTCGAGCATCACACTAATTTAGAACATAATAATTGTTATTCAAGACTGCTGCATTACAACTGGTAAAAGATCGGTCGTAACTTTGTGCTAAGGCTAATTGCTGGCCATTATTTTGCAAAATATCGTTAATAAAAAGGGATACAAAATCCACTGTTAACATCGGAGATAATTAAAGTGTAATGCGTTCGCATGTGCAAGTGTTAAGACCCACTGGTAAGCCGTATCTACCATACAACAGATCCTTTTATTGCTTTTATTATGTAGCCAGTTTCGTTAACAACGGTGCACTACGAAAGTGATTATCTACGGCATGCAAAAGGCAGTCATCTGCCATACAACACAACTTTTAAACGTTTAAACTTGGTTTAACCGATCGAAATGCAACAACATAACCAAAATTTGAGAAAATATTAGTTTTATTTAGTGCTGCTACTTCTTACAATAATGCTGAATGCATTTGAAGTTTTATATTATCAACTTACGTTTCTTAATAGACATATCATTCAAATTTGGAGGCGTAATGTTGGCTCAATACTCAAAACTTACTATGCTGAAAATATGCAAGGCTGTTCATAAAAAAACAAAACGTCATTACTAACAAAACCAGAATTTTGCAAAAAAGTTAATATAAATCTCTGAAAGAATTAACCATCTTTGCAAGAAATGTAAAGATTTTTGTTATTGTAATTAAGGGTCTTAATAACATAAAACTAAAAGAGATAGGTATAGGGATGTGTAATACATATTGGCAGATAATTAAATTCTACATTATAATATGCTATAATATACAGAGTGTTATATTTAAAAAATCTACCTTTCCTGGCTTGAAGTAAATGGAACTTGATACTAAATTTTCAGCACCCTGTATACATTTAAACCACTGTTAAAGTACAGTTGGAAAGCTTAGATATTCAACAACTTCCCAGATGAATATCTTTGTCAAATATAACTTTTTTAGAGAAATAATGAATTTTAAGTTAGGTAGTAGGAAATTTTACAAATATTAAAAAACAAATGATATTTTCAAAAACTATTGAGAATTCGTATAGAGAGCTTTATTAATGTCCTCCTAAAATAACGTGTAGAATCCAAATATGAAATAATATATGGGGTGTTCCATTTAAAATAAGAAAGTTAACGACAACTTCCGCTATAATCGGAAGTGTCACGAGGACGCCATTATTTTATTTGAAGAAAACATACTCAAAAACCCAAGTGTCCAATTTTCACTCTTCAAATCTAAGTAGTCTCTGAGATATTCCAATGGGTGATCACCGTGAAACACCCTGTGTATTAAGACACTTTCTTATTTCCATTATTGTTTCTTATTTTCCTTCTTTTTCATTAAAACAAATATTTCCAAGCTCTTCGATGCTGATCCGAGTTGCCTTAATTTATATGCTAACCAGATAAATGAAGTGAGTAAGAATATAATTTCATAGAGGATACAGAGCTTAAAAATATACATTAAGCTCTAATGAAAATAATGTTTATGGTAATACTGCTATACATACTCTATTTAGGACCGCAGTTATGTCTATTACTATTTTAAATTGCCACTTATTTTTCCAAAAACTCCACCGCGCACATTTTATACCTAATGTAAAATACTTAACATATTTGCATAACAAATCTATAAAAGGAAATTATAATGGCAGATTGTAAAAAGAAAGTTGGCAGTCTTTATAATATTCGTTCTATAAATTTAAAATCAAGGTTGTCACACTTTTAAAATTCTTCAGCTGGTGTGTGTCGGTGATGAACTGGAACATGGCGATTATTTTTGAGGTTACTTGGTATGTGAACCAGTAAATTGTGTTGTCAACATTTAATAGAGCAGATGTAATACAGCACCATTCACATTGCATATTCGATTAGGTGCGGCATGTGATGAATTTTAATATCAAATTGTTTTAAGAATCGCGACTCCATTGATCGAAGAATTTCCCATTCATAAATATTATTCCGGCTAAAACATTCTATCCCTGTTCGGTTTTATACTTGGAACATCGACTGGAATGCATCTTTTATATAAATTATTTTTTTATTATGCATGTTGCGTCGCAGTTATACACCGATATTTACATTTTGAAATTTGAAAATAAAATTAAGGAAGATGTAAAATTGCATTTTTCTGTCATTTCCTGCTTCACTACCCACAGAATTTCAGTAGCTATGTAGTATATTTAAATAACTATGTGTAAGAAATATTGGATAGTCTCGATTTTTTTATATTGTTTGGTATATGCGCGATATAAAACACTCAGAAGAAGGACGAATTTGTAGATAATTAGTAAATATAACTTAATTAAGAATGTAATGAGAAATGCAATGCTTAAACGAAAATCCCGAACTGATTAAAACAGATACACATTCATTAATAAATAAAACTTTTCACTAGTAGGTCCGTAATGCTTTCGACAATCAATATGTCATAAGTGACAGTTTAAATGATATTTGTTTATCAAGGTTGCGTATGACATCATTAGAGCGAACAGAAGCGAGCGAACGAATTCGTTCGCTCGTCTCTGTTCGCTCTAATATATGCAGAAACACGAACGAGTTCGTTCGCTCCTGTTTTGTTCTCCATATAAATTACGCAAGCTTAAGCAAACTAATTCGTTGGTTCGCTTCTGTTCGCTCTAATTTAAATGCACCTTAACATATCATATTTAGGAATCAATAATTTCTTGACATCAGTTACGACAGCGACAGCGACTACGACAGCTTAGATAGTTTTATTGAATGGAAAGTGTGGTTTATAAATAAATAGTAATAAAGCTGACTTAAATTTGAAACAACTAAAGACCTATGGAAGTTTTTCGGAGGCATATTTTTTAGTTGGTGACTCTACATCTACAAACACATTTATATTATAATAATGTTCCTTCCTAATTGACTATGAGTTACTGGTAAAATATCCGTCCATAGCTAACAGTAAATCGTATTTATATCGTGAGCTCCATGTTTTCTCTGTCAACTGCAGAAAATTCTTCGTAGGTTTGTTTCTGTATTAGTTCCTAATAGTAGTGAAATCTTTGTTTCGCCCGAGGTGAACGATGTCTGACTCTTGGTTAGCGAACCTGCGGAATATCCCACGTTGTCGACGATTCGCCAGGTACAGAGTGATATACGTAAGGTGCATAATGCATTTCCTGACTTTAAATTAAAAATTTTAAACTACTACTGGTTTACGGGAGATATTGAATTATGAATCTAACTTCTTGTTTCTTTGGAAGACACCATCTTGTATGTCACGATAGATTGTGTGCATAAAGTCTCAGTTAAATTATGAAGAATAATGCTCGATGGTTTATCAGATATTTCGCCTTTCTTAAAGGATCCTAGATAAAGGATTCAGTGCTTCTCGAATCGTCTTTTAACGTCGTCATTCATCCGCCGATAACGATACGAGAAGTTGAAAATGATTTCTGTTGAGTAAATGGTGAAACGTCTGAGATTGAGCATTGACCACGGATGAACAGTCCAAAATATCTACATAATTCTTCTTGTAGGTATGTCATTTTATACTGGATTACAATATAATATAGTTCTCTACAGTATCTTTAATAATGATTGAAATATAAACTATTGAATATATCTGGGAGGAAATTTAATAAGTTTAGATATTCAGTTAAAGACATAGATAAGTAAACTTGCCTTGGGTTAAAAATTTTATCCATAAAAAATGCATTAAAAAATATATTTCTTTTTAGTTTTTTTTTCGTTTTCGTTTTAACTTTTAAGTGTAAGATACATATATAAAATACTTTATACTTTTCACTTTATGGTGAAAAAGGGTGTTTAATTAAGAATTTTCTTTGAATAATTTGCAACCTAATTCAGTTAGCCACATTTTAATATACAGGGTGTTACAAAATCGTATGTTTCAAACACGTGGGCCTGTTCTACGAACAAAAACAAGACAAAAGTTCTTTAAACTTTTGTCCTAGCTTGAGTCGTTTTCAAGTTATAGGAGTTTAAAAGTTTTCGAGAAAGAAAGGTTTTATTTTATAACTTTTAATGACTAAAAATATCGCTATACAACTTGGGGTACTGTATGAACTAACGATACGACATTTATTATCGAAATATGGCATTTAAACTATAACCAGTGGCGTAGATACATGGTAAGTCTGCGATCTTAGGCCAAAAAAATTTCAATTGTTTCACATGTTTGTGACATATGTTGTTGTAGCACCCAGTAAATTGACCCCAAATTCTGCTGCAATATACAGACTATCTAAAAATTAAGAAAATTGTCCCATTTCCGGTTATTTTGGAAATCATATCGTCATTTCATATATCTTATTTATTTAACTTTTAATAGTACTATGGACTATGTATGACACTATACTATGTATGACTTAACAGTCTTGAAAACGAAATGGTTTTTTGTTGGATCCAATCGTATATCCTGAAGTCAGGCAATAGTCAATTTTCCACTTCAATAATCCGGCCAGAAATCCAATGTCGGCCTTATATGGACCACCCCGTATATCGAGTAACTGTAAATCTAGTTACATAATCACGATCCGGGCATATTGCAATTTTTGAATGTACAAACGGCATGTCTCGGAACATGGATATGGGAAAGTCACCGGGACGTACGGCCGTCTCGGATGTGTAATACCTATGAAAGTGTGGTGGTCCGTCAAGGCGGCGTGGGAGACGGCAAAGAGGCTGCCTGGGAGGTCAAGCCGCGAACCGTGGCCCAGACACAGGATACGATCGCAAAAGCCAGGGGCGTGCGCTAGTTCTATTTCAGTCGTTGCCGGCCAAATCGAGAAGGTACGGGGCAGGTTTGCTGCTGTCAGAATTGATTTCCCAAGGTTACTTTGGTTACAGACAATAAATTGAGTCCGAGTATGAGTCCCGAAAATGACATAGTGGGGATAAGAAACTTATTGTAAATAATATTTTATTTTTATTTCTTCAATAAAAAAACCAAAAGAAAATCATTTTATCCTTTTATTTTTGGAGGACTTTCAGGTCATTTTTTTACATTGATACCTTCTCCGACGTTTCGTCCGAGTTTTCGGACTTCTTCACAGGTTACTTAAATACTACTAGAATCTTTCTATTTTAACTACCTACTACATTGTGGTTTTATTTTATTTTTATATGTACGTTTGCTCGATGATTTGAGCAGTGATCTGACCGTTTTAGGTGTCGCCGTCGATGTCAGACCACTGACCGATGACAAACGGTCAGATCACTGCTCAAATCATCGAGCAAATGTACATATAAAAATAAAATAAAACCACAATGTAGTAGGTAGTTAAAATAGAAAGATTCTAGTCGTATTTAAGTAACCTGTGAAGAAGTCCGAAAACTGGGACGAAACGTCGGAGAAGATATCAATGTAAAAAAATGAGCTAAAAGTCCTCCAAAAATAAAAGGATAAAAAGATTTTCTTTTGGTTTTTTCATTGAAGAAATAAATTCAACTATAACAGCCAACAACTTTTCTAGTATCATCTATAATATTTTATGATTATTATTGTCACTTTTATCATTACATTCAACCACAGAAAGGTCTGATACAAGACCATAACTTTATAAAATCAAAAACTTAGATATCAATTAATTTATTAAGTTAATGTTGGATTTGTTTGTTTAAAATATGTCACAATATATTAAGAAGTTATTATTTTTTAATAAGTAATAATATTAAAAA
Organism: Pogonocherus hispidulus; assembly: GCA_963924545.1. Classification (NCBI taxonomy): domain Eukaryota; kingdom Metazoa; phylum Arthropoda; class Insecta; order Coleoptera; family Cerambycidae; genus Pogonocherus; species Pogonocherus hispidulus. Next base: position 15,172,173 of record OZ004696.1, on the reverse strand, counting down.
ATATGACAGTAACACACAATTTTGACCGTAATCTATTTTTCGATTTCTATATATTTACCTACATTTATTTTGATTCAAAAGATATTGGCTGTATTAGATTTTTTGTTAATGTACTTATAGTTTTACCTATACAGTGCGGGTGAGTTTGCACTACACACTCAGTGACTTCGTAAATGTCAAGATATTAAAATTTTTGAAAAAGTACTTCTAAGTAATATTTTGTGCCCTTTTCAACCCTCTGATTAAAAACGCTCTCATTAAAAAAACAAAAGAGCAGCGCCATGTACAGTGATTTTTTTAAATGGACCGCCCTGTATTTTATTTCATAATTTGAAATCCTATCAAATTCTGAATATGACATCTTTTTTATTTTTTCTTAAAAGTGAATATGTAAGTTAGGAATAATACAAGAAATTATGGGTACTAACAAGGTTTACAGAATATTTGTTCTGTAAACTTTGGTACTTACTGAAATATTTATTGAAATAAATGCAAATAATATCATTAACAAAGTTATGAGTTATTTGCATAACTTTTGTCTTCATATGTTTTCAATAATTGTGCAATCCATGGCCTACTACTGATAATTTCTTGGAATGTTTCCAACTTACATATTATTACTTTTAAGAAAAAATAAAAACGGTATCATATTCAGAATTTTATACGATTTCAAATTATGAAATAAAATACAGGGTGTTCCTTTTAAAAAAATCACTGAACATGGCGCTGCTCTTCTGTTTTTTTAATGAGAGCGTTTTTAATCACGAGTTGAAAAGGCACAAAAAATCACTTTGAAGTACTTTTTGAAAAATTTTAATATCTTCACATTTACGAAGTTACTCAGTGTGTAATGCAAACTCACCCACATTGTATAGTGCTATAGTATACTGTTATTGTAATAGTTTAAGTAGAAACAAAAATATTTACAGGATTTAATGAAAATGAAAAATCTATCAATTTACTGAAACTAAACCAAACTTAACACAAGTATAAATATTTTTTCTTTAGTACTAAAATTCATGTGGAGTACTAGATTTATTTAGTATTTCATTTAGATGTATTTAGTAGTAAAAGATTCATGTGGAGATCTATCTAATACACTTTTTAAAAAAAATAGAAATGGATAGAAATAAAAAATGTTATATGGGTGTTACAGTCTTAAGTTAGGAACTCGTACATTAAACTAACAAATCAGAATTATACATAGACAGAAGTCTACGGTTTCACAAACCCACGTACATTTATGTTATAATTCATCTCTAGGCAAGCTTCCCTCCAGTGAAAAAATGAAGGAGAGTGGTAACGGCAGTTTATAGTAGTGCATTATTTCAGTACCATTAAAATGAATGTTAAAGAACACTCTCTCATTCTTCTCAAATCATTACGTTTATGCTGCACGTAATGAAGTTAGTGGTATTGAACTTCTTATACGCGTTCGGCTTGAACTTGACTTCGCAGTCTCAAGCTTTCACACACCTAGCGTTGGGAAATGGAAAGAATTATTATTCGAATATTTAAATAACTGGTCGCAGAACTTGGAAGACTGCATCAGTATTCATTTCAACAGCGAACATGAAGGATAAGTTGACAGTAATTGTAATTTAAACATTATTATATGAATATTAGAAGTGTTAACGAATTGGCAAATTTTAAATTTAAAAGATGTCAGTAACTGTCTTTGTGCAACATTTCCTCCACTTATGCATCTCATACGTCAGATAAGAATAGTACTTAATATGGTACGACCAGTGGCGTACAATAATTTCATTGAACACCATTACAATAAAAATAATGATTTGCCTACCACTGCATTTATTACATATAAATATTGTTTACATATAAAAAGGTATGGTAGAATGAACATATACATAAGCATAAGAAACTTCTGTCCAACACAAGGTTAAACCGTTGAATGCGCTATTAATCACTCAACGGTGAAATATAAAACTAAATAAAAAAAGTTTGTTAAATATTTAAACCCTTCGTTTGAAATAGGTGCATTTCAGATTTCAGGACACCGGTATTGACATATTTGAGAACGGAAACACTCGATATCTACAGTGAATACATCTGAATATTCACTACTTGTATACTAAATAGAAAATATTAGTATATGAAAATAATATTTCTAAAGCTAGGTTTCACGAAAGCCGGTTACCTTTACTTAACAGATAGTTAACTAACTAAAAGTTTAGAATGTGCATTGTTGTATATAAAATGTTAAAGGAATCACATTCTAAACTTGTAGTCAGTAAACTCGTGCTTAACATATAGGTCGAAACCGGCCGTAAGTAAGAAACATTTAAAGATTCTAGTTATTCTCTGAAGAATCAATTTTCATGGCATCAAGTAATTAATTTTATATATTAATAACAAATAAAAAAATAAAGAAAAAGTTTATTGGGAACTAATAAACTTTTTTTCTACATTACAGGAGGCAGATATCAATTTCAATTAATTTGTCAAAAAACTTTAAGAACATTTATTTCACAGCTACGCTTTATTACTTTAACTCATGAGCTTATCAAATTTCATAACTTAAAAAAATAGATAAAAGATTTTAAGCGTTATTGAAAAAGTTAATTAACACAATTTTTCGGTTTAATTAAATGTTAACTTAACAAAAAAGATTTCAAAGTCAAACAGGCTAAAGATTCTCACCTTCAATGAGTTAACCTAAATATCAGTTTTTAATTATAAAATTTTAAACCACACAAAAGTAATTCAGTTAATTTATACTTATTTAATTACGGCTATCCATTTTCCAATTTAAATGTAATAAAATTGTTACAAGCTTTACGATAATATAAATCTTTTATAAAACCAAAATATCGTTCGAGTACGAACTAGATTCCATTTAACGTGTTAATTAAAATACAGGTAAAATTACAATATGTGATAAACACCTGATGGATAGTTCGTAGTGTTGTATCAATATCGCAATATACCAGTTGTTGACATAAATCACCGTACAGCCAGAGGTAATTTTTTGGTTCGATGACCGTATAAGACAATTCTTCTCTTCCTCAAACCCACAGTTCAAGTTTTAAGCTCGTTTGCATCATTGAAGTCACATTCGCTTTGTTAATTGTTGAAGTAATGCCCAAAAATATTACATCACAGGTCACCTAACTAGTTCTGTTTCTCCTCGAGTATAGGTACGTCACATGTGTGCATTTGTTTCGACTGTATTTTAAAATTTAGATACCTCCAAGTTACGTTCACAAATTTATTTTTAATTCCACGCACCTATTTACTGAAAAGGTCAAAGATCAGAAAATGAATTATAAAAAACAACCTACATAAACGTAGACATGTAAATGCCAATGTTGTAATTTTTTTGATAAAATAAAAAGAAATTATAATAAAAAATCATTCAATTAAACTCGAAAAACAACATGAAAAAAAAATTATATTTATTTTATACATTGACACAAAATTTCTCTACCTTCCGTATGTTCTGAAAATAGTCCAATTCTGGTTTTAATGTTTTAAAATATTTTTTCAGTTATTGATATTTCAACTGTTACGGCTACGATAAAAATGTAAAAGACGAAAAGATTTCTAAATTGAACGTGGAATCAAAATTTTGGCAAATAAGCAGTCAGTGGCGCACCGCAAAAAAGTTTTGGACGGTAAAAGGGGGCCTGACCTCCGTAAAAATATCACCCTGTACGTTTTCAAATTGTTTACATATGTCAAAACTTGTGAACCATCATAAGTAATCTATGTTAGAAATTTGAATAAATTATCTTAAAAAATATAGGAGCTGTGTGGAAAATACTAAAAAAAAACCAAAACTTTGACACCCTATATCTCAAAAACGAAGCGATTGCCGACATATGTTTATATGACAAACTTAACTTAAAATCAGGTGCTCTATCGAATGCCAGAGTCCTGCTAGTATAAACTGACTCACCCTGTATATTTGAAGATATATTTAGATAGACTTCCGACTGTATTGATATTTGCTTTGACTGAATATCTATATCAAATTATTGAGATCGTTGACCTATATCAAGAGTTCAGCATAAGTTAACTCTTCCGCCTTTAGCGGAAGCAACGATATTTGATCGCCATTTGCCTTTATTAATTCACTATAAAAACTTGAAATCTGGTATGCAGATTTCTGAAAATGATGATACCAATAACATTTCTTCTGATGATGAGAAGCCTTGGCTTTTTGCACATATTAATGAATTCTGAGTTCTTGGGAATTTGATTCTATCAGTTCATGGTCATACAACTAATGTAATATTAACTATTGATACTGCCCATACCTACCTTAAACCTATTTAAATTCACATGCGAGCGTTGGAAGAATAAATTAATACTAGAATATAACATAAAACACACAACGTTATTTCATCTAGATTCTCACAGATAGGTAATCTTCCAATCTAGAAAATAAATTTTACTGCATTACCACAAATCGACGTTATATCTTTCATTAGTTGTTAAACATGCTTACTGAATGTATTCCCAATTAGTCACCATAATCCCATGTTATCTGAAGACGTTTGACAAATGTTTTAATTCCTGTGAGAAAAGATCAGTAGGTATATAATGAAATCAAATATTAAACAAGCTAGGTACTTAATTAGTAGATTTTCTTATATTATTTCCCGTGTTTGATATTTATTTTTTTATACAGGACAATCCAAAAAAGCTTGATGCAAAACTTTAGGTTTTCTAACTAACTATACGGTTTAGTGGGTCTAACGAATGTTTTCTTGACTAATAATTTCTGTAACAAATTGTTTTTTTTCGAACGTTTTTTAATATTTCTCTCTTATTATTAGAGATAGGGCCATCAAACCTTATATTTCGGTATTCGTGAGAGGATCGTATATCCCCTCACGTATGAGTTGAGGGTGCAAGTACGCAAAAATATACAGGGTGGTCTTTAAAAAAGTATCTTTGAGTTAAAATGTATAATAAAAAGTATCTTTCTAGTAAGTCTAGAAAAAATAAAAACGACGGGTTCCGGAGATATTTTCAAAAAAAAAGGTATATTTTAAATATTGTTCTTTATTCCTTGATAACACTCTATATACATATATTACGAGTTTTCAATTCGTTAAATAGGAGATATATAAATTAATATTTTATGCCTGGTTGTGGACTATTATTGCAGGTCATTCAATAAAAAAATACTTGTACTACAACCTTGGAAATTATATCTATATATCTAATTACAATCTGATTTTGTTTTTATTAATTTGCCATTCTTTGTATATTTGCTATAAAAAAAAAGAGAAATAATAATACTTTGCTAATAACCTGTTTTCTTTTTTCAGCACCATTAGACGACTCAGAATCGAGTTCAGAAATTGAATACTACCCAGGTAAACTTAAGTGTTGAATTACTTTTAAATAATGATAGATTCAGCAGAATTATATACAGCACACAAATTAATATCTGTGTTAGTAGAATTTTCTGTAGCCGTTCTTAATTAACAAAGTGCAAGTAAACTATACATTTTTTAATTAGAGTTGTATTTAGTCGCAGATGCAACTGGTTGCTACTACAATTTCGAACATTACGACGAAGGAGACAGAATAATCACGAACGAGCCATGTCTGAATTGTACTTGCCATAATAGGATGCTCATGTGCTATCTTCGAGTCTGTCCGTTCACGAAGGCCATCGGTCAGGACTGCAAAGTAGAAAAGAAGCCCGACCAGTGCTGTCCTGTTATTACGTGTCCAGAAGGTAATATCCATTTTGATAATTCTGAACGATTTAAATTACAATTTGAATATATCTACAGTACCCGTCCACCTACTTCCCCATACTTCGCCGACTCCTTCTACGGCAGTGGGACATTTGAATGAATATGGTTGCTCGATTGACAATCTCTTCTATTCCGATGGTGCCAAGGTGCCATCTAATCCAAACAATCCTTGTGAAGTGTGCTACTGCATCCGAAACAAGACTGCTTGTATAATCCAAGAATGTACTCTAACCGGAAACGTGGTTCAAGGCTGCAGCCCTGTATATGTAGATGGAGTTTGTTGTCCAGTGCGTTACGACTGCGGTAAGTATAATAATCAAAGTGTAAATAATGTCTATAGTGTAAATATAATTAAATTGGTTATATTTGCAGACCACCCAGAACTGGAGACAACTCCACGACCACTATTAACAACCACGACGACAACTTTACCTCCTACGTCTGCACCGACCGACTGTATTTACCAAAATGAAGTATACGCTGATGGAGCTTTAATGAAGAAGGATGTACCCTGTGAACAATGTTACTGTATGAAAGGTGATATAGTGTGTGCCGTTCAAGAATGCGGACCAACTCCACTGGATAAAGTTAACTGTACCGCCTTACCAGCAAAGGAAGGCCAGTGCTGTCCAGACACATATGAATGTGAAAATATTTCCGAAGAGGATCTCACCACATTGACATATTATGAAGCGCCCACAACACAACCAACTATTATTTCTTCGAGTGAAACCGCAACTACTGAAGTTGAAAAATCTATTACCACCATTCAAGAGGAAGAACAACCTTCAGTTGATACAGAAAGCCTAGTTACCGAATCCATAACAGAAGGTATAGAAGATAGCGGAACACCGCAACCAGTCACTGAAAGTGCAACAACTGAAACTTTCACATCTAGAATAACACAAGCTGTAGATACTATAACGTCTAGAGTCACTGATATTGTTGAAGCAATTGCAACTACAGTATCGGGATCAGAGCAAAAGACAACTGAACAACCTGAAGTTGAAAGGCAACCAACTGAACCTGTGCAGCCTACAGTAACAGAAAAAACAGAAACGACTGATCAACAAACTGCGACTGAAAGTGAGGTTGAAGAAGGAACAAAACCTGAATTAGTCGTAACTGAAAGTACCAGCCAAGGACCTCAAACACCAGAAAGCGAAGAACCTAAAGTAATTGCAACAGAAAAAACAGAAACGGTAACTGAAGGAGAAGAAATCACGACTGACGCTTTCGAAATACCAGTTCATGATGATCATGAAGAGGAACAACCACATGAAGAAGAAAATGAGGTTATAGAAGGTAGTGGTAAGCCAATTGAAGAACAACCAATTACACCCGTGACTCCTACATTTGAAAGTGAAGATAAACATTCCAGACCAATTGATCAATCTGGAATAGAAGAACAGCCAACTACTCAGCAAATTGAAGGTGGATTGATTACTACAAATGAACCACAAGAAGAAGTCACGGAAGAAGGTAGTGGTGCACCTGTGGAAGAAACATCTCCTACCACTGCAGAACCTCAACCAACTATTCAGACGGAGGTAGAAGTAGCTACAGATCATGGTGAATTACCAACCATTTCAGGCGAAAACATACAAACCGAATCTGTAACGCCGCAAGTAGTAACAGATAAAGTAACAACAGAGGAAACAACCGAATCAGTTGGAGAAAGACAAGGTACTACACAAGAAGCAGTTGCAATAGATGCAGAAGCGCAAGAAACTATTCAACCACTTGTACCTGAAAGAAGTACAGAACAAACGGAAACTGAAAGTTCAGTAAAACCAGAAGTTGAGATAATCGTTAACGAAGTAGAGCCACCACATCCTGATATTACTACACAACCTGAAGAAGAGTTTACAGAAGAAATAAGAACTGAAGAACCAAGGGAAAGAATAACTACAACTGAAAGTAGTATATCTGAAACAGTTAAACCAGAAGATAAAGTCACTGCAGCTCTTCCTTCTGTTCAACCATCTCAAGCCACTACAGAACTAGGCGAAGAAGAGAAAGTAACATATGCAACAGAAGAACCAGTAGTAGAAACAACACAGAATGGAACTACTATACCTGAAGAACACAAGCCCATATCTGATATTGAAGAAAATAAACCTGTTACCACTACTGAAAAGGAGGAACTTGAATTTATAACAGAAATATCAACCAAAGAAACAGAAAGACCTGAATCAATGGATCATATTTCTGAAACTGCTTCACCAACTTCTTCAGAACCTGAAACCGAAGTAAAAGTAACAGAAAAACCAATTCATAAAGAGATAGCTCAAAAAGGTATAGATTCAACAGAAACTGAACCTACTGATGTTACTTTACCTGGTACTGACCAGTCGCAACTGTACACTAAAGCTCCCGAATTGGACGGAAGTACAAATGTCCCTGCATCTCCTGAAGTACATGAAATATGTGGTGACAAAGACTGCAAATCCAGCCAAGATGAAAATGAAATACCCACTGAGATTGAAGAAAGTTGCACCAAAGAAGGTTGCAGACCTCAAGAACAAATGCCTAGTTCAGAACTTACGACGGAGACAACTGTTCCAGTAGATTGTAATTCTGATCATGGATGTGTGCAGGCTCCAGATCAAGAAGACAGTAAAGTTCCTGGAGGATTAACTCCAGAGAAATGCAGTAACGAAACTGGTTGTACTCCAGATTTATCAGAAAAAGAAAAATCTTCCGTAGGCAAAGAAGGAGAAGTTCCTGTAACTGATAAAATACCACAAGAGTATTCTCCAATTTGTAACAACGAATCTGGATGTGTTCCTCAAGAAAGTGATAAACAAACTCCCGAGGTTACTTCAATATCTCCGGAACAATGTAACGATGAAAACGATTGTAAAACAATTCAACCGTCTGTGAGTTCTGATTCAAATAAATTACCTGAAGTAACAGGAGCTACTACTGATGAAACAGTGATAGAAGGTACTACTGAGCAGCCTGAAGAAGAAAGTTCTGAAAAGCAACCCGCGAGCAAAACAGAACAACCTGATCTGGAAGGTTCTGGAGAGGAACCTGCAGGTTTCAGTGAACATCCTATAACATCCGAAGAAGACGAAACTACTTTACCAGAGCTTGCACCTACAACAAAACCAGAGGAACAAACAGAGCAGACTATCGACATTGAAAAGGAAACAACGGAACCTTCTATAGTGGAAGTTCAACCAGAAAAAATCACCGAAGGTAAAATTGTTGAAGTTGAAACTACTACACAATTAGATTCAGAAAAAGAATCAGAGATCACCTCAGCTCTTCCAGGAATAACTCCACTTCACGACGTAACATTATCTGAAGGAGCAGGCTCTACTGAAACACCTAAATCAGAAACCGTATTCCCAGAGGAACCTGAACTAGCTGTATCTCCAATTGAACCAGAACGCACTGAGGTACCAGAAACAATTTCAACAAGTAGTACAGAAACTCAAAGAGGAAATGTTCCTGCATTCACTGAACTTCCCGGAGAAGCCACTAATACTGAAGAGCCTAGATCTCCAGATATTATTCTCCAAACTACAGTAGCACCACAACAAATAATAACTGAAAGTATTATTCGTGAAACTACACAACAAATTGATACCAAAGAAACTCCTGGTGAAGCTTATGGTGATGAAACTACATCTTACGTTCAAAGAATTACCCCTGAAACTACTTATGCACCTGAAGTAGTAACATCTGAGGAAACCACAACAGACAGTAATAATATTCCGCAAGGTACTGAAAGACCAACACAAGAAACAGGTCAAGAGCAAGAACCTGGTGAAGCGATAACACAAGAAACGGGTCAAGAGCAAGAATCTGGAGAAGAAATAACTCAAGTGGTACCAATATTAAATCTGGAAGGTAGCATAACAACTGAAGGTGGTACTAAACCTGAAGTTATCACCCAAATTCCCGAAGTAGTTTCCACTGAAAGTAATGCAGTTTCTGTTGATTCTGATGCAACTGAATCTATTATATCTGTTACTGAAACTCAAAGACCAGAGGTCACAGAAATTTTAGAAAGCACCCCAGCTTCAGGTATAAATGTTGATATGCAAACTACCGTGCTTAGTCAAGAAAGTCAAGGTACAGAGTTACCAGGAGTAGGTGTTACAGAAGATATGAAGAATCCAGAGAAAGTATCTGAAATACTTCCAACTACGGAACAACCTGGTTCTCAATCCACACAAGTACCAGATAATGAATCGGAAGCACCACAAGAAAGTACACCAGGGGAAACTTCAGAAATAGCAGAAAGCACTGAGCAAATTCCTTCTGAGCGAATCCCTACCGAGGTGTCACAAACACCCGTTGAAACTGAAGTTTCAGTATCTGCCACTGAACCAGAAATTGAAGTTACTTCAGAATCTGCAGAAGAACATGGTATTCCTGGAGAAGGAAGCTGTTTAGTTGATGGACAAACATATAAGAATAATTCATATGTACCACCCATTAATCAGTGCCAGACTTCTTGCAAATGTCTTAGTTCAATACTTCAGTGCAAATCAATACCGTGTACACCACCTCCAAGTAACTTACAATGTACACCAATATTCCATTCTCCAGATGCTTGTTGCCCTACATACAGTTGCTGTAAGTATAATATTAACAGTGCAAGTAATATCTATATTTTAATAACGTTTATTATTTACAGCTGTGCCTGGTACTGTCACCAGTATGGAGTCAGACAGTCACGTTGTTGAGACAACTACAGTTAGCCAAGGGGAAGACGGACAAGTTACTGTTGGTACCCAGGTAATTCCAAGTGAGGGAGTTGTACCATCTGAAGCAGTTACAGACGAAGATTCAAGTCCAACAACTGTGCATTCTGAAACGATAACAGAAGGTCCAAAAGTAAATGTACCAACACAATCAATTAGCGAGAGTGAAACTGAACAATCAAATACTGAACCAAGTGATTTGTCAGGTATTGGAGAAACTACAGAACCCAGTGGTTCACAAGTAACAACTCAAAAAGAAGGATTGGCTGAAGAGATAACTGTAGTTCCTGTAACTGAGACAGAATCACAAACGCCCGAATCAAAAACCGTTATACCTGATAGACAAGCCACAATTTCTAGAGAAGGCTCTACAACCACACCATCAGTCAAACCTACTGAAGAATCAGTTCCAAATCAAGACGATATTGAAAATGAAATACCAGTGGAACCTATATATCCTGAGCACTGTGGTACTGATGGTTGCGCTCCAGCTGGACCAACTGAATTACCCCAAGAAGAGAATATTACAAGTTTGCCTGGAGTAAGTCAGCCTACAGAACAGAAAACACAAAAGCAACCAGAAGTTGAAGTTACAGATCAAACAGTAACTGAAACGGAGGAAAAATTGTCAGAAACTACTATAACTAGTGTTACAGAACCATCTCATGAAATTTCAGAGCAAACCGAAGGTCTGAAAATTGATACAGAAGAAGCCACACCAGGAACTACAGAAAGCCCTGCTTCTGGAAAACCTATTGAAGAAGAAACCAAGGATTCAATGACAGAAAAACCACACGAAGAGATCAATACAGAACAAATTACAGATGATAGAACGGCAACTGAAAGCTTTGATATCGTAACATCCGAAACCGTAACAGAAATTAATGAAGAGTCATCTCAAACACCAGAGGAAATAGCTGCAGCACCTGAAATGGAAGAAGCTGTTACCACTCCTTCGGTATTAACTATGACAGAAGCTATCCTTAGCGAAGTTTCTCCTAAAGTTTCAGAACAAACTACTGCCAGGGTTGAGGACGAGTCGAAAATAACAACCGAAGTTAAACCAGAAATACTAGGAACTACCCAGCCTACCACTGCACCTGAAGCTGAGTTAACTATCAGACCACAACCTGAAGAGACTTCTACAGCAGCTGAAGGTGAATCAACAGAAGAATTAGAAACATCCTATCAGCCAACTGTTCCTACTTTAGTGCCGGTCGATAACATTCAAACAACACAAGGTGCAGAATCCGCAACCGACTTGGAACATATTACAGAATCAAATGTATCAGCTACTCCATCACCATTAGAAACTGAAGCACACGTGACAGAGATAATAGATAAAGAAAGCGAAAGGCCAATAGTTCCTATAACTGAAATTGTTCCAGAGAGTACCTCAAAACAGACAGTAGAAATAACATCAGTTGCTTCTACTAAAGATACAGGGTCTTCTCAGAGGACAGAGGACAGAACAGAGAGCCTAACGGAAGAGGCAATCACTCAAAATGTGCCTGTTGCAGAGCAGCAACCTAGTAAACAAGATTCAGAACAGGAATCTGTCTCAACAGAACCTACAACTCCTGCAAGCTATATAACTGAAACTAGCACTGATAAATCTGAAGAAATAGAAACTGAAAAGATAAGTGTCACTAGAGTGACTGAAGCACTTCCAACCGAAATAGGGGAATTCCCCACTCACTCACCAGTGGATCACGTAACAGAAGTCCAGAAAGAAATTCCTACAAGTACATCTCCATTTACTGAAGTTCAGCAACCCGCAAAGTCGACTGAAAGTATACTAACCAGCAAACCAACAGAAGAATCGATATTGCCAGAAGTTGAAGGTATAACTACTGAAAAAGAACCAATGTACACTTCACCACAGTTAACAACCCAAGGTCCATTTAATGCTACTGAATTATATACATCAGGGCCTAAGGTCGAGCTATCTACTAGAAAATTTGTTGAAGGTGAACTGTCTACTTCAGTTCCTGTAACACCTATTTCTACTCCAGAACAATCTACCTCAGCTCCACCATATGCTGCAGCCCCCACCCCTGGACACGATATCCCCGGGGAACAAGTACCAGAACTACCTGATTACCCGTCACCAGTAGATGATTACGAAGACGAAGATCAGAGTCCTTTAGGACCTGGAACCTGTCGATACGGAGGAAAAGTATACGTTTCGGCTCAACAAATACCTCGCGATGATCCTTGTGATTTTTGCTTCTGCTTTAGAAGCGATATAATTTGTCTCCAACAAAGCTGCCCACCACCTATTCCAAGGTGCCATGAAGAACCGATTAGAGGGTTCTGCTGTCCTAGGTATGAATGCCCCGTTGGAATGGCAACGGCGGTCAATGTAACCACTTCAACAACCACAACTACCACCACGTTACCACCCCATTTCTTGTCACATGCCTACACTGGCAGAGTATCGAAGTCGGGATGTCAAATTAAAGGGCGGGCCTATCAAGTAGGAGATGTAATCCCATCTGCGTCGGGGCCTTGCCTGGATTGCACGTAAGTACAATTTTCTTTTTATCTTTGGAATTTTAATACTAATTACGAAAATTCAGAATTTTAATCTTTTAAGTATATTGGGTGATTATTGTTAAGCCATTATTTGACTCGCAATATGTATTTCAAAAAATGATAAACAGACGAGACCACTTTCGGTCTATCAGTACTGTCGGTCTGTCAGTACCTAGATTATAATTCACATAGATAAGTTTATAGCTATTTAACAAAGATAAACATTTAATTAGGAAGCAAAGCAAAAATGAATTAATTTTAAAAATTTAGAAACATGAATTTCTTCCAGGTGTGGCGGAGACGGTGAAATGAAATGTGATCCAAAGGCGTGTAGTCCGGAGCCAATGCTCAGACAGATGATAGCGGCAGCGGCGTCAAGGAGGAGGAGATGAGCTTTCTTGTAAAATAGTGACAATGCAACAGTATTGTGCAAGTGATATAGACAATTTTATATTAATTGAAAATAGTCTCGAACTTTAACTGAAAAGCATTCTCGGGTGCCAAAAACGGACATTTTAAATAGGTATCGTGCCTTTTTAAAAGGAATCTCGGACGATTCCCCTCGTGGAAGTAGTGCAGCAGCGCACAAAAAAATATTAAAGTGGTGCACACGAAAGTATATACTCGACTAGATTATTTTTAACGAACATGACTGAATAAAAATTTTACACTTTTGTAATTAGAATTTGAAGTGTCGTTTTTTGATAAGCCATGAAATGTACTACACAGGCTCTTATATTAGTGTTACAATTTGTGTTGCGTATCCCGGAATGTCTAAGTTGTTTGACTAGCAGAAAAAAAACCGTTCTCATTTTGAAAGTAGCTTAAGAAATTATTAAATTATTAAATTTATCGTTTCTGCTACTTGAACGCTTAGACTAATACTTGTATATTAACGGATGCTCAATATTATACAATTAAGTAGAATATGTAGTATTTATCAATAAATAATAATAAATAAATTATGTAAATGATATTAAACCTGCAGCATTTTTCTCGCTCCCTTCACTTTCTAGTACTATGATACTCTAATACTGTAAATTGAATGTCTTGGCTCACTAAGTGAAAAGACATACTAATGCACAGAAAGGCCAAAGTAAAGTTATTTATATGTGGAAAATTCCAAATATTATCGGGAAGTCCCCAAGTTCCAGGAAATTTACAGATACGTTATATTCTCGTTCTATTTACGTATATACGTTCTATACAGTGCGGTCGTAAATAGTCCCCCCCCCCCAGCTAAGTTTCGAAACAGATATTTTAATTCTCTATAAAACAGTGGCTTGATTTTTAAATTTCATTGACTATTTCCGGAGTTATTAACGTTTGTAAGTTATTTGATAAATATGGCGAATAAATGATTTTATCTCATTTTCATTTAATTTTCGCACAAGAATGTCACTAGTAAAGATTTTTAAATGGATAAATATTTTATTACTAAGCCAACCACAAATAATACGTGAAAAAATAAAATAAATAATCAAACAAGGAAATAAATAAATAAAAGTAATAACAAAGAAATTGGTATAACTCTGATCACGTTAATAAATGTTCAAATTGTTCTCCCAGCACTTCTTGGCAATAAAATAGTCTATTCCCACATTCCCTACGTATATTCCCAAATGTTTCTGGAGAAATGGCCGCACACGCACCTGTATAATTCTATTCCTCAAATCCTCTAGTGAATCAGGTTGGGTAATGTAAACCTGCGACTTCAAGTATCCCCATAAAAAAAATCCAGAGGATTAAGGTCTGGTGAACGAGCCGGCCATTCGATAGTTCCCCGTCTTCCTATCCACCTATTTGAATAGCAATGCTCCTAGATTTTTATATCATAATTCGCCATATTTATCAAATAACTTTCAAACGCTAATAACTCCGGAACTAGTCAATGAAATTTAAAAATCAAGCCACCGTTTTATAGAGAATTAAAAAACCTTTCAAATGAGGTATCACATGACCACTCTTGCTATTTAAAGTATTAAAGTTGATGGCGCCACTAGCGCCATCTTTGAAAACTGCAGTTTTAATTTTGAACTAAAGAGTAGTATACTTCATGCCATTTAATTCAGTTTTAGTCCGGTGTCTCTATCTTATCTGGTTTGAAACTTAGCTGGGGGCGGGACTATTTACGACCACACTATATATATTATCTTGTAGTGCTTACCAACTTTAAGTTTAAAGTACTGTTGATTGATGTTCTGGAATTGAAACAACCACCTTGAAACTTTAGAAACAAAATTTATATAAATTTGGAAAATTAATGGGTTAAAATTAAGTATAGGTACTTGGAAAATATCTGTCATTTATTTGTGGTGGAGCACTACGATTTACCATGATCACTTTCTTGGGATTACACCACCTGTAAAATTATACAACAGAAAACCAAAAATATTTAAAATAAAGACTCCAAGTGTAGTTATTATACCGTTTTTAGTATATTGCAAGTGAATTCCTAAATAAATTACGACGAAGTGCAATTATTATTTCCCGTGTAAAAAATTTAAATTCTCATTGTATAACAAAATTTGATCAGCTAAAGTTCTTTAAAATTAAAAGTTATATCCAAAAGTAAAAATTGCAGACTTGCAACCTTGTATTAAAAGAAACATTTGTATATATCTATATTTGATTAAACTTAAAGTTTACAAGTAAATTAATGGCATCATCACTTGTAAATAAAATAAATGACTAGATTTACGAAATTAGATAAAATTTTAATTTTTGGATAGAAGAATAGGTACCTATTTATCCAAAAAACATTTTTTGTGGTCAGATTCAAAGTGATAATTCATGGAGAGAGACAATTTAGTTTTCCTAATAGAATCATTCCTTAGAAAAATTCTCTTTGAAATATTTGAAATTTAATGTGTAACTTTTTATTAAAATATCAGTGCAAATTCATTTATACAACGATATACGCGTCCAGAATAGGATAGCCATAGGATACCGCCTCTTTTTTATGAATTCGCGCCACCACAAGCGAATTTTGGAATCTGACTTTATGGAGCATTAACGGCTATTTTTAAGCCACTTTGGTAGCCTATTATGAATGTTTCCGCTCGCCTTGTAATGGTTAGTTTGTGGTGGCGCGTAAACTATTCGAATATTCTTATGCATCAGATTTAACGGCTATTTAAAGGCTCTAGTATGTGCCTTATTACAAATGAATCGGACCACCCCCACCGAGAGATAGGGAGACCCCCTCATGGTAGGGTGGTCCCACTACCAGGTATAAACTCCCTCATACGTTACAATTTATGGATTTATGGCATAAGTTGTTGAAAAATTGAGTACATAATTAAATAAATAACAAATTTAATGTTAAATATAATAATATGAATCTCAGAAATACATTACTAGTAAGATTAATGCCAACATTTTTCTTAATTTTTCTGAATAGTAAATTTTTTAAATTACTTGCTGAATGACAAATGGCAATAAGAAACTATCTAAGTCAACATTTTAGTTTATACAACGTTTTCAAAACCATCCGGGCCCCGAGATATATTTGGAATTTTTTTTCCGAAAAATTATCGCTGTAATCTGTAATAAAGCCGCAACTTTGCCTTGCTTCCTGTTTAAATGATTTTGTGTCATATTCGAATTAAACCCACCCGTACAGTGTATACATACATATATAAGGCGGGCCGGTAGTCCCACGATCTCAACCCAGAGGTGGTGGGTTCGAATCCCTATTCCTCTAAACAATTGTTAATTAATCATTCCAGCACTGAATGGCGGTTAGGGCCTACCAACGTAAGTCGTTCCTGAGACGCAAATGCGGCCCGCAAAATAATAATATGCCGCCCCCTCTTCCACACACGTCTCAGACTTTTGGGCTAATCCTTGTGATTAGAATGAGGGGTAGAGATATTATTATTATTATTATTAAACAATGTAACGCTCTTCCTCTGATCTTATACTATCATAGACTACGTGCAAATATAGTACTACTCGAAGATGATACCTATAGAGCAAAAAAATTCTGCATAAATTGCACTGAAAAAATCCAGAGTGCTCTATCCGAATAAAAAAAAAATTCATGTTGAAATTTGTCAAATGTAACGTGAAAAATTAAACAATTAATATATAATAATAATAATGTTGTTTAATAATTTTAATGCTAAATAACATTACACATTATGTTGTTACCTGGTGTCTAGAATCAAATTAGGATCAGCTACGCGACAAAAACTTTTAACAAACGATATGGCAGAGTCAAAGCTAGGTATTTCTTTAATTGTTATAAGAGAAATAGCTTTGACTCTGCAATCTGCATGTCCTAAATTCGGATGACAACTGCAAGGCTCTTTCCATCCTCAGTTGCAAACAGCATCACTATCCTTATTTTGTTTGTTGTTTATTAGTTACAATAACTTTTACCTGCCAGATTTTTTTTGATTCAATTTAAAATTCAATAATCAATTGTGTAGATTTTCCTAATAAAAAAGGATTTTTTAGTCTACGCAAGGAGGGAATTTTAAATTCTCAATTCTCATT
This sequence comes from Pogonocherus hispidulus, assembly GCA_963924545.1. NCBI lineage: Eukaryota > Metazoa > Arthropoda > Insecta > Coleoptera > Cerambycidae > Pogonocherus > Pogonocherus hispidulus. Next base: position 15,154,670 of record OZ004696.1, on the reverse strand, counting down.
TCCGAAGTTATTTTAGATAAGTACATTTTCATGTTCACGAATCATTACATTACATTTATCTCAGATCAGCACTGACACTGAGCTGTATTGATGTTTAGATTCACATTACAGTACCGATACAGAGCTTTATTTCAATATCGGATACATCAGTACCGGTACCTATACATTCTATGCCGGTATAGGTATTCAAATATAATTCTAATTTCAAACGATTTTACAAAAAAGAACACACGTTTACAATTTTATATAGTAAATTGTATGTTGTCATTAAAATGCTATCGAATTTAGATACCTGCTACCTGTTATAATAAATTACAAAAATGAAAGATTAGGTACCTACCTACTAATTTATAATTATATAAATCCCCACATAAAGAATATAATGCCGTATCCCAAGCTTAGGGCTTAGGGTAGCCTTGCTTCTAGCACTAGATGGTAGGGCAACAAAACGATATGATATCTCCCAAAAATGTACCGAATCGTATCGTATCGAATCTACCGGAATATACCGGATACAAAATATCCATACTAATCTGCTACAAGTAGGTTTGTGAAAATCAATACAAGGATTAAGGATTTTTGTAAAAAATCCTTATGTGAAAATAAAAAAATATCAAGTACCGGAACGTAGGTAGGTAAAGTATTGGTTGCTAGAAAGTATCGGATCATCGGATCAAATGCCATGCCTACACTAGTGGCGTTCGGTAATTACCTCAGATTGATCTTTTTAGTCCGTATCGTTCATTAATTACATCTAGAGGTAGGGGAGGTAAATCTTGATCGTTCAGAAATTAAATCAGATCGATCAGAGCAAGATCTGTTTGCTCGAAGCATTTTGGTCGAGGAGAAAGATTAATCTGAATTTGTGAGGTTGTGGTGGTCATGGTTGTCAGTTGTCATTGACTTTTTGAAGTTGTAGTTGGTTATAGTTAAGTTGAGTTGTCATTTTTTGGAAATGGAGAAGTAGATTTACAATTATTATTTGATTTACAAAATACAATTACATTAAATTTACAATTTACAAAAATTTGGCACTGTTTCATAAGCGAAGTTTTCATTTTTTTCCAAACAATTTGTACATTCTTCATCTTCATCTTCAAAAATTATTTCATATCCTTGGACTGCATTTAAAATGGTTGATTTTACAATAGTTGCGTTCGGTAATATGCTCACGGATGCGACGAGATTACAGTCACGTGATTCCAGATGAGACGGACAAATAGAAAATAAATGAACGAAATGGATTGCATAAGGCATAATATAACCTCACCTTTTCTGTTTTGATTTTGTTGACGGTTTGTTTATATTCTATTTCGAATTATTTAAATCATGAATATTGTAAAATCAACCATTTTAAATGCAGTCCAAGGATATGAAATAACTTTTGAAGATGAAGATGAAGAATGTACAAATTGTTTGGAAAAAAATTAAAACTTCGCTTATGAAACAGTGCAAAATTTTTGTAAATTGTAAATTTAATGTAATTGTATTTTGTAAATCAAATAATAATTGCAAATCTACTTCTCCATTTCCAAAAAATGACAACTCAACTTAACTAGAACCAACTACAACTTCAAAAAATCAATGACAACTGACAACCATGACCACCACAACCTCACAAATTCAGATTAATCTTTCTCCTCGACCAAAATGCTTCGAGCAAATAGATCTTGCTCTGATCGATCTGATTTAATTTCTGAACGATCAAGATTTACCTCCCCTACATCTAGATGTAATTAATGAACGATACGGACTAAAAAGATCAATCTGAGGTAATTACCGAACGCCACTAATATTCGTTATTTAAATAATTCGAAATAGAATATAAACAAACCGTCAACAAAGTCAAAACAGAAAAGGTGAGGTTATATTATGCCTTATGCAATCGATTTCGTTCATTTATTTTCTATTTGTCCGTCTCATCTGGAATCACGTGACTGTAATCTCGTCGCATCCGTGAGCATATTACCGAACGCAACTACTCTACACGGAGCTGTTCAGAGCAGCTGTCATGCTCATGCAGCTGTTTGTTTTGTGATTCAATTTAAAATTTAAATATGTCAGTGATGAAATGTCACTTTTTTTATTAGGTCTAGGAATTTATACATTTATGTGTAATTAATTAAAATAGTAATAAAATGGCTTTGAAGTCCTTCAATAAAATCCTGAAGAGAACGAATTTTAGATATTTTACTATTTCTCAAGACTCAAACAGGGCAACCACAGCTGGAATAATAAGTAAGGTTATGTTGAATGTACAAACATTTAATAAAGGCGATTTTAAGTTATAGGAGATGAAATATTAAAGGGAGAAGTGGCAGATACAAATTCAAATTTCTTAGCTGCAGAACTACATAAATTGGGCTTAGAATTAAAGAAGGTCAGGAATAAAATGTGACTATCAAATAGTGATTCAAAATATCATACTTACAGATTTCCGTTATAGGTGATAATGTAAAGGAAGTCTCAGAGGAAGTTCAGCATTTCTCAAAGTCGTATAACTATGTATTAACATCGGGAGGTATCGGTCCCACTCATGATGATATAACATATAAAGGTACGCGAAAACACTTAAAATAGAAAGACAACGAGAAATACTTTTATAATAGTTAAACAGAAGTATACTGTTTGCACTAAACTAATTTAACTAAAGAGGAATGTCACATCAAACTGAGAGAGGAAAGAGGGGTATTCATTGTAGATAAGAATCATTTCCTCTCTAGGAATGGACTACTTTACAATTTCAATTTTATTTTTTTTGATTACACAAAAATCTTATTGGAAGTTTACTTTTATCTAGTTCTAGTTCTAGGTCTAGCCTAGTTTACTATTAAATATTGTGAATACTAATAAACAGCCCAAGTTCAATTTTCATGTTTTTAGGTACTTAGCCGAGTTTTAGCGGGTTATTTGTAACTTAACAATGTTTTATTTAATGCTATCCTGTAAATTATTACATATCTGAATTCCTCATTAAATTTTGAGACCTGTGAGAACTCGTCAAATCGCCTCAACACCTAGGTATTTATTTTCTACCATTTCTGCTAAAAGGGTTAAAAATTGCTAAACGGGTTAATTCTGACAATACCATTGCGACTGTTTTGAAGTATTTTGAAGACCATCCAAGGAACTCAATTGGGCAAGTCTGTTGTGAGTTGAATTTAAGATATTATTATTATTATTATTATTATTATTATATTATTATTATTATATAGTTCGGTATGACAAATTTTGAAAGAATGGTTACCATGATTATAAACTTCACAACTTAGAACACTTGTCAGATCAAGGTCAACAACGAAGAATTAATTATAGAATTGATTATGCTGCCCAAGTTATGGTAAACTTGAGATCAATGGCAATCGGTTTTTTCAGTATGTGTTGTGGACGGACGAAAGCTGTTTTGTTACCGTTTGTAACGGTAAGCCCAATAAGTAAAATGAATAATATTGGGCTACTTAAAAATCCTCATTTTGTCAATCCGATTGAAAACCAAGGGTACTTCGGCATTAACGTTTGGTATGGTATTATTAATGGGCATTTGATTGGTCCATATTTTTATGAAGAAGTTTTACATAGTGTGCAATATTTGCATACACCGCATAAAGCAAGAATTGTGCAATAATATTTCACCGTGAAAAGTTACCAAGCTATTCGAGCGCTTTGCTTGCAGCATTTTCTGAGAACACTTGAGGCAGATTAAACGGCCTGGTTTGATTTGCTGCACTTATTTTTTATTTTAGTAGAGTCTGTTTAGGCGATTAGTAAATCAACATAACTTATAAGTTTACAAAGAATTAATTTATTACTATTTTCGGTGTTATATCAAATGCAGTAATACCTAATTAATATCAACGAGAATAAATGCAAATATACTTTTTTACAAATCGTTCTTTAATTAAAAAGACGTCACTCTGCACTAGCTGAGCACATTGAAGGTTCAATCAAGTTCAAGTGACCAAGCGGATTATTTTTATGCTTGCTATTGGAACAAGCTGCTATATTTGAGCTAAACTGTCTAAATTTCTCCAACTACTAAGTCACTTCCATGCATTTGAAGCAGCTGCTTGGTAACCCATTATTATTGGAAAACACCACGTCTTAACCAATTATTGACATCTAAGTATTTATCTTTAACAAAAATTGCGTATATGCATGTTTTTTAACACAATTGTTAAAGAATACAAGATGTTGAATGATATTTTTAAATTGCAGCTGTTGCCGAAGCTTTTGGAGAAGAACTAGTTCTAGACCCAGTACTAAAAGATATATGCATGAAGTTCTATAATATATCTGACATAAACTATGCTGGAATGAAATTGGCTTATGTGAGTATTAAAATAAAATTTTGTAATTAAGATTAGATACAATAATTAACATATCGGGTCTCTCATGTCGTTTGTCTTATAAGAATTAACATGCCATTACATTTCACTGAATTTTATATTTCCAAGGCACACTATAAGAAATATTTCTAACATAACCAATACAATGATTGTCTAACATTTCTGTCATCTCATTTATATGATTCAGTATTTTACTTTTAATTATATGTGCTGTTGTTTCAGTTTCACCCACAATGGAAAAACACAATTGAATAAAAATGATTTCTCATGTTTGTTTTCGTTGAAAACACTACCAAAATAATTAGGTTGTTGTTCTAATTCAAATGTGTGTTTTTAGATACCCAAATCTGCTAAATTGAATTTCAACACTGGAGTTAAGGGAGTAAGAATGAGTTATCCCAATGTATCTATTCATAATGTATACATGTTTCCCGGGATCCCAGAACTACTAATAAAATCTTTTAATAATTTAAAAGAAATATTATTTAAATCAGACAAAAAGTTCTATGTAAAGTTTGTTTACTTTAACATAACTGAAGACAAAATTGCTGAAATGTTACATATGCTTGTTGCAGAATATCCTGATGTGCAGTTTGGATCATATCCAAAATTACTTCATAGGTAAATATCTATTGCAGATAATATAGAACAATTAATTTATAAAGGATGTTTATTGTAGTGTTTATAAAGTAAAGGTGACAATAGAATCCTGTAATGAAGAATCTGTAATAAAAGCATACAATAAGTTGTTAACATTAATACCAAAGAATTATGTTATAGATGTGGAAGAAACATAAGTAGTACCTACTATATTAGTACCTATGTAATTTCAAAGAAGCATGAATTATGTTCTGTTTTAGGTATAGAACAAACACTTTCAACAAGTCCATCGTTTAAGAATGTAATATTATTTTGAAAAGGTAATAATAAAGTTTTTAACCTTAGACGTGCAACTGTTATATGTCTTGCCTTTTATTTCATTGAAACGGACTTGTACAGTGAGGAAGAAATGTATATCTTTTAACACACCTCGATTTTTGGTACCTACCTAGGTAGGTGCCTACCTCAAACATTGCAAGTCAAACTCAAAATTTTTAAATTGTAATTTATTGTTTTGAAATTGACTAATGTTTAGTTTAGCTTAGAGTTTTATGTACGTACCAGTATTATAAATTGTAATTTTGAAGAAAAATAACTAGGTACCTATATACTTTTACATATTTGGATACATGGAAATATCAACTACTATTAATAGTCTACATCAAGTTCTGTAAGTAAGTTTAGATAAATTATTATAATAGAAGTGAATGATTTTATATATAATGAAAAAACAGAGTTAGAAACTGTATTAGGAACCAATTTCAGGTTGCGGTAGGTATTAGCAAAGCTTATGGTATTAGTAGGTGAGGTTCTATTATGAAATAATAAGGTAAAGGGTTATTGTGTGTAGGTATGTATGCAACTTAATTAAACATGAAAATAGACAAGAGACAAGCATATATTCATTGAGTTATTGAGTGTAACTATATCCTATACTACACTTAATCTAATATGTAAAAAACTAACCTGCTTTTATGCTGATAGCTATTCATGCTAAAGGTAGGTACCTCATAGACCAGGTTGCATTTAAAATACCTAAAATAATAAAATAGAAAACTGGTTAATTGATATTGATATAAATTTGAAATAGATACCTAAATTAGTTAATATAAAAATTACAATCCTTTTAAATTTGAATGGGATAACTGCTGACATCTTTTGCCGCAACAGCTAAGTAGGCGATGTGTAGCAACGCCATAGATGGCGCCCATTGGACAATAATAATTTTACATAAACATTTCTGAATGTAGATTTCGTTTCACAACTCTGACAATTCGATATAAAACGCGGTATATGCTTCTCTTTCTAACTTACCAGTGGTGTATTGCTCCATCCTATCATATCGAGTAATACGTATCGTATCATAATTTTGGAATCCGGCTGCTTTTTCTGTCGCAGAAATAGAAACTCTGTGGTTGTTTTCTGTTACATTTTAACCTCAAACTTTCTGTAGAGGCAAAACAAAGGCATTCAAGCAAACAGCTTCAGAAGTTTTTAATACTTGGTCGATAGTTATTTTAGTTAGGTTCGTGAATAATTCAATTTTTAGTAATGCTTATTTCATAGTTTATATAAATATATATATATTTCAACTTCTGGAGATTGGCGAAAATTGTTGTGTTGTGGCTTGTGTGAAAACATTAATAACATTTGCTAATTATTTAAGTAAATATCAAACTGGACGTTGTTGAAGTGTTCATACTTGATGCATTTTTGATGGGTTTATGTAAGTATATTTTAATTTTTGTATGTTAAGTTCCCTCATTTTTTCATTTCACTAAATGAAATCTTACCAACTACTTACATACCCTAACCCAACTTTACGATTTTATTTGATGCCTGAGCAAAGACGTTTATTAGAACTTTAGAAAAGTAGTATTATAAGACGTACGAATTCGAGTAAAATATTGTAGAAATGTACTATTTTTAATAGGTAGGTATTTATCTACCTACTGTAAGTATTCATTCATTTTGTCATTAATAAATTTGGTACAGGTAAGTACCTAGGTAAGTATAGGACCTTCCTTATTTTGTACATACACATCTACATAGTTTCTCTAGTAGCTTATGTTTTTAAAATTTTTTCTCCATAATCTCTTTAAGCTTCACTCCTGGAGTCGATCATTAACTAAATTATTAATCATTAACTGCATGAAAAAATATGTAGGTACTTAGCTATATAGTTTTTCATGCAGTTAATGATTAATAATTTAGTTAATGAGACTGCAGGACTGAAGCTAGGTGACATAAAACTTTTTAGAAAATAAAATAAATGCGTGAGCCTATGCCTAGTGTACCTTAAATATAGATTTTAGTATTGCAATAATATTGCAAACTAAGTAGGTAGGTACTGACCTATACAGTATTAAGTTGTATTTTGTCTAAAAGAAACTTATTTCTGGTGCAGCTGTAGGTATAATTCAACCATAACATAATATGTTTGTTATATTTAGGTACTTATAAGTACCTACCCATGTAGGGTATAGGTATTAAAAATATAGTTTTAAGAAGATGACATATTTCCATTTTAATATTACTGATGCAGTGTAGTGATAGTTAAGAGTTTTATTAGAACCAGATAAAATCCTAACTTAAACCACTACCATGGTGGTGGCATATTGTACAAAAATTAAATGTAGGTAAAGAATTTTTAAAGTTTTCTTAATGAAGAGCAGCATCTACTACTAGGTAAGGTATTTACAAAATAGTAGTTATTATGTCAGGAAGTTCTACCTAAGTGGGATAAAAATAAACTATTTTTTTAAAGAAATAACAATGTTTATAAAGCTGTTCATCTTACCATGCCATAAGTATCTATCAATAGGCTTGGCAGTAGGTACAATTTGAAACCACCTTTGTAAGATTTATTCATATGCATTCTGAGTCGAGTTCTAAATAATATTAATAATCAAGGTAAGTATACCTAATTCACCTCCAATCCAAGAATAGGCCAAAATAATTTGGGATATATTTCTTAAACAAAACCATGGAATTCCGGCGGAGTACAATATAATTTCATGGCAATATGATGTAATACGAAGGATACCTAATATTTATGGAAAAGTTTATGTTTCGTACCAAATTTTTCACACGAAAACACTTTGATATTATAATAAAAGTACAGATTTTTTACATTATCTACATGCTGATTAAAAGACAGTTTACTATCAAAAGTAACGCCGAGGTCCCGGAAAGTGTCTGGCCTTTGAAGGATCACGCCATCTATCACGTAATCGTACTGAACAAGTGTCTTTTTCATTGAATAGGTAATAACATTACATTTTGACACATTCAATTCTAATTTGTTTCGCACGCACCATTCATGTATTTTAGATAGACGGCTTTGCAAATGATAACAATCACTCAGGCTGTCAATTTCCTTAAAAATCTTAAGATCATCAGCGTAAAGCAAACAGTTTCCTTCAATGTCGTCCGTTATATCATTAATAAAAATGTTGAATAACAGGGGCCCAAGAATGGACCCTTGAGGAACGCCAGATGTTGCAAAGTATTCAACAGATTTGAAACCCCTATAAGCCACATATTGCTTCCTGTCAGAAAGATAGCAGTTAAAAAGTTTCAACAGATTGTCTGAGAAACCGAAATTAGATAGCTTGTCAAGAAGTATCACGTGATCCAGTCTGTCGAATGCCTTTGAGAAGTCTGTATATATCACGTCAAACTGCTTGCGCTGATCCAAGACAGAAGCAATATGCTGAGTAATGCACATTAAGTTCGAGGTAGTTGACCGTCCTTTCATAAAACCGTGCTGGTATTGAGATAATTGCAGGCTTACATGAGAGTATACGTTATCATAAATTAGAGTTTCAAAAACTTTAAGAAAGTTACACAGAATTGTAATTGGCCTGTAATTCGTAACAAATTGTTTGTCGCCCTTTTTAAAGACGGGACAAACCTTGGACTTTTTCCAGACTCAGGTATACAAGAGTTCTTAATACACAGGTTAAATATAATAGAGAGTGGATTTACAAGGACAGGCGCACAATCTCTAATAAAAAAAGCTGGAACGCCATCAGGACCTGTGGTTAGTTAGTCGCTAAAATTATTTATGTTGATAGTTGAATTACAAATTCTGTGATTAATACAGTTGTTACTTGAAGAGGGCAAAAACGAAGTACTAAAAAAATCTGCAAAAGAATTAACTATATCAAGAGGGTTGTCCCGAGTTACATTATCATAGAGCATATGAATAGGGATATTCGAAGTGTTTTTTTTGCTACCAATAAAAGCCCAGAATTTGCGCGGATCTTTTGAAATGTTGTTTTCAGTATCTCTAATGTAATTCATGTAAGCGACATCAATATCATTTTTAACAAGATCTTTTCTTATTTTCATATTCTTTTAACGAGTTAAGTATCTATCTAAATAAGTATCTGCCACACCGCTTTAAATAATTAAATGAACAACCTGGGTTGGTAAAACAATCAATCGGTTTCGTTTTGCAAATGTTTTTTCCAACACATATATAAAAAAATCTAAATCAGTATTTTATATTTTCTGTACCTATTAACACTAAAAATTATCTAGAGCACTTTCATTTATCATTCTATTAAGGTAAGGGTGCATAGGTAAACACTTACATACCTAATCATTGTTTTCACCCACACAGTGTTTAAAAAAAAATATTCTCTTACTGTATATTCGTGTGTTTTGTCCTTTTAGAAAACTATATTATTAATAAAAAATAAGTTATACCGTTTTGATATCTTGACAAGTACGTACCCTAGGTGCAAAGTATCTACTTACATAAATTCGTACATAAACAAAATTATTTCATAGGTGTACGGATTCGATCATTTAAAAAAGTAATTTTTTTGTACTACCTTTCAGGAAAAGTACGAGCCCTAACAACTAAATGTTGGGACAAGGTATTATTTTGGATATAATACAATGGCTCATCAAAACTGCTGAATTATTTTGTTTATTTTTTTAAATACAAACATAACAATATATCCTAGACTATTTGAACACATTTTCGTGCCATGGTGAAGCAATCGGTAGTAATCATAGCGTATTTGGTCATTGGAAGACCAAATTGGCTGACAACTAAATGTTGGGACAAGCACAAATCTCACATTTAAAATGTTTAAAAAACGCTATATAAACATCAAAAAAACGTTTTATTTATTCATTGACAGTTTGTAAGTGATGTAAATAGTTATAAGTAGTAGTATTTGTTGAAATATTTAAATTTTGTTAATTTAAATTGGAATAATGGGTCGTGGAAAAGCTACCGAACAGAAATTACGTGAAATTATCATTCACCAATACAATGCGGGCAAGACAATGCGTAAAATTTCTAGCAATTTACCTATTCCAAAGACCACAGTCTATAATATAGTGAAAAAATATGGTGAGTCTGCCAATGTGGATGTTCGAGGTAAAAGTTCGGGGAGACCAAAAGTTGTTTTACAAAGAGATTTACGAAATTTAGTTAAATTATGCAAATCAACGAGAAGAAATACCGTTCAAGACATAACTGCTCAATGGAACAGGGCAAGTGGATTAAATATATCTAGAGAATGTTGCCGAAAATACATTCATAAATGCGGTTTGGGATTTTACAAGGTAAGTTCAGTTTTGATGGTTCATCCATTAGCAAAAAATTGATCCAAATTCGTATTTATGCCGAAGAAAAACCGCTATTGACAGAGATTCAAAATAAGAACCGCTACAATTGGGCAAAATCTAAACTTCTGCCTGGACAGAAAATGACTGGAATAAAATAATATTTAGTGATGAGGAGAAATTTGATGTTTGCGTTGGAGATCACCGTAAACGGATAATACGAAATAAAGCAGAAGCTTTTCATAAAGACTGTTTAAAAAGGGTTGTGAAGTTTCCAAAGGGAATTATGGTTTGGGGCTGCATGTCGGCAAGGGGCTTATGCAGTTTAAAATTTATAGATGGTACTGTAAATACTTAAAAATAACAAGAGATACTTCAGACCTCACTTTTACCTAGCCCGCAAAATTGTTTCGTAATGAGGATTTCATCTTCCAGCAAGATGAAGCATCATGTCATTCGGCAAAATCTACCAAAAAATGGTTTGATGATAATAATATAAAGGTTTTATCTTATCCAACCAGCACTCCCGATCTAAATGTGATAAGTGTGTGGCATAAAATGAAGCAGTATTTAAGAAACCATCCTCAACGCACTATTTCTGATTTGCGGACAAAACTACAAGAGATTTGTGATAATTTTTCTCCTCAAACGTGTCAGTCCTTGGTTAATACAATGCCTGCAACAGTTCAAGCAGTCGTTAAAGCTAAGGGCGATGTGACCCCGTATTAAATTAAAGTTGCTTCTTGTTTGTCCCAACATTTAGTTGTCAGCAAATTTGACCTTCCAATGACAAAGTACGCTATGATTAATGCCTATTCCTTTATCATGGCACGAAAATGTTTTCAAATAGTCTAGAATATATTGTTATGTTTGTATTTAAAAAAATAAATAAAATAATTCAGTCGTTTTGATAAGCCATTGTATTATTTCCAAAATATTATCTTGTCCCAACATTTAGTTGTTAGGGCTCGTATAACTAGATTAAACGTATATAATTTGACACCACTTGTGTTGGCCGCGATTGAGTTGGCAAAATATCAAGTTGAACACTTGAAAGAACTGGACTTAATAAAAAATATCTTTTACAAACACCTTGTGTACACGAAACTACGTACACATTATATGGAGTGATAAATAAATATCATCAATAGGTATACTTCTAGCATTGTCTGTGAAATCTAAATTTGTGCCAAAGTTGTCAAAGAACGTATGATATCTGCGTGAAATTTAATGTTGTACCTATCGAAGTAGGCAAAGAAAAGTCTGTGATATTGAGTTTCTTATATTCACATTTGTGGTCTTATAGTTTTATAAAATCAGTCCTTATAAGATGCTTTAATACGAATGTCGTGTATCAGGATTTCAAACTGATTCGATTTCTTTTGGCAAAGATATAGTGAGTCAAAAAAGTTGGACACACTGTATATGTAATCCATATCCAACCTTATATTATTGTTTAGGTATGTAGATTGATATTTAAGTTATTCAAAAAACGAAATGATAGATTGATCATGCAACATCTCCACGTTGAAACTACTTTAAATTTTTTTTTTTCATGAACTTAATTTGTATTTTCCTCAATAACGATTTCAGTATCTTGGAATGTCCACTAAATAATGTACACATGTTTCCTTAGGGAAAACATTTCATTTATTCCGGAATGCCTTCATTTTTCCCGAAGTGGACCTAAGAGAATTACTTGATACAGATTAAAAGAGATTGGATACTCTGATATTCTAAATGGAATGCTCTTTGTTAGATGTTTTCATTTCTTTCATTTATATTAGATGCGATTCATCGAAAGCCGTCTGTTTTTGAATGTAGATAATTTAGTACAGTCGTAATAATTTAGTAATAGGTACCATAATTGAAAAAAACTTTGATTTTAATTTAGTAATCCATTTACATGAATGGTTATGTAATTATTATTATTATTATTATTATTATTATTATTATTATTATTATTATTATTATTATTATTATTATTATTATTATTATTATTAGTATTATTATTGTTTATATTACAAAAATATTGCACCTTATCTGATTCTTTCTGAGATAAACAAATGTGGCAGCATATCCTTTCTAGTTTTTAGTGAAACATGATCTCATATCCTGCACACCAAAATCTGATAACTCCTGTAGTAACTCCTCCTCCTCTGGTATCTGGAACAGGTAATTCGTTCGGTAATTCCAGAATAGCAGTACATATGTATATAGGTACATATAGGTACATAAACAGATAAGTATTATTAAATAAAAAAAAACAGACATTTCATTCATTATCATTCAAATGTATTTCCATTATTAAAAGGTTCCAGTTTAGCTTTAACAGCTTAGAGTTATATAGAAAATGAAATGTAAAATTTCTGGTTCTAGGGTATTTAGTTTTTACTCGTATCTGGTGTCCATTTTTCCTCTACATGTTACTAATACAAAAAATTAATATTTAGAAATCTACAGCTATATACAGAATATTCGAGACTGATTTTAAAAACACTTTTTTTATATATCTTGGCACTTCATCTGCGCAAACCAGTAAATTGATAATACGTATTATTTCAATTACTGTGTTATTTTCCTTTCAATAAAGTACCCCTTAAATTTTATCTGAAGAAGCAACAATGGCAATTTGCTCCAGGGGAAAGAAATAAACAATAAGGTATCATTAAATAAAATCACCATATATGACATGTTTATAATAGCATCATCTCACTTTCGTATAATTTTTATCTAAGCGAAAACGAAAAGAAAAAACCGAAACAATGGGAAAAGAGAACAAAGTTTATATTTTCTGCCGTTTACGGACGTAAATAGTCCAGTCTAGTCGACTTTTTCTATTTATGATTCGTTTCTTTTGAGAATTCCACGGACAAGAGCTTGATTTATGTTGTTGCTGATAATGTTTTCGATCGCATTGTCACAAATCAAAGGGACATTATGTCGCGAATTAAAATGTTTCCCATAAATCAATGGCTATTGTCTGAACCAGTATGTAGATTTCTAACTGAGTAATGGTAGCGGACCAAGACAAGAACAGAGCTCCTAAACTGTACCTTGTTCTCGGCCGGAGCTTCCTGCACATTTCCACCTGTGGTCATATTTTGTGCAAGTTTGCAGTTTCATCGATTAAGCAGCGCATTATTTTATTACTGATAGAGAGCTGAAATTTGTGGGGTTATTATTTTGCGGACCGCGAGTTCGCTCAGGAACTAACTTACCATGGTTTAACTTTAACTACCATTCAGTACGAGATTAAGGGACACCTGGAAAATATTATTAATTAAAGTAACCAGTATATAGGTTACTAGCTATTTATACAGTGAAGTTGCAGTACTAGTTGAATGTTAAGAACGCTACAATTTTAATGCACATAGCTTTAATATAGGAGCAATTAGAAACAGTTGAATTGATTGGCGGCTAAATCCGAACCGTCATCAAATGTGTGAAATGATTAAAAACTCAACTACGGAACTCCAGATTGACAAGGTTTTATATTGCGTCAGTTGTAATAAATATATCGTGCAACCATAAATCAGTTTTGGATAGTAAAGCAATGGTCCTCTGAAATGCATAGTACAGTATTATACAGGAGCGACAAGCGTCAGTAAGGAGGGACAAGCGTCAGTAAGGAGGCAAAATAGTATTAACAAAACATGGTGAGTACCTTGAAGTATTCACTATTAAATTCTCGCGCACCTAACGTTATTCCATAGATATCTATGATGTTTTGATTAGTTACTTGAAAATCTATCAATGTTCGGAAAAATTAAAATAACTTGGCAACGCTGCAATTTAATTTTAAAACCCAAAATATCACCGTACAGCATGTTTTTTGTTTAATGAAAAGGTGTTATCACATACAGAGTGTTTAAACTTTTTTTGTATCGCTTATAGTTTAAACGTTATCGAAGACGAACACCTTGCAGACACACCCTGTATATACTCATGAAAACATACGTCGTTTTGCTAATAAAAACGAATATTATTAGTAAACTCTTCATTAAACTAGATGTAGTGGATAAAACTCCTATAAAAAATATTTTAGTGACTTAACTAAAGAAATGTTGTTTAATGCTTGCCTTAATAACTTCCAATTTTCGTAAGAGACCGTGTTACATTGAACCTTTTATGAAGCGAAGTATCTCAAACTTGTAAAAAATAATTCTCTAATTGTTTTAAATATACTTCAATTATACCCCAGTTGACATATGCGTCAGTAGCATGGGCGATTGCTGCAAAGACGCAATGAAGAAGATTCAGGCCGTCGAAAATATCGCGCTAAGAACCGCGACAGGTGCACCCTGGTACCTGCGGATAGCCGATATATACCGGGACCTCGACTACTTTACCAGTCCTAGAAGTCATCAGGAGGTGCGGAGTCAAGTTCTTCGCGCGTGCCGAGACGCACAGCAACCCGCTAATGCGGGAAGCCGTGGACTACGAACTCGATGCGGCCGCTATACACAAGCCAAGACTCCAACTGTTGGACCCAGGATGAGAGTAAGATCTTATGTTTCAGATTCCACCCGGAACAAGCGTAGAAGGCTACGAAGCGACTAAAAAACGACCCTCAAACCTCCCCTCGAAGCCGCGACCGCCGACAGGGGTCGCGGGCTCACTTCGAGTACCCTTCCCTTAACTTGCATAAAGCTAAAGTGCCAGTTGGCTCCTTTAGAAGTGCATCCTCGGCTATACAGCCACTCCTGACCTACCCCAAACCACCACCCAGGACGAGAGCGGCACTTGCCGCCTCCGCCCGAGACAGACTACCCCCGGTGGGTTAGACATGCAGGTAAAGAAAGAAGACAAGACAGAAGAGTGCCAGAAGATCCTATCCAGCCTGCAGGGTAGAGCCAGCCAGGAGGAGACCCCACGAATCGCCCGCACCTATCACTTTTGTGATCGGGGTTGGTGAAGGATGGAGTGTCCATCTCTACGAGGCTTACAACGATGGGGAGGGTAAAGAGCGATAATCTCGCTCGACCTCAAACCATCCCAGGTCATGACCAGGGTCAATGGATATTGGCATACTTCAATTATATCTGTATGGTTTTTTATTTGCAACCACTTAAATAACAATGTATTTATTTATTATTTATTTAAATATACGCGGAATTTAAGGTGTAGTGTGTTTTATATATGTTTGGAATCAAAATTTTTCACCGTAATGATTTTGTCCTTGAAGTAAACTGCATGATTTGTCGTAACCTACTGAAATCCATGCTCTACTGGTAATTCAATTTTATGTTATAACAAAAGATAACGAATTTTGCAAATTCCATGTTTTAATTTTATATTTCACTGGAAAACATGAAAATATTTTGAATTCTAATCTGGAAAAGTTCATGTTGGCTACCATATAAAGTAAAATTTTCGAGTAATGATTTAATATATTTAATGGCAAAAAATAATAAGCAAAAACGATAGCAGAAGATATATAAGATTTAATCTATATCAGATCTTCCCGCAAGGTAAAGGACTGGTACCGCTGGTGGAATTGACCTCTTTCCGTGTTCATTTTGTACTACAGTTCACAGTAAGACAGTTGCTCAGATACCTTGTGTTTTAAATAAACCCGATATGTACCCATTCAAATGCAAACATATGCTTTATTAGTGCAAGTCTGTTGTACCAAGGGGTAAATTTCTTGGGAAAAGCGAAGGCCGTAATTAGAAACCGTGTATAGGTACAAATTTTTGTTTTCATAATTACAACGGTTTCCGATATATTTGATCGTCATGATACTTTTAATTAACCCTGTATATATAGAAAGGACGAAAAATAAATCTTAAACTGGTGCCAAATCGAACTGTAATTTTTAATATAAAAATCATAGGTTTACATGGTTTCTAGCCCAACGAGTATGCAAATACAATAATGGAATTGAATAGACTATACAATCATTCTCTTTTTACCTGATTAGCACGAAGCTGTGTTATCCATAGTTTGGAAATAATAGAACTTTTGAATGATTGTGTGGAAATCTGTTTCATATAAAATTAATAAGTTTTCCTTTTTAGTTTCAAAGAAAATTCGTTAGTAATCAGTATCACATCACTGTCATAAGACATTTTGACTGATTCGTCGCACTTGTCGGTACAGAAAGATTACCTACAAATTGCCAGCCAGCCATATTCACAATGGAACTGTTGTGGTGCCTAAATATTTATTTATTGCAATAAATAGAGGCGAGTGAAGGAGGTTTGACAGTTATGGAAGGGTTGAATTATTGTCAGTCGTAACTTAACGTATGCAAATGGCAGGGTAAGGGCAACCGCAGTACAGCGTCTGATGAACCGTTCGCTCTCTTCGCCGGACTGATTGACAAATCGCACCAATCAACTACTAAATAACTTTGTCAAGGAATTGGAGCATTGCCGGTTGGCTCGGCATCGCGGGTTGTAACTAAGATTTCATGTTCAAATTATGTATAATATATATTATAATTTCTAGACCATTTATATATGATATTATCTAACTATGATATACATGTACAAATGTGGTAGTGCAAAAACAAATTTTTTTGGCGCTTTCTGAAAACTATTTAAAAATTTTTAATTGCACGCCGCTGGATACTGGTCCACTGTAATGGAATGACCTTGGGACTGACAATGCAAACTGGCTATGTCACATATAGCACGAAAAAACTTAGAGTATACCGACACCCGGCGCAAAAAAGATTTGCAGCGTTTTTACTTTCAAATAAACTGAAAGATAGATAGATGTAACGAAAGTGACGTGTCTTTAAAATGAATAAAATTTTGTTACACTAATTTTGAAGAATTGCGCTACTTGATTACTATGTATTAGAAACATGAAATTTATAAAAAATGTGCACATACCTACCTTGTTACAAAAGCTGTTCGAAAAACGGTGTTGGAAGTGATTTCGTTGAATTGCGTGGGGATTTTCGAGTGCCCAAACGTGTGTATTGTGAATGTTCTGTATTCCATTTCGAGTAAACAAAGCTTCATCTGTAACTAGTACATCAGCAGTAAATTGGGGATTTTCAGCATTTTGCTGCAACAACCACTCACAAAACCTAACTCGTAATTGATAATCCGCTGGTAACAGTGCTTGAACACGCTGGATATGATACGGATAAAACTGAGCTTCGTGTAGTAAACGCCACACCGTTGATTGGGATACCCCAGGCACCTGCCTAGCGATCTGACTTGTACCTTAGCCATTTTGAAAATTTTAAAGTTTAACACTCCTATACGATAAATAAAACACCGGCACTGAGAGAGCGACACAGATAGACAATAGAGATATTATCCCCACTCCAACTCTATTCGCTCGGTCTTGACCAGGCGTTCCAGGTACAAAAACATATTTACTTTTTCTTGTAGGAATGTGATATATCAGATGTCGTTGAAGTGCAGTTGCCCATCTACTTAGTCTTTTATAATGGTTTAACTTGTAACATTGTTTACGGGAAATCCAAAGACCTTTATTATAAATTTTTTTGGTGATATCGATTTCTTATTTAAGGATGCACATATCCTCAAAGTTTTAGAGATAAGTTCTGAATAACACTGTATATCCTCCCTATTAATTTCGGCATCGTTTCGTTTCGGCTTCACATTTTGGTGTTTAAAAGACACTAAAAACTATTAACAATTTATAGAATATTTATCACAAGTTTTAGAAAAAATTGAATATAACTGATAATACAACACATCTATAAGTACTGTACTTAATAATAAGTAGTAGATTTAGATGATACACCAAGGGATACCAAATAATAAAATTATTAATTAACATCTTTGTTTAGCGGTGGTTCTAATTCTAATGTAATTATTAATATTAAATAAATATGATAAAATATTCATTGATGAGTTGGCTATGTTTTTTTCCCCTCGGGAGTAAGAAACTTACTTTACTCCCTCTTTTGAGGAACTAAAATTGCTTATTATGTAAGGGTAGTACAAAAACATTATTTTCACATGTTGTTTCACATTAAACCGTGTGTAATGGTTAACGAGAGCCACTGAACATTTGGTGTAATAAAATAAAAAGTAGTACTAGTACAAAAACTATTGTTTTCATTTAATTCCGTCTTACACAATTTTTACATTTATTAACGGATGACAAAAAAAGTAGGTATAATCTTATATCGCTGAATTAGTCTTTAGAAGGGCCCGAGGAAGGATCTATCTATTTATACTATGAAATTTAGTGCTTCCTATTAAAAAACGTGGCTCAAAAAATAGGAATTGTTAGGTACAGAAAAGTGTAAATTTCTATATAATTCACTTGTTTGAGCGCGTTTTCTTTTAAATATTGAATTTTGTTCCATCATATTGGGACATTCTATATATAAACTGTGTAATACCTACATACTAACACTACAATTTTTCTTTCTTCATTACTGTAAGTAAAAATTCACTACAATAAGTTTCAAACGTATCGACGGTTCACTTTTGATGTGGATTACAAATGTATTTATTTATACATATATTTTTGGCGAGTTTCTAATCTCTCTCCATATCATGGCTATTTTTTATGCTTGGTACTGTCTTATGACAGATAAAAGAAAGTTCATTTAATAAATTTACAAAACTTTGAACACATTTTCTTACTTAGTTTGGGAGAAATTAATTCACATCTGTTGTTAGACGATAACGATGCCTCTATATTTTGTACATTTTTTGCATTATCATTGAACATTCAAAACTTGTAAACATATTTTCATAAAACTTCATTCAGTACACTACACAAAACAGTCCAGGCAGTAGAGCAGTAGGATACATCAAGAGAGATTATCTGTTTTTATATGGTAGTTATAATGGCTTTTATGCTTCCATAAAGTTTATTTTGCTACTCCAATTTGAGCTTTGTTTAATAAGATACTTATTGTTTAATCTATTATTTAATATGTCACCGAGAAGTTTACATCCAAATATTTTTGGTAACTACTTACATGTTTGCTAGTAGTTCCACGGTAATTTTTAAAAGTGGTGTGTTGCTGAATAGAATTTAACGATGCATGGCATCCAATAAACCAGGAACTAGTGATTTTTATTGAATAGATTTATCAGCGGTATGAATTGGGATAATTGACAATTTTGCAATTATTGAGGAGCGAAACAATACAATCAATCAACAATCATTTCCCCAGCTTCATTTTGAGCCTTCTAAAAACAGCGGAAAACATTGCAAACGATATATAAAAAACATACACTCGTACATGTACCCGAAATTATTTTTTTACGTCATTCATGATAATATGGAACGAAAATAAAATATATAGATGGCATCTAGTACTCATGAATATTACTATTGGACATCGTCAATAGTAATATTCATTTCAGGTGGAAATTATTTTGAAATTTTTAATGAATTTATAATCCAATACTTTAAATAATCTGCCAAATAATAATGAACTGTCCAAATTATGGTATCAATTTCTCACTACATAAAAGACATTAATTGTCAACTAGTCTGGAAATGTCGTTTCTTAGTAAAATGAGGATATACATCGAACCAATAGTAAGACTTATATCGTTTGAATAATCTATTTTTTGGTAAATTTAGATTCATCAGTCCAAACAACTTTTAAAGAATCTTCATCTTGATATTTTATTAAAATAAATTCATTCTGTTGTTTCGCGGCTCCTATATCCTTATACAAGAGGAGCAACATTTTTGTCTAAAATTTTTAAGTACAAAGTTAAAACTGAGTATAGAAGTATGTATAGGGCATGAAGGAGAATAATATCAACATATTACGTTCGTTATGTAAGTTTCACGTACCCCCTTCCTTTCCCCGGCGAAAGTAATATTAAATTTTTATAAGAAGGGAGAAAGAAATAGAAAAGTCTTTTCCGAGTAATATAGGTTTATGGCCTCCATCTGCGAGATTACTTTAGACGTTTCAGAAGAAAGTGGACTTTTCTGAGAGAGGATGAAATAAAAAGAAAGTCTGAAAAAAATAAAAGCTTTACTTCTTTCACATACTGTTTTGTGAGTTAAAAGCAGTTTTGTTGTTATCAAACATATTCTGATGTAGTTGGGAGTTCCGGAACCATTGGCGGGTGTCGCGTGGAGAGTTGTGAGGAGGTAATTTCTTTATAATTGATGATTATGTATTGATCTTTTTTTATAAATTCTTTATTTAAATATTATATTTTGCATATGAAAATAAAAATCAATATTAGTTGAAAGCTAAATAATTCGCAATTGATTTAAATGTTTAAGATACTATGTTTTTGCAATCATATGCATATGCAATCACTTGCTTCGATTTTTTTAGATAAATACCAATATTTTTGGGTATTTCTTTAATTTTTAATCAGAATAACTGCATTTTTTTGGTTGACAATTTAACCATTTTTTAGAGAGAGCTTAACTTATTGGTCGTTTTACTGAAAAATCAAGAAGGACGTCGGGGATAGTTGCTAAAAATTATGAATTTTTCAAAATTCATCCATTTTGAACTTTGCTTTTATGCCAAAGTTTATGTTCACGATATATATATATATATATTTTTTTTTTAAATAATACAAAATGTTGAGTAAGCATAAGGACTCGTAGACCTAATTGGTTGTTATCCAGATTAGCCTATCCAAATCCTGAATACCTAGACTTCCTGTCTAGGTATTCATTCTTGAAAATAAGATGAAAAGCACAGAAATCGATTCCAGTCATATAGCTGTATAGTTGTATGTGGACGTGGTAAGATTAAACCTATCTCACCAATGAAATTTTTATTTTGTTAGAATTTAAATTTTAGGTCATTGTTTCAATTTTTGGTCCAGTGATTCAGTTATAGTACAGTACAGAAACAGTGGTGTACAATTTTTCGTCATCATTAGAATTTCATTCATCAATATTCTTTATATACGACGATTAATTTTTGAGATAATTTGTTGGAATATAAACATAATTATTCCTAAGAGAAATTAAAAAAAAGGTTTTGTAGATTATAACGATGGTTTCTGCGTTATGGTAAATGTCTAATAAATGTTATTAGCATCTAATGACTTCCATAATATTCCATACCATTCTTTCTTATTTTTTTAATTGTGTAGAATGTATTATTAGAATGAACATCCTTTCCATGTCAAACTATTTGTAATGTATTACTAATACCAGCCACTGAAAGAATGTTGTTACAGGTACGCCTATGGCCTCTTACATTCGTACGCACTCTTTCATTTTTAGACGGCTCCATTTCAAATTATTATATTTTTATTTTTCCTCTTTGCAAACGAGGACTTTGTCAAACTCTTTCTATTATTGTACTCGTCTCCAGATTTATACACAAACTCGTTTTGTTGTTTCAAGACAGGAGTTGCTCTGCCTCGCTTAAGATTGTTGTCTCTCTATTTATTATAATCAGATTTTATAGTCGCGGCACAATTCCCCGTTTCGTCATTATTTATTTTTATTAGTTTATTCCTTTTCGCCATTAAGTATAATAAATACTCTTTGTTTAAAGAGATAAAGTACGCTCTGTTTCTTTACAAAAACGGCTTGTTGATGGCCCTCTAATGTTTTTGCATTTAATACATTTTTTACACGTCAACGGACGTAAAAGTATTTTACGGCCTCAAAACAGGTATTAAAAGGGACGGATTATGTTCAAGGGATTTAAAGGCGATGGAAACCAAGGAGCAGTACATATATAATAACACGATCGCACTCGCTTCCTGGCAAATAATAATGTACCGCTCCCTCTCCCACACAAGTCTCTAACTTGCGGGCTCATCATCAAGATGGGAATGAGGGCTAGAGATATTATTTATTTATTATTTATTAAGGAAGTTTTATTATGCTAATTTGATAACGAAAACAATTGTTTTGGTTATTCATATTTTTACAATAATAGTTGTGTCTTTTTGTATAAAAAATGTGGTTTTTCATACCGATGCACACTCAAAGAGAAAACACACAATTTTCTCCGTTGGTGTATAAATAATTTTAGTGGCATGTTACTATATGTGTTTGTTTTCGTGTTTATTTTTTTTTGTACTAATCTTGGGCGCAGATATTTCGGATGATTCTCGAATTGTCATTACTTAATTATTATATATTATCACTTTAAAATTTTCAAAAAGTGTTATGGAAAATTAATGGAAATCATTTATAGTTAGCAACTGCAATATATAAATCTAGAACCAGAGACACAACGAAATCGACAGACGACCAATCTCATTTATACAAGATTATCATAAAATAAGGGATATATTTCAGCTTGTATTTTTAACGAATTAAGTTAATAACAGGATGTGAAAGATAATCGATTGCTTAAACAATGGGATATCTTATGTCCAACAGTGGTTAACGCAAATATTCGATATGTGGTCCATTTTGCTGCTGTACAATCACCAACCGTTCCTCCAAATAGTAACACAGCATTATTCAGCATTTCTGGTTGAATTACTAATTTGCTCCCTAACAGTCTTTTACTTCTTTCAGCATTGGTTCTCGTGTTCTAACCCCAAATTTTTTATATAACCCCACAGCCAGTAATCGGCTGGGTTAAGATCAAGTCGAGGGGCGAATCACTGGGGTATTTTAGTGTACAAACAAGGGGAATTTCGAAAAAAATTGAGGAATTTCGGGGAATTTCAAGGAATTCTGGGGAATTTCGAGGTATTTTGGGGAATTTCAGAGTATTTCGGGCAATTTTTTGAGTATTTTGGGGAATTTCAATCGTACATGCTTAATTTTTCTTAAAATGTCTTCAATCTTTCTTTAGGTTCAGAACCTTTTGAGCTAAAATGGGTTGATTTATTGAATATAAATAAAAAATATAACGATATACGAAACCTCACAACAAACAATTTATAAATGTGTTATACTATACGGTGTTGTCTTTTAAAAGAATATATCTTACGTTTATTTTATTCTTACTCAAACTGTACCTATCTATCTTAACTGAAATAAAAGATAAGATTTTTTAAATACTTTTGTTTATTTTTGAAATTTATGTAATGCTGTAATACCTTTTAAAGGAACCGTTTACTTTATTGTTAAGCTGAACCCTCAACTCTATTTGTCCTAAAAGAAAAGACTGACTGTAATACAAGAAAATACTTGTTAAATGTTTTTGTTATTTTATTATTTTATTTTATATTTGTAATTTATCCATTAAAATTACTTTATTCATAAGAATATCTTTTACAAAAAATTTTTTATTCATTCTCGTATTTTGTTATATCTGAGGCCCGACCTGAGGTTATACCTAATCCTCGACATTTTTTAGTAATATTTTACGTTATATTTTTGTTAGATTTCATTATACTTCTTAAATTACAAAAACATTTTTTCTTGACAGGATTATTATAGGGTATGTCTTAAAAATGTTTTGTGATGTTATTTGGGGAATTTCGGGGAATTGCTGACAATTTAGTATATCCAGGGAATTTCAAACGTTTGGGGGTATTTCAGGGAATTTTTGGGGAATTTCGGGAATTTTTCCCTGCAAGGGGAATTTCAGTATACAAATTTTTTTAGTGGATTACCCCTCGGATCAAGCGATCTTAGAGGTCATGAATTTACAAAATTTCTGCTTATAGCACGGTTTTGAAAAACATCAGTTACATATTCTTTAACTGGTCGGTAAATATGCGGGGGTCCTTCCTGCATAAAAATCATGTTTTTAATTCGTTCGTGCTCGTTTTGTAACCGTGGAATGGCATAATCTCAATCGTTTCAATTTACGTTTATGTGAGGTTTATTTTGTTTTATTTACGAATTCTCTAAATCGTAATGATTACATTTGTAGTGGCGAGATACAGTGAAATACACTCTTTCGGTTTTTGCTACTACCTATCTGACAATTATTGTCTAATTGACAGACAGATAACGATCTGCTTTTCTGCAGATGCCATTACAGCGATCTCTATTGTCTCTGAGGAAGTCAATCCTACTTATTTATTGGCGTACTATTATTTCGTACCAATCGGTATTTAATCCTACCGATTGGCGTTGCATTACATCAACATCTCCATGGATATCGCCACATCTTTCATCAACAAACGTAATGATTACGTTTGACACTTATATCAGCAGCTGACACGACAACTCTTGTTTTCCATATATACAGTAAAATTCAATTATTGAAGCAACTAGATTCCATTTACTTTTTGCTACTACCTTGATTTCTTAAAATTATATAAGACTTTAAAGTATACCTCTTACTTTATGATGACCCCATATATACTTTTGCGCAAATCTTTGAAAAATGTTTTAAAAATTGATTAGTAACTTTTTAGAAAAACGAAATATTTTGTGAGAAAATCAGTTTTGTTTTAGAACTAATGGATCTACTGAAGGTCAAGGTTTTATATTCACTATTGAAATAGTGAAGCACCTCTGCTCTGCGCAGGAAACAATAATTTCCACCAAATTTTATTTTCCATAAACAAGGAGAAGATTACTTCCTTTTCCTCCTAAATTTTGTACTTTTTCCTCAGATTAAATGTAACTGGTTGCAAATAATAAAAACGACAAACAAGACAGAATAAGTATAGTCATATGTACATATCAATATAGAAGCAACATGCTTTGCGAAGGGGAGTCGCATTATGTTATATTTTAGTGTTTAAATATAATTTTGGAATCTCTCGTTCAATGTAAATTTGTTAAAATGATGAAATACTTATCATATTTGTGAAATCTATGTGGTCTTGTGCAAAAATATTATTACATACCACTTACTGGTGAACCACTAACAATTAAATTTGTTATAGTTTATGAAATATGCAAGTCTTTTACGTTATTGTTATTATCTTTTTTACGCATTCCTTGTCACTATAGTTCCGATTTGTACACTTTCGCTGAGTAATAAGTTTCCATTTTATTATATTAATTTTTGTTTATCGTCGGGATAAAAATAAAATTAGAAATACGACAGGGATACAAATGAAAAGCAATATCTTTTAATGATATTAAAGTTTATGATATCCACGTTGCAAGGTTCGTTTCCTTTTGCTCTCCCAACACAGTGAAATAAAATTGCGGAAATAAAATATATAAGATACTGTTGCTTTTTGACGGGTGGCAATTTTTTAGCAATATCTCCGGGCAATTTCGTAATAAGTAATTTTACGAACACAGGGAAAATATGTTATGTTACTTATTATCCTAACTTTATAAGCAATGAAACGAAACCGCCCCTCTTTCACTCATAAACTTTTTATTTCGTTCTCGTATGAGATGCAATTTTATGCCGAACGAACATATTATGGGTGTAGTGTGCTTTAGTTAAATTTAATACTTGCCACAAAGGGTAAGTTTTAAATTATGAGAAAGTGTACAGAGAACTGAAAAATAGTGTATACTTTGTATTCGTTACTCTTTAATATATTTTTCTGCCTGTTCAAACAGTTATAAATACTTATACTCCATATACAACGAGGGGTAAACCACCTATCCAATTTTGTACACCAAAAATTCTAAAATTGTAAAAAAAAATGCTGATTTTCATATAATTGTTTTAAAAAATTGTAAAAAATTCCAAATAATTCTAAATAATTCTATGTTAATTCTAAAACTTAAGAATTCTGATTATTTTTCGGTCACACTAATTTATTATCTGTATTTTTATTTTCTGTATCATTTTTACGTTTATAATTTTCAAAAATATATTTATCTGATCTGTGTTTAACCTTTCTTTTCCCTCATGGAGTAATCAAATTTTAAGGAGTCGTACTTCATTTAAGCTTACACCGAGGCTTACACATAGACAAGATTGAGTGGATAAAGGATGTGATCATTGTGATCAGTTATATCCACTTTTTGATCTGAATATTTAAGCCAAAATTGCTATCTATAAAATGTTTTCTTCTTGAACAAGTAGTAAATCGTTGGCACGTATATTTTTTCTGACGTCTGTAGTGTTTTCCTTGTTATAAAAATTTTATTTTGAAAATTTTACAAATGGAACATCTTTTTCATTGGCTGTATACGCTTTTTTTGTAGAGTCTGCACTGGTGCCATAACTTTGATATCGTCTTCAATATATTCATCAACAATCATACAATTCATCATACAACGTTCACAATTCATCAATATCCATAAATCCGAAATCACAAGGTGCGTTTTGCTAGCTACTGCTCAAAAAATAAATGGTTGATCCGCAAGTTTTCCAGCCGGCGCGGTGTAAAGTAAAAATAAAATAAGTAAAAATTCTAAATAAATTCTAAAAAATTCTAGTTAATTTCTAAGAAATTAAAAGATACTAAAAAATTCTAAAATATACTGATAATTCTAAGAAATGGTAATGAATTCTAAAAAAATTTGAAATTCTGAAAAATTCTAAAATGCTAACAGCTTGTACACCAAAATTCTAGTGGTTTCCCCTTCGATATACAATATGTAATAAAGGCAAATTTCAATAAACTATAATGTTATAAATTTACAATATTTGGTCAGTGGTCAAAAAAATTTGTTTCATTTTTCAATTATAAGATTTTTTTTATTTTGTTATAACTTTGTATTCCTGCTGTTGCATTTTTATTATTCCTGCTGCCAATCTTTTATGAGTTACGAGGGCAAGTTGGAGTTTTTTAAATATAACTCTGTAAATATTTAGCAATTTCTCAAATGTACATAAAATTTGCATTCCAATAATGATACCTATATTACACTATAGGTATTTTATTCTATGTAACCCAACTCGCTTACCCGATGTGAGTCTATTAAAGTTTTTATGTTTCAATGTACATAAAATAGAATACCACATCGTATATAAATTAACATGGGAAGTTCTAATATAATATTATCTTCTTCTCTTCTATACAGGGTGTTTCATAATATATGCGCAGGACTTCAGGATGTTATAGCTCGTCCAAAAATATGAAAAAAAGTTCCTATTAACTTACCCTCTAAAATGCACCATTTTAGAGA
Source organism: Pogonocherus hispidulus (assembly GCA_963924545.1). Lineage (NCBI taxonomy): Eukaryota > Metazoa > Arthropoda > Insecta > Coleoptera > Cerambycidae > Pogonocherus > Pogonocherus hispidulus. The sequence continues at coordinate 15,127,269 of OZ004696.1, read as the reverse complement.
TACAGGGTGTTGAAATTGAAAAAAAAATTTCGTTTTTTGCGAATATCTCCGTAACCGTTTATCGCACAGAAAACAGCTTTTGTAAGCATTTTCTACTCATAATAAACAATGTTTTTTGTGTGGAAATTTTTATTTTTAAAGTCATAATTGGTGAAGGTTTTGAAGGGGTAGTGGGTGTTTTTCTCCCCAACTTCTACGCTACTGGAAAAAGTACGATTTTGAGAGGCCCATTTGAACCACCAATGTTTTCTACACAAAAAAGGTATTCTTGGTCATAAGCTCTAAAGTCGATCGTTTTCGAGAAAAATCGACTTTTATGTTGAAAAACATTGTCACTTTTTTTAAACATGGTCAATTTTACCCTTACGGTTTGGGGAATTTTGAACTTTTGTATCATTTCTTCATTTTTTTTAATTTTTCAATTATGAAGTTAACGTTTGGTTTCGTTACTTGTTCTAACGTTTAAATAAATTTTGTTTAATTAGTAAGAAAAAAATTTTATTTAAAAAAATTGACCATGTTTTTAAACATAAAAGTTGATTTTTCTCGAAAACGATCGATTTTAGAGCTTATGACCAAGGGTACCTTTTTTGTGTAGAAAACATTGGCGGTTCAAATGGGCCTCTCAAAATCGTACTTTTTCCAGTAGCGTAGAAGTTGGGGAGAAAAACACCCACTACCCCTTCAAAACCTTCACCAATTATGACTTTAAAAAAAAATTTTCCGCACAAAACATAGTTTATTATGAGTAGAAAATGCTTACAAAAGCTGTTTTCTGTACGATAAACGGTTACGGAGATATTCGCAAAAAACGAATTTTTTTTTTCAATTTCAACACCCTGTATCTCTAAAATGGTGCATTTTAGAGGGTAAGTTATTAGGAACTTTTTTTCATATTTTTGGACGAGCTATAACATCCTGAAGTCCTGCGCATATATTATGAAACACCCTGTATATTATTGCGATTAGATCAACAATAATGGATGTGATAGATTCAAATCGATAATCTTAATGAAGAAGCGTCGAGAATCGGCTGAAAACGTTTATGTAAACTACATAAAAACTGTTTGTGTGTGGACTCCGTTTAAAAGGAATTCCAGTAAACCACTGCTCATCGATCATGACCAGTTTTTTGGGTAAACTTATATAAGATTTCATTTTCAATGTTTTGTATGAATGAATTTCCAAAAAAGAATTTTTTGATAAAAATGTTTAACAATTTTGTTATTTCATTTGTTTAATTTCTATAGTTGGAAATGTCAAAGATAATCCTTTAAGTATATCTATATAATTTCTATCCTTAACATAGTATTGTGTTTTCACAACTGCCTAATGAATATTATTTTACAGCTCGACAGCCATGATATCGTCCGTGAATTTATCAGGTATTAGCTTACTTAGGCGAATCCTGGAGGTTGCAATTTGCTCCGACCATTAAAACTATAAAATTTACGTTCTGTTAACAATACATTTTCGGTTGCTTTTAGATTTTATAGGAGTTTTATACCTACATGCTATGAATATTTTTATATCTACTGGGCTATTTATGATGAAGCAGGTTTTCAACACCCTCAATTCTTGGATGGGTAAAGGCACATCTAGACATATCACTTCCGGGACAGGACAATATCCATACCATGGACAAAATAAGAAAATCGATGAGATTTTTCGTTTGTTGAAAACTCAAGGGATTTGTGGATCTTCGTAGGATAAGGAGAAACAGCGGTGCGTAGTGGAACGCTGTCTCTTTCCTTTATAGATATTTTGAGCGTTTTCAAAGGAAATTCAACTTTAGTTTTTAGTGCCGATCTGATGGCTCAGGGCTTAGTGTCTCGATCGCTCAACCCAGAGGTCGTGGGTTCTAATTCCCATTCCACCAAACAATTTTTAATTAAATTGTTTACTCTTAGATCAAGGCTTATTCGCAAGGATGGCTTGGCAACTATCCTGGCGATGGCCTAGGATGGGAAGAATGTCAACTTGGTGTTAATGTGAGAGATTAAAATCAGTTGATGTTTTGACTGTCTCTCTAACTAATGAGGTTTTCCAGGTTTCCCTCATTTCAGAACTGAATGGTGGTTAGGGCCTACCAAGGTAAGTCGTTCCTGAGGTGCAAATTCGGCCCGCGAAATAATAATATGCCGCCCCCTCCTACACAAGTCTCAGGGTTTCGGGCTAATCCTTGTGATTAGAATGAGGGGTAGAGATATTATTATTATTATTAGTTTTTACAAAAATTGCACATGATTGCGTTGCGTGCAAAAAATGCATAGATATTATATCATAATTATACGGATATCTGTTTTAGATACGTTAAAATAATTCAAATTGCAAAAATGTTAGGGGAATTTATGATTGCTCTGTACTGACGAAGGAACAAACTTGTATATCAGATGTTGCTTTGTGCTCGTAAAGAAATAATGTATGTTAGATAATGACTATAATACAAACGGTGAATATACCCGAGGCAAGGCATAATTTACAATAAGTCATGTTGGGTGCACTCGCATATATTACATTGGATCTAACTTTAATTATATGTATATGGTATGGTTGGGTTGTACTGGAAATTGTTTGCCATACTTGAGCGTTCGTTCCTTTTTCAACTTGGGATAATATTGCTGGCAAATTGCATAACTTGAATAAGTCATCCCAAAAAGTATAATTAGTATTATTAATCCTTTTTGATGATTTTCTTCTTTCAATAAATGCTGCATTTTTTAAGAAATATATATTATGATAATTTGTCATGTTCAAAGTTAATATTGGCTAAACCGTGTGGATTTGTTTTCATAAAATACATTATTTACAAAATAGCTATTGTTAGGACATTTTATCCAGGTCGCCTCCACTGGTTATTATGGTTTTAAAACACCCCTAAAATTCGAGGTAGTCCCGATAATATTCACTGATCAGCACGTCTCTGGTTTCGTGAACCATTATTCTAATACAGACTTACACTCAATTCAGTGAGCTTGTGTAATTTATAATATCTTTTATAATTCTACTTTTCCTTAAAACTATTAAAACTAAAAGTGTTTTAACTCTATACATATATTCTATTACTCTAAACATTTTTATACAGTAAAAATAAGTATTGTTTAAATACCTTTTTGATTTTGATTTATTATTTTCAAAGTTACTATATACCTAGTATGTAATGCCCAAATGAGAAAATTCATGTTTTTTGACATCTTTTACTTATTTTGTATACTTATAGTAAAATTTTACCTGCAACGGTATATTACAATGGATTTCAGTCACTAATCCATCTGATTTGAGGTCTGATCTGATTGAAGTATTGCTTCAATATTTTTTTATAAGGAAGAAGAGACACTTGAATTACGTGGCTGTGTCTTCCGTCTTTCATAAAACATAGGATGTAGTTTCATTCAAAAATCAAATCAAAATCACTTTCTAAATCGTAAATTATTACAAAAAAGTCATTGAACTTGACACAAGAGAACTTCTAACCATATGAGTTTCTGGTGTCTCGGTTTTTCAGTATGTTCTAGGTACAAGGTTGATTGAAACATTTATGTGAATTTCTCTGACAGATTTCCGAACAAAATTTGATATTACAGAGCTACTTGGTTGTCGAGTAGCTCCATAATATCAAACTTTCATATAAGACATGAATTTCCAGGATCTCTCTTATTTCGTAAAAAATGTAGTTATAAAAAAAACTCGACTTCACTCAGTCATTTTATTCAATCCTTTATTCATTAATATAAAAGGCATTTCCACGCTATATATTTCAATTGCTGAATTATAATTTAGAACTTTGCACATTCGTACCATCTAGATTATCAATACATAGCTCATATTTTTCAACAATGGTACCTTGTAAAATATTGTCTATATACCTACATAGCTTACTGAAAATTTTCGATCATTTACATGATGGCAATGTTTTTCAAATACTAAACAAAGTGCTCTGTGGTATCTTCTCATTTCCTCAAATTCAAAATGAAATTGACTAAAATTTAATCAATTTTATTTATTTGATCATTAAATAAATCGCATATAGCACGTAGTGTATAATAGTATCTGAAAATAAGTAAGGTTAGTTTATTGTAGGTATTAAAATTGATGTCACGCAAATCTTTCACATCTTTTCTTGTAAAGCATGTCATTTAAAGGATTAAGTAAAACAGAGTTTTACAAGATCATGGTTAAAGATGCATTGGTTGCCGTCTTGATGTAATCTTCTTGAAATATTACGATTTGCAAATGTATTTCTGTGGATAGATTTAAAATTGGATTTTATTGTAAATTCTAAAATAAAGTATATCCATGTGCTTTTAAAAGGCATCTAATCTAATACGGAACTTCATACGACAAGACGGGTATTGCTTGGAGACGGAGAGAAAGATAGAGAAAGAGAGCACTCTTGAAAATATGTTATGCTGAATTTTTCCTTTGAAAATTATGAGGAGGTATAAATTTTAGTTTGTACGTAAATAAAGTTGAAATTGATAAAATATTGCGAAAGTTTGTTGGACGAAAATTGCATCCATGCATTATTCATCGCAACCTAACTATATCAAGAGTTCCCAACTTTTAAATATCGGGGTGGGTACAAACAGAAAGAAAAGATTTTAGAAAGGACATTTATTACTTCGTTAGGGTTTGTAAGCTGTTTGGAATTTTCTTAATAAAATCTGGACAGTTTATAATCCGAGATAAATAATAATATGATTTATTATTTCCAGTTCGACATCGTAGGAAGGGGTAAATTAAAACTTTTGATTTATGCCCCTTGTTAACTTTAATAATAACTCCTTAGTAGCTAATTGCTAGTTGGATATTAAATAGCGTTTTATTGCAAATTGAAAATTTATAACTTTTAATATTGCTTAAGTACATGTGTGAGATTCTGTACAAAGTAGGTATTCTTATACAGGGTGGGCCATTAGTGCGTATGCGGACCCCACCACCTATACCGTTACAGTTAGAAAAATAAATTTTATTTAAGCCCACCAAGCATGGTATCGTTAGAAAGCTGAAAAGGAGCTCTTTAAGGCGACATGATAATATACAGGGCGTTCCATTTAAAATTTTGAAATAAAATTACGATATGCGAAATGTATCACCCTGTAAGTATAGCAAATATAATTTTTTTGTTAAATCGTTATATTTTCTTGAATAAAGACATATTCTTAATTTATCTTATGAGAAATTGGAAGTTATATCTCATTTAAATGGAGAGCTACAATAATGCGAAGTAACGACCTTTTTCATAGAAAACTTGCAACAACGTCGCCACGTGTAAATTTAGATATATTAAGTGCTTAAATTGTTCAGAAAAGTACGCTTAATTAAAAAATCTAAAAATATATAGGGTGCTCCATTTAAAAAAATGTATGTTCGGTTTGGCATTTTAATATTAAACACCTTGTATGTGCCAAAATAATTTTAAAATATGCACGCCACTGGTATCTAACTTCGTACTAAAAAATATTATTGTAACTTTAACGGTATAGGTGGTATGGTCCGCATACGCACTAATGGCCCACCCTGTATACTATTTATTTATTTTTTTAACGATGACTACATATTTTTTGGATTATTTTCTATAACAGCTGTTGTAGATACGGTTAAGACAAGAAGATATATTCTCTTTACAAATAAATTTTGAGAAATAATTATTTATCTATAATAAATATAATATGCAAAAATAAATAATTAAATATCAAAAAACTATGACTTATTAGCCGTTTTAAAGCAAGATTTTTCCCTCAGTGTGGTCCAACGAAAATTTGCACCTTGAATAACTTGCTATACACGGTTTTTATTTGAAGTGTTCATATTTTCTTATTATTTACGTTTATACAGGGTGTCCCAAAAATGGGGTGTATCACACCTTACACTTTTTAAACGGTATATTCTGTGTATTTTATAGTACATATGAGAATAGAACCTATTATCACGAATACAAATTGATTAGAGTTTGGTAGATATAGCTCTAATAGCAAGGTAGAATGATTAAAATTTATTACCATAACAGAAATGTGTCTCAGTCACCATCTTTTATAGGTACCTATATATTTCAGCCTATTACAACTATATTCATCAAACCCTATATCAATATATTCGTGAGAAAATTGTGATAATACGCATGGAGGGCATACCATTTAAAAAACATAGGTTGTGGTAAATCTCTATTTTTTGGGACACCCAATAATACGAAAATCTGTACTAAATAAAAATCTATCTGCTTCTGAAATTTGTTTGCACAAACTTGTATCACCACATTATTCAAGGTGGAGAGTATTTGTTGGCTCATTTTGTACATGGCACAAGGTTATATCAAAGTCTACAAATATTCTATGTAGACTTTGGTTATATCCATCCATTTTGTAGCTTGCGTGGAGAGCGTAGGCGGCTGACGTCAAGTATTTTTTTATTCCATGTGTACGTACAGAATGCAGATATTCGTTAATTTGATGGCGCTTGCACTACCGAGTTATCTGATATACAAATATAGATTTGCATTTATTAAACAACAGAAAAATGTACCTACCTTTCCTCAATATTCATACCACGTAATACCTAACGAAAAGCAAATAATTGGAGAAAGAAAAAACTTGCCCACTAGACAATTGGCAAATATTGGTTATCGAATGCTAACGGAAAAGCATATTTTGGAGCACCGACAATGTTTGCAGGTTTTTTAAAATTGCATGTGAAACAGAATGTGAACTTTTAATAATTGGATATTGATTAGGGTACAGTCCGTCTGTCGTTTAAGCTGCATACTGTGTGATTTACTTTGTGCAACCAATTACAAGTTTAACGTAGTTAGGAATTTTTTTGTTAGTTTACCTATTAATTTTGCTTTATTCCTTCAAAAGTTCAGACCCTTTTGTAACTTGCATTTTCTAATTCGACGAGTTCGGCCGGCATGCATTTACATGCTGTTTTTAAAAATATAAAGGCCTTTGAAGTTTAATATGTTGTGTATAAATAAAAAGTTCAACGAGTTGGCTTTGAAATAACATCAGCATCATGGCGTCATTAATAAATAATTAAAATATTTCAGGAATAAGGAATAAGATTTTTGTTTTCTTTGGAATCAAAATATTTGCTCATTTATTGTTCATGTATAAGTCCTCAAAGGTTACATAATTATATTAAGAGATATATGATAATAATAAATAATTTTCTTGAGAAATATGTACGTGTTTTAGTCAGTTTATCAATGTACAGGGTGAGTCAACCATAGAGTAAAGTTCATTATCTCATTTGTTTCGAGAATTACGAAAAAACGTTAAATACAAAAGTTTTATAGAATATTAAGGTGCATAGTTCAAAATTATTTTGGAGTATACAGGGTGGTTCAAAAAAGCGTGGCCAATATAACATACGTTTTTTTAAATGGAACACCCTATTTTTTAATTTATTTTTAAATTTTACATGAAATTCTATAACTTTTTTGTTAATAATGTCATATACCTAAACCCAGTAGTTTTTCTAATATTTTAATTTTTTTAGAAAAATATTAGTTTTTACTCTTATAAAAAACTGATAGTATCGCCATTGTTTCTGAAGGTGGAATACTCAAATTTGTTACAAACGTTCTATAAGGATGACAAAAAAGGTATATGTAAATAAATTTGAGTTAAATGCTACAGGGCCTTCAAAATAAATTTACACATTTCGACTATCTTAACTTCAAAAATTTCAATTTTTTTAAATGGCACACCCTGTATATTATTATTTTTTGTTACCAAATTTCGTTTTAATGTATGGGTATGATGTACTAAATTATGAAAAGTAAAACATTTGCTATCCTTTATGTAAAATTCAATTCAAAAAACACACTATTAATCACACATCTCCGTTATTAATTTAATAAATTGTGCTGTGGAATTACAAATACTCATAATTATTCCCTAAGGTAGTTGCTAAACACTCTATGTCGATAATAAAGCTTCTATACTAGCCTTGTCAAGCTACGTACAAATCTCTGGAATTATTGCAACGCGACTCAATCAGTCAACCCGTGGTTTACTCACATGAATAAATAAGTAACCAAAAAAAGGCAGGCGGCGTTCCTTGAAGTGGTTATCGATGGATTTGTGACCTCGGTTTCAAAAGGGAGACGTATTTTCGAGGATATTTTATTGTGTTTCCATGGATGTACCCAATTCATTTATATCTTACGGTTTTGTTTCGAAAAAATATGGTTTAATATTATAATAATCACAATTTTTTAGGTCAAATAAAAAAAGTACTGATTTAAACAAAGAATAACATTTATATATTTTTCCAAATTTTAAATCTTTCGTTTTTTGTAGTTCTAAAGTTTCTGTTTATACATTTAAGTGTATAATATGGTTTCACTATACCAAACAGTTTTATTAAATAGTTTTGAGGAAAATTATTCCTTGACGGTATAAATTTAAAGTGTTTACAAATGTTTTCAAAACTTTTATTAATCCTGTTTTGTAAAATAATACTTTCATGGTATAATTGAAATAAAACTTAAGTAACGATATAAAGCTTCAGGTCTCGAATGGGCTCGTCTGGTTTACGGATGGGTCCAAGACAGACCACGGCTCAGGGACGGGAGTCTGAGGCGTGCGCCCAAGGGCGAGACAATCAGGAAAATCTCAAAAGGAGATAATCTAATCAGCATATCTAGATATGCACAGACAGTCAGGCGGTTTTACTTGCCTTGACCTCCTACAGGATCATCTCCAGGGCGGTCCTAGAGGGTAATAATGGTCTGGTTTACTTGGGACACAAAACTGGGTAAAAGAGGCTCAAGTACACAGTTTACAGGACCCGAACCAGTACTCGGGCTTCCGCCTAGTTATGTAACAAGGTCTATTGAAAACTGGATCAAGAATAGATCAAAGGAAGAATGGTTGAACGAAACTAGGCTGCGACAAGCCAGGCTTTTAATTGAAGAGCCTTGGTCGAACGCAACTCGATCAATACTTGCGCTAAGTCGTAGCAGCATAAGGATTGTCACAGGACTGTTGACAGGTCACGAACATCACAACAAGTACCTTAACTCTATCGCCCTTAATGACACTAGAAGTTGCATGTTTCGCGGACACGATGACGAGGACTCCATTCACATCCTCTGTTGCTGTGCCTGCCTCATTGTCAAGAGACACAAACATCTGTGAGCAGCATTTCTCCTGCCCCAGGAGATTAGAGAGCTTCCCCTGGAACGGGTGTTGGCCTATGCGCATAGCACGGATCTCTTCCAATAGCTTTCGACTAGCGGCAGGCACAATGAGTGAAAGGCCTGAGTGCTGCGGGTAACCGCGCCGCCTTCCAACAACGAGCTACTAACACTCAAGCCGTTTCGGGATAGAATCTCAGGTTAACCGAGTATCGAGGTTACGGGAAGGAATGGAGCGCGTAATAGCCAAGAGAGAGGGAGCTTCTGGTTATTTATTTATTTATTTATTCTTATGGTTTACTTAATAAAGAAAAAATGTATTATATATTTGATACCATATTTTGACTTTGTTGCTTAAAATCAAAATCAAGATCAGTTTTAATCATGTTGTGTAAACCTTTATAAACGATGGTACATATACGTCTAACATTTTTGTTTCATCCTTGTTTTTTTTAACGATAGATATAACTATCAAGGAACCAACTAAAATTACTTTTCGGATTATTTCTTCTCTTATAACTATTCGTTTTTAAATTTTGAAAGATCATGTTTTATAGTTTAGATTAGTTTTTGATACTCCTCGATAGATTCACAACATTTTAGGGGACGGCAAACATAACAGATTATATGGGGGTTTCTCATAGTCACGTAAATCTGGAATTTTTAAAAAAGTATTAAAAATATTATCAGTTTTATTTATTTAATCGACATTGCGGTGGTACATGGTGTATATGGTGAATTCTCATGTAGAAAATGAGACCTGAATTAAATTAAAAATATGTAGTCTTCGCTTAAAACGTAATGAATTTATAGGATATGGAAGAGCACCATTAATAATATTTTAGAGCACCATTAATAATATTGATTAATTTACGATTTGAAAAGAATAGCAACCATCTCAAGAAGCGTGAAAGTAAAAATGAAGGCATATAGCAAGAAGCATATGGAGGGATCTTACATCTTAGTCTTTCTCAGTAACGTATTTGTGCGTTTTCAGAAATACGTTGTAGGTTTAATATTTCAGCCAATATATTTCAGATGAATATCACTGGCTCTTTTGCATTTAATGAAACTTATATAGTAGGTACTATAATGTATAGTTTTTGTGATGCTTTACTTAACGCCCGATTGATTCTTGGACGAATGGTTTTCTCCAACTGACGATCGTACACCTCCCTGGCAAATTTATGACCAACCGACCGTTGCAAGCAATAAATCACTCGCTTTATGATTTACTAATATAAGAACGTATATTTATGTTTTGGCTTCGTATTGTGCATATTTCATAGTGTTTCATAAAATTACTACCATTTCCTTCAGTAGTGATTTGTACGTTAAATAATTTTAAGTTTATTCCCAAGGCACACCCTTTTCCTATTGGATATATTTTTTGTGAAAATTTTCATTTTAAGTATTTCAGATGTTAGAAGTTGTGTGTTTGCTGATATTTTGAGGTCGTTAATCTTATGTTAAATAATCCCCCTTTTGCTGTTATTTCTTTCATTATTAGCGAATGATATCGAATGGTGCAAAAGACAATAGTACTAAATCACAGCTATCGAATAACTTGTAACTAGTTATTGACAATTTTATTTAGCCATTATGTAACGTAGTAACTGTACGCAGAGCACAGTTCTAAATCACTACTAAAAACTTACTGCTATTTACGTTATAATAAGAAAATACTTGGTAGGTATATGAAAACCACGCACTGTTCGTTTAAGATTTTTTATTTCAACAAATTCATCAATATTACACGTTAACATTATTCTATCTTGCTTTCTGTTTTAAGTGACACCATTATCAGCCTATCCCAGCTACGGTGAGCATCCGTGAAGTTAGAAAAACATTACCAATTTTGGAGCCCATGTAGAGCGCCTGAATGATATAGGAAAAATTACAAAATAAATAATTTTCCGTAATTTTTATAAATTTTCCAACTGTAACTTCAAACGAAAATATATAAATTTTGTTAAATGTTCCTTGAATACGTTCCCACAAACATGCCGCTCCCTCTCCCACACAAGTCTCTTGACTTCGAGATTGATCATTACGATACGAATGTTATTTTTGTATAAACGATCCCATATTACATTATAATATTCAAGTTTGGATTTAATTAAAGATAAGTACCTACAATTATTTAACACCATTTGCATTACAAAATAGCGATAATTTGTGAAGATAAAACTTTGCGTCACCCTACAGGGTGTTAGTGATGGCGTATTAGAAGTATCTGAAGAACCAATAAAGCCATTAATTTTTAAGTTAAGTTAAAGTCAAAGTGGGCAATGATCTAGTATGTATATGAATATATTTCGAAGGTTATACCACTTCCGGGTCTACCAGAAGTCGATATAAACTTCATTTCATAAACGTCATTTTAAAGTAGGTAATAAATATTACAAAACATTTATTAGTTTATATTTGAAGAAAAATCTGTGTACCCTACACTCGGTTAACTTATGTCACTTTGAACGGCAACAGAGGATTTGAAGCAACATTGAGATCTGCTACATTAGCATTCTGTAAGTCGTGCCTTCTACTCATCTGAATCATTGAGAAATTATATATATACCACAGAGGTTTCAGGCTTTCCTTTCAGATCCTTGAGAAGCGCCTGATGTAGTAAAAAAATCAGATCTAAAACGGTTATACTCTACAAACTGTGAGATATTATCCTAACAGGAGGAGAATAAATGTATCAGATTTCCAACAAAGCCTCAATCTTAAAGAAACAGCGCCTTTTACCGGAGTAGTCTGTAGGACGATTGAGACAGACAGTCCTAGACAGCCTCACCCGGCAGCCTGAAAAAAAAATCACGTTATTCTGGAAAACGTCACGTTATCCTGAAAAGCGTCACGTTATCCTGAAAAACCTCACGTTATCTTGAAAAACGTCCCGTTATTCTGAAAAACGTCACGTTATCCTGAAAAACGTTACGTTTTAAGGATAGCGTGACGTTTTTCAGGATAATGTGACGTATTTTCAGGATAAAGTGACGTGTTTTTTTTTCTCGCTGCCGGGTAGGGCTGTCTGGGACTGTCTGTCTCAATCGTCCCACAGGCTATTTACCGGTTTGGATACGTAGCTATCGGTAAAGTAAAAATAAAAATCATTTTTAAATAGTTTATAGAATAAAACGGCACAATCTTAAATAACAAAATATACAATTGTTTCTTTTAGGCCCAAAAATATTTAGACTCAGATTTAACCCCACTTTTAACTGAGATGATAGAAGCCCTATAAGTCATTTATTTTAACTGTAGCCATAGTTCTTACATCTTTAAACAGTTGGTAAATATAAATAGATTTTTTATATTTATTGAGTAGTTCATGCTTGTATATTAAGTTAGAACTAATTTTTCTGGTATACGAAACAGGACGTTTGCATTCAATGAACGTTGGTCGTCACTGGACTATTTAATAAAAGGTGTACCGGGTTTTCCAACGAAATGACTCACCCTCTATATCTTTTTTATTTGTGGTGCTAATAGAAAAGTTGTAGGTATACAAAAGTTTTATAATTTTCTACGAGCTTTCCAGATATGTAGTTGAACAGCCAAAATGAGTGCAGCTTAAAGAAATATGAACCTAGGTTAAATTTTTTTAAAAGGAATACCCTGTATATTTTTTGATTATTGCATTCTACGGGTTTTTCTGATTTCAAAAATATATATATGTGCTATAATCGATGCAACAGTTGTCATTTTATGGAGCTTTTTTTATAACATAGAAGCTGCAGCTGCCTTAGACATTGTCCATTTATCAAATTATCCTTGGATAGAAAAAAGACCTCAAATAGGAGTAATTGCTTCCAAAACGTGTTATAAAAAAGCTCCATAAAATGACAACCGTTGCACCGATTATAACATATATATATTTTTTTGAAATCAGAAAAACCCGTAGAATGCAGTAATCAAAAAACATACAGGGAATTCCAATTAAAAAAATTGGACCTAGGTTCATATTTCTTTAAGCTGCACTCATTTTGGCTGTTCAAGTACATATCTGGAAAGCTCGTAAAAAATTATAAAACTTTCATATAAAACTTTTTTTTTTACTACCACAAATAAAAAAAGATATAGGGGGTGAGTCATTTCGTTGGAAAACCCGGTATCTAGATATAATGATTAGATATATTATTAAAAACATAGTAAGCGTGGGTTCCGTTTTTAATCCGCCCCATACAAGAAAAATCAGCCAGCTAAATTGATGTAAACAGTTATTCCTGACGTTCTGCATATAGGGACGAGTTTATAAAAAAATTCACAGTTTACTTGATATTCAGAAAGTAAAAAAAAATAAAGACCATACTACAACACGGCGACATCCTCTTTAGCTCTAAATGTATTATTATGTTTTAATTTTAATATTAGATGTCATTAGTGCTATACGTATCATCAATTACTGTTTCTCTAATGATAATTGTATTGTTATGTCAGACAATCAGTTGGTTTTAAGTATATTAAAATTAATTTGATCAAACCAGGCCTGTATTTTCAACAACGAAATTGCCTGTTTCCTTTTTGATCTCGTCGTTACTTAGAAAACAAATTTAAACTAGAAAACTTTTACGTCCCATAAGACCCAAATGAATCAGGAAAATAAATAATATGAACGATCTTTTAAAACTTTTTTCAGCCATATCTTTAATGCTAGCTCGTAATGGAAAACATATTTCACTGAAACGTCCCATTTAATGTTCCCATAATTTAATGGTAACGTTGCACACTTTCCGTCTCCTTCCTTTCAGGGTGTATTCAGTATTACGGGAAAGAGACTGGGATAGAGCTTGTGCGACAATTTGCAGGTTGTTTGCGAGTAGGTAAACATTAAAAGCTAAGAAGAAAACAAGTATAGCCTGCAGCAACAAGCGAGATAAGTTAAAGGAAACTGTGTCATCTTTGAGAAGGGTCCATGTTGCAGTCGATTTTTATCGTTTTAGATAATCATCGATTTAACATTACATGCAAAAACGAGATTTTACAGTTTTAATAAGCATTGTCTAAAGCTGTAGCGCAGTGCTGTGATGCAGAAGTGTTTTAAATTAACTTTAAGTCGTGCAATCTTTTTAAGTTTATCCCCAAAAACTTTAACGTAATCAAGTAATCAATCAACAAGTATGCAATAAATTTAATAATTTTGAACAAACCGTAAAAGTTTGTCTTGATACCATACTTATAATACCTATTTATTTTTAATAGGTTCTTCTGTTATTCTTTTTTTTTTATTATTTTAGAGGTGGCGTATCCCACAAGAAATATTGATGATTTTATTCTTTATGATTTTTATTTATATATTGTTGATTTGGAATGGCAGTTGATATTTTAATCTCAAATTTATTTTGAATTACTTGAGGTAAAGTAGCTCAACTATTTTATATTTTTATTATTTTGCTAGTGATATAGTTATTGATAATTATTTTCCTTGGAACATAATATTTATTTTGTCAAATATGTTGTCATGCATTTTTGTGTCAAAGTGCGTTTAGAGAGAAATAAATGTTAGTTCGCAGAATTCTACTAAGAATGATTTGTGTATGTATCCTTCAACCTCAATGGCTGTTACCTACAATTTGGAATGAATTTTGTAAATCAGCTGAACGCGTTTCATTGGTCTTCGGTCGCTTTTTACCTTGGCATTTTTAGTTACGGTCTTCGTCCTCATTTGGTGGCATTAGGTAAAGCCTATCCGTTTTTTAAGGGTCAGCCATCCACCAGTGAGCGCATCATTTTATTATGGTATTAGAGATACCATGGTTCATTAGCTATTTGCATTATCAGACACTACATAAGAGTTTACTATACATTGTAGTAATTTTTTGGATTATACCACCTGTTAAATATTAAAAAAAGGAAAACAGGAGTATTCAAATTAAATATTAAAATTGTAGTATCAAGGCAAACTTCTAAAGTTTGCCCCAAAAACCACTGTATAATATGCAATAAAACAAATATTTGATAAATTAACTAAATGTTATCACTGGGTTTTCAGTTTTTTAGAACTAGAAATCTCTTATTTCGTACGAAATATAATTTGCTGTTGATAACACCGATGTTGTGCTAAAGCCGTTACGTGATATACCCAAATTACAGTATGTAACAATGTTGGTAACGTTTCTAGTGTAATACTAAAGTTTCAAAGCTAAACGTTTGCACTGTTAAGGCTAAATAAATAAGAGCTTCAAATGGAAAATCCACGACGAAGCTTCGATTGTGGAAGCTATCTAGTCATTGTGGTATTTGCTTAATGTGAATAGAAGTGCATTGGTATAACTTCTGTGTTAATTGATAAATACAATGCTATAGTTTTTTAAAACTTGACATAGGCTATTTTTTTTTATTTACAAAGATACACATACTTTCAAAAGCAAATTTATAGAGGCTATACAAATATTTTGGCAACAAGCTTTGTTGTCAAAATCTGAAGCTTATGTTTTAATTTTTTCTTAGACTTACTTTATTCTCATTGAAATTACACTACAGTCTATAAAGTGTGTAGATTTTCCAACCGTTAAATTTCCTTTTTACTTTTATTATATTTTGTAAATACATTAGACTGCATAAAATTGATAGCAAAATAAAATCTAGAGTTATGAATTAACAAATAAAGTTTCTTATTTGTTCAAGATCAGCAACAATAAGCTTATACAAACATACTTCATACAATAAGTATAAAATAAACACAGAGGTAATTGAAAACTGTTTCTCCAAGTTGTTAAAATAACGTATGGCTTGGAATATAAAATCTGAATTTACCTTAAATATATTTACACAATGGAAAATTGCCGTGAGGTAAAAATAAACAATCCAAAAAATAACTAAAGCAAACAATCCGAAGAATTGTAATCAAATAAAATTATGAAAAGAAAACAGTCGCTATGATAATATTTATTAAGTGTATTTATACAAAGCTTACGTTTAATGATACTCACAATGGATGGATATCTTTTATTAAAGGGGGTAATATTTATACAGTTCTTCCCCTAATTTCACTGGATAAATGGAAGCCAAACACGACTGGGGTGCCGCCAGGGGAGATGGAGTATAAATTACACTTCACAGTCTTCCTTAAGAAATAGAACAGTTCTATTTCGAAGTTTATCCACAATCATATTAATATAGCAAAAATTCTTCGGCGAATACGCAACCTATAAATTAAAAAAGGCTGTGGTCGAGTGGTTCGGTACCGAATAAGTATGATATTTTCTACTGCTCCTATATTGTTAATCAGCCACGTTATATATGGTTGACAACCTATCGTTATAATAAAATTTTTCTGGTTTCGCTTATTCTCGTACTAAATGGTAGTTAGAGTTTAACATCGTAAGTCGTTCCTAGGCGTACTCATGGCCCGCGAAATATTAATGATGTGCCGCTCCCTCTGCCACACAAGTCCCTGACTTACGGGCTCATCACTACCATGAGAAAGAGGGATATAAATATTGTTATAATTAACCCGATATACTTTGATTCCCGGTTAATCGTCGGTGAATTCGTTTTTGAATTTGAAATATCAGTTTGATATTTTCAGTCGAAACTCAATTTTTATTAATTGAATTTTGACTCGCTACTCGCATACTATTTTATTTTAAATTTTCAACTGTTTACTTCTCCTTGAAGTAAAGGAAGTTACGTGTGATCCTACAGTAATACTGTTTCCGTTACTGTTGTTACTTGATGACTGGAATGTAATTTTTTACGCCTACGTTTGCCCTGTGTTTTAATCTACGAGGTTTCTCATTTCATTTGACTAATGGCAATTAACATGGACTATTACATTTCATTGAATTTTATATTCCCAGGGCACACTATGAGAAATATTGCTAACGGAATCGATAGTACTGACTGTCAAACACTTCTGATTACCAAAATACTAAAGCGAAATGCTTTTTTAATTAAAATATCAATAAAAATTCGTTTTAAGTTAATATATGTAGTTTACAAAAGTATTTTAAGAGACAGTATTAAACGTCATCAGGTGGACTAGTTGGTTAAGCGGCAGTGTTTCAAACTGAACCGCAAAATTTTGCAGGTTCGAATCCCGCCAGACAACTTTTTTTTTTTACTTTTTCATTAATTACAAATTATTAGTGTTTACTTATTCGAATAAATATGGTTCATTGTCAGTACCTAGTTATTATTTTTGAAAGTCACAATATTTGCTTATCAAAAAAAAAAAAAATAATAATAAAACATGTTTTAATTGGTTCGTTTCCTTTATCTTTAGCTAAAGCTACTATCTTATAAAATAAGTAATCAACAAGGAACATATTTTTTATTTATTACATGCACTGTGCTTTTACTAATAATAGTGTACTTATCTCTGCTAATAATTACTACATATTATACCTCAATCTGGATATTGAGTTAAACAGTTACAGAGGAACTGTCGTCAATTAGTAATAGGTTTTTTTGAGGAGTTTTTTTAAAATATGACGAGTTTTTAAAAAATATATTCTTATTTTAAAAAACTCATAATTTTAGAGTTATAGTTTTTTATTTAAAAAAAACCTATTACTAATTCACGACAGTTCCTCTGTAATACTGTTTAATTCAATATCCAGATTGAGGTATAATATGTAGTAATTATTAGCAGAGATAAGTACACTATTAGTAAAAGCACAGTACATGTAATAAATAAAAAATATGTTGCTTGTTAATTACTTATTTTATAAGATAGTAGCTTTAGCTAAAGATAAAGGAAACGAACCAATTAAAACATATTTTATTTTTTTTTGATAAGCAAATATTGTGACTTTCAAAAATAATAACTAATAACTAATAATAACTACTGACAATGAACCATATTTACTCGAATATGTAAACAGTAATAATTTGTAATTAATGAAAAAGTAAAAAAAAAAGTTGTCTCTGGCGGGATTCGAAGCTGCAAGATCTTGCGGTTCAGTTTGAAACACTGCCGCTCAACCAATTAGTCCACCGGATGACGTTTAATAATGTTTCTTAAAACACTTTTGTAAACTACACCTATTAACTTAAAACGAATTTTTATTGATATTTTAATTAAAAAAACATTTCGCTTTAGTATTTTGGTAATCAGAAGTGTTTGATAGTCAGTACTATCGATCCCGTTAGCAATATTTCTCATAGTGTGCCCTGGGAATATAAAATTCAATGAAATGTAATTGCCATTAGTCAAATGAAATGGGAAACCCGGTATATAGCTACTATATAAAATGATGCATAATAATTGCATTAAAAACAATACGGATTCTGATATCTCATGTGATTATAGAGGGTCTTATTAAGTACCAAGATGATAATGAATGTAGGTTGTGATCTTTTTCCAGTTTGACACACAATTTCAAAAAATATTATTTTACACCTTGGTCAACCAACAATAGATTTGTTTGCAGCCCATCAAAACAAAAAATGTGACAGATTTGCATCCTGGTTCCCTGATCCAGAATCGACATTATGTTGATGCTTTCACTCTAAATTGGAAAGATATATCGTTTTATGCTTTCCCTCCTTTTGCCTTAGTTGGAAAAGTTATAGAAAAAATAATTCAGAATGAGCCCTCGGGCATCGTAATAGTTACTCAGTGGTCTAGTCAGGCGTGGTAGGTATCCTATTTTTAATAAACTATTAATAAAAAAACCCTTGAAATTCAAAGCTGAGCAAGGATTAACTAAGTCTTCTTTCAGGAAGTATCACACTCTTGTCAAGGATAATACCATGGTGGTCGGGAAATTATCCACAGGTCATTTAAAATAAGAGGCGTATCAGAGGATGTTATTGAGGTATTAATAGCTTTCTTAAGCGAAAGTACCATTAAACAATAAGCAGTCCCTAAAACAATGGTGGAATTTTTGTTTACATAGAATTGGAATCCGTTAGAATATTCATTAAATAGACTTTTAGATTATTTTTTATACATGGACCTTCATTTTTCTGCTTTAATACACATAGGGCAGCCTTATCCTTAATACTTCCCGTGGCAAGTGGTGACAAAATTATTTTTAAACGGTTCTTTAAAGAAGCTTAGAATTTGAAGCCACCACAGCCAAAATTCGCAACTACTTGGGATACTAATATATGGTACTCGCCTACCTCCAAACGTTACCTTCTCCAGAAAACCTTACGTTAGGACGAATTTGTCATAAATTAATAACATTAGCTGTCAGTGCCACATCATCCCAACGAATACAGACCGTTTCTTGCATAACCTTGAAAAATATTAGATCAGAGAATAATATTGAAACTCGCATGCAGGTAGAATAAAGACTCGGGTTATAAAAAACTGAAGCCGTTAATAGCTGTACCAAAATTTGACGAGACACCTTTGTTTATGTGTGGTTAGAGCCTTAGATTTTTATATTCAAAAAACATCATCATTAAGACTTCCAGAGGAGACTAAACTTTTCATTACTTATAAAAAACCTTATTAGCTACTAGTAAAAATATGCTAAGTAGATGGGTTAAAACAATTTTAAGTACAAGTGATGTAGATATATCTGAATTCTCCACACATAGGACAAGACATGCCACTACTTCGGTAGTTGATGCGTTTAGGGTTGGGGTAAATACTGAAACCATTAGGAATGCAGCAGGCTGGTCTAAAAAATCTCAAGTGTTTGCAAAATTTTATAATTGACCTATATAACTGATCATCCTGCTGAATTCGCTAGAACAATTAATATTCTTTCAGGCAAAACAGAATAAAAGTATTTGTATCTATTAGTGTTTAATTTACATACATTTATATACGATTTAAATACAGTTTATTTTTGTTAGTAATTTAGCATACTTTATTAACATGTAAGTAGGTACTTACCTATATATAAATATACTTTTTTTATACACATTATTATAAAAGTTTATAAATTATAATTATTATCATGACAATTCCTTTTCCTTACAAAGTTGAATCTTCCTCATGGGATTGCATCTTAGTTTTTGGACATCTACAGGGTGTAACAATCGTATAGGACAACAGCGTTGAATAATTAATAGATTGATCGACTTACCTGTAAGGAAGATTAACCGAAATTATTCGATTGCAGCCATTGTAGCCCTAAACGATCCCAACTACCAAACAAATGCAATGACTCAGGCATCGCGATATGTAGCGTTATCGAGGTGGGTTTTTTCGTGTTTGTTTTTCATTTGATAGTGTGCTCGGCGAGCACAGGGTGTAAGAATCGTTCTGGGCAACAACTAGAATAATTTCGATCGATCATCCTTACAGGTAAGTCGATCAATCTGTTAATTAATTGACATTGAAATCCAAGGGCATATAGGGTTATAATTTTTATGACGTCAACCATTCACTGAAAAAACAGCCTTTTTTGTACTTGCAAATGACATCTGTAAATAGATGTTTAAGATTAATTAAAGTAGATACATTTATAGAGAAAAGTATTAATTATTTATTTCTCATAGATTAATATTAGGTATGCCATGTATTTTGGTTTTATTTTCATTCGCAATATAAAATTCCAATATTGCAAATAACTACCCTTTTACAAAGCAAATGTATATTTATGACAATTGCAGACTTCCAAAGAATATGTGATTGCTCTGCATTGTTAAATAAAATAAGAAAATTACTTAGTTTCAGTTCCTTTGAATAAAGAAGAATTTCCGTCTGTTCCAATAATTTAATCAAGCGTATGAAATTGAATAAAGCTCCAGAACAAAAGACCTAATGGTAAATATAAAATAAAAATATCCGTTCTATAACATGGAATAATATAAAATAAACTTGTAAATTAAATTGTCTTCTGTTTGTCCTCGTCTGAGAATTCTTATCTTAGGTGAACAAACTTTTTTTAATAATGGAAAGAAGATAAAAGTGAGTTTATACTGGAAAGAAATGTTCTTATAAAGTAGAAAAGTTTTAACAAAAATAAAGCAAGTCCCGTACAAAAGGTTGGGGCTGTCTGCCCTCGCCCCACACCCAAATACACGACGAACTTAAAATTGCAATTATAATACTGAACGAAGTTTTAAAATACTTTAAATTACACTCGGTCGTTCGTGAAAAGGGTAGCAATTATATATTTATACGCATAAATATTTATAGAATGTCTCTCTGATAAACATTGCGTTTTACTAATATACAGTGAACATTCGTGAAAGAGAATTAGATAGATTTTAGAAATAAAATTCAATGAGAGAAATATTTTGTGAAACTCTTCCTTAATATTCTACCGAGTGACATTTTTGCTCTCCCCGATTTGAATTTCAACTCTATAGAGAAGTGGTATATAGCATAGTTTTGTGCCAACACGGAAAACGGAAGGTCCACAAACTGTTTACATCTGTTTTGTGCGCAGGCATCAACTTGGCAGCGTTTTCTATTGATCAAGAAACGAAAATCCAATCGTTGGAACGGTTAGCTCATAGTTTAGTGTTTCGGTCACTCAATCCAGAGGTCGTAGTTTCGAATTACTATTCCACAGGACAATATTTAATTAAATTGTCTACTCGTATATTAAGGTTTGTTCACAGGGATAGGATGACAAACACCCTGGCGTGCGGCCTAGGATAGAAAGAATGTTGGCTTGCTGTTAATGTGAGAGATTAACCTTGCTTGTTCTTTGATTTTCTCCCTGTCTAATGAAATTTTCCAGGTTTCCCTCATTCCAGCACTGAATGGTGATTAGAGTTTTCCAACGTAAGTCGTTTCTGATGCGCAGTTGCGGCCAACTGAATAATAATGCCAGTCCCATACAAATCTAGATTAGTTAGATTTTTTATTTTATAGTTTTGGCCTAGTACGACCCTTAAATCATATATTTAATACTTTAAATAAGTACGCGTAGGTACAAAAAATCCGCACTCTCGTCCTTATCCATAATTAGCTGAGAAAGTACTAAATGCGCAGGTCAGTCTAAACTTTTGATTATGTACCTACTTAAAAGGCTGACACACTGCTACACTGACGTAGTTTTCCACATAACACCAAAACATATACTGTACTCTACGCATTTCGTCAACCAAGTTGGGATCATCTAAAAATGATTAAAACCAAACATATGCCAACATTGTGTGCCTATTTATACCTAAACTATTTCTACGGTTCAATGAACCCTCGCGACTGGTCAGTGAACCATCGCGACTGATCAGTGAACTGAACTACCCGACGGATCATTGAACCGTAGTTTACTAACCAACATAGCGGGCTATATGGCATTGGTCCTCTGTCACCATTCATACTATTTTTACATTTAGCAATTTCCAAACTCTCAAAAGCATCCGCAGCTGTCTGGAATTAGTTATATTCCTAATTAGTCTTAAATTGCTACTATCTATTTTATAGCTGTTCTCAAACGCATCATGTTGGGCGACACTAGACTTATCTGTTCTACCATATTTGAGATGAGCCATATGTTCCTTGAATCTAGTTTGAATTGATTATCTAGTTTGTCCAACATACTTTTGATTACAGTCTTTACAGCTCATTTTGTAAATCCCCGAGTTTTCCTTCTACTTTGTCTTTTGGGTTAGCTAAAAGTTGTTGTAGTTTATTTCCCGATGAATAAACCACTAACATACCTATATCTTTAAAAATCTTACCAAAACCACAGGTGAAACGAGGATCGTATGGAATAGATATCAATTATGGATTTTTTCTTTCATTTTGCAATGTCGATGAATTTCGAAGTGTCTCTTTAAATTTACGTTTCCTAATTATTTTATGAATTAATCTTACAGAATATTCATTATTCGCAGCTGTATCCGTAATCAATGCCTTTTCTTTTTCAAGCCTCTGCTTATTTAGAGGGAAGCGTAATAGGCGATGAATTAAAAAATTGAAGCTCGCTCATTTTGTGTTGAGCACAGTGGTTGAGGGTCCTTAGGGATATATCTTAAAGTACTGGTATCTTTTCTGTATATGTCAAATTCTAACTTATTTTCCCTATTTCTAATTATTAATCCATCTAAGCATGGTACTTTTCAATTTCATATGTAAATTTACCTGACGCGAAAAGACTATTCAATTTAGAAATAAAGTTGTCAATATAAGTGACTTTTCTAACAAACACTGTAAAGATATCATCCACATATCTGAACCAAATCCTGGGGAATACTCGAATTCTTCTTTTGCCTCTGTTTCGAATCTGTTCATGAAGAGATTGGCAATGAATGGTAACAAAGAGTTACCCTTTGCTTTACTGTCATGCTGCTCGAAGAAATTACTATTGAATCGAAAACAATTTTGTTTCATGCAAAGTTTAATGAGTTGAAGATATTCGTTTACATCATCTTTACTGAGATTGTTTGATTCGAGTAGATCCTTAAGGTATTCCAAGATCTGTGGTATAGGAACACTTGGAAACAATGAACAATAAATAAATAAATAACGATAAAGATTTTTTTCTAAACTTTTGTAGTTAAGTTTGAGGGAAATGCATAAAACCATTTTTAAAGTCTTATCATAAAAATAATTAAGTCATCTGCTTATTTATTCCTCATCCGAAGAATTAAACAAAGATAAAAATTTAATTCATAACTGAATGGGGTGGAGCTTTTGAACTAGGACACTCTGTAGTGCAATACATGCAACTGTAAACCCTTCTATAAACTGAGGCTTTAATAGCTGTAAATTATTACTTGTTATAATATGTTGCATGTATCTGATAAAAAATTAATACATAATTAATTGGCCTGTAAAACACATCAAGCTGTTACTAACATGAATATTCTCGAGTATTATTCTTAACACAACATAGTTATTACAGCAAACACATATTTAAACTTTCAAAAATTAATGGTATTAAACTAATGATAAATTATTATCGACTATATTTTTTATGCAGGTGGTATAATAACATGCAGTTCGCCCAATATTGAAATTATAGATTGCAACACTAATTATATGTGAGAAGTAATTTTCATAATATGAAATTATATTGAATATAATAACATAATATGAAAAATATCCTCCACAAAATAACCAACATTTATAGAGATTGCAGGTTTCACTATATAGGAGGACTACGTGATTGCAAAATATTGTTTCTTAATTAATCGCTGTACTTAGAGAATTAGTTATTTGGAAAATCCTGCCTCGACCAAAATGTGTAATTTTTTTATTAATTACTTGGCAGTCGGCAAAAATAGTAACAATGGTGGTCATTGAGAAGATAAGTTCAACTGATATCAAATATACAATAATTTAGAGTGGATCTATTTGAAAAATGAAGATCTCTTGCTGTAGGAAATCGCTAATATTTTTGCAGTGTATCCCGTTTACACTATATCAATTCCATTAAAAACATTTTTCCAAAAGATTCTAATACAACCGGTATTTTACAGCCAATAAACTCGTTATTTTGATACAGGCAAGTCCTATTGGCAGTCTTGTAATTTCTACGCTAAATAAAATGATAGAAGGTTAAATTTCCAGGCCTCGTAAATATTCACATTGCTGGTATTAGAATATCTGTTTCTGGAAACTACATTATATCCATGAAGCCCTATATTAGCCTGTAATAAGCAGTATGTGTTCTTGAATAATGTCTATTCATGTTAAATAACATGCTCTTTCAAACGTGCTTTTTAACCGTTCATACCTTTTCAAAGAAAAAAATACATTTAAAAACTATGTTTTATAGGAATAGTTTTTAAAGATTATATTGGGAATAACAGAGAATATAATTTTATGAGAAATTTACAATTATTGCAGTTTGCTCAACCATATAGGTATATATAGTAAGGACATTTGTGAATTAGTTCAGTACGGATAAGCATAAAGTAAAAATAGGTTTATCAAAACATAAATAATACGATTTTCATATGGGACAGGGAAAGGTAAAAGTAAAACTACTTAGAGCTTTTACTATTTTGGCTTCAACAGTATTTAGTAACTTCACCAGCTATAATGTTTGAATATTCACGATAAATTACAGTTATATTTTGATCCGCGGTGTTGAAATGATTTATCGAAAACTCTCGTAATCCACCAAATCGATTACTGGGAACTATTTGTCTCAATTACTGGCAATGTGCAGTGAATTGAAGCCGATATAGAGACTATAATATTATGATATCATTTCATTTGCATGGAAATTCGTCAACATTCTATAAATTTACTCCCTAGGGCAATAAAACGAAATGGTCGGCCCGAATTCGTTCTATTCACGCATAGCTATGTATCGTTTCGAAGTATTTATTTCCTTTACGACCTTTTTATGTCATTTATTTTGCATGCTCAAATTTGCTAATCTGGACTTTTTGAAGGTTTTATGGCCGAAGTTATTTCAATAATATTTAATTCGTTTAATAAAAATGATAATTTATTTCTCATGTGGACGGCTACATGCAATTAATTTAGGTACTTAACGCAATATTTTACGAAGAAAATATTAACGTAGATAACATTTTTCATCTCCTACTTTGTCTGCAGTATGCTTTGAAATTATCTTCGTACTTGAAAGGTATGGGTGCGTAAAGTGAATATTGCAGGTATACTCGTATATTGTACCAGTTACAATATATATTAGTACATCTTTTTGTCGATATCAAAGAAGCACACACTTTCCATCAATATATTTTTTAATAAAAATTATGATTTCAAACGACGTACGTTTTAACTGTTGAATTTTTAATATTCATAAATATTTTGTTAAACAACTTTGCTCTGGTTTTGTAATCGCCTGGATATGCATTACTGATAAGATGCGTTTTTATCTCTTAATTTTATGTTTATTAGTAATGGTAGCCTTTAAATTACTTGTATCCCCGTGCAACTGAATGTAATTTTACATTTAAATCGTAATAAAAGAAAATTATTAAGATAATAGTACCACCAAGTAGGCTCAGCATCATCAAGTAATATGTATAGCACAACCTTCTCTACTAGAGAAGACTGTGATGTATACAGTCTGTCCATAAAGTAACCCCCCCCCTGCTAACTTTTGAACGAATCGAGTTAGACAGTTCTAACAAAATACAGGGTGAATCACGTAAAATGAAGTTGATTTTGATGATAAATTCAATTCTTTAAATTCAAAGATGGCGCCACAGGCGCGGTCAACTCAATTTTTTTAAATGGCAAAGTGCGCCGTGTTGCACCTCATTTAAAAGGTAATTCAATTCTCTACATTCTCGTTTTTGAAAAATGACAATCGAGTTAGCCGTTCTTTAGTTACAAGCGTTTCTGTTTCTAATCTGATCCATGAATAAAATGTTAATTAATATTTTAATACAACAAATTTTGACCAAATATTTATTAAACCAAAAAATAAAAGAATTAAATAAGTTATTCAAAATGTTGTCCAATGACTTCTTGGCACATAAAAAGTCTACTTTGAAATTCTGGCCTGATATTTCCTAAAATTTCTGCAGGGATATTTCTACACATATGGGTTAGACGTTGCTGTAGTTCGTCGATATTTACTGGAGAAGTTCTGTAGACTTTTGACTTCAAATATCCCCATAAGAAAAAATCAAGAGGAGTTAAGTCCGGAGAACGAGCCGACCATTCTATCGGGCCCTTTCTGCTAATCCATCTGCCTGGGAAATGGTTATTTAAAAAATCGGTAACAGGTCCATAGAAATGAGGTCCCCCCCCCCCCCATCTTGTTGAAATACAATACTTTGAATGTTATTGTCTGCTATTCTTTCTAACTTTGGAAAAAATTTCACCCGCATGATTCTTAAGTACCACTCTCCTCTTAAATTTTCTATCAAATCTATCAAATCGAATACCTTAAAAAATTAAGAAAAAAACCTGTAGACACTTTCAAACAGTCTTAAATTAAACGCTAAACTACTTTCTCGAACGTTATTGACGTTTCAGTGATAGTGGCAAGCAAGGCAAGGAGACTTGATAAAAGCAAAATTTTTAAATATCGTTAATACAAACGCTTGTAACTAGAGAACGGATAACTCCATTGTCATTTTTGAAAAACGAGAATGTAGAGTATTGAATTATCTTTTAAATGAGGTGTAACACGGCACACTTTGCCATTTAAAAAAATTGAGTTGACAGCGCCCGTGGCGCCATATTTTAATTTGACGAATTGAATTTATCGTCAAAATCAACTTCATTTTACGTGATTCACCCTGTATTTTGTTAAAACTCTCAAACTCGATTCGTTCAAAAGTTAGCAGGGGGGGTGTACTTTATGGACAGACTGTAGTTAACCTATATAAACAATATTTCGACACTAATATTTGGTTTCAATTTATACAATTTGTTGCAATTCACAAAAAGTCAATTGTCTTAATTTATAGAGTTAGTTTCAATTTAAGTATTTTTTTTTATAATAGAAAAAAAACAGAAGAATTCCCTTTCTTATGAGATTAGATTTGTTCAGTTAGTGAAAAGTACTTCGAAATTGAAGTATTTGCATAATCTTAATATTAATTAAGAACTAGAAGATATATTACAAGCTACATGGAGTGCAGAAACAATATAAGAATTTCCGTTTAGTTTAAAACTTGGTTATTTGCAAATATTAATAAGAATAAGGAATGAAATATTTTATTCTATAATAATGTAAATGTAAAGAGGGAATAATACAATAAATGTATTTAAATTAATCGCCAGATTTTCGTTAGCAATGTAAAGGATTTTATAATAAAGAGGAATAAAGTACACATAAAATCAATAGACTGGAGGCAATATTCACTTCAATGCGAAATTTGTCATTCATGCTCGAAATTGAATGGGAATTTATGATTGAAATGAATATTGGAACTCCATTGAAGCAGAAAAGAATACGACTCTAATAATACATGGAAAGATATACATTGGAGTATAGGGAAAATAGGTTTTATTCGAATGATATTCAGCTCTGTTTATTTTGCAACAATTGCAGGCATATTAGTTGTAGCTAAGCTAATTAATAAGGAAATATGCTTTACACAGACACAATTTTTTGTAGATTGTGATACATGATATTGAGTAAACAGCTATTTTTTCTTTCTTCTTATTCACCTCTGTTTATGCCCAAACATAAACCTGTGTTTTTGATACGTATACATTGCTATATTTGATAATTTGATAGGAGAAATTCAGCAATACCTATATAGGTATAGTGAGGACGCGTGGGTTGGAAAAATCATTTAAAATTAGGGCTTTGTTTTTTGGAAAAACGCTCAAACAAGTCGATTTTTATTTTTGCCTGCGGTTTTTCTGATGGTAAATTCATGTACACAGGCTGGACCAAAAATAAGTTACGACCATCAACATCATTTTTTCAAATGGAAGCACCTATTTTTTATTTCATTTTTGAATTCTGCATTGAATTCTAAGTCTATTTCATGTACTATGTCCCATACCGAAAAACTCAACAGTTTGAAACTGAAAGAATCTTTTTTTAATGTACTAAAATTTCAAGCAGTTTATTAAAATAATCCAAGTAAATAATACATATTTGCAAATACGGTTCTATAATTTTTTAGAACCGTATTTTATATATTTCAAAATATATTGCACGTCACTGGCTTTATTTTAATTCGCGTGGTCGTAAAACAGATATAGAAGCCCTTAAAATACCTTTAAAATTTACGATAATTGATGGTAATAAAATAACAGATTATGTCTTGGCCTCTTTAATACTTTTTGTTTATTTTCATTCCGCCATTTATTGCTGTTATATAGACTTCTTTTCGCAGATAAACTATTTAAAGTATAGTATTTGTATTGATTTTCAAATATATTGGCAAAAAACTATAAGAGCCTCTTTTACTACCATCCAGCAAAACCGTTGCTGGATAGAACGCATTTTCATGAATGCATGAATTTTTTTACTTTCATTGACTCAATTAGTATAATATTGCAGTAAGTACTGTTTCGGTAACATTTACATTAATTAACTTTATATAAATTACTTACCTTTATAGTTTTGTACCTATCTATATTTCCCATTCTAAATACATTATCAGAAAAATATATATACTTAGTATTTTACAATTTTTGCATAGCAATATTTGCTTGAGTATAATTGTTTTAATGAGTATAATATTTTAGCAGTAATCACCTGCAATATTTACCTTAATTTAGTGTGAACTACTGAGGCTTGAAGTTTTTTAAGTGTCTTTGATTCTTTCATTTAATGTAGGTTACGGTTTACCACCATAGAGATTGTTCCTCGTGATGAAACAGTGAATAATAATAATATCTCTGATGATCCCGAAAGTCTTAGACTTGTGTGTGAGGGGGCGGCATTTTATTATTAGGCATTCCGCGGGCCGCGAGGCCACCCAGGAACGACTTCTAACGACGATATTATAACTATCTATCATTTAGTACGAAAATAAGGAAAATTTGGAAGGCCTTATTAATTAAAGTCAGCAGTATTGTCAGCGATTTCTATAGTGTGGTTTCAATATTAGTTCCATATTAAGAACACTCAGTTTTATGTGCACTGAATTATTATTAATATAGGGGTAATTGACCGGCAGCGAATTTCGAACCATCACCATTACCCATTAAAACCATTCGTCTTTAACCACTCGACTACAAAGCTCTTAAAAAATGTTAATACATGCATTAATCATAACATAAGAATATCTATGTTTATCATTAATTATATTATAGGTAAATTATAATGTAGGTAGTTGTTTATTACCTTAATTAATAGTGTGTCAATATAAAATCACCTTAGAGTATTGAGTAATAGCAAATAGGAAATCACAATTTAATGTATCTTGACATACCTTGGTTCTCAAGCAGAGGTCTACCAATATTGCTTACAGCAATAGAAAATAACCTAGGAGTCTGGAACAAGGTTGATTAATATATTGAGATCAGGCTAAAGACTTTAAAATCAGAAAGTTACATCCAAATTAGTGTGATAATACTCGAAGGAACTGATAGTTTTGACGGACTATAAATACACTTTAAGGGAAGAATACACTTAGGAACCTAAGATAGCGAGAAAGCTGATGAGCCAGCAGGAAACGGATTATCAGCTTCATATGTTACTCCGGAATCGAACGTCGGACTGTGCATAACCACTACAAGATATACAAACTATACAAGATCAAATATAAGGGTGGAATTTATCTCGAGAGAAGACCGATGATCAAAAATTAGTTGCGGGTAGTTTTAGGACGTTGTTCCCTAAAAGAACACTTGTACGAATGGGATATCACAATGGTGACCTATTGAATAGTAATAGTGCAATAGAGCAATCAATGAGAAGAAAGAAGCTGACTCAGATAGTGAATGGTCTAAAGAGCGAGGCCCTTATAGCAACATGCCATCAGCAGATATGATATAACTGACTCATGAATAGATTAGAAATGTATTTAAAATTATGTAGAATGAAACAAGCAGGTGTCGGTTTGCTCTCAATTTCAAGCAGGTAATTCTTAAAGTATCCTAATAAAGATACAACTACGTCTATAAGAAAACTACGACTTGTAACAGACGTTGTCAACTAATAAAGCGCTGATATTAGACAAACGGCCAGTTTCACAATGTATTTTAACCAATAGTAATTGACTATATAACAATTCATATTCTAAACTTATGGTCAATTAACTTTTGGTTAAGTTACGGTAACCAAATATTGTGAAATCCGGTCTAAGGGCCGTATTCACCATCCACTTAAGTTATATCTAACAGGCCTGTTAAAATTCTTATCCAATCAAATATCATCTTTAGGAAAAATCCTTATTCCTGATTGGCTAAATATTTAAACAGCCCAGTTAAAACTAACTAAGGTGATGGTGCATACAGCTATAAGTGAAACATTGGCGCAGAGTCTGTGAACAGGGATGACATTGTGTGACTATTCTGTATTCTTGTTCACTGAGAAATCCATATAGAAAGAAATGTGGCTTACCATTTCTGGTTAATACTTCTGTGTTGAATCACATAGAATAGAAAAATAACTAAGGTGATGGTGAATACAGCTATAAGTGAAACATTGGCGCAGAGTTTGTGAACAGGGATGACATTGTGTGACTATTCTGTATTCGTGTTCACTGAGAAATCCATATATAGAAAGAAAGGTGGCTTACCATTTCTGGTGAATACTTCTGTGTTGAATCACATAGAATAATTTGAGTAGCATAACCAGTAGCATCGCTGTTCCATCTAATCCATCTAGTCTCGTGCGAATATCCATATTCAGCCAGCCAGAAAACAGTGTCTTTATGTACAACCAAAATTGCACCCAGGAGGGTGGGTGGGAAGAGGTATAATTGTTGGTGGGATATAACGAATGGTGGGTTTGTATTAGCTACTGTAAGAGACAAAGGATTGGGCATTTAAAAACATTCTAAAATAGCATAATAAGCCCAAAAAGCCTCAGTGAATCCGTAAAGGTAGTTGCCACAAATAAATATTTGGTTTAATTTATATCTCTGAGATTCATAATACGATGTTCATATAGGTAATAAGAAAGTTGTAGAAAACATCAGGCGGTTTTCTACTTTTTTAATTGGGTAGCTTTCTATCAAAACCGGTACTATCTTCTAGGTTAGTGAATAATGTTTCGCCATCGTCTAAAGTAAATAACGATCTCATTTAAAGAAAAACTTAATCAAATAGAAATTACTTTAACAAATTTTAATTAACTTCGTATCAACTTTTTTTAAAAAGTTTCATTATATTTTGTTTCAGGTTTTCGAAATTAAAGGAGAAGAAAAGCTTTTTAATTAGTAAGTACAAGCAACCAATATTTACATTGCCTTAATACCATTTTAACTACAATATTTACCAATGAAAATGTATTTAATGAAACTCTTTCAGACAATATTAGTTCAGCGTTAAAAGGGAATATACAGAATTAATTTTAATTTCGCAGGCGTTTCATTTAAAGATAACAGAACAGTTAGAACAGTTTTCTATTTAAATTATGTTTGTTTCTGAAGTATTTAGTTATATGTTGCATATTAAGGTGAAATATTTGTCAATGAAACACTATGAATATTCATATTTCTATAAAGAAGTTTTATAATTTAGTTATTTTGTACTTGTTAACACCAAAACAATTTTTGATACTAAATGACTAGCTGTATATTGTTCTGATTTATTAATTTGCTTTTTTATGAAATAGGAGATATACATTTTTCCTATTATTAGTAAAATACATATACATATATAAAAATTATAATAATGCATAGTGGATATGTAGAGATAGAGATGTAAACTTCCATTTATTGTTAAAAATAAAGTCTAGCATGTAATTTTATACAAGAATGGACAATTAACGACAAATATTTCAAATTAACGGCGGTTCAAGAAATATAATGTTACAAAAAAAAAAAAAAAAATTAGGTTAACTGCAGATTTTATTTACAGCGGCATGGCTGAACAAAAAATAAAATCACCACAGATTAAACCAAACAAAACTGTAACATTTTTCTTGGCAATAATGGCAGTAGTTATGCTGGGGTCCATTTATTGTTTAGGATCACAAAGTTGAGCTATTAAAGTTGGTCTGGTTGAAAAAGTCGGGGACTAAGTAAGAGAAGTTTTGACATTTCGTCGGATCGCGAAAGAGAGGAGAGGGAGAGGAGGTGGAACGCGCCTCCCCCTTTCCCTGAAACTCTTTAATTGAATTGCAACCACTGCACGACATTTCTTTGAGAAGTGGATAAAGTTTTTAATTATTTTCAAACCGGAAAATGAATTTACGACAAATGGAATTCATTAATTTAAGCAGCAATATAAAATGTTTGCCGAGTTATTATTACGTAAAGTTCTCAGACTATTTCGCCCCATAATTATTAAACTTTCCAAAACAGTATTAAAACATTTGAGGTATAATTTATTAATTCCAATATCTATTTTAATGTGAAACAAAACGGGCTTTCAATTAATTTTGAAGCGAATCTAGTTGAACAAGTTATCATGCAGAGGTTCCTTCAAAACCTTTTATTTGACGGGACTGAATATACCTACTCTACAGTTCTATAATGAGTTGAAGCATTTGAAATTTGTATTGGCATTAATACTCATCAGTAGTTTTTGGAATATGAAATTTAAATGGTTGGAAGAATGAAAAAGTTTTTTTCCACTGTCGGGAGTAGAAATCAGTTTCTATGACATCAAAATTGAAACAGAAGTAGTCGATTATTCCCAAGGGAATATAATGCTCCCAAGGGAGTTTACATTATGGAGAACGTTTTTCATGCAAAAAAAGAGGTAACATTGAAATTATTTATTGACATTTAAATTAAATGTAACATTTGTACAATTTTCAAAATTAATATTAGAAGGAATATTACTTTCGCTTACATTTAAAGTTTTTGTGATTGCGCTAGTGGTGGTACCTACTAAAACGGGATTAGCAATTTTGGTCTTATTTTCAATGGAGTTCTCGACATAACCCTCAGCGACTGTCGTTGATTTCCAACCAGCATGACGCTTTATTGTCGTGATATCCACACCAGCATCTGCCAGTAATGTCGCTGAAGATCTTCGTAAGCAGTGACCAGTATAACATGCAGCATCAGGTAATTTTAAATATGAAGCTACTACACTAGGAATTTTTCCGATGGTATTCTTGCCAACTGGCTGCGAACTACATTTTCCTGCTTTGTAGTACAAAAAAAGGCGCTTATGCTTGACGTGGGGAGAACGAAGGGACAGGTATTTTCGATACAATTCAAGCATATTTCCCACATCGGTAACCACAAAGGTTCGTGGAATCTTTGTCTTAGTGTTTGGAATTTTTACAATCAAGGATGAGCCTACATCCTCAATATCATCTACAGTTAAATTGACTAGTTCATAAGTTCGACAAGCTCCGGCAATCCCCAGAATTAATACAACCTATAAAAAATCAAAATACTAAATAATTGAAATACCTAACAACAAAAGTAATCTTACCTTAATCATTAAGAATTCTTTGTCATCTGCAGTTGATATAAAACGGTCGATTTCACCCTTTGTCAATATTTTCGATTTTTTTCGCTTGATATCCGTCACCGGTTCTTTTCAAAAATGCGATCAGTTTGGGGAATTTGCTTATATCTATGTTGTCGTAAATTATGAAGCATGACTTAACCATAGAATATTGCGCCCATAATGTGGAAGACTTGTAATTCTTTGCATTTTCACTGAAGTATGCCAACAAAACATTCTCGCTGTATACTTGAATATTTTTCTCGGCGCACCACGTTTTGAACCGATTGTAAGCTATATCGTATAAAGATCTTGACTTCGTAGGTAACAAATTGCTTATTGCAATATTTGCAGCCTCCACAATCTCTTCCGACTCACAATTATTCATTGTGCACTAAACAAACTGTAAACTAAACCAAACTAACATCTTAATTTGACAGATTTTATTTTATTTAGAGTTTATTTTGTAGTTATGACAATAACTCAACGACTACTAAATAAATGCTCAAATCCGAATACAATAATTCTGGTGCTACTTACTTCATAATAACAAAATATGTGTTTTTAAATTAATGAGACCGTGGAAAAAATAGTATATACCATTCGGGAGAAATGCTATTTTGTCCTCGGTGCATTGTAGCCCTCTGACTTCGCCCTCGGGCTTCAAATTGCACCTCTGCCAAAATAACGCATTTCTGTCCCTTATAGTATAATATACTATTATATTACCTCAACAATAATCAGTATCAATCAACAGAATTTACTTCCTAGTAATTTTTACGCTAATAAGAACGTATATATGTACAATTGAAGTGCAGCTGGATTTCAGTAATTAAATTTGACGTATTATTTGCGGATTTAAAATTTTTCAACAGACATATAACAATTTTATATAAATTGTAATGCATTTTATATTAAAAATCGATATTTTTAATTAGCCAATACTATTAAATATTAAAATGAATATAAATCGCCTGATATGCATTTATTTTGTTAATATTATGTAAAATGCAGCTTTTAATTGAATTAAATCCGAACACAATACGGCGCATTATCTGTAAAATTTTATGCATACGTTATCCCAAATAAAACATTTATTTTAAACCGTTTATTGCCATTGATAAATTAATTTAATTCCATACAAATATAATATGATGATTTTAACATGTACCTAATTATTTAGATGTTGGGCATATGCCACATTCTTCTAAATTATTAACTTAGATTAACTGAAGAATGAAAAAACAATTGTTACCATATTTGAAGGAGATGCGGAAAACAACTACTCCACGGCCAATGTGCCTCGACTGACATTGCATTACTGCGGCATCTCCATAGGAGCCGTCACATCCTTCATCGAGACCAACCAACTGACACTGAACGGTTTCGCACTTTTCCTGTGCTCATCAGAGTGCCATAGGTAGTAGACTCGATGAATGATGGTGGTAGACAGCAAGTCCGAAACCGGTTGTTAGAGTCTGGCGGTTGGTCTCGATGAAGGATGTGGCGACTCCTATGGATACCTATGCCGGAGTAATGCAATGCCAGTAGGGACACATTTTCCGTGGAGTAGTTGTTTTCGGTATCTCCTTCAAATAAATAAGTACGATTAACTTCCTCAAAGACATAATAGAGGTCACTCTTATAGTGGCACTGCAGAAAAGCAGGTAGCTATCTGTCTGTCAATTAGACGGATATAGTACCTAGCAAACACTAAAAGAGGTCACTGCTGCGTGTTTCTCACCACTACTAATTGTTACCGTATGTTTAAACTGATATGTGTAAAGTTTATAACCATAGTTGATAAACGCATTTAGAAAGTAGCTGTCAAATTTTAGCTGTCAAGCTTTAATGATTATTAAAAACAAAAATATAATGTATGCACACATTTTAAACTAAATGGAAACTGTTTGATACGCTCAAAATTCTTTATACAGTATGTTGTTGACGTAGGTATACAGTTTGCAGATTGATCAGGCAAAGAGGACGCCTGAAAAGAATATTTCTTCTGCATTAATTATGTAGACACAGTTTTCTGATTATTTATATTCACCCGTATTCATTGGGAGAGATAATAATTATTATATGTAAAATATTTAGCAGAAATATTGTAATTTAACTCCAATAATTGTCATTTGTTTCTAACTATTTTCGAATAACGATTATCAGTTAATAAAAATTGTATTTATCTAGAACGTTTTGGTTCATTTTGATACAGATTAAGGATTATTATCTATTGAAGACTCTCAAAGTATGGAAATTCATTTGAAACTTTACTGTAAATAATAATTCTTAATATTTATATTTTATTTTTAACTTTTTTTTATTTAATTTCAATTTATTAAATTTCAAAAGCAATTTGAAGATGATGATAAATTCAAAGATGAAATCAAAAATTGCAACGAGAAAAGTTTCAACGAAAAAGTTTGTCGACATATTCGATATCTTTACAAAAGACACCAGAAAAGAGTTAATTCTATTTTCAAAATTTTTAGTTTTTTTCTAAAAATGTAAACAGTTATCGGCATATTATTGGCGTCTAGATGACAGAGCTGTGCCCCAATTTGAATAAATTCGCATTTCCTATGGTTTGTGAGTTCCACATGCACAACAGGATCGAAAGTGAAACACCGTATATAAATATGCCTGTAGTAATAAAATAAACAAAGATTGTCTAATACCTAAAGTAAACAACTAAATTGGGATTGTATGTTTTTTCAGGAAACAACATACACTTTTTACTTTTCCTTTGTCATAATATAGGTACCAATTAAAAAGAAAAGTATTTAATTTAATAATAAGTCCTCTTCATATTTCCTACCAAACAATTAATTCCGTATAATGGAATATTAAAGTAAATATAGCCTGCAGTGGCTAATTTAAATGATTTAAAATTCAATGGCATGTTTCTTGCGTTAATGGCACAATAAATATGTAGATTCGTTCGATAAGATTACCTACTATTGTGCAACTAAACAATAGCTTACCAGCAAAACAAAAAGCAATGAGTTAAGAGCCAGAAAAGGGCTGATAGTGCCAAATGAGATTAATGTTTGGCATTACTGATAGTCGGAGGTGCATATATAGCAAAGAAGTGCTCCTTTGTTTATATATATAGCGATTTATGGTAGGATATTTGTTTGAGATGTACTTTAAGGGCAAACCATATTATGTTTCCTATTTGTATCTTTAATAAGTATAACAAAACGATACACATCACCACACAAGTCACTTATTAAGTATTACTAGAGTTGAGTTGAGACTTCGCCCTTATTGAGACTTCGCCCTGGGGGTTATCCCTGGCACCCCCAGAGGGGGTGCTGCGGCAGATTGTGCACAATTTCCCTAGAGCTGAAGGAAAACTAGATTTGGCAACGCCTCATTCGGGCACTGTGTCATTGCCCGATTTTGTAAGGATATTCTTCAATTGGAAAAAATTTTCGGCCATAATTTTGCACTTGGGATATTATAAGTGAATATCAGCTAGAACGGAGGTTGTTGCTGTATAAATTGCTCAATTTACTTCTTAATAACTAGATATACCTATAAGGATAAATTATGTATATTAAAATTTTCCAAACAGGGGGTTCTCTCAGGGTGTTCTCTCCAATTTGATTTTATTAATTATTATTATATAAACTTATGCACAATTTGTTTAACTGACATTTTAATGTTGTTAGAAAACGATGCACTAAATACCTAACAAACATTGATTGGATTCATAGTGGAACATAGTGTATTCGCTTTGCGCAACAAAAACGTATATCAGCGTTATATATTACTCCATATTGTGGGTTTGACATCGATGGTTATTATATTTAGGCAGACAGGAAACATGTTAAAAACAATAGGAATAGGAAACTTTTGAACACATAAAATTCATGGAATTATTTAGAATAATGTAAATGTAGTCCAGGAAAACGCACGGTTAACTTTGTAATATACCATTGTGTATTTTGATCCCCTTGCCTGTTTGAACCAGAATATATTTCAAGTAATGATAAATCCTGCAGATAATAGTATACGCATTAGATCCGTTTATAACAAAAAATGGTAAGGTAAGAATTCACAAATGTAATGCGTTAAGTAGAGACGGATGAAAATTTTTCTTCCTTGTTATGGTCGATGTCGATATACTTTTAAATGTTGTGTTTTGTGACCTATCATTAACTAGATCAATCAACACATATGTCGTAAGATAAGATAAAGTTCAATCCAAATCCTAATATCAACATCTACAGAGTGTACCATTTAAATAAAACATAAAGATTTTGTTCATCTCTTGTTTAGTGCTTGGAATTAAATATTTTATGGTGTATTTCTAATCTTCGATTATTGCATTTTGTTGTTTGGTAAGAAATTAGCTGTTATATTAATGAAAGCTTTTACTAAAATCTGTAATATTTTACCTTAAGTATTATATTCAATGCGTATCCCTATTCTACGTATATAAAAAATAATGTTACATGGCTAAACTATTGTAAATACGACGCAGTTAGGTTATTCTTTTAAAAGTGTAATAGAATACCTAATGACAATAATATCACGTCGAAGAAATTAAGAATCCATTTAAATCCACTCACAAAGACTCTAATTGGACCGGACTAAAGGAGAAATAGTGCAACGAAAAACAACGTGATGTAAAAAGTAATACGTTGAATATGTGATGTCGTTCTCGTGGATGACAAGGACCGATACTTGAAGGAACGTCGAGTGTGAGCGAGACGTCGTCGATCGATACATCATTTGGGCTGTTTCCATGGCAGCACGTGCCTCTTTTCCCCCTACCATGCACCCCTACCCATCCCCCTTCGCTTTATATTAGTGCCATTGCAAGGGAAATGAATATTTTCTATTTAAGCTTGTATATGTCTACCCCTTAACACGCCTAATGTCGACGGTTCGGTTGGTTCACTCGCCCGTCCTTTAGGGATGCAGGTCATGACACTGTTTAAGATCCTGGAGGATGCCGAGCGGGTGAGCTAACTGTCTTTTAATTGCTGACAATAGCCTCACCTTTGCAGTTTAATGCGGTGGTTGTTTTCAAATTAAATTCGATGGGACTCTTAGCCTCACTGAGAGATACATGGGTGTGTTTCTGTTGCAAAATGTTCTGCTAAGCTTCTTTCTTCATTCGGGATTCGTTCTCTTATTGAATGATCAAGTCTCTTTATTAAATCAAGGGCATATCAGTAGTATTCCATATTTTATGAATTAATTAGAAGAGACTACCTACGATATTAGTAATATAAATAAATATATGCATGGCTCTTCAGTATATTTTTGTCGAGAAAATGGAAAACAATATATCTAACACACGTAGAGGAAGTTGTCCTTCCGTTTATCTTTTATTCCACTTTCTTTACAGCATTTTGTGGAATTGTTTAATTTCAGACTCAATTATGATCATATTGCGATGAGATTCAATACTGCAATACTAGAAGTTGTCGACTAGATGATTTAGTATCAAGTATTATACAATTTATATTTTACTATTAAGTGGACCAGTAGTTTGTCGATTTATTATAAAATTATCATAACCTTTCATGTGTAAGAAATTAACAAGAACGTAGACTTTATGAGTAAATTTCTCAACATATCTCGTTCTTGGTTGTATACATCATCAGGAGTATTTACAGATATAAGTTGTAATGAATATCTACAGATTAGTACTTACTATACATATTAGGCGAGCCGGTGGCTCAGGGCTTAGTGTCTCGATTGGTCAACCCAGAGGTCGTGGGTTCGAATCTCCATTCCACCAAACAATTTTTAATTAAATCGTTTACTCGTAGATCAAGGCTTGTTCGCAGGGATGGGTTGGCAACCATCCTGGCGATGGTCTAGGAAGGGAAGACTTGGTGTTAATCTGAGAGATTAAAATCAGTTGATGTTTGACTGTCGCCCTAACTAATGAGGTTTTCCAGGTTTCCCTCATTACAGCACTGGATGGTGGTTAGGGCCTACCAACGTAAGTCGTTCCTGAGGTGCAAATGCGAGCTGCGACATAATAATATCTCGCTCCCTCTCCCACACAAGTTTCAGACTTTCGGGCTAATCCTTGTGATTAGAATGGGGGGGTAGAGATATTATTATTATTATTATCTCCTAATGTTTTCAGTTTTGTCAAGAAAATAATTTTTCATTGTTTCAATGAAATTATTAATTTTTTACTTCTGTATTTTAACTTATACAGTTTTTGTATAAAGTATCATGCATGCTTTTTCTAGCAATTGATTTTCTTTAGATTATCTTTCTATACACATTCGTTTGTATCGCCTCCTTATTTTGAAGTTGTATTTCAATTTTCTTTTCTTCTCGTTTTTCTTCTGATTCATAAACGTGATTAATGAGTTTAAAAACGAGTCTGTTATATATATTTACACGGAATTCAGTAGAAAGCCCCACGTCCGTAGGTACAAAATATTATCTCCCACATATATCACGTCAACGGATACCCTTTGAATCGTGCGGATCGTTACTATAGTAACGAATATGTGTGCTTAATTAAGCATTAGCCTACAAATTATTTTAATTCATAGAGACTGGAAAATATAAGGAAATTAAATTTTGAAGTTGCAATTCGAAGCCAATAGCGAAAGCCTCAAAGGTTATTAATTTACTCTTCGTTATCATGTTTCCTTTAGTAACATTAGAGTGAATTATGTTGTCGAATAAGGCTTTATATTATATTCTAGATTGGACTGGGGTGTATGATAATAACTCCTCTATATCTCGTATTTATTGGAGCACAATAAACCGATTTCAATTTGGAAAACGGATCAATATTCTCCAAGTTGTTACGAGCTGGCTGGGAAGTAATTAACTACAAATACTAAAAACACGTCTATAAAACTGCCACGTCGCGTATATTGTTTTCAGTCTAACTGACTAGACGTACATTCTTTCGTTTATTAAGCTCAAAACTCCGCTGGTCAGTTTAAACTTAAACAGAGGTATCGCGGGACAGGTTCAATTAAAAAAGCAATTTGTTCAGGCAATCGGGAATTTGCACTGGGTATGGTTTTCACTTATTAAGTGGATATATTTTCCATCCATTAAGATATATATGCATAGCTAGTGCTAGAAATAATCATCATATATGTTCATGACGCTGTGTACGTCATAACTGTATCATAAAAAAATAAATCAAATACAAGCATAAACGTCTGAAGAAATAGAATTTTAATTTTGACGCTTGAAGAAAAAATACTAGGTATATTTGACTCGGAGTACAAAGCTCTTTATGCTATGTATGTGTATTTGTTAGTTGATAATAATCATATAATACAGGGTGTCCCAAGATAATGTGACACATTTCAATGGCTTATAACTTCAAGGCAAAATGAGATGGCGACGAGCATGGGTGCTCTTAATTTTACCAAAAGTTTTCTTTTGTTATTGGTACTAGTTTGTTTTACTTTTACAGGTGCTTGAAAAGAAAATTGGTACTTTTTAATTCAAAATTGTGATGATTTTTCAAACGGAACACCCTATACAGGGTGTCCACCTAGTGCGCGTAAGTCCAATATCTGGGTTAATAAAAGAGATAACTTAATTTTTTTTTCTACAGGGTTGTCTAATATCCCGAGCTGCACAAAATGAAAATATATTTACATATTCAGGGTGTTCAGTTTTTCCTGGACAGGTACCAACTTCATTTTTTTAAATGGAAACCTATATTGTTTATGGCATTATCGAATTCTACGTAAAAAATTAGTGGGACTTTGTGCATAACACTGCTATTGAAATATTGATAGTTTTCGAGATATTTGACTTTTAATTTTTTTTTCTTATGTTTCGTCACTTCTAATAGTTGACATAATTATGGTTGTATGACAGCTAGAAATTATTTTTTTTCAGAAACTGTAGAGTGAAGATGGCTCTTTCGAAAAACGTATCAAAAGTTGACCTGCGATATACAGGGGGCAACAGAAATCGTGCCAAACCTGATGGTTTAAAATTTAAAAAATCTCGACTTTTTCAAATGGAACACCCTGTGTTTTATGATTTCATTAGATGCCTTTCTGTAGACTCTACAATTTTATAATAGCTTTCCCTATACCTAAGTTGCGTAGTTTTTGCAAAAAACCCACTTTTATGAAAAATACCCGATTTGCGCACGTTCCTTTCTCGGGAAAAACGCAGTGAGCGTCTGTCACGCAATAAAATTTGTGACAATCAGTTTACATGTCATTTCTTCTTTTACTGAATATTCACGTACGAGTTTAGAGTAAGTACTAAGCGTGCATACAATGAACTATTCAAAAGAAGAATTAGTGAAAATGGTTTATGCCTTAGGAGAAGCTCATGGAAATTATTTGCTAGCAGCACGTATTTATAAAGCAAATAATCCAGATTTACAAAGATTTCCACGTGCTGACTGTTTTGAAAATGTGAAAGAAAGATTTGAAAGAACAGCAAATGCGAATTATGAGAAAACTACCAGGAGACATGACGGTAACAATGACGATATTCAGTTTAATGTTGTGGCGTCTGCTGTTGAAAATCTAAATATTAGTGTCAGGAAAATCAGTAATAATCTTGGAGTTTCCAAAAGCTTGACAAACAAGATACTGAAGAAGAATAATTTTCATCCGTATCATATTAAAAACCATCAAGCACTGTTACCTCAAGATCACCTAAACCGCCTGCAATTTTGCCACTGGGCATTGGATAAAATTCAGGAAAGTCCAAACTTTTTTATGAATGTCTTGTTTACTGACGAATCAACATTTTCAAACACAGGCTTACCCAATCGTCGCAACTTTCATCACTACGCTGACAATAATCCAAGATTATTGAGGGTACTAGATAATCAGCATCGTTTCAAAGTGAACGTGTGGGCTGGAATTTGTGGAGAACATATTGTTGGACCGTACTTTTTTGAAGGCAATTTAAATGCCAATGTGTATTTGCATTTTTTGCAAAACGAACTTCCCCTTCTACAGCTACAGAATATGCCCGCTGATTATTTGGTTCAACAATGGTTTCAGCATGATGGTGCCCCTCCACATTCCACTTTGGCGGTACTGTGATTATTTTATTGTTGTAGTACTTTTCCTATTATCTATTCATATTTCAGATTAGAGAACACCTAAACCAC
This sequence comes from Pogonocherus hispidulus, assembly GCA_963924545.1. NCBI lineage: Eukaryota > Metazoa > Arthropoda > Insecta > Coleoptera > Cerambycidae > Pogonocherus > Pogonocherus hispidulus. The sequence continues at coordinate 15,084,231 of OZ004696.1, read as the reverse complement.
GTATATCCAAATAAGTGGTTAGGTCGTGGTGGTCCAGTTCCTTGGCCTGCACGTTCGCCTGATTTAAATATTCTGGACGTTTTCTTGTGGGGTTATATCAAGGAGCGAGTATACGAAGTACCACCAAGGGATATGCAAGACTTGAAAGAAAAGATCCAAAATGAGTTTCTAACCATAACGCCCGAAATGTTAAGAAATGTTCACATTAATTTTCGTCGTAGATTAATGCTTTGTGTTGAAAACAACGGTGGACATTTTGAGCATTTACTTTAGGTTAGCTTGCTTGTATGAGTATTGCGTATTCTTTTTTCAATACTCTATGTATATTCATCCATTTCACTAATAATTTTTCTAACTACGGTAACACCGTTTGGTTTTCAATATGATACGTATGAAACTTCTTCTTCAATATCTTATTTGTCGAGCTTTTGAAAACTCCAAGATTTCTACTGATTTTCTGATACTAATATTTTTGGATTTTCAACAGCAGAAACCACAACATTAAACTAAACATGGGAGTAACAACGATAATAATCGTTGTTACTCCCATGTCTCCTGGTAGTTTTCTCATAATTCCCATTTGCTGTTCTTTCAAATCTTTCTTTCACATTTTCAAAACAGTCAGCACGTGGGAATCTCTATAAATACGTGCTGCTAGCAAATAATTCCCATGAACTTCTTCTAAAGCATACGCCAGTTTTGCTAATTCTTAATTACATGTAGAGCTTTTATGATTTTTTACTTTTATTTACAAATAAATGGTAACTTTCCATAAAGACTTGTTTATTAAACTGAAATTATCTAAATTTTTCAGTTATTTTTATTTTAAGAAGTGTAAACTAATACATTTTATAAAAATAAATAGCCTTACAATATTTTTTCCGTCAAAGGAGTGCGCAAATCGGGTATTTTTCATAAAGGTGGGTTTTTTGCAAAAACTACGCAACTTAGGTATAGGGAAAGCTATTATAAAATTGTAGAGTCTACAGAAAGGCATCTAATGAAATCATAAAACACAGGGTGTTCCATTTGAAAAAGTCGAGATTTTTAAAATTTTAAACATAAGAAAAAAAAATTAAAAGTCAAATATCTCGAAAACTATCAATATTTCAATAGCAGTGTTATGCACAAAGTCCCACTAATTTTTTACGTAGAATTCGATAATGCCATAAAAAATATATGTTTCCATTTAAAAAAATGAAGTTGGTACCTGTCCAGGAAAAACTGAACACCCTGAATATGTAAATATATTTTCATTTTGTGCAGTTCGGGATATTAGACAACCCTGTTGAAAAAAAAATTAAGTTATCTCTTTTATTAACCCAGATATTGGACTTACGCGCACTAGGTGGACACCCTGTAGATTATATTCGATAGAAACATTCCTCTTTTCGAAAATGTATAGTTTGATAGAGTTATACCAAAAAATAAAGGAGTTATTTCAATTTACACACCAGCCCTTTTCTATAGACCATAATTTTTTTAGAAAATCGCATTTTATTTTTTTTACATTGTCAGTACAGAATAACGGTATGCATCAACTAAAATGATTATTAAGAAAAGAACTAATTTAATGCAAATTTATATAAATTACATTACAGCATAAATTCCCAAGTTACTGAAACAAAAACAGCAACCAATTGAAACCAATTAAGAAGAATTCAGTTTTAATATACACGCATATGTATTGTACATCTTTAATGTTTGAGGTTAAATTGGTGAATATGCCCACCGTTTTCTTCAATACACTTTTGCAATCTAAATTGAATATTGTTGAAGGCAAGTTCTAACATTTCCGGTGTTATGGTCAGAAAAACATTAGTTATGTTGTTTTAGTTGTTTTATATTTTGTACAACAGGACTATAGCAACGACCTTTGACGTAACCTCATATGAAATAATCAGGTACCGTTAGTTCGAGAAAATGTGCAGGCCATTCTATTGGCCCGGCTCTACCTATATACATACAATCTACCTATATCCTTTGATGCATTCCGTTATTCTGTACTGACAATGTAAACAAAATAAAATGCGATCTTCCAAAAAAATTATGGTCCATTGAAAAGGGCTGGTATGTAAATTGAAATAACTCCTTTATTTTTTGGTATAACTCTATCAAACTATACATTTTCGAAAAGACGAAAAGTGTCTATCGAATGGTAATATAATCTATAGGGTGTTCCATTTAAAAAATGATCACAATTTTGAATTAATAAGTGGCAATTTTTTTCAAGCACCTGTAGAAGTGAAACAAACTAGTACCAATGACAAAAGAAAACTTTTTGCAAAATTAAGAGCACCAGTGAAAACCGCTCGTCCCTATCTCATTTTGACTTGAAGTTATAAGCCATTAAAATGTGTCATATTAATAATAATAATAATAATAATAATATCTCTATCCCTCATTCTCATCTTAGTGATGAGCCCGGAAGTCAGAGACTTGTGTGGGAGAGGGAGCGGCATATTATTATTTTGCGGGCCGCGAGTGCGCCCAGGAACGACTTACGATGTTATAACTTTAACTACCATTTAGTACGACAATAAGGGAAACCTGGAAAACCTTATTAATTAAAGTGTACAGTAGGTTGTTAGCCATTTATACAGTGATATTGCAGTACTAGTTGCATATTAAGAACGCTACCAGCCTTATACACACAGATTTAATATTGGAGCAATTAGAAAAAGTTGACCACGCTGAGATTCGAACCGTCGTCAACCGCGGAGAACGATTAAAAACCAGACGTCTTAACCGCTCGGCCACCGAGCTCCTAAATATCATCTTGGGATACCCTGTATATGAATACCTATGAATACATTCTTAATATATGAGTGCAATAGGTACTATTTTCGACTATTTTATTTCACTTTGAGATTTTTCTATCCCGATTCTATTAGTAGTGGCGGATTGTGAGCATGGGTATGGTACGCTCCCGCGTGAATATCAAGCATACATTTGTGTCAGGGTCCCTCGATGAATAAACACTGCCTTAATTTATCCCTTTCCTCTATTGTTAAATCTAAATCAAAAATGTCATATTTAAATTTTATAAGATTAAGATAGTCACCCGGTATACGTTAATTAAGGAATGCCAGCTATCTTTCATTCAAGGCGTAGGCAAAGGAAGAATCTAAGGAAGTTTTAAATTATATTAAAGTTCCAAAGTACCGTAAATAATTAAAAGTATTAGAGGAAAATGGGGCCATATTTAAATATGTAATTCATTCAAGTTTCAATCCCCTCTTTATAAACATCACAAGAATTTACATGGAATTATGAGGCTCGTGGTTTATGCACGTAATTCCAGTCGGAGATGCTTTTCAGAGCTTTCAACCTGATTCTTGTTAGAGCTTTCATGTAAATAAATTTAATATACCTACCACTTTATTTAGTACGTACATCCGTATATAAATTGTAGAAGGAATGGAAACTTTTATGACAATATATAATTTGCTAATACCATATCAACATATTTTTAATATCTACTTAATACTGCAAAAGATTTTTCTCGCAACTAAACCTTTTTTGAACTATATTTGATGTCAATGAATTACTCAGTAATTCACTGAGGCAACTTCATTGTTAAAAAACCGCCAACAATTTGTTTCTCTTTCAAGAAAAATACATTCAGAATATGGATATTCAGTCAAATTGTCTAGATGTTAACTTGGGAGTACCACAGGGCTCCATTTTGGGCCCTATTTTATTTATTATATTAATCAAATAAACTCGATTATGGCCGGCTGTCATCTCACTGCATATGCAGATGATATATCATTAATTATTTCAGATAAGAATACGATGTTTTCAATAGGTTTACCCTTGAAAATAAATGTTGGATGTTTTAAATAACATTGTTCTCTATTTCAGAAATCAACATCTATTTTTTAATATTGAGAAAACTGCATTTAAACCCATACATATTTACCAAAGGGAATACTTATTTATATTTATAAAGTTTAATTTGTATTTGGGTTTAATATGGTCAATAAATATTATTATTATATTGTATTATATTATAATTAGACAATATACAACTTTAACAATTTATGACACTTCTTCAAGTGATTTCTAATTTGCATAAATTGAGGTTTATTTTTGTAAATGTACGATGTGTAGGTACTTGCAAGGATCAACTAATAAGTATTTATTATGATAAAGTCGAGTCTGTGTTGAGATGTGTGGTAGGTATATGTGTTTGGGGAAATATTCAACTCTAAGTTCCGCGCAGTGGACATTGGACAAAAATGCATTATTTGATGTAGGTATTGCTAAAATAGCTATAATAAAGAATCATATAAATCCTTTTTCAAAATATATGGCATATTATAATGAAGTTGCCGAAGGTCGACTTAACAAGGACCAATCTTTGCTCAGGATTTTATAGATTTTAATACACAGCTGTTTTACATACAAAATCTCCAAAAATGTGAACAATAATTTTAAAATATAAATGTTAACTAGTATAGCTATACGAGAAGAGCTAGTCACTTTCGGGACTAGTCTCGAAAGTAGGTAATTATTTTCGGACCAAGTTCGAGATGGAGCTACTTTCGGTATTAAAAGTGAACCCGAAAACAGTAGTTTTCGGAACTGTTCGGACTAAGTTTCCGAAAATCATATTATTTCCATATTTTGAAAGGGCGTGTAGGACAAGTAGAACTAAAATTATGTGACACACGGGCGAGTTTGCGAAATTATCTGACCACTCATCTATTCATTGCTAGTAAATATTCATGAAACGCCTAAACTTATTAGTAAAACCAAAACAATCTCCCGACTTTATCTCGACTTTTAAGAGCCTTGCGCTTATAGTATAAAAATCTACTTCTGAGAATTTCTTTATTTCATTCGCCATAAATGTACACAAAGCCTCTTAAAGTAGTAAAAAGTCAACGAGATCTCGACTCACCATCTCATTACAAAGCTCGAACTACAGTAAATCACTCGCAGATCCCATAGTATCGTGTTTAATTACTAATCAGGGTTAGCCAATTAATGTACCAGATCGTGGACTGCTCTTCTAGATATCATCTCAAGAAACAGCAATAGAGAGGATTACATCCCTGCACTTCCTCTCTGTCCCACCCCATTGGAGGCCCCAGTCGAGAGCAGAACAGACTGCGGTTATAATCTCGTGCAGAGGACCGACTCCCAAATGAAAATGGAGTTGTAAATTGTATTGTCTTGCATTTATATTTGGGTTTGGTTTGGCAAAGTGGATCTTGTAATAATATTTGATTTGGTTCCGTTGAATATTGAATACTGATGTGGGTATGTAATCTTGGCAGCTGTAGACGGGGTCCGTGCAGTTTGGGATTAATAAAAGCAGAATATTTCGGGTTGGTTTTTAGAGTAATTGATTAATTTAATTCAAATAAAATATGTAGTACCTATCTAATATGATGTTTTACTCTCTAATCATACAGTATGGTCGCAAGGATTTTAATGAATTTAGATGTGGAGGAAGTCCACATCTGAAAATTTGCATTGAATCGACCGATTTAATATAAAATATTAGGCATTTTTGCCACTTGATCTATTGCAGTGGAAATCTGATTGCTTTTTCAAAATATAAAAATTTTAATATATCATGCAAATTTTTTATTGTTTAATTTAATTTTTATTTTATTGTTTATCAGTTGTAATTTTTTTAATTAGAACAGTTCTTACGTTTGGTGCTTCTAGAAAATCTTTTTGAAGAAATAATAGTAAGAGAACAAACATTTGTTAAACTTTAAATAGCTTCAATTATTGTGAGTGCAATTTTTTTTATATCAAATGTAGTTAATACATATAGATGCACATCAGCTCTTCCCGAACTGTAGCTAAAAACAACTGTATTTGTTAATTAATTTATCCCTTTTACTTTGTCATGAAGCGGAAATGATATTGCATTGCTTTAATCAGAATATTGATGTTCTACAGAAATATCACTCAATATTCACTCGGTATTCATATCTTATGATGCCCATTTATTTATACTCGCAAGTACTGGAAAGGAAATGCTCAAGTTTTGGTGAATAAATATGTTGCGAAAACTTTAGGTAGAAGTAAAACAATTGCAGAGTGAATAAAATTTCACTTTGATTGTTTAACTCTAAAAGTTATCAGCATGTCAATAGTAATAATAATAATGATACGTTTATTGCCATCAGAGATACTTACGCTCTGTATACGAATAGTCACATTTAAAATTAAAGCTACAAACATTCGTTTAAAAACATCTTTAACTAAATAAGACTTCATCAGTTAATGTTTAAATTTATGAAAATTACTTAAAATTTTCTTAATATTGTCTAGTAAGTAATTATATACCATGTTCTGTATTTCTTCTATGAACATCCAAATTTATAATGAACTAAGTCCGGATTATATATAACTTACATTACATATACACACATTTTATAAATAAAAACAGAAGCAACAGTTAAAACATTTAAAAACACCCCAAAGGAGAAAATAGTGCTATCATCCACCATGTTTAATTTTGTCTTTGTTTAATAAAAACATCCGTAAATAAGGTGGAGTTACGTCACAGATACATCAGTCTGAACCCGATTTGCGCGGGATATATTTGCAAAAATATAAAATCAAAAAGTGCTTATATTTTTGTATTACTTAGCAAATGTAAAAAGTACGTACTGTGGCTTGTAATGTAGGTAAAGAGTACCGTACCGAGTAATATATAAAGAAAATAGTTTTGAAGTATTATACAGACTTCAAGAAGGTAGCGTAGTAGTTAGCCAATTACTGTGCACTATTTTGCTCTTCTTTTGTATATGTTAAAAGATATTATTAATTCCAAATGTTAATGAAATCTTAGCTTTCTGATATGATAAACCATTAATATCGAAATTTGATTCTTATTTTGGCAGGGTAAACAGATAAGCTTGAATCTTCTACCGATTTTCGAAGCAATTGCTAAAAATTATTAGCAAAAAGTTATTCAGCCGATCTTCAGTAAATGTCTCGAATTATCCTAAAGTATATTTCTACAAGTGAACTCAAAGCTTAGGAATCAATATGGTTTAAGGTTTATCAATTATTAAATACGTTACTGTATTATACTGTACCCTGTAAGGTACTAGAAAACGCAAATAGAACAACGTTGTATGTGTTTATAATGTAGAAATCTATTTAATAAAATTTATTCCGTGGGACTTTAATGGTGGTCGCTATTTTTAGCAACTAATTTATATTTTTATTAACGTAGAGACCTCGGTAGATTTAAGCCCTTTCGACTCCGTCGCTGAGCATCGTGCTGCAAATTAAACTTTAGTGGACACTATATATACTGTAATTTCATCAAGTAAATGGGCACAGTGATATTATTCCGTAATTAAATTATTTTGTGTTTCACTTTAACACTTAATACAAAGTTACGGGTTTAATTAAACTTCGATAGAGTTATTATTAAGCAGTTGTTGTGCCATTACTTATATACGATTTAATAATAAGGAGTCCCACATTAACATTAAATACAAAGTTGTTGGAAATTTATGACGGAAAATGCGGACTAATGAAATGACTGAATGAATTTCCCATTCTTCGACACAAATGCTTAGTTTTATACATTATATCATGGATAGTGTAGGTGGAATTAAATATACTTATAATTCACAAGAATTTGAAAGATGTTTATTACGACAGTGGCTTCAAACTGTCCAAAATCGTGGAATTAATAAGTCATTGAGGTATTTTATAATATGTCGAAAATATACCCGAAATATTGCATTTCGTGACTATTTTAAACAGTAAAGTTTCTTGTAAGATCAAACCTAAAATTGTATGCATCAGTTGTAGTATGATTCCTAACCTTAAATTGTAAAAAATATACAGAGGCCTGGTTTTACAGTAACTGGTTACCGTTACTTAACCGATAGTTAACTAACTATAAGTTTAGAATGTGCATAGGTAGTTGTAGATAAAATGTTAAAGACATTCACAATCTAAACTTATAGTTAGTAAATTGATTGTTAAAATACATTGTGAAACTAGCCGAGAGAGGCTAAAAAATGTTCCATCATAGGAGAATGAATATCAAGTCAATTTACAATTTGCCAAATGTAGCAGGCCTCTGATACAATGATGGATGGATATGGTGTCAAAACTTAAAAAAGAAGTGAAGAAGAGAATATATTTTAAAAAGTATATAATAATTAACGATGGCGCTAGGGGATTTTCTTTTAAAACGCAAGTTACGTTATCCGTACGTGTCTCATCTCTCAAAACTGCATACATCAGGTCTAGCGTCTAGCGATAAGGAAACATTATAAATATATGTAGAATTCATTGTTAAGCTCACTTCTAAGATTGCTCTGTTCGTACCAAGTGTCTGAAATAAAGTTATTTCTTTTTAAAAACTTATTTTTTCGGTCCACACCCGAAATTGGCGCAGTCGGTAGGATCGGTAATATCAATTCAATCGTTGATTTTGAGTGGATTTCAATCTTTAAATTACCAGAAGATCCCACGAGAAGAAATTTCCAGTTTGGTGAATTGAGTAGCCAAACGAGAAGACGAGACGACAACAAGTAATTTTAGCAAGTCACCCTAATTACCGATTACATTCTCTGTAATCACTGGGCAATCAGGCCAGGTAATTAGCCGATCATCGTGATCAGTCACAGAAGAGGGAAAATCGTTCCAGGATATCTAGTATCGCCTAGTCTCTTCAACGACATTTAATTTAAGAAGATTAATTTTAAGAAGAGTAATTTTAAGAAGAAATTTGAGAAGATTAATTTTAAGAAGACTAATTTTAAGAAGCAATTTGAGAGGCCCAAGCCCTGAACTTCAAGAAAAGAAGACATCAGTGATTAGGCTGTGGAGAAATTGTAGCTACGTTAATATTTCCATTTATTTGTGAAATTACGGGCTATAATCGCTATATCCACCCTATCCGAAGCAAACAAGACATCTTGAGGCTTTGCACGTGTACTAGTTACACAAACCCTCGAAGCAACAAGACAGTGTACTCACTTTTCTAAGACTACGAGTGACCATAAATCTTGTATAGAAAAGTTTGACCCAAGCTAGAAACCATCTTGTAAATGAAGCCATCTTTACTCTTCATAATTTTGTAAGAAACATTTTATTACCAAACCCCAAATTACCTATTTTATTGAATTTTACTCACATTTATTGCCTTAATATATTTTAAATATAATATAAATACGAATTCTAATATACATAATTAAACTGGAAGAACTTTTAGATAACTTTTCAAATTTAAATCTTTCGGAAAATTCACTTGTAATAAATTCCATAGTTAATAGAAAAATGCCTGAAACTAATTACGCACTTTTACGTTATCAAGCTGATAATATACCTACATTTGATGGTAATCCTAGATTACTACAAAGGTTCATTTTGTCTTGCGAAAATTTAATAAAAGCTTTTCAAGACACAACAAATGTAAATGCTCCAATTAATATTTGCCTACTAGATACTATTTATTCGAAATTGCGAAATCGAGCAGCAGACATAATCTGTTCTCGATCTGAAATAAACAGTTGGCAACTAATAAAAGATTTATTAAAAATCACATTCTCTGACCAACGAAGTATAGATTGTTTGATCCAAGACTTATTATCACTTAAAATAAATAAAAATGAACATCCTTTACAATTTGGCATGAGAATACAAGACACACGTAGCCTCTTATTTTCGAAATTAAATGCAACCAATGAACTTGCGCACTTAAAAATTATGAAAATAAATCACTATGACTTATTTGCACTAAAGACATACATTAACAACCTACCATACGACATTCAACTTGTAATTAGACTTAAAAATCCTGAAACACTTGAACAAGCTATGAGTTTCGTACAAGAAGAACTTAATTTTCAACAATTTAAATTTAAATCAAACACTAATTTTATTCCAAAATATACACCGAAATTAAATCAGATGCACCCACAGACATCCACTAGTTATATACCGGTACATCAACAAACACATTCATATATCCCAAACTATCAACCAGAAAACTTCGTACAACAAGATTTTTCTGACAATAACAGACAAAACTTCCCTAATAGCCAATATTTCCCTAATAATACCCAAAACTTTCCTAGGGGACCTATAAAAATTATCCCTAAAGCAAATTTTAATCAACATTTCCCAAGCAACAAGCAAGTGTTTGGTAAACCGCAAAATGTATGGAGACCTAATGCAAACTTCAAACCTACTTATCAACCAACACCCATGAGTATCACTACTAGAAATATTGCGCAATCTAATACTAATAACCCTCAAGATAATTTTAAATCAAATCAATTATTCAACCAAGAAGTATCTGAAAATCTACCTTTCGACAATGTATATGAACAATTAGATAATTCCCATCTTAATATGCACGATAGTTTCTATAATTATACAGCAATTCAACAAAATTCTGCTAGTTATTATCCAGATCATTCTGATACTAATCAAATATATCCAGATTCTGATTATACTGCTAATCAGCTAGAAACTGACCACCCTACTGATCAAAACAATACTTACAATTTCGACAATACTAAAACTGACATACAGGATTTTCACCTTACCCCGATAATAAAAGATATAACGTAATACATTTAAATAATTATTCACCTGAACTTCCCTTTATAATAATCCCCGAAATTAACGCTAAATTCCTTATAGATACGGGTAGCACCAAAAGCTTTATAAACCCAAACCTAGCTTATACATTTTTTCCAAATTATATAAAACAAGAATTATTTCAAGTATCTACTGCCCACGCTACATCGCTCCATAATGAAGTAATCGACATACCAATATTTCCTTGTTTTAAAACCAAAGGAAATCATAAATTTTATATATTTAATTTTTCTGATAAATTCAACGGACTAATTGGATTAGATTTGTTATGTCAAATTAAGGCAAATTTAGACATAAATAATTCGCAACTAATTACACTCAATGCTGCAATTCCAATTCACTCTAGCACTCCGAAAGTACAATACGAAAATCAGTTAAAAAAGTTGCAACCCTATCACATTACAGCACCTGATAGAACGGAAAAAGTTATTAAAATACCAACTATTCAAAACTATGGCATAGAAATATTAGACTCTACACATACTGACGATCAAATTACAATTCAGAGTACAAATAATTCAACCAATCAACCTAAAATTAATGTAATTCAAGATATACAAATTAACGATCCAGACGCTACCGTCCATACTAATAATAACGAGACGGAAAATACGGGACTTACTACATTAGATGAAATAATAAATAATAAATCTATTCAACTTATACTTGATAAGAATCTCCATCCTGTTATTAAAACTAGTGAAACAAAAATAGACAACAAATTAATAAAACTAGTTAAAATTCCTCTTAATGATTCTAATTCCAGAAATTCCGTAATAAAACATCACGTTGATCCATACAAGTCTACCTATATATATTTTAAATGTAAAGAATTAATTCCGTTATTCACACAAACATATATGCAAAATTTTAGACCTTTAAAATTATACCAATGTACTAAATTAATAAATAACATTACTGAAAAGGAAGATAAACTATTACTTATTAAACAACAGCACGAAACCAAACATAATCACAGCGGCATTAACGAGACTTACGAAAAACTAAAAACTAAATATTATTGGAAAAATATGAATAGCGATATCATAAACTATATTAATGTTTGCGAAATATGTCAAAAAGCTAAACTTTCCAAACATAATCCTTATGTACCACCAGTATTAACGGAATTACCCAATAAACCTTCCCAAATATTACATATGGATATTTTCTCTTTTTATAATCTGCCAATTCTAACAATCACAGATAAAATAACAAAATTAGGCCGAGCATATCCTATCACTAAAGATGCCATATCTGTACAAGGAAAACTTATTACATATTTTTCGACATACGGTATCCCAGAGTCGATTGTAGTATATAACGGTTTTAAGTTTAAAAATCAAACGTTAAAAGAACTGTTAAAAAATTATAAAAAAAGGTACAAGAAAAATCTAAGGTCATTTCACCTTTCACCATTTCACCGCCCCAAAACACCACGAATCAAACTCAGTAATAGAACGAGTTCATTCAACACTAATTGAGCTTTTAAAAATATTAAAATAAACCCATAAAGATTGTACGACTATAAAACTGATACCTACCACATGCAATTATAGCTTATAATATTCTGCAACGAAATATATCCCATTTAAACTGACAATCGGACATACAGGTCTAAGAGATCAATTTGACTTAATACCCCCAACATTTTACTCAGACTCTATAACAAGCCACACAGACAAATTATCTGCATTCTATCAAGAAATATCGGAGAATCAAATACAAAATAAACAAAGGGTTATCGATAAACGCAACGAAAAAGGTAATACTCAGCTTCACTTTAAAATCAACCAACCAGTTTATAAGAAATTAAATGAAAGATCAAAAAGTAAGAACATAACTCGAAAATAATAAAGCAAAAATTAAAAACACTAAAACCAATAAAATCGAAACAATTCATTTAAGAGAACTAAAAAGATCACATATCCTTCCAGATTCCGGTTTATCCGACCAGGAATAAGTCAACCCACCTTCCATAAAATAGAAGATAATCCCGGACTACTACCAATACGATTAGGCAGCACTCAACTGACAAATGCATATTGGTCCTTTATACAAATATTCGACCTAAAACCCATTGTAAACGAATTTCAAACAATTAGATCTAAGTATATTAACTTCAAAACTGTAATAAAGCTGAAAAATACACATAAATTAGAATACTTTAGCTCTTTTAATATAATTCAAAATTTAGAAACTAAAATCGTAGACCAAATTGATCAAATAAATCCAAAACCACACAGGGAAAAACGAGGTTTAATTAATGGTTTAGGAACCATTGTTAAATGTTTAACTGGCAATTTAGATAACGAAGATGCAAAAAGATATAACCAAAAAATTAGGCAACTTCAGTCTAATCAAAATAAAATAAAAGTAGCTTTAGATAATCAAATAACTCTATTAAATAATTCTATAACTAATTTTAATTATATTGCTAAGAATATATCATATAATCAACTTTTGTTAGGACATCGAATAAAGCAGGTGGAAGATGCAGTTGAAAAACTGTCCTCAATGGAAATAAAAACTTATGAATATTTTCTAACACAAATAATTTTAAATCATATCACTGACATATATCAAACAATCTATAATACATTTGACAAGATACAAATCGCTATATCTTTCGCAAAACTAAATACCTTACATAATTCAATCGTTAAACCAGTCGAATTATTTTCAGAAATAATGTCCATCAGAAAACACTTGATAGACATTAAACTACCTTTTGAACCTACTGTAGACAACATTCTAAAATTTGAAAATATTATAAATATAAAAAGTTATTCCAAAAATTATGAAATAATATTTATACTCGAAATACCATTAGTTGAAATTGATATGTACCAATATTATCAATTATATCCACTGCCAATAAAGAACGGAATCGTTGTTCTTTATTGGCAGTGGATATAATTGATAATATTGGTATCAAATGTTATTGCCAAAATCAAACTATTTAGCCTTAAGTAATAATAAATTTATTTTATCCAATGAAAAATGTAAGGAAATATCAACAGAAGAATATCTATGTCATCACATGAACTCTATAAAACTTGATAATAATTCACCGTGCGAAGTGAAATTGTTAAAATTCTCAAATAATCTTGATAACTGCTATCCAGTACCAATCGACATTAACGAATTACAAATTCAAAAAATCACGTATGGAAAATTCATTATAATTTCACCTCAACCTGTAGTAGCTATACAACAATGTAAACACGTTAAAGACAACATACCATTACAAGGAAGTTATGTCATAGACTTAACTATAAATTGTGAAATTAACATAGAAAGTCACATTTTAAAAATATATAGAAATTCAAAAATTAATTTCAAAAACATTAACTTACCAAAGTTAAATATTTATTCTAATTTTAGTAACAAGTTAAAATTATATAGCCCCGGTACATTCGATCTCAACTTAATTAATACCCATCAATTATTGAAAAATCAGAAAGAACTAGAACATCAAAGAGTTGAACTAAATGAAATAAACAATCCTGTTTATATTTCCAAAACTTCCATTTGGACCATATTATTGTATATTATTATATTATTTGCTGTCCTTTACCTGATATATGTTAAGTTCTTAGTAAAATGTAAAGCAAAGAATAATACCAAGAAGTCTAACGATAACGATATAGTTATCTGAAAAATTAAACTAGAAGTATAATTTTTCACTTAGTCGCGGAGGAGTTACGTTATCCGTACGTGTCTCATCTCTCAAAACTGCATACATCAGGTCTAGCGTCTAGCGATAAGGAAACATTATAAATATATGTAGAATTCATTGTTAAGCTCACTTCTAAGATTGCTCTGTTCGTACCAAGTGTCTGAAATAAAGTTATTTCTTTTTAAAAACTTATTTTTTCGGTCCACACCCGAAATTCGCATAAAGGATATATCTAAATTTTACATAAGACAATCAACAATAATAATTTCTATATGGTGCCAACCATCCACGATGCATGCAATAATACTAACCTCCAAATGAAGTGTTTTTCAGAAAGCGCCGAATAAATATAAATCCATATCCCTTGACTAAAGTTATCTGACTGTATCGGTTGTAATTTAATTTTTTTTATTATTATTTAGTTTAATACCCTGATTTCATGGTCACCATTATTGACTTGGTCTTAAAAGCCACACTTAAAAGCTACTTTATGCCTGCTTATACAAATAATAATTTGTATATTGTGATATTCTCTTGATTTATGTGATATGTATAGAGATAATAATTTATATTGACATATATTAATGTTGATTTCGTACTGGCTTAATTCATCGATGCCATATTGTGGTAAAATCGACACTAGCTGGGTGCTAATATTACAATAATGAGCTTGTATAATTAGCTTCTATCAAAATACGGTAAATTTGACATGTTTGATGTTAAACTCGCAACTGTACGCAACAAATATTTAATTTGCCTTAAAGTGTAATCATTTTGATATGTTTTATGTTAAGAAGCTCATATAGAATAAAGAAAGCCATGTTATTTAGTATTTACATATAATTATTATCTGTTAATGTTTTATTTAATAAATAATAAATTGCAAATATGGTAATATAGATTAGTATAGGTATAGTAAAGATTATTTAATGTTTTCTTACATCTTGTTGACAAGAACGCACTTATTGTTTTATGCCCTATATGCCCCACTTCGTATATGCTTGTAATAAAATATGGAAAACATTGAAATTATGAAGATGATAAATGGTGAGTACGAAATAGGGGAAACGCCTTTTGACTTAATCAAACCATTAAATGAATGTTCTCAATTCTAGTGACTACAAAAACTATATACATCCTAATTTTATATAATATTCCGCAGTTTTATAGATATATATATACAGGTTCATCCAACCATAACTTGAATTTGGGAAGTAAGGATTTCCCGGAAAATTCCCAAAATACGTTAAAACAGATTTTGAGGAGGAAGAATTTCAATGTAAAACACAACCCCCAAACGTCACTCCTATGCGCGTAGCATCAACCCTCTTAAGGATATTAAAAGGCACGAGGGATCATGTAATATATCAAATTAAAGGTATTTTTATCCTGTAAACAACCATATTTTTGTTTTTGATGTGCCGATCAATGTAAAAGAAATAATTCAGTTTGAAATAAAGAAGCTGAAATTAAACAAAATCAATTTTTATTTAATGAATTGCTCAAAATGGGCCTCATTAACTTGCTAACATAAATGCTATCATTAAATGCTCTTTGTGTTTGATGCGTTAAAGTATAAGAAAAAACTCAGTTTAAAATAAAAATGCTGAAGTTAAAGAACAAGTTTTTTTATTTAATGCTAACAAAATTGGCATTTGTTTAATTAAGAAAGTGTATGAAGGCAAAAATTGCACTTTTATCTCTTTTTAAAACACAATAAATTTACTGCTATTTTTCACTTGTTATCCACCAACTTAGTAGTTACTCGAAAAGGTGTATTCTATCGAAGAAAGAGTGGACATTGTTGCGTTGTGGTATCGAATTAATGATTGAGCTAAAACTACAGCATGAATTTTCAATGCAAACCACCCAGAAAGAAACCAGTTTGTTCCAACTGGTTCGCTTCTAAACAAGAAACGCGAAGTGAACCGCCCAGTTCGAAATGAATCAGTTGAAGTGGCAGTTTTGGGTCATTTGCAAATGGATAATACACAATCAATCAAAACAATGTCTCAAGCTTCTGCTGTATAAATGGTCAAAATACAAATACCTGGGATAAGTCATTTTGATGAGTTTCAATGGAACTAGTATTTACCTTCGCATGCAGTATTGGTTTGTTATCGCTTTACCAAAAACCACACCATCAACATCTGGCATTCTGCATGCTAGTCACTGCTTGCAACAATGTTATCATTACTCTTCATCGCGTATGGTGATTGATTTGTCTTAATCATAGAACATGCAAGTATGATTAAATCAATCAATCATGCTCATAAAGAGTTAAAACTACGAAAGAAACATCCTAATGTTTCTTTCTTAAGTAGGTATTTAGAGATAAAGACGCATCATCAGCGGACCGTGGAAGAAGATGTTATGACTTATGTATAATGGTATTTATGGAAGAAGGACATATTTGTAATGTTATTTGAAGGAGATGCCGAAAACAACTACTCCACGAGCAATATTCTAATGAATAAGTGGGATTGTCTTCCTTAAAGACAATAGAGGTCACCGCTGTAGTGGCATCTGCGGAAAGGTAGG
Organism: Pogonocherus hispidulus; assembly: GCA_963924545.1. Classification (NCBI taxonomy): domain Eukaryota; kingdom Metazoa; phylum Arthropoda; class Insecta; order Coleoptera; family Cerambycidae; genus Pogonocherus; species Pogonocherus hispidulus. The sequence goes on along the minus strand of OZ004696.1, from coordinate 15,067,397 downwards.
TCGTTATCTGTCTGTCAATTTGACAATCATTGTCAGACAGATAGTAGCACAGACCCAAAGAGGGCACTACGGTTTGTTTCTTACCACGACTATCATTTGTAATGTTAGTTTCAGGTTAGGTCGTACCGATTGGAATTAAATAACAGACGATATGTTTATATTGCAAAATTAACAGAAGTTTCGGTCTGTTCCTAGCAAAAGAAAGTCATCATTTTGAACTAATGTAATGATAACAAAATTCGTATGTGTCTGCTTTATTCTTTCAAACATTTTTGACGTTTGTCATTTCTTCATAAATTATCCATAGTAAATGTGGTGTTAGTTTCTTTTAATCTTAAATTATTCCTTGCCATCAAAGTCTTATAAGGCCAAAAAAACAGATAGTATTCGTACCAATGATCAAATTATTCTCACAAAAAATATCTTCTTTCTTTCCCTGAATCTCGAAAATGGCTGGTTAATTTTTTTTAAACATTTTCATACTGTGCCCGATTCGTAAAAATTATAAATAATTATTATCTGACGTCATATATATTTCCTAAATAATTAACTAGTGATGTGATGCGCCTTCTATTTCTTGAATTTTAATTGCTCCTTGCTACTTTCTTCTGGATGTAGCAAATTAAGTAAATAGTTCCCGATATTATATTCTTTTGTAGTTTATTGCGTCAAATTTAGCACTTAGCATGATACAACTACACAGATATGCCAATGCGCATGGGGGCGTGGTCTATCGATTGATCGTGACGTCAGTTACGAGCAAAAACAATTGATAAACACGAAAATAATTATATCACTGCCCTTAAGGTATCTGAATTTTCGCCATTTTTGTATCGCGAAAAACGTCATGCGCAGAACAAACGAAAGTTATGAGCATTGTAGTTGTATCATGGCACTTAGCAGGTGTAGTCATTGTACATCGTAGGATAAACCGTAAAAAATATTCTGATAAGGATACTTTATGTTAAATCACTATCCTCCTTTTAATAAATTTGTCAACTTCAAAACAAGTCGCATATAACCTATATTTACCTTGACATATCACAGTTATTTATTATTACGATATGAAAAATTGTCATTGTTAAAATCCCGTTAATTCAAAGTAATCTGTTTACGTTAAGGATGCGTTTAGATTTATATTAGTAGTAATGGAACGACATTTTTCATTTGTTAATTTCAGTCTGAAAGTCGTTAGTGACTTCCGGCGCCCCTGCCGCCGCGCCGCCGTCCTTAATCATATTTATAGCTTGTGCGTCAAATCGAATTTACGGCCGGCCTAAGAGGATTTACATTAAACACATTTTATTAGTTTAGTTAGAATTCTGATTCCAGTTAGGATTCCGATTCCAGACTTCCAGTCTGTATTTGATAAATTCCCGTTTTGTTCCATGACTGGAATGTATTCCCTCTTATTGATTCTGTCAGCCGTCACCATTTCTAATAACAGAGAGAAATAAATGTTTATATTGAGTTTTTTCTCAAATATATTTCTGCTGTATCCCAAATATTTGTGGCCATATCAAACATTGTGTAACATTATATATAATCTTCAATCAGATTATAATCATCTGTAGATCATTATCATAAGAACATAGTTTAAATTAATTCAATCAATCATAACTTTGAAATTAGTTGTAGTAGTTTTTGTATTATTATGCATGTATGTTCGCTGGATTTGTTAATTTACGTTGTATCATTTCATCCTGTAATTAGAGTATACTCTTCGATTTTTTGAATAAAAATAAAATAAAAACATTTAATAGGCCTCTGCAAATATGTAAAAAGTAGATAAAAAGTCTGTTTACTATTTGCCGGGTAAGATCAAAACGTTAATCGGCACGACGTTGCTGAATTTATTTTCTGTAAGTGAATCCAGGGTAAATCACTAAAAAAAATTGTACACTGAAATTCCCCCTGTAGTGAAAAATCCCCGAAATTTCCCAAAAACTCCCTGAAATACCCCCAAACGTTTGAAATTCGCAATTCCCCAAAATTCTCCAAAATACCCCGCAATTCCCGATGGCGATTTGAAATTCTAAACAAAATAGGTACCCATTATTATGTGCTACTGAAAGATAGACACAAATTAAGTTTTTGTAACATTTATTTATGCCATATTAAAAACAAATAAAACTCAAATATACCATAGTATATTTATTTATACTATGCATATACCAACAACAAAACATAAAACGTTCTTTGGTAAAAAATAAAACTAAACAAGGTAAAAATAAATTCATTCATACAAAAACTGTCTCAAAAATATAATATAAAATATAGAACCTATCACAAAACATTTTTAAGATATACCCTATAATCCTGTCAACAAAAAATATTTTCGTAATTTAAGAAGTATAATGAAATCTAGCAAAAATATAACGTAAAATATTACTAAGAAATGTCGAGGATTATGTATAACTTCAGGTCGGGCCTCAGGTATAACAAAATATAGATAAAATGAAACATGAAACACACCACAGAAATGGACAACCTCCCTTCTGAAAGCCTCAGGCTTGTGTAGAGGGAGGGTACATATGAACAAAATGCAGACACACTTCCCTGGGAGAGGTGCCATTTCTCCCCTGGCGAGATTCGAACTCGCGCCGCAATATATACCCATTCTGTTAGTCACAAGCTACCACCCAGTACCGAACAGACTGAGCTATCGCCGCGGCTAAAAATAAAATAGATACTATATAGATAATAGAAATAGAATAGAAGATAAAATACCCTGAAATTCCCCAAAATACCCCGAAATTCCACACAATTCCTTGAAATTCCCCAAAATTCCTCAATTTTTCTCGAAATTCCACCTGCTTGTACACTAAAATACCCCAGTGATTCGCCCCTCGAAGTGAATGTAGGTACAAAATTTAATTCATATGGAAAAGACGTTTTTTGTCATTCGTGAAAGAATTTCATTATCATTTTTTTTTTAATTTACATAAACTATACGTCAATTAAAATTTAACTAAAACTTGTTTTTTGTATAAATTTAAGTATATCTTTTATCACTATCGTGTAGATATAGCACAAAATTGCGATATGTTGCAAAAAGTTGGGGCTTCTTAAGTATCTTTAGATATTTATCAAATTACATAGGTATTTTTAATTTATATTTTATTTTTAATATTCACATTTAAAAGTATGTAAAAAAACCGTGATGTGTAAAAATTTATACAAAAGTTAATCAGATTAAAATGTTCACATAAAACCAGATACAAGAAATGACAAAAGTTCTTAACAACATTACTAATTTCCATTAAAATTTACTATAAGCTACTATCATATTCGAATTAATTATTTTCATCGTCAACATGATCATCACTAAGTTTTATAACAACATTGATGGGATATAGAAGTTGTATTTGACCAAGAAGATATACAACCAATCTTCAAGTGAAACTTCATTTGAAGATACAGACAAAAGTATTAATTTAACAAGCGCTTTAGTTTGGATATCAGCAACGTGGAAAAATGTTCCATCAGCTACAATTTCAAAATGTTCTGCCCAAGCAAGATTCTTGAAAAATGTTCATCAAGACCAAGATTTCGATGAGGAAGATGAAATTCCACTAGTCCATCTTTTTCCTGAATTACATGATGTAATCCTAGAAAATTATTCATGTATTGATAGCAATATTTTGGCCGAAAGTCCTAGTTTTGGCGTTCTAGAAGTATTCAATGAATTAATTGATGATAAAGATTGTAATTTAAATAATGAAAGTGATGTGGAAGGATCTGGAACGTCAAACATCAAAGATATGAGTGAAGTGTGAAAAACTAAGAGAACTAAGTTTTCTATTTTGTAATAATAAAAGTGAACTAGCTGTAAAAATTGTCTAAATTTTAATAGAATGCGAATCTCAGATTTTACAAACAAAAATTAAAAACTTAACACAAACCTCGATTGAAAAATGTAATTAATTAATATACCAGGTATATTAAATACTTGGTTCCTGGTAAGTACCTAATATTTCACAATGAATTTTTGTGGCTGGTATTTAGAGGTTTTACTGTATTTAATTATGAAAATATCTGTTGCTCTGTTTGTTTAACCAATCTGTGTATGTATGTTAGAACTGCATTAATAAAATTTACTATTGATTATATTTCTACCGTTGCGATTATGTATCTACGAAATGAAATGGGTTTTAAATAGTATAGAGTAGCTCTTAACTTCTAATGGATTTATTCATAGCATTGAATGTATTCAGTTTTCGCAAGTGCCTTGTTGTACCATTGGCTGAAGCAAAAGGGATCACATTTATCCTCCCGCTGTCTCCCCAAATACACACCATTCTCTCCCGATCTCTCTCTTTTATCGTATAATTAATTTAAGTTGGTTGTGTTTGTTTATTTATAATTAACGTCGTATCAGTCCAATGGATTTCATTAAGTCTAAGTAATTTGATTAGGAAACCTATTAACTTGGTATGTCTAAAACTTACTCCAAATAAATTTTGTAATTAATCGTTTTTATTCTGGAATACTTATTATTTCCCGGAGTTTCAGCGATTCTCCTTTCTTGCTGAAAAGTTGGACGTCTCATTTATTTTAAAGTTTTCACAGAGAAATTAATCTAATTATAATTTGTAAGTTATCTCTAAAGAGAGTTTTAAACTGCTTTCATTTTTTTGCCATTTTTAAGTTTTAAGAATGCTTTAATTTGTAGAGTTTATTAACGTTATTAATAAATGTATCCGGTTTTCTTATTTTTTACTATTCGCAGATTATCTAAAATTATGTCATTTAATTTTGAATCGAATTGTTATTACCAAGATATCAATCCAAGATATACAGTGTGTCCAAGATAAGGATGGGATAGCATTGGGATCTTGGAAACGGTAAGAGATACAAAGTTGGTTAAATTATGAAAAAGTTGAGCAGTTTGAATACCTTTTACATGGACTTTGCAAAAATAAGTTATCTTTTTTTGATTTCGAAATATATGGAAAAACTTTTTTTTTGCGATATTTATTTTTATTTATTTCTGGCGTTATTTTAACAGCTATCAAAAAATAAAAAATACTTTTGCATTGTCACTTTTTGAGCTTAACAAGATGGCATTCACCAAGTTTTTGTCCGACGTTTCGTTTCCGAGAAACCATCATCAACTTCTTTTTTTTAAATACGGCCCTGTATTTTTAAATAGAAATTTTGATACCATTTTTTATTCTCAATTCAATGATGTATCACAAGTAATGGTTTAATTACGTTTTTAGCTTGTTTTTGCCACCATTAAAAATTAACGAGGAAAAGCCTCCTGAGTGTATAACAAATAAACAAGTAAAATAATATTAATATGGGGCTACATAAAAAACTATGTATACCAACGTAGTTTTGAAACAGAGGAAGAATTACGCGAATTGGTACTAGAAGCATTTCAAACTATTACGCCAGATGGACTTAACAATTGTTTGGAGGCTACAGTTAAACGGTGTTAGAAAATAATGGTCTTTTGTTCGAACATCTTTTGTAATTAACATGCTAATAAATAATTAAGACAAATAAATTATTTTACATGTTTATTTGTTATAAACTTAGGAGTAATTTTTAATGGTGGCAAAAACAAGCTAAAAACGTAATTAAACCATTACTTGTGATACATCATTGAATTGAGAATAAAAAATGGTATCAAAATTTCTATTTAAAAATACAGGGCCGTATTTAAAAAAAAGAAGTTGATGATGGTTTCCCGGAAACGAAACGTCGGGCAAAAACTTGGTGAATGTCATCTTGTTAAGCTCAAAAAGTGACAATGGAAAAGTATTTTTTATTTTTTGATAGCTGTTAAAATAACGTCAGAAATAAATAAAAACAAATATCGCAAAAAAAATGTTTTTCCAAATATTTCGAAATCAAAAAAAGATAACTTATTTTTGCAAAGTACATGTAAAAGTTATTCAAACTGCTCAACTTTTTCATAATTTAACCAACTTTGTATCTCTTACCGTTTCCAAGATCCCAATGCTATCCCATCCTTATCTTGGACACACTGTATATCAATAATGGAATCCGACATTTGTATTTAAAGCTGATTAGTATTGAATGTGTCAAAATGCCTGACTCTAGACTAATAGATAAAATGCCATTATAAGAATATATAAAAAATGTACCATTATTCATCAGTTAATTAATCCTCTCATATTGCTAATTTTTCAACAGTAAATTAAAACCTCATATGAAATTTACAACGGATATGAAAGAGGTTGCACTTCTGTTCTGATATACAGTGTTTTTAAGGATGCATTTTTTTAAGGTAACTACACTTCTAGGTGGAACAAGGGGTTTATTTCATAATTTCTAATGATGAGAAATTAATAGTTTGGACCACCTCCCACAGAGTAATTCTGACTGCTCGCCTGATTGCCGCCAGTTATTTTTTAAACGCCAGTTTCCTGCACGGTTACTCAATATGGCTACTACCAGATAAAACTCACATGTGCAAGCATTTTTTAGGGTAATAAGCGTGGAATGTAACCTCCCCTAAAGACTACATAGAGTCTTCGGGAGGAACTCAATTTGGTAAAACAACAAATTTAAGTTTAAAAATTTCTTGTGCACTTCTCTTTGAAGAAGTTACGTTCAAGATCAACATTCGGTTTGAGACTGGCATATTGTAAGTATAGCGCTATACGTTATTAATTTTGCTCAAAAATTGCACCCACCATCATGTCTATTCTACTTGTGTAGGTTAACACATGCCTTATCTTGGAAACGAAAATGTACGTTCCAGGTTAAATTGTGAGTTCAGAAAGTTGTCGAAAGGAGCTGATGGACAAACAATTTTTACGATACCATTCACAGCGCAGGACCTCAGTATACCAAGTTCCTCCTTTTTCGTTTTTCTTACAAAGAATTAAAACCTATATCTCTATTCCTACACTCAACGAAAATAATAGGTAAAATCAACCAAAAAGAGCATATGAAATGGCGTCTATCTAGTTTCTTGTTAAATCAACTTGACAAGAATTGTTAAATTAATTTTGTCATAATACAATTTTTATTTTTATTTCAAACAAGCAATTTAGTTAGCTGACTATTTTTAATACAACTTAATTTGTTGCATAAGCAAATAGTAGTAAAGAAACAATTAAATTTTGTTGAACAACAGTTTACTTACCTACACAAAAAGTATTTTAACAATTTTTTGTTTCCCCTACAAATTTTTGCTTGCTATGCTATAAAATAGTTAACTTATTATTTAGGTTTTTTTTGTTTCCTAACAATATGTTTGATTTGGTGTAGAGCTATGTTAAATGTTTATAAAAATTAAAATATTCATTTATTTAAATACAATTTATTGTTTTATTTCTTTGTTGACATAATAAAAAGAGTACTATTATAGTTACTTATAATTATTAACCAGTAAACTTACTACATAAAGTAATAGGTACATAAATTTAAAATACACTTTACATATAAACAAAAATTCATTCTTCTAGTTCAGTCCACGAATTATGAGGTGTACGCAATTATATTATAACATATTTTTATATTTTACTTTTTTAATAAAAGTCAGGCATTTATTGCTCAAATCGTGAACACCGAATATATTTAAGTTTAGGATATTTTCGTAATAAGGCTGGTCTTTCATAGCTGATTTAATAGTTTGGTGTTTTATATTAAACTTATGTTCATCATTTGGCCAAGTTTCGTTTCATCATCCATCTTGTTTTATACCTGATTTGTATAGAATATGCACACACTCACAATTCACCACCCAATAGACATAAAACAAACTCCAACAAGTTAGAAAATTTTTAGGTAGATACGTCCTAATATGTATGTAAGTAACTATTATGTTTACGCAGTTTTAGGGTTTAGATTACGAACGTACAGAAACACAAACTGAAGCGTCTTCACTGTCACTTCGGTCACTTTAACTAATAAACGATAGATTGCGGAGCAATTTTTGGTTGATGTAAACAGACAGTAAGTTGATTTTACCGGTAACATTGGTTGGTCTACCTCTAAAATAATAGAACAAATTAATACAGGGTTAAAATTACAATTCCATAATAGTTAGAAATAGAATAAACTATTTTTTAGGTTGATTTTACAAAAGTCCGCAGATTAGTAGTTAGGATGACAAAATAATAGTGCAGTATACCTATTTTTTAAGTTCGTATTTGTCACAATTTTTAATTGGTTGTATTAACAATCTGCTTTTGTTTAAAACTAACATTAATGTAAATTGATTTAACAAAATTAACGACTTTGTTAGATAAACATTAATTGTGGTTGAATCAACCCTTACTATTTCTTTGAGTGTAAGATCAGCGCAGTTGAGCATTGGACTTAATTACTTTCGTGTATTTCGTGTACTTCTAAACTCTTAACTGAACATGCAGATGGTATTTTATGGACATGACACTTTTTTACGTATTTTTGACTACTACAACAATTGCTGAAATTATCTTCGAGTCTGATTTTTTCTTTTCTAATCTATTGTAATTTCGATTTCTGTCAGGCTATCGGTATGGACTCCACTGCTTGTTAAGTTGTTACGTATAGTGCCTATGTTTAGTTGATATGGTAGATTATGTCACCACAAACTCAGCTAAGCTAGGGATGTGCAATTCCACTAGCTTAAGTTTATGGACATTAGCTCCGGTAGCTCAGGGAGATTTATGAGACTAGGGCGTAGTATTCTTAGGACGGCTTTGACTGTTGACAAGTTATTTGGGCACCAGGATAATTTTTAGATATAAGATAAAAGAAAACTATATAAAAGTTAGTTGAATACACTATAATCAAATAAACAAATTGAATGGAATTTACAAATGAATAATAAAGTGACTATTTAACAATAATTCAAAAATGATTTAATATTGACTAAAATATGAAAAAAATTTGAAAAATTAAATTTTAAAATTGGCTAACTTTACACAATTTTAAGAGGTTCGGGGTCACTCTGAAAATCTCGTTCCTTCTTTATGAGGTCAGTACTCTCACCCTTAACCTGTGCTGATGATTGGATCCAGGTGGACTTTCCGTGACAAAGTGGGGAAGCTAGAGCTCTAGTCCAGATGATAGTCACGTACTGCTAAGTCCAATCCTCTTATCTAGGGATCTGCAGGTGGTAAGCGTCCAGAGTTTTCAGCAGGTTATAGATCTCGCAGTCAGGTTACAGCAGCCTCGTCTCAGAAGAGTACATACAAAGAATTGTTTGTGTTAAGAGTGCCCCAAAATTTACAAATATATGGATGAATGTTGACGGCTAGTGTAGCCAAGATTAAAAATTATAAATAAATTCCTGAAGGGAATGTACCAGCAAATCTGGTTTGGAAAAATCCTCTGTGATTCTCACAGGGAAAGTAATTAACAAATGAAAACAAAACCTGGAAGGTGTCAACCTTTAGTGACCCTACCCAGAATGAAGCAAATAAAATTACCCAAAAAATTGCATTCAAAAGAACTGATTACAGTTCAGCCACTCGACAATTATTATTAATAAAAAACTCTACTCGTTAATCTTTAAAGATACTATAGTTCAGAAGGAACAAAAATAATTTAACAAAAAAAACCCTCTATCATCTGACCCAAAATTCCAAAAACAACGGTTTCATAACCGGTTAAACAAGGAAAGATTACCACTCTAATTAGGTAAAAGAGAAAAATTATTTCATTAATATTTCAAAAACTGAGTGACAAGTTATAGAAATTCGTATTGATTTATGGTACAAATTTGTTGTCAAAGAACAATAATCAATGAATTTACTAATGTTAGGAAACAGGTTCCAGTCTTCGAATCGGCGTAAATGTGAGTTATTAAAATCTATATAAAGTAACAAATTACTTAACCTAGTGCAGAAATTACGATATTAGCAATTTTCTATAGCTCCAATCATATATTATAACTATAAGATAACGATAAGATAATTAACTTAATTCCCAAAGGGCACAACACGTGGTGAATAGTCGCAATCCGATTCAAACAAAATGGAGGCAAGAAAACTCAAATTTATTGGTTTCAAAAAAACAATGTTTTCTATAATCTCCTGACTAGATCACAGCTTCACAAATTTATAAAATCATATTGAAACTATTTTCTATTATTTCGAATCGTACTACATTTCACCATATAGGGTGACAAAAAAAATCTCACTGACCACGCCTAAATAATTTAACTAAAATCCAGGTAAATCCTGATTATATATGAAATATAATTACTTAATAATGACAACAAATCGCTATTATCTTATTTCTGTACTAACAATTATAATCGCAACCAATAATGAAAATGAATAAATTATATATATCAAATAGGTAACCAACTCACATGTGCCTATCCACGAAGACGGAAACTGTCTGCCTTGTCTATCCTAATTACACCTGATAGTCTGTTGGATTTTTGGAGGGGCTACCGTTTTTCTTAGCCAATGAGCGTTCTCCAACGCAGAATTGAAAAACGGAGAACTTAAGCCACCAACAATTAGGTTGGGTGTTTTACGGGGTGCATAATAGTCAACCTCATGAAACGACATTAAAATGTACGTTACATATCCCCCCTTCCCCAGTAATAAAAATTGATAACTCTAGGAGTTATAAATTTTTATATAGGCAAATTTTATAGGAAACGACAGAGGAACAACGGTAATGAAAATGGTGAAAGGAACTTGAAAGTTATACCTTCCGAGACATCGGTCTGACGCCTCAGCAGCAATATAGCTGTTGCCAGTACTAAAATGGGTTTATAAAAAAAATCCCCAAGAAAAAAAAAATAGAGGACTTAATACACATGGCTAGTAGTGCGTCCTGAAACTACAGCACTTGTGAAAGGAAACAGGCACTAAAATGCTTGACAACAGGTTGCCTAATCCACTGTTGTACTTGCAAACAACAAAAATATGGAGCTAAAAATGCTGGACCTACAACGTGCTCCCAGTTGTGGTACTTGCAATTAAGATAGTTTTACCAGTATAAGATACAATAAGATATAAGATTACCAGATATAACTGTATATGGACTATAAAGGATTTAAAAGATAGAGTCATGCTCCGAGTTAGACTCGAAAAGTAACTAGAACAATAACCACCCTTCAAGTGAACCTTACTAATTAATATGCTAAGAAATTCTCAGCCAAATTTATAAAACTAGCAATTACACAAGTAGGAGGTAGGTATGCCTGAACCCACGCATCTAAAACAAACCGACTACTACTAATCTAGTCCTGTGGTAAACCTTAATTTTTACTAAATATTTAATGTCTCATATTAAAGTAACTCAGAAAAGATACACGAATAATAGGTACCGACTCGACTAGGAAATATTGAATTCACATTCTATGTGAATTTAAGATAATGTTCACCAATGTAATTAACACTAGATAAACAATCATAGAGAGATAACACACAAAGATAAAGAGAAACAGGCAAATTACATAAGATCGACAATCACATCACAGACCTACTCTGTATATGACTGAGGGACTTATGAACATCGTCAACCATCAGATGTGAATAATCGCACCGCTAGACCTACTCTTGAGATACGAATTTTAATCTAATTGTCGAACACAGACGGTTAAAATAAACCAGGAAAAAGGACATCACACAAGAAGAATTGCGACGATGTTGTTGTCAACTTTAATGGATACTGGGTGAGCAAAATAACTAACTTCCGACAATGCATTTATTATTTAGTTAAGATAACCAAAAAAATCCGATAATAAAATATTTTGAGGGCTAAGATAATACGATAATAAAGATAAGATATACCCAAAAAATATGTACTAAATAATACAATTACACTATATCTCAATCCACTGCTCTGACGCTTGCCCAGTCCATTAAATACTTAAAATAACGTAACCCACCCATTTAACATCCCGAGTGTCTTAGATCAAAGAAAAGAAGAGAAGACAATACAGGAAAGGTGGCGACACTCACCTAATTTTTTGCAAAATTAGGCCAAAAATAAGATACATAACGATACGATACGGCAATATTTTACAAGATACTAAATCACTAGTCGGCGTCGTCGTCTGAATCTAATGAGTGTTCATCCTGAGATTCGTCAGAATCCAAATTACTATAATCTGGTTTCAGGTCCTTTATGTGGTAGTTACCAATGTCTTTACCATCCGTGTCCTTTAGGTTATATACTAATTTGGAAATTACTCTATTTACAATACACGGAATATATTTAGGTCCTAATTTAGCTGCATAATCATTAGGTTTACTAGATAAAGAATAAGTTTTCTTCCACACACGATCACCCACGTGAAATTGCAGATCTCTTTTCCTCAGATTAAAGTGGTTAGCATTACGAAGGTAGGCATCATGTAATTTTTTCCTAATATCAATATATAACTCAGGTAACGCTTGCAAATCCTCAATTAATTGATTTTTTCGGCTAATCTCCATTACATTATTTACATTATCCGCGATTTTACCATAATAATCACCTGATAAAGGAATATTTCGAGCAAAATTCAAAAACGCTGGAGAATAACCCGTGACATCGTGTTTAGCTAGTCTAATAGCTTGGGCTACCCGGTAAATGGACATGTCCCATGTTTTATGGTTCCCATGAATATAAGAGCGGATTGCAGTGACAATAACTTTATTAATACGTTCAGTATGATTGATTCGTGCATGATACTTCGCTGTTAACCACCTTGTAACCTTATACTTTTCTAGAAAGTTCCTCATTTCCTTACCAACAAAATAAGTGGCGTTATCAGTGAGACAAATCTGCGGGACGCCATAAATTAAGAAAACTTGATTCTCTAAAAACTTTATTATAGCTTTGGACGTAACCTTAGACATAGGATGGACTAAGACATATTTGGTAAACCAATCGACCACCACCAGAAGATACTGATTACCCTGTTTAGATCTAGGGTAAGGTCCTAGAAAATCGGCTGATATTAATTGGAAAGGGAAATTAATATTCTTATAAGAGCCCATTAACCCGGCTTGAGGTAAATTTGAGCTTTTACTAGCCGCACAGACGGGACATTTTTTTACATATATATATACTGACTTACGCAGACCAGGCCAATAATATAATTCACTAATTCGAGATAAAGTTTTCGAAACACCAAAATGACCGGCTGTGTCATTATCATGATACAATTTAAATATCTCCCCCCGATTAGCAGTCGGTACTACAATTTTCCAATCTACTAAATTACTTACAATAGGAGTCGTAGAGAAAACATGCTTATACAGGATGTTATTCTCAACCCGATAAGAAGGGTATAATTCAGGATTAGATGGAACCTTTTCCAACATTCTGCGGTACCACTTATCCAAAATAAAGGTAGACACATCGAGAACAGCTGTTTCTGGCATACTTCTAGAAAGAGCATCCGCAACAATATTAAGGGAACCTTTCCTATGACGGATCTCAAAATCATACTGGGATAATCTAATAGCCCATCGAGCCAAGCGACCGGTGGGATTAGAGAGATTGTGGAGCCAAATCAGTGAAGAGTGATCAGTTTCCACGATAAAGTGAGTTCCTTCAGTATATTTTCTCCACTCCTCTGTGGCCAGAATCACACTGTACAATTCCTTCTCAGTAGTGGAATATTTTCGCTGACAGTTATTCAACGTCTTGCTGAAGAAAGCAATTGGATGTTCAAGACCATCTTCCTCTTGATAAAGGACAGCACCCACGCCAGTATCAGATGCGTCACACTGAATTCGGAAAGGTTTAGAAAAATCTGGGCTAGCCAGAACAGGGGCAGAAGTTAATCGCTCTTTAATCAAAGAAAAAGCCGAGTCAGCTTCTGGGGTCCAAGAAATAGGCTGGCCCTTTTTCCTACCATGTAGAAGATCAGTTATGGGGGAACAAAGGGAAGAAAAATCCTTAATAAAACGCCGGTACCAACCGACCAAACCAATTAATCTTTTTATCTCCGTTGTATTTCTAGGAACCGGGTAATTCTGAATCGCTTCGACTTTGGACTTGTCAGTTCTCAAGCCTTGCTTATCAACAACAAACCCTAGGTAAGCAAGAGAGGGTCTGCAGAATTCACACTTATTCAAATTAATTGTAAGGTTAGCTGATTTCAATCTATCGAAAACTTGTCTTAAAACTTCTAAATGTGTAGGAAAATCAGGGGTAGAAATAATAATGTCGTCCATGTACGCGAAAACAAAAGGTTCTAATGACGGTCCTATTACTTGGTCCATTAACCTGACCATCGTTTTGGGACTATTAGAAAGACCAAACGGCATGACCCGGTATTCAAATAAACCGCGGCCATAAACAGCAAAGGCCGTTTTGGGACGAGAAGAAGGATCTAACGGGATCTGATTAAAGGCACTCTTAAGATCTATTGAAGTAATAAATCGAGCGTCTCTCAGTTTACATAAGATATTATCTATCAAAGGCATAGGATATGCATCAGGAACAGTGACTTGATTTAATTTCCTACCATCAAAGCAGATCCGATATTTTCCAGGCTCTTTTTTCGAGACGACCCATAAAGGGGAAGACCAACTAGAATGTGAAGGCTGAATAATTTTTAGACGTAACATTTCATCAATCTCATCATTTAAATACTTCGACAAGGTCGGAGATAGTGGATATTGTCGTTGCCTGATGGGCTTGGCATTCCCAGTATCAATAGTGTGAGTGATCATATGTGTTAGTCCGATCCTATCATTAGGAGCAATGGTCTTAAATAAATCAATAATCTTTTGCAAGTCATCTCTTTGACCAGGAGAAAGATCAGAAAAAGAGTGAACGGTATTCACGGTACATAAGGTAGAGGTCTGAGAGACATAAGTGGACTGTTGAAAATCAAGATTAATTTTAAAAGCTTGTAGAAAATCTACACCTAAAATAAGAGAATGCTGTACTGAAGGAATCACTAATATTTGCAACGTTCTTGAAATATTATTCAAAACTACCGGAAGAGAGACATAACCAAAAACCTCTTGTGGTTTACCATCCGCCGTAGTAACATGGAGACTATTATCATATTGTATAGAGAGATTGAGAGACTTAAGAAGGGACATACCAGAATAACCCAAAATGGAAGAGTTACTACCGCTATCGACTAAAGCTAGTAAGGAATTCTTAAAAATATTTACATATACATAGGGACGAGAATCATTTGGTTTCTTTACAAAAATAGGGGCAGTACCAGATACAGAGGACTGGGATGAACTAATATAAAAAGATTTTACTAAGTCCAACCAATTGTCCCATTCAGAACGAGAAGTTTTTATTGGGGAGACCTTTTGCCTTTGCCCTTGCCTTTTTTTGAATTGCCCTGTCCGGAAGTGGACGGTTCTGGCCCTGGACTGGAAGTAGGGGGAACGGTATCCAGGTTCGCGACACCCCTTGCCTCGTTTTTTTTGCGAAGTAAATTGGGACTGACAACGACCACAGTTTAACTTACTTACATTGCGGCGACCACACCCATAACAAAACAAATTTCTAGGTTTCTTACAATGTTGATGAGTATGCCCCTGAGCATTGCAGTTCCAACAGCGGATCGATGATAGGGTGGAGACATTGGCGTAAAAAGTCGAGGTAGTAACTTTCGGACTCGTTAACGAGCAATTTTTAAAAGGGTAGGCTAAGTCGGGTTCTAACAGGGTGGAGGTACTTTTAGGAGGAGGGACATATCTTTCAGACCAAACACGTGACTCCTCTAATTTTTTACAAAGTTTAGAGAGTTCAGCTATGGTTTTGGGTTCAGTTAAAGCTAAGCCAATTCCTAAAGACGGATGTAAATTTTTCTTAATTTTATTAACACGAGTTAACTCATCTGGTTGACTCCGTAGGCGACTAAATAAACTTTCCATACTAGAAATATAAGCTATAATTCGCTCTTGTGGACCCTGAGTTCTCCTATCAATTTCGCGAAGGAGCTCATCTTCATAAGTATATGGCAAAAAGTCTAATTTTAACTGAGTGACTAATTCATCCCAAGTAGAGAAATTTATTTTATTTTGCATATACCAAGTATAAGCAATGCCTTCGAACAGTTCTCCGGCAGAAGATAATAAATTCTGTTTAGTGGCACCACGGGATTCACTTAGCATATTAACTTTTTCCAAAAAAGCCATAACGGACTCTTTATCTGACCCAGCGAACTTAAGGTTCCATTTGAAAATCGGCACATATTTATCCTGAGATAGATGTCCTGATATAGCGGAAGGATTACGGGTAGGTGTAGAAGCAAGAGGCACTGATTTAAAAGCAAAATCCCCTTCTAAGTCTAATATTTGATATTGTAATTGAACCTTTTTTAGTTCTTCCTCATCTGACTCAGCTCTTAACTTTTCTAACCGCCCCGATAAATGCGTTAATCTAGACGTAATTTGCTTAGAAGCGGAATCACCTGAACCTCCAGAGAAGTTATCTATCTGAGACTTTACACTACTTATGGTTTCCTGAATTTCACGAACGTCATCCGAATGAGTAAAAGGATGACTGATAGGAGCTTGACAAAAGCTGCGATTAGCTCGCTCCTGGGCTAATACACCTCGCAGACGCTTCCTTTTCTCTTCTACTGTACCAGCAGACTCTAAATTACGAATTGCTAATTCATAAGATAACTCCTTAGTTTTCAGATGATTCGGATCCATATTGAATTTAAATATGCTCTACTATTAAAAATGACAACTATCCCCTCGGTATCCTAAAGTATGCAACCCGTACTATTAAACTAATTAACTATCAACCAAATATAGCTAACTCCCCAATATTCAAATATAACACTATTCCCCCTGTATATTAATAATATATCAAACACAATACTCTTTATAACCTGGTCACTCAATTTAATTAGCCTAGGAATTTCTTTATTCTTGTGGTTTCACCGAAGAAACAAAATAATTTAACACATACAAAACATAGGCAAGATAAGATAAGATAAGATAAGATAAGATAAGATAAGATAAGATAAGATACGATAAGATACGATAAGTTACGATAAGATAAGATAAGATATGATAAATATTAAATATTTTATTTATTCCACAAAACCCGTTCTATAAAAACTTTAACCGATAAATACCAACAGGTATACAAAAAGTAGATATATAAAACTGCTACTAAAAAGTTTTCAAAACTCGGGTAAAGAATAAATACCTCCTATGATTTTGTATGTAAGAAATTCCTAGATTAATGTTTTATAAATATGAAATAGCAAATAAAATATACCAAAAAGAAATCTTATCACTAAAAGTTTTCAAACGATTTATTATACACAAATTTTGAAAATATCTGAATTTTGGTCAGAAGGAAAGAGATTATTTTATTTCGATATCAGAAACTAATTTGTCAACTATCAAAACTTACTACAAGCACTACCTGCTTGCACGAGCCCTATACGTTGAGATTGCCAATTTGTTGCACAGGCCTCACACTTTGGGTGTCAATTTGTTGCACAGGCCCCACGTTGGGCGCCAATTTTGTCACCACAAACTCAGCTAAGCTAGGGATGTGCAATTCCACTAGCTTAAGTTTATGGACATTAGCTCCGGTAGCTCAGGGAGATTTATGAGACTAGGGCGTAGTATTCTTAGGACGGCTTTGACTGTTGACAAGTTATTTGGGCACCAGGATAATTTTTAGATATAAGATAAAAGAAAACTATATAAAAGTTAGTTGAATACACTATAATCAAATAAACAAATTGAATGGAATTTACAAATGAATAATAAAGTGACTATTTAACAATAATTCAAAAATGATTTAATATTGACTAAAATATGAAAAAAATTTGAAAAATTAAATTTTAAAATTGGCTAACTTTACACAATTTTAAGAGGTTCGGGGTCACTCTGAAAATCTCGTTCCTTCTTTATGAGGTCAGTACTCTCACCCTTAACCTGTGCTGATGATTGGATCCAGGTGGACTTTCCGTGACAAAGTGGGGAAGCTAGAGCTCTAGTCCAGATGATAGTCACGTACTGCTAAGTCCAATCCTCTTATCTAGGGATCTGCAGGTGGTAAGCGTCCAGAGTTTTCAGCAGGTTATAGATCTCGCAGTCAGGTTACAGCAGCCTCGTCTCAGAAGAGTACATACAAAGAATTGTTTGTGTTAAGAGTGCCCCAAAATTTACAAATATATGGATGAATGTTGACGGCTAGTGTAGCCAAGATTAAAAATTATAAATAAATTCCTGAAGGGAATGTACCAGCAAATCTGGTTTGGAAAAATCCTCTGTGATTCTCACAGGGAAAGTAATTAACAAATGAAAACAAAACCTGGAAGGTGTCAACCTTTAGTGACCCTACCCAGAATGAAGCAAATAAAATTACCCAAAAAATTGCATTCAAAAGAACTGATTACAGTTCAGCCACTCGACAATTATTATTAATAAAAAACTCTACTCGTTAATCTTTAAAGATACTATAGTTCAGAAGGAACAAAAATAATTTAACAAAAAAAACCCTCTATCATCTGACCCAAAATTCCAAAAACAACGGTTTCATAACCGGTTAAACAAGGAAAGATTACCACTCTAATTAGGTAAAAGAGAAAAATTATTTCATTAATATTTCAAAAACTGAGTGACAAGTTATAGAAATTCGTATTGATTTATGGTACAAATTTGTTGTCAAAGAACAATAATCAATGAATTTACTAATGTTAGGAAACAGGTTCCAGTCTTCGAATCGGCGTAAATGTGAGTTATTAAAATCTATATAAAGTAACAAATTACTTAACCTAGTGCAGAAATTACGATATTAGCAATTTTCTATAGCTCCAATCATATATTATAACTATAAGATAACGATAAGATAATTAACTTAATTCCCAAAGGGCACAACACGTGGTGAATAGTCGCAATCCGATTCAAACAAAATGGAGGCAAGAAAACTCAAATTTATTGGTTTCAAAAAAACAATGTTTTCTATAATCTCCTGACTAGATCACAGCTTCACAAATTTATAAAATCATATTGAAACTATTTTCTATTATTTCGAATCGTACTACATTTCACCATATAGGGTGACAAAAAAAATCTCACTGACCACGCCTAAATAATTTAACTAAAATCCAGGTAAATCCTGATTATATATGAAATATAATTACTTAATAATGACAACAAATCGCTATTATCTTATTTCTGTACTAACAATTATAATCGCAACCAATAATGAAAATGAATAAATTATATATATCAAATAGGTAACCAACTCACATGTGCCTATCCACGAAGACGGAAACTGTCTGCCTTGTCTATCCTAATTACACCTGATAGTCTGTTGGATTTTTGGAGGGGCTACCGTTTTTCTTAGCCAATGAGCGTTCTCCAACGCAGAATTGAAAAACGGAGAACTTAAGCCACCAACAATTAGGTTGGGTGTTTTACGGGGTGCATAATAGTCAACCTCATGAAACGACATTAAAATGTACGTTACAATTATCAACCTGCGACTAAAGCTTAGAAATCTTTCTCTACTGTACTACATACCATATTTTGTTGTAAGCAAATCGGTCTTTTCGTTTAATAATTTAATTTGATAAAAATAACTCTCTGTATCACCTTTACGAAATTTATTATTTGAATGCGAATTTTCTTTACACTCTTCTAAAATTAATATTCAGTTATTATTTGTGTACCTATGTATGTATAAACCACCAATTTGTATATTTTATGTACAATTGTAATAAATCTCAACGTTTCACGCCTGATATACTTTTAATAAACTTATAATGCCATTAAAAGTTTAAAAGTATTTGTGTACTTTAATTAGGCTCAAGAGAGAACCAGCAAGTTTTTTATTTCACCAAATATGCCCAAACAAGTTATAAGTAAACTTATTTAAGTTGAGCTTGTTTTTTATTCCATTTTGAGCTGTATTTTCATTTTAAAAGCATTTCTCATGAATAAGCAAAACCGCCGTTTGTCCCACCCACCCTCATTTCGTTTCCCCTTATGCAAACTTTGTTGTCTCGAAATTACACTTTTAAAGGGATGGTGATTCCCTAACCGGTAAAGGGCTAGTGAGGTTGCGACACGCTGAATCACCAAATATTGAATATATAATAATCAAAATGGTTTGACTAATTTTGTTGATGAAAATTAGGGGTATGTACATACATACATCCCTGCATACATGTAAAGTGTAAGAAAATATAAAATGGAGAAATGGAGAAATAATATAATTTGCTTATGATTAATCTTGTCTTTGTAGTTTGATAAATCAAGTGATTAACTTTTCTGTGCATTATTTTACTCGCAAGATTTCCATTGCATCCAGAAGTGTCACTACCAGATAACTCCACATCGCCCCTTGCCGAGATACCATCCTCTCGCAATGGGCTTGATGTTATCTTTATTATGCTATTTGAGAATCCCGACAATGTGGATTTACTAAATTAGCTTTTATAAAAATTATCATACCGTAAAATATTTTAATTCAAAACATAATTCATCACCCCTTTCTTTAATTAATTTCCCGTTTTCAATTAAGGGAACTCGATTTGCTTTTATTTTGATGCTTTTATAATGTCTGCTCTCCAGTCGTTGAATAAATTTTCGAATATAACCTATCAATCATATTATTTATAATTGAATTATTTTTACATCAACACCTGACAACTCTATGAATATTTATTAGCTTTTTTAATTTCCTGCAGGCCTTATATTCATTTTGTCTAAAAAGCATTTTTAAATACATTATATTTGTCGACGCAGCGGATTTATTATATCGTAATACTCCTAAAATGGAGAGTGAATATATTTGCTTGAATTAACTTCTTTTGTAATGTGTACTCTGTAGCAGAGAAATTTACAAATCGAATTTATTTTTATTCTAATACGTCCACATAAATAGATAATACAAAATGCAAATCAATACCAAATTTCATTTATTTATGCACATACCGTTGTAAAAAATATTGTAATAATAATATTTCAATTTACCTGCAGGAATTAACTCAGACGCATGTGTGGAGAAATATAAAAATATACACAACACTTAACTAAACTACAATTAGTAGTAAATTTCTAAACTTCAATTAGCAAAATTTAATTGACTATTCTGTACCACTGAAATATATGTTTAAACATGTTTTATTAGAGTATACAAGTACCGACAATATTTTATTAGATATTATCAGAAATCCCTTTCTGCAAATTTTTTGTATATTTATATTTCTGCATGCCTCATAGATATGCTATATACAGGGTGATTCAGGTATAAACTTATTTCTTAATTCGCATCGTTTGGGATATGGAGGTCCTTGAAAGTAAAAATATTTTTCATAGTTTTCCCTCATCCACTCGCCCGATTGAATGATTTGAAGGATTGATTTAAGTTGATTTGTTTACACAAGAGTTGAGTTTACACAAATCACTGAGTTTTGTTCTTCGTGGCTTGCTATAACGTTAAATGAAATTTAGGCGACTGGGGCGCTATCCTGTCACGAATTTCATTCAATACCTCACAAAAGTAAGAGGGGGTCGCGCACAAAATACACTTCTAAGAGGGGTGAGTGGTTTAAACTTAAGAACCTTATGTGAGATCATAAGGAGTGTTTGTGTTTCGAATTTCACTTCAATCGGATGAGTGGCTTAAAAGTTATGAGGGAAAATCTGTAAAAAAATTCCTACCTCAACGCTTTCTATCTCCGAAACGATCCGATTTAGGAAATAAGTTTATATCGTGAGTCAACATTATTTCAACCTGTTCTATGGATTCCTGAAGTTATCAAAATTAAACCTAAATCAGCCTGTATATATAAAATTTTAAGCAGCTTATTTGCAGTAGCTAGTAAAAATAATTTTTGATATTTAAACCTGGATTTTACTTTTCTTCTTAATTTGGTCAATGTTAAATTGCTATTAATGTTTTAATTTCGTTCAGCTGTAGCTTAGGTAAGACTTTCTGCTTTTTTTTTTTTTGGAAATGTAATTATACTGGTTAATTCACGTACCATCTCACGTAACCTTTTTGTGCAGTCATAAAAACATATACAAATAGACGGTTAACGCTTACCTACTGTTAAGGGTCCATTCTCTGTAGATTTGACAGGCATGAATGCGGGGTCGAATTGAGAGGATGGGTAGCCGATGGATGAAGACTTACATATTTCCACTACCGAATTATTAAGATTTCGGAGGTGCACGTAAAGCCGATGTAAAAAGGCACATGGAAATAAAGTTAGCCCTCATTACAAGGGTACCGGATTTGTCTTATAATTGCAACAAAATTTCTTTTTAATGTTATAAATTATATATCACCGGAAAGATCAAAAGATAAACTAGATCCCTATAGTAGCAAATTTTTGTTTAACACATGTATTTTAGAGAAAATAATTTTTGAAAATACGCTATTTTAGTACAAGATTGTTTGCCTGGAATTTTAAAAATAAAAAGAAATATCAAAAATTACTACTATAGGGACTTATATTAAAGTCTTATCTTTCAATACTTTTTTACTAAAAGTCGCTATCTTTTATAGTTTTTTTATAATTAGACACGAGACGAACGCCGATTTAGGGCTTATTTCGACCTAGTGAATGGACTCTTAATATATAGACGTTAATGTTTAAACAAAATGGTCCTATTTTGTACATATTGTCCAATCATCAGTATGTTTTGAAATTTCAAAGTTTACTTTAGAAGGTGCCTTAGACTGGCTTATGTGTTTGGTTATTTTAGTAATATCTAAGGCCAGGAATATAGTGTACAGTGTACACATGAAATTCTACTTTTGATGATTAGTGATAATAAAGATGCATAACCTAACGGCGATTAGTATTGCACTTCTTCATTTCTACTGTTGCTGGTGATTACCGACTGCCCGCGATAATCGCCCAGATAATTATTTATTGGTTTTTCACTACAATGTATCCCTGAAGGGAAAAACATTGTTGTTACACTTATAAAATAACAAAAAATAAGTAGCTAATGATTTAGAAATCCCCAGGCTATAAATTTACTTTTCAAGTTCATTAATCTTCTTGTTAATTAATAGTTTTTGTTGCAGTACGGTACTAAATAAATAAAAAACGATAATTATTGTGAATTATACTTTTAGTTATGACAGTAATTAGAAGAAATATTTTTCCCTATAATCGTTTTAGTAATTATGTTGATTAATTGCGAAATAATGAATAGTTGGCATTGATTTTTAAGTTGAAACGAGAATTGGGACGTTGCTTGAGGTACATTATTATTATTGTTTGTTATAGTTTCAGTTTAATACATTCACTAAAGCAGATACAGTTTAAAGTCTGAGTCTGACTTTCGAAGCTGAATGTTCTCTCGATGATTAACTGTTCTGAAGTTATTACCATTAGATAACACATAAAGTTTAGAACTTTCCGAATATTCCTAATGCTAGGAAATTGCATGAACAAACGAATAAGTAATTCGTTTTACTAATTTTAATTCAAACGTTCATTTTTAATGACCACAACCTCGAAAAGTGGTATTTTCTCCTTATATCCGCGAGTTCCACCGCTTTGATAAGAGCCACTACGTCAGAAACGCGTATGGCTGTATCCAGTCCATTTTCCTTTATGTTTTTCATTTACCTGCACTAATTCTTCCTTCATTTCTTCTTTGTCTTTCTTCTAGCGATTATTTTTAAGTCTACCAAGCTCTATCATTTTGACGGTGTTACCACATTCATTACTAAGAAATTCTGTTTCCTGCGTAAAGTTTCAGTGATTTTTATCCCCGTCTATTTTACAATATGTGTTCTCATGCTTTGATTCTCAGACATAACTTCTTCTGTATTATGGTGGTCATATTTCTGTTTAAACTGTGAATGTGTTTGTTGATCTTTTCGGACTTTTTACTCTACTCAGGGTAAGCTAATGATTCCTTAAGACACACAAGCTGAGTGTTTTCAGTATTGTTAAGCTAGTTTTTACACAAAATAACAACATTCTGCTCTTATAGCATGTCTTTAGTTATGTTTTTCGTACTGACATCAATTTGGAAAATCATTTATGATTTTGTCACACTTGATTCTATCAAAACTCAGAACGCAGTATATATAAGCTTTCTACTTTGGTTTAGAAATAATAATAATTTCGTTTTAGTTTTCTAACTTCATGCCTTAATCACTACGCGATTATATTGTTCTCTCGTTTAAATGAATTGTCTTAATTCACACACAATGGAAAGCTCGTATCTAGAAAATGTTTTATCTTAAGACACGCGTTATACTCAAAAAAGTAAATCATGTAAATGATTCCCTGTGGACCGATACCTCGCAGGGACTGTTTTTTTTCTTATGAAACTTTAATCTAAATGAAACAAAAAAGTTAAGATCAAATTACACTCCATTGTTAATTTCCTTTTGTCTTGTGTTTTTGTCAGTGTGGCATATTTAATATATAATATGCAATTAAGAATGTCTCCCATTGTTCGCCAGACAAAGAGGGAAAGGAAAGATAAACTTCAAGACAATAGCTTTTGTCACTGAGATGTGTTAGTAGAAAATTCACTTACAACTTGAAAAATGGTCTTTAGTCGCGGGGTGTCGGGTACATTAGAATAAAATGAAACTGCATGTTTGAGAATATTTTGCCAGCAAGATGAAGGGGTTACTTGCTTATGTTCGCGTAATTTGGAAAATCAGCTTAGAACAAAACTTTCTTTACCCCTTCATGAAGACAATATAATTTATGTGTTGAATTTTTTTTATGATCTGATATCTTCTACAGATATGAATGATTAGGTGAATTTATTTTTAATAATAGTGTGGTGTATTTTGAATACATATATTATTATCATATCTTTATTTGTGTGGCTCATAATAAGTGTGCTAATTTGCAATCACTAAATCCTTTGTAGCAATGGCGATGCGGATGGATTTTTAAATAGTGCAGTGCGCACGTTCTACTAGTACATTAATCACAGGAAGACATGACAATAGTTCTTTTTACAAGGGAAAAAATTGAGGCAAGTGAAATCAGCCATTTCTCTAAAGGATTCTGTAACGTATTTTGGATTTTTTATAAATCTTGAAAGTTATGTTAACCTGTATGTGTCTGTTGGCTTAAAACTCAACATACTATATTAGAGCTTAAGGTAACCAGGTACACAATAGCACAAAAAACTAACTGGACTTAAAAGCGTAACTTTAGTGACGGAAGTAACTTTTAGAGCGACAAAAATGATACTAGATATATGTGACATATCTCTTTAACTTAGGCTGTTTTTTGCAATAAATTAACCTTAGATGTATTTGGTACCCAAGCAACTAAATATAATAAGGACATAAAAAATGTATCTATAAAATGCAGGCCTATACGAATGGCATTTCTCCGGATTTGTCTTTGATAGACCCAATTCATATAAATATCTAATGGACATGAAACTATACATGATATCCAATCGGATATCAAGAACTAAAGAGAAGTAGGATATAAACAGAGGTGACAAACATAAATATAGTCTCAAAGATGTATCTCGACCTATCGACAAACAATCACTACTTTCCTAGCGAGTTATAAAATACCTACATAATTTTCTGGGGAAAACTGTCATGGGATGGGCATAATCCAGAGACAGTAAAGAAACTAGCATATTCTGTTCAAAAAAAGTCAGTCCAAACATCTTTATCAAGTTTCAACTGTAGTACAGGTGATTTAAAAATCAACTTCAGGAAGATGTGAAGTGAGACAAAACATTATTGCTGTTAGAGGGTTTTTAAAATACCATAGCAGTCTCAGCAATGACTACTTAGTGAACAACGTTTAGAGGGGAGTGGGTCTTAATAATACAAATTTTACCAGGACTTTGTCAATTTAGAATTTAGACATTGTCAATGTTTGCATATTGTATAAGTAGTTGTTTTCGACATATCTTAAAAATAATAATGTTATTCCTTTGCGTACCTAGGATTATAGGTAACGAGGAAAATTAACACCTTTATTGAACCATAATATTTGATGATTTCATTAATAATTTATCTCTTAGTTAACATTTTGGCATAATTTATATACAGGGTGTTCTACAAGCTCTATGACAAACTTTGACAGATTATAGCAGGGTTAATTCTAAACATTTTTTATTAATGAACATGGGTCCGATTCGTTTTTGTTTAGAAGTTACAAGCATTTAAAGAATCATATTTTCATACTTCAATCAAAAGAAGGCTGATAAATAAAATACCGGTTGATATGACAATAATTATTGTTTCTTTGATTTTAATTATCTGACGCCAGACAAGCAGCTTGAGAATATCGACACAGGAATCCAAATAGACACCAAACCTACCTACAAGGTGTTTAGTGCATCATTTCGTAGACTTCGAGAAGCAAGTAACACAGGGACGGCATAAATAATAATCATAATGAACATGTATGGACGTTGCAAAACCCACATGCAATTAGACCAAGACGATTTCAGCAACGATTCAGTGTCAACGTTTGAGGTGGCATTTTCAACAATAATTTACTACCTGTGCATGTTATCACTGATCGTTTAAATGCAGATCTGTATAGATATTTCTTAGAACACAACCTTTTTGAGTTTATTGATGACGTAGAACTTACTATTATTCAGAATATGTGGTATCAACACGACGGTGCACCACCACATAGAGGAAGACAAGTTACTACTTAGTTAAATGAACATTTCCCGAATAAATGGGTAGGTCAAGGAGGTAGCATGGCCATCTCGTTCCCCCGATCTGAATCCTCTGGATTTTTATTTATGGGTACCATATCTACCATGTTGAAATCTATACCATCAGCAGTTACTTGAAAGAATTCGAGATGCAGCTAGCCAAATAAGAAATGATCCAAATCTCATCGGTCGAATGATCGGATCTTATAGTTCGTCGATGTAAGACTTGCATTCAAGCCGAGGGTGGACATTTCGAACAATTTTTATAGTCTTAAGTTTTGTTATATTTATTTATTTTAATTTTTATTGGTATTTATTGGTTTTAGTTAGGGGTGAGCGACATTCGAGAATTACCTGATATGCTTGTAACTTCTAAACAAAAACGAATCGGACCCGCATGTTCATTAATAAAAAATGTTTAGAATTAATTCAGCTATCGTCTGTCAAAGTTTGTCATAGAGCTTGTAGAACACCCTGTATAAAGAAAGATATAAACAGTTAAATAAGCCAATAAATACTTAATATTAAAAATATACTATAAAAAATACAAATAATCTGTTCACTATTAATTTTCTTTCAAATCGGGATAATATCAGGCCTTAAATTTAAAATTATGTACCAAGTATATCAAAGTGAACTTTTTGTGGTATATCGCACGTCGCATTTTGCGATGATCATCCCAGAGCCTGCGGTCATTCCAAAATGATTTACATTGGATCTCAAACTCGTAAATACAATATAACGCACATGCATTAAACCGGCTGCACACCTGGCCTAAAGTCTCCATCAAACTATATCACGAGCTTACTATGTATGGTTTGCATATTTTCTCACACACACGCCGACGTAAAATCACATCGTGTAGTGTGCTCAAGTGGAGGGTGTATTTCTTGTCGGGATTATGATCCCCTTCAAAATTATGACCGAGGAGTGGAAGAATGGTTCTTACAGACATTCCATTTAATAATTTGTGCAATTATTGTTTTCCTAGGGAAAAAAAATCTGCTTGAGTCTTAGAAAATTCTACACTCATGGACAAAATTATCGAATATTTTTTTTATCACCATTACTCTCAAACATAATTTTAAATTATCGCCGTAAAGTTATGTATATGATGATGTTATTTGTCTAGTAGGTGAATATATTCATTTGTTTTAAAATTTTGACATTTAATGCGTTTAATTCATTTCAAGGGCTATTATTGTCTATCGCGCGTTTTTTGCAGTTTAAAAATTCCTCATTAATTTAAAAGTTATAGCGAATTAAATTATTTATAGTGAAAGTAAGTAAGTGCTAGTGATTTTCAGTTCTTGTTTCTTCTTAAGAATACATATCATGCCACCAGTTAGACACTGTAGTAAAGCTGAAGCGTCACGAATTGTAACTCTGTATGATGCTGGGTATAAACAAAAAGAGATCGCACAACATGTCAGACGGGAACAATCTACAGTGTCTAAGATTATAAAACGGTATCAAGACAATGGAAGTTTAGTAAGAAGACCTAGTCAAGGGCGCAAAAGATGTACGACAGCAATTGATGACCATTTTTTGGTATTAAACTCTAGGCGAAATCGCTCATTGACATCCACACATTCAAAAATTGAGTTGCTAAATGTAAGACAGGTTAATGTTAGCTCGAAAACGGTTAGACGTAGATTAAAAGAAGTAGGTTTAAGGCCAAGACGGCCTGCCAAAGTTCCACGTCTTCTCCAAAATCACAAAACTCGTCTATTAGAATTTGCCAGAACACATGCTCAGTGGAATATCAACAATTGGAAAAATATTCTATTCACCGATGAGACTAGAATTCAACTATGGAAGCCAGATGGACGAAATTATGTCTATAGGAGAGTTGGGGAACGATACTCGAACTGTAATCTCATACAGACTGTTAGTTTTGAAGGTGGTGGAATAATGCTTTGGGGAGGCATTAGTTGGGAAAGACGTACCGAACTTGTGGAAATCATTGGACGTATGATTAGTGACTGGTATATCGAAAATATCCTCCAAGAACATGTTTTGCCATATGTAGACCGTATTGGACACGACAGATTTGTGTTTATGCACGACAACGCTCGTCCACACGCTGCTCACACAGTGACTAATTACCTTGATGCAGCCCACATTCAAAGATTGGATTGGCCACCGTATAGCCCAGACTTGAATCCCATTGAGCACATGTGGGATCAACTAAAACGCCGCATACGACAAAGAAATCCTGTTCCAACTACTAGAGAAAAACTTCGATTTGCAGCACTTCACGAATAGAACGCAATTCCTCAAGAATATATTCAAAGTCTAATTAGTAGCATGTTGAGAAGAATGCAAGCAGTAATTAGAGCTCGAGGTGGGAATACTCGTTATTAACTATGTTCTTATTTCGACCAATAGACTTAAGATTTGATTATTCCAGTAGTATTTAAGGTTAAAATAATTTTCCAAATTTCATAGCATTTAATATTGGTTCTTTTTTTATGACTTTCTGCCAATGAAAACTTAGTATCGTTCACTTAAAATGTGTAAAATAAAACAGTTTTTCTTGTCTAATGTTGCTCTTTCATTAAAATTTAAATACAAAAGGAAAAGTGCAAAAATTAAAAATATTCGATAATTTTGTCCATGAGTGTATATATCGCGACTCTACTTAAAACATGTAAAATGATAAGGACATTTAATACATAATCAAGAAAATACATCAGGAAATGACCCCTCAAATGATTTCATGAAGAAAGTTATAGTTAGGTATTTGGTAAGAAGTTTAGTTTCTAAGATACAGGTAATAAAATTACATTTTCAGTCTAAATACGTTGTAAATCAGTTAGATACTGAGGCATAATGTAAAATATTATATTAAAAATCCAGAGGAGCAGGATGAAAATGACTATAATTTTAGACGAAAATTCTTGTCCAGAGATTAAAAGAAAGTACTTAGTTGTATCTCAGAAACTAAGCTACTTACGAAATAACTTTATATATTTTCTTTATGAGATTACTTGCGTCTTCTTCAGTATATTAGGTTATATAATTGAAAATTGTACAAACCTGAATGACAAATTTAAAGTATTTACCACAACATTATTGGTTGCGGGAATATAAAGCTTGTTAATACATTTAATTAGTCTAAATTATTATTATTATTATTATTACAATGGATAAGAGCAGAGGGTAAAACCCTTTTAAGCTCAAAGAAATTAAACTTAATGTAGGTACATACATATAACATTAAATACAAATAAATACAAATCAAAATCAATGAAATAACATATAGGTATACTCAGTAACAAAGACTTAACATTCAATTACCCGGTATACAAAAATGTGTCCAGTCTATTCTTAAAACTATTTACTGTGGGTGCGTTAACAACTTCATTAGGAAGAGAATTCCAAATATCAAATATACGATTGCTTAAGAAAAATTCTCGAGATCTCGTGTTGTATAATTCATGAAGCAACTTGTAGTTATGACCTCTCAGACGGGTATCATTATTTAATGGAAAGATGTCAGATAGATCCAACGAGAAAGTATTATTAAGCACTCGGTAGGTTGTAATGAGATCACCGCGAGTCAATCGGTCTATTGCAAAAGTTAAGCCAAATAGACGTAGCCTGTCTTCGTAGGAGGGTCTATGGAAACCATAGGGCAGCCGTGTCGCCTTATGTTGGACATTTTCAATGGCTGTTTTATCGCGCACTAAACATGGTGACCATATTGCTGAACCGAACTCGACGATGGGACGCACATATGTTTTATACAAAGCACAAGCAGTTTTAGGATTCGGATTATTAAAAACTCTACGAAACGTATGCAATAAACTGTTAGCTTTTTTGCAGGAATTAACTATATGATCCGACCAGGTGAGGTTTTCAGTAATCAAGATACCCAAATCGCGCTGAGAACGCACACTTTGGATGGCAGTAGAGTTGATAGTGTAAGGGAACCTCGGATTGGTTTTTCCAATATGGAGCACTACGCACTTGTTTGAGTTTAATGGAATAAGCCAATTTTCGCACCACGCGCCAATTGTATCCAGGTCTGATTGGAGACTATCATGTTCTGTAAGAGGGTTGCAGTAGACTTTTGTGTCATCAGCATATAATGATGATTTACAGCACAGTAATCTTGGAATATCCGACGTATAAATCAAGAAGAGTATGGGTCCTAATACAGATCCCTGAGGAACTCCGCTAACTACTGGATGAGAAGGAGAATATTCTCCGCCGACATTTACTCTGAATGATCTGTTAGAGAGATACTCTGAAATCCAAGTCAATAAGAGGCCACGGATACCAAAATGATGTAGTTTCAACAACAGACGATTTTTCGGAACTCGGTCGAATGCTTTGGCAAAATCTAAGTATATAACATCCACTGATTCTCTCTTATCATATGCTTTGGTCCAATCGTCTAGACATCGTAGAAGATTAGTGGTGATAGATCGGCCGGGCAAAAATCCGTGTTGTTCGTCTGGAATTATATTGTTGGATATACAGAATGGTGCTAGTGCATCCACAATTATTCTTTCCATAGTTTTAAGGGAAATAGATGTTAAACTTATCTGCCTATAATTTTCAGCGGACATTTTATTCCCCTTTTTGAAAACAGGAATGACAGATGCTTCAAGCCAAGAAGGCGAAAGTGAACATGTGTTAAAAGAATTTTGGAATATAATGGATAGAGGTTTACAGATCGACCTAGAACATGATTTTAAAAAGATTGCAGTCAAGCCATCAGGACCAGGCGAACTGGAACTGTTAAGTTGCGACAGCTTTTGAAATATTTTGTTTTCGTCAAATTCTATTAGTTCCAGTGAATTAGGGTTGATTGCAAGATTAAGTGCAGGTAATTCTCCAGCAGGTTCTTCGATATATGTAGAAGCAAAAAAATTAGAAAATACCTTAGCACATTCAACACTAGTGGCACACAAATTACCGTCGATATCATTGATTTTAGGAGTATGAATAGTGGTAGATAACG
This sequence comes from Pogonocherus hispidulus, assembly GCA_963924545.1. Classification (NCBI taxonomy): domain Eukaryota; kingdom Metazoa; phylum Arthropoda; class Insecta; order Coleoptera; family Cerambycidae; genus Pogonocherus; species Pogonocherus hispidulus. Next base: position 15,035,894 of record OZ004696.1, on the reverse strand, counting down.
AGTTACGCACATATCGATGAAAAGATTTTCTATTATTACTGTGAATTAATCTATTCTCAAAGTTACTCTTTGCTGTACGTAGTGTAAAGGATAGTTTATTAGAGTATATTCTATGAGTAAGAAAATCATTTTGATTTTGAGAGCGCTTATATCTGCGCCATAGTGTTTTTTTAAATTTTAGCTGCTGAATGAGACTGCCATTTATCCATGGTTTAAGTTTATTAGTAACATAGGTTCTTGACGATTTATGGGAAGATATGGCATTTTCACAAATACGTACTAAACGTGACCAAATGGTAGCATACCTAGAGCAAAATGTAATCTAGTTAACTATATATAAACAGAGAAGACTGGCTAATTGCCTTTAACTATAAAAACTTTTATACAGACATACATACCACAAAATTAAATAAATTAGTAAATAATTTGCAAGTTTTACCTTTTATGTGCCGCAAATTTAACTCTGCTAAAGATTGTTTGTGGTTTTGATGTATAATTTATAAATAGTCACTTTCAGCTCAGTAAATATAAATTAGTGTTTGAGGAAGATTTAAATCTCTCATATTTATTTACTGGCTCTTCCCTTATTTCTACCTGTACGTACAATATTAGATTATGAGAACGCACTTAGGGAAAACCAGCAAAATTTAAATCCTAATAAATATTTTCCAAGACGATGGGCGAGACGTCTCTGGAGGGATTTACTTTATTTTTTATTTTTGTTTCTGGCCGTTATATTAGAGAGAATTAACGACTCTTCGGGGCACATAATCGATTGATTTATGCGAAGCTTTAAAAGAGGAAAAAAGTCAATATTTCAAATCAAATTTATTTGTTTGTGCTCCTTGTGCTGATTTTGTATGAATAATACCTTTTTCTCTGTCAAAACAAACTTTGTTTCCCGAAGGTTGTTGTACCTTATTAAGTCATTTATCACCGCGAAAGTTTCCACATTTTCAGTGCTCTTTTAAATAGGATTTATGTTGCTAATGTATAAATTGTTCTTTTCAGTAAATGCATTCTTTAACATAATTATAACTTGTTTACTTTTTATCACAACATTTATGTATTTATGTTTATGTTTCGTATGTCTGTCTGCACAACTAATCAGTGAAATTTGAATTGAGGAGATATGGAAATGATTTCAGTGTCTCGCAAGATAAATATTCTGGGTCAACAAAGTGGTGCATACGTTTTTGTGTAATTGTATACCAGTTCTTAAAGTTGGACACGAAAGTATGCACGATATAAATCCGTTGTGGTAAAAAACAATTTAACATTATTTTATATGAAGTTTGTAAATGACATAAACGTGGATTACTAATTAATTAATAAATATACATTGCATGCAACGATTAATATCTAAAAATATTATTGCTCAATTGTAACTTTGTTTTTCGTCTTGAATATGTATTAGGCTACCTTTCATTCAACATTCTACTTAATACTTTGTTACATTCCTCATGTATAATAATAAATAAATTTAAGATATCTTTTTTATTTTCCATTTCGTCAATAATCTCTAACAGTTAGCAAGAAATGTCAGTTTAGATCTACGATTAACTACACGGTTAACAGTTAACTACAGTTAACTACGAAATTAACAAAGAAATTGTTTTCTTCGGCCCTCTCTTTTCAACAACTCAATATAGTTAGGTTAGTTTATAATGCATTTTGTAAATAATTGCTATAATGCCCCCAAAACGCTATATTAGCTTGGAGCTTTAAAATTATACATTTACTTAGTCCGACTAGAATTGCCCCTCATCTTTAGATCACTTTTATAGCTATATATAAAAAATATATTTTCCATTCGATTCTGAAATTTAATTAAATTATGTATCAGGATATATACCCTGGATATTTCGAAACTAATTAATTTAATCTGATGAAATTATTTTTTCCGTCTGGCCTCACTGCCATAGGTTTAATTGGAATTCATTCCAGAGAAACTAATTATTAAATGTCGAGTTTGTCACAGGAATTTTAATATAAGGTAATTAATTTACAGTGTATAGGAAATTACATTATCCTTTGAAAAATTAAATTAGAAGTGCACAGAATTTTAGTTCGCTTGAATGTCTTTGTTTGCATTTTATGTTAGTAATTCCAACATTTATCGATGAATTAGTTGACCGAGCAATTGCTAAATAATTTAACTAGGCATTCTTCTTTTTAAGATCTTCAAAACCAAATAGAATTTACTTCAATCCCCAAAAAGCAACAAAGTGAATACTTTTAGTTTGCAAAAGATAAAACAATAGATATAACAGTACCGTATTTCAAAATAGATTTTTATATACTGAATATTTCGAATCCATACCGTTAGCGCAACCCTCTCAAAACAATTCTAAATATTTTTAAAAGTTTGATGCAGACTTCTTCGTTTTCAATTTTTTCAAGTTTGGAGATATATAATAAATAGTGTGGTAATAGTTGTGAAAGACACAACTTTACTATATGAGTTCGTGGCGGGGGCTGAAGTTAACCTACTGCAAGTGCTGTTTACGAATTTAAGGACGTGGATATAACATTTAGTAAGCACTTAGCCAGTTACAGAAATAAGTCATTTTGATGAAAAAGTACGTATAAAAGCCAATGGTTGCGCTTAATAATTGCTTTCTTGTGAAACAAGGCATTTGTGTAATATTGTTAACTGATTAGTAAGTGTTAATGTTTTTAATGAATAACATCTTGAAATATTCTGAAGAATTTATACGTTTTGCAGTAATTAATTATTAAATTATTATTAATAACAAAACATTTTATATTTAGTAGAGAATATGCAAGTATACCTATTATTAATAATAGGACCTGGACCCCCCTCACTCAAATTACAATAATTAGCCAGATAACCTGACGAAATGAATGAAAATTATAAATTCCATTCTGCTTACTGACCGGTATATATTTTTTTTGTATCGGTTTATATTCATTACCGGTAATATTGTACACACAGATGGAGTCATAGTTTTATATTTACTTAAAAGACTAGGGTGACTTTTAATTGAAGCTACAACATGACACTCTGGATATGGCGATTTATTACTGGCAAGATTTACCTATTATGCCAAATACTCAGGTCAGTAAATATACTAGGGGGGGTTCTGGCTCAAAACTCTATGTAAAAGCCCATAAGCCAAAAACGTGGTCAAATTTGTTCCCAGATGGATGCGCAGACTCTGAGGTGGATGAAAGTCACCCAGAACCGCTCAAGGTGACCCTGAGTCACCTTGGGCCACTTGGTGATCCACCTTGAGCGGTCCTGGGTGACTTTGATCCACCTGAGCGGTCCTGGGTGAGCGGTCACCCAGGACCGATCAAGGTGGATCACCAAGTGGCCCAGGTGATCCACCTCAAAGAGTCTGCGCATCCATCTGGGAACAAATTTTGACCACGTTTTTGGCTTATGGGCTTGTACATGAAGTTTCTGAGCCAGAACCCCCCTAGTATGTCTACTCAGGTCTTCGCATTTGTAGGTATGCTCACTTATATTGCACTGATGAGATCATAAAAAGGTCGAAACCGATCTGCAATTAGTGACATTTGTTTCGAAACAAAATTGGAAAACATTATTTACAAACCCATGGAAACGGTTTCTACAGTTGGTGGAAACATTGTTAAGATTCAGTGTAAACAAAACAATTAGTTTGTTTGTAGTGGCGAGATACAGTGAAATACACTGCAGTGCCCTCTTTGGGTCTTTGCTACTACCTGTATGACAAAGGAAGTCAGATGCCGAAATCATGGATCCATGGAGATGTTGATGTAATGCAACGCCAGTCGGGGCATATTGGCCGTGGAGTAGTTGTTTTCGGCATCTCCTTCCAATAATTAAGTAGGATTGTCTTCCTCAAAGACAATAGAGGTCGCTGAAATGGCATCTGCTTTCTGCAGATCATTATCTGTCTGTCAATTAGACAATAATTGTCAGACAGGTAGTAGCAAAGACCCAAAGAGGGCACTGCAGTGTATTTCACTGTATCTCGCCACTACAAACATTCACATATGCCCCTTAGGCAATCAATGTCGCCAGATGATCATTCATCGATTCCGATACCTATGGCAATCTGATGAGATCATAACAAGATCGAAACCGGTCATTGTCTGGTATTTGGTCTTGATGAAGGATGTGGCGACATCCATGGAGATGTTGATGTAATGCAACGCCAGTCGGGGCATATTTCCCGTGGAGTAGTTGTTTTCGGCATCTCCTTCCAATAAAACATTTAGTTATTCTTTCAGAAAATATTTGAAAGTGCACATTAACGGGAGATAAAGAAACCGAATTAGTTGAGCTACTTACTGCTGAAATTTGTTTCCAGATTGTGTCTAACAATGCTACTTGGTTACTTTGTAGATACTTTGTATTTAATTTATTTTATTAATTTATTTTCGCTGCGCAGTTTCATCAGTCACTAAAACTCAGTGCAGTAGCCGATGCAGCAGCATTACCAATATGAACTAGAATTTAGTTTTGTTTGTTAATTTTTACCCATTTTCACTTTAATTAGGGCGCTATAATAGTTCCATAAATATCACCGGAGTTTAGATATATAGCACGATAGTTAATTTTAATTATAGCCGTAAATGTGCAATATGTTATGCAAGTATATAAATACATTTACAACTTTCGCTAATGTGTTTTGTTCTAACGGACAGAGATTTATAGTAACGCTGATATATTAAACGTATATGCACACCATAGTGCATTATGCAAACCTAATACGTCGACATTAATGTTTATTTAATTCAAAATTCAATTTGTATTATGAATTATGTTGCAAAGATGTAAATTATTATCGGTATGCTATTAGGCAATTCAATGTATTAAACGCTATCTATATAAGGAAGGATAAACGCTCTCCAATTGTCACCCACAAAAGTGAAAACCGTAGATCAGTATTTATACGCATTATATGATATATACGATATATACGCATTTGCTTTCAAGTTGAGTATATTGTAACATGTATTTTTTAATAAAGATAAAATTACAATGTTGAAATTTCCATTTTCCTTGGTGTCTTCAATGTATCGACAAACGTTTTGAAGATCGCCAGCACCTCTGTTTGTTGATACTGTCAAGATCAGCTCCGGAATAGGCCAACAGCATAGCAGTAAGTTCTCTGAAGCAGTGACTACTGTTGTTGCAGTGTTTCCAGTAATTTCCAACATATTGTTATTTCTAGATTGATTTACACATTTTCCGTTGACCTACTTAATGATAAATCTTCGACGGGTGATGTAAGCTGGACTTAAAAAGTTAGGTATTATTATTTAATTATGAGACAAAACTTTGAAATTATGGGTGTCATATTTGAATATTGAAATTTATTATAACAATCGAATTCTTATCATCAATATCATTGAGGATTAGGAATATCTCGCGACTTTCACATGCCTCATTATCAAAATAATATGGCTATTATCAAAATTACCTGACACAATGCTTTATGAATTATACTGTAAAGAATATAAGCTAGTGTATAGTATCATAGTAAAGGTTTTATTTAGTACCTCTTGTATAATTCTTTCACTACCTGCTTTTGTACTTTTGAAATTTTTAGATGATGTCATGTACATTTATTTTTCAAATATCAAAAGTTTTACTTACATATATGCACTTTTTTTCAGTGGTTGAATTAAAAGGTTCTTTTAAATTACCGCCTTAAAAATAATTTTTTCGTAGTACAATAATATATCGTTAGAAAGCTCCTTTTCAGCTAAATTAGAAAAACTGAAAATCCATCTTAAATGTAAAAATTTATTTTCGAATTTTTACTAATTTCGGGACAGAGTTTTCGACACTGCAAAAGCGGAATTTCGCAATATAAAATCAAAAATCACCATTTTCTGGTGGCCCATAATGAAGGAACCTACCCGGTATTTTGCAAACTTTATTTTATCAATGTTTTTTAAGAGGACATAGAGGTATTGAAACTACTTCTCGGAAACTCTCTTCTTTATATACTGCAACACATGACATATGATAATGATGTAGGTAATCATTTTTTCATATGTTATTATCAAATTATTGTAAAACTGAATAGGTAATTTAGAAAATATCATAATCTGTTATACCTACCTACCTACATGCAGCCATTTTAAATATAAAAATGTGCCAAAAATTCAATTTTTTTATGATTTCTACTGTTTTGTTTTAATCGACACTTATTTGTTTTGATTTGTTAACAACTTTGATACGAGCTATAATATAATAGATAAATGTAAATGTGGTACCCGATCAGATATATATTATATATTCTAAGGAAAACTATATTTCCACTGCTCAAAGTATTGCCTGACAATTATCTGCGAAAATATTTTATCCAATAGCGCCACTCCAGGTGAAAGGGAACACAAGTCAGCAGAATGTAAGTACAGGAAACTATATATCTTGTTGTTCCAAGCAGGGTTGGCAAAAAGCCGTCTTTTTGTAGAAAAGTCCGGACCAGTGGACAAAACTGGAAAAAACCATAAAAAGTGGAAAAAACCAGTATTTGAAACTGATTATGCATCTTTTACACATTAGTACAATTGGTTGCCATCTACCTACCAATAAGTTTGTAGTTTTTTGGCAGTTGGCCAATTAGTATTATAATACTTACCGTGTTAATATGTTAGAGTTAGAATAAGAATGACAGAGTTTATTGTGTTAAGTTTTCTGTTTGTTTATTCTTGAATATTTATTTATTTGTTTTATTATTATTATTATTTTTGTTATTTCATATAATAATAAAAAATTATGTAATGCTACTGATTTTGTTAATTTACATTAAAAAATTGGAAAAAGCCACTTTATGTGGAAAAAACCACTTTTTTTATTTTGACCAGGCCACAAAAAACCAGTTAAAACCACCCGGTTTTTTCCAGTGTGGTATTTTCCAGCCAACCCTGGTTCCAAGGCACTTTTATCTAAAATTATAAAGCCCAATATTAAATATTTATCAGCACATATTTAGTTTGATAGAAGTTGGACCAGGATAATCCTAAAATAAACATCACGCGTAATTATATGAATAACTTTGGGTGTAATTTGGGAAAATCTGAATCTGAATCATGCTTTCATTGTTTGCTCAACCAAGAGACATGATATTTGCAAACCTTATCCGTTTATAATACAAACATAGATCCCTCTTCTGAACGTACTGTAGGTAAACTAATATTTGCATTTTTATTAAACTATCAACTTCTGAACATATATCTTTTTAACGCTTGGTTTTCATTTATCTTTCAGAGCAATGATAACTCGTGCTTATAAACGAAAAATTTGGTGTGGCACTTCATTAGTTGCGAGATTTTTGACAATATAAACAAGACCCTTGGTCGCTGTTTTCTTTTTATTGGCCTGCTCAATTTTAGAAAAAGAAATGGATTCCAATGATTCCCAAGGTGAAATATCAAAACTAGTGAAACAGCCACCTGTAGATTTATTGCCTGAAAACTCTAGGGTTGTATGTAATAAGAATATAACAATTCTATCCAAAACAAAACTACTAAAAAACTTTTGAAGGTATTTTATTTGCCTACTTTGCTAAAAATAATAATTAATGTGTCTACTATACAATGGTAGGTCTTGTCGAATATGTGGCTCAAGTTTAATGTCTCGCTCGCTCAACCCAGAGGTCGTGGGTTGAAATCCCCATTCAATTTTTAAATAAATTCTAGACTCGTAAATTAAGAGTTGTTGGTAGGGATGGGTTAGCAACCATACTGGGATGGCCAAGAGTGTGAAGAATATCAGCTTCGCTCTATCACTGCATCATCTATACAGGATATTCATTTCAAAACTTCCCACCCTTATTTTCTCCATATCTGCATTTCTTTGAAAAATTCCGAAACATGAAAAATTTTATCGAAGGGGACAACTTTTCATTCAAAAATTGAAATAAAGACTCTGTATATGGAAATATATCACTAAGTTATTTGATGATTTATTATAAGTTATTGTCATTTTCTGAATTATACCCTAAACTAATTAATTTTATTCCCAATATTCAAATAACACAGTAGAAATTAATCAGAAATGTTCCAGATACAACGAGATTGTAAAGCCTCTTATTGTTTCTATAGATATACACTATTTTCCCATCTTCTATATCTAAAGCCCTGGCAATAAAATTTAACGTTATAGCTATTGATTTTTCTACAAAAGAGAATATAAAATAATGTTGCAGGATTAGTGGTATAAAAGTAGGGGATTTACCTCGATTCTCCCTTATTTTTCTTCTTGATCTGCAGAAAGTAGTTACACGAGGGTGAGCAAGTCATTACGTTGATATGACTCCAATTTTACATTGAGTCTAAAGGGCACACTGATAACCTCCACCGAATTACATCAATATATCAAATTGAAAAACAAATTAGGAATTTTGATAATATTTATTTGATTTTAATACCGAGTCCCATTTTGCAGTTTCTTTAAAGTACCTACATTTTATTTTTGAGATAATAAAATCAATTACTTTTATTAACATCCTCGTTTCTGCGGTCATGTCAGATCGTAAACAGAAATATTAATGTTAATATCCGACTAGAATGTTCCACAAAATCTACATAAAAGCCACTTTTTTATAGTGTCTCTTATATATTTTAAAACTTTAGGCATAAAAATGTTCATAAAACACACAACTTTGAGTGGGTGCTTACAATATTTAAAAATATTCATTTTATGGTGACAATATATCTTTGAGCTGGATTTGCGGGAATATGGAGATACTTTTTTCGTCTCTATCCCATTCATATATAAAAAGTTTTATGAAATTTAAGACATAAAACTAAACCTGTGATGAATATAAATTATGATGGCGTCCAGTTTTCTATACAATTTAAAAAGCTCCCTATTTTATTATTACAAGTTGCGGTAAGTGAGTACGTGTGTCTGTCAATGAAGAAAAATAAACAATAATATTACAACAAGCTTGGATATTTTATTGTCTTATTTGCTTTTGTATTTTGAACCATTTTATAAAACGTTTTATGCTAGATTTTGGGTCGATATCGACTTATCCGCCATAGCAACGTATAAGATTTCCCTGGTATAGACCAGTAATCACTTTTGGGCATGTAGATATAGACCTACATGTCCATAAATAATTTCCTTAGGCACTTTAATGTTAAAGACACTTTTGATAATTAATTGTCAAAGCTTAAAGATGTTACTTAAATAAGCCCCAATCTTCCCTAACAGTCATAACTAAAGGATATATTTTCAGAAAGTGTATCCTAAATACATCTATTTTCTCATTTCACTTCTTTTTGATAGGTAACAAAGATTACAAATCGAAGAATAAAAAATTAATAAGCAAGCTCTTGTTGCTGTAGTTGACGATCCAACGTATATCTTTAAATATCATCAATCAGGGTAATATATAATAATAGGCTTGCTATTGAACAAATGAAATATAAAATTAATGTATCTATAGTCTCAAATGATTTACTGTTTGTAAACATTAGGTACTATCACACATCGCAATTCCATAAATCTCCAGGGACTATATTCCTACCCGTGGAATTATGTGTAATCATTATGTCTGTATTTACAGCAATAATTATAAATAGTAAAAACTTTCGCGATAAATATAAAAGGAACTTGCGATACTATGGTTATTTTCACGCATAAATTAACGCGAAGGAGATAAAACAACTGTATAAAGCATTTACTTGTCCTAAAAGCAGATATCGCGTAATTTTAAACTGCTTGAAAATGATCGCACCTAACATAAAAAAATTAAAACTGTTACATATTAATGTTCGCATCAGAATTTAAGAAACTTCAAATATTAATGCTCTTTTCTCAGACTTTTCAAAATGACATTCCTGGTTTGTTTCAAGTTTATTTTGGCAGACAAGTATCTGTATTCTTCTTTAAATTCTAATTTATATCGTAACAAAGTGTAGGTGTCTATTTGTTCGTTGTATGGTGTGTCCAGTATTGCTATTGGTAAATACACTGCTATCCCAGTTATCATAATAGATAGAGCATGTTTATCATAATAGATAGAGCATGTGATTTCATGTTTCGTTCGTTTTATTCGTTTTATATTTAGATCATCAGATATTTGCTGTTTTCTTTTTTCTTCAATAACACGGTAGGTGTTATTTTTAGGTGTTATAACTTTTTTACAAGGAAACTTTTGTGGCCAATCGCAATTCTTCATCGTCTTTCAGTTCGTTTTTCGGTCATGTGTGTCAACTTTTGTTTTTCTTATAGCTACAGTCATATTATTGTCGTTGAAATAAGATTCTCAATGACGTGCCACATATTGGATTGGAAAATTTAGGATTTTTCCAAATATCACGAAAACTAAAAAAGATAGGATAAAATATATTTGAAATCGGCATAAAATTCTACAAAACTTCTATAATTTAACTATTTCTCTATCTCTTATAATAACTGAGATGGCAATACATTACCATCGAGCTTTGCTATTTCAGTATTTAAGTTTTCAGGTTAGGTTTGTTTTGTTTGCTGCCGAACAGTCTAGGACAGGGGTCGGCAACCTGCGGCTCGCGAGCCACATGCGGCTCTTTGGATGTGAAGCTGCGGCTCTTTAGTTCCATACGCAAATATTATTTATTTATAAAAAAAAAACATTTAAAAATCGTTCTGAATCGATTAACGAGGATTGGGCACCGATTCTATCTCTCAGCCACTTGCACTCGCTTTTCACCGCACCCCTCCCCTGTGACACGCGTCGTCACTGTCGTCAGTCCGTCGGAAGCTCTCGAATGACGCCGTCGTCGGATGTTTCTATGTAGATTTTAATTCGCTTTCGACGCAAGACAATTGGCGTCTTCACCAATGCTAAAATTTATCCAAAGTTTCTAAAATCATGCAAAGCCATCGCTCCCATTGAATTTGTTTGCTCAATTGTTTGTTATTGAAGTACAAGTTAGTGTTGTAAGTAAATGTTTAATTGTTTTAATTTTTTACTTAAATAATAAGTAATTATCTAATAATGCCATATATATATATATATTATCTAATTTGTTGTGAAAAACACTACTTATATATAAATAAATAGATATTTTTTCTTATAAATAAATAGATTAGTTTTTTTATTAAAAAACTTTAATTATGCTAGTACTATTTATTGCGGGCAAGAAAAAATTTTGTGGCTCTTTAAAAACTTTGAAATTTTGTAAATTGTAATTTTCGACTCTTCCGACTCAAACGGTTGCCGACCCCTGGTCTAGGAGGAACAGCAACATGAGAATAACAGTATAACCCAGAAACGAGAAGAATGTAGTTTTTTCTACATTTCTGGTAACTAATATAATACAAATAATTTGTATTGTCTGAATCAATTCAGTGAATATGGATATAGTAAGTATGTACACCAATAAATTTTATTACAACTTTAGGGTCGATAACTTTCAGCGACACACTTGTATCCTTATAAGCGGATTACATAATATAAAAGAATATAGCATGAGTAATTGCATTCAGGATTAATTTTAACATGTTTAATTTTATTTATGGCTCCTTACGGCATTATTACGTTATTTAAATTTCCTCTTTGTGCGAAATTACGTAATAAATCAATTTACTATTTAATTCAACAAAGTAAAATAAAAAAGATTACTAAATCTTAATAAAGTTAAGGTGTCGGGTTGGGAAAGATGAAAAAATATTATATCCTAATATAAAAGGTTCGCCCTGACAGTGGGTATAAATCTTTGTCTGAATATAAAAAGGAATACGAGAAAAATGAGCTCGAAATGAAAATAAAACGAAAGCCCGATTCAAATAGACGGAAAATATATTATCACGGGAAAACATATGACCACATTTATACATTCAGGCATATAACAAATATTTATATAAATCTTGAGAAGCTTTTCGCAAAACAAGAATAACAGACGCTTCTAGCCCGGGCATTTCAAGTTTTAAAAACACACTCATCAATGTGCATTACGTGACTCCGTACATGGATACTAAGGCTGTTTACTACTACAACACCCGAGGGACGTCATTTTAGTAATTTAAGTCTTGCCAAATGTCTGAAACTAATTTTTCTAAATTGTTGCCCATATATATTGCACATTGTGTATGAGTTTAGCGTTTGTACGTTGGTCGCAGTTTCCAACGTTACCAAATTATTGTTCTGTTATTTCTGTTCTGTCTTCTGTCACTTGTCAGCCATTTTCTTGTTTAGTGCATTTCATTCACGTTTCAATATTTTGTGTATATAATTATATAAATCAAACATTATTGATGCATTTTTTTGGACTTTTACGAGTGACATTATATTTTTCCGTATCAGGTAATGTCACAGGGTATGAAGTTTTGTCCTTGGAATCACTTACAGGGAAATAATCTGTCAACTTCGCGCCATTTGACGTTTTGACGCCCCTCTGCTCTTGTAGTAAACAGTCTATAGATTAACTTTCTAATGTATAACATGCATGGTAATCGGATTATATTTTTTCTCGCTGTCGAAACATATAATATACGACTACCACAAGGTCTATATTGTTTATTAATAGCTCTTATTTCTTTTATACCTATATATCTACATTAAACAGGTCACCGATATCGATTTTTATAAATACACATTTTACAGCGATTCTAAATGTATAATATTTTATTATATTTTTATATGTAATAAAACAGATCTCATGTTCCCTACTCAACTAATTTCGTTCATATCTTTGGTTAAAAAAAAGATATACCTAAACATACACATACGTGCCACCAAACAATCACAGTGCAAAGCAAAATACGTTTATTCGTTATTCGTTATAGGAAAGATATAGCAAAAAGTGCATATTGAACGTGAATTTAAACGAAGAAATCAAAATCTGAGTACATGGTGAAAATCGCCGCAATATTCCTGAAAACACACTGAGAAAAGGATTTAATTGAGATCAATAAATCAAATTTCTTACCATCCATTAAGTTTTTTAGTTGTATTTGTCGAATTAAAGATCTATTGGTATTAACACGGCACTTATTTCAATGGCAATATATTGATAAAACAATATGTTTTGGAAGGAGCCATTATAAAAGTTGACAGTATTTATATTAAAATCTGTAGCAGAAGTGTTCAAATTGTAATTATATTCTGATTTGCGCTTGCATTGTAATTGCCCTTGTAATTAAATATTTAATTGTGGAAAATAAATATTTTGTATTAGAACTAATCGTTGGATTTAAATCATTTTGAACCATAGGTCATATCAATTGTTGCTATTTTCTCTTTACAAAGAAATTTTGAAAAATAATTATATATTTATTTAAATGTAATATGCAAAAAATAAGAATCAATAATATCAATAAACTATGGCTTATTAGCAGTTTTAAGCGAAAAGGTTTTCTCTTAGCAACAAAGTCGAAAATCCATGTTTTTCTTTTTCTCAAAACATTTAAAAAACCCAAACAGCTAGAGCAATTCCGCAAACACCACCAAGTTATCAAAAGAATTGCCTAACATTTTCCTCACATGACCGTTTTTCTATCTCTTATAGTTTCCGGGATAACAATACATCCAACACATATTTGGGACACCCTGTATAACTATAGATATGCGCAGCTAACTGGATTCATTACCACAAAAGTATTTACGCAAACAATTTTCGTTATCATTAAACTTTCTCGTCATTCCTTTGTGCTAAATATGCTAAAAATTACGTTACCGTAAGCCTATTTATCCACCAAGCTAGGTTTTCGAGAGTCTTTTTAAAATGTCGGAACTCACTTTATCTTTTCGATTACGTTGGCCGCCGTAATAATACTTATGAATATGTAATAAAAGTTATTAAGCCCTAAATAAGGCGACTATAAAGATAAAACAACTTAGGAAACTTCTACTATAAATCCAGAACTTTATAAATTAAGCTGCGTAAATGAGACTTTGGGAAAGTCAGATTAATGACGAAAATAAATGTAAATAAGACGCTAAGTAGGAGACAAGACTGTAATAAATAACTATTTGTTCAGGTAGCAGCGCTGTAAATTACCTAAAGGACTATATAGTCTTAACGCCCTTAATATTTAATGGCCTCATAGAATTTATATTGAAAATTGAGCCTTATAGGGAGATAATTATTTTGCGGTAAAAATTTGAAATAGAGCAAAGAAAGTAATTTATATAGCAGTCAACATAACTGGGAGTAATAACTTCAAACTAAACAATCAAGTTACATGCACATTTTTACTAAAAGTGAGTGTTATAAAATAAAATTATATAATTTGTTTTACTAGTAACTATATGTCTATGTTATGTTATGTTATGTCTGCAATCATTTGGACATTATTATATGAGTATAATTAAAATATTTTTGGTAAAATAAACTCTACTTTAAATGTAAACGGGTAACATATTAACTAGAGTCTATATATAGGCATTTCCTTCTTAGGGTTTTTCTGTGTCTAATATGTGTTATAATATTATAAAACTTTCTAGCAAACAAAAAACTAGCAAATAACGTTTATACTCTTATGTCTGTTTCACACAACGAGACTTGACCAAGCTCAACCATACAGAGGTTAGCAAATGTTATGTTGGATTGATTCTCTTCAGCTTGTACAGATTTGCAGGTGAACTGCATGAACACATGCCTGCGAACACAACACAGGGTGTCTGATTTTTTCCTAGTCGCACCATGAGTATCTTACTTATATTAACAGAGCCATTTATCTTAAGGCGCATATTTAAACTGATCAAAAATCCAACCATCCATAACCAATTGCTGTAATTATAAGATTAATCAATATATTAATCAATATTAATAAATCAATGTTGAAAATAAAATTATTGCAGATTTTTTATTTATTTTTTTAATTTTAATTTTAATTATTAGCTGACAGTTGAAAGGAAAAATAGTGTACAGGGTGGCCCACATAAGATGACCCTATACCTTATCTCGGAAACTGTTAGAGATAGAAAAAAAAGTTTTATACAAAACTTGTTTGCAGTAAAGTAAACTTTTGATTTTTCATACTTTTACATATACAGAGTGATTCAAAAGTAGTGAATCAAACCTAACTTGTGGTTTTTTTAATGGAACGCCCTATATTTTCTTAGGTCATTATATGTGTCTCTAGGAGAGCAGTCAAATGGTTTTTTGTTTATGAAAATGCGTTGCGGCGTTGCCAAGTTATCGTAATTAAAGTGAAATTGCAGATGTTGGAAGAACCATTTGTTTTTTTATAGCCGATTAAACTTTTCGAAAATGTTTATTATGTGACTATTATCAATAGTCTCTCATGTAATATTGACCACACAAAATTAACTTAACTTATATAGGGTGTTCAAATTTGACCTTTGAACTTTTGGATTTTGAAAACGCTCTATCTCAATTGTTTTAAACGGAATGCATATATTTTTTTTCCAAAAATCAATTAAGTGTTTCAATATCTACAATTCATAGAATCAATATCCTATATAAAAATTTTCCCATTTTCGAGATTTTAGTCAATCACAATTTTTTGGTCGTCGTTAATTATTTACGGTCGGTTTCCTATGTAGCTGTGCATAGTATTACTACTAATTTCACTAATTAGTTAATTCATAATTTTGTCAATTTTTATTTATGTGTTTATGTCTAATGTATATTTAAAATAAAAAAAAAAAATTGGTATATTACATTGTTATCTTTCGCTGTCAAAAAATAATTTTTTTCATATATATATTCATTGTTTTGTTTAGTTAATTGTTAATTCTTCTATAAATATATCTGTTTAAAAATTTATTCCATTGTTATTTTTATTTGTATTATGCAGTATGCAGAATTGCAGAATGACAATTAAATTACTCCACAATATTACCACTCGAATTCTTCACCTATAATTAAATGTTTTACATAGTTGTTGATACAAACTACATTCATTCTACACTTTCCCAGATATTAACTAGTTTTTCAAATACGTGCTATGCACAGCTGCCTAGGAAACCGACCGTAAATAATTGACGACGACCAAAAAATAGTGATTGACTAATATCTCGAAAATGGGAACATTTTTATATAGGATATTGATTCTATGAATTGTAGATATTGAAACACTTAATTGATTTTTGGAAAAAAATATATGTTTAAAAAAATTGAGATAGAGCGTTTTCAAAATTCAAAAGTTCAAAGGTCAAATTTGAACACCCTATATAAGTTAAGTTAATTTTGTGTGGTCAATATTACATGAGGGACTATTGGTAATAGTCACATAATAAACATTTTCGAAAAGTTTAATCGGCTATAAAAAACAAATGGTTCTTCCAACATCTGCAATTTCACTTTAATTACGATAACTTGGCAACGCCGCAACGGATTTTCATAAACAAAAAACCATTTGACTGCTCTCCTTGAGACACATATAATGGCCTAAGAAAATATAGGGCGTTCCGTTAAAAAAACCACAAGTTAGGTTTGATTCACTACTTTTGAATCACTCTGTATATGTAAAAGTATGAAAAATCAAAAATTTACTTTACTGCAAACAAGTTTTGTATAAAACTTTTTTTTCTATCTCTAACAGTTTCCGAGATAAGGTATAGGGTCATCTTATGTGGGCCACCCTGTACATAGCTTGGCCGCAAACTGTTTTTATTACTGGATTCCCAGGCTTCCCACATGTGCTAAAGTGTTACTTTCTGGGACAGTTACAGAAATAACTATATTTCGTTCCGGTTAACTAAGTGTTATTTTGATATAGGAAAAAATAATGAAAACGTCAACACACAACAAAAGTTTTCGAAAAAAAAATTTATGCTGTAACAGATAAACTTCCATAGTTGGTTTCTTTTGGGATTACACCACCTGTAAATTAACAAAAAGCAGAAAAGCAGAAGTATACAAATTAATTATTCAAAGTGTAGTAACAAGGCAAACTTCTAAAGTTTGCCCCAAAAAACCACTGTATTAACGTGTGATAAAATAATATTTGATATATTGACTAAATTTTATCAGTGGTTTTTCAGTTTATACAAAATTTTATAATATTACATGTCATATTCTAAAATATGTCCAAATAAAATAGTTATAATAAAAAATTAAAAGAAATTAAACACTTAACTAGCTTTCGTCTAGACGTTTCGAGTTGATCCTCAACTCTTCTTCTGTAGACTATTTTTATGTTGAGAACACTTTATATTGAGAACACTTTAAACTTAATGGTGATAATTGTATTTCGTCGGAAACAATATTCATAGATCAAACATGGCTTCCTCTACTCCAAAAAGATGTTACCAATGGAAAATTAATAATATCATAGTGATCAGTGCATGTGATGACAATTTAAATTAAAAATGTCAATCTGACAAGAACTACTCCTCGTTCATATAAAGTGTTCTCAACATAAAAATAGTCTACAGAAGAAGAGTTGAGGATCAACTCGAAACGTCTAGACGAAAGCTAGTTAAGTGTTTAATTTCTTTTAATTTTTTATTATAACTATTTTATTTGGACATATTTTAGAATATGACATGTAATATTATAAAATTTTGTATAAACTGAAAAACCACTGATAAAATTTAGTCAATATATCAAATATTATTTTATCACACGTTAATACAGTGGTTTTTTGGGGCAAACTTTAGAAGTTTGCCTTGTTACTACACTTTGAATAATTAATTTGTATACTTCTGGTTTTCTGCTTTTTGTTATTTTACAGGTGGTGTAATCCCAAAAGAAACCAACTATGAATCGTCAAAATACACCACAAATAAGTTACAGACATTAGATAAACTTCCATTCATTAATAACCCTGAAATATATCGTCTTCTATTTATTTCAGAGACTTAGTCGACATTCAAGTTACAACTTAAATCGACATCCATAGTTGTTAAATTAGAAATTAAAATAATGATGCTCCGTTATTATTTACGGCTGTGCTGTGTGGTTGGCTACAAAATTGTACAGGGAAGGCATTAGAAATGTATGAATACGGTTTTATAAAGTAAAGTGGATATGCCTTTAAAGCTTCACTTCCAACTCTGTGGAAATATTAAAAGTGTTTTACGATGAATGTAAATATCTGACATGTTTTACATCGCCGTGATAATGAGAATGTTTTAGTATTAAAGTACGGCCATATCGCCACTGTATGAATTTTACAGTGTTGCCGCCATAAAATGTTCATTTCAATATTCGATGGCCCCATGAACTTTTATTAATATGGATTTTTCGAGAGAAAAATAGCTCCACAGGGAAATAAAATGTTTCATACAATTGAAATATGTTTAAATGCTACATATTTTATGTTTTATTTGAAATCTCATTTGAAAGCTACGTAATGCAATTATTTGATAAAACTTTTATGACCGTATGTGATTTAAAATAGTATAATGTTTGTATTGTGCATCCAACTGCATTACGATATGCGTCAATTTCATCTCAATACAGCAGTGGCAGCTTGGCTGGCCATGTATGGAAATTCACATAAATATATTTTTCCCAATAAAATACTAAAACCTGTTATTGTGATTAACTTAATCACTATAGTACCATAAGTGTTTTCAAAACAATCAGTAGTATTTATCCTGGTTAAAAGACGTATGCAATAACATATATTAATCTAACATCAAGTAGGTACTAGCAAAATAAAACCTTCTTGCAATTTTTTATATATTCAGGTATACATGCAAGAATGCGGTCTTATGCGGTAATGCCCAAATTTGTGTATAGAACATTTAAACTTTAATAGATGCAATTAATAATATATGTAGTGTCCAATTCTTATAAAAACGTTTATTAAAGAAAATGTTTCCTGTTTACCCAAGGCCATTATCCTAAAACAAATATATCATTCTATGGCTGTTGACTTGCAATATAAACCTTTCTTATTAAAAAAACCCTCATAAAGAATTTGACAAATAGGTAAGTATGCTATTTGTTTGAAGATGCTGAAAAAAATTACTTCATGGACTACATGCCCCGACTGGCATTGCATTATTCCGGCATATCCACGGATGTCGCCACACCTTTCGTCGAGACCATTCATCGGACTCTGACCGGTTTCGCATTTATTTATAGTGGACTCGATGAACGATAGATAGTGCAACATGAGACTGCCTAAAGGGTCCCCCAAACCAACGCGGATAATCGCAGCACCTGGGGAAGATCGCACCGCTTGCGATTCGCATCATATTGTTTCCATTGCGTTAAATATGTACGTTCACACCAACACGATTTTTTTCGTTTAGACTGCGAATTGTCAGCGTTTATTTCGTAAGGAGTTTTTGTTCGCAATCGGCTGCGTTTTTTCTCGGATCCGTAGTAGTTTCGCAGTCTCTTAACTAAGAAAGTAATTAATAAAATGGAAAAAATCATTGAATTAGTGCGAAAGTATCCTATATTAGACGACCTTTCTTATGACGATTACAAAAATATTCGAAAAAAGTAACAAAAATATAACATAGATTCTCGTCTTTTCGATGGAACGAAAATTGCGGCATTAATGTATGAAATTCCCTATATTGTCGTCTTATTTTATTAATATCGTGAACCCATTTTCTTTTCTTCTTAAGGTTAGATACATAATATGATCAACACATTTATTTTTAAAGAATAATAATAATTTTACCTTAAATTGTCTTCTTCCAATGCAAGCAACACAAATGCTTCTTCTTCATCCGATGATGTATACTTATTTTTGTATGATAGGTAAGTATGTAAGTACAAGTACAAATTGTTTATTTTTCGTTTTCAGCAATAGCAATCAACCTTTTCGATACTGGAAATATGACGCATATGATGCTGTTATATTCGCTTTGGTGTGTCTCTGCGGATTCCGCCATGAATTTCGCTGCGAACTTTCCGTCACGAATCCGTTGCGAATAATTCGCGTTGGTTTGGGGGAGCCTTAAAGGGAAAGTGGTATGTTAATAGTGGTGAGAAACGCCATAGTGCCCTCTTTCGGTATTTGCTACTATCATAGACCGTATGGTACCTAGTTTTTTTTTCGGGATTTTCTTCAAATAAATAAATACGATCGTCTTTTTTAAAAACGATTGATTTCACAGCTATAGTGGCATCTGAGGAAAAACAGGTCGCTATATATTTGTCAATTAGACAATAATTATCAGACAGGTAGTAGCAAAGACGGAAAGAGAGCCCTACGGTATTTCTCACAACTATTAAAAAATATATTATTTGTATCACCATGATCAACTTATTTTCATGGTTTTTATTTTTTAAGAATAATATGTTTGACTTATAGTATAGGTAACTATACTTAGGTATGCATATCTTCTTTACACAACTATATAATATGTGAGTATATATGAGGGTGAGTCAAATTTCATCGTGAAACGTTATTCACTGATAGAAGTGAAGAAAGTAATTAGCTATGTTATCGAAAAATTTTCATTTGTGAGTAAGCTTGATGTAAAACACGTAATTACTGTACCTATACCAATCGTAAAATGATAAGACCAACTTCCAAATGGTTCCTATCATGGTAACCTATTCCTAATGTGAATTTACGCATAAAAGAGTCAGCAAAATATATTTATTAAGAAAAGAACTATGTAATTTATATGTTATTTATATAATTTTATATAATTAAGTAGATAATTGTAACTATAATTATTTCAGCTTTTCAAAGTTTTAAAACTGTTACATAAGCATTTAGTGGTGCATATGTGAAAAACTAAGGAATTGATACGGGTATTGCCCGTTTTAATTCCAATAGAATATTTTTAAGCTAATAAAAACTTTAAATTTCCGGTATCTATTCTGTGCCCTAAAGCAATAAAATAAATTAAGTGCTATGCGAACCATTTCGTGGATTATTAAATAAGTCACGACCCATTGACTGAAACTATTCTATGGATAACTGTAAGCACTAATGTGCAAAGTTGGCCCTATTTACAGCTAGATGGGTCATGTTAATGTATAGTTGGGTTCACGTTAGTTCCTTTTGTATTTATTTATGTGTGCAAATTGAAGTTTAAATGAGGGCTACAAATTACTATGGGTTCTAATGAAAACGTGTACTATTTGTAATAGTAGGTAGCAAAAGATTTTTTTTTTACTTTCGTGACAAACTACTTGCAGCCTGTAGGTATTTATCATAATTATCTTTTGCGCAATATTATATACATCCTATAAACTATTTAATAAAGACGTTATTATTCTTTCTTTCATTTTGTATTTGACAGCAGTTATTGAATATAACCGTCATTTGGTTTTATTATTTAACCAGAAAATGAAATTGACGCACTGAGAAAACAGACAAATATTGTGGAAGGAAAAGGACATTAGCTTTTTTCCAAGTTTTTTATTTTTGTTATTAAAATATTCCCTAAACTGAAAATGATTTCTAAAAATGGTAAATTTGACACGCATTATTTGTTGTTTATTTGCTGCCTTAAATAGTATATAATATTTTTATCTATAGTTAGCTCATAGTTATAAGGCGATAACAAGCCTGACTGAAATATTTAACTGAAATAAATAATAATAGTCTAATAAAGTAGCAGTATTACAGGTTTTAGGAACAATAAATAGTTAAATATAATATAGAATTTATAGTTTTATAGCACTTTCAAATCTAAAACTATTTCACCTGGTTTACTCTATGCACTGTGTCCAAAAAGCAAGCAATAAAACTAATATATCTTTTCCGATTGTACAGTAGGACCACTCTGTGTATATTCACACAAAATATCCATCTAGTTCAGAGGCTGCTTAGCTGGCCTCCAATAATATGGGATATAACATCAAAGAGTAATATTAAAAAAAAATTACACTCCACACCCACCGACATTACCAGTGCCGAAGCTGGATATCGAACCCAGACCATAATAGACTATAAGCGACCAGTGATGCCACAACACGCTTTCTATTTAATGTAGAGACAAACAGTATTTTTAACAATTATTGTAAATTAGAGGAGACACTTTTTTATATAGGTACACCTTCATCAGTGTTTAAAAAGAACGAAACTGAGTGAATACGAAGAGAATAGAATAATTTCAATTAAGTATTCGTTGAATTCGGTATCAAAATATCAAAAAAAAAAACTACTAGAATAACACTATAGTGCATATTTGTAGTGGCGAGATACAGTGAAATACACTGCAGTGCCCTCTTTGGGTCTTTGCTACTATCTGTCTGACAATTATTGTCTAATTGACAGACAGATAACGATCTGCAGAAAGCAGATGCCATTACAGCGACCTCTATTGCCTTTGAGGAAGACAATCCTACTTAATTATTGGAAGGAGATGCCGAAAACAACTACTCCACGGCCAATATGCCCCGACTGGCGTTGCATTACATCAACATCTCCATGGATGTCGCCACATCCTTCATCAAGACCAAATACCAGACAATGACCGGTTTCGATCTTGTTATGATCTCATCTGATCGGTCATTGTCTGGTATTTGGTCTTGATGAAGGATGTGGCGACATCCATGGAGATGTTGATGTAATGCAACGCCAGTCGGGGCATATTTGCCGCGGAGTAGTTGTTTTCGGCATCTCCTTCCAATAATTACTATAGTGCATATTTGTAACATCCGCTACTCCAGTCGTTCTCAAAACTTTCGAGCACTATCGAGACCGATCGAGCAAAACTTTGGAATCTGGAGACCATGCGAGAAGGTCCTGGATTATTCTAGAACTAGTTTGAAAATAATAATAATATAAGAAATCGCATTTGTATAAGCTATTAATTGACGAATGGGCTGGAGTTGTGATTTAAACAGTGAAAAGCGCATATCCGCGAATAGAGATCCAAGTGATAATAAGTGATAGAAAGTAGTCAGAGTGGATCTACATGATAATAGTGATAAAGAATTATTAGAAACATTTTTAGGTATTTTGTAAGATCATTGTTTATACTGTTTGAGTTTGTAAATGTAAATATTTTAATACTTTAAAGTAAATAAATACTTTTGTGTATGTAACAGTATATGTATGTTTTAATATACATATCTATAATGAATTAGTTATTTTCACTTCATAAATTTCTCATCTACTTGATACAGTATCCTGTTAGAATATTCCTTTTGTACATCGTCCTCTACAGAACAAATGCCTATACCGCTGCTTGTTTCGTGTTACTCCCAAATTAATGTTATTGTTATTGTGTTTATGGCGCTATTGTTCTTTAATGTTCGATGTATAAAACGATGTTAAATTATGGCAAGGAGTGTTAAGCGAGTTAACATACTGAGGGCACGACTCGAAAAACCTTGTAAGACTTATTTGGTTAAGGAATTTAGACTTTTAAATTTTTTAATCATGAAAGTAAAGAGTAATTTATGTCTCGTTTGTAAATATTTGAAATGGAAGAATAAGAAATTCGTATACCGACTCAAGGTCATTTATTATTGTTATTGTTATTAGGCGTTTTTAAATATAAAGATGTGATATATGTGTTGCTTTTATAGCTACCTACATATAATTAGGTACACCTACATAATACAATTGGTCTAATTATCCATATAAAGTTATTATTACTGTCAGCTACTGTTGGAGGTTGTTCCATAACGAGATTATGCCGTTTGTTTTTTTGTATATTATAATGGGAAAAGGCATTATATAAAAAGTCTGGTAGAACTAAATTAAGCATCAAAATAGTAAGTGAATTTTTTTTTCATTTTAATATAAATTGTATATATATTGTATATTATATCATTCAAAGTACAGTCGATACCTACAGTCAGTTCATATATAGTAAGACCCGTATAAATTCATTATTTCAAAAACTGTAACGTTTTTGAAATATCGCTCGGACACGTCGATTTTCTTTTCTTCTTATACTTGTTCTACATATATTAAATTTTTTACAGGGCGACTCAATGAAGCTACGTCAATATAAACTTCAATATTTTAAATGGAATACCCAGTAGTGTTTTACTAATTTGGAAAGAACTCGTTTTTACGAATACGGTCATATAAGGTTTTATCTCTAATAATAAGGGAGATATACTCAAAAAAGTGTGTCGTAAGTGCGATGTGTTGGAGAAAGACTGTGCCTAGCAACGAATAGATATTCTCTTTCTATCATATTGCTCTTATGATACACTTTTTTGGGTAAATCTTCCTTATTATTAGAGATAGACCTATAGAACCTGGAACTTTCTCTGAACCTCCACTTTTGTAGTAGTTTGGAATCTCTTAGGTCCTTGCCTATTATCTCGTAGGCAAGGAATCTCCGGCTTTTCATCCTATCCGAGAAATGGTACGTTTTCCACAAAAACATCGCCAAAGTGAATATGGCTATATGAATTCACCGACTTACAGGCCACTAGGAGGTGCGATTATGCATCATGATCTCTCCATTTCTACTGGTTACTCATCTAAGTACTAAGCCCGACCAACTTGCTTGGCCATCATATCGGTGATATCGAATTGAGGTGGTATGGTATCTTATCTCAATTTATGAACGTTAAGTCACCACCAAGGCTTGCCTTTATTAGAAAAATATATATAAAGTTATTAAAACATTTGGAATTAATCATTTCCCGATTTCAGGTCAAATCAAAACTGAAGTTACTGATCGATTATAGGCACGCTTAAAATTTAAGTTAAAGTTGCTGGAAGCATTTTTACGGAAAATTGAATTTCCTCTAAATTGATATTTTTACGTCAACATTTATTATGGATTTGTAGTAGCGTAATAGAAATTCTATACGTACTTTTTACCTATAAATAGGTTCCTATAACCTTTCATTATTCCAATAAAACATTTACGCAAAAAACTCGAAAAGTAAGAATTTTGGACATTTTGGGACGTACTCTGCTACTTTTAAATATCGATATAGGCACTAAAGTTTAATCATAATATGGAAACTAGTCAATGGTGATAGTTAGCCCGAAAAATTTTTCAAGAAAAATGTAAAAAATTTTGGTTGTCAATATTTTGTCCCAACGCTATTTAATTAAAAAAACCGTTTAGTGACATATTGAATTTTATATTTACGACAGAAATTACAATAAATATATATAATAATAATAAAAAATAATAATTAATAAGACCAGCATAAAAAATTGTAAAATATTACATTTGGAATTCTTATTACATTATTATATGAAGCAATTAAATTTTCTGAAGTTAGATTTTTTATTTATCGTATTTTTTCCTTTAATCTTTATAATTTTCTCGAGCAACATTTTTCTATTATTACTTTTATTATTTATTATGACTGAATCACAATGAAAAACGTGTAATGTATTACAGCAATGTTCGGCAATTTTTTAGTGGATTTAACGTTCTCTCTTATGATCATACTAGTTTCTAGTTTTAAAAATTACTATTTAAAAACGTTCTTATGAAGATTTTTTAACAATCGCAAGTTTTAATCATATATGCGTTTTTGGGTTTTTACCCAATACTTGGGTTATTACTAATATTCTGTTGATTAAGCTTCGAGGGTTAAATATTGTTAGCAAAATTTGATTTGTGGTAATACTCATCGAACAATATTTTTCTGTCAAAGGTCTGTATTTAAAAGTGTTAATAATATTGATTTTTATGAGCGAAGTCAATTATGAAGTCTGAGTGGTATAGTTAGGTGTTCGCCACTTGATAAATTGTAAAAAATTTAAATAAGCAAAAGTTATGTAATATAATGTTAAGGATTTTAAAACAAATAATCGAAGAGTTTAAAAAAATATTCTATAGGTATATAAACCCAACCACTAGAATTTTGTATAGGAATGCAAACAATAAATAAATTATTTTAAGTCGAATAATAAATAAAATATAATACTATTAACTGTCAATATTTATTAGTGATGTAAAGTACCTACACCCATCAAGGTATTTTATTATTGTTTAACTAATGATACTAAAATAAATACTGCTGCATAAATATAAATGCAGTTTCAATAACTATCTTTTTTAATATTGCAAACAAGCTATAAAGTTTAAATTACAGTATAGATAAAACTTAATCAGATTTAAATTAAATGTAGTATTAATAAAAGCAAATATCAGCACATAAATATTTTATGTAACTGTTACCTTGTAGTGCTTTGTATACTGGCAAAATTTTATGAGTTTTGAAAGGAGTAAGTCGTATGTTTTTAAAGTGTATGCTTTTAGTTGGTACACTTAATAGTACTTTCATTATAATTGATAGTTGTAGTTGGTCCTCCTCGATTACCAGCTCAGGACAATTTGTATTACACAGTTCTGGGCATTCACTGAGAATAACTTTGTTTAAGGAGGAAAAAAACGAACAAAATATCAAGATCCGCTGTTCGAACTCCGTAAACTTCACTCCAACCATATTATTAAGCTTGTGGTACTGATCAGTAGGGCCCTTTCAACTCCAGACAGTTTTCAGAATTAAAGCACCTCTCTCGCTTGAAAAGGGGTGTTTAAAAAGGAATATCTGCAAAACCATGAAGGAGTTTACACAAATACGTATAGGTATACACTATACTATACGGTAAAATCATTAATTTTCTATTCGATTTCGAAGGTACGTCGACTAGATACATAATTATCCAATTTAGTATATTGAACTAGTAATATCTTGTTTATTTATGTCTTTACATTAAATTCAGGGAGATTTTAAAGGACTTTAAAGCAAATATAACGTTAAAGACTTACAGAAAATTGCATGTCTTTATATAAAGGAAGTGCCTATATTATTAAATTAATGGAACTGCCATTGGCTGTAAAATATAAACGTTTTATGTGAACATATTGTGCCCTCAGCAAATGTACAATTCCGGTATTATTGATCTCGCCGAGCCCGAGGGAGCAATACAAGACGTTTCAGTGAGGAAAATATAACTGCAATGCGTGTTTTTCATACACATATACTGTGTAATATCCATAAAATACATATTGCTATAAAAGTTGCCCTTTGTCAGTTTTCCCGTTTTATTTCGTAGTCGATCTGTGCAAGTAAAATATTTAAGAAAATGTGAATCCGACATGAATTTTATTTGTTTAATCTGACATGGGTCTTATTAAATGTATCCGTATACCCTTCGTTAGAACGTATATTTTTAGCTCTACTTCATTCTATTACAATTTCAGGTCTCATATCAAACGCCCCAGCCCTTATTTTCTTTAGTAGAGATATTTTGACTGTCAACGAAAACTGGAAATGTCGTTGGTATATGCAATGATTAACATGTGATGTTAATAGTAGTAGTAGTAGCAACTAATATATACTAATTGTATTTGCTCTCCACCCTTTGTATTTGCCCTGAGAAACAAAACGACAATAGGAAAATTTCTCATTCCATAATGTAATCAAGATACGAAGAGAAAATGTTTCAAATAGTTTTTATCTTCTCGCAAAACTTAAAAATTTTCAAATTGCAAATTAATTTCCAAGAAGTGCATATTACCTACATTTGGAGGGTAGTCTATATAACACCTAAGCTTCTGTGTACCTTCTTTGGGTAGTCGTCTCACCTAAGTTCCTAACGGACCTATTCTAGCGAAAAAGATGGTGAGCACATAGCTGAATTTCTCTAGTAATTACAACATTCACCTATTATGGACTCTGTAGTGGATACTCCGACCAAAACCCCTCCCTTTTTTCCCAGAAACCAGTCACCGGAACCGTCCTTGTGAACATACTTCAGTGACTAACCCAATGACTCTAACCTCTCTCGTCCCTCTCGTCCTGCTCCTTGGTCATAATCTTTCCCACCGGTTCCTCTATTGCCTTCCAACAGCCTGAGCTTTGAAGCATTATGTTTATCATGGTTTCAGCCCGGATAGGCTGCTCTACTTTGGCCTCCGCCTCCTACCTTTCCCTTTCCCATCTAAGGCACCAGAACATAGTATGTTCAGCCGTGTCTTCTGCCCCACATTATACACAACCGGGGTCTCCTATTTTTCCAATACCATAGGTATATATCCTAAAGAAACCGTGACCAGTAAGTACCTGGGTTAGATGGTAAGCCGTCTGCCCATGGTTCCTGCCAATCCACGGTCCTAGGTCCGTGGCTCAGGGCTCTAGTCCACGCTCCCTTCATCCCCGAACTCCACTCCTCCTGCCATATTTTCACTATGGCAGCTTTTTCCTCCCTGCGTGCCACCTTTCTATCCATTATGCTATGCCAGATTGCACGCCTCTCAAGGTCTGTAGCGGATGCGACAACAGAACATTCACAAAGTACGCGTCGGGCCGTTTCGTCTTCTTCAGTCTCTACACGGGGCGGGTGTTTGATTTAAAATTTTAAGAGTGTTTTGTTAGTTGGCAATGTCCGGTAAGAATTCCAGTTACGCGTCCTAGGTTTCCTCTGGATATAATCCTAGGTAGTTTATTGCTGTATCTCTGGTGGGGTTCCATAAGTGGCAAATTGAAGTTTCCTGCGACATCCCGCGGATTTTTAAATTTCCTGTGAATCATTTGGATCCTTTTTGCTAAGGTTAATGTCTGGGCTCTTGGTTTCATTACCCAGGTTGTTGTTTCCTGGGGCACTGTTCATATTATGTTTGATTAATTTAACATTTCACGTGAATTTGAATAAGAACATTGATACTGAACAGTATTATTGAGGTTAATACATTTTCCTTGCGGACTATAGTTGGTTTTAGAGTGCCTATCTCCCGATGATTATATAACTCGGCGAAATGTGTATCATGGTAATATTTTGGTTGCATATATCCTTTTGGATACCCAATTTTTATATAAACGAAATAAACTCTAACGTTTTTGAATCCTTGCGTATTTAAATATTCATGTTCGAAGCATTTACATACATATGGACTAGAGTGATATTCTGCATTTACTTTGAATTTTAAATTTTGATGTAATCATATTCGAAATTAAATCAGTTCATTCTGAAACTCCAGCAAAGTCGATTCGCCGCTAACTTTGATGATAAGATTGAAAAGTTTCCTCGTTCGTTTTTTTGTTATCATAGCTTTATATGAAATTATTTTAACTTTATTGATGGCACGTTTGTTTGAAATAAGTTTTCTTTTGCAAACTGTTCCATATAAAATATTAGGATTCAACTTCGGGTTTTCTTATATAGTATTTTCTTTTATCCCTTTTATAAGTAATTCAACCTATGCAATATGTTACCAAAGACGTACGGAAAGAAAATTAAATAAAAATGTATGATAAAATAAGTAAAGCAAAAAAGTTTGTGTCGTGCAAAGATTTCACGAGAAAGACCTATATAATGCAACAAAATTTCTTTCATTCGTCTTTTCTCTTTCCTCATTTTCCCTGTTTCTGTTGTATTCATTATTAACTTGATCGATACCACAAAGAGTCATTAAATTATTTTAAATTTTTCTCGAAAACTTGTTTAAACTAGTTTTTTAAAATATTTCTTCTTTAAGTAATCCAACTTGTTTCAAACTTTTAATATGTTTTATCTATGTCGTTTGTCTTACAGTCATTTTTAAATTTGAAAGCTCTTCAGTACCTTCAAATCGAACTAACTTCAATAGAGTTAACTTTTGGTACTTTTTTTGTTTTAAAATCATGTCTTGAAGTGGCTGAAATTGTTGACTGAAGGTGTGCTTTACTTTATGCCAGCTATAAGTCATTATATAGGTAACGCCCGTAAGTTATAAAACCGACCCTCATCTACATACTTTTGTATGAGAACCAAATATATTATTAATACTTATTAATGGTATTATTAACTAGGTAACCAGTAACTTTAATTTTAAATGATTTATAAGCAGCACAACTTTTTGTTTAAAATGCCTAGTTTTATGGCATATATCTTGTCAATATATTTACCATTTTATTGTTCTTAGACTTATTAATAATAACAATAATAATAATGTAGGTAGACAGACAATACATAAATATGGTGTATGCTATTTTTCTATTTATTTCTTTCCCACGTTACATGAAGGTACT
The DNA here is from genome assembly GCA_963924545.1 of Pogonocherus hispidulus. NCBI lineage: Eukaryota > Metazoa > Arthropoda > Insecta > Coleoptera > Cerambycidae > Pogonocherus > Pogonocherus hispidulus. Next base: position 15,006,137 of record OZ004696.1, on the reverse strand, counting down.
ATATACAATTTAGTATAATTATTATAACAAGTAACTACAGAAAAAAATAAGAATAAATTAGTGCAATTGAGATACCGGAACTTTGACAGTAAACAACTATAAATCATTAAATAACTAGTTTCAGCTCTTTTAGTAATGAAACATTTCTTTTTCGTTTTTCAGGTATTGTTAACATTTTTATAAAAGGGTCATGCAACGAAGTACTATTAAAGCAGTTTGCCCAAAGCTTTACTATTAAACTTGAAAATGGAACACAGATTATGCACACCAAGTTGTAAATCAACATTTAGACAGCTGAAAGCTTGACTTGACACGCAACGAAATAATTAATTTGAGTATTTTTTTACGACGTAGGCCAATATAATTAGTATTTACTTGTTACTATTTACAATACAGAAGTAATAATTACTTTTGAATTATCGGCTTCATGTTTTTTTTCTTTTTGTTAGGAAATTTAATAAGTCAGGTTGAAATAGGTCGTTTACTGACAAATGCAACTTGATATTTATTTATGTATTTTCAATTTAACAAATAATAAATCATTATTTTATTATTCCTTTCTTTGAAACGTTATTTTATTTATGTCTCTGAATAATATTTATGATGTGGAGCTAATTCATTTTGAGACGACGTGAAAATATTGTAGACAATTACGAACAGTTACATTTACACGTAAATCATGTCATTTTGATTGATTTCATAAATGATTAACTTATTTGCTTTGCGCTTATCTATTCAATAATTTGATATTAGTCAATGATGGTATGTATGTATTTAGGTGTATGAGGTTGGTACTGAAACAGTTGGTCTGACAAGAACAAATGAGTTTTTGAACAAACGCTAAACCACTATAATATACTTCTGACACATATTTAGCTAAGCAAGCCACAACAACTCTCACCAACAATGTGAGACTATAGAAAACGTGTTTGCTTTTGAGTAAAGAATAATTAATAAGGTATTTTTCTTTAATATAGATCAGTTTCAAGAAGAGTTATAAAAACTAAGGTACTATCTTTAATGGCATACGAGTGAAAATTAGTAATATATATAGAAATATTTCACAAACTTAGTCTTTGTGAAATATTTCTCTATCACTATACAGGGTGTACCACGTAGACCTTCAATTAGTCGTTTCTAGAATGCTATACGCATATACTGGCGTTATAAAAATTTTTATACGGGGTTTCTCGCAGTTTTCTATCTATTAAAAATATTGGCGTTGAGGTGCTACTTCGGTTCCACCGGAAGTGGGTGTCAACTCGCTTATTTCAAATGGAATATGGTATTTTTTCGTTTTTGGAATCCACGTCAAATTTGAAAGTAAGTTTTCTAAGCATACCCCATTCTCTTAATCGTTTTCGAGATATTTTGATTTTTTCAAAAATTTTTCTAGTACCTATTCTAGAAGCGATTAATTGAAGGTCTACGTGATACACCCTGTATATCCAATATAAAGAGGAATTAAAAAATATATTCATTTATCTTTGGAAAAATTCTCTTACGAATTTTCATAATAAGTTCGTTAACTATAAATCTTTTGTTTTTACTTTTATGTGTGATTTTCAGGAAAAAAGTAATGAAGAAAAATAATTTTTATCGTGGCTTTATAATATGATTTGATCTAATAGCACTAGAATAGTTTCTGTATCATTTATTTGTTTGTCTTTATATGTGACTGCCATTCTTTTATTTTTTCTATTAATTGGTGAATGCGCCAGGAATATATTGCACATCATAATACTATTGATGTAAGTACCTACGAGTATTTGTCCAAAGATATCATAATTAAAGATAATTTTTTATTACTTAGATGTAGGTATATGTATCGATATTTATACAGATATAAGAGATACGCCATGCAAAATATTCAAATGATGCTGAAACTGAGTGGAAAGTTTTATTTGCATTTTCTACAATTAGTACAAGTTATATAAATAATTATTATATTTAAAAAGTAAATAGTTTTTCCCATTTCCTATGAAATTTGGTTTTTTATAAATATTCTAGTATAAATAATGTAATAGTCTGTTCAATATCAAGCCTTATCTACATTTCAATATGACATATTTGGTAACTATAAATATCTACTTGTCTCATTTAGGAAAACTAAAGTTGGTAAACCATTTGAGAAAACTAAACATTTAATTCAGTAGAATAAATATTTTTCTCCTTGGCAATTAAATTTATTAGATAGGTAATATTAAATATTTAATATTAGATCTTTAATTCCCCAAATAGGTAAAAATAAATAATTCAATTGGTAGTAAGAAATTTTGCTTATCTCAATTAAATCCTTTTTTCAGTGCATGTTCACCAAATTTCCAAACATTCAAGTACAGGGATAATCTTATTTCATGAAGTCAAAGTTTACCCGTCAATTTTAATGTAATATTCAATGATAGATATCAGATGTATATTAAAGTGGCTTCTCAACCATATACCATATTGTATGTTATAAGTCTCTATCGTACGTATCAACGAGAAGAATAAAAAAATGTAATAAAAAGTTTATCTTTCCATTAAAAATAACAAAGTTTGCAGGTTTTAGTTTACAGTTTACAGCAGGATATGCAACGATATTGAAATTATTTTAGTTAAAAATATTTCTGAAAAAAATTGTCACCCCCAACATCCCAAAACGTCTGTTACGATCTACGACCCGGTAAAATTGCTTACCTAATTATAAAAAACAAATTGACGAAATATCTTGAAGAAAAATATACTAACATAATAAAAACATGATTCTGATTACTTTTCTAAATACGAAGAGGATTCTTACCCATAAAACGCAACGCAAAACCTGGTGGTTCTATAAAACTAATTGATGCTCTCAATGCTACCCTACAAACTTAGTTAATTACTTATCATATTGTACTAATTTTGTCAATTGTTAATATTGGAATATATTTACTTATATGACAATCCATTAATTTCGAGAAGTATTTTATGAGTGCTAAATGTATCTTCATATAAAAAGTGTAAGAATCTATCCTTGAGGCTTTAGACAAGCAGACTTAAGTTTTCTATGCATGTCCAAAATTATTAACCCTATTCAACGCAGTTTCTTATTATTCTCATAATTTATGTAACAACTACCTACGTCACCTAAGTTTTACATATAAACACTATACCACCAAAAAAATTACTCCTAGTTAAATATGAAAGAGGTACCTACACTTGTTTGGTCTCCTGTTTCTTGTTTAGACTGATTATTGCTAGGTCACCAGATTTGGCTCGACCAAAGAGTCTTTGATAGAATTTTCAATTATAAAAGTCACTAAATAATAAATAGTTATTAAAGAATAATTTAAATTGTTCAAAAAATAAAAGAATGAATCCTATAAAAAATCTATGTGAATTATTTATGATCTATGAAGTGAAATGCAAGGATCAGCAATGTTATATTATCCTGGGAATTTGCAGCTTAATCTAACACTTATATATCTTTAAAGATACCTTGTAGGTACAAATTGAAAATAACAATTATTTGTCACAATGGTAATAAAGACATTTATTGATAAGTAGGCGATCCCTCAATAGCTTAACGGCACATTAAGAAGTCTACAGCAAAAATAATTACTTTGAGGTGTAATTATCTACAAGTTTTTATTTATTGTATTTAATGTAATTATATTTCCATCATATTATACGAAAAATAAGTCTTGTGTAGTAAATTGCACGCCTAAAGGCTGTAATAACATGGATATTATTTGACGTAATAAAAAATAAACGAGTTCTTCTACAACGTATAATCAAAAAACCATCAGCATTATGTCAACAAAATGCTTTTATTTTTGTAGTTGAGTAATGTTCGTTATTTAAGTGAATAAAAATAACTAAACAAAAGGTAAATGTATGGCAAACCATGATAATATAAATAACGTATTTAATTACACTTCCTGTTTCAGTAAAATACTTCAGATAAACTTAAACATATATTCAGTAAATAACAAAGTGCGATACCCTAGGTGTATAACAGGTTCTTCGATATACTATCTTGCTTTGTGTTATTTTCGTCTATGTAGATAGCAGTATCGGATTAAAATTAATTAAAATAGAACGTGCAAATAGAACATAGATAAATGAACCTTTGTGTTGCTTTGCAGTTTATTATACTGCACTTTTTTCGAAATCAGTTTATGCAATCTTGCCTTCTATATAGGGTAAGATAGGACAGTTAGACAGGCAATAGCCTGCACTAATCCTTGACAGAAATCTGAGGAGGTATTGAAAAAATATAACAATATTCAAATATATTTCATATCATGCCTATAAGTCATGCCATTATACGGGGAAGAGTCAGTTTTAAAAAAATACAAACTTTTGGTTTACAGAATTGTACCGCTACCTTGGTTAGACGAGTATAGAGTGTATAGGGATACGAATTTTGTAAAATGTGTTTTAAAATAAGTTAGTAACATGTGAAGCTAAAGAGTTTAATTAATTTTGTATCACGTATATATTCATTAGGTATTATGATTGCGTTTATTACGATCTTTCTTTCATCAGTATATTAGCAGACCAAATAATAATAATAATAATAATAATAATAATAATAATAATAATAATAATAATAATAATAATAATATTTATTAATCCTTTAAGACAAAATATACAATGTATAGGACAAGTCAAAACAGTTTAGACAAACAATAACAATACAATTATTATAAAAATATATAAACATCGGATATTATCGTCGTTAATAAATTCCTGGATGCTATAGTAACATCTGGCAAGTAACAACTCTTTAACAGACAATTTAAAAATATAACTATTCATCACTTTGTATTTTTGTGGCAATTTATTAAATAATTTTATCCCCTGGTATATTGCAGACATTTCAAATTTTTTTCTTTTGTGTAGAGGAACACTTAACAGATTACAATTACGAGTAGGATAATCATGAAAATAAGAATTCTTATCAATGTGATGAATATTATCTCTAACATACAATAGAGACTTGTAAATATAAATACATGGGAAAGTCAATATTCTATTGTCGACGAATACCAAATATTCTCCGAAGTATTCGCTTCTGTGCTATAAAAATCCTACCATTATTTACAGCATTTCCCCAAAGGATTACATTATATGAAAGATGACTGTATACTAAACTATAATAAACATTCAACAGTGCAGACAGGGGCATAGTATCACGTATTCGAGATATAGCATAGAACGACCTATTAAGTGTCTTACTAAGCATGTCTATGTGCTCCGTCCACTTAAGTTGACAATCAAGGTAGACTCCTAAGAATTTGGTGCTATTAGAAGATTCTAATACAACGTCGTTGCACTTAAAATATAATTCCGAATCAGTTCCGCTTTGGATTCGGAAGCAAACAATCTTTGTCTTGTCAACATTTACTATTAGATTATTGGATTTGCACCAATTGACAAATGTCGTAATAAAATGTTCACAAACTATAACAAGTTCCTCAGGGGTCCGAGCTGAAGCCACTGAGGATGTATCATCGGCAAACAAAGTCAAACTCGATGAGTCGATATGATTCGGTAAATCATTGACAAATAGCAAGAAAATGAGGGGCCCCAGCACCGATCCCTGAGGGACTCCCAAATCTATATTATGATTGATAGAAGTGGCATCATGCACCTTCACAACCATTGTCCTACCGGAAAGATAATCGATAATCCAATCCAGGAATATCCCTCTGAATCCAATATTATACAATTTACTCCCAATAAAAGAGATATCTAAGCAATCGAAAGCACGCGTCAAGTCAAAAAATATACCTGCAACGTATTCGCCCTTGTCTAGGAGCTCATGAATTCTATTGGTCAGACTGCAGGCTGCTGACTGTGTAGATTTGCCCGCTTGGAAGCCGTGTTGACAACTTGTCATAATTCCATATTTATCAAGGAAAACAAAAATTCTGTTAAAAACCACTCTTTCAGATACCTTCAAGAATACGCTTAGTAGTGAAATAGGTCTGTAATTGGTTATATCTTCAGGATTATCTTTCTTATAAACAGGAACAACGATTGCCCTTTTTAATGCGTCAGGAAAATGACCATTGCATATAGATAAATTAATTAACTTGGCAACATGGTCAACTATATGAACCGACATAATTTTAAGTAGTTTTGCAGTGAAGCAATCAATACCAGTGCTATTGTTGTTTTTTAAATTATTTATGACAGATAAAACCTCGTTACCGTCAACTGGGCTGAAGAAAAAAGTATGGTTGTGTATTTCTGAGGCGGTACAGCTTTTAGACCTAGAATTGCCAAAATGTGTTATTACCTTTTTTTTAGTTACTGTAGCGAAATATTCGCCAAAAGCGTTGGCCAGTTGACCGTGGTCGGTGCAGCGGTTGCCATCCAAATTCAGAGTGATATTCCTTTTATGATTAGAACGTCTACTAGGAATAGGATACTAATTCTATATAAAGTAACTGATCTACTAGCTGATCTGATAACTAACTGGGGACTAGGCAATATCCATTGTTTTATGACCCATACTACTAAATACTAGAAAACATTTCGATTTCAATGGGTTAATTTCATGAGATGAAGAAGTTTTTCCCATGTAAATTATTTTGGAAAATATGTTGTTCCCTAATCTTGAAATCTATCCATCATCTATCCACCTATCAAAATGGTTAACAGAGAAGTTGGAAGGTTTACCCATTGCACCACCTAGTTTTTCTGTGATTAATTTGAATGATTTCATTAATAAGGTGGAAAATATCCAGTTGCAAAAAGGTGAAGCTTTGATATCCTTTGACATTTGTTTATTGTCTCCAAATGTTCCTATACCACAAACCTTGGACTATCTTGGGGATCTACTCAAATCAAATAACAATGGTACGGCAATGGGTAACTCTTGCCAATATCTTCATGGACAGATTTGCAACGGAGACAAAAGAAGAATTCGAGTATTTCCCCAGGGTTTGGTTTAGATATGTAGATGATATCTTTCCAGTGTTTGATACAAAAGTTACTGATATTGATAACTTTCTTTCTAAATTGAACAGTCGTTTCACGTCAGTTAAATTTACATATGAAATTGAAAACTCTGGACAACTACCATTCTTAGTTATATTAATAATTAGAAATAGTGAAAATAAGTTAGAATTTGACATATATTCTGAAAAGATACCAGCACTTTAAGATATATCCTTAAGGACTCTCACCAGTGTGCTCAACACAAAATGGCGAGTTTCAGATTTTTTAATTCATCGCCTATTAAGCTTCCCCTTATATAAGGAGAGGTTTGAAAAAGAAAAAGCATTGATTAGGGAGTAATGAAAGTTCTTAGAGTTTTGTAAGTTTAATTGATAAAATAATGAGCAAACATTATTTTGGAAAATATGTTGTTCCTTGAATGGTTCAATGTAAATATTTAATTTATAATAATTTGATCGTTATTCTAGTTGTACTTTTTATATCCCAACTGAAATAGTTTCAAACTGCATAACTTTGAATACATTTACGAAATACATATTTGAATGTTAGCTTTTCGCGGATATGCATGTTTGAGACGTTTCCGTCACTGCATGTGTTTGATTTAAATCAGTTTTAAAATTTTTCAAATCAAAACGAGTTATAACTTATCAAATAAAACTTTCAGTCAACAGCGTTTGCAATTCGTACCCGTCATTCAGTTCCTTTATATTTTATACTTCTGTTTAACATATAGGTAACTGCGTATTTTAAAAAATTGAAATGGAAGTAGTATTACCGGTTGCTGAACGGTATTGACATGAGAATGGAAATGTAAAGTGAATAAATAACCGATGTATCGAAGCAGGTACGTCAAAATGTATAATTATATTTGATAAATGACATAAAACTGTTATATATAATTTAAATTGCCGTAATTGAATATGCTTGGCCGCTTGTTAGTCAGAAATTTTAAACGTTATATCTTTTTGTGCAAATGTATTATTATAATTTTACGTTGATGTAACTTATTATTTCAGTAAGATTTTGACTTAAAAAGAAATGAAAGTCGATGCACCTTCCTTCAGATTTATTTTTAGCGATGGTAAATGTATACAGAGTACTATGTACGATGAGTACATAGTACTCGAAATGTACAAGGTGGTTCAAATTCATTTCTTTTTAATGTTATTGTCTTCACGAACTCATCTGTCAAATTGAAGATTTTGACTGGCAAACTTGTTTCTCGTGCATAATTTGCAAAATGTAAGAAAGTGTGTTAATCACTATATTGAAAAAAGCTAGTTTGCGAAAATATAGTACTTACCAAAAATTCCGTTATTATAATTTTTTCAATATTGCGTTGCTTTGTTATCTATAGTACAACGATTTAATCATTTTCTCATAAATACTTTAGTTTAAGATTTATATTTTGCACTTTTAAAGTATATTATCTATTCGTATATTGATTAAAAAATGAGACACAAATATGTAATACAAAGCCAGAGCAGAGAAAAATGCTTGTAGAAGAACACATACATATCTAACTATATTTTTTTTATGAACACTACCCAACAGATACAATCCTATTACAGGACAGGAGATACACAAAAGTATCTCCTGATACAAAAACGTATAGAAAATACATACAAGATTAAAAGAAGCGGGTATAAAGCAGACTATAAAAGATAACTATAAACTATCTAAGGAGCATAAAACTAATTACAAGTTGAATCAAAAGAGCAACATTAAGATTTTTTATCGGGACCATGCTACAGCAAAAGATATCAGTAAAACCAGATACCTACTTTAGTACAGTTGGTGCAAATTCGACATAATGGAGAAAATTTGTATCGTGCTGTAGGAAGAGGGAAAGTTGTACGTTGCCTTGGAAGTTACTCTTGGTATGTGAAAGCAAATCATTTGGAGTATTTAAGTGCAATCTACTACACCATGAATTAATTTAAAAACAAATATGATATCACTAATTGCTCTACTATTGTCAAGACAATTAAATAGAAACTTATAGAGTAGGGTGTACCTATGATACGAACTTCTTTAAAGCAGATAAGCTTTAAATACATTTTAACACCAAGAGGAAAACCAAGAAATGAAAGTGGGGAATAGAATACCGTAATCAAGTATGAATCATATAATAGAATAATAATATCTTTCCCTCTCGTTCTAATCGCAGAGATTAGCCTGGAACTCTGAGACTTGTGCGGGAGAGGGACAGGGACTGCATACTAACCACCATTCAGTTCTAGAATGAGGGAATCCTGGAAAACCTTAATAGTTAGGGGTAGTCAAATGCCAACTGATGTTAGTCTCTCACAGCAACACCAAGCTGACGTTCTTTCCCATCATCCTAGGTACGTCAACCCATCCTTGCAGACAGGCCTTAATATAGGAGTAGATAATTTGGTATTACCCGGCGGAATTAGGATTTGAACCCACGACCTGTGGGTTAAGCGATCGACACACTAAACTCTGAGAAAAGCCCGAGGACCTACCTAGGATAACCTAACCTAATTCGTATATACACTACATATGTCTACCTCGGACTTCTGTAAAATGTATCCTTTAATTGCTATTTGATTGTATGAATGTCACATTTGGTCTAATTTTGGTCCATCCATATCTACTTTTCATGGAAAAGAAATTTTTATGGAATTCTTGCTAATAGTTCAGGATTTTGCATAACGTACCTAATCCAAAATTAATGTGATATATTTTTTACGTTTTACTCACTTTCGGAATATTGCAATTTCAATAATATTAAATAAATAACCTAAACTTATGACAATTTTTTTGTAAAATTACACATGGGTTGGGGTTGGTTACAGTTGGGGTTGGTTATTTATGGTCTACGTGAGTAGTGTGAAATAGCACACTTGAACGTAATAATGTAATACCCAAAGTTGATAAAGTAGAAAATTACTAGTTGATAATGTAAGGTAGGTTACCGATAATATGTAAAATTAAGATGTAACTTTCCATTTCTCTTGTATTACATTTACTTTAAGAGTCCTGTTCTTGTAATACTTATCTGTACAATTTTTATATAATTTTTCACTGCGTCTCTTATTATTACTTTGTGTTTCTACTAAATGTGTCACATAAAATGTGTAAATTTGATTTGTAATCTAACACCAATATAATTTAGTAATAACTTTTGTCTCATTATTCAGTTCTTTGTTATTTATTATTAAGTTGTTGTTGTTTCTTGAAAATTTTAGAATTTTTCTAATTTTCTTTTGCCCGGATATAAGGTGAAATGTGACAATTACCTTATAGAAGACATTTTTTTGAAAAATGTGTAAACAAGTTTTCTTTATTATATTTAATTAAAGGTCATAAGAAAAGTAGGTACTTAAGTAATAAGTAAGTAGTTTTACAAAAATTAAATTAAATAAAAACTGCAAAGGACATTGATAATAAAAGAAAAGTACTACATTTTTAAACACTATATTTATGTTCTACAAGAATATACATTTATTCTTAGCAAATTAACATAGGTAACATACGAATTACATACATTTTTTAACACACATACCTATATAATAAATATAACATATATAATAAAACATTTGTATAAAAATAAAATAATAGTATCTAATAATTATTAGTTTCACTAGCAACGAACTATCACAAGCACCATTAGAATAAATATCAAAGCCACAGTAAAGCTCTATGGGTATTGGCTCACGATGTCCTTACCATGTAATATAAGACAATGATTTCTATTGGGTGCCATTACAGTGTGTATGTGAATTCACATTATAGATATGATGTAAATACACATTTTGCATGCAAGAATACAGGTGAATATGTATTTTTTGAGAGTAAAATTGCATTTTTATCCCCATGAAGCGCCATTTTACAATTTCGTTATCTATGTATTTTTAGAATAAATTATGTATTTATTCACGAAATTTGTAATTTTACTTGTGTTTCTTGTAGTACAGGATGTGTTTGTGTATTTTTTACATAAAAAGATGCTGTAAGTAGCTTGTAAATTTAATATAATTTCAGTGTAATCTAATTTAGTAACTAGATGGCAGAATATAAGAAAAACAGAAATAAATTAAAGCTGACACAATTACTTATCGAAAAACCATCGATTTAGATATTTTGTTGCAGTTGCTAAACAGTTACATTTTCAATCTGTTTGCAGAATGCTTACATAATTACAGTCACTACAACGGTTTTCAAAACGATTATTATAATATAAATAACGATAACGATCACTGAAATAACGCAATCAGACCCCGTGTACTAATTCTAATACAATTTTAAAAAATAAACAATCGATTATTTACGTTATTAAGAGCGAAACTCTAATTTACAAATGTATACACACCCACCGTTTCAATTCATACAATGCATTAGTGCAAATAACAATGAATTTATTACAGACTGTGCATTGTCCTGTTGTAATTACTGCCTCAAACTATAATAAATAAGCAGAGTGTAAAGTTTCCAGTGCCGGATCTGAACCTTAAAATAGAGCAAAGCCAAATTATACTTATTTTTATTGGTTGAATACCCATCAATCAACTAAAGTTATCTTTGCTTCAGATTACTCTTACTGACTAATGGTGAATAAGGCTATTTCCAGACTATGGCTTTTAAGACGAGCGATTGCGCCGCTAGTGGCCGTCCTGGGAGTTTTCAACCTATTCCTAGCTAAATGCCATGTGTGACAATAGCAAGTTAGGTACCTAGTGAACGTATAATGATGGTGTCCGAACTGAATAATCACTTTGTTTTCTTTTTATCGAAATTATCTTTGAGTCTTCCTTATAGAAGTGTTGATTTTTATGTTAACAGGAATCACGTACTTACTACTTGCACTACATATTCAAAAATAGCCATAGATTACTCTTATACACAGGGTGTACCACGTGACCTTCAATTAGCGGATTCAAGAATACTACGTGTACTGGAATTTAGAAAATTTTTACCGAGAGCTAACTGACCGATTATTCTCGTCCCTGCTGTTTTGTGTATGGGCACACAATCTTCGGAATTTTGGTCTGGGAGTGGACTGTATTTGTGTAGAAAATGAAAAGTGTTTCTTCTTTAGTTGTAAATTGTTTAATGTTTACTCTCAACAAGATGTCCAGTATAATATTACAACCATAACACTGTTTACTAACTTAAAAAGATTGCTTATTTCTATTAACAGTTGAAGAGATTGAGAAACGTGACCGTCTTCGTGAGCGCTGAATACAGAACTGATTTTTCGGTTAGAGATGTGCGCGCGCAAGCATTCTCTATCTCAACTCAACTAGGGTTTTACTAGTTTGATGGCTTTTAATATCTACATCTCTCAACATCCTCCCCCGCGTTGAAGTGCAAACTTCAAGAAAAAATTTACAAAATTGAAATTTTAGTCTTCATGTGGAAGTGGGCATAATTTTGAAAGAGGTCGCATAATTGTACCTTCAGAGGTTTTAAGTTTTACCACTCTAACCTTCTTATCGGAACCGGGAAAAACTTCAATGATTCTGGCTCTGGGCCAATGAAGTGGAGGCACATTGTCTTCTTTTAGGAGAACAATGTCGTTGACCTTTAAGTTTTCGCTAGGTCTGTACCATTTTGGACGGTTTTGTAATCTATTCAAATAATCAACAGACCATTTTTTCCAGAAAATTTGTTGCATTTTCATACAACGTTGCCTAAGAGATAATCGATTTTCTGCAATATTTGTAAAGTCTTTATCAGGATATGAAGTTAAATTATCACCAATTAAAAAATGACCTGGCGTCAGACAAGTGAAGTCTGAAGGATCAGTGGAGAGAGCGCAAATTGGTCGCGAGTTTAGAATCGCTTCAATTTGAGCGAGTATAGTGGCAAGCTCTTCGAAGGTTAAATGCGCGTTTCCAACGATGCGTTTTAAGTGATATTTTGCGCTTTTGATAGCTGCCTCCCAGATACCTCCCCAATGTGGGCTTCTAGGCGGGATGAACTTCCATTCCGTTTCATTATTAGCCAAAAAAGTTTTAATTTCATCAGTTGTTTGTTGAGATTTAAAAAATTTATATAAGTCCTTTAATTGATTGGATGATCCAACAAAATTTGTAGCGTTGTCGCTATAAATGACTGATGGGTTTCCTCTACGCGCTATAAATCTTTTTAACGTAAGCAGAAATGCTTCTGTTGAGAGGCTTGAAACTACCTCGATGTGTATAGCTTTGGTTACCATACACACGAAAAGTGAAATGTAACATTTTGTTATTGAAGCACGTCTTAATTTGGATGATTTTATGAATAAAGGTCCACCGAAATCTACACCGACTTTGATGAATGGTCTGGCTTTAGAGACTCTATCCTTAGGTAAATTGCCCATAATCTGTTTTGCCGATAAAGCTTTGAATCGGTGACAAACTAGACAATTTTTTATTATTTGTTTTATTTGTCTTAAGCCATTTACTGGCCAATATCTTAATCTAATGTTTGACAAGACAGTATGTGCGCCTGCGTGAAATAATTTTAAATGTTCTCTTTTTAACAATAATTTTACGACATGATTCCTTGCTGGAAGTAATATGGGATATTTCTGATCGAAACTAATATTTGCATTAGAAAGACGTCCATTAATACGAATTAATCCATGTTCGTCTATCCAAGGATATAGTGAAGCTATAGCATTAACCGAAATAGGTTTATTAGCTTTTAACTGCGCAAATTCATTTGAAAAATGAGAAATTTGTATAGCTTTAATTATTACTGTGTGAGACTTATGTAATTCCTTAACTGTGAGAGCTTCATAACATTTGACCGAATTTTTTCTTGCATTATTTGTGAATCTATAACAATATGCTATGACTCTTTGTAATCGTGTGAAGCTAGAAAACTTTGAAAATATAGCTTGATCAGGTACTGGGGTAGTTAACATAGCAATTTTCCTTTGTTCAGGAATTTCCTCCAAATTAATTTCCGTATCATGACCTTCTAATTTCAAAGAATAATTGTGTAAATACTGAGGTCCGTGCCACCAAAAAAGGTTATTTGTTATTTCATTTGAACTTAATCCTCGAGATAATAAATCTGCGGGATTATCTTTAGATTTAACGTGACGCCACTGGAAATTCGAAGTTAATTCTTGTATTTGTGCAACTCTATTTGCTATAAATGTAGTCCACCTTGAAGGATGAGATTTTAGCCAACATAGAGTTATTTGTGAATCTGTCCACAAGTTAACATAATCGAACTTAAATGGGAATATAGAAATGATCTTACTTGTCAATTTTGAAAGCAAAACTGCTCCACAAAGTTCTAATCTAGGCAATGAAATTGTTTTTAACGGAGCGATTCGCGACTTGGAGCATATTAAATTGCAAGAAACAATTCCATCAGTGTACAATGTTCGTACGTATAAACATGCACCGAACGCCTTTAAAGATGCATCTGAGTAACCGTGTAGTTGGATTGCTAATATTTTATGTGTTAAAAATATATGACGTGGAATTTTTACGTTCGATAAATGAGAAATATTATAAATATATTTATTCCATTCATTTATTAAGTCCGGAGGAAGATTATCGTCCCATTCTAATTTCTGAATCCATATTTTTTGCATAATGATTTTAGCTGTAACAATCACCGGGCCAATAAATCCTAAAGGGTCAAATAATTGTGCGATTTGTGATAGTACATTTCTTTTTGTGGGCGACTCTTCATTATTTATCACAGGTATATTTATTTTAAAATTATCAGAATTTGGACACCATGACAAACCTAAAACTTTGTTAGAAGTATTTTCTAATTTGATATCAAAGGCATCACTTTGCTTGTTTTCTGAAATTATGTCTAAAAATTTCTGTGAATTGGAACACCATTTGTGTAACTTAAATCCTGCGGAGTTTAACATTTTTACTAGTTCACTTCTAGTGTCTAGCAAAGTTTCAAAGTCATTGCTACCGAACAATATGTCATCTACGTAACATTGTGTGAGTATTGCTTGCGAAGCACGTGGAAAATTTATTTTTTGTTCATTGGCGAGTTTGACTAAGCATCTCGTTGCAAGATAGGGCGCTGAATTTGTACCGTAAGTTACAGTTTGTAATTCGATACACTTTAATTCTTCACTAGGATGATCTCTCCATAGTATGTTTTGTAAAAATAACTGAGAAGGATTAATTTTTATCTGGCGATACATTTTTTGTATGTCCGTTATTACCACAAATTTGAACATTCTAAACCTACACAGAATGTCAAATAACTCTGGCTGAACTGAAAAACCTTTGAACATAATGTCATTTAAAGAATAAGTAGTTCCGGTTTTCATCGAGGCGTCAAAAACTATTCTGAGTTTGGTTGTGGCGCTAGATTCTCGAATCACACAGTGGTGGGGTAAAAAATATTTATTTTCTGACTTGTGATTTTTTAATTGTAATGGTATATATTTACCGTGATTTAAAGCAACGTATTCGTCGATAAATGCCTTATATCGTGAGAATAATGTTTTATCTTTTTCAAATCTTTTCTCTAATAACAGGAATCTTTTTCTAGCGAGTGTATAGGAATCTCCTAATTTAAGATACTCATTGGGAGAACGCAGTGGCAAATTTACTTGAAACGAGCCATTTGTTAATTGTTTTGTAGTATTTAGGAATAATTGTTCACATTGTTCTTCTTCTGGCGTTAAAGTATGTTTATCAGAAATTTCTTCTTGTTGCCAAAATTTAGGAATAAGATCGTTAATGTTACAAAAATGCGAACATAAAGAAAGAGTGATATTTGTAGAGCAACAATTATTTGGGACTGGACCTGCTAGGACCCAACCAAAGTGAGTGTTTTGCAACGTGGGCATTTTATTTCCTAGCTGAATTATTCCTGGGAGAATAATGTCATAATAAATGTCTGAACCTAATAATAAATCTATTTTGGACGGGGTGTTAAATGTGATATCTGCCAAGTTAATATTTTCGGGAATGGGTAAGTCACCTTTATTAATATTAAATTGGGGCAATGAGCAAGTGACCTTAGGTAGTATTGCACAAGAAACATTAAATTTCCTGTTCAGTTCTCTCTTTGAACAAATTACAATATTTACCATGTGTTTTAAAAATACTTCTGTATTAGAAATACCCGAGATGTGAGTGTTCTTTTTATAAGGGGTGTAATTTAGTTTATTAACAAATTCTTGGGATATAAATGAGGTTTGACTTCCATTGTCTAAGAGTGCTTTGGCTTGTATTAATTCTCCGTTTGCGGAAATAACATTTACATTTGCCGTCGCTAATAGAATTTGTACATCGTTTGCACAAAAACTTGAATGAGTAGTAATAGTAGAACTTTGCGGGTTATTTTCAGAGTTACCATTAGGCGAGCTGTTAGGTGAATTTATTTCATTTGACTGAACTGTGCTGTCAGATTTCTTTTGGTGCTCATTTTCAAAATGTAAAAGTGAATGATGTTTCTTTTGACAAATTGAACATCCCCGAGATGTACAATTTTCTACCGAGTGTTTTGAACCGAAACAGTTATAACAAAGTTTATTGTTTTGAATAAATTGACGTTTTTGCGTATGTGGCAGCGCTTTAAATTTTAAACATTTATAAATGTTGTGATTCGTCAACTTACAAAAGGTGCATTTTAAAGCTTTGTTTGCGTTAAAGGACATATTTACTAGATGAGTGGCTTTTCCTTTAGTATCTGAAGTAGAGAGATTTTCTAAAGCTGCACACCTTTTTTCTAGGAATGCAAAAAATTCCTTTAACGTGGGAAGTTCAGTTGTACTTTTTTCTAATTCAAATGCTTTGCGAGTATTAAAATCTAACTTTTGGCTAAAACTGTAAATTAGCAATAGGTCCCATTCTGCTATAGATATATTTAACGCTTCTAGTGAATTTAAGTGTTGTTTTATGTGAGTTAAAAATTCTCTTAAGAGATTAGCGGAACATTTGTTTAGAGAAGGAACCTCTAGTAGGTTTTTGATATGCGTATTTATTATCATTAATTTGTTGTTATACCTCTCATTTAAAAGATCTAATGCTTTTTTGTAATTTTCATTAGTCAACTGAAGTTTACTGATTAGATTTAACGGCTCACTTTTTAGTGCAGATTTTAAATATACAAATTTTTGCACATCTGTTAGCTGAGCGTTACTATCTATGAGTGCTGTAAACAAATCTATGAACGATTTCCAATCTTCATATTTACCTGAAAATGAAGGCATAATTACGCTTGGTAATTTTACTTGACTAGTGATATTCGTGTTAGAGACTTGCTGCGAAGGAGGGCGTGGAGAGATGGTAGAATTTACCGCGGGTATAATGCAAGTTGATTGAATTTTTGTTTTTATCGCAGCGTGTACAGAAAAAAATTTTGTTTCTGTATCCACTCTGTCCTGCTCTTGGGACTCGTCAATTTCCTCGATCTCAAGCTCGATATTATCCTGTGTTAGTGAATATTTTTCAAAAGCTTTAACTAATGCGGTTTCTCGTGTTACATATTCATTTACGTCTATGTTAGCATTATTTTCATTTTTCTTTAAAAAAGTTTCAATTCTCGTGATAGCCGCTTTAGCACTAGCTCTTTGCTTAATTAAAGCTTCCATTTTATTTATAGGTACAAATAATTTGAAATTATGAAATGTAAATACAAATTATAAATATTTGAACTTATCGAGCGATTTTGTTAACTACAAGTTTTATATTACTTTAGAACTATACAATATCAAATATTTTATATATTCAAAATAAAAATGTGTTTAAGTATTGATTTTTAAATAATCTGAATACCCAAGAAACAAGTGTGACAAAAACGACGGAATGTTTAATAAACAAACAGCATAAAAAACTGAACGTCTGACCTTGACTCGGTTGGCAACGTGTAACCAGGAACCCAGGGCTGATCGAACTGTGGTGCGGGCAGGAGAGAGATGCGCAGCAGCGCAGCGGTGTTTTGGCGGGACTTTACTTACTGCGAGCGTTAGCTAAGCTAACCTGTTGATTTTTGATGTGATGA
Source organism: Pogonocherus hispidulus (assembly GCA_963924545.1). Classification (NCBI taxonomy): domain Eukaryota; kingdom Metazoa; phylum Arthropoda; class Insecta; order Coleoptera; family Cerambycidae; genus Pogonocherus; species Pogonocherus hispidulus. Next base: position 14,988,245 of record OZ004696.1, on the reverse strand, counting down.
TGTCACTGCACAAGTGCACTATCACTTTTCTAATTTTCACTAATTCACAATCACAACACTGACTTTATGCTGCAATCTGAATTACGGGGTGCAGGGTGTAGATTGTAGATAGGTACTTCAGCTTCTTGTGAGGGTAACTGCGTAACAGCGAGAGAATAGAGAATAGGGGCTCACAACTTTGCGAGGAAACAGCTCTTCAAACTTCTTGATATTTGCGATGTAAATTCCGAAGCCTATTGTAGGTGTATTCTGGAATAATCCGGATCGTTTGGACCAATGTTTTGTGTATGGGCACACAATCTTCGGAATTTTGGTCTGGGAGTGGACTGTATTTGTGTAGAAAATGAAAAGTGTTTCTTCTTTAGTTGTAAATTGTTTAATGTTTACTCTCAACAAGATGTCCAGTATAATATTACAACCATAACACTGTTTACTAACTTAAAAAGATTGCTTATTTCTATTAACAGTTGAAGAGATTGAGAAACGTGACCGTCTTCGTGAGCGCTGAATACAGAACTGATTTTTCGGTTAGAGATGTGCGCGCGCAAGCATTCTCTATCTCAACTCAACTAGGGTTTTACTAGTTTGATGGCTTTTAATATCTACATCTCTCAACACCTGCAATAATGTCCAAATATCTTCAAATTGGCGGAATTTGGGTATGTCGAAAGATAATTAAAAAGTACATAGGATAGCATTATAAAACACAGGGTTTTCCACTTATATAATCTTATATATATAGTCTTGAATTTGTCACAATTGTTCAGCCTATTAGAGAAGACAGAAGAGCACCAGAAGATCCTACCCATCAGCCTGCAGGGTAGAGCCAGCCCAGAAGGAAACTCCACGAATCGCCCACACCTATCACTTTTTGTGATCGAAGTTGGTGAAGGACAAGGTCCAGTTCTACGAGGCAGTCCAGACCCCAGGTCAATAAATATTGGCGCGGTCGTTCAATTTTTGACATCCTATGTTAATTTGCACTAGTTTTCGTATATTTGACATGTTTCGATACAGTTATTTCCTTAAAATTTCAAGTGTTTCGGTTACAAACTGAAAGATATAGAATGGGATAAATGTAACTATGTTCTTTGAAAAATTTTTATCGAAGAAATATCGAAGAAGATAAAGATATCGATTTTTTTATTCCCATCATATATAAGCATGGATCAATCATATTTATAAGAATCTAAATTTTATTAAGAAATGTTGATGTTTATAAAGAAAATATAGATAGACAAACCATGTTTTCTTGGTTTATATACAACAATCAGAAAATATGGTACTCTAATCTTTGAACAGTAGAAACATAATTTTAATCTTACTAAACAAGCAAGAAGAACACAACATTACTTAAACCAAGACTATAATGATCAATGGTTAAAAGTGTTTCACTAAATGGTGGTATAAAAACCAGTGTTATAAGGAGAGTGTAAAACATGTTATCTGGAATTTTTCTACATCTACTAGGTAAACTTGTATCACATACAACTGATTTCAAAGATTATTCTAAGCCGCCTCTGATTATTTTAAATGAACTGTTCCTATTGATATCATTTTAATAGTTAGTATTATTTGTTGCGCAAATGTACTTTCTCGATTTTATGTTATGAAATTCAAGTTGGCTTTCTAAGGTGCGTTGATAAAATCTAACCGGTTGCATTGTCTGCAAGAGACTGAGCAAGAATTTCCTGGAAATGCATTTATTTGTGTAGATCATTCAGAAGTTTGTTATTATGATTCTCTGTACAGAATTCACATGCATTGGAATTTATTTATTATGGATGCAATCTGAGTTATTTAAATAAAGTATTTCTCTGCATTGAATGGGTCTATTTCCTGCATAGATGGATCGATAAAAGTCAACTGCATATATTTACAGAAAGAAATAATCATTTTCTATACAGCTGAAGGTAATATGAAATTTAATTAGTCATATGAGGTGAAATTATAATATATAATGGACGAAATCTGTATATACCTACTAAACGACATTTTAATAAACCTAAATAAAATATAAATAGCCATTTATATTTTATATAAAAGAGAGCAAGAAAGAAAAACTACTTTCATGCAGCAATTAGTTACTAATATATTGACCGGTTATCTTGAAGTATGTTTATAACATTTTATGACTATATTTGTATAATCGCACAAATAAGGAGTACCATATAAAACATAAGCTAATGTAACAACTAACTATAATTTGTCACATTTAACATTAATTTTTTTAATCGTAAGAAAGAATAGAGAATAACGAAAGATATCCACCCACCTCAGCCATCAAAAATTTTTTGAATTTTCTAAAAGTAACACTGGAAGTAATCTTCTTAAAAAGTTATCCTCGCTCTTACAATATACTTGTACTTATAAAACATTATATTTATTAGAGGAAAACATGTATTATGTACATAAGATTCGTTATTTAAAAATTTTTAAATAATAATGAGAAACAAAATAAGTAAAATATTGTAATATATTAAGAGTAAACAATTTTTTTATGGAAATAAAAGTTAGATGGCTACATATGAAACATTCTTTTACATCCATCAATAATATTACACTTCTTAATATTTTTTACACATTACACAAACATTACACATTACACAAAAGTGAACTTGATGCTATTAAGTGTTCGAAACCTTGAGACCAATATCTTTGAGGAGAATGTTATTTTTATAAATTAAAAAAACACTGCTAATGAAAAAGAGTTTAAAAATACAACAATAACACACTATGTTATAGTAGTAGTGAGAAACACACCGTAGTGCCCTCTTTAGGTCTTTGCTACTATCCGTCTCACAATTATTGTGAGACGGACAATTGACAGACAGATAGCGACCTGCTTTTTGCGCAGGTGCCATTACAGCAGTGACCTCTATTGTCTTTGAGGAAGACAATCCTACTTATTTATTTGAAGGAGATGCCGAAAACAACTACTCCACGGAAAATGTGCCCCGACTGGCGTTGCATAACTCCGGCATCTCCATAGAAGTTGCTACATCCTTCATCAAGTCCAAGCACCAGATCGGTTTCGCGCTTATTATGCGCTCTTTAGTGTGCCATAGGTAGTGGAATCGATGAACCATATAGAGAAATATAAAAATAAAGAGAGTGCCGAGATTCTTATGAGCAATTTGGCACAGAATTTATGAGGTTGTGCGCAGACCAGCCTCGCATGGAGGCGCTGCCGCCAGTAGAACAAGTCACGTGACACGAGATAGAGAAACCATAGAAACGAAGGATAGAAGCCGTTGACGTTTGCTTACGCCACCTAACGCCGGCAATCTCTCATCTATGATTACGGCGAATATACACAAATGAACTAAAACTTGTAGAATAGTTTTCATATAAATTTGGGTTAATTTTCTACTTAACAAAGGTAAATGGATTTCTGTATCGTTAATAAGTTTAATTGTAATTTTGAAATTTGTCTATTTAAATTATAATTAGTTTGCTCTTAAAGAAAATTTCTTAGAATTATATATTTTTTCGTTACTGTATTTAAAAATATAACTGTGATTAAAAAACACTGCAATAGCAAATTAATTTTGCAATATGTTAATAAAACTCCATTACTGACAATAGTTTATTGATTAATTTTTCCCTAGATACAAAACAAATCTTAATTCTATTAAGGCTATTTTTGGGGGAAGATTTTAAACTATCGTGCAATCTTTTGCAAACATCCAGGGCTTTTAGGTATTTGCCACTGATTTTATTTATACAGTTTAAACTAATTTTGACAACAAATCGATTCACTTGTTTGCAAAAATTTGAATTCAGGTCAAAAATTTTCTTCCAAAAATCAACCTATAAAACAAAAACGTTAAAGTTAAATAGCCCGCCTCTCCTCTGTCGATAAAACAGGAATATATTTTATCTATATTAAACATTAGTTCAGAAAGCTCCCCTTATATAGTGTCGCTGGTCAATGATTGCCAATTGTCATTCACGTAGTGCCAATTTTTAGCAGGGAAAGGAACACTATTTATTTTTATATTTCTCTATGCGATGAACGATGTTGCGACATGATTGCCTAAGGAGCATCGTAAATGTCAGTAGTGGTGAGCAACACACCGTATAGTGTCCTCTTTGGGTCTTTGCTACTATCCATCTGACAATTATTATCAAATTGACAGACATATAGCGACTTGCTTTCCGCAGGTGTCATTATAGCAGTAACTTCTGTTGTCTTTGAGGAAGACAATCCTTCAAATAAATAACACACTATTATGCTACTCGCATACATTTTGGGTTTGGTTCATGGAACAAATTCCAAATATGTTTTATAATTTTTGCTAAAAAGTACATGCCGTCATGTCGAAAATTGAGTTTTTGAGTGTCCTGGAAAACTATTATATTATAAACAAGGTAGTAAATAATACCAATTTCTATTATTTTGTAGGCTAGAAACATGTTTTGTATATCCGATTAGCTATTTTATGTATTTACAAGTAAATACTGATAGGGTACTGTTATTTATGTTCATGTAGTTCATTAATTGCATGAAATCGTACCACTTTCACGTATCGGTTAGTTACATAAATTGGCCATTAATCAGTAATAGAGGTTTCTAAGAAAAACAATTGTATTTGTATTTGCTATCTGCTTACCGTTCCTATTAACGTTTTGCTTTTAAATTAAATAGGTACCTACACATTATTTTAAGTCCTGAATTATTACGAATTGTTTGTCTCTGGCAATATTAGGTCAAAAATGAAATAAAGTGCGTAGGTAGAATGTTAAGTTTGGTAACTCCATGTTAATACATGGAGTTTTAATTAGATATTGCTTTCCTAATCTTCTTTTGGCAAATTGTGTGCATGATATTGTAAATTTATAGTAAGAAATATTTTCTTGGTGAGCTACATTCAAAAAGTATACAGGCTGATTCAAATTGTGGTTTATGCATGAGGATCTCGGAAAAGGTAAGAGATACGAAGTCGGTGAAATGTGGGCAAAGTTGCGCAATCAGGGGACGAACATAGCAGCTGAGAGTAGATATTGAGAAAAGATCAACACTTTTTCACTGCAACTTTTTGTGCTCTATCGCATGTAGTCGCAAGAGACGACATCCAGGTTTCAAAAAATATAATGAAACTTCCAGGACTATTTCAAAAATTGTAATTGGTGGCCCTGAAAAAACAAAACGTTTTATGAAAAATACAATTATCCCATTCGATAAAGCGCAAGAAGTTGCTATGAGGAAGTATTGTTCTTTTTTCAATATCTACTCAAATAAAGTTGGAATAAAATAAAGACGAATTTCCAAAATTTCAATATTTTTCCAATATTTGAAACACCAATCAAGTTAGCCTTGGCATTTTGCAGCCATTATATTGGTCCCCTGATTGCGCTGCTTTACCTCTATTTAACAGACTTTGTATCTCTTAGCATTTCCGAGATCCCCATGCATATACCCGAATTTGAATTTTCCTACATAGTTTTTGAATATGTACTCTACAGTCTAAAACTTTGTAATCTAATATTTAACCGCTAATAAAGTGAAACGAAGGTTTTGTCAGTTGTTTCCAACCAGTAAAACGGTTTAGAAGTTACCTACAAACCTCTGCTCTTTAGAAAAGATCTTGATATAGAAATTGTATTATTAAATTATTATTAGAATATTAATTGGATGTAGATATGATCATCATATTCCCACGATAGTGATAATCCTCTAGTAGTGAGGGAAATATGACCATAAATGGTTACCATAAGAACAATGTGTTGGAGAAATAATTTGTATTGTTTGTAGCCTAGGTTAGGTTAGGTTAGGTTAGGTTCAAAAGTGAGTGGGCCGAAAACCAGACCCTCCACCCCGACCATGTGGTCTATTGTGGCTCGCACCTACTTATATTTCACCCAACAGGTACAGCCTTTTAATGAAGCTGATCACGTTATTGGGTGAGAATTTATTCAGATCCTCTTGCAGAAGTTGTTTTTTGCCAAATAATGAGTATCTAATCCTTTCCCCAGCGGGGCAGCTGCATAATACGAGTATGTATTTTGCCGTTTCATCTTCTTCAGCGTCTTCAAGTACGAGCAGCACTCAGCATCTTCTGCTAGGCCGAATTTGTACAGATGATATTTTAAACCGCAGTGACCAATATATAGGCCAATTAAAGTTCGTAGTTGCAACTTGCTTAACTCTAAAAGTTTTTTAATTCTTGTTTTTAAAGGGTTTATTATGAACGCCTTTTAATGAACTAATCTTGGTGGTCCTTGCCGGTACTGGAGGATTTGCCTCTCAGCCTAGGTCAAGAGCGTTGCTTTCACTCATTATGCTTATGCATAATATACATACACAATCCCTTAAACCTATTATCAATGTATTCGTGAGAGGACGTTCTATCCAAACCTGTAAAAATACACAGGGTGTTCCATTTAAAAAATAACAACTTGTGGTAAACCTCTCTTTTTTGGGACACCCTGTATAAATGTCAATAACATAAAAATGTGTCTGCCTTCAATAAAAATCGACCTGCCCGAACCATTTTCCATGGAAACTAATGACCTTTGACAAACAATCGAGAACGCATCTTTTCGTTCACTCACTCTGTATGTGTACAACAATAGTAATTTGTGCAACTAACTCATGTCTTAGTTTGAACAAAAGACATTAGTTGAAATAGCTATTTCTCTCGATATGTTATAGGTATAGATTTATGGAAATAGAATTGATTTAAGATAAGATCAGTAGAATAAGTAAAAGCAAGAAACATTATTCACACACATAAATGCGGTCATAATAAATGTATACGAGAGGTATTTATTTAACCTTTTTCCCAGTACATCCAATAAACATAAATTACTTTCAGCCCACTCTAAAACTGATTACATTTTCTTTTGGTGTTTGATGCATCGCGTATAATCCCAAAGAAATATTATTGTATAAAATTTGCAATTAAAATGTAAAATGAGTGATGTATTAAATTTGTAAATTTCCGTCCTGGAAAATTCAACGCTTTTCTGCAATGATTCATGATGCTGTGATATTAAAAAGTAATTTATATGTGTGTGCAAGCTTTTTATTTGCTCTTTCTTGTTTCATTTTTATTTTCATACTTGCTTCATAAAATAGAATTTATTCGCGTTTTGTGCTATATTTTACGAACAGAATGACAATATTTTTACCCGTATTTTGTTTCAGAATCATTTCCATTTTAATGAATTTTTTAAATTAAAATGGTTCTGCCACATGCATTAATATATAGCGTTTATAGAAACATTACTTATTTATAATATTACTTACAATTTGTTTCCACATTAACGAAATTGAATATGCATCTCTTGAAATAACATGTTTTAATTTGGTAAACAGTTAAATAAATTTGGTTTTTTATGCAAGTAGTTATGTTGTTTGTTTCATTTGAGTTAAGTTCATCTAAAGGTCAGGGGTCAAAGCAGAAAATGTGAGATAAACTTTAATATGTATACTTCAAGTAAGTTTTTACGTTGATTTAACGATAATAAAATTTAGTTCAGGAATATACTTTCTTATCTTTGTTTAATCATAATAATTCCTCTGCTATGCACTATAAGTGTTCCACTGCTGACAATATCTTCCCGTTGTTACCCAGCTTTTAGTATTTTCTCGATTAAACGTATTTACGAAATATGTTATTGCAGCTATAAAATCATGTAGTTGAGAAGACATCTTGACAGAGCAGACAATAGGGTTGTTCCTACACAGCAGTTTCTGATAGTTTGCAGCATTGGTTTATTGCGCAAGTGCGATTCATGCATCAGTTGAAAACTATTTTGAATTATCGTTGTTGCAACACAGCCTTTAGTTCACATAATATCCAGTAGAAGCTAGAAGCGTTGTTTTATTATGTTGATTTCGATTTTCAAGGAGTTAACCTTAAAAATACCAGGTAATAAATAGATAATAAATAGTAATAAGTTGAACATTTACTCTAATAACCGCATGGGCTCTTTAGATTTCATGGATTTACAAGAATATTTATTCTCAGTCTGTACCAGCAGTGTTGGGACTACAGCAAATGCCGCTCATGCAAGTCGGAAGTTGGCTGGTGTGGAGACACAGAATAACATCCCTAGTGTGGAGGCAAATGAGGCACAGTGGACACATGTCAAACTTTTATTGATATATTTATATAAGAAATACCATAATAAAGTTGGAACCCTGCAAATTCAAATCTGAAAAAAATGTGACAATTAATTTCTGAAGATATTGAGACTACTTTTAGTCCAGTAACATAAGGATTCATCTACTAAAAAAAATCCAAGTGCGCTGAAATTTGCATACACCCTTACTTTTATATTACTAATAATGTGGCAAAAGTCCCCACCGATATGTTGCTTGCGTTTCAAGTTATTCAAGGTCAAATGTCACAGAAATCGGTTTTTCGCAAATATTTTGCTTCCTGTATGTCCTATGACTTTTTTGGTTATTAGAGAAAACAAAGATTAAGAAATGCTCTTCAAAAAATGTTATATACATGTTTTACGTAAAACCAATAGTTTTCACTCTATACGCCAGGAAAGGACAGGGTAGCGGTGCATCGGTTTCCACACCACCTCAGAGACAGGATACAAGGCACATTTTTTTACATGGTTTCCCAGTAGGCCTAATCCATGAGTTCGCTTTTTTTATAGTGTCTTCTACAGCTTATCTTCATTCTCGTTCTCTGTCCCCTCTTCCACTTCTTTATCCTCTGTCACTCCTCCATGTTCTCGTTCTCTGCCCCCTCCTCCAAGTTCTCATCGTCTGTCCTCTCAAATACCTGTTCGTTCTCTTCTATGTCGTAGTTACTTTCTTCTCCAACATTTTCTTTTCCTTCTGTTGTATTTTGTGTCGAGAGGTCAACGGGATCAAACTCATTATATTCTTCATCCTGAATATTTCCTTCCGTAGCGCTATCGACATTTGCGTTGAGACATGGTTGACCGTGACAATGACCACAAAGTATTGAACAGGACAGTCCAACTTTTCAGCACTCGCAATTTCTGTTACATCCTTTAGTGCAATTCCAAAAAATTGTATTTAAAAGTAGGTCTGGTGCAGGTGGCAATAAAATCTTAATGGGCTCCAAAACATATTTATCTTCCATCCCCATTGTTCAGGATTTAAATCATTACCAAGCCAATTCTGTACTTGATAATACACTCGACTTAGATGTTGGCGTGCGGCGGCGGCAGTGGGTGGAAGTGACGACAATTTCACTGCTGTGTTAAGTCTTGTTGACTTCGCAAATGTCATGTATCGATAATTTTCAATGGATAATTCTGATTTAGGAGCTCCATAGATTGCCAGAAGAATGCGTAATATATTTTCCAAAATCGTCTCTACTGTACAATTTTCCTGCTTAAAAACGCCCGCAAATTGATGCAACTTGAGGCGCCTCTCGAACATTTTAAAAACTTTTATTTTTCCTTTGTTACAGAGTGCAGAGCCAGTCACAGCCGGTAATATTATGTTGTAATAGCTATTTATGTAACCAGTTGGGAAAAGTACTATTTTGTGTAACGAGCAGATTTCTAGAACGCTAGTTACACAGAATAGTGTTTCCCAACGTGTTTCATACAAATTTTTTTCTAATTTTGAATATACGACATGCATGTTTATCAATACTGACTTAAGAACAGAATTATTTTTTTTAATTTATAAATCACATTATGTTCATATTTGTGTACTCTTGCTAAGATACTTAAACTTTTTATTTACTGTCAAGTTTGACATTTCTTGAAAATAATTTTTCGTAGAAGTAAATCAGTAGATATTATACCAATTACCATCAAGTCAGATACCAAAAGCCATATTTCTAGTGATATAGAAGAAGCGGCCCAATGCGCCTTATCTACTGTTATTCCCACAAAGTCGAAGTTGTTCATTTTTTGTAGTATATATTTCATAACTGATGGTGAAACAAACGTTTCATCACCAGTTGTATAATATTTTACTTTTCATAACTACCTAGTTATGAAAAGCAAGACGTTTCTTAACGTCAAAGAGTTTTGAAAACTGTCACTTTAAATGTCAAAATTAGAAAAATGTATATACAGTAGTTAACAGCGATGCCACATACTTTTTTGTCGAGACATAATACGTTGCGCGCCTTGCAGCATAATTTAGCTCTGTGTTATTTAATAAATCGTTGGTTGTACAGAAAAGACTTATATAACTTTTTTGTAGAGAATTTCCTGTTCTTTATTTTTTGTAATAAAGCAAAAAGTCATACGACTCACGAAAAACTAGATATTTGAGAAAATAAGAGTTTTATGACCTTTGATCTTAAATAACTAAAATCGCAAGCGCGATATTGATGGGGACTTTTTAGACATTACTTCCAAAGTTAAAATAAAGGTGTATGCAAAATTTAGGTTCACTTGGATTTTTTTAGCAGATGCTGCTTTTTTCGGTCTAATGTAACTGGAGTATTCGCTTTCACTTGTAATATCACTCATAATAAATAGGTATAAAATTATAACACCTCAAACAATATTTTAAAGTTCTCTTTCTCTAAAAATTTAGGTTCGTTTAGTTCAGATTTGCCAGTTTCATTTTCTATGATTCTATCTACTCGCATGCGTCTGACTAGTAGTTCTTAAATAATCTTCAAATCGATTTGAGTCACCAAACCGTTTGAAACCTAGTTGCTTTTTTGTTGGAACGATAAAATATTACTATTAGTTTGCGAATGATTATGGTGGAACGGGTAAATATAGTCTGCGGAGACTCCTGTCAGTTTCCTGATAATTTGGCGCTGAGTAGGAACAAACCTTATATGAGTATCTATTTCCATGATATTCAACTTCATTAATATATCTTACCCATCTATTTATCTCAATAATTTTATTGTAGGAACACCGTACACGCACACTTCTAAAAATAATAAGTTACTGTTATTAATTTATTTATTGTTGAATAGGTACCGGTAATACAATTTTTTGCGAAACGTAACGGGTCCGAAGAATTGTATTCATATTTTATCTGTGGCAGATATGTGATGTAAGACGATCATTTATAGTCGATTAACCGCCATAATGCCGGTTTAATAACTCTCGAGATGTTAACGAGGAGATGCAGTTAGCTAGTTCAGTAAATAAAAATGAACTTTTTTCGGGTTAATTCCACACGGAATTATTTTTAATGACTAATTATTTAACATGTGGTTAATATTTAAATATTTTGATTTAAACCAGTCTGCAATTAGTGACATCCTACGATGTGAGTTCCAAAGTATTTCCTTGTAGTTTTCGTTGTAATCCGAATCCTTGTATTTTGATTCAAACTGTGTTAGACCAAAAACGGCAAATTTTTGCTTTGTAAGTCAGCACTCGGCGTGGCATATAGCCAGGAGATTAGCTGTTTTGCCTTAATTTGTTTTAGTCCTTATTTAAATAAAGCGTTTGCAGATGGAGGATATAAAGTATCTTTACTATTTGTAGTTATTTGTTATTTAAATATTTTTTGAAAGGTGATCCACAAAATTGATAATTATGGGGGTTTACCTAATTGATACATGTATTACGACAAGGTAAGTCTATAAATAATTTAATTCGTATTTTAATAATGTCTGTCTGCCGTTAAAGTTTTGCAACTACCTTAAAGTAAAGATGAAGATATCAACAATAAAATTAACGTTTAATGCTACTTATTTATCATAAAAAAATGAGATATGTCATCATCTTCATATCTGATTATGTCATACTTCATTTTGAAATTAACCATAACCTTCTTACTTTGTTAATTGTGACACAGTTTTTTTATTATATAAAATACATACAGGGAGGACCAATAAAAATGTTCCACCTTGAATAACTTTGTATACAAGTTTTTTCAAACAAATTTCAGAGACAGGTCAATTTTTATTTCAAGGGGGACACATTTCCATATTATTGACATTTATACAGGCTGTCCACATTTAAACAGAGATATTTACCACAACTTGTATTTTTTAAATGGAACACATTGTGTATTTTTACAGATTTGGATAGAACGTCCTCTTATCAATACATTGATATAGGGTTTGACAGATATAGCTCTAATAGTGAGTGAGATATACATAAATGAGTGTTCGATAAGCATAATGAATTAGAAAGAGAATATTGATTCGTTGCTAGGCTACAGCCGTTACAAGGCTCTAACACGCTGCTCTTATCAAACACTATTTAAGGTATATCTCCCTCATTATTAAAGATCCATCAAACCCTACATCAATGTACAGATTTGGATAGAAGGTTCTCTAAGAACGTTCTATCCAAATCTGTAAATCTACCTAAATCTATCTAATCTAATCTATCTAAACCTGTAAAAATACACAGGGTGTTTAGTTTAAAAATATAAGTCATGGTAAATAAGTATCTCTTTTTTTGTACACCCTGTATAAATGTAGTTCATATGGAAATGTTTCTCCCTTGAAATAAAAATCGTTCTGTTTCCAGAATTTCTTTGAAAAACTTGTATACCAAGTAATTTAAGGTGGAAACTTTTCCTTGGTCCACCCTTAATAGTGTATAGTGATCACTGATAAAAAGTTTGTTGTAACATCGACTTAATCCTTCTACCAACGGCTGAGGTTATTAGAGAGTTTTTGAACCCCTTAAAATTTACGTTATCGTTATGGTTATGGTTATTCTGAGCATGCGCAGTGCCGAAAATGATACTATTTTTGGCACTGCGCATGCGCAGAATAACGATAACGATAACGACGTGCTAAAAATAAGGGGTTCAAAAACTCTCTATTATCGCGAAACGATATACCAACAGCTGTACCTATCTACATTTCAGGCTTAAACAAAACGAAGAAAAATGTTACTATAATTTTGACACAATAGGTCTTTCCGAGTTCCGCTACAAGACGATTGTAGAACGGATGAAAACAGTTATACATTTAATTCATGAAGATAAATAAGTTCACCGCATGAAATAATCTTTATCTGAAAAAATTATTACGTGTAAAAATTTAATGTGCCGTTCCCTACGGACAGTGATCTTGACTGTAATTTCATGAACTCTGTACGAGGTGCAATGTGATTGGAGTATTTTAAAATATAAGCAAGATGATCAGCCAATATCGAACATCAAGATCAAACTTGTGAATGAGTCACTCTTATAATTTTAGCCAAACAAAATTATATATACAAATAAGAATAATAGTAAAAAGTGTTCTACTATGGCTCCTCCACTTGCAATCGCCTTATATAATTAAAAACACTTATTTTAAAAACAGTAAGTTAAGTCAAAACAGCTATTCTCCTGGTTATATACTACCAAGGGTAGGTATTGAATTATTGGCACCATTTTCCATTGGCAAAGTGTTCTACTATGGCTCCTCCACTTGCAATCGCCTTATATAATTAAAAACACTTATTTTAAAAACAGTAAGTTAAGTCAAAACAGCTATTCTCCTGGCTATATGCTACCAAGGGTAGGTATTGAATTATTGGCACAGTTTTCCTCATTTTGTCTAACACTGTTCATCAAAGACCAATAATTAGTTTTTGCAGGTGTTTTAAATATTAATAATATATAGTTTATAGTTTAAAAAAGGTTGAAATAAAAATTTCCCCGTAGAGAGACCCGATTATAATTATTTGTTCTGTCGACCAACTAATTGATGTAACACGACCCATAGCAGTATAAGCATTACACATGATGGGCGAACAACGCCGAATCCTTGTTTGTCGTTATCGGAAAGCGTGTTACTACAAAACACCAACACAACGACGACGAGACCATGGGAATCGCGGTCACAGGCCTAGACGTAAAGGGCCGTTAGGGAGGGCAGCTTGTGATGCCTTGACTGGCACCGTTCACAGCCTCTTATTGAAGTAGTTGAAAGAAGGAGCGGGATAGCATAGATCTGTAACATGCTGTAAACGCATAGATTTCAGTCACTATATTATTATACTAGTGTTATTTTACTAGCAAATAATTTATTGTAATTATGTAATTGAAAGCATAATTAAATTCACACCACTTTAATTTCAGAAGTTTAACAGAATTTTAAAAATTCCTCTGAATTATCGCTCTATTTAAGAAGTAATTTAATGAAACCGAACCTTAAAGAACCGGAGATACCGTGTGAACAGCATCGTATTTTTCGTATACATTAGCTCTTAAAAGTAACATTCTGATTAATAAATTGCAAATTAGTGCTTGCTAATTTTACTTCTTCGTACATTAAATATAAAAGAATGTAATGAAAGTTGATAAAAACGTTTTACACATATTACAAACATTCATCAAGTTCCTTCACGAAGTAAACAACTTTTGACTACCACTGCTCAGTAATACAGTATAGTAAACAACATACCTACTTAATTAATGTTCCTGTCTTGGGCAATACTGTTCTAATTATTTCTCGCTAATCTTAATAGCTTGTCGAATAGAAGAACATGCTAAAGGAATTTTTGGGGACTACGTTGACTCAAGAATTTAAAAATGCTAACCATGTTTGTGATAGATAGATAATGGTGTGTAATTACTAATATTAATTACCAATTGTTTTGTTGCAGAGGGCCTTGACTCGAGGCAAGGAGTACCGTTCTCATTTTTTGAATCGCTGTCTCATGTAAGTACTTGCTTAAACAAATCCGGCAATAGCTTGTGGTGGTTTGGAGATGATGAGTAATGTAGTAAATGCTGCACTAATATTTCGAAATAACAGTAGTGGTCCAAATAACTTAAGGTCCAAATACTTTCATTCTGATGATGTTTTTTGCTTCTTAAATATTTGTAAAGAAATGGAGTTACTGCCCGTACACCACTCCATAACAAATGTGGAGGCGAAATAGACGTTTTAATACGTTTATAATATGTTTTCAACGATCATCTGATTCAAATTGTACTTGTACACATTAATAAGTAATTGATATTTTTTATTCTCAGACGTAATACGCCGGATGTTATCAAAGTTATTTTAAAACCACCGATTAGATAGTCTGATTGTTTCAGTCATTAACTGATTACTATATTTATCGTACTAACTTATGAAAAAAAATGAGTTATGCAACTAAAAATGTACATAAAGTTATATTTTATTCAAATAATTTACTCGTCTGAGAGTAAGGGTCACATCTCACATCTTTTCGATAATAAGTCCTCCTGTCATATTTGTGTCTTAAAAAGCTGACAGAGAAACACGTGCCAAGGAGACCTCTTTGGCACGTGTTTCTCTATCAGCGTTCTCTTTTTGCAAAGTTTAATGATTTGTCAATAATATAAAATACAAATTTTGAAAACTGATATTTCACTGAAGAATTCAGTATTAAATATATATTATACACTGTAAATAATTGGTCTGAGTGAAGACCATAAAAGTAGTGAGTTAATTTATTGAGTTAATTTTTAATTATTATTGAGTAACTTCATAATTTTGCTCATTTAGGGCACTATTCGTAACAATACTGATTAATCGTACTCAAATATAGTATCTATTCTACAAACACTCAAAAATGTACTTCTATTAGAGTAATTGTACCTTTAGTCTGAGTTAATTTTTGCAATATTACTCTTTCCAGAGTCATTTCACTAAAACAAGGGCAACGTTTGGCTTTTGACCTTGAGCAGAATTTAGTTCTTGCTAAGAACCGGCATTAGCCACCTGCCCCCCTCCAATAGACAAATTATAATTTCTTTCTCTATACGCTTCCCGTTTCCCCCGTCACTCCGCTTCATTTCGTCATTATTTCTTTCTTGATACGTGTCATGCGCGTTGGATCTTCTCAATATTAATATTAGCTCATTCACTTTTCATTTGAAAAAGTTGAAAGTTTTGTGAATTATTGTGATTGTTGTTCCTAGTTTTCTTAATAGGTATAACCACGATGATATTTAAATTACTGAAATTAGAAAGAAAAAGTGAAGTTGTGTAGAAACATTGATCCCATTCACAATATGGAGGAGTTTTTTAAGTTAGGTAAGTAAGTTTACGTACAAAATAAAAGAATAAAAGTATATAATAATGTTGCACATATATTTTTTATGGCGGGATTTCAGCATAGTGTTTTACCTACTGCCTAGTAGACAGTACGATGCGTAGTCCATTGTTTAATGTTTAGTTACAAGTGTACTGTTCGGCTAGCTAGGTAATGGCCGCTCCGCTTACCTATTTAGATTACCTACTCAATATTGAACATTATAAAGCAATAATGAGCGAAAAATTCTTATACTGATTTCTTATAACCCAAATTGGACTCTTTAACTCTTGTTTCATTGTTTAATTCTCAGTTTTAATGTTATATTTCAATTCCTAGGTACATTCACTCATAGCAGTAAAATGTGTCATGCTACATTTTTTGGGATTTGTTAGTTATGTGATTGATCAAGTTGAATGAGCCCATATGCCGTTTTATGGTTTACTTATTTCTAGAATTAAATATTCAGAGAATACCTAGGTATTATACAATCTCCAAATTCATAATATAAAACTATTGTGTGCTATTTTGACATAAGTATTTTAATTATTAATTGATAATTGTTTCTTGATTTTAGTATGGAATAAGGATGTAAGAGCTTTGTTAGCCATTCGACATGTTGCCACCAACTGTCAAAGGAAAGAAGAAACGTATTAACGAATCTGCTACGATACTATGAGTTTTAAATATAAAATGTCATATTTAATACGTTTTTTATATACATTTCAATAAAATACTATATAGGAGACTATTTTTAGGTTCTCATTTACAAGTATACCTTAAATTTTAGCAGATCACCAGTGAATTTTTGGTAATGCTTGTACACAGTGGATCAAATTTTATTTAGGAGACTGAGCTGGTGAAAGAGGTGAAAATAATTTACTGGCTAGATGAAGGAACATTTTCCGAGATTTTTTGAGATCTAAGAAACATTTTTTTGAAATATGTCCTAAACAAGCAGTCCATTTATTTTAATCTCTTCTGTCGGTTCTCAGTTTATCCAAAAAAATAAGAACATTTGAACCGCCGTATATATCTAAATACTAAATGAAAATACTCATTTATGAGTGGTATAGATCTACTCAATATTTACATAATTAAACTCAAAAGTGAGTTGAACTCTAATTAAGTTTGAGCAAAAATTAACTCAATAATGATTTGACTTGAGTTCATGTTCATAAAAAATTAACTCTCGAATAGGTAATATTACTCATTTTTGATGCAGGAATTTCACTCACAAATTTTCAGACTTACTCATATTTATAGAGTGAAAATATCACTCAATCGGGTGTGGACAGAAATTGAGACATTATTGAGTGTAATTTGAGTGAAATTTCACTCAATTTTCTTTACAGTGTACTTAATAATATTTTTGACAATAGTTTTCTATATTCATTTTAGTGCAATATTATGAGGCCTATATACTAATACATTTTTTCAGCTGGTTTTTCTAACTTTGCTTTATAAATTATTTTAAAGACTCTTTGAAAATTAAAACTATCTAACTTTCATATCTTCCCAACACATCTTATCTGGGTTCATTTCAATAATTAATTATCAGTTATCATAATAGAGCTCTTCTAAAAATTAGGTGCTCCACTATATACCAGTACTATAATAGAGAGTACGTCATATAGAATATTCCAGGCATAGGCAAGATAGATACATTCTATAGAGCTAAACAAAATTTACCCAACAGGTGGCGGAACTACCGTCGGATACAGGAAAGGGTCAAGAGGCTCATGAATTCCGAGAAGGTTTTTATAGATAGATCCTCTTTAAACATTCATTACCGTTTCCTCGACTGTAAGAAAATTTCCCGTTTTGTCTACTGGCCTTTTAACCGATACATCGGTGTCATTAATAATTTCCCTTTCGTCGATTCACTAAACCTTTTCGTCTGCTGAAATGGAAATTTATTAATTATTTCTTAATAATTACAGATAAATATTAATTATTATTCCTTAAATTTTACTCTTTGCATAATCGCTAGATGTTAGTCGCTACGCAAGAGCAAAAGTATTTCCTTTACACTTTATACAGACTTGGGACTAGAGGTGGGCAATGATTGAACGAGTCGTTCATTTGAACGACTATTCAAAAAGAATCGCGTGAATCGATTCAATATTTAGTAGGATGCAACTCGTTCAAGAATCGCCAATATTTGAATTGTTGAATCTTGATTTCCATTTCCATTGATTTATATTTATGATTCGCGAATTATCGTTGGCGAAATGAATCGTTGAATGGTACAATATTATGAGAGCTTTTGTTTATTCGATTTTTAGGCACGATTCTACAAGAGAATACAGGCTATTATTATTATTATATTACTATTTACGATTCCGTAAAATGAATTCCCAACAAATTTTCATCATATGTACTTTGATTTGAAGTGATATATAATTGTACCTAGTACCTATATATATTTACTAGTATGTTATATTTTATGAATTATTGATTGAAATCATGATGGAATATTATCTTTGAATAAGTATAGAAGTGTTAGGGTTAGGTATATGTCGTAGGTAGAAATTTTTGCAGAAGAAAATAACAAAATGAAATATTTAACACTTATAAAATATATTGATTGATTAAAATCAACATTGGAAATGAATACATACTAAAATAAAAAACTTAAATAAATAACAAAATATTATAAATAATATAAAAAACACCTCTGATAATTAAATGAATTATTTTATGTTGTAATTTAAAAATAGAATTTTAGATAATTTTTTAGAGGTTAATTGCTGCCTTTTTTCAGTAAGAATATTGTAAGAATATTCATATTTTATTATGTTTATATAAAGATAGATTCTTTTATAAACAATATACATTAGTAAATTGATGATGATATGCTGTGATATGTTTTACTAATTTATTAGTTTCGGAAAATAACATATCCAATAAAATTGAATGGGGCGGCAGCTTACAATGAATACTTTTTGTAATATTTAGATTTATGATGCCACCGGGCCGATGTTTATTTGTTTTGTCTACACAATAGCCCTGTACCTGCTAAATAAGATGAGTAGTATGTATCGGGTAGTGGGTTGTGTTTTGTGTTGTGTAGGTCATAGCAGTAAGTATCGCACGTACGTGCACGGTACGAAAGTACGATGTAGACGATTCTATCGGAGTTGGAACTTGCGAGATGTATATTCAAAATTCATCGTTCAAATGAACGAATTGTAGGAATCGATTCATTTTTACAAATTGAATCGTGTGAATCGATTCACCAAAAAGAATCGAGTTGCCCATCTCTACTTGGGACTATCAAAGGACTATCAAAAGCACTAAGAAACTAAGTTGTTAATCAACTGAAAACCTACGATAATCTTACCGGCCGCAGCCGTGCATTGTAGTTCGGAACTTTAATTGGGCCAGTCGACAAAGGGTAACAAAATAAGTTAAAATGGCCAGTCGACGAAACCGTTAATCGACTAAACGGGAATATACGTCTTTATATACGAATATTCTCAAACGTCTTTTCCATAAATTTATTTCTAAAAAGTTACGAGCTGCATAAGAATATCTATATAATATCTGTTTTAAGATTTTAATTTAGTTTCTTTAATACAATATTTCCTTCATCATTAAATTATGTTAACTTTCTATTGTACGGTAATACAGTTTTGTAAAAGATTTCCTCCTAAAAGCAGCCATCATCCGTTGAGTTTGTATATGGAAGAGGGAGACGTACAAAAAGCTGTATATCCAGGCAATCATGTCCTACGCCTGTCCCACTAATAAAGATGTCCCTTCTTAAGAATTTGTAGCTTTGTTTTCATGATTCGCTAATCGCGTTTCTAGTCACGCGGCTTTCAATCTGCAGAAAACCGTTTAATCACTCGCTATAAACCTCAAAGTAGAGTTCGTTACTTCGATCAGAATGTGCGCTCAGTTAATAGTTGAGAGGCATTTAGATCTCGGGTAGGAAAACTAGCAAACAAGTATGTACAACGAATATTTTTCAACAAGAATCTAGTTTTTGATAGTACCTATATTTCTAATATTATTTATTGGCTTATTTAACTATTATATTTAATAGTTAAATATAGTATATACAGCTTATTTAATCGTTATCAGGAATAGTGTTTACGAAAGGCACAGAGCGTGACAAATCTGCGCGTGTCGTAAAAATACATTTTTATGGTACACTAGGTGAAAATCCTATTTTCGTGAGCTTTTAGAGGTTTTTGTCCGGCTAGCGGCAAAAAAAATCTACTTTTTTTATAAATTGGTAGCGCATCAATTATGTGTCAGCGCAGTGTCATTTAATTTCATATTATAATACTAGGTATGTACTTTCTATACTTAGGCGGAAAAATGAACGTTTTCCTCATGATTTATTTTCAACAAAGTTTCAGAACAAACTCAGTTATCGGGGTTATCTAGACTAGGGTATGGCCTTTGCTATAATTGCACTTTTCATAATCCTGTATTTAATAAATACCTATATTTAAATTTTTTTTTTTTTGTAAATTAATTATTGTTATATAAAAAAGTCTTAAAGTTTATGAATTTTTCTTGAGTAGGATCAAAAATGTTGTGTGCACCATAGCGGGAAAGTGGTTTTCCGTTTTTCCAGAAGTGGCCAGGATCAGCTTTGGCTCGCCTCGCCTGTCCATTTCTTCTGTCAGCCCCGAAAACGTTCACTTTCTCGTCCAGGTACACAAAGTACTATTTTATCCTATACTTTGTAAAAATCTTATTTTCGTTAGACTTTAGAGGCACGAAAGTAAGCATCGTGCATCAATTTTCTGTCATTTAATTTCATATTGTAAATTAATTTTAAGTGAACACATAATTATTGTTACCACTAGTTAAACAATGGACGAGACATGTATTCCGGGGACATCTCAAGGTTCTGAAAGTGATGAAAGCGCATGGATAAGTGTACTCCTGAAGAAATTAAACTTCAGTTGTCAGAGAACCTCCATAAGTTATTTTCAACAGTTTTCAACCTCCGTAAGTTAGTTTCGGAGCAAATTTCAGTTATCGGGTTTATCTAAACAACATATTGCCTTTGCTTAGTGCACTATTCATAATCCTGTATTTAATATCAATATTTCTAAGAACTAATTATTTTTGTAAATTATTTATTGTTATATAAAAAATGTTGTACGAACCATGGTGGGAAAGTGGATTTGTCTTCCAGAAGTGACCAGGCTCGGCTTATTTCTTCTGTCAGCCCGGAAAATATTCACTTTCCCGTCTATAGGTGCACAAAGTACTCCACTTTTTGCCATCTCGAAGAATTTCGAAGGTAGATGAAATCAATATGAATTCTTTTAAAAAGTTAAGCTTCTAAGGAAGAATAATCGTTTGCTCGTAAGGAAACAATCAATTTGAAAAATGTTCTTATTCTACTTTTATCATATTTTTTTTATTACTGAAGGGTGAATTCCAGGGTTCGATCGTTTTTTAACTTTTCAGATAAATACAAAACAAGTACATTTTCTTTTGAGGCTTCAGTAACTTCAGAAGTAAATTTTTAATTTATATTAGTTAGCATAAACGTGGACCATCAGACACATTTTAGTGGAAGGTTTATTCAGTTTTTTTTTTTTTCAAATGTTACGCTAATGATGAATCCCTCTGGGGATTCTCATCAGCTAAGTTATTCAGCAAAATTTTATTTTACAAACATTCCCTATTTGATAACGTTTGAAAATTGTGTACCATTCGAATTTTGCAATTACCTCCTAGCTTTTTACAGGTAAAACTTAAAAAAGTAACTGATACAGATTTTTACATAAAACAAATTCACGTAGATCCCTAAGACTGCTAGAGAATATCTACATTTCATATTGGCTTTTATACTATCCTGTGCTGCCTGAGTATGACACATGCAGAATTAGAACTAGTCTATATTAAATACATCCGCTGTCTGATAATCTTAAATTTATATATTAGTGATACAGTCAGTACCATTTGTATGTTAACAGGGGATTGGTGATGAGCTTGCTGTCCAACATAAATAATCTGCTTTTGAACTGGTTGTTTTATTAAATCTTGTTTCTCAAGATTATCATCACCATTAAATATTTATGCCATATGTAACATAGATTAACATGGAATGATCGTTACATTAATTTGAATTCAGTTCTTTCACTATATTGGCTGCATTTATTATCATACTTTGCCAGTGTTTTTTGTTCACTTTAAGCTTAATTTATAGATCAAATTGAAACAATGTGTTTCAACTAACTACTAAGCAAGGAATAGGTTATAAATATAAATTATATGATTTAATACAGAGTACTTAAAGAGTATTTTTTTGAAAAGTGTTTTTATATAAAACATAAAACACAAGCTTCAGTCAGTCTTGTATAAAGGGACGGTACACATGAAAAAAACGCAGACACAACCATTCCCTGGGAGAGATGGCATTTCTTTCCTGGCGAGATTCGAACTCTCGCCGCGTTATACCATTCTAGTCACGGGTCACCGTGACTAGAATATACTAGACTAGATATACTAGAATATACTAGAATATCACCCAGCACCTAACAGACTGAGTAACTATTTCCAAAAATAATTTAAATACGTATTTGAAATTATGGAATCGGCAATGACATCACGTTCTATTGATTGAAAATAATACATATTTTATTTCTTCCATTTGTACCGGAAGCAGTTATCAACCCTGTACATTTTTGCATATTTGTTTGAATGAAACGTTG
Source organism: Pogonocherus hispidulus (assembly GCA_963924545.1). Taxonomy (NCBI): domain Eukaryota; kingdom Metazoa; phylum Arthropoda; class Insecta; order Coleoptera; family Cerambycidae; genus Pogonocherus; species Pogonocherus hispidulus. Next base: position 14,965,662 of record OZ004696.1, on the reverse strand, counting down.
TCACGAATCAAATCATTCAATAAAGGAGATATGTCGAGAGGCAGTGTTGGTCAAGAAATAGTAGCAACCATCAGATGTTCACGTTTTGGCCCGTTATCTTTTTCTAGTTATGTAAGCTATGTGAAACCAAAATTCCAATTCGGTATCGTATCATACCTACATGTTCTTATCGAATTTAGTTTCAGAGTTACGTATACCTCCTATACCTGTACTACTTTCTTCAAAAGGTACTTGTAAATCAAACTTTCTATCAAACATTTGGTTTACAACTGAACATTTATGCGGGATATTCAAAAAATAAAATATTTGACAATGTCGATCTTCTAAGTTTTTTATTTTCACTTAAGAATCATGCAGTGTTTCTGTAAAAGTATTAAAACTGTCTGCCTTGCGAAAGGATATTACTAAACTATAAAATAGTTTTAATTTAACATTCTCCATGGCATAACCACAACCGATTCATTTGGTAAAATATGTTTCAGTACATCTGTTGTACTTATACTATATTTTAAAAACCTTTAATAATAATAGATGAAAACACTCACTTAAAACTAAAACTGTTAAATATAATTTCATGTTATTTATTACGTGCAATCAAATTTTAAATAACTGTTTCAGTTTTTACAATTCTTGTATAACAAGCATAGTGTGGAATTTTTATAGTCAGTATAAAAATCTATTAATAACTTGTAACATGGCTTGCAATTCCTTACATATTACATCTGTTCTAGAACAGTAAAGCAATTGGCGAAATACTCGTTTAATAATAATTATAGTAATAAATGCTAAATTAACTAAGTAGAGGGTTTTGGCAGTTTTTACATGTAGTTACTGTATAGTATTTTTTGTTCGAAGTATATGAACTAGCAGAAACTAGTTCTAAAGTTAAACCTTTGAAATATGCCAGTAATTATATACCTGTGGCAATTTTAATGAGGATAATAAAGTTCAATTTTTAACTAGGACAAAAATTAAGTATATCGGTTAATTACTGTATTTTATATTGGTGTAGATATTGTCTTTTGCTATTTTTAGGTATAGAATGATACTATTAATGTATACACTATTGACGTACTAAAAAAAAAGTTAATTTAATTGTCATATGTTCTAAATATTTTAAACTACCCTAAAATTTCATTTTTATATGTAAGATAGGGGTAATACCGATTAATATGCTCTACATTCTACTTTTTCATTTGAAGCAATGATAAATAGTTGGTAAATGTGTAACTTTGGAGTATAACTAGAAAGGAGGCTAACTTCTAGTCGAGATCAGTCGGAAATGTATGAAGAAAGTTAAGTATATTATCTTTTTAAACTGTAGGGTTTCAAAAGGCATGGGTCGCAACTCACACCACCAATTATTCAGAAGTCAATTCTATAAATCTTTGCTTGAGAATATATTAAAGAAAACTTGTACCCTATAAGACAGCAAGCAGAATTAGCTCTGTTTAACCAGATTTATGTCTAAAATAGCCTAGATTTTTTTTAAAATGGGAGCATAAATAAAAGTCCAACCACTGGCAATCAACTGCAGTGTAACGGTAAAGAACACTAATATAGTTGACACTAATTTCAGATTTAATCAAGAGATTAAATTTAATCGAAAATTTTTAATTTCTGGCTAAATCTGAAATTAGTGTCAAACGATAGCTTATGATAAGTTAATAAAGGAATGTGCAAACCGTTTTGCTTAATCTCAAACAGTTTAGATTTTACAGGAAGTCCAAGTTGCAAAATGTCAATATTCACCTGTCAATATTTCAAAAACAGTTGAAGATAGGTATATTACATCCTATGTGAAGTGTGTTTAGAATATTACAGAAAATCCAGAAATAAAATAATATATAGGGTGTTACATTTAAAATAAGCAAGTTGATGATAACTTCCGATATAACCGGAAGTGCAAAGAGAAGTTGACACTATTTCCATTGAATAGATCTTTTTGATAAACCCCTGTATACAAATTTTCAGATTTCAATTCTGACTACTTTTTTAGATAGTCTTACTGGGCCCTCTTCTTGATACACCCTATATACATATATAACGAGTATTTAGAACTTTCGTCATCACAGTCAGCGTTGACGAGAAAAATATAGTTCTGAGCTAACATAACAGGCAGTAAATCTGAAACTTTTGAGACATTTTATTTTCTGTAACTGTTTTTTAAAGTCAAAAAGAAACTTGAGGTTTGCGTTTTATAATAATTACTTAATCGCTTTTTCCAATTTTAATTTTTGATGGACAAAATTATTCTTAAAAATTGACCCATTACAATTTTTTTTTAGCCTAGGATTTTTTTCAAATATTTATTATATCTTAGTTTATACATGTTTAATTTTACATCATAAGACAAAAATATTATTTTCTCTAGCATTCCCTTGACAGTATCTTCCACCTACAATAATCCCATCTGAAAATTTAACATACCTAAATTCATTCCGTAAATGGCTGCCCCAATTGAAGCACTTTACATATAAATGCAATTTTTGGCCCATGCATTTTATTTAGTAACGTTATATTCGTATTACGTTCAATTTACCTATAAATTGAGCCCTAGAGAAAATTTATAATTTCGAACTAGGTACAAGACGCATGCTGCGAGGAAACTAGGTCGCTCTATAAAGTGCACTTACCGAGTGGAATGAGAAAATATTTCAGCTTAATATGTTTGGTTACATAACAAAACTTTATATTCGGTTCATAATTGCATCCAAAGTTTTTTTAATTATAACGGTATAAATGTTTCAAATTTGCATATTCAGAATATATATTTATGCTGTACCTAAAGTATTAGAATTAACTAATGGATTATTACAAATTTTTGTGTCAAGAATTGAGGTAATATGGTAGGGAACTGTAAGTATCCTTTCCGCATACAAAAAACGGGATCGGTACGGGAATAGGACTGATTATTTAGAATTATAAATCAGAAATGGGGAACCAAAATAACACAAGAAAATAAAGTATAGTTTGAAATAAAATGCTCATACAGATGCAAAAAATTGTTTATTGTTCTTTAAATAATACAATTTTATTTGCTGTAATACCTAATGCATTCAGATTTATTTATTTATTTATTTTTTTTATTAAAGTACATTTTCAGTAAATTAGTTTTAAAAGGAATTGAAAATGTATCCTGCAATATATCCTATGATATATTTAGAAAATTTTAATTGAGGATCTGTGATGTCTTACGTGTACTTAGTGATGTCCCTTACTATTCGTAGTTATTTGAGGATCTGATTATTCCTAGCTCCTGAGTTGCAGGTAATTCTTCAGTCCCCCTCCTCCCCTCTTTAATGACCCGCCCCCCGATAGCTTTGGCTATCTGTCTACCTTAAATGTGAATGAATGTGAAAATTCGTATTAGTTGATTTTCTTTGAAATTACCATCGTTAAGCGTGAATGCGTGGTTTATTTTGCCCCTTCTTAAGCAACAGTTTATCTCATTTATTACAATTACAGTCGATATTGTTCAATTAAAAAAATTTTTGCAGATGTGTTACTGGGGCAAATTCTCTAGGCAACTTAGAACCTCAACAATCTGTCGCTTTTTTCATTCTTTTTTATTCTGATAATGTAAAAATGCAGAAATTTTGCTCCATTCGCCTTTTACACTAACAAAGGAAAATCAAATATGTCAATATATAAATTTACCTATAGAATCGCTTCAATTTAGCCAATAGCAGAGCTTCCTAAATATTTTTGTTATTTATTTCTCCTAATTATGAAATATAATGTAACAAGAAAAATGCAGGTGAATATTGAGATGCAGGGAATATTTTGGAAATGATCGAAGTAAAGAAATATAAATAATTTATTTTCAGTGCATTTGAACTGTTACTTAGTTCAACTAAATGTTACCACTCTGTACTGTGTACTGAGAATAATACAACAAAATCAAATAACCATAAATCCCAAAGTCCATTCGGGAATGATGGGCATTCTTTTGATTTACCTGACAGCTACGAACAAAATTTCATTTCTACGAAATAGCATCGTAAAAAGGACCTACAAAGAATTTCCTCGGGATCAAAGTGCGGAGATGGGCCAGTTCCCTGAGAAAAATAAGGTGGATTGAGAAAAGTTTTTAAATGAGGTTTGTTGAATTTCGTTTGTTGTTGATGGCACAATTTTATATCAATGATGTGCTTTCAGCATTACAGTTTATTTTTGAAAAAGGTTTTATGTCTAAGAATATTTTATATTATTTTTCAATATTGGCCTAATAAATTTAGGTTCCATGTTATAAAGTTGGATCGTGTATCTTGTATGTATACATTTTTGTTAATTATAAATACTTACCAGTATAAATTTTAAAATTAGGTGTGTGCTCTCTCTTATTGTCTTTTCTCAAAGTATTATTTTGTTATATACGACAGGCCAATATGATTTTTCCTATAAAATTACCTACATTTCGTTTTCATAATTTTATCTATTCAAAAAATGTACGCGATGTATCTGTAACTATTTTTTAATGGAACACCCTATATTTTGGAAAAATGAAAGCTATTGTTTTGAATCCAACAATATATAACTCATACAATAACGGAATGTGAAAACAAGTTCTTCTACACTGAAGGAAATGGATCAAATAAAATGTTTTGCTAAGACGATCTGATTTATGATAGCACTTTTTCTTATTACCATTATATTATAAGGCACTAACCATAAGGACAATCGTTTTGCTAATATGCATTTACTACCTTAAATAGTCATTTTGCTGTTCCCATATAGTGCGTTTTCTAATTATTTTTCCTAGCATTTATTTTCCTAAAGGTAAGTAAATAAACTTTTATAGTAAGTGTGTGCACCAATTTGAGACTTACTTAGTTGGGGTTACTTTACCTTAGTTTATGACAAGTCGGTCCTGACTTACCGTAACTAAGTTATTATTTGAAAGTCATGTAATGTGCAATCGCAATAGAGATCACTACAGATTTCCTGCTAATCGGTTAGTAACCGCACGCCATTTTACGGACATTTTACGTGTGTTTACTGTGTTGACTGGGTGCGTAGTGCGTGGAATAAACGTTATTTGGTTAGTTTATGGTAAATTTAATTTGGTCAAAGAACGTGTTAGAAGCTTGAGTAATTAGTCTTTCAAATTCTTGTATACATTACGAAAGATAAATAAATAATTTTAAAAGGGTGTATTTAATAAATACACCCTTTTAAATAATACACCCTAACATTATTATAAGTGTTTTAGATAATAAATACTATTTATTATCTAAAACACTTTATAACTTCACCAAAGTAGATATGCATAGATAAAACAAAGGTACTTCAGTTATTTGACAGTGTATTACAAGACATTACATCAGTTACTATGGTACTTTACAAGAAAATTGATATAGGAATATGGACACTACCTATGTAAGAAATGCCTATGCTTTGAAAACTATTGGAGGTTAAGTTTTGTAGATACTTTGCTGGAAAACTATTAATTTTATGTAGGTATAAATTATGTATATGGGTTGTGTTAAGTTTAACACCATACAATTCCTATATTTATATATATAGGAGTTAACATGATTTATCTTGATATATCCTGTATGCATCTGGCAACATTATTTTTCTTTTCCTATAGGTATACTAAACTAATACTAAAATACATATTCTAATAACAATAGTGTCATTTCCCTAGAACCACTGTATATCATTCTATGTTAATAAAGTGAAGTTATTAGGACAAATACAAGTACTTACTGTAATGAACCAGTAATTATAATTGTTACTAAAACATACTGTATAATGGCTCAAAAATAATTTACTAGTAGTTAGAAAAAGTTTTTTTTGTGGCAACAAAATATTAATACTGCATTAGAGAAGTATCTACTATCCCCAAAAAAACACTTATTAGGCATAAAATGGGCCTTCATTACTGACAGCAAAAAATATCAATTTACAGTAATAAGAAAAAGTTAACAAAAAGTTTTTTTAATGGTAAGTAGACAGATTCAACAAAACCGTTTATGCTGTAGTAACTATGCTGTCTATTTGGAACCTATTTAATGCAGATATTTTGTTGGGGATATGCGATTTCTATTTACAGTTACTTGAAATTTCTTTCAGTGTAGTTGACAGATGGGTTGTAGATAGCACTTAACTACGAATAGTACGAATCTACTTTGTATCCACCATCTCTAAACGCCTTGTTTAAATAAGGACTACAAAGCAAAAATTTGCCTTGTTTTGTCTAACACAGAATCAAAATACAAGGATTCGTACTATTCGTAGTTATGTTTTATGTACACCGTGTTCCATATAAAACGACCCCCTATACTATCTGGAAATCTATAAAAGATGTGAAAAAAAGTTAAATACAAAAGTTTTTTAGATTTTCGAGTTCTTTTAAAATATAATACTTCCATGTATGCAGGGTGTCCTAATTTTGCTGGGACGACATCAACTCTAAAAATTTAAATGGAACACCCTGTATTTTTGTCGATTTTTCGATTCTTTGTCAAAAATAAACTCGACTTACTTATTTAAACTATAGTCGAATTTTGCGTAGTTTTCGAGATATTTGAGGTCATGTGTGCGTTTTTAAAAAATCAAGGTATTTGTCAACACGATATAAAAATGTATCAAAAACTAAAATTAAGCGTTTGGGTGGTAATTTCCACTTACAAAGCGTCAATGTAGATAGAGAACACAAAATTTTTGTTAACACTTATACAGGGTGGACATACTACGAAATCAATCTGGCAACTTTATAATCTGAAAAAGGTCGATTTTTTTAAATGAAACACCCATTATATAATTACTCTATGTTAAAGACAATGAAAATACCTATTATTTCATATGTATATGTCCTATACATAAATTCAATGGTTACAGAGAAAATAGCAATTTTATAGAAATTTACAATGATTTCTAGTATAATGATATTGTAATGCTAATGCTGCATGCTCTCAAAAATACTAGGAGGCTATGGAATGAATAATATTGAAATTTGTTTTAATTTGACAGTTCTGCAATTTATTAGTGTTTATACGGATTAACATAAAGTCCGTCCCCTCTCTCTAATTTTTGAACCGCTGAGTATATTGTGATGAAATTTGGAACGATAATATATGACTAAACTCTGCAATTTTTGACACATCAATGACAGCTCTGAATGTCAAAGTGACAGCTGGGCGCGCAATACGAATATTTTTTTAAATGGAAATGGGGCTCGAGTAATAACTCTGTAATAGTAATATCAGTTTGTAACATAATCTTGCTACCTATTAGGTGTCATTGTTGATTGTTGCTGTCATGTTTGACAGTAAATTTTTGCTCGAAATTGTCAACGAGAATGGCTCGTTCCTTACAAGATAAATTTGAAGCGGTTATTATTTTTGGCGAAGCTAACCGAAATTACCATGCTGTTCGTATGTTCAATGAACGCTATCCGGAACGTCAAATATGCAGAAAATATTTACGAAAGTTAATTTCAAAATTTAAAACTGATATAACGTGGAAACCGATATTACTGGTTTTTATTTGGAAATTACTGAACCAAATGTTTTCAAAATTAGGGAATGTTTTGAGCATAAAAATAGCTTCAAAATGAGTTATTACTCGACCCCCATTTCCATTTAAAAAATATTCGTATTGCGCGCCCAGCTGTCACTTTGACATTCAGAGCTGTCATTGATGTGTCAAAAAATGCAGAATTTAGTCATATATTATCGTTCCAAATTTCATTACAATATACCCTGCGGTTCAAAAATTGGAGAGAGGGGGACGGATTAAAACAAATTTCAATATTATTCATTCCATAGCTTCCTAGTTTTTTGAGAGCATGCAGCATTAAAATATCATTATACTAGAAATCATTGTAAATTTCTATAAAATTGCGATTTTCTCTGTAACCATTGAATTTATGTATAGGACATATATATATGAAATGATAGGTATTTTCATTGTCTTTAACATAGAGTAATTATATAATGGGTGTTTCATTTAAAAAAATTGACCTTTTTCAGATTATAAAGTTGCAAGACTGATTTCGTAGTATGTCTACCCTGTATAAGTGTTAACAAAAATTTTGTATTCTGTATCTGCATTGACCCTTTGTAAGTGGAAATTACCACCCAAACGCTTAATTTTAGTTTTTGATAATTTTTTATATCGTGTTGAAAAATACCTTGATTTTTCAAAAACACACACGTGACCTCAAATATCTCGAAAACTACGGAAAATTCGACTATAGTTTAAATAGGGAAGTCGAGTTTATTTTTGACAAAGAATCGAAAAATCGACAAAAATACAGGGTGTCCCATTTAAATTTTTAAAGTTGATGTCGTCCCAGCAAAATTGGGACACCCTGTATACATGGAAGTATTATATTTTAAAAGAACTCGAAAATCTGAAAAACTTTTGTATTTATCTTTTTTTCACATCTTTTATAGATTTCCAGATAGTATAGTGGGTGGTTTTATGTGGAACACGGTGTACCTACAATCCATCTGTCAAGTAATAGAACTTGGTTCTACATCTCGCCATTGTATTGGACTCTCATACGATTAGTTTGGTGTGGATTGTGTTGCGAGAACTACCAGGAGGTGGTATAGGGTTAGGGTTTGCGTACGAAAAACGTACCTAATATGTCAAGTACTTGGGTCCTTGCATCTTTAGGTATGATCACTTATATTGCACTGACGAGATCATAAAAAGATCGAAACCGGTCTGCAGTTACAGACATCCTACGATGTGAGGTCCAAGTATTTCGTAGTGGTGAGAAACACACCGTTGTGCCCTCTTTGGGTCTTTGCTACTATCTGTAATAATAATAATACAATATTATTATATATGTAATAATAATAATACAATATTATTATATATGTAATAATAATATAATAATATATTAATGCAATGCCAGTCGGGGCATATTTCCCGTGGAGTAGTTGTTTTCGGCATCTCCCTCAAATATCCAAGTATTTTCTCGTAGTTTTCGTTATCTGAATCCTTGTACTTTGATTCTAATTGTGCTAAAAATTTTTTTTTTTTTAAATTCAGCGCTCGGTGTCGCATATAGAGAGGAGAATAGTGGCTTAATTTTTGTTTTAGTCCTTATTTAAATAAGCCGTTTACGGATAGTGGATATAAATTAGATTATTCCTACTATTGGTAGTTATGTGGTAATATATAAATCTTTGAGGTTATCATTCAATTCTTTTCGAGATATTTGCACTTTCAGTTATTGCAGTTTCTATAGTTATTACATTTATTGCAAATTATATAGCATTTTATAGTATTTGAAATACAATTATATCGTTGGAATAAAAAAGAATGGAGATTTGGATTTTTGCAAAATATAGGGTGTTCCATTGTTTTTCTTACACCCCGTATTGTTTTTAAGTCATTTAAATTTTGAAATGGGAAACACAGTTTATAAGAGAAGAAATATCACGTACCTATGTTTAAATTTTAAAACAAAAAATATATGATGACAGTTTCTTGTGGACCGCACTGTATAAGTGAGTAGGGCGTGTTTCGAATACATTTTTATGAGGCGCGCTTTTATAACAAGTTACTTATTCTACTCATAAATAACCATTTATACCACTTCTTGAATTTTAATTGCTGGTGGATTAGACTGCGGATTGAGTACGGAATTAAACAAAACATATTTATAAAACCAAATAAAGGCAAGACGAAAATCTTATTAAAATGTAAATTTACTGTTTCATTGTACTCTTGTTTACTTAAAATGGCTCGAAAAATACTAGTAGTTAATTATGAACAAACAGAACTATATGTAAAACGGTAAAAGCTACCAAATGAAATTAAACTACTTCTACATCAAATAAATTTCAGTACTCTCAAATGTAACGAACCGTTGCATGAAGCAGGGATGAGCTAAAATCAAGTGAAAAATGCGGATCATTTTTTAAACAGAATAAAGTAATTACCTCGGTTATTCCTCGTTTTTATGCTCGGCTGAATCAGAATAAATATTCTTCAGATCGTGTAATAACTTACTGAACTTGTACCTATAAATTGGTCATCTTGAATAGCAAGTTTACCGAGAGCTCGATTTACACCAGCAAATTTTATTTCGCTCACAAGTTTAGTGACTCCAAGGTAAGTTTAATGTTTCAGATCCTTTGTTACAGCAAGACTATTGTTTTGATTTCATTTGCAACTTTATAATAGAAATAGTAATAAAAATTTATGTTGCAGTAACTCTCCCAGGATTACCATATTGGTAGATGAACATATATTTACAGGGTGATTTTTATTGGACGTCTGTTAGAAGTATCTCGAGAACGGAAAATTATTTTGATCTGAAAATTTGGCAACGTGCATTCTGCGATAAGATCTATTTAAGTAAAATATTTTGCAGGCGAAAGAACTTCCGGAAATATAGGAAGTTGACCCTAACTTCGTTATTTTAAAAGGAATATCCAAGTTTTTATTAGTGTTTTGGAATCAGGACTTAATTTTAGGTTACATTTGTTAAAGGATTCCTATAGCTAAATTTAATATTTATCGAAATATTAATTTTTTTCCAAAAAATTTGACAGAAAAGCTTATCAACAAAAAAAATGTTTTCTCGATAATTATCACTACCAGGATGTCGACATTTTTATGAGAGCAAAAGAAGACATTGGGGCTGCGGGTAATATAAAAATATCTTTCCAAAGATTTCACAGGGAAGTGGTAATTGGCCATATTCTATAACTAGACAAAAACAACTAAATGTCGATTTTTTAAATATGATACCCTATGACCAATTACATTGATCGATACAAAATAAAGTTCCCTATCAATTCATGTATGATGTTTAATAAACATCATACATAAAACTGTAAGAACTGTAAAAGATACAGTTTTTCAGTTATTTACGGTTCTCTTTATACTCGCTATTCTAAGCAAACAATTAGGTTTTGGAATCCATAGTAGCCTGCCCATTTGACAGACAATAATAATTACTGTCATCAGTGTTTATTATTTTTATTGTTTAAAAATGGCAAATAATAATATTAATTACTCAACCTCAGATATTTTTAATTTATTCCTCATTCATGGGCAATGCCAAGGCATTATCGGCAGAACCTGCAGAATGTTTAAGCAAATGTATCCGCATGTACCAAAAATTAATGAACATAAATTTACAAAATTCAAATTCAATTTTATTACCTTTGGTAGCATACAAGCGGAAGCGAAGTTGGGAATTAAACCCAAAAAAATTACCCTGTATATATACGTATATTATTATTTAATTTAATGTTGTAGTTAATATATTCAAGTTATTTTGTTCCTGAATAAGTTAGGTATGTACATAATATGTGTAGATACTAAAATGTCAATTGAAAGTGCCATGGCCTACATAATCGCTAATTACGTATCTCCGTAAAAGGTATTAATTTACTAAATTAACTTAAATCTATCTTATGTTGCAAAAAATAGCAATAACTATATGAAATTAGTACTATCATATTATATCCTTATTTATCCTAATACCTCCGAGCTGCTGGCAGCATTGTCTATGACTGACAATTACAAGCTGATAACGAAAATGTCTAGTACTTTAAAACGTTCATGATATCGACATGATATGTGTTTCTTCTAGAAGTTATACTTTTGGATTAAGCTAATCCTATCATAGATGAGATATTTTGTACTGTATTGTTTGATGTAATGTATCAAAAAGTGGGCGTCCAAATATAGCGATACATAACGAACGATCTTTAGATATACCTACTTCTAGCCTCTAGCGGTTGAAGATGAGCCTAGAACGTCGATTCCCAGACTTGCATTAGAAACGACTAATACTGAGCATTCCGTCCGAAGAATATTAAAGACAAATAAAATGCATCCTTACAAAGTTAGTCTTGCTTCGGAAACTTTCGGAAGAAGAGTTCCACCCACAAAAGTTAAATGTTTGGCTGGGTATAATTAGTAACATAAGGCCTTTTTTCTAAATGTTACTTTGTCTGCAGATATCTATTTAGATTTATTACGGTTAGAGGCATACTTGCATTAATTCAATTATTTCAAAACCTCTCAGTTGATCCAAAATACCTTGTACTTCCAACAAGATGAAAGTTCGCCAGAAATGTTATTAACTTTCTTAACAACGTTTTTTCTGTGAAGTGGATAGGTAGAAGGGGTCAGTCATATCAACTAACCAGCCAGATCACCCAACCTGATGCTACTTGATTTTTATTTCTGCGGGGTCATTTAAGTATGTGAAGATTGCTCATTGGTGTATCCCACAAAGCCTCACGCTCCCTTGAATTTAAAAATATAATTTGTTTGAAGTGTTGCAAGTAATATTACATCCAGTTCCCGGGAAAATGTTCAACGGAAATTTGTGGAGAGACTATGGCCTTGTCAGGGAGGGGAGGGATTTCATTTTGAACATTCACTTAACATTTGATTTAATTTTAATTAAAAAGCAAAATACTTACATATGAAAATTAGATTTTTGTTTTGATTTTACGTTGTTATGATAAAATTATATGACAGCATCTCCCAAACTTTATATCTTTGAACTCGGAACTGCTGAAAGTATCAAAATGTGGTAAAATATGTATTCTATAAAAAAAAAACGATATTTGCATCACACCTCCGCAGACGATGAACATGCGGTATACGTCACGAACCTGAAGTACACGTCATAATCTTATAAAGTACACGTCAGAACCTCGTATACAGGGTCCTGCACCACAGCTCCCTTCTTTTGTAGCTCATGAACCGGTGCCTTTATAAATTTCGTTCAAATTTGACTGCAAACTATTCGTAGAGAGGCACATTTTGAAAATATTTTCAAATATACAGTGTGCTCTAAAAACATGTACCATACTAAAGTTATGTTTTCTTTAATGGAACACCCTGTATATTTTTTCATTTTTCGATTCTACAGAAAATTCTAAACACATTTCATGTAGGATGTCCTATACCTATCTTCAACATTTTTTTGAAATATTGACAGGTGAATATTGACATTTTTGCAACTTTGACACCCTGTAAAATCTAAGCGGTTTGAGATCAAGCAAAACGGTTTCCACATTCCTATCTTAACTTTTCATAAGCTATCGTTTGGTACTAATTTCAAATTTATACAGGAATAAAAAATTTGAAAAATTTTTAGAAAATTTAAAATTTTTGGATAATTCTGAAATTAGTACCAAACGATAGCTTATGAAAAGTTAAGATAGGAATGTGCAAACCGTTTTGCTTGATCTCAAACCGCTTAGATTTTACAGGATGTCAAAGTTGCAAAAATGTCAATATTCACCTGTCAATATTTCAAAAACAGTTGAAGATAGGTATAGGACATCCTAAATGAAATGTGTTTAGAATTTCAGGTAGAATCCAAAAATGCAAAAATATATAGTGTGTTCCATTTAAAAAAACATAACTTTAGTATGGTAGGTACATGTTTTTAGAGCACCCTGTATATTTGAAAATATTTTCAAAATGTGTCTCTCTACGAATAGTTTGCAGTCAAATTTGAACGAAATTTATAAAGGCACCGGTTCATGAGCTACAAAAGAAGGGAGCTGTGGTGCAGGACCCTGTATATTCTGCCGTTTTATCTCAATTTTATTGTAAAAGCTGCTGCATCCAATATGACTGCATCTAAGGAGCACATATAAATGTTTGCAACTTTATCGCTTATTTGTTTTGCTTTGATTGTATTCTTCGCTTTGAAATATATATAATAATTACAAATTACAACCAACCATCCCGTTTCATTTTGATGTCAGGCTAGTCACTACTTAGGAAAGACCGTATTATTGAGCTTAATCAATTTCAAATAAATCTAATTCTCAATACGATATAACGCCAGACTCGCCAGAGCCAAGTCATTCCCTATACGGCACAATTTTATCCAGCTTCGTGATAGGCTACAATTAAATTAATCTTTACTTCCTTTTATTACTTGTACAGGTAATTATAGAGTCTTATTTTATTTTGGTTATTAATCATAACAACAGCACAGCTGTCTGTTTATTTTACCCGTTCGGTTTTTAACGTCGACGGGATTTTGTTCTCAACCCGTATCTGATACGATAAGCTACAATGTTCATCTAACATTAATTTTGGTCTTGCAAAATATATGACTTTTCCAGGAAATTCTATACGTACTGGATACTAAATCAACACGTGCAATGAACCTTCGTAATTTTTTTTTTATTGGCCTTAATTATTTCAGATTCTATGACATTAGCTCCAGTTGAGCTCAGAGTTTAGAGGTAGATTCGAAGCTTTGTACTTACTATTAAATTTTATACCACCTTGTGGACGCCAGGATAATTTTGTATTCAACTCTATACCTATGTATAGATAAATAGTTACACATAAGTTATAATTAACAGTGAATGTTTGGTGAAGTGAAACAAACAAGATCAATATTATATTACAAATAAAAAATCTATAGAACTATATGATATTCACAAATAATAAATAACAACTGATTACTGTTATCATGCAAAATCACCTTACAGTTTGTATCTGCCAATAATTAATTTGATGTGGTTTACAAAAAAAAAAAATCTTCGAAGAATATATTTTAACCTCTCACCAAATGATACTCTCCAGTAATGATGGTCGGAGTCGACTTTTGGCAAGTGCAAATAATGGTATCCTTCAGGAAACTGAGAACAAAATGATGTGGAGCTATCTTCTTGTTGATCCTGATACAGCTAATCTAGATGCAAGTACCTTCTCCTTTTATCGTCGTTCTAGGGGTGGGAGTTTATTTTCCAGGTTGGTCCTCCTATTCCACTAAGCCAAGGTGATTTTACATGACATGGGGAGTATTTATGAATTGAACAAGATAACAACAGATAATTCTACAATGATAACAATCAAGCAAATCGCAAGAAACAACGGATATAAAGAAAAACTAATAGATAACATGATAAAAAACAAAATGAGGAAATTAATTCGTCGGGAGTTTTACAATATTCAGGAAAAAGAAGCCACCTATAGTTATATTAATTACGTCCCAGGTTATAGTGAAAAAATAGCTCGCAGATTAGAACGAAACGGGTGTAAAACGATTAATGTCAACAAGCGTAATATTGGGAGGATTTTGATAAACAACAAAGACTAAGGGTTAATAAATTAAAACATTCGGGAGTATACCAAATTAACTGCGTGGATTGTAATGCCGTGTATGTGGGTCAAACCGGTCAACTCAGGATTTTCGACGCATTATATAAAAAACAATCGTTTTGTAGATCTAAAAAATGTAAAAGTATTACATCGAGAAAAGAAAGGAAAGCGCTTATATCTGTTAGAGCAATTAAAAATTAAAAAATCTTTAATTATAAATCCTTT
The DNA here is from genome assembly GCA_963924545.1 of Pogonocherus hispidulus. Classification (NCBI taxonomy): domain Eukaryota; kingdom Metazoa; phylum Arthropoda; class Insecta; order Coleoptera; family Cerambycidae; genus Pogonocherus; species Pogonocherus hispidulus. The sequence goes on along the minus strand of OZ004696.1, from coordinate 14,950,365 downwards.
TACAGTATAGATTTTAGATAGATAGATTTTACACTTTCGCCCTTCTTAGAAAAGGTAATAAAAACTCGGGCTTTACCAGATGGTGGGATCAATCGGGGTAGGTACTCGTCGCGCTTGAAAATATTTAGTAATATACATTTACTTTATTGAAAGAGGCCTAATAAGCCGAAATACTAGTATATAGAGTGTTTTCTATATATTGTTTGGGACATCTAAATGAGAAGATCAATGTTTTTTTCAAAACAATTATTAATTGCAATCTGTTGCAAAAAATGTTATACTAATTATGTCAAAATTGACAAAAATTGCTATATGAAAATTACCTTGAAATGGAAATCACTCAGTATATGAAATTGCAAGAAAATTATCCAAAATATGCAATTTAGAATGATAACTAATACTTCAAAATATAAAATATAATTAGCTAAAATGAGTGAACCCTCAGTATAAAAAGAGAGAACTCTGTGCAATCCATAAGAAATCGTATATAAAGGTACGCTAAATTACTTTTGCGCTATAATAGAATCATATAACATATATGTTTATTCGAATGATAATTCATATTTCATATTATGTAAGTAAAAAGTCTAATAATTTGCAAACTAGTTTACCTAATTATCGAGGTCATTTTGTCCATTTGATCTCTATAATTAGAAGCGATAGAACCAAAGAATAACGAAAATTTCTTATGGATCTAGTGACATCAAATTAGTTTTCAAAACCAAATAACAAAAATGAATTGGATTATGGTTACAAATAAGGTCAGTCGAGTAGTCAGATTACTTCTCAAACTTATACCATTTCTTCTATGCTTATATACCTACCCTAGCTAGCAACTGGATGTAAAGTTTCATTTCAACATCGTTCAAAAATAAAAGAGTTTTTCGTATTAGCTATAAGTATACACAAACGAATGTCCATAGTAGTTATTATAAAATGTAGTTGAATTTATAAATTAGATATTTTAAATACCTGACAAAGGAGATATTTGTACCTTTCACATTTTAAATAGTTTATATTTAAATACTAAAGAGTATTTTAAATACCGAAACAGCCTTACATAAACTACTAAATGCTAATATTACTATTTAATGTCAAATACTTAATGAAACTGTTTAAAAAAGAGTAACCGTTGGAGCATTCTTCAAAAAATACCATTTTAAAATATTTCCTAAAATCAGAATAAGAATATTTCAGTCATTTGAGAAATACATTACGGAAAAAGCAAATTATCAACATGATTGGATTCAACCACTAAAGGCCCGTCTACATCTAACGAGTAAACAAATAATTATAATATCTATTTTTGCACGGCAATGTCACTTGAAGAGAACTGTCGTATTTTACAAGAAAGTAGAGTAACTTGTATACCCTCGTATACTACATGGCATTTAATTGCAAATCCACCATCTGATCCAGACCTACAAATCACTGTATCGGACGCATCTAGGGAGGTCATGAACAGCCATTGTATTCCTTGGGATTTTCATTACGTGTCAGTCACGTTTTGTTCTCGCAAGGCACCGACAAGAGCTTATGTCTTTTGACACCTGTGGACAATCTTCCTAATAGAGACGAGTTTAGAATTCTGTATTATACCTACGTTTTATTTGTTGAATTATGTTAATTAGTAATGGTTTTTTGAATGAGGAAAATTCCAGAGGCATGAAGATTTAGTAAAATACAAATTAAACGGCCTAGGAAAATATGAATATCACAAATTTGAGAATTAAAAAACCAGAGGGTTGTGGTGAAATGAAGGATAAGCAAGCAATGAGATAAAGATCCATTCAAGAAGTGGAATAAAGATAGGAGAGGAGGAGTTTAATAAAATGACAGAATTTTCTTCCTCCTTTCCTTCCTTCCTAAATGGAGTACCTCATATGATGAGCTCTTCAGAACAGTGTTGTTTACCATTAGATACAGACCTACAAGCAAACAAATGTGCGAGAAAACATATTTTTTCTAATAAAGTGGATACTCGAAGCGGATGGTTCTTTATGAAACAAATTGTTTCATAAAGAACCATCGTTCTTGAGAACGTGAAAATAATTGTTTTGAAAAAAACATTGATCTCATTTGGATGTAGAACATCTAAATGAGATCAATGTTTTTTTTCAAAACAATTATATTTTTTCTATTTTAAAAATTTCATTTCACTTACAGTCAGACCGAACGTAGTTTAAAGTATTTTATGCATTTTATGGTCTCCCCATCAATTAAGTCCCAAAATTGGGGAGTAATTCTCATCAAGGTGTAAAAATAGAGTCCTAAGTAGTAAGTAAGTTCTTGATTATTAATTTTATTTAAAAAATTATTGTAATAACTGCAATCTTTTAGGTAAATAGCAGGTAAGGATTTTTGTTAATTTTTTAATCTTGTTTCCTAGCTTGATAAATTAAGATTGTGTGCTGTTGAGATCTAAATTTTTATTCGCCTTATGCATTGAACGTTAACCGAAATGACAGTGACAGGCTTGTTATAAAGAAAACTGCTTAGTGCATTAGCATGACTTGTTACAAAAGTGGATGAAATAAGCTGGGGTACATCGGACTTTAAGACGTGACCACCGTGAAAGCTATTTAATCCAGGAACGAGACAGCCTGGAAGGCCTATTGTACTTATTCGCAACGTTGTTTGATATATAATTCTTTTTATGCAAATACTATGCACTCATCTCATTAAATTCCAGGGATTTGTGTTTGTGTGTAAGAAAAACATTTTTCCTGACTACGATTAAATACGAGTAGTATCTCTTGTGACTCATGAAGCAAACTGTTCTAGATAATTATTAATTATAACAAGTTGTATTATTTATATACGTATTACCATATTTTTCTTGATATTGTAATTTAATTCTCACATTCATTTAAATATTAATAACGTACGTGTTTACACTGTAGAGCAATTATGTAGGATGCCATGTCAAGGTCTAGTGAGAAGAAAATTACAACTAAAATGCCGATACGCTAGTTTAAAAAGCTTCACAAAGTAGGTTCAATATTTTATTTTATTGAAAATATTCTCGACTCGATTTGATTACGAAATCTATATACAGCGTGTTTCGAAAATAGGGAGCTATACATAACAGAAACAAAATTTTACCTCATATAAACACTGATTGAAAAAATATTTCGAAACATCCGCACGTCCCTGAGGACTAAATTCTATTGATTTTGAAATAACTTAAACAAAAATAAAAAAAATGTTGTAAGTGCGTAGGTACATATTATGTGTTGAACCGGGGGGAAGTGGAGTGAATCTTACTATAAATTTCTTGTGGCTTGATTTTATGATTAAATAATATGAAGAGTCGTAGAGTATTCTAGTTTAGGAAAAAAGAAATATTGTTTAGAATGTATGCCTAAACCTGAGGATGTGCCCAGTGAACCATCGCGACTGATCAGTGAACCGCGATTCATCATTCATACTATTTTTACTTTTACCAATTTTCAAACTCTCAAAAGCATCCAGCTGTCTGGAATTTGTTATACTCCTAATTAGTCTTAAATTGCTTCTATCTATTTTATGGTTATTCTCAAAGGCATATTGGGCGACACTAGACTTATCTGTTCTACCATATTTCAGATGAGCCATATATATGTTCCCTGAATCTAGTTTGAATTGACCTTCTAGTTTGTCCAACATACTTTTGATTACAGTTTTTACAGCTAATTTCGTCCACTTAATTCCATTTAAGAATGGTAGTTATCCAGAGTTTTCAATTTCATATGTAAATTTAACTGAAGCGAAACGACTATTCAATTTAGAAACAAAGTTGTTAATATTAGTGACTTTTGTATCAAACACTGCAAAGATATCATCCACATATCTGAACCAAACCCTGGGAAGTACTCGAATTCTACTTGGTGACAAAAGACTTTGGTGATAAAAGACTTTGGTCCCCGGGTATGTATTATGTATTTATTTTTACATTTATTTTGTACTTTTGTAATACGTTTTGAACAAAAATAAAAGTAGAGCTACAAGGAATAATTGTGTTTTACTTCATAATAAATTAAATTATCAGGCGAATCATCCCAAGATTCGTGTTCGTGATCAACCGCCTTTAACCCGCGACGCTTAACAGCGAATTAACACATTTAAAGCGAAACGCTTGAAATCTCCGCGGTGTAATTCAATAAAGCGGCAGTAGGCCGTATAGTAGCACTAAACAATTGACATCTACTCACGCAATTACATTGTCGGTGTACGGTGTTACGGTGTGCGATTACACGCAACTATTTGCGGTGAGCCGTTCGATGATTTATCCGCCACCAGCCTGCACCCACGCTCTAAGGGTGGTTTACAAACACGCGGCCGCTGGCCATACCCGTCTGGAAGCTGGTTTACGAAGGGGGACAGGGTTGAGCGTAATCTTGTGCCTGTGCATTTTTGGAGCCACTTAAGCAGCTCGTTATTGACAATACAGTGTTATTCAGAACTTATCCATAATAAAATTTGGGGATGTTCAACATACATGTAGAAATGTGGTAGTGCAAAAAAAATTTTTTTTGACGGCTTCTGAAAACTATTTAAAAATTTTTCATTGCACGCCGCTGAATACTGGTCTACTGTAATGGAGTGACCTTGGGACTGACAATGCAAACTGGCTAGCACGAAAAAAACTTCGGAAGTTCTGAGAGTATACCGACACCCGGCGCAAAAATGATTTGCAGCGTTTTTACTTTAAAATTAACTTAAAGATAGATAGATCTGACCAAAGTGACGTGTCTTTAAAATAAATAAAATTTTGTTACACTAATTTTGGAGAATTGCGCTACTTGATTACTAGGTATTAGAAACATGAAATTTATAAAAAATTTGCTTATACCTTGTGGGCACGCCCTTATCCAATTTTGCCGCACTAAACCGAATGTTCCTCCTGGTTGCTGATCTTGTAAACGCAGAACGCGATCTTTATAATGGTATAACTTTAAACATTGTTTACGGGAAATCCTAAAACTTTTATTATACATTTTTTTGGTGATATCGATTTTTTATTTAAGAATACACATATCCTCAAAGTTTTAAAGATAAGTTCTGAATAACCCTGTATAGCATTATAAAATCATACACATACACTGAGTACTAAAAGGAGTTTAGTTAGAAGTTAATTTTCCAAAATAAAACGCCCCAACACAAAGTTGGTTTTACTTTACTAGTATCTTTTTCGAGTTTCGGCGAGATCTCGCCGAACATCAGCAACAAAAAAGGATCACAGCTCGTAGGTTATAGTTATAGGCGATTCCTGCTAAGGAACATGCCATCTACTGGCAGCACGCACAACTAACGCATGGGCCTTCGGTTCAGTTTTGTGTATGTATTTCTATTGTGAATTTTGAAATATCCGTTGTTATATTAGTTAATTGCTTTGATTAGATATGAATCATTATTGTTGTGAACGGCATTGTTCCTCTTGGACAAAGAAAAACCCCAAGATCAGCCTCATATTTTTCCAAATGCGGAAAAATCTGGAGCTATCGTGAAAACTATAAGTTGGGCATTAAAGAGTTACAGTAGACAAGTATGGATAAAGAAGCTAAAGAACGCAGAGTAGAGAGTGTGCTCTTTACCTTCCTCTTAGAATGACAATTTCCATAAAGGTATGTATGCCGTAATGCCTAATAAAGAATTTGACATATTTTGAGGTTTACGTTTAATTTTCAGATAGAATGCTCGAAAAATATTGAAATCTATTGCTATCCCTACAAAAAAGCTACCTCTAAAATGCTTAATCTCATGTTTGAGTATTAAGGTTAGTTACTAAAAGAAAAATAAATACTTTGTTTTAGTAACTTTAGGTTGACACTTATTTAAACTAAAATATACGAATTTTCCAAGGTGTTAGCAGAAAAGAGCTTAAGAAAATCTATTTTGCAATGAATTTTAACTTTATATAACTACTTACCCTTTTAAAAATTGTTTTACAAACTTTTTACCTGTTTTAACTTCACAAATTAATACAATTTCAAACGTCAGAGGCCCATAGGTTATTGTAGGTTGCTGCCGCTTTGGCGCTACGATCTTAAAATGAATCGCGTATATATTAAAGATTAGAAATTTGTATAAATTTGATTCAATTCACCCAATCAATCACATGGCAAGGTTTAAAAAAACGTAAAACACACCACAGAAATATGCAACCTCTCTTCTGAAAGCCGCAGGCTTATGTAGAGGGAGGGTACAGGCATGAAAGAAACATGAAAAAAATAATGAAAACAACACAGACACATAACCATTCCTTGGGAGAGGTGCCATTTCACCCCTTACGAGATTCGAAGTCGCACCGCAATAAACCATTCTGTTAGTCATAAGCTATCACCCAGCACCTAACAGACTGAGGTATCGTCGAGATGGTTTCGAAGCATTTTTTTTTAATTTACACTTCCTAACTAAAAAACAGGATAATTTCCGTTATTATCCAGCAAACGCCTGATGTTCATTAGCCCTAACAAGTCAGCAACATTCAGTACAACAACGAAAGGAAGATACAGACCTTTATCAAAATATAGCAGTCGGACGACTCGTTTCATACTGTATCGCAAAATTAACATGTGTTGGAAAGACAACATCAGTTCTTTTCTAGGCTATGTATTCGACACACACACACTGCACTTATGTATACCTATATGGATGCTCAAATGAAAATATGTTCATTTTGGAGATAAGGACGGGTCGATAGTAGTAGTAGTAGTAGTAGCAGTGGGGCGGCCAAGACCTGGCAAGTAGGCCGCAAGTCGGCCCTTTTTACCTACCCCTGTCGTCCCTACCTAGCTTCATCACCTCTTCCCTCGTCGAACCTTCCCGACCTTCTAATGTAGGTCAGAATATCGGTCCATTCAAAGGAACTCACCTCTTCCCCTTGCAGCTCCCCAGCCCCCCAGACGTCATGTCTTAGTCTTCCGAAAGCCGCGCACTCTGCCAAGAAGTGTGAAGGCGTTTCATCGCCCTCCCCACACTTTGGGCAGATAGGGTCTCCCTCAACACCCATCAATAATAGATGTCTTCTAAGCCTGCAATGACCCGTTAAAACTCCCACCAACTAGTTTAGAGCTTTCCGGCTACGACTTAACAGCCAGGCCGTCTTGGTCTTGCTTGGCTCCACTATAAATTTGCGAGCCTGTCTACAACTCCCACTCCTCCACTGTTTACTTAGTGTCTCATGAGCCCAATCGTTAAGAGCTATGTTGACCTGTCTTCATGTGATGCCTAAAATCGGTTCTGGTCCCTGAGATCCGAGTCGAGCGAGTTCATCGGCCCTTTCGTTCCCCGGGATTCCACTATGACCTGGTACCCATACCAATTTGACATCTTTTCCTCTGGCTAGCTCCTCCAGGGTATCTCCGCACTCTTGGACAAGGGCGGATCTTGTCCTTGGAGATGCCAAAGCCTTTAAGGCTGCCTGACTGTCGGAGCTGAAGTAAATATTCTGCTCCGGACAGTTCCTTACTTCCTCCTTGTTTGCTGCCATTAGGATAGCAAAGACTTTAGCCTGGCAGACTGTGGCAAACACGGGTCGATAGTAACTAAAGAGTGTGTTAAACAGAGAAAAAGAACGGTGCCAGGGTGAGCCGAGGTATCTACATCTACGGGTGGCAAACGTGACACGGGTTGCAAAGGTCAGAAGCGTGGCCAGAGGGATAGTCTGGGTGTGGCTCGCGACTGCGTTCCTTCACTAATAACGAATTAGAAACATTTTTTTGTGTCTTTGTTTCCAAATTGAACATATTTTTATTCGGGGAGCTGTATACCCCTGTTTAACTCCTACAGTTTGTAAAATAAAGGCGTTAGTCATATATCCATTACTAACATACAGGACCTATCAAACAGTACGGCGTATTCGTAATGGCACATTTGAACAAATTTGCAAAATATACATGTGTTATTTAAAAATGTTCCCATAACGTCAAAAATGAGGACACAAAAGTTACACAATCAATTAAGAAAAAACCAAGGAACAACCCCTTCAAGCTCCGAAGGAATCAGTTAGGGCTCGGATTTTAAACTTACTTAGTTTGGAATAACTTAATGTAAAAATTTCACATTTCATTATTTTTTTATATATATATGTTTGCAAAAGTGTAGGGTGAAAAATAAATAACTGACAATGTACCGATTGGTTTATTTATCTTTGATTGATAGATTTATGTTCTAGAGTGGTTCAGGAACTGGCCATTTCGCAAACTCCTAATATGTGCGGAAATAGTATATAACGAATGTGGACAGGTATTCACTACGCTAAACGAGTATGAAAGTTGATACGCGGTATATACAGGGTGTTCCTTAATATCATGTTCATACTGTAGGAGCTAATTCCTTGTCCAATTTTATGACTAAGAGTTCAAATAAACGTGTGTCCTAAATTACCTCGTTTTCAATATACAGGGTGTCAAGGTTTGTAGTCATTTATACTTATTATTTAGGTTTGTATCTTGCATTCTTTCTAGTGTTTGTAGATATTAAATTCTTGCTATAAACACGAGGACATCTCAGTTTTTCTTACTTTTAACTTAATAAACATTTAGACATGAACTGTAATAGTTTTTATTCTTTTTCTCGAAAACGAAGCAAGGTACGAAAAAATGCAAGAAACAAAAAAGTTGTATTTGAAGTTGTTTCTGCTAAAAAAATCCGAAACTTGTAAAAAACCAGCGCCCAATGTTTTTTCCCATAAATTTCAAATAGTTTACCCTCCTGGACGTCACTGGAGCCAACAATTTTAATCTTTTCACGTTAAAATAAGCCCTTTACTACTTCAAACCAACGTGTCAAGTTTCATCCAAATTGGCGAAAGAGTTTTCAATATATTAAAAAAAAAACGTTTTTATTATAACCTTGATTTCGATACATAGGTATCCCGAAAACGAGGGAATTTTAGGACATACATTTATTTGGAATCTTAGTCATAAAATTGGACAAAGAATTAGCTCCGACAGCAGGGACATAACAACATTAAGGAACACCCTGTGTGTATCCTATTTGTTCCGACGCATTTGCTACATCCGGTTTACAAAGTCTGTAACTGGTTGATTTAATTTTGAAAAAATGTTATTTTCACATTTACCTATATGCGTGTATATCTCAAAATAATAATTGCAGTTCCAGTTCAGATTTCCATGACCACCACATTATTTTCACGATGGAAATGCTTTCGTTTTGTTACTTTTAGGCAAACAGGCATTTTCTCTATAAATTCAATGAGGCAAATATCATTTTTCTATTTTTGTTTTGTTGTAAAACCAAAAATTGTTTTAACTTACCTCGTATGGATTTACTTATACAAGTTTTAACAATAATCTGAAACTTTTATCATTCGCCTTTTCTTAAGTGACTTCATCAAAGGCCTAACAATCTAACGTAACAGGTGGTGCAAATCTCGTGTGCATGGTCACTGCACCTGACGCAGAAAAGGGCCGGAGGGGCAAACCATCAAGCAGCTGTCGAGAACCGTCATCCCCACACTCCAGCAGCACTTTATTCTACCTGGCCGGTTTGAAAATCTCCTACGTGGACGTTACCAAGCACGTTCCATAGTAACAAGAAGTTTGTCGCTACGTTTTAAATTAAAGTTGTTCAACTTTTAATCTTCACTATGTAATTTAAAATTGATATTGCTAAGATAAACTTATTTGTGGCATTCCTGTATTCTTCTAAAAAATCAAGAGTGAGGCACTTATCTTCAGTTTACCAAGTTGTCACAGGTCACGAGAAACAGCTGTGTTTTATATTTTTTTAGATATTATTAACTTTACCTTTGGTATATTGTTTCAACCAACTATTGGCTATTGGAATGCCAACAGGTGGCAATACTCATTAAATGAATAAAGTCACAAAGAACTAATAATATTTTTAATGAAGTTAGGGGTTGGTTTGGTACGTTTAAGTGTAGCTATAAAAATACTAACAAGTAAGGAAATCAAAGATGCTAACAACTACAGCACCTTAAATGTATAAATAATAATTATGCAATTAATTCCAGATATTAATGTATGTATTTAAATTTGATTAGCATTTAAAATACACACTTATTGAATTAACGAAATACGCTATTCCAAAGCAAATTCAGAAACTTATTCCGTAATTGAATACAAACAAAACTTTGTAGACAGTTTCAAATTTAATAATGAATCATTCCAATTCAGACAATGTTATTCTTTACTTTCTTGTAAAGTTCCATTGCTAATGAAAGCAGTTCTAGAGAAATGATTAAATTTGGTTGGTTTTCTGCTTAAATTAGTTTCCCAACTAAATCGTGCTCTTTCCCTTTCAAAGAAAGACGAGTTAAATTGACCCGGCTAGGACAAAAAGAGATGAAACTGAAGCCAGTAAAGAGAAAATAAAAATCAAGTGAAGGCAATGGATTACACTTGACACTGGCTCAGTGATCGTTGGCAGAACGAGATCGATTGTTGAAAGGAACTAACTCAAATATTCTGGAATTCCTTTCCGTTCTCCGTCGATTGTTATTTGCATTTCGTAAATATAGCGTGGACCCTAAAAGGGAAAATGCGAAATAAATTTTAAGAGAATTTGAATAATCGAATTTGGGTATATAATTTGTTTTATCGGAATATCTCTTATTGGCAAAATTCGTTTCAGGACTTTCGAATCTCGCAGATAAATAGTAATGATGTGGAAAATATTCTTAATTTAATACTTCATGCATGTTTCCTTGGACAGAAAAATTCTTTCAGAGAAAGTTAACTAAATATAATAACTTATATATTTATAATAATATATCTAGGCTTCATTCTAATCATAAGGATTAGCCCGATAGTCTAAGACTTGTGTGGGAGAGCCTTAACCACCCTTTAGTGCTGGAATGAGGTAAACGTGGAAAACCTCATTTGTTAGGGGGGCAGACGATCTCTCAAATTAACACCAAGCTGACATTCCTATCCTAGGCACGTCGTCAGGATGGTTGCCAACCGAACCCTGTGGGTAGTCGAGAGTCGACAATTTAATTTAAAATTGTCCGCGGAATGGGGATTCGAACCCACGATCTTTATGTTAGGCGATCCACACTATGAGAGACAGACATAATATATAAGGAGCACAAAATGATATTAGACAATAATGAGACTAAGTATATTATAACGTATACAGATACAGTCTAAAGTTGCTTTGTTAAGTTGAAAATAAAAAATATATCTTTTTCTACGTTCGTGAAACTATATAAGGAATATAATTCCTTTCAAATTTAGCAGATGATACCACAGAATATCACTCTAGTTGTAGTGGCGAGATACAGTGAAATACACCGTAGTGCCCTCTTTGGGTCTTTGCTACTACCTGTCTGACAATTATTGTCTAATTGACAGGCAGATAATGGCATCTGCTTTTCTGCAGATGCCATTACAGCGACCTCTATTGTCTTTGAGGAAGACAATCCTACTTATTTATTTATTTGGAGATGCCGAAAACAACTGGCAATATGCCCCGACTGGCGTTGCATTTCATCAACATCTCCATGGGTGTCGCCACATCCTTCATCAAGACCAAATACCAGACAATGACCGGTTTCGATCTTGTTATGATCTCATCAGATTGCCATAGGTATCGGAATCGTTGAATGATATGGCGACGTGATTGCCTAAGGGGCATAGTGGATGTTTGTAGTGGCGAGATACAGTGAAATACACTGTAGTGCCCTCTTTGGGTCTTTGCTACTACCTGTCTAACAATTATTGTCTAATTGACAGACAGATAACGATCTGCTTTTCTGCAGATGCCATTACAGGGGGGGCATATTGCACGTGGAGTAGTGGTTTTCGGCATCTCCAAATAAATATGTCACTCTAGCATTGTACAGCATTTAAGTTTAATATGTAGTTCCAGTGGTGTGCAACTAGTATTACGTTACCACTTTTCGAATTAAAAAGTGTAAAGTCATTGGGCAAATTAAAAAAAAAACAATAATTTTATTGAAACAAACTACTGTTCACTCTTTCTAAAAAAATGCATAGTTTAGCTGTTAATAGACTTTTCCAAAACGTATGTCCCATTCTGTCGTCAGAAAAATATTGTGAAACTTCGATTTATGGCAATTCTATTTATTTTTAGAGAAACATTCTAGAATAACTTTTTTTAGTAAATCGGTCAAGATTTACAACAATACTGCATTTTTTAATTTAGCCAGTGGCGTAACTTTTTTATCGCAAATAATTTATAATCCCCCAGATTTTTTCTATATAATTTTAATTACTTCATAGCTTTGAAAGTATGTTTATATGAATAGTTTAATAATACTGTTCCAATAGAAACAACTAACAGTATTATAACCATTTTTAGTTAGGTACTTAATTAATTGAAATGATTATTATAATAAATATATCTGCTAACAGTGGAGTGTTTCGCAAATAATTAAATTGCATTGCAGGTACATTAAGTTTAATTAAATGTATTGTAATCCAATGTCAAGAGATAACAGTGAACAAAATGTATGCAAATAGTATCTGGCAGGTGGAAGATTTCAATCTAATGACAACCGTATGCCAATTTCTAAACCTGTAGATTTCACGCCTACGGAGGTGGTTTGTATATTTCAAAGTAGTTAGTACTGCTACAACAATACAGGTTGATAGCGATTAATAGAATATAAAGTAACCGTGACAACTGGAAAATAGAAATTACAGAAGTTGAACTTCACTTGCCTTATTGATGTTTCCCAATACATGTTTGAACGTGTTACTAGGGGACCAGCTCCCTAACATTACTGCAAAATATTTTTTTATTTATGTTTACGTTTCTGTTCAACGGAGATATAAGTACCGGGATATAAAAAATTATTTTAGTCAAGGGTGGTTGTGGAATGTAAAACGTGTGTCTTACTTTAAATTCTTGAATATGTTTTGTTGTGTCAGAATCTGTCAAGTCATTGTGCTGAAATTTTCTAATCCAGTTTTTGAATCATGCCTCTTACCACACAGCACAAAATTTTCATGATTGAGGCCTATTTTCGAACGGGTGCGCTGGTTAATGGAAATTGGCAATACAGTCAACGTTTGTGTTTGGACAATTTTCGAGAGCACTTCCCAAACGTGGCAATATTACCGGACAATTTTTATGCGTGCCTTACAAATTGTGTTAAAGTGTTTCGCGAAACTGGTTGTGTGACTCATAAAAAAGGTGCTGGTAGACCAAGAGTTCGTACATAAGAAGTTGTCAATGAAGTTCGTCAACGTATGGAAGAGGAGTCTGCAAAACCTTTGAAACGTCTTTCTCAGGAAATTGGACTTTCTTATGGAACATGTCATAAGATTTTAAAGAAAGAGTTGAACATGCATCCATATAAGATGCAAGCACATCAAGCTCTTCTGCCCGCAGACCACCCCAGACGCCTTGCTTACTGCCATTGGTTTGTCAATAATTTAATGAATGACGATCTTCTGGACTTAACTTTTTTTTCTGACGAAGCGTGGTTCGACCTTTCGGGATACATCAATTCTCAAAATATGCGCATGTGGAGCAATGATAACCCTCTTGTTTTTACTGAATCGCCACTACATGCTCAAAAAATTGGTGTTTGGATGGCAGTTTCTGGCAGAAGAATAATTGGGCCAATTTTTTTCGATTTCACCGTCAACGCAGAAAGGTACAGACACAACTTTTTGGCTGAATTTGTGTAACAGTTAAACGATGATGAACTTCGGTACGGTTATTTCCAGCATGACGGTGCAACAGCACATACTACACGAGAAAATATTGCTTTCCTCCGCGAGTTTTTTGATGACCGACTGATAAGTTTGCATACAGAAGTTGAATTTCCTCCGAGATCACCTTGTTTGACAATTATGGACTATTTTATATTTTCTTACTTAAAAAACAAGATTTTCGCAACTCCGGTAAATAATTTGCAAGAACTGCAACAAAGAATTGTTCAGCAATGTGCAACCATAACGCCAGAAATGCTGCAAAACGCTTTTCACAGCATGAGGAGGCGCGTCAACTTGTGCATCGAACAAAACGGGGGACATTTTCAACAATTACTGTAATTTAGTTTTTCTTGTTACTAAAACCGTTATTTCATAATTTGTAGTTCATTATTATTTTACAACTGAAATATAGGTATGAAATTTGTAGGTTATTGATGATGTCAGTGTGACAGTGACATAATTATTTCAAATATAAAGTAAGACACACGTTTTACATTCCACAACCACCCTTGACCAAGATAATTTTTTGATATCCCGGTAGTTTTGTATAAATAGGATTTAGATATTTATTTTCTGATATTCAATCAACCACAACACATAAACAAAGAGATATATTTTTAATTAAATTATTCAAATACTATTATGATCATCTACATTAAATTCAAATTGTATGTTTTTTTTTTATAATTATAATATTGTAATTGATCAGAGGGGGGCAAGCACGTAATGTAACATGCACATTAGTTGTTATGAAAGATAACTTTATATAAAAATATGCCCTATAAAATGTATTCGTTTCTTAAATACCTACAGGGAGAAGAAATTATTTTTTTGATCTAAAATTTGTATCACTTTCTCGGATGACATTAACATTTTAAAAAATTAATTAGCCCGTTTTCTATATTTTTATAAAACTGCAAAACGATTCAACATCTGGTATTTCAGAGACATTTTAGGCCATAAAATAGTCTTCACAGAATCATCTGAGGAATTACTCCTTAATTATTTTAGATTACTTGGGAACCATCTTGTAAACAGCAAAAAATCATTGGATCGGATTTTAAAAATAGCTAAATTATTTACCATACGATTTTCTGATATATTATGAAATCGATATAATATTCTCAGCTTTTATAAATCTATCCTTTCTAATATTCTCCGACTCGATTTCGTGCATGACTAGAATTCGTGCCGCGATAAAAGCTAGATAATAAACATTGTTGATTAATGACTCATCGTAAATTGTTTTGGATATACGTCATCTGCCAAATAATAAAAACTAAGAATGAAAATAAATCAAAATAAATATAACCATTAATGGCATTATCAACGCAAAATTTGCCCCAATTCAAATAATTACTTAAGGTTCTGCTTGGATCTTTTAATGTAACACAAATTAAGTATTTTAGTAATTAATAATGGTTTAATTAATAATATCCTTAGGATAACTTAGATTTAGCAATGTCTCTAAGTAAAAGATTGCACAATAGTATAATGCATTTATTAACAACAAAATTAACTGTCACTTATATAAATAGGTAACAGGATGGTCAAGTTCGACAAAGTCGCCTTTCCACTTAACCACCCTATTAAAATATTTGTAACGGTATTATTAGTAGATGCACAGAAATTAAAAAAACGCAAAAAAGCAAGTAATTTTATTTAATAAATCCTAAGATGAAGTATATAAGTTCTGACTTGTTCTGATCATAAATTTAGGCTGGTAGAAAGTTTAATAACCGGAGGGAACCGAATTATGTATCTTAGCAGAATATTAATACAATCAATTATTAAAGAATGAGGTGTTAGGTCCTAGAACATTATAAAAATTGCTAAAACGAGTTTACTCAATCGTGAAGTGAAACGTTTTAGTAATATTTTTAACTAAATACTTTGGAGATTTTAATGCGTCTAGTTTTTACAGGAGACGAACCTTATGAACTCTCAAACTGTATAAGCAACTTGGACTTTGTTAGCTTAATAGAAACATAATAAAAATTTTTCAAAGTATAGCAGTATCTATGACAGCTATGTTGTAGTATTTGCAGGCCTCTTTTATTTCTCTGGAAAAGAGCCGGTCAATACCATATACCACAATAGCTTATAAGATGGCAGGAAGTTAATGAATTTACTTAGAGAATTATTTAAGAAAACAAGAAGAAATGGCTAACCATTTCTTCTTGTTTCCTTAAATATTACCAATAGGTACTCGGTTCTTCGACAATGAATAATTATATTTTGTATAATTTATGCAACATTTATTTGACATTTTTCAGTCAAACTTAATTTGCCACATATTACTACTTCTAGTAGTAGTAGTACCAGATACTTTTTTTATTTCTTTTCTCTTTGATTTTTGTAGATCTTCCGCGTGCTGTTTTAATAAATTTGCAGATATTTTCACGTAGCGAGAAACACCAAAGGTACCATCTGTCAAAAATGGCGACAGGCGAAACATTTGCAATTAACCATCATGCACGGCAAAATATCGTGAATATCTACAAAATTATGAATACGAATATATTTCTGACAATATACATACTGCGTATGTCTATCTTATATTCCTGAAAAATAATATAGTGGTGATGATTGCTATCACATTTTGTCTTTTTGTTTTTATTTTAATATTCATAAATATTTTTTCAACAAAAATTTGAGGTCTACGAAAGTAATTATGCCCTGTTACTAATATTTAACTACCTTTTTTATACTTCTAGGATGGTCAGAATTTAAATGGTATTTTTCCTGTAGTTATAAATTATAATATGTTTTATTAAAACACCTGAAAACTCCTTAAAAGGGTAAATTGTTGTCATTTTCGATTTTTAATGTAAAATATATAATTATTTCTAGTTTTTTTAAAAGTTAGAAATTTTTTAATATTATCATGAATTTGGGGCCATTTAAATATGTTATCTAAGTACTAATATCCACTATATTAACTTATAATTAAAGTTTGTTCAAAGTGCGCTGTAAAATTATTGTATTTTAATATATAATGATGATACCACCATCCATACCATTTAAAAATATCTACCTACCTAGTTAAAAAAATCTAAAATTTTAAATCATATAATTTGAAACAGAAACATTTAAATCATATTTTATTGCAAAATGTGTGTGTATTGGATTCTGTTTAATTTATTAAGTTAGTAAATTTTTAATGTGTTAAATCTGTATTTTAATATCAGTCGTATGGCTTTTTGTATTTATTATATTGAAATCATTTGTTAGTAGGGCATTTTATAATAACTTTGCAACTAAATGCTACTTATCAAACATTTAATTCAATAATGAAAAATATATCTTGATGAATAGTAAAATTTACGATAACGACTAGCCTTAAACATCCAGGGAACTTTATGGCGCTATAAAAATGCCATATTCCGTAGTCCTTAAAATTTTATTAATGACAAATAAAAACAGTTACTTTCTTCTGTTGACATTGCTCACACAGATTATTTAATGGTAACTTAAAAAATAATGGGGCCTATCAAATTTTTATTTCCTTGTGACTATAGTTTAAACCAAAGTAAATTGTCTGTGTAATTAAGTTATTTTAAGTTTTTCTATGCGAATTTTGTGATTTACATTGTGCTATTTTGATATTTAATTTTATACATATTGTAATAATAATGTAAGTACCTAGAACCTACTTAATAATTTAATTACTTCTTATTCGACTTGTATATATCTCAAACACAAGATTTCAATTCAAATCTTACATTTTTACTTTCATTTTTCGCAACCTTAGAGATTCGCCTTTAAATTTTTCTGATATATTTCCTCCACTTGTTATATTTATTGACCCTGTAATTCTCTCCCCCCCCCTCTCTCTCTCTCTCGCTCCCTTTAGTTTCCGTTTAGTATTTTATTTTGTAACAATAATAGTATATTAAAGAACGAGTATCATAAGGCATACTTTTATCGCACAAATCCAAGTTTAGAAAACGAGCCGCAAAGTGGCGAGTTTTCTAAAGGGCAAGTGCGATGAACGCCTTATGAAACGCGTTGTTTATACTGTTTCTTCTATGTTGCACGTTTTACACCTATAGAACCACGTAACACGTATATAGAACACCACGTTAAGAAAAATCATCAGAAAATTGAATTCCTGTATACGCAATTCTTGCTAAGCAATACGCTACCTACTGGCGGCACGCACAACTAACGCTTGAGTTATTGGTTCAGTTTTGCGTATGTATGTCTATTGTGAATTTTGAAATATCCGTTGTTATATTAGTTAATTGCTTTGATTAGATATGAATCATTATTGTTGAGAGCGTCGTCATTGTTTCTCTTGGACAAAGAAAAACCCCGAGATCAGTTTCATACTTTTCCAAAAGCGGGAAAATCTGGAGCTATCGTGGAAACTATAAGTTGGGCATTAAAGAGTTACAGGAGACAAATATGGATAAAGAAGCTAAAGAACGCAAAGTAGAGTGTGTGCTCTTTACTTTTCTCTAAGAATGACTATTTCCATAAAGGTATGTATGCCGTATGTCCAATAAAGAATTTGACATATTTTGAGGTTAAGTTTAATTTTCAGATTGAACGCTTGAAAAATATTGAAATATACTTTAATTTTATATCACTACTTACCCCTTTCAAAATAGTTTTACAAGCGTTTTACTTGGTTTAAAGTTCTCGACAACAAATCTTTGATGAATACAATTTCAAACGTCAGTGTCAGAGGCCGTAGGTTAGTATAGGTCACTGCCGTTTTGGCGCTACGATCTTAAAATGAATCGCGTATAGAGATTTTTATATATATTCTGAACAGTTGGTGTCATTGACGTTTATCAACTCTTCTTTTCTTGAAAATTTAGTGCGGTTATGATTTATACACCATTTGTATGCCATTACTATAGCAACTAGCACACCATATAAAACCAAGGATGTAAATTTGTTGCTACCATCATTTAAAAACTAAAATTTGAGTGTCGAAAACGTTTTTTTTTAGATACTCAATTGCGTTTCACAAGTTATTTATAGATGCAAATTAGAAAAACTATATTTACTGTGTGTAAATAAAAAAATAGACACTTTTTTCATATTTTCATTTATAATCCACTTTTCCTTTAAACTTTTCCGTCAAACCACAAATAAAAGCTCCAATATTCACTCTTATGTGAACCACCTATGAAAACTATATTAGGGTTTAAGTGACACAGCATTAAAATGGGAATAGGTATATAGTATTTTTACTCATTTCCTTGATTATACTTGATTATATCATAGGGTCTGGTCCCTTTCTCTCTCACAATTTAGCGGAGCCTTAGTTATACCATTTAACCTCGATTTAAAATTAATCGAGTTGCCCTTACGTTAAGGCCCATGATCAAATTACAAAATTACTTTCTATACTGGTTGAGCCGCCAATGGTATAGTTTCCTTATGTGGTAATTTAATTAGTCCCTCTTTGTGGTGCTTGCTTCAGATCTATTCAACTGCAGTTTATTCACTTTAATTTTAATATGCTTTGAAACTACAAATTATAAAATACTTAGCTGAAATTATTACGAACTGGGAATTTGGAATACATTCCTCACACAAGTGTAGCTTCGCTGAACTTTATCAAAACATATTAGCTATAACCAAAGTTTTTTTACCCTTCTTTTTTTTATCATAGAATTTTGGTGTTTGCTACTAAGGGCAGGTCTTTCCACCTCCTTTTAAGTTCTTGATAACTATTTGGCAGAATATAGACTGTGAAAACTGAAATACTGAAATGTCACATTCTAATCTGCCAAATAGTTATCAGGAACTTAAGAGGAGGTAGACAGACCGGCCCTAAGTCTCCCAATTTAAAAGTTAGTGGTGATTTATAATAATGAAGACGTGTTTTCCTCACACATATTTAAATAGGCAAACTTTTTACACATTTATATGAACTATTTTCTCTGCCATCTCTTCTCTGCTGTATGAACTGTTCTCTTACTATTAGAGACCTAGTTATTAAACTCATATGTTAATGTGGCACTAATAAAAATTGTAGAAATGGCAGAATAGATTATATAGATTTTGAGGTATCCACTATACAAATTTTACTACTATAGTGCATGAATTTGTTGTTGTTGAAAGGCGGCGTGGTTACTCGCAGCACTCAGGCCTTTCGATCCATTGTGCCTGCCGCTAATCGAGAGCTATTGGAAGAGACCAGTGCTATGCGCATAGGCCAACATCCGTTCTAGGGGAATCTCTCTAATGTCCTGGGACAGGAGAAATGCTGCACCCAGATGTGCAGCATTTGTCCATGTGACAGGCACAGCGAAAAAGGATGTGAATGGAGTCCTCGTCATAGTGTCCGCAAAACCTGCACCTTCTAGTGTCATAGTGTATTGATTTACTTAAGGAAATAATAATTCTATATTTTTAAGTAAACTTGCCACTAAGTTAGAAGTATAACGGATGATCTCAGATTAGATGTAAGTATAGTACCAGTGGGGGTTTTACAAATGATATTACTTAGTTGGTCGTTTATGGTTTTTGCTGTGCTGCGGTTAGTTTTTTGTTCTAGTTGGTATAGTTGTTTGTATAATAATAATAGTTATAATATGGTAATTGGTAAAATTTTGTAAATTTCTGTAACTGTTTATAACCACGCCACTTAAAAATATAGAGACGGAATTTCAGGAATACACGGAATTGTTATGGCATATCTATGGAAGAGCAGCCTTGTTGAACGTCGCCACCTCCCTTCAATATTTTTGTAATTTGATTTCTTGTGAGATTAATAAAGCCACATTATTATTATTACTATTATTATTATTCTTATTATATCTTGCCATCAAGGATGGCTTGAATTATTTTTCAGTGAGAAAATCGCACTATAACTGACGTCTCTGTGTTTTTCTAAAATTTGAAGAAACTAGGTGGAGCTCTTAAGTTGTAGTAGAACAAAACTTAATAAAGAGAATTTCTATTTGGCGCATAGCAATAAACTACTATAATATCTTACTTATCTTATTTACGGCATACTTAGTATATAATTCATCACAAATTATTTCGGAAATGCCATACGTGTAAAGAAACAATAACCATTAAAATACAAGAATTCTAAACAATGCACATAACGATTTTTTATTAGTGTTACATTAACATATGAGTTTAATAGCTAGGTCTCTAATGGTAAGAGATAAGTGGAGAAAACGATGTACCTACTATAAAATGAAATGGTGAGAGGGCGATTATCGATTTAAAATCTATTCGTTTAACTCATTAATCCAAAATTTTTTGTATATCTTCATTTTATAGCCAAAACAATCTTTTAAAATTTGTCCCAGTAAACTGCCATATTATATCCATTACTGTGGCGTTAGACAGTCCCATATTCGCTTCTAGTTCAACGTCTTCTAAAGGAGATTTCCTATGTTATCAAAATATACCTAATACTTTCTGTTTTAAAAGAAATTCTCTAGGGGATGTGATGCAGTTTATGAATAATATTACGCTACTATGTGTGAACATAAAAATTGATATGTCTTTAACCTGGTTACTTCAAGAAGATGAATCAATATTATTCTGCATGCACCATTTTTGTTGGAACAAACCACACATTTTTTTGTCCATAAAAATCTTTTGTAATTTCTAACTTACAATCGCAATAACCTTAAACTTACAATAATAATATATAGTTGTGATTATGTTTTAAAACTCTAGAAACTGCTACATATACAATGTTCTGTTAATTTAGAATTTCATGAAACTTGAAATATCTGCATAGTTTATATGCAGCAGCTGAAAGTTTCAAATGCCGTTTGATATACTACGCCCTACATTTCTATTCCAGTGTTATTTAGATAAGTAACATAAATCCTGCAGCTTAAAATTATATCGCTAGCCTGAAATTGGCATTATTCATTAAATATTAACTACAATGAAATATTTTATCATTTATCTATAGGGTATAAAACACAATCGGTCGTATATTAGGGGCCACATTAATGAGTTTCTGTATTTGCCGTGACACAAAGTAATGCCTTTTATTGTTTTTGTTGTGCAGATTGGTTCATTAGGCGTTATCTATGTAAGTACACATGTTTTTGCCATTTCTGGTTTGGATGCGGCCGGTAATAAATTGGACGATATCGCGATTGTCTCAAAAACCAGTCCGGCTCACTAGATCACTTTGGCCGATACTCAGCGCTGTCAGAAATTCATGGCACTCTGTTACCCATATATTCCAATTTCTTACAGACCTTTAAATATTATAAATAGGGAAAAATACGAGTTACGTTAATTTTCCACATATATAGGTAGGTTAAGTATAGTGGAATACTTATTTTATATTAGTGTTCTGTCAATTGATCCTCAATATCACGTTTAATAGATGCAAATTAAAACTGGGTCGTCTACAGATACTCCACATTGCCTCACAAGTAAGTTACCTTTGTACCAGATGATACATAATTATTGTAGCAGCGGGGAAGATTCACGGAATATTTTATCGTGTGTGGTATCAGTTATCAGGTACCAAGCGATATTTTCTTAAGACCTGAAGCGTATTTCAGGAATAGAATAGATGAAATACGCATCAGGTCTTAAGAGTGGGTTTTCTGTTGACGCAAACTCTGTATAGTTATGTTTTTATAAACTATTATTTCAGAGAAGTTTATATAAGTAGTATTTTTTATATTGCCAGATTTGATTCAATATACTCAATAAAAAACAGTCTTTCATTTGTTGTGTTGATTAAAATACATTTATGGTTGTACTGGTTAGTTGTATTTTGAAATTTTGTTGGCCAAACAACAATTTCTATTATCCCGAATTTTCCAGCTGCATAGTAGGATAATATACAATTATAAATTCTCTTAGAAATCCGTATCAGTCTACATACACCGGCTATAAACGTAACTCTGTATAAGCTCAAGTTTTCATAATTTAAATGCCTCTTTGTAGCTTTTATGTGAAACTCTATATCTACAAGACCAATCCCAGTTTACCGATGTATAAAACATTATTATAATTTCGCATTGTGGAACAAATGCAGTAAAAGCAAAATAAAACTAGAATCCTGCTACATATTTGCCTTGATAATGTGAATATAAATTCTGTCTGAAGTACGCCAGCATGTAGTAAACCACCTTGTGGTATTATTCTTCAGATATATATCCAGAAATGCGCAGTTTAATTGGGGCCCTTATTTTAAACAGAGCATTATTCTCAAAAATTGAGCAATAAAAAAATCGACTGGTTTCATTTGCGAAAACAATAGAGAAATATTGCAGCGCTATCCAGATCACAACGTTCAACTTATAGTCTCAAGAAAAAAATATGTTTTTATTGAAAAATAATTAGATTTTTTGGTGTCCCGACATTTAAAAATCTTGTAAATTCCAGTAAAGAATTATTTCTCTTGTTTATAAAAAAACCCAAGGTTCATTTAGTCAGGTTCTTCCATATTTTGTTTGAAAAACCAATACTTTTATTTGTGAATTTTCATTACATGAAAATCCAGAAAAGAGCCATTATGTTTATTTAGATAAAATCGTTATGTTGTAATTGAAGGTGATGTTAGTATCAAAGAATCATTAAAATAAAAAAAATATTTTTTTTTATTGTGTATTGACTTTTCTACAATATTCATCTCTTCATTTTCACTTACATTCTTTTTTTGTTACAGATTTAAAACGGAGTTTTCCGGATAACTACTGTGAGTAACTTAATTATTAAACTTTATAGAGCATTATTCTTTTATTTAATCCACATTATGTATCTACTGAGATACATAATGTATCTAATATTAAGGGAATAATATTATTATATGCCCAAAAAAGTGAGTCATAAGAGCAATGTGCTAGAAAGAGAATATCAATTCGTTGCCAGGCACAGTGTTTCTCCAACACATATGTATATATGTAAATATATATTTAATATATGTAAAATAAGTGTAAAAAGAAAACAAAATCGATGGGTCCCACCGATTTTTCAAAAACTGGTGCATCATGTGGAATGAGGCGATCCTCAGGGTTAAGTTCTGGGGTCTGTGGTGTTTTTGTTGCACATCAACGAACTGGATTCAATTTCATCTAATGCATATCTTACAATCTATGTTGATGACACTTTCTTAATATCTTCGAGCATCAATGACAACGACATAGATGTAAATTGCTATAATTTATTCAATGATTGGACAGATTGATTTTTCCAAAATTCTTTATATTTTAACTGATAGAAATTCAAATTTTGAGTGCAAAATTTTGGATTTCTTTGTAAATAATGCCGTGCTATCTACTGATTCGCCGCAGAAAGTAGTAAAGCACTCGTAAAGCCGCATTATGTCTATGGATATAGGCCGAGACTGCATATGCCGGACAAGCGGAGAGCAGATGCATAATTGTCTCCGGCGCCCTATGGCAGGCCCTGCAGTTGAAATCAGGCACCTTCATACCCATAACACGGCTTCGATAGACGAAGGTGTTAAATACACCAACCTGGCAAATCATTATGAATTCCTCGGTCTTCGACTTAAGCCCCGCTGACCTTAAAATAGCAAAGGTCAGCCTTTCGGATAAGCCATGGTCTTCAAGGCTTTTGTAGAAGACGCCGTGCAATAGCTTATCCTTATGCAGCTGCAGAAGATTCCGATAATACTTATTATTATTATTATTATTATTATTATTATTATTATTATCTTCAATAAATAGATACATTGGATTTAGACATAATTTAGATCTTTCAATTGCCTCTGTGATAACCTACTTTTCAGATAAGTGTTGAAAATGCTTCTGACAATAATTTGATCAAAAGGTTTGTTAAACTGGATACCATTGTGGCATACCTATATAATGGTATTTAGCATTCAAGCAGGTTTCCTTTATTAAAGTTATACCTACTGTTAAAGAGTAGTTTAAAGGTTTAAATCTAAATCTCTCTGCGCACGTATTAAGAGAATTTAAAGTAACGGTTTAAAACAAGTTCCTCGATTCAACCGCCACCCCGGGAATAAATCCTCGAGTGAGACGGACTGCATCCCGACACGGCGATTATTGATTAAGTATAAAAATAAATAAAACACGCCTAAAAATAACAACGGCCTCGTGGGAAAACGGAGCATTTTAATTATGAAAAGCGTCTAATGCCTGTAGCAATTTGTACGGGGAGAGAGGACTTAGGATAAAGACACACTCCCTTATATTAGTTTTCAAAATGTTCGTAAAATTTCAATATACATATGTAAATGATGTATTAGGGATTAAAAATCTGTTTTTTATAAAACGTATTGCATACGGTGTACGTTGTAATCCGTGTTTCAATCATAGACGTGCCAATATAACTTTTAGTATGGCCAAATTATTTCGGTAGATTATTATTAATAAATACGACGGTTATATTCTTAAGGAGTAGTTAATAATAAGAATAATCTAGAATCTAGTTCTAGAATTATAAAAATAGTTAGCATTTAAAACATTTTTGAATAAAATGTAACAAGCCTCCCCACTTCATATAATGATTAAAACGTCATCATATTACATACATTAGGGGTCTTTCTTCTTCTTTAAAAAATAACGTCTTCCAAATATAATCCCTTTGCATGAAACGATTATGTCTATTTAATTAATGAAAAACCATAAGGCAGAAATTCATATTCTTATCATTATCAAAAAGACATAAGATGATTAAGAAGCATTTTCGAAACATATTAATCATATGTAAGTATAATACTACTTACATTACCTGTGGACATCTATTCTTGAATTTACGGGAGTAGAACTTGTGAGAGAAGTAGGCGTTGTTCTCTTAAAAATATAGAACACGGTATTCTTGAAAAAATATTAAGAAAGGGAGCTACTCCCAAGGACTTAAAAGGTCTCCTTCTAGAGACTGAGGGAAATGGCAAATCTAACCTATAAAATTGTCTGTTGTTTATGTTTATTTTTGATGTACCTAAAGCAAAGTGAGTTAAACATTTAATTAAATCTAAACGAAATATGAAAAACTTAAATTTAATGTTGTGGAATGACGTTATTAACGAGGATGTTGAGGAAGCGGTGGCTTAATTGGTCGTGATTACACAAAATCTACTAAAATTTCTTTTTGTTTGTGACTCAACTGTCTTGTTTTAACTAAATACATTTTTTCGATCCCTAAACAAATTTATATTACAAAAGTGAGGTTATATGGTGTCTGTCACAGGGTTCTGTCAAAGTTTTCTGCAATTTCATTGGTTGAACAAACTGGCTACACTTGTTCCTTGATTTTGATCTTTCCAGGAAATGAGGGAGCTCCCAGGGAGCTCTCTTGCTTTCAAGAATATACATCCAGGGAATATGTCTATGTTCTCAATTACTCAGCAGATCAGAATCTGACAACTTACTAAATATCTCATGTTTTTTAACCTTTCTTCCGCATTTCATGAGTTTTGTCCGCTTTTAGAAATACAATAGAACAATTAATTTTCACATACACTATTATTTACGTTGTCAATTTGGTAATTTCTAGATATTTTCCTGTGGGTTATAACCAGTTGAGTAGATTTTCCTAGTGCAATTTTTTTAAACATTCAAGGCAATAGATTCAAGTTTAATTTGTTACAATAATAGGTTGTAGAAACTAGTTCTACTACTGTCAGATGGCACGCATACAGCAACCTATTTCTACAACCTATTATTGTATTGGATTTTTACCCTATTACGATTGGTTTGGATTGTTTTGCGAAAACTACACAGAGGTGGCGCCGATAGGTATTGCGTAGGGCTTGCGTACGCAAGGCTTACCTATTGTGCCAAATACTCAAGGTCTTCGCATTCGTCGGTATGCTCACTTATATTGCACTGATGAGATCATAAAAAGGTCGAAATCGGTCTGCAATTAGTGGCATCCTACGGTGTGTGGTCTTAGTATTTCCTCGTAGTTTTCGTTGCAATCCGAATCCTTGTATTTTGATTCTAACTGTGTTAGACAAAATACGGCAAATTTTGCTTTGTAATTCATCGCTCGGCGCGGCATATTGCCAGGAGAATAGCTGTTTTAGCTTGATTTGTTTTAGTCCTTATTTAAATAAGGCGTTTGCAGATGAAGGATACTTAATGATGTCCCTTGCTATTCGTAGTTATTTGCTTTAATTTGTTAGTTATAAAGATTATATATTATTAAAAATTATGTTCTTTTTTGAAACGCAAAAGGTTTTACGGAGATTTTTACAAAATGAATAGAATTCTTGGATAAGTAAATAATGCTAAAATATATCTGAAAGTTCATTTGATAAAGGCAACTGAATTTAATACAGATAATTATGTGTAAATAGTGACTCGTGCTCGTAATAATTGTGAACTCCGCCAGAACGGAGCAGCAGCCTTAGTCAATAAGTCGTGTATACTCTAGTTCACCTACACTGCACGTTGATGTTTGTTTCTTACCAGTGTCACCTTTCACCAAATTCTGTTATTATTTATTGTTATTATTAACGTTTTAATAATTCTTATTTCGAAGCTAAACGGTGGCGGCGTTACGCCACTGCTTGCAGCAGTCAATATTGAGTATATAACAGAGTGTGCATGCGCCAGAGGGAGATAAAAAGAAGTCAATTTTATGTAAAAAGAAGAGGAAACGAATGGAAATTTTATACGAAATAAAGTCGGGTATTAAAACTTGGAAGGATTTCATTTATGAATGCTAATAATTTACTTTGCATACACTCTCCCAAGTTGCTTTGTATATATAATATGCAATAATCGTAGACAAACAAGGAATATTATGGAATTCATAATTAAAGATGGGCACGGAACGATGATGTGCTCTTGCATTTTATATCGAGCAATTAACTAATGGAAACAGTTCCATCAGATGCATATAATTGGCCGTGGACTTAGTTTTTATGTGCAATTACACTCATTGTCCTCGTTAGCGTTCATTAGACGATCGCTGGCGATTATTAGCAATTTGTTTAAATAAAAGTTAATAATTTATTGTTCATTTGAAAGTAATTTGTCTTTTGTATTTAGCTGCATATCTGATATACTTTGCCCTGGTGTTACTCACACAATAAAGAATAATATGTATGTTAGGTTGGGATCGTGCTTTAGTGTCAGAGGTTATAAAGGGTGTCCCAATAAGAATGATTCAATTTTGAATTGAAATAAAATCCGAGTGGCATGGCATATTCAAATTTTTTTTTATTGTACATCAAAATGTAGGATATGACATTAAACGTGAAAAATAATATCGACTAAATGGCCGCCACGGGTCCTATGAGCTGCTGTGATCCTTTTTACCAAATTCCTGAGAATATTTTGGCATAATTGGGGCTCAATCGTAGCAATAACTTCTTGAATGTAGTTCTTTAATTGTTGGATGGTGTGTGAATTGTTATCATAAACTTTTGATTTCGCGTAACCCCACAGAAAGAAATCTAGTGGAGTTAAATCGCGTGACCGCGGCGGCCAAGGCACATCACCACTTTGGGATATTACGCGGCTGGGAAATATGTCTCCCAGTAATGCTATTGTTGCTCGAGGTGTGTGGCATGGTAAAACCACTGATAACTAAGGGCATTAAGTTTTCATTGCACTAATTATACTTGAGATAATAAGTCGCATACTCAGTTGAACATCATGTAAGTTACTTTATTTAATAATTAATTGAGCAAAAAAATGCTGTCACTTGAGTGTTACGCATAACTACTAAGTTATATAAATGTTATGTTAGATAGTGACGTAACAGTTATGATCTACACAAAGTTTACTATTTAACATTCAAAAATCATTGATTTAACCGATAATATTGATATTTTGAAAATGTGAGCAATAGCAAATATTTCTTTAACTTATTGCAATTAAATATTTAAACATTCATAAGTGATTTACACCACTGTGTTTATACCAAGAATATGGAGAAAATTAAATATATGGTGTCATCATAAAGTAAGGGGTATACTTTAAAGTCTTATATAATTTTAAGAAATCAAGTTAGTGCCAAAAAGTAAATGGAATCTAGTTGCTTCAATAATTGGATTTTACTGTATCTATAAATTAATTAATTATAACTAAAAATAAATTAATACTTTATATGCTATTATTTTTAAAGGAGCGTTCAGAGAATCACTCTGTAAGAAATCCTTCGTGTAATTCATAGCTTTGTTGATCATAATAATGTCTCTTATTTTAGAAGAAAGATCCATCAAATCCTTTATCACTGTATTCGTACGGGAATGTTCTATTCATTCTAAAATTATACGGCATAATATTCTATTAAAAAAAAAATAAATAAATAAATAAACGATGTGGTTTCAACGCTATATGTAGTTTGCTATATACTATATACACGAGTTAAAAGGTACAGATTCCTTCGCAAAAGCCACATTTTTGTTAGTTTGGAAAAATAATCGTCCTTCGTCCGTTTCGGACATAAGGGTTTACCCTTTCCTTGGTTATTCATTCTTCTTCAGAATAGTGATAAAAAACTAAGCCCTAGTTGTCAGTTATTCAAGTATTAGTTTTCATTTAGTTTCAAATTTAGTTAATTTCTCAAATATTTATTTTATTGAATATACAGTGGTTTTTTGGGGCAAACTTTAGAAGTTTGCCTTTATACTACACCTTGAATTTTTAATTTGAATACTTCTGTTAGAATCATTCAAGCTTTGAGACGGTTTTAGAGGCGTTTAAACCGACCCGCAGAGGTCGTCCGCAAAGAGGCCAGGGTGTCCCGACGCCTCATCCGGAGGTCAGAAGAACGCCGCCGGGGCGTCGGTCTCGGTCGTCCCGCGAACGAACAGGTGGTGCCCTTGACGATCTGCTTCCCCGCAGAGATCCCAGACAGCTGTGCTGTCATCGCAGCCACTTCGCATTCCTATCCTCTCTTCCATGGCAATGGCCCAATCCTTCGGTGTTTGTTGTTTTCTGGGTGAGAGTTAATCTGCCGTCGGTTAGGTTTTTGCCTTAATGGCCGAAGTGCCTTCTTTTTGTTGAGATAGCTTGTATTTTCAGCAGCATTTTTTTTGTAAAGTGGTATTATTGATAGATTGTGGTTAAATGGGTCTGGACGAAGTCCATTCAGTTACAGTTAATAAAATTGTAACTAAAGTTGATGAAAGGATAAGTATGTAAAATTTGTTATATCGATTATAATATGACTCAGAAGTTTCACCTCAAAAACATTTGTATATTACTTTTTTCATTATTTTAACAAATGATGAAACACTTCGTCGCTTCGTTCGCATATATTCTATTTAGTTATTTTTTTTTTCGAATTTCGATTTCAATTTCGTGTTCTTTGTACGGCTACCAAACATCAATTAGATAGATAGAGCAAATCTTATCTCGAGCCATTTTGTTCTAAAGATAACATTAACTTAAACTACACCATTCTATTTGTTATCATTTTTGAGCTATAGAGAGATCCTTATTTATGAGAAAATGGGCGAGGTTCTATTTCTCCCTCATCTTTCTAATGTTAGCTAATATGGTTTCAATACTAAAATTTCAGGCACTTTTTTGAAATACATTTGATGGAATTTCTACATATACAGTATATACTAATTAAGTTATATATTACAACGTATGTTTTATATATATTTCCATATTTGGAGCTCCATAGTTGAGCGGTTAAAGCGTCAAATTTTTAACCATTCTCCGCGATTGACGGCGGTTCGAATCTTACCGCGGTCAACTTTTTCTAATTGCTCCTATATTAAATCTGTGTGCATAAAACTGGTAGCGTTCTTAACATTCAACTAGTACTGCAATATCACTGTATAAACGGCTAAATATCATTCACTGTAAGTAATAGGTAATGTTTTCCAGGTTTCCCTTATTCTCGAACTAAATGTTAGTTAAAATTATAACATCTTATATCGTTCCTGGGCACCCCTATATCTCTAAAAACCTTACCAAAACCACGAGTGAAACGAGGATCGTATGGAATAGATATGAATTTTGGATTTTCTCTTTCATTTTGAAAAGTCGAGGAATTTCGAAGTGTCTCTTTAAACTTAAAGAATATCCATTATTGGCATCTATATCGCAATCTATATCGCATATCGTAAAATAACATATCGATAACTTATAAAGTTATCGTGTCGTTAAATCGATAGTCCTTATTCTTTATTTTAGTTTCTAGAATATCTTTTATAGCTATTTCAAGAACTGTGAACACTGAAAACACAAGAAATGTGAAACATGAAAAATTTCCTCAAATTAGGCAATATAGTAAAATGGTCGATCATGTTACATCATTTGTCCGTGTAACTGCATATAGGATAAACTAATACTTGCGCACAATATGAAAAACGCATTGGTACGAAACAAAGTAACAAATTTTGGCTCTTTGTGGTGGATAATGTTCCATTTGTGGTTTGATCTCATGTGGTCTGAGGCTAGACTTAGAAACAGTAATATTATGCTGTTAATTTGCTTCATAAAAAACAAAATATTATATGAGACACATGTCCTTCTAAAATTCTTATAACTGCTGCTTGGAAACAATCAGAAATCGTATATTATGTATATACATTTATTTTTTAATCTAAAAATTTAATATATTCCTAATTTCATTGAAAAGGCAGAACACATTGTATCAAGGACGACCCCATATATACGCATTATTACAACGTATTCAGTTTTATTACTTTATAAAAGAATATAAAAACGGCCGAGAGAAGAATATGATTTTATTATAAATTTTAATAACCTGTATGAGAGATGGGATCGGCGGCGCGCGATGGGCCGACCGGGGCCCGCAGCCGCCTCCCGAGCCCCGAGTATGTGCCGGGGGTGGGGGACGCGCCCGCCGCGAGCACGAGGTCCATCGAACATCTCCGAGGAGGAACCATTGCCTCCGCCACAGAGGGGTCGCGTCAGGGCTGGCTTCAGCTTCTACGGATCGTGATGCTACACGGAACAAGAAATTTGGAGCAAAGACAAGAAATTGGTTTTGTGGGTGAGAGGTAGAAGTTTATATTTTTTTACGTCGTGCTCTCAAGATGATATAAGAATAAGAAGATTAAAACAAATGGTTTTATTATATTTTATATGAATTTCATTCCAAAAAGAACAATACAAACTAAAAACTAGTACTAAATGGGATCTAAAATGATCGACGACTTAATAAACCTGTCAACCATTCAGATGACCTGTAGAGTCTTGTGTACATTTATCCAAAATTATGGAAATAACTTGATGTAACCCCAAACACAGCACGGTTTTTGCGACACCATATATTCACTTTGTTTGGAACATGTGGCAACGCCCTAGAGCCAAGAGTTAATTAACAATATAATGATGTTTGAAAGAGACACAGAAACGCCATTAGGGTGATCGAGTATATAAAAAATTTTTCATGCAAAGAAAACTTGTTTGGTTTTCAAACCCGATACACAATCATCATCCGCAATAAATTTTTGACAGATATGCCCCATTTATTCTTCATAAATAACAAAAGCCATGTCGAGGGGTATTTTCTAAAATTATGTACCGAGAAATAGTATACATCAATCCGATAACATTAATATCACCAGGGACACCACCATCAGTCCCACTATTGAAATTATTTACCTGAAGAAATAGTGGCAATTCCCTTGCTGTTCAAACTTGGTCCAAAGTAGATGTCATCGCAAATCATCCGTGTGAAATACAATAATCGCAGATATTTATGTTTCTTGTTATTTTGACTTTTTTTCGACCATAATTGCAACCAACTTTGTATATGTTTAAAATAAGTTTAATTTTATATTTGGCCATACTAATAAACAATAATTAGAAAGTGCATCTTAAAGAATGCATGTAGTTATTGTTCTCTATCGAAAATCTTTGGACTGCGCCACTATTTGCTCAACTTGAGGCAATATGGTGGTCGCTGATTGAAGATACGTTAAAGTTCTGCATAAATAACAATTGTTAAAGTCATAAACTTGACAAAACAGTTACATTTTTGCATTATTACATCTCAAAATGTTTAGTTTTGTTTTCGAGTATGTTTAAACAGAGCCGTCAATACCTTTAAAACTCATAGTATTCGCCGAGTGATACCCATCTCTTGCATTCACCTGGACGAATTTCAGGGAGTAGAACTAGTGAGAGAAGTGGGCGTGGTTCTCTTAAAAATATAGAACACGGTATTCTTGAAAAAGTATTAACATTAAAACATTAGGGGAGGGAGTAGCTCCCTCCCTTAATGTTCTCCTAAATTCTCCTATTAGAGACTGAGAGAAATAGCAAATATAACCTAAAATTGTCTGTTGTTAATGTTTATTTTTTAAGTAGCCAAAGTCAAGTAAGTTAAACATTTAATTAAATCTAAAATAAATATGGAAAATTTTATTTTAATACTTTGGAATAACATTTATACGTTTTGCCAAAAAAAAATATATTTATAATTATTTTTAGGTACTTGCTGTTCTGGGGTTTTATGCTTCAGGCAGCTACCAGGAAATTACTGGCTCGAACAGTTTTGTGGCTATTAGCCAGGTTTCAGCCAGTCGAGCTGTGAATGAGGTCATAAATGCACTAAACCAACCTGAAATTTTAAATAATGTAATAAGGCTCCCTCGAAATATTGAAGAGTTGCAAAATGTTCGGTTGTATGGCTTGCAAGATAATATTGTTTTTAGCATATCTTTTAAACAAATTTATACTGCATTATCAAAACACAAAAGTGAGGTTATGTGGGCTCTGTCAAATTTTTATGCAATTTAATTGGTTGAACAAACCAGCTACGCTGTTTCCCGATTTGGTTCCCTTTCGGATACACCCCGATACGTTCGAGGTTTCAAGAATTCGGCGTTTTTCTATCGGAGAACTCAAATGAGAGAACGCTCCTCGGGAGAGGTCCCAGGGATAGCTCTCTTCTGTTGCTTTCAAGAATAGACGCCCTGGAGTCGGTTCTGCGTCTCATCGATCCCGGTAAGGCCGCGTTGCCGGCGGCGGCGGGGGCGCATTCCGCGACAGGCCGCGACGTGGCAACGCCGATCACAAACATTGATTCTTTCCATTATAAATAGTACGCAAAAAATGCGTTCCTATATATCATCTCCCCCAGACATGCTTTGTGGCCCGGAAATTTCATTTTATAACTTTTATAACGGCCGCGCTTAATAATTTCATTTCCTATGTACAATCGTATACACCACATAAGCGTGTGTGCGCGCGTTAATTAAATTTTTCAGATGTTTAGCTAGAAATTTTACATAAATGATATTGTATATACCATAAACAAGCTTACGGATTTTTATATTTACCGAGATTCTTTTGTATTTAGATTTTTTTATTTATAGAGGTAAAATAACTGATGCCATGTCATGTGATGTATTATTCATTTTAAAAATTAATAACCTTTTTAAGGCTGTTAGCTAATGTACCTACTTGTAGTGGAAAAGTGTCATTAAAACTGTGTCATTAAAACTAGTCATTAAAAAGTCTGACACAGTCCAAAACCTTTGAAACTGCTTCATACAGTGAGGACATAAAGTCCGTCCCTCCCCTTCTAATTTTTGAACCACTGGATAGATTCTGATGAAATTTGGAATGATAATATGACTAAATTCTGCATTTTTTGACACATCAATGACAGCTCTGAATGTCAAAGTGACAGCTGGGCGCGCAATAGGAACATTTTTTAAATGGAAAGGGTTGTCGAGTAATAACTCATTTTGAAGCTATTTTTATGCTCAAAACATCCCTCAATTTTGAGAACATTTGGTTCAGTAATTTCCAAATAAAAACCAGTAATATCGATTTCTGTTATATCATTTTTTTACATACATATTACAAATTAGTGTAAATTATTCAAAGCAAAACAAAAATTAAAAATAAACAAATAACAATAAACCATTCCTAACCTAACCATTCCTAACCTAAAATAACCTAAATTAAAAAATTATGCAATAATTTAAATTAAACGTAGAGGCAGAAACAAATTTAGAAAACACGTGTTACTTCAAAAGATGTTGAAAATGACCACCATGAACCTCCTGACAAATAAATGTTCCATGGGTAAGTTCTATTATAAAGATTATGTGGTAAAAAGATTATGTTATAAACTGATATTACTGCTTTTTATTTGGAAATTACTGAACCAAATGTTCTCAAAATTGGGGGATGTTTTGAGCATAAAAATAGCTTCAAAATGAGTTATTACTCGACCCCCATTTCCATTTAAAAAAATGTTCCTATTGCGCGCCCAGCTGTCACTTTGACATTCAGAGCTGTCATTGATGTGTCAAAAAATGCAGAATTTAGTCATATATTATCGTTCCAAATTTCATCACAATTTACCCAGTGGTTCAAAAATTAGAGGAGGGGGGACGGACTTTATGTCCTCACTGTATATTGACAGAATATACTGGCAACTATTTGGTGTAAAAAAGATTATAAATATATTATAATTTTTTTTTCTTTTAATGTCTTTTTTCAAGACATTTTAAAATCCCACTATTTCGAAACCTTGAGTCTCTTTGTAGTAATACTTACTATTTTATTAAAAAAATTTACTCAAAACATTTGCAAAACAGGAACAATTTGCGATTGAATCAAGGTTAAGTGAAAAAATATGGTGACTATCAACTCTGACTGTAAATACAACCATAAATAGGCGGAATATATCTAGGTAAATCATAATTATCGTTATATCTGTTGTTTGGAATTAGTACAATACAATCAGTAGGTAAATGAATAATGAATTTCTACGTACTTGCAGCAATGAACTATTCCAGGATCAAGGAACATAGTGCAATTATATTAATTATTCATATTGTTCTAACTCTGTTAGTATAAATGTTGTTAGATAAAATAAATGTCAGAAATACAAATGGCTCATGTAGATTTGGATGTTTCTTCTAAATACATGTTCGTTCAT
Source organism: Pogonocherus hispidulus (assembly GCA_963924545.1). Taxonomy (NCBI): domain Eukaryota; kingdom Metazoa; phylum Arthropoda; class Insecta; order Coleoptera; family Cerambycidae; genus Pogonocherus; species Pogonocherus hispidulus. Next base: position 14,914,912 of record OZ004696.1, on the reverse strand, counting down.
TTCCCCTGAACCTTATTTTCTGCAGGTTTGTTTCTTAATAATAACCAGATATCGATCAGAAATTCGATACAGTACTTACGTTTATATTGAGTTGTAGCATGTGCAGAAAATAATTTCCGAGTAATGGGTTCTCTTTGAAGTTGAAACTAACTAGGAAACGCACATTTTCCGAGCTGTAACCGGCTTGTAGTAATATATTAAATAACAGTATTTAGCAGAATTTTAGATATAGTGGTGGAATCATTAGAACAATTAATAATGTTAGCATAAGATGTTTATTATTGATTCCACAATTTTAACAATGTCGGTCTATATTGGCACTTCTTACGTATATATCCGTTTATATAACTACTTAATTAGTTTACTGTAAAAACAGCGAACATTAACTTTTTTGGGTCTTTACCGCAATGAACATTTTTAAAGGACACAACGTGTTTAACAGGAAGAAATAGTATTGAAGAAAAGGGATGTAATGCAAAATGTCTGTATTTAAAGATATGAATATGAATCCATTGATGTGTTTTTTGAGGATTACTGAAAATGTTTTGCTTATATAAAATTTCAGTGTGATATATTTTTTTTCATCATCTTGAAAATAAAAACATTTCCGGTCCCCTCTGCGTATGAATTTTATTTCGTTCTTTGATAATAATATACGCCCTCATAATTGTTTACCGTTTTTATCAATACCTGTATAATTGCAATAAATTAAAGGATCGCCGTAGTAAAAATTGTCAAGGAATGGATACTAATACCATTCTTCAAAACCTCTAACCATTATATTCCAAAACTCTTTTAACACATGTTCACTTCCGCCTTGTTGGCTTGAAGCATCTGTCATTCCTGTTTTCAAAAAGGGGAATAAAATGTCCGCTGAAAATTATAGGCAGATAAGTTTAACATCTATTCCCCTTAAAACTATGGAAAGAATAATTGTGGATGCACTAGCACCATTCTGTATATCCAACAATATAATTCCAGACGAACAACACGGATTTTTGCCCGGCCGATCTATCACCACTAATCTTCTACGATGTCTAGACGATTGGACCAAAGCATATGATAAGAGAGAATCAGTGGATGTTATATACTTAGATTTTGCCAAAGCATTCGACCGAGTTCCAAAAAATCGTCTGTTGTTGAAACTACATCATTTTGGTATCCGTGGCCTCTTATTGACTTGGATTTGAGAGTATCTCTCTAACAGATCATTCAGAGTAAATGTCGGCGGTGAATATTCTCCTTCTCATCCAGTAGTTAGCGGAGTTCCTCAGGGATCTGTATTAGGACCCATACTCTTCTTGATTTATACCTCGGATATTCCAAAATTACTGTGCTGTAAATCATCATTATATGCTGATGACACAAAAGTCTACTGCAACCCTCTTATAGAACATGATAATCTCCAATCAGACCTGGATACAATTGGCGCGTGGTGCGAAAATTGGCTTATTCCATTAAACTCAAACAAGTGCGTAGTGCTCCATATTGGAAAAACCAATCCGAGGTTCCCTTACACTATCAACTCTACTGCCATCCAAAGTGTGCGTTCTCAGCGCGATTTGGGTATTTTGATTACTGTAAACCTCACCTGGTCGGATCATATAGTTAATTCCTGCAAAAAAGCTAACAGTTTATTGCATACGTTTCGTAGAGTTTTTAATAATCCGAATCCTAAAACTGCTTGTGCTTTGTATAAAACATATGTGCGTCCCATCGTCGAGTTCGGTTCAGCAATATGGTCACCATGTTTAGTGCGCGATAAAACAGCCATTGAAAATGTCCAACATAAGGCGACACGGCTGCCCTATGGTTTCCATAGACCTTCCTACGAAGACAGGCTACGCCTATTTGGCTTAACTTTTGGAATAGACCGATTGACTCGTGGTGATCTCATTACCACCTACCGAGTGCTTAATAATACTTTCTCGTTGGATCTATCTGACATCTTTCCATTAAATAATGACACCCGTCTGAGAGGTCATAACTACAAGTTGCTTCATGAATTATACAACACGAGATCTCGAGAATTTTTCTTAAGCAATCGTATATTTGATATTTGGAATTCTCTTCCTAATGAAGTTGTTAACGCACCCACAGTGAATAGTTTTAAGAATAGACTGGACACATTTTTGTATACCGCGTAATTGAATGTTAAGTGTTTGTTACTGAGTATACCTATTTGTTATTTCATTGATTTTGATTTGTATTTATTTGTATTTAATGTTATATGTATGTACCTACATTAAGTTTAATTTCTTTGAGCTTAAAAGGGTTTTACCCTCTGCTCTTATCCATTGTAATAATAATAATAATAATAAAAGGAGGTCACAACAAAAACCAAGATGGAAAATACAAATGGAACGAGAGATATAACGAAAAGATTGTGGTGCGAGATTCTAGATGCGGCTAAAAGGAACCAAATGTTACAGTTGAAGAACCCGAAAATGTGAATTGATCAGATCATACGAAAATGGATTTAAATGCGAAAACTGCGACTTTCATAGAAATATACAATAAATAAAATCAAGCATAAAGAAGAAAAATATATAAACAGTCACTTACGGATAATTTAGTCAAATAATTTTCATGAAATTTTATCTTCAACCACTCTTATTTTTTGAGGTATTTCGAGAACTGTCCAGATTTCGTGAACGAATTATTAACTATAGGAAAAGCTACTACTTTTATATACTCTCAGTTGATAGTATTATTAGTTTCCTAATTAATGATATTTGGAATAATTATGAAATAAATAGTAAATATCTTGTGAGAAAAGTTGGTATGTATGAAGTAATTCAACGGAATATTTATCTTCAGAATACAAATATTTTTTTCCAGTGAGTAGGACTATATTTCCAGCACTGGACTTCTTTTTCAGCATTAATCAAGAATCCATAGAAATAAACTTAATTTATTATCACCTGTTTATTTATAAGTTTTTTACGCAATTGAACATACTTTAATTATATTTAAATTTTCAATGGGGTAATTATGTGCTTTCAGCTTAAGTATATCTATCTCTTATTTTCAGAACACAATATCTCGTTCTCGTCAGAACGAGGTAAATGATGCTCTGTCTCGAAAGCCGACGGAATTACATTTATTCGCACACGTTTTAACTATATTCTAGTCATTATCAGTAGATTACTGTCAAGTACTTGGACAGCTATTAAATCGAATAATAAATTGAAGTCACTTTTTATTCCGTACCCCTCGAAACAGCAACACTCCCGACGTTTTACGGATTGTGATTTCTAACCCGTTCATTAAAAATTTGTATACGGGGGTTTTCGGGAAAGTTCCATTCATCTGCAGTATTTCCGTGTTTTTACACTTCCGGTTATACCGGAAATGGCTATTTAACTTTTTTTGAAAACATTTTATTTTATAGTATACCTTATTGAAATGCTTGTGCTGGACTAACAAAAAAAGTTATGTTAACAAGTTGTGGGATATGTTTAGGCGAACCATCAAGCTTTCAGATTATGTGTAATTTCATTATTTACAGGGTGTTCAAAAAATTATTTAATTCTGACTAACTTCAACTACCCAAAAGTATTTTTTTTTTAATGGAACAAACTGTATTTTACTGCTCTACGTGATGGAGAATAAAGTAAACTTTCAATCTGTATTAGGATTTCCTATACGACCTATCTTTACAATTTCCTTGCTATCGACGTATTTACTTTTCATACAATAATTTTCTATTCCCTTGAATTGCTTGAGATGAAAATGAAAATGAAAATTAAACAAAAATCACGTTTACGAGATTAATAAATAAGACCCATTGTTTTAATTTTCATGGCCCGCTAATAACAAGCAATTCTAACGTATAACGTAAAGGTTGTCTCTTTTAGTCATTGCTATCATTTACTTTTGTGTTCATTTTTCAATAATAATTTGATTGTTTCTCAGATAATGATGACGTTTTTCACCATTATTATTATCGTCATCCAGGTTGTTCGTATCCCTTTACCTTACCCACAGGATGATCTCTATAAATAACTACTAATCCCTACACAGATTATCCTTTGACTCCGATGGCGTGTCAATTATGATAATATATATATGACTTTCCTTTTCCAGGTAAAAAATTATTTTTTACTAATAATTCAATATGATTTATATAATTTATATAATTTAATATAATTTTTTTTTGTCTAGGTTGATTATGTTTAATCTATATAGTTATTATTGGGGTTCGTTTCGCCTGTATAACTTTTTTCTGTTGGTTGCTGCTGGGGTGTAAATAACTATTACTCGTAGCAATTTGTGGCATTATCTAGATATTCTTCCTTTTTGAATATTTTTTCAATAGATCAAAAAGAAAGAGGAAAGTTGAAAAACAACCCCTGTCTGTTTTTTCGGTGCAGTGTTTTTTTTGTATATCTTGTGAACAGTCTTATAGAGTTTGGACTAAAGTTACGGTGAATCACAACCGTTGTCAGCTTAAATTTTTTTAATGGAACGGTATTTTACACGACTAAAGATATGTCCATCGCGACAATTTAAAACGCGACAACAAAATAACGCGCGTAAAATGCATAAATATGGTAACTATTTTCATGCTTTCTTGAAACGCGGCGTTTTTCTCAACTCTGCGTTTCCTGGACGAAAATGCATGCATAAAAGAGGTGTTAAATCTCTCGACGCGTTTTTCAAACGACCATTTTAAAAATACATGAAATTAAGATATCCTGTTCACATGGCAACGCGCGCTTAGAATTTTACTGGCGCTCGACGTGGCTCAACGCAAAGTTTTAAAAGCGCGTGTGGACCGGCGTTGACGCGCGTTTTAGATATGAGATATATTTGTTGTTTGTTCAGTTGAAGCGCGTTTTGTCTCGGCATTCTGTTGAGTTTCTTTGATGCTTTACGTGTCATTGGACAACGTAGTATATTAGTACAAATACCTGCTGTATATACTGTGGCAGATGAAGAATTTAATATATACCAATTTATTTATTAAGGGAATTGAAAAAAGACCTGCGATTTGGAACATGAATTTAAAAGAATACTCTTCTACGACGTGTCATTCTACTGTAGGCAATCCACAAACAAATAGTGTCTTCAACATCCATTTTCAATGACCATCAATTAGATACTGCCTGGCGCGCGATAGTCTCACTCATGTGTACACTTACAAATTACAGAACGCGCATTTAACGCCTCTCATCTCAACTAAACTATGCATTTTGTGGCTATCTTGGTGTATAATATCCGTTTATTATTTTTTTTTAATTTTAATTATAGTCTCGAGTTCTCTTTTTGCGTTCTATCGAAAATTATTTATCGAGTAAGAAACAATTAAACACAAATTCTGTAAGCTAAATTCTCGGATAACAATGTTAACAACGTTTAATGCATAACTTTAATTAATGTTCTGTCTAGCGATCCATTGATTTTAATAGCTAGCGCTAAGGCTAACAAGAGTTTCTGGCTCGAAACTCGTACAGAATACATAGTAAATACACTTAACTGTTAACTTTTCAAAGCAAATAATGTTAAAGTACATAATCGGTACCTATTTGGAATCATAAATTAATAATATAAACTTGGTGTCACATCTATAATATATTTCTTCTTATATGTCTTGCTGGAAAATCCATTTTTTATTATCTTGCACCTGATGGATGAAAAACTGTTAAATCATACGCAATAGAATCTCCAAGTGATCATTGGCTCCCAAAATAAAAATGGCGCAAACACCCTATTGCGTGTTACTGAGCATCACACGGTCACTTTAGGACTTGCAAGTTATTGTTCGTAATAAAGAAGGTTTTAGGTAGTCCAATTGATTGTGTTATGGGTATTTACTCTAAATACCTGATTCGTGAAAAGTTGCCTCATCACTAAATACCTGATTAGTGAAAAGTTGCCTCATCACTAAATATCGATTGCTGCATGAAATTCATCAAGTCATCCTGCAATTGCTTACATACCCTGTTTGTAAACTCAAGACGAGATGCATAATCTCATTGCCTTAAAGCGTACACACGTGTTTCTTATTTCTAGTGATAAATGCTTAAAAAATTTTGAGGGACTTGCTAAAGGAAGCTGAGGAATATGCTCTTCTCGATCGACGTTCCGTCGCCAGCTACCGCCGCGTTTGTTTTTTCAAAATTAAACTTATTTCGTCACTGACACCATCTTCTATGTTCCTGTAGGAAGGCGCGTTACGAACACCATAAACTCTTCTGAATTCACCTTGAATGCGAATGATGCTTTGGAAAACGTTAAACCACTGGTCACATTTTGCTTGTTGCTGCAACGTCAGTGCCATTATGACAAGCAGCAATGAACTGACAGATAAGTAATACAATGACAAACTCCCACTGTTTATCTGAGTTTATTGAGTAGAATCCTTTCGTAAATAATTTTTAGTCAACGGTGAAATCAACTGAAGTTCTTCGAGGAGATTTGTGTGGCTAAAAAGAGATCTATTCTTTAACCACTCCTTCATCGGGACTCTCTGCTTCCTTTCTCTTTTTTTTTTAGCACCATCATCCGACCCAACAACAATAATTATTATAGCTAAGCAGGCGGCGTCGTCAGATGGCATGTTTCCGTAGGTACACGAAAAAAGCAACTGGAATTTGCATAAAATTGCGTATAGTGTATGTCTGATCTTGTTTGCACAACAATATGTTGCACAACGTTAGTTTGCGCAGTTTATCCACAGGTGTATGGGAGGCTTAAGTCTGTCAATATTGCAAAACTTTCAAAAACTACCTTTATCCTCGAAAAAATGATATATACCTCAGATTTGTTTGGCTCTTTAAAATCACTTAATTCTAGAAAGTCCACTTTCTAATTCTCATTCAAAATTAGATAGTCTGTAAATAAAAATAAATATAAAAACAGCATATCAAATGTTTCATGATTCACATTCCTTTACACATTTTTTTTAAACAGAATGTTTCAACAATATAATAATAATAATAAGAATTATAAGCTTCGGTAGTGCAGTAGCCACACTGACTTCTATGGTTTGGGGGTTCGATGCCCATCTCCGGCACTGGCTGTGTCGGTGGCTATGGGGTGTTTGCGTCTTCAATGTGTACCCTCTTTCCTAACAACCATTCGCTTTGGATTTGGGGGTTATCGAATTTATGTTGTGGTGTTTTAATGGTAATACAAACTTTCAGAGACTACTAAAAAATGTTTTATTAAAGATCATTGAATTTCTGCTAGAAATATTTGTGAATCTGTAATTCTGTCAAAAGGACAATGGTTTCATTGTAAAACTAATGCTAACTCTTTATGATATCATACATCATAATGCTTACAGAGTTTTTAAGTCAGTTGTTATAACAATTGCAAGAGCATTTTAATTTTGTTCGATGTATTACACAATAAATTCATAAATATAACATTTTTGAATATTATATGTAACATGTAAGTGGAGAACAGTAAAGATTGTAATTTGTTTTCCTAAATTATAAATTTGATGGGTAATACGAAATCTTGAACTTTTTTAATATCGCCCTCAGGAATCCCTTATTACCTTGTATAAAGTAAATTATGATGGATTCCTTTACCTTAACTTCAGGTTTCACTTAAGCCTATATATCGAAAAAAGGAATGTAAGTATTCCAATTTTATCAAGTAATTCATTATATTTAATTGAAAGTAGGACAGAGGGGATTTAAATTTAGTTCCAACTCAACGTGAATTACACATTTCATTTAGAAGGAACGACCCCCTGGTATTTACTTATTGGATTCCATCCGCCCTGCAAAATCCAATATACCTTATCTTGTGAAATATAGAGCAATAATAAATAATTCCGGGTTTAAATATTACGTTTATATAACTGATGTAATGGTATTGCACAACTTTATTAAATTAGTTTCTTGCAGTCGGCAAGAAAATCTTGTCCTTTCCAATATTGTACTGCCGGTTACACGGGTTGTTTCGCAAAGTTAGATGCCGGGTAATAAAATAAATTTTGAAGTAGAAATAACAAAGGATAGACAGACATTGCCTTCCGGATGATGTAAATAGATTTGTTAAAACCAAATTCATGTTTTGTCATAGAAAAATAGTAATGAGCCATTGATTTTAATATTTATATCATCGTTTTCAACCCATTAATACATAATTATAACATTATTTCATACTGTCCAGTAAATCTACTTACCCTACATCGATGTCCGGCCGGTAAATGGAACATTACAATACCTGATAAGCTATGTTTTTGAGTTTAAATCAATGCTTCACATTTACCTACTTTGATTTAGTACTAAAATTCAGGCAAATATAAATAATGCTTTCTTTTCCTTCAAAGTAAAACAATATAATAAACTGTTTATAGTGCATTACAACGAAATATACATGTTGTCCAGTTCTTTAAAAAATTCGTTAAAAAAAGCGATTCACATTAAATTTAAAAATAGTATTTAATGTCATCCTTTGCCATCCAAGATCTAAGATACACAAGGGTTTTAAGAGATTCGTTACTTAACTATTGCGGGTTTTGAAACATTTAGAGCAGCCCTGGAAAACTGCCTTTCAACAGGAGCTGAAGATGCTGACGTTGATAAAAAATCTTTTGTCATTATGGCCAAATTTGGGAAAGCGGTTTCGAGTCTTTTCCACCATTCTAAAATATCTTCAGTGCTGTCAGCTCGTGGATCAGTCAGGTATCTATCTAGTTCATAACGCCAAGTCATTTCATCTTTCTGGTTGATGGGACATTTTTTAAACTTATTAAATCGATGTCAAAGTCATTAAGAGCCACTACTTTCAACCGGTTTAGAAGATGATGTCGATTCAAGTAGCGAATCACTGGACCTAAAAATACTTTGTTTTAAAAATCTCTTCAAAACGTTTAACTGCATCCATCCGCAAGTCCTTCCCCCACCTTGTATTGGACAATGTTTCCACTTTATGCGCGGGCTAAGATTAAAACAACACAGTATATCCAGTTGCTTCTCTTGTAATGTTGAATATTTTTGTCCCTGGCCGCTTGAATGCTGTGCCCATACTTGCATGGACTTGCAGGAATGTTCGCACGTTTTCATACACTATCGGTCGGTTATCAAGTAGCTTGAAATTTATTGACGTCAAGTCAAGTAGTAATGACAGAAAATCAAGCCAAGTCAAGTATTGAATTGTTAAAATACTTGACTTGATGAATCTCTAATTATTACTTACCTTACTGATACTTTCGTATAGCCCTGTATGTGTGCCCTATATGTATACAAAGTATTACTTGAGCATATGTACGAACAGTCCTTGCTAAATATTTGTTCTTCTAATTTTATTTCCTGAGCCATAATTGCTTATTCTGACAAATTTCTTTATTCTACTTCTCTTTAACTTACTTATCTAAGTGTTTTAAATTCCATTTTTATCGCAGACAAGGCAATTTATTTCTACCAACTCGTCACGTTAATAACAAGAAAAACTAACCATCCATTTTTTATAAAGGCGGCTAATGTATTTTCCTTTTTCATATACCTTCGCCTTCAACTATTCTCCTTAGATTAAGTTGCTGTATAAAGAAATATGAAATGACAGAAGGGAAAATCCCTTTAATACAAATTGACTGAGGGTTCGGAGTTGGATAAGGCACCCTTCTAATCTAAATAGGTTTGTGATAATTTAACAAAGTAATTTAACTTATTATTTATCCTTATAAATGATTGTGGGGTTATGCCTGAGGATTATTTGGTTCGCTGGGGCTCCAACTTTATTAGGTATTTCTAGGTAAAAGAAAATTAGTTTTAAATTTCAAGCATTCACGTAAATCCAATATTTGTAAAATTTAATTTAAAATGGAAATTAAACTTATTTTAAAAAGAACTTATATATTGTAAATTTTTTTAAATATAATTTATTGGCTTATTTAACCTATTTATATATTTCTTTATATAGGAATTACGCCAAAAAGTTAGCAAAGAGATATGGTTCAATAAAGTTTTTAATTTTCCTCGTTACTAATTTTTTAAGATATGTTGAAAACAACTACTTTACGTGCAATATTCACCTCCTAACATTGAATTATAACGGCATATAAAGATATAAAGAACTTTTGTAGTTTGTTATTTATTTAGGATCTAAGATGACCAACTGAATTCTGCACCTCATTTTTTGTTGTACAGTGCGTAGGAATATACATCGCCTATAATGACTAGATAACTATATTCTTAAAAATTGGTTGGGTTCATTTTGAGGTCTATACTATTCCAGATCATTTTCTTCTGCTGTACCACACTGGAGAGAAGCTAAAACTGCGAACCATCTATGTTCGTCGCTGTTTCCTCTGGAGTAGGTTTAATTTTGTCTTATTTAATATTCTTCTCTTATGTAAATTTAAAATATGCGTATTTCGGGTAGTGAGCCGTACTGAATGGCGTATTAACTAAATTTATTATTACTGCTAATAAACTGCTCGTCAAAAAGAACGGGACAAGCAATTTTTGACTTTTACCTTGAACTTTTGAAAAAACAGGCTTTTTCGAAGAAACAGGATTTCTTTTGGTTATAGGATATCAATTGAAAAACGGCTAGAACCGTTTCCAGATATCAACTTGGACTTCAGATACCCCCAGTAATGCAACGCAAAAAAAAATGTTTACGAATGGCAGACACTTCAACTTTTTCTATTTTTACATTACCTTGTTCTCCACCCTGTATAAAATATGAACGTGCTACTTACTACCACACGAAAAACCTTTGTGGGACTAAATGTAAACGGAATGAGCTTTCATAATACGAAAAGTTCATAGAAAGTCATTGACCTATTTTCGAACCATAGCAATTTGAAAAAGATGCTAAAAATTGCTTGTTCCGTTCTTTTTCACTAGCAGTTTAGTATAAATAGATCAGGAAGTTGGGATTTTTTATAGTTTTATTTAGGTTTTGCTTCTGAAATACATATTGGGAGTGGTAAAAGTAAAACTAGATTATATAGCCACTTAATCTGATAGTTTTTTCGAAGAATTGCCAAATAAAAACTGTAAATAAGTATACAAGTAGGACCCTCATAAATATGCACATCCCTGTTTTCAGTAAACAAATATCCACTTATCCCTAACGCTTTGGATCTTCAAAGTGGTTTTCAATTTCTTTTATTCGGATCTTTTTTTTATTATTATTCCTTTTATCTTGTGCATTATATCCTCTTCTAAAAGAACTAAAGGGAATCAAAGACGTTCGATAAAAGGCTCCTTTATTTTTAATGCGTTGGCTATATTTGCAGAAATATATAAATGAAACCGATATCAGAAAATAGTTTTTTCTTTGATGTTTTTCTGAGTGCCTAGACATGCTGTTATTTATCTATTTTTATTTGCTCAACGGGAAATATACGAAATTATTGAAGGACGCGTATTTTGTGTCACCGAATCAAATTTCTTTGTTATACAGAATATCCGTAGGACTTGAAAATATTTCAAGGATTGACAAAACTTCAAGTATGACACATGTGTTACAAATTTTGAAATTTTAATGCTGTTCAAAATCTTCTATATATCTTTTAGGCAGATAGTTTGACCTACCCTCAGGGCTCTATATAAATTATTGTATCTATATGTAAAATTTAATCTAAGAAATTTAATTTCTAAAGTAATCGATATCTAACAAAATACATATTCAAGGTTGTAAAGAAAAGTGGATATTACTCGCTTACATTTGCTTAAAACCATCTGTTGTAAAAATGTTTTTATCTCTGTATTTTGAAATAATTCATTCATTCCAGTTGGTTAATAATTTCCTTTTCCTTCGTTATGCTTTTCTTTATTTACTTGAAAATTATAGATTTATGATATACTTACGTTGTTTAGTTTTAATTTATCCATTTAGAGGTTTTGACGAACAATAAATCTCAGAAACTGTTAATATGTTGAAAACTTATCGAAAATGCCAAAAACTTCTCTTGTTTTGAATATGGAGATTTTTTTGTACTTTGAAATGTTATAAACAGTGACAGTACTCCATTAATAATACAGTGTTAGAGATAGAGACTAGGTTAAATTGGTGCAAGGTGAACAATAATATGCCTCGGAAAAGTCAAGACTAACATGATTAGTTTTTGACATATATATGAAAAAAATCGAAATATTTGAAATTCGTTTTTGTAAAATTTCAGCCTTGTTTGAAGAGCTACTAAAATAAAATGAACACTTTATTATAGCAACTTTTTACGCTCTATCGAATAGCGTAAACAGTTATTTCAAGTAACGTTTCGTCTCTTCAGAACCGCCATCAACTCAATGATGTATCATAATATGCTAAAGTTTGATCATGTTTGAACGTGGATAATAATTATCAAACTCATCTGCGTCTGTCTGCTTGTATTAACAAAAGGATAACGAAAAGGCACCAAATATTAACAATAAATAACAATAATTAATTAACAATAATAAAGAACAATTAACAAAACAAAAATAAATCAAAAAATAACAATGAACAATATCATATTACATAATTGAACTCACAAGGAAAGATGTGATGTAAAAAGTGATGTAAAAATATTAATAGGACCATATTAGGAAAAATGATGTTGCTGATAGTTCTGAAGAGACGAAACGTTACTTTAAAAAACTATTTACTCCATTCAATAAAACGTAAAAAGTTGCTATGAGAAAGTGTCCTTTTTATTTCAATAGCTCTTTTTTCAATTTTATAAAAAGGAATTTCCAAAATTCGATTTTTTCAAATATTTAACAAATTAATCGTGTTAGCCTTAATTTTTTGAGGCATATTATTGGTCCCCAAATTACACAACTTTATCCCAATTCAATCTATCGTCTATCTCCAATGGTTTCCAAGATACTACCTAATGTTATTGCATACAATTTAAAACACACTGTATATGCGGACTATATTAATATTAGAAGACCTTTATATGACTTTTTCAATCATAGTGGGAGTGTCTAATTTAGCATTCTGAAACAATGCTCCTGTAAAGTAATAAAAATTCAAATGTTTAGTAACGGTGAATAAATTGGATGAAAAATAATTTATCGAAATTCCAGGCGAAATGAAAAATTTGTTTCTTGAATTTTAATATTCACATTATTCTATTCTCTTTTAGCTTTTCTTCTGCCACTTCAATTTACATCAATCCTTATCCTCCACGCTTATTTACGAAATTCAAATTTAAATTACTGTTCAAATTTATTTAAATGAACAAAAATGTAATGTATTCTAGAGAACTGTCAGAATCATTCTAATATGATGTAGCGAAAGTTCATAAATGGAAAAGAACCAGAAATATAATAATAAAATGTTGATTGGGCTCTGTTATGCATTAGGAAATTTAAATGAGGGCAATGTTGCTTAATCAGAGGACCAACATAATACCCCAAAAAAATTAAGGCTAATTTGATTAGGTTTTGAAATATTTGAAAAATACGAAATTTTAGAAATTTTTTTGCAGTCTTATGCAGATATTTAAAAATGAAGAGCACTGTCTCAAAGCATCATTATGTCCTCTATTGGTCAGGATATTTAGATGTTTAATGTAATGTTTCGTTTTTCCAGAACCATCATCAACTTCATTTTTTTAAATACGCACATGGAATTTTGAAACCCTAATTTGCAAGTCTCCTTTACCTCCTACTAGTCTCCTAAACCGATAAATATTTATGTATTAAATATTGTACGATCCAAAAAACACATGCAGTCACTTGGTTTTCAAAGATGATTCACATTTTAATACACAAATTGAATTTCTATTGCCATCCCGGCACTGAATGAAATTTTCTATGTTTTAAAGTTAAATGTAAGGTGGTATTACAGATAAAACTTTAAATAACCTTTTAATTTTTCCGTCATCTTGTATACATGTGGTGTACAAGTATCGATATGGAAAAGTAATTATTACTTTTCTTTACCAAGTTTTACTTTTTGGGAACATGCTGTTAAATTTAATTTCCATCTTCTGGCTATATTAAATTTTAAAAAAGGTTTAAGGACATCAAACATATTGACGAAATTAAGTGCTAAACGAGCGTACACAAAGTGGGAAAATAACAATGTTTGAAGCATTGACTAGTCGGTAATCATATTTGCCAGGCAAAGAACATGCTTTATAGTTTATTTTACGTTGGAAAAGCTCTTTCCGCGCCGATTGGTCCTTTTGGCTCTCAAAGGTTAATGCGTGGCAAAAGGAAACATCCCATATGCTTCCAGTGAGTTAAACACGTTAGGCTCGCTTCATTGACAATGCCCTCAAACCTCCAAACGCAACTCTTTCCACCGTTAGTATTTATGTTGCTACTTGGCTTCACAACACGTACCTACATCATATTGTCTAAAAATATTTACACACATGTTACCTTTCCAGCAACATGTATGGAAACAATTAACATTCCTCAATTATCACCACGAAGAAAGTTATGTAATTATTAATCATATAGTTGAGAAAATCATTCAGAACCCATCGATTCTACCTCGTAATTTCGAAAACATACTTTTCATTTTATGGACAGTACGTAGGCCTAAAGTGGATGTTTGTTATTTAAGATTAAATTAAATTCATGTTCACTTCCGTCTGCAACTCTTTTTTTTTACTGCATTAAATTGTCTTTCGTATATTTAGCTTCAAACTCAATCTTGCCTTTATTTATCGAATGGGCCTTTTCCATATCTTTTTTTTAGTCGCTTATTATAAAATATATACTTACTTATGCCTAAAAAGTATTTTTTTAAATTTTTTTCTTCGCCAGATATATTTTGAAAAAATTGTTAAAATTACCATTTATTTCAAATAACACGCCATTGACGTCATACTCCAGTTCGTTGTTGTATGTTGGCTGCCCTGCATTTTGTGTTCTGTCTAGTGAAGTGTGCTTAACCTAACTTTCGTTTTGTGTTTTGATTAATTTGATTTAAAATGAATAAGATTGAAGAGAGATATCTTAAGGCTGATTCAGACAACCTTCCAAGAGTTGACAGTGAAATGGTTAACGATTTCTACGTCACAAATATGAACTTTCTAAGTGCTGAAGTGCGCAATGTTAGGACAAGAAGGTTAGTTTTTATAACCTAAGTTGTCAAATCATCATTTAGTTGATTCTAGCATAGATTGTGCCGTGTTGTCTTCACCTTTAGCGAAAAATACCTAAAAATTATTTCGCTCAAGTGATAAATTGTAAAATAATGATGTTAATTTGCTTTAGTAATAATTTATGGAGAATATTTCACCTAAAAAGACAAATTTTCATTTCAAAATTACCATTTCACCTAAAAATACATAATGTTTTCATTTCAAAATTATCAGAATCTAAATTTAATCGTTGCCAAGAAAAAAGTAAAATTATATGTGGCAACGTGGAGCCATTCTTTAACTTGTCTACATTTTATTGGCTACTGGAGTGTGATGTTAACGAACCGCGCAGTTTGAAATGATTCATGAAGACTGGTCACTTTATACTTGGATAACTTCGCTTAAATACAATTCTTTAATAAATTGGGTTGATTCTACCTTTACTTATGTACCAGTATAACGTTTGATATTAATAAAATAGTAAAATTCAATTTAGTGGAAAAGGCCCATTATACATGTTATATAAAATATCGTCTATTGACTTTAGGGACTTGTTCTGGTACAATATTACTTATTTAGTTGGTAGAATTGTTGTGGAAATGTTATATATCTATTCCCAGCGTAGGTAATTTAATATAGCTACGTGCTATAAGCTGCATTTATGCAGGTCCGGTAGATGTCTTATATTAAACCATTCTTAGAACTAAATTGCGACTTCATCGTCTCCGTTGGCAACACATTCAGAAGTTATAAAAGATAGTAAGGTACCTCCCGACAGTGTAGTTTCATAACCACTCAGGGTAGTAGGTTCTGCCATAGTGTAACTCGCTCACATATATCCTACAAGACTATCCGAAGAGTCTTTGTGAATTAAATAAAAGTTTTTAAAAAGTTATTTGTTAAATTTATGTCATAACATACATTTAGAAACCCCTAATTTTATGAAACCCTACTGCATTTATACTTATCATTAATAGTATTATTAGATATTACTCTTTTATATATTAAATTGTAGACAGCAATTATTGTGCTGTAATTGCCAGTGATACACGCGGATATAAAATTACTTATTAAAACTAATTAATAGTATTTTAACATTGGTAAGATCTAATGGGGCTATCCAACAAAAGTGCAGGATTAACTTGAAGGAGTTAAAAATAATGTTGAACAAATAAACCATTTGTTGATACTTCACACCTTAGAGGTCCGTCAAGTTAGCGACTCATATGTTGAAATTTTACAGTTGAGTTAGTAAATAATTTTGTGCTCATTTTGTGCTAATTTGTGCTGTAGGTTGTAAATTTTGTGCTCGATCCATTTTCGAGGTAAGCCAAAAACTAAGATGAGTCGCCAGCTTGACGCTGCGACTCACACATTGAATTTTTGATATTTAATGTTGCCAACATTTTGTGCTAATTTTGTGCTAATTTGTGCCGTAAGCTATAAATTTTGTGCTCTATCGGTTTTCGAAATAATCCGAAAACTAAAATGAGTCGCCAGCTTGACGCTGCGACCCACATATCGAATTTTTGATATTTAATGTTTCCAACATTTTGTACTAATTTTGTGCTAATTTGTGCCGTAAGTTATAAATTTTGTGCTCTATCGGTTTCTGAAGTAATCCGAAAACTAAAATGAGTCGCTAGCTTGACGCTGCGACTCACGTATCGAATTTTCAAGATCTAGCTTTACAAATATTTTGTGCTTACTTTGTGCTAATTTGTGCTGTAATTTATAAACTTTATGCTTTATCTATTTTCAGAATAATTCAAGAATTAAAATAAGTCTATAGCTTGGTACTGCTACTCACGTAGCGAATTTTCAAGATCTACCTTTACAAATGTTTTGTGATCATTTTCTGCAAATTTGTGCTGAAACTTATAAACTTTGTGTCCAATCCATTTTTGAAATAATTATTTGTGTTATGCTTTACATATTTTGTGATTTTTTGTTTGTAGTGTATTATTAAATTCTTATATGAATTATCAATATAAAAGATTTTTGAAAGTTAAAAATTGACAAACATGAAAACACAAAACACAAAAAGGCATATCAATTCACTAATGAAACTAAGCAATTTCTATAACTAATTGAAAACCTCTATTATAACCGTTAAAACAAACACTACACATCTATCCGATTTAACCGCAACGACTACTGATGAGTACGTTCCCTTTAGTCAGGTAATTTTGAGTCATTTTTCTGCAGTATCTACTTGAAGAAAAATTGATTAAAAACATATTAAATTAGAACTTCGTTATTTTTAATTATCAATTCTATAAGTGAGATATATATTATATTTGAGATGGAACACAAATTGTTAAATAAAACGAGTTACTACGATTCCAATAACAGTAAATATTTATAGCGTTGACGTCTAATTCGAGCTATATAGCGTCTTATTCAACGCCTTCTATTGTAAAAAAATCGATACATGACTCTCACCGTCAAGCTGGCAAGTCTTGTTAGCTCTTAAATTATCTTTAAATTAGATAAAGTATAAAATTTATAAGTTCCAGCACAAATTAGCACATAGTAAGCACAAAATACTTGTAAAGCTAGATATTAAAAATTCGATACGTAAGTCGCAGCATCAAACTGGCGACTCATTTTAGCTTTCTAATTATTTCAGAAACCGATAGAGCACAAAATTTATAACTTACAGCACAAATTAGCACAAAATTCGCACAAAATGTTGGAAACATTAAATATCAAAAATTCGATGTGTGAGTCGCAGCGTCAAGCTGGCGACTCATCTTAGTTTTTGGCTTACCTCGAAAATGGATGGAGCACAAAATTTACAACCTACAGCACAAATTAGCACAAAATGAGCACAAAATTATTTACTAACTCTAATGTAAAATTTCAACATATGAGTCGCTAACTTGACGGACCTACACCTTAGAATATTTTGACTTATCGCAACACGTTCAGAATAAGAAATAAACTACCTATCTTCATTAAGAATAAAAAATATATCTAAATTTGTCTTAAAATAGTGCTTCCAATTTTCTGTGTAGCCAAACGTTCTTCAAAAAAATCGATTTTATTTTCAACATCAATGAAAACCAAATGCGACATTTTAAAGTTTCAGCGTTTACGATCGTCCACAAATAATTGAGAAACAATGTATATTATTTTGTATTTTATTATAACTTCCTGTTAAACCATATACCTGTTACTCAATAACTAATTTGCATTTCTTATTAATATTTAAATAATATATTAATGTATTCAGTAATAACAATGCGACCGTGCACGCGATCCTGAGCACGCCATAAAACAAATCATCGTTATTCCCCGTAAACAGACGTAAAAGGCTCGCATAACGGCCTCCGAAGAATATCCAGGAGTCCCGGTGTTAGAACATTAGGCACGTAGTTGTGCGTGGCGGAGATCCGATTCAATGGGCTCATAGTATTTGTCAACACTTGCACCGAACCGAAGCCAAGCCGTGCCGCCGCCAGGAGCGAGTGAATGAAACCCTTATCGTCCTTTTTTGCCCAAAATCCTGACGTTCGAGTTGTAGTCTTTAGTCCGGTACTGCTAGTCCAAAGTTCGTTTATATTCTATTAGCTTCACTTATTCTTTTACTTTTTCACTCCGTGAAATTTGAATTTTTAGTTTTCAAGACATGTTTTATTTTCACTATATCTTGTGTTATAGTAAAATAAAAAGTACATGGTCTACTTTAAAGATTAACTTAAAATGAAGTGTATATCATAAAGGTAAGCGCATATTATTCTTATTTTTGTTTATTAATTTATATTTCAAGCAGAAGTTGCATATTTCCAAGAATTTTCCAATATTGTTGGAGAAACATATGAGCATTTTGATGTCATTATCTGTAGGCTGATACTATACAGATGCTTGTTAACATTTTGGTTGACATGGCTGTAAGACGGAAGAGGTTTCCATAACACCAATCATGAGAAAGGGTTGGATGTAAATTTTAGAGCAGAGTATGGCGCGTATATCGTTGAGTAAGATATTCTGGACTTCGTTTCTTCCTACCATAGCCTTAACATACCGAGTGCTGGAATGGTACTATGAGCGATTGCCTTAATTACAGAAATATAGTCTTTCGTGAAAAGTTCCAATTCTTCTGTGGGATCATGATGAATGGATAATGAGATGTATCTATGTGGATGAAGTAATTTATAACTAGCTTTTAAACTCCTTCTATCACATCAAAATGGTGGTGGTGCTATATATTTTGCTTTCGCCTTTCATTTCCAGGTCGCCTTTATTTTTTCTGCAGGACAACTTGAATATGGCCCGTTTTTATCCTTTCTATGGTTTATTAATACGACATTATCCGTGAAAATTGAATTATCCAGTTTTTCAACAAAACAATATACTCGTTCCCACACTAGTTACGCACGCATACATTTGAAGTTTTTGTTTATTTTTCCACACGCACAAGTGTTTGTTGTAAATTTTATTAAGAATGGAAAATGCTTACATTATTTTTGTGGATATTCGGTATCTCCTTAACTTGAAAATGTACCTTTAAAATTATATCTCCTCATGCTTCATCAGTTTAATGGTTCTGATTATTTATCCCCAACTTTCAGTTTCAATTAGTCGCCCTTATCAGGATTTCAGAGTTTGTTCAAACATACATCTATTATGTGGAAGTTATTTCAGCATCATCAGCGTGTAATGGTTTAGATGTGATTGATTATAAAAAGGCATAAAGAGAAGGTAGTGAAAAATGAGGTATCGATTGCGCGGAAGTCTGTATATTTGGAAAAGTGAGGGTATCATATAAATGATAGAATTTGGAAGATAATAAATTTCATCAACAGTAATGTTATATGAAGCTTTCAAATAAATCTTTACATCGCTAAATACATTTATAGCTTATATACTTTGATACGTATTTTTTTATCAAATTAAGAACACGATTAAACATTTGATTAATTTTTAAAATTATATAAAAGGAAACAACACACATCTATTTAACAAAATATCTTGAACAATAAACTAATCTTAAACATCTTTTCTTACTTTGGTGTCTACATTTCTCATTATCAATCACGATATAAATGAGGTATTAATATAATTACCTGTGGAATGCTAGTTCAATTATAAGCTAAGCTTTTTAAAACGCAATATTGTGTTACCATTTATCTTGGTATTATTATTAATATTATGTTAAGATAAACTACGTATATTCTTTTAAATGCTGTTATATTGCAACTGTCAAAGGTTAGGGCATAATTATTATATTAATAGGAATATAATTCTTATTCTATGAGAACAGAACTATAGTGCCTTCCACCAATCATTATTTTTAATGTAAATGTATTCGGATGTCTTATTAAGCTCTAGTTAAGTAAATAATTGTTTTTTACCCTGACTTTTTCTATTGCTTTACACACTTGGGTACAAAATATAATAACTGGTTTGAACCAAACCAGCTTTGTGGTTTTCTTAAAATATTCGAAAAATTTTTGCATGATGTATGCTTACTAAAATGGTTTAAGGGTAAACGTCCAAATTTTTCTTCCGATTGATTTTACATGTCAATCTCATTATTAAACAAGTTCAAAGACAACTCAAGATAATACAGAAAATTGATTCGGTTTTCTATAATACAGTAATCATCGTCATCGTTCTATAATACAGTAAGGTAGTATGGATATATAGTTTATTTTAGATGTATAAAATAACAATGTACTTATACATTTATCTAATACTCTAATACTAATATTCAGTTAGACTCAAACCTTATTTATACCTTTGAATCGATAGTTACATAGATTGAAATATATTGTTTACTGAAATTCTATGTACCTAACTGTATATTCTATATAAAATGTAATCGGATTAAATACATTTTATGATCAGTTATGAATATAATATCTCAAAATGATGTCTTAATTTTGTATTTTATTGTTGTTGGCAGGAAGTTGGCAATGATTAACCACTTAATAATTTAAATCAAACGAAATTACATAATCTAGGAATGTAGCAAATAAATACTCAGTATTTATGCGGGTGCCATTTGTTGTTTTGAATGTTATTGGACATTTATTAATGGTCATTTAATTTTACAGTGGTATATCTACTTCTATCTTACAGTTTTCGCTTGGGCGGGCATTTAAGTTTTAACTGATTAATTTGTTAACACTCTTGAATGGATTAATATAAAACTACGAAAAACCAGTACTTATCGCAAGAAGAATAGGATAGGATTCCTCACTACTTGAAATTGATAGAATGGATAGGACATTAATTTACATCTTTATTATTATTTTTTGTCAGAAATTTAATTGCTTACAATTTTCAGATAGATAACTACCTAACTAAAAACGAATATTTTATTGCATTGTAAATATTTAACTGCTTTGTGCTGGAGTGTCTTACTATTATTACATTGTCTTTAATTTATTCTAAATAAAATGAAACCGGCAGAACTGCTTGTCATTCTTTCGTTTAATGGTACATTGTGTTTATTCCGAATTACTACATACCTGCAGATGCGTGCAGTTTAAAACTGTATCACTAATATCAGAAAATTCATCCAAAGAAATATTATAAATAGATTTTTTTTATTTATTATTTTTTTCCCAAATGTAATACCTTACTCCTGTGCATGATCGGTCAAAATATGAAAAGAAAGACTTCTTGATTACACTACCTTATAATGTTTCTATAAAGAGATGGTCCAGTAGATAGTAAAGTAGATCATTGCCATTGATCAACTACTTTTAAGGTATTTTAATAATTTCAGTCAAATTTGCTAATGCCTGCCAAAATACATTCTTCACACTTTTTGTAGAAGTGAGTTTTATACACATAACTGCGTTTATATTCATGTCTTAACATAAACAATTGACCATTTCCTGTATTTGCTTCAAAAACCAATGATCAGGACCAATACAGTGTTCCGAATATTTTCTTTTTTTCTTATTAATGGTAAGTTACATTTTATTTCGCTCATTGTAGAAGTTACGAACCATCAATGTAATTCCGATGATTTTTGATATGGAATATATAAGTATTACATTTCCGTGATGGACACTCTACATGTCTTGTAATTATCTACTAGTTATTGATGTTATCCTTGCTGAACCATAGAGAATATTCGAAACAAAATCTTCGAAACTAAAACATTTTCGAGATAGTCACCCTTTAAAAATTTCGTGAGGCATCATTTCCATAACAGTAAAAACTTTAGAATAGTTTACTGCAGAGGGCATTCACAAAAATGCATCCTGTACAGCGTACCTCATGGAAATGGTGGAATGGTTTTAAATTCATATTAGTTTGATAACATACTAAGACTCAAGTCGATATCTAAATATTGAAAGTGGTTTGGAACCTATGGTGTGAAGATAATACTGATGTAGTTTTCCACAAAATATTATACTGCACCCCACGCGCGTTTCGCTAAACAGTCGGCATCTTCAGGATATGATTAAAACTCGCCAACCAAGCTGGCATCATCTGGATATTGATAAAACTGAGTTGAAAAACGCACGTCGAGTGCAGTATAGTGTTTTGGTATTATGTGAAAAACTACGTCAGTGTAATATGTAGATAGTTCATTCCTGTAAAAATTTACCTATATTTGTATATTTTTTCTTCGAATAACCTCAGATACCTACTGAGATATCGTGAGGTAGGTACTTAGATAACGGCCTGTATGTACAATTTTGGAATAACATATTCTTTTTAATTCACCTTATAATATTAAAATAATGGTTTATATTTTAGTAATAGAAGCATTGATCTAATGAAATTCACTGATTTTTCTTGATATACTCGATTCCATGTAAAATCGTTAAAAAACTTATTGCTCCTTAAATGTCTATAGAACCGAAACTACCGGACTATTAGGAGCCGTCGTTCTCAAACGCCGTCGCCGGTTGTTGACTATACGACGGGTGAAAATGGCAGGATAAACCCAGGGAATCTCCTAGGTCAACGATCAGGGCCCTGACCTCCCATCCTACACACTTCCTCGCTGACCCTATTTCCGTGATATCAGAACCAAATGTCAAGGACGGGCTACACTACGGCCAGACACGCACTTCGGTTTCATTGCCCACGAGAAGGCTGTGAAAAGTGCGCTAAAATTGACACGTTGTGGGCCAATACCTGAGAAAGCGTAAGCACCTTAAGCTTGACCGCGATCTGCTAAATAGTCCTTTTTATCTCCAGAGTTTCAAGAGAGGCTGCAGACCCTGGTAAAATGTTATTGATATCGATCTAAATATCACCTAAATTCTTGTATATTGCCACAACTGAGAAAAAAATAAAACACTAATTATTCTACTCTACCCTCCAAAATCTGTCATGGGCTGGTTATAAAGATGTTAGTGCTTTGAAGCTACACCAGCCATTTCGGCCCACCACCAAAATTTCTATACCATAATTTATTACACTTTTATTACAAATTTATTCCACCAAAATTAATTTTATTACCCTTGCCGTAAATTAGTTATAAGCGAACAACCTAGGTTTAATTTAAACCTACACCAGCCACTGGTAACTTTTGAACTAAATGAGATATGGAGATGGTTCTTTCGCTAGAATTTATTACAAATTTATTACATTTGACCCCGCCTAGTTTAAAGTCCCTACAGTGAAATCCAATGGGTGAAAACAACCCCAATGAGGTATTTTCAATTTTAATGAACCTAAAACGTGCAAATTCATCCGAGATATATTTTAATTTATCTCTTAGAAATATTAAACAAACATTTCATACCCGGGGGTGAAAACCGCCCCATCTACTCCAAGTACGTCCAAACACCGATAAGCGAAATTTAAATTAAATTAAATTTTACAATATTGCAAATACAAGAAGAATGAAACCTGCTTCATATTTTCTTCCATTTAAATTATAATCGATTAGAGTAAACCGCGATTTAATTACACCTGCCATTTTCGAGAAATCGGGAGTTGTCGGCGTGAATCATAAGCTAGCCCGCCCACTCGTATCTCCGAAACTACATAACGTATTGCAATTAAACTTGCATCATATTTTATTACATTTGAATTATAATTGAATAGAGCAAACCGCGAATTTATTACACTTGCCATTTTCGAGAAATCTGATGTGGTCCAAATTGAATGGTAAGCTAGCCCGCCCTCTCGTATCTCCGAAACTAAAAAATGTACTGCAATGAAACCTACATCATATTTTATTACATTTTAATCATAATTGAATAGAGTAAACCGCGATTTTATTACACCTGCCATTTTCGAGAAATCGGGAGTTGTCGGCGTGAATCATAAGCTAGCCCGCCCACTCGTATCTCCGAAACAACATAACGTATTGCAGTGAAACTTGCATCATATTTTATTACATTTTAATCATAATTGAATAGATCAAACCGCGATTTTATTACACTTGTCATTTTCGAGAAATCGGGAGTGGTCGGGCGTCAATCAAAGCTAGCCCGCCCTCTCGTATCTCCAAAACTATAAAACGTATTGCAATGAAACCTGCATCATATTTTATTACATTTTAATTATAATTGAATACAGCAAACCGCGAATTTATTACACTTGCCATTTTCGAGAAATCTGATGTGGTCCAAATTGAATGGTAAGTTAGCCCGCCCTCTCGTTTCTCCGAAACTAAAAAATGTACTGCAATGAAACCTACATCATATTTTATTACATTTTAATTATAATTGAATAGAGCAAACCGCGATTTTATTACACTTGCCATTTTCGAGAAATTGGGAGTGGTTGGGCGTGAATCATAAGCTAGCCCGCCCACTCGTATCTCCGAAACTACATAACGTATTGCAATGATTCTTGCATCATATTTTATTACATTTTAATCATAATTGAATAGAGTAAACCGCGATTTTATTACACCTGCCATTTTCGAGAAATCGGGAGTTGTCGGCGTGAATCATAAGCTAGCCCGCCCACTCGTATCTCCGAAACTACATAACGTATTGCAATTAAACTTGCATCATATTTTATTACATTTGAATTATAATTGAATAGAGCAAACCGCGAATTTATTACACTTGCCATTTTCGAGAAATCTGATGTGGTCCAAATTGAATGGTAAGCTAGCCCGCCCTCTCGTATCTCCGAAACTAAAAAATGTACTGCAATGAAACCTACATCATATTTTATTACATTTTAATTATAATTGAATAGAGCAAACCGCGATTTTATTACACTTGCCATTTTCGAGAAATCGGGAGTGGTCGGGCGTGAATCATAAGCTAGCCCACCCACTCGTATCTCCGAAACTACATAACGTATTGCAATGCAACTTGCATCATATTTTATTACATTTTAATCATAATTGAATAGAGCAAACCGCGATTTTATTACACCTGCCATTTTCGAGAAATCGGGAGTTGTCGGCGTGAATCATAAGCTAGCCCGCCCACTCGTATCTCCGAAACTACATAACGTATTGCAATGAAACTTGCATCATATTTTATTACATTTGAATTATAATTGAATAGAGCAAACCGCGATTTTATTACACTTGCCATTTTCGAGAAATCGGGAGTGGTCGGGCGTGAATCATAAGCTAGCCCGTCCACTCGTATCTCCGAAACTACATCACATATTGCAATGAAACTTGCATCATATTTTATTACATTGTAATCATAATTGAATTGATCAAACCGAGATTTTATTACACTTGCCATTTTCGAGAAATCGGGAGTGGTCGGGCGTCAATCAAAGCTAGCCCGCCCTCTCGTATCTCCAAAACTATAAAACGGATTGCAATGAAACTTGCATCATATTTTATTACATTTTAATTATAATTGAATACAGCAAACCGCGAATTTATTACACTTGCCATTTTCGAGAAATCGGAAGTTGTCGGCGTGAATCATAAGCTAGCCCGCCCACTCGTATCTCCGAAACTACATAACGTATTGCAATTAAACTTGCATCATATTTTATTACATTTGAATTATAATTGAATAGAGCAAACCGCGAATTTATTACACTTGCCATTTTCGAGAAATCTGATGTGGTCCAAATTGAATGGTAAGCTAGCCCGCCCTCTCGTATCTCCGAAACTAAAAAATGTACTGCAATGAAACCTACATCATATTTTATTACATTTTAATTATAATTGAATAGAGCAAACCGCGATTTTATTACACTTGCCATTTTCGAGAAATCGGGAGTGGTCGGGCGTGAATCATAAGCTAGCCCACCCACTCGTATCTCCGAAACTACATAACGTATTGCAATGCAACTTGCATCATATTTTATTACATTTTAATCATAATTGAATAGAGCAAACCGCGATTTTATTACACCTGCCATTTTCGAGAAATCGGGAGTTGTCGGCGTGAATCATAAGCTAGCCCGCCCACTCGTATCTCCGAAACTACATAACGTATTGCAATGAAACTTGCATCATATTTTATTACATTTGAATTATAATTGAATAGAGCAAACCGCGATTTTATTACACTTGCCATTTTCGAGAAATCGGGAGTGGTCGGGCGTGAATCATAAGCTAGCCCGTCCACTCGTATCTCCGAAACTACATCACATATTGCAATGAAACTTGCATCATATTTTATTACATTGTAATCATAATTGAATTGATCAAACCGAGATTTTATTACACTTGCCATTTTCGAGAAATCGGGAGTGGTCGGGCGTCAATCAAAGCTAGCCCGCCCTCTCGTATCTCCAAAACTATAAAACGGATTGCAATGAAACTTGCATCATATTTTATTACATTTTAATTATAATTGAATACAGCAAACCGCGAATTTATTACACTTGCCATTTTCGAGAAATCGGAAGTTGTCGGCGTGAATCATAAGCTAGCCCGCCCACTCGTATCTCCGAAATAACTTAACGTTTTGCAATGAAATTTGCAACATATTTTATTACATTTTAATCATAATTTAATAGAGCAAACCGCGATTTTATTACACTTGCCATTTTCGAGAAATTGGGAGTGGTCGGGCGTCAATCAAAGCTAGCCCGCCCTCTCGTATCTCCAAAACTATAGAACGTATTGCAATGAAACCTACATCATATTTTATTACATATTAATTATAATTGAACACAGCAAACCGCGAATTTATTACACTTGCCATTTTCGAGAAATCTGATGTGGTCCAAATTGAATGGTAAGCTAGCCCGACCTCTCGTATCTCCGAAATTAAAAAATGTACTGCAATGAAACCTACATCATATTTTATTACATTTTAATTATAATTGAATAGAGCAAACCGCGATTTTATTACACCTGC
Organism: Pogonocherus hispidulus; assembly: GCA_963924545.1. Lineage (NCBI taxonomy): Eukaryota > Metazoa > Arthropoda > Insecta > Coleoptera > Cerambycidae > Pogonocherus > Pogonocherus hispidulus. Next base: position 14,887,681 of record OZ004696.1, on the reverse strand, counting down.
CATTTTCGAGAAATCGGGAGTTGTCGGCGTGAATCATAAGCAAGCCCGCCCACTCGTATCTCCGAAACAACATAACATATTGCAATGAAACTTGCATCATATTTTATTACATTTTAATCATAATTGAATTGATCAAACCGCGATTTTATTACACTTGCCATTTTCGAGAAATCGGGAGTGGTCGGGCGTCAATCAAAGCTAGCCCGCCCTCTCGTATCTCCAAAACTATAAAACGTATTGCAATGAAACCTGCATCATATTTTATTACATTTTAATTATAATTGAATACAGCAAACCGCGAATTTATTACACTTGCCATTTTCGAGAAATCGGGAGTGTTCGGGCGTGAATCATAAGCTAGCCCGCCCACTCGTATCTCCGAAACTACATAACGTATTGCAATGAAACTTGCATCATATTTTATTACATTTTAATCATAATTGAATAGAGCAAACCGCGATTTTATTACACCTGCCATTTTCGAGAAATCGGGAGTTGTCGGCGTGAATCATAAGCTAGCCCGCCCACTCGTATCTCCGAAACTACATAACGTATTGCAATGAAACTTGCATCATATTTTATTACATTTGAATTATAATTGAATAGAGCAAACCGCGAATTTATTACACTTGCCATTTTCGAGAAATCTGATGTGGTCCAAATTGAATGGTAAGCTAGCCCGGGGTCCGTGAAGTTAGCCCCCAACTCCTGGAGTTGGACGGCACTAATCCACAGTCGGTTAGTAAGTTATTAGTAAGTATTTGTAAGCCCATTGGTAACATTTGTAAGTAAAGGGTAGCCGTTTTATTTGTTATTAATTTTTAGCGGCTAACTTCTTAGCAGCCCCCAAGTTGTTTATAATTGCAGTTTTTATGTTATCAGCTATTAGTAAGTCATTTGTAAGTATTTGTAAGTTGACTGTCGACATTTGTAAGTCTCTAATAAAAAAGTTATAACCAATTAATAAATGGCGGCTAACTTCTTAGCAGCCCCCAAGTTCTTTCAGAATGTTTTGTTTATCTTACCAGTTGTTAGTAAATCGTTTGTAAGTATTTGTAAGCCGTATTGCAACATTTGTAAGTCGCTAATAAAAAAGTTATAACCAATCAATTAAATGAGGGCTAACTTCACACCAAGCCCCCAAATTCTTTCAGAAGGTTTTGCTTGCCTTACCAGTTGTTAAATCGTTTGTAAGTATTTGTAAGCTGTCTTGCAACATTTGGAAGTCACTAATAAAAAAGTTATAACCAATAAATTAAATCAGGGCACACTTCTTAGCAATCCTCAAGGTTTTTCAAAATATTTTGTTTACCTTGCCAGCTGTTAGTAAGTCGTTTCTAAATATTTGCAAGTGATTTTCAATATTTGTATGTCACTAATAAAGAAATTATAACCAATTAATAAACGGTGGCTAACTTCTTAGCAACTCCAACAACTTTGCAAGTTTTCTCTAAATGTTTTGTTTACATCACAACTAATCATTTGTAAGTCCCTAATACAACAGTTACTTATTAATTAATTCTGTCGGGGAAACCTGTTTGTTTTATTTACTGTGGTTGTCGAAAATGAATGTTTTATTTTGGAAGCTAAAGATGTTACTAAGGTAAGATACAGATCTTGCGAGATATACCTAACAAATTAAAATATGACAAAATCAAAATCTCGTTAAAAAGTATCTAGTTTAGTAGGTACATATTTATCAAGTATAATTCAATATATATTTTTTAACTATTTGACAAAGGTTACTCAAATATTACTGCGCTGCAGTTGTTCAAAATATATAGGTATGTAATAAATAATGGACCATGAATCCACGCTTATTTAAAGAAAATGAGGACTTAATACATTTAGATCTTATATAGTTAAGTATGTTGTCTGTTTTCTAATGCGTGTAGCGTTTTCTAAAAATTCGGTATATACAGCAGTACGAAAGTTAAGTTAAGCAGGGAATCACGGGACACCAAATACGGATCATTCTCTGCCTAACTCACACGTGCATTGCATTATTAAACAATAAAAAACATGAAAAACAAAATAAAACCAACCCATACAATAAAACTAAAGTAGAAAATTGATATTAGGTACCTAAGAAAAAACTTTTTTGGATATTTATTGTGTCACTAATCTAATTTACTACTTGTTAAACCATTATTTTTAGCTATTAGGTAACCTTGAAAAAGTCCGAAAACTCGGACGAAACGTAGAATATTTATTCAACAAATAAATTTTAGAATATTAGTGATTGTAATACTCATCACAGTCAGCAATACAGTCACCGTTACAGATTGATTTGAGAACAGTATATATAAAAAATTTATACAATTACAGTCATTTATGTGACAACTTTTTGATAATGAAACGAAAATATATTAATATTTCATTGTGAATAGTATTTAACGAAAAGTAAATTTATTTGAAGGAGATGCCGAACTCCACGGCCAATGTGCCCCGACTGGCAATGCATTACTTCGGCATCTCCGCAGGAGTCGCCACATCATTCATCGAGACCAACTACCAGACACTGACCAGTTATCATGCTCTATGGCACTCTGATGAGCGCATAATAAGCGCGAAATCGGTCAGTGTCTGGTTTCAAGTAACTAAGAAAATTAACTTCTGTAACTAAGAGTAACTGGTCAATGGAGGAACCAATGCCATTAACTAAATAAAGATTCTTTCAATACTATACTATTTACCGAGGTGAGTCCGATTTGGGACATTTTTGAGACGGCCTTTTTCATCTTTGCGGCTAAAGCTTTAGGTTAAAAATGTTGAACTGATTTCATCAAATTAACTATTTATTTTTTTTGATATTTAATATAAAGATTTCCCTTGAATACTAAAATTTTAAAATATTTATTTTAAACAACTATTATTGTACCCAACCAACCATTAATTTAATATTGGTATTGGTTTGGTAGATATTAATATTATGTTTATAGATTTATATTTATATTAATATTATATTTGGTAGATAACCTACCCCACTATATATGAACCTTAAAGTGTTTTGAGTGACGTAGAGATTATCTTATAATCTCTGAGTGAGGTAACTGAAAGATACAAATATAAGAAGAATCCCCAACTAAAATGGATATGTCCGCGTTTTCTAACTGCTTTTAGTGCCTTGTAGATACGTTAAGTATATGATTTATACATATGACATATACATATGACATTTTACTTTTAGTTAGAACTAATAAGAGGTAAGCCTCTGTGGAATTGATATGAATTTGTTTAGTAATAACATTTTCATTAACAACTTACAAATGAAAAAAGTCAGCATACAAATACTAATAAATGATGTTATAATAAATACCATTAGCAATAGTTAAGGTAAACAGAACAATGAAGTTTGCTTCACTGGATTAACTTCTTATAGCCTTACAAATGATATTGAAAGTCAGCTTGCAAATATCTACAAACGATTTTACTAACAACTTACGACAAATATCCTACGTTTCGTACGAGTTTTCGGACTTTTTCAAGGTTACTTAATAGCTAAAAATAATGATTTAACATAAGTATTAAATTAGATTAGTGACAGAAGAAATATCCAAAAAGTGTTTTCTTACCTAATACATCAATTTCCTATTTTAATTTTATTGTATGGGTTGGTTTTATTCTGTTTTTCATCTTTTTTATTGTTTGAATGCAATCAATGTAGGTACGTGTGAGTTAGGCAGAGAATGATCCGTATTTGGTGTCACCGTGATTCTCTGCTTAACTTAACTTTGCTCTCCTGCTGTGTATACCGAATTCTTTAGAAAACACTACACACATTAGAAAACCAGACAACATACTTAAATACTATAAGATCTAAATTTATTAAGTCCTCACTTTTTTAAAATAAGCGTGGATTCATGGTCCATTATTTATTACATACCTATCTACTTTGAACAACACAACTGCAGCGCAATAATATTTGACTAACCTTTGTGAAATAGTTAAAAAAATATATATTGAATTAAACTTGATAAATAGGTACCTACTAAACTAGATACTTTTAATGAGATTTTAATTTTGTCATATTTTAATCTGTTAGGTATATCTCGCAAGATCTGTACCTTACGTTAGTAAAATCTTTAACTTCCAAAATAGTTTTTTTTATTTTCGACAACAACAGTAAATAAAACAAACAGGGCAAACAAGTTTCCCCGACAGAACTACTTGATAAGTAACTGTTGTATTAGGGACTTGCAAATGATGTAAACAAGACATTTACAGAAAACTTGGGAGTTGCTAAGAAGTTAGCCACCGTTTAATTAATTGGTTATAATTTCTTTATTAGTGACATGGAAATATTGAAAGTCACCTGCAAATATTTACAAATGACTTACTAACAACTGGCAAGATAAACAAAATATTTTGAAAGACCTTGAGGGTTGCTAAGAAGTGAGCCCTGATTTAATTGATTGGTTATAACTTTTTTATTAGCGACTTCCAAATGTTGCAAGACAGCTTACAAATACTTACAAACGATTTAACAACTGGTAAGGTAAGCAAAACCTTCTGAAAGAATTTGGGGGCTTGGTGTGAAGTTAGCCCTCATTTAATTGATTGGTTATAACTTTTTTATTAGCGACTTACAAATGTTGCAATACGGCTTACAAATACTTACAAACGATTTACTAACAACTGGTAAGATAAACAAAACATTCTGAAAGAACTTGGGGGCTGCTAAGAAGTTAGCCGCCATTTATTAATTGGTTATAACTTTTTTATTAGAGACTTACAAATGTCGACAGTCAACTTACAAATACTTACAAATGACTTACTAATAGCTGATAACATAAAAACTGCAATTATAAACAACTTGGGGGCTGCTAAGAAGTTAGCCGCTAAAAATTAATAACAAATAAAACGGCTACCCTTTACTTACAAATGTTACCAATGGGCTTACAAATACTTACTAATAACTTACTAACCGACTGTGGATTAGTGCCGTCCAACTCCAGGAGTTGGGGGCTAACTTCACGGACCCGCTAGCCCGCCCTCTCGTATCTCCGAAACTAAAAAATGTACTGCAATGAAACCTACATCATATTTTATTACATGTTAATTGTTAATTATAATTGAATAGAGCAAACCGCGATTTTATTAGACCTGCCATTTCTAGAAATCGGGAGTGGTCAGTGTGAATCATAAGCTAGCCCGCCCACTCGTATATATCAATCAGGAAACAGGATACACACAGGGCATAGTTTACAAAAAATCTTATGAATTACACCCTAACTTATCTTATAAATTATTTGTTGTGGTAAAAATTTTGAAAATTTTATTTTAGTTTAACTATAGTAGTTTCGCTGTTTCGATACGATTTGCAAATAGCTGTTTCATTGCAGTCCGTTTTTTAGTTTCGGAGATACGAGAGGGCGGGCTAGCTTATGATTCACACCGACAACTCCCGATTTTTCGAAAATGGCAGGTGTAATAAAATCGCGGTTTACTCTATTCAATTATGATTAAAATGTAATAAAATATGATGTAGGTTTCATTTCAGTACGTTTCTTAGTTTCGGAGATACGAGAGGGCGGGCTAGCTTACCATTCAATTTGGACCATATCAGATTTCTCGAAAATGGCAAGTGTAATAAAATCGCGGTTTGGTCTTTTCAATTATAATTCAAATGTAATAAAATATGATGCAAGTTTCATTTCAATACGTTATGTTGTTTCTGAGATACGAGTGGGCGGGCTAGCTTATGATTCACACCGACAACTCTCGATTTCTCGAAAATGGCAGGTGTAATAAAATCGCGGTTTGCTCTATTCAATTATAATTAAAATGTAATAAAATATAATGTAGGTTTCATTACAGTACGTTTTTTAGTTTCGGAGATACGAGAGGGCGGGCTAGCTTACCATTCAATTTGGACCACATCATATTTCTCGAAAATGGCAAGTGTAATAAAATCGCGGTTTGGTCTATTCAATTATAATTAAAATGTAATAAAATATAATGTAGGTTTCATTACAGTACGTTTTTTAGTTTCGGAGATACGAGAGGGCGGGCTAGCTTACCATTCAATTTGGACCACATCAGATTTCTAGAAAATGGCAAGTGTAATAAAATCGCGGTTTGGTCTATTCAATTATAATTCACATGTAATAAAATATGATGTAGGTTTCATTGCAATCCGTTTTTTAGATTCGAAGATACGAGAGGGCGGGCTAGGTTATGATTCACGCCGATCACTCCCGATTTCTCGAAAATGGCAAGTGTAATAAAATCGCGGTTTGCTCTATTCAATTATAATTCAAATGGAATAAAATATGATGTAGGTTTCATTGCAGTCCGTTTTTTAGTTTCGAAGATACGAGAGGGAGGGCTAGCTTATGATTCACGCCGATCACTCCCGATTTCTCGAAAATGGCAGGTGTAATAAAATCGCGGTTTACTCTAATCGATTATAATTTAAATGGAAGAAAATATGAAGCAGGTTTCATTCTTCTTGTATTTGCAATATTGTAAAATTTAATTTAATTTAAATTTCGCTTATCGGTGTTTGGACGTACTTGGGGTAGATGGGGCGGTTTTCACCCCCCCTGGTATGAAATGTTTGTTTAATATTTCTAAGAGATAAATTAAAATATATCTCGGATGAATTTGCACGTTTTAGGTTCATTAAAATTGAAAATACCTCATTGGGGTTGTTTTCACCCCTTGGATTTCACTGTAGGGAGTTTAAACTAGGCGGGGTCGAATGTAATAAATTTGTAATAAATTCTAGCGAAAGAACCATCTCCATATCTCATTTAGTTCAAAAGTTACCAGTGGCTGGTGTAGGTTTAAATTAAACCTAGGTTGTTAGCTTATAACTAATTTACGGCAAGGGTAATAAAATTAATTTTGGTGGAATAAATTTGTAATAAAAGTGTAATAAATTATGATATAGAAATTTTGGTGGTGGGCCGAAATGGCTGGTGTAGCTTCAAAGCACTAAAGATGTTTTTGTGAAAACAAAAAAGTTACAGAAATTGTTCGAGATGATGATCGTGTTAGTTCATTTCAGTTCAAAACATATGTGCGAGCACCGTGTACACACTTAAACAGGTTTTATTTAAGTTATTTAATGTTGGTTAGTCCGACTAACGCCTTACGTCTCTTTCATGAATCCGGGTCTTAATGTTTACATCATAATATTTTTTTTAGACATAAAGACAATCTTTAGTATCACATTAGTTAAAGTTAAACAGTTCACTCACTCTTATATTGACGACGACTACTTATTCAGCTGCACTGCAACTAACTACGTGTTCCATTTTATTTATACAGGGTGTTCCATTTTAAATTAAGGACATTGTAGTACCTATTCTTCCCGTAGGATCGGAAGTAATAAAATGTGGTTCCATCTTTAAGTTTTGTCAATTAAATATTTAAAAAAGTTGCAGTAAATCGCATTACTTAAGACAAATATTATTTTACACCAAGAAAAGTTCTTTTTTCATTAAATAAATGATAAATTGTTCAAAGTAAAGAGTTTAGCACCCAAATAAACTATTTTTTAAAACCTTAGAACATTCTTCGAACTTTACTATGAAAATATAATTATTATCCTATATAGTATTTAAATTAGAAGTGTTGAAAGCTTACCGCTTTGTTAATAGAAAAATTCGAATTACTTTTAAAAATCCAATCTCTCTTTTTACTCCCTTTTATTTCCAGTCCAAACAAACCGGTTCTGGCCCCAACACAATTACTACAATTTAATTAAAATTATATCAACCTAAATATATAACTCCATATCTGTACATAGTTAATGAAACAAAAACAGAACCCCTGCAGCAAGTAAGTAATTCCAATTAAAAATTATTCGTGTTTGAGAATTTTAATTTTAATTTTCTCTTTAATTATCATTCCTGCCTTCTTTACTTCTGCAGGTCTTTATTGAAATGCATTTTGCTTTAACTTTTCACTGGGCTACAATCTTAGAAGTTTTCTTTTCAATTTAGTTATAACACAAATTAGGTATTAATTAAGGTATCGGATGTTACATGTTGTTACATGTTTATTTATTTTTTTTTTATTTGTTTATCATTAACAATTTTATGACCACCCTGCAACTCTTGTAGAGAGAAGTAATTAGTTGAACATGTGTATATTCGTTTATGCTATGAATTTTAAATCTAGATATGTCGTAAGATACAAACGATTAAAATTTTATCTGTAAATTACATACCCGTAAATGGTAGATGTAAAATAAGTAATGCATAATGTCTATAAACTTATATTTTCTTTACTTTATGGATAGTTCAATCATTATTTTTTGAGAAATGTCTAGTTTTCTCTAGTTTTTACATGAGTTATAAATTACAAATGGGATGTTTAGCATCGATATCCCGCCCTATCGGCATCAAAAGCCATCACTTAATCTTTCAGTGGAACTTTTTCTTTAGTGGGAAGTGTTTAAACCGTTAGTGGTCGAACATTCGACATGTTTGACGTTTGAAGCATATTTATTCTCTTTGGGTGGTATCTTTAGTAATCTGTGTTCCGTGGAATGCTCTGTTAATAACCCTAGCGCCTTAGCTTCGCCCAGTTTGCTGTTCGACTACCTCTTCAACTTTTTCATTGGAATAGTTAGAAATCTTTTGACCTAATTTTTGCACTGCCCCATCATCGATATGAAGACGTCTCTCGCGGTTAGTACTTGGATGGGTGACCGTGTAGGTAAGCCCACGATGTCTGCCTGCACCTTTCAGTCGCCCGTACATCGGTAAATTCACAGAAGCTAAACAAACTTTGGCGAGGATTGTACAGAAAACGGACCATCCCTTGTATAGGTTGAAAAGCCCAAGGTTTCTTGTCTACGAGATAATGGGCAAGTAGAAGAGGTGTAGAAGAGGTATCATTCCTCGGATAAGTTGCAAAGCCGTGGACATCTTGTCTATGCGATGATAGACAAGTAATATATCCCTTACCCCATGACAAAGTGAGGAGTCGGCAAAATTTATAATTTAGCCCAGGAAATATGTCTAGGTTTAACTACTAAAAAAAAAATTCGTAGTACATCGCACATCTTTCCTTTCTTGACTTAATTTAGCAAAAACATTGATCATATTATATGCTTCCTTTTGTTTGTCCTATAACCTATAATATATATAAATATAGGATTTTCTCAAAGTAAGAAGTTCGCACGTGCCGCATATATCATTTATTTATCGAATGCTTTATAGTAATTTATCTGCATTATAAAAAAAATCGTATACTTGTTTATTTGCAAAAATTTTCGTAATACCAATTCACAAATCAATATGCCCCTTATTGTACTACCCAAAAAGGTTTTAAATATAAAGCTCATTCTACAGCTATACAGCTTATAGTCGATATGTCAATAAAGATTATTATTGGATTAGATTATTATTAGATTTATATATTGTGTTGAAAAGTCAGTCGGAAAGCTATAAAATAGCAATAAAATTTGTTATATCTTGTTTGTTAGTCCAGTCAGGCAAACTATATAAATTATATTTGATAAAAATTCTTATTAATTGTTATGTATGATCAGACTATAAATAAAAAGTTGAGTACAGGTGATTTTCAATAATGACGATTTCTAATTTTTCCTCGAATTTTTCTAAATAACATGGAAACGAAACAGAAGTTTTTGTTTTTTTTTACAATTTAAAATGGAAAAATATCGTTTAATAAAAGCTGGACCTCAATAGACCAGTTATCTGTGTTTAATATAATACATAAATATACACATGTATTTATATCCTATAGTTTTAAAGATTTTGGACAATGCTGAATGGTAGAATCTCAGATAGCTATTAAGAAGCATTCCATAGAAAACTCATTTTCCAGCATCTGGTGCAGTAACATAACTATTTAAATTAAAATATTTGAAACTCATATGTATTTCATTACAAGTTCTTAGTCTCACTTATAATTGCCAGTCGTGGGAATTACCGTGCGAATGCTTTTTCTGAAAAAGTGTAAAAAGTGTGAAGTAAATTATATTATTATATACCTATATCTATTAATATTTAAAAAAGTGCGAATTACGTGTAGGCGTTGAAAACGTTACCCGAGAAAGGCAAGTGTACGTGTGCATAGAGAAATTATAAAATGTATAAACGAAATAAAGCAGTCACGATTGAGAAAGGCCGCGACTTGTATAAAATCTGTGCAGTAAAATATGTTTCTCTGAGGAAATTGCGTTAGTTTAATTTAAATTTATATATCCACAATTTCAGAAATACTGAGATCTTGTTATTGAGATCATGAGATCTTCAATTTAGATTTGGGATTTAGGCTCTTCCTAGTTCGTGATACTCCGTGCATTTATTGAAGCCTATTATTGTTATGTGAGAAGCATAGGCGTACCATTGATAATGTGATGCGATTAGAAAATGTATTAAGGATTCCACTTTCGGCTCTCCCTAATAAAATATTAATTACGGTAATACTAAGTTTGCTGTTATTGTATTAAAGGAATATTGTAGTTATTGTTGAAGTTATCTCGTATATGGGTAGAAAAGAATGTAACTTTGAAAATTATCCCTAGTCGAAGACGGGGGAGAATTTTCTAAAAATATTCGGTAAGAAAATTTCACACCGTGGGAAAATTAATATATTTTTTTTGTCATGAAAATATGAAACCAACACTACGAAGGACGCTTATGTCATAATTTATTTATAGGATTTTGAGTTTGAGTCATACAGGTCTAACCTTCAAAAAAACTTGTGGTGTTTCTTCAGAAATTCGAGATAAAATCAACACATGATTACTGGTGTTAGTTTCTATATTATGTTCAATGTGTTAAACGTCAAAAAATATCCGCTGAAATTTTTTGGTTAGCATAGCAGCGACCTAAATTGGAGACACCTGATTGACTAAAAAGTGGAGATGTGAAATTTTCCAAGTAATTCAATATTTTACGTGAATATTATATTTTTCTGGCCATTGGGTATTACTTTAAACACAGTTTATATTATATAAAAGAAATATTAGCAAATAATAATATTTTATTTTTATTCATTCTTTAAATAAAATCATGCCTCCGACTGAAATCGACAGAAATTTTAATTGAATTGGAAAATAGATGGGGAAGCTACGGTGGTGTGTAGGCGAGAGGTGCCACACACTCTGTATATATACATCTATAGAAACATTTGGTTTCATACACATTCAATGAATCTTTAAATCAATCACTAAATTTATCTTACCTAGCACCACTATTATACAGGGTGAGTCAACGAAATGTTTAATCCTCGATTAAAGGGTAAGCAGGGTGAATTAAACAGATTAAAGGATTGGTTCATGGTAAATGCTCGAACAGGTCGATTTTTATTTGAAGGCGGACACATTTTTATATTATTGACATTTATACAGGGTGCCCCAAAAAGAGAGTTTTGCCACAGCTTGTATATTTTGAATGGAATACCCTGTATATCTTCACAGATTTTGATAGAACGTCCTCTCATGCATTTCTCATTAAAGACATGCATTTATTGAATATCTTCAACATGTTCAACATGGAAAATCAACATGTTTTATTATTGCTTAAAAAAACAAAATATTCAACTTTTTAGGGAAGTTTTTAATTTAATATTATTTTTAATTTTAATTTTAAATCATTTTCTTCATACATTTTTTATGTATGTATTTTCTTTAAAAATGTTAATGTGTTATTGAATTGCGTGTTTATTATATTGTTTTGTTTAATAGTGTCCTGAAGATGCCTAAGCTCAAATAGAAGAAACATCGGTATCCAGACAATTTTAATTTCCTTAAAACCTTTTATGTGCCCTTGTGAAATGTATTACAATGTTATTTAATGTTATATAGATATTTGCTCGATTCCGGTTCTATTGTCGGAGTTTTTGTTTCCCTTATACGCCACTGTTTAATGGCGTGTATAATAAAGTTAGCAATATATTTCTGCAGATTCAGGGTTTGCGAATAAGAGGATTTCTGGTGATTGCTTATTATAACGAAATAGTTTCATTCAGATTTATATTCACTATTATTAATCGCCTCGAAATTGAAGCTAAAGGATTTATTATTGCTTCTGACATTGATTAAATTTTAATGGTTAATTATAATATCGTCATTAAGTTTCTCATTATTTACGGAATTGCTTGGAACTAGGCTAATCAATATTTGATTTTCATTTTCTCGACATAATCACGTAATATAACATTTTGTACTTTGTAAAGTGTAATTACGCTGGAATTTTCTTATATACATTAAAAAATACCTCCTCAGTTATTCTACTTTAAGCGACAATTATATATTATACCATGAAGTGTACGTACATTTTTCATGGGGAAAATTATGTTTTTTCTTGCGACAAAAAGTTTACGCATTTGAGTAAAATGTTCATTACATTTTAGGTTATTGCAGGTTACATACCTGCAATATTAATAATTTTCTTTATTTTATAATACTTTTTATTTTCCACAGTGGTAGTTGAACATGAAAAATATTAAATACCTCAGTACAACTTTTACCATATGTTTTTGCGTCAAAATATATTTTTAATTATCATTATTTACATTAGTTATTATTATTTATATTTCAGTTTCTAAAAACGTTTAATTAGGTCAGCTATGTTAAAATACTAGCACTTAGATAGCTATAAAATAAATAAAAGTAATTATTTATTGTATTTCTGAATTATTGTACACTACCTTGAAAAGTATTCCTAAAATATAACCAATTAAATAGGAGCCATGTATATTGGCTCTTGGATATGGTAACAAATTATACATTATTGGCTTCCATGTAAGCAATGGTCGGCGAAAATAAAATGCAAACCACGTCCTGAAAGAACTACATTTCAGTACAAGTTATATTCGATTGTGGTGGCAATTTGCAGTAACTCAGTCTTTTATCGTTTGCTGGAAAATTTGTGCGACGCTATGAAAATTTTCTTTAGTTTGCTAGAGAACCAACAGTCTGTTGCCACATTTACATAAATGATTTTCAGTAAGCCCAATCTGGATTTTTATAAAATCATTTGTGTTATTCAAAGTTTCATCTGTGGATTGTCTATGAAATATCGCTATCAAAACTATTGCAATCTAAGATCAATTTGGTTTTGAATGCAGCAAATTGATAATAATTTAATTGTTGTTTTTAAATTTTTCATAATTATATTTGTTAAATTGTGGAATGGGAATTAGAACCCACGACCTCTGGGTTGAGCGATCGAGGCGCTAACCCTGAGCCACCGGCCTGACAATCGACATTTCGAGTTTTACTTTTAATTTGCCCTGTTTTTAATGCTAACTTCATCTACATTTTGCTAGGTAGTACTCGCTTCAATTTGGAACTGTCGAGGTCATCACAATGCACAAGTATATTCACCAAAATCAGTCGTAAAAAAGTATGAAATTTGACTGCACTCGCACTATGAGAGTTTTATCTTACATATAATATTCAACCAATAATGGAATTGCACAAGGTACTTCTAGGAGACAGAATACTGAGTTGATGTAGTGTATCAGAAGAAAATAAATTATTAAAATAAGCCCAGTAGCCTATAGAACGAAAAGTTGTAAAATATCAATTCAATAGAAGTATGGATATCTCGGAAACTATAAGAGATACAGAGTTAGTTAAATTGAGAAAAATTTTAGGTCCAAGAAGAATCCAAGGTTAAATTTACAAAAATAAAAATTCCTTCTCTTAAGTAGATACAGAACTAAAACCAAAAATTTGCTTTTGCTGGAAACGTCCGTAGCTCGTTTATTATAAAGAATACATTCATCAAACTTTTAGGATAGGGATATTCAGTCAACAACGACTTCAAAATTGATCTCTAAAAAAATTTTGGTCTACTAGATTTTGCGGTAGCACACTCAACTTTTGTTTAGACCAATTTTGAAGTCCTCGCTGATTGCTATGCCTGTCCTGAATATTTAACGAATGTATCTTTTACAATAAAAGATCTATGGACGTCTCCAGCAAATGTTCCCTGTATTTACTAAAGGGAAGGAATTTTTGAAAATGCAACCTTGGATTCTTCTTGGACTGATAATTGCGCAATTTTTTCCCCATTTAACCGATTCTGTATCTCTTATAATTTGCGAGATTCCCACACTTCTGATCCTTATCCGTTTATTCCGTTAAAGCTAAAACGTTCATATTCTTAACATACTGTATGTGCATCTGTGTTTACAAGATTAAAATAATCATGAGCTTAGCATAAGGTTACCATAGAATTATATAACATAGGTGCAGTGTACTTATATAAATTATATTTCGCTTGGTTTTACAAAATATTACATTCATATATCATGCATACATTGTTCCTTAATGCGTAAATATAATACGCTCACATACGCTGTAATAATTATTTCAGTTGGAACAAATAATTGAAGTTTAAACATTGGAAATGTGAGGAATGATTTAGTCGTGCACCCATCCGGAATCTCAATCCCATTTAAAGAGAAACTTATTCTATTTACATTAAATTATTTTCCTCCCTCGAACAACTTTCAAGTAACTTTTCCAGTATTTTTCCATTTTCTTATACTTGCTGAAGCTTCAGACTCATATGTATTTTTCAATATTCTACATACCTTCAGATATTAAACAGTCTATCTTATTTTCCGTGCCGAGAAATTTCATTATTCTGTATGATGATATATTTCTCAATGGGCGTCTCTTTCCTTCCCTACTAGTCTTTCTCCAACTTTAGCATTGGAATTTCAACTTGTTCAAATTCTAGCTAGACGGCAAAAAGTTTATATTAAAGTTTATTATTTGACTTTGTGTTTCTATTTTCCACTCTTCTTGCATTGTGTATAGAAATCACTGTATTCAATGTATTTATATGTACTATATATTCATAATTTTCAATTTAGAACACTACACACAATGCTGAAGGATTGTTCTAACATTCCGGGCGTATTAGTTCCACGACTTCAATTCACTGCCATCAACATTCGTGTAATTAGATTCACTATATTGTATAATTAAAACAGTTTCTAATGTTTAGCTCAAATTCTAAGCAATATTGATAATAACATTGACTTAGTTGAGTGCGCCACATTTGAGCATGTCCACTTTCTCGCTATTTAACGTAACTTGCTTTCTGGCAAACAAAGGATGTCTACATAACCTCTGATTCGTTCGCATTGTGGCACATCATCAGGTTAATTATAATAAAGTTGATTGGCTGATTATAACTTTGCCAAATTGCTTCAATCTGTTATTGCGTCTTATTTGTATAATCATGTGTTACCCCGTATTGCAATTGAGCAGCATGGCTTTATGAAAAGGCCTTCCATCATCACAAATCTGTCTAATTTTACTCAATATGTTTCTGATACCTTGAATACTAAAAAGCAAATTGACGTTATATACAGTGATATATCGAAGCTCTTTGATCAGGTAGATCACCCTCTGTTACTTGATAAGTTACATAATTATGGAGTCTCGAATGCTTATAATGTTTTTTGACTCTTACTTGGCTGGAAGGCTGCAATATATTGACTGTTTGGGGAAAGGTCCCTAAGTTACTCAGTTAGTAGGTGTTACGCAAGGTAGTAACTTGGGCCCCTTATTATTTTTGCTTTTTATTAATGATCTTCCTACAGTCATTCAATAATAATAATAATAATAATAATAATAATAATAATAATAATAATAAGGTGTTACGCAAGGTAGTAACTTGGGCCCCTTATTATTTTTGCTTTTCATTAATGATCTTCCTATAGTCATTCAATCGCCTAAGTTGTTTTATTTATCTCATTATCTTTCTCTGTTTTGGTTTTTCTTTTGTTCTAATGTAGCACTTACTTAAACTTACATATTGCTGTTCATCTTTATTTTGTTAGATATACCGGGTGGCTTAAAGTCGATGACTTATTAAACGTATCTCGAGAATGAATATATGCATTTTTCTAAAATTTTCGCTGGGGACCAACCTCGAAAGTTCTATAAAAGCAAAATATTTTCAAGGGTGTGGCACTTCCGGTTATACCGGAAGTCGACTTTAACTTGCTTATTTTAAATGGAACACCCTATATGTTATTTTATTTCTTGATTCTACGTTGAATTCTAAACACATTTCATGTAGAATGGTCCTATACCTATCTTCAACTGTTTTTGAAATATTGACAGGTGAATATTGGCATTTTGCAACTTTGACACCCTGTAAAATCTAAACGGTTTGAGATCAAGCAAAACGGTTTGAAGATTCCTATCTTTACTTTTCATAAGCTATCGTTTGACACTAATTTCAGATTTAGCCAAAAATTTAAATTTTTCCTTTAAATTTAATCTCTTGGTTATTTTGTATCTAATTGAAGTATCGTTTCTATTCTTTTTCTGAAATTAAGCGGGTATAATTACGAAAATAATTTGTGACAGGGACCCTAAATTTAAGTACCTGTCATGTTTAAGTTTAAACTTTGTCTAAGTTTGCGAAGAAGCTTATGGAAATGATATATTTATTGCTAAGTGTGCTTTTGGTGTCTTTTATGTGTAGCTAACTTTAATTAAATTCTAAACCCTTTAAGGGCATCCTCTATAATTACTAATAATTTACATTAATATTGAGTTCTTAATTGCAAATTTATCTGATGTATCGGAATATTTATGAGGGATAAGAGTACCGTATTTGAATAATTCTCTCATAAAGGAGGGCAATTACGTATAACCAGATTATAATCATTTAGGTGAGTAATGATTAAAATATAAGTTAACTTTGAAGAACAAAAAAATTAATCAGGGACGGGCATAAATTACTGTTATTATATTAGGCTAAGTTAGCATCAGTATTACACCATTATTATTGCGCTGTGCCGCATAATAATATACAAAAAAATGCACTGCATTTTTTTTAATGAACTAGAATAGCAAAATTGTACAGGATTCATTTCTATTTGTACAATGTAATATTTTATAATGGGAGAGTTCGTAATGCGATTGCAAGTGCTCGTGGAGTAAATGTATCGTATATTCCCATTTTGTTGATTGACCATTTCATCTACTGGACATTCTTACCTGTTTTGATACTCTTTCGTCGAATGAGGCCTCAATCACTTTTAACTCTTCCCGTTTTTTGTCGACTTTCCCAATTAAAGTTCCGAACTAAAGCTCCAGCAACAGGTTAGGTTATGTTGGATTAGGTTAGGTAAATTCACAACCTTTTTCTTTGACCGTTCAAGCCTGTATAAAGTGTGAAGGAATTACTTTTGCTTTGCGTAGCGACTAACATCTAGCGATTTATGGAGAGAATAAAATTTAAGCATAGAATAATTAATAGATTTTCATTTCAGATAAAAAGGTTTAGTGAATCGACGAACGGGGAATTATTAATGACACCGATGTATAGGTTAAAACGCCAGTAGACAAAACGGGAAATATTCTTACAGTCAACAAAAGGGGAATGGAGGAGACGGTAATGAATCAAATGTATTACGGCAAGTATTATCTATTATTGTTGCTATTATTATTATTATTATTATTATTATTATTATTATTATTATTATTATTATTATTATCTACATTATTTCTTAAAGTGATACCTATTTCCAGTTTATGGTGATTTGTTTTACTGGGGGCAACTTGATTTTTACAAAAAAAAAAAAATAAGTTATTGATTTGTGGCGGGAAAACACATTAGATTACCTATGTGTTACACTTGGTTGAGATCGATATTTTTGCTCTTTTCAATGGTATCAAAATTCAATATGGCGGCCATAAGAAAAAGTAGAAATGTAAATTTGGGCATCTAGTTGTCGTAAAAAGTTTTTGTCACTTCCATTACAAAGCTCATGTGTTGAACAATAAAAGAGTGAAAAATTTCATAATGTTTCTTTGGAAAATAAAAAAGTTGTTATAAAGGGAAAAAGAAAATGCACGTTCAAGATGCCAATGGTGTATACACCTTGATGATGGCCACCCTGTATAGTTATATGCTAATATAATTACGAAATTTTTACAAAAAAAAAAATTAATATGAATAATCAAAGTATACTCATCATTAATTAAATCAAATTAGGAAATTCATTTTTTACACGAAATTTTGTGTAAATGCATTCAACTTTTATAGAGTCATATATTTAAAAACTAACTCTTGACTAACCATAAGTGTTTTTTTTTTTCATAATCTATTGGACTTTTTTGGACATACAACACATTTATTGTAAGAAACTCAGATTAACCATGTAAAAGATAAGTAACAGCAATACCCAAAGCATTAATATGCCTGTCCATATAATAAACAACAATTTACGAAAGCGGGGAGTGTTTATTTAACTGTTTGTAAACAGCTACCAGTGGCGGCCAGTATTTCTCAAAATAAGAGGGTTTATTAATGTTTTTAAAGGTGTTTCTAACAACGTAAAGTTCCTATTGTCTGACGATTTAAAAAAAAAAAACACCTAACATCTACAAAAACTAATATGTAGGTATATAACAATACGCAATACATACTTTACCTTATTTAGCTATTTTCCTACAATTCAGAAAAAACTAATAAAAAAGTAAGAAAATAAACCGCTGCACTGAAGAGTTTGTTTTTTTTTTAAATATCATAGAACTATAGAACACAATACATTCTTCGGACAGTGAAGTCTCCGAAATGTTAGTGCTATTTTAACTTAAAGTGTGTACTATGTTTTATGATATTTATTTGGATCTTTTAGCGAGGAGTACGTACTGTTTACTCAAAATTTTATTATTTTGTTCAGAACTGTGGCCAAATACCGAAGCGATATAATATAAAGATATTCATAATACTTTATACCTACTAAAAACCTGAAAGTGAGAGTAAAAAATTGGGTAAAATAAGAAAATACATTTTTTTCGGTTCGGAAATCACTTCCCATTCTAAATCAAAACTACATCTAATACTCTTATCTGTATTTTAAATTATTCGGGTTTTTTTTTCAGAGAGGGGTAAACATTTGAAATTTTCCTTATTTCATTATTAACCTTCACCATACATAAAATTATTGGAACGAAAAACGATAAAAATTTCATCGTCTCCAAATAATTTTATGAGGATCAGAAACTATTATCCATAGAAAATATACAATATAAAACTACAATATTATTTATTTACTTATATTACCCATGAATATTATACGTGAGTTGAATTCCTAACAAATGATACGTTTATGGTCAGCATTGTTTACTTACCGGTGGAACAATCTCCCATCACCTTTTTTTCCCGATTTATGGAAAACTATGCATTTAATAGTCATTTCACTGTCCACAAAGGTTTTCCACAAACTAAAAATCTATAACACAGTCTAGATTATTTACTGATGACCACTTATATCACATAAAATACTTCACAAAACTTCAAAACAAATATGAAGTCACGAGTCGTTGTGTCGTGTATTTTCGGCATATCTCGGTCCGTCAAAAAATGTAACGAACCAATGGCATGCAGTGGGATTTGTTTATTTTATTATATTTCATTTCGTGGACGTTTTTCTCTCGCTGTTATTTATCTTTTATATGGTTAATCTGAGGTAAGAAAACCTCGAAAAATGTGAGACAATAAAAAATTGATATATCGAAATGGAAATATTGAAGGTGGATTTTTCGGACAAAACTTCCAGGACCGTATTTAAAAAATTTGAATTGATGATAGTAATGGAAAGACAAAACGTTTTATGAAAAATGTAATTATGTCATTCCATAGAGCACAAAAAGTTGCTGTGAAGAAGTGTTGTTCTTTTTTCAATATCTATACTCAAATAAATTTGGAATAAAATAAAAACATTTTTTTTTTCAAATATTTCGAAAACTAATAAAGTTGCCCTTGACATGTTTCAGCCATTATGTTGGTCTCCTGATTGCGCAACTTTTCCCCTCATTTAACCGACTTTGTATCTCTTACCATTTCTGAGATCCCCATGCATAGACCCGAATTTGAATCAGCCTGTATAGTTACCATAGTTATTTGTTATAGTGCAATTATTGCACTAGAATAAAATCAATAAGGAGATATAGAATTAAGCTGTAGGTATACTTATTGCTTGAATATTGCCTGTTTTACTACGTATTTAATTGCATTGAACTGAAATAGACGGTTCGAGATTTAAGCAGATTATTTCCTGAATTCTGTCTATTTCACTGTGTATTTATAAGCGAACCAACTATGTTATAAACCATTTATAGATGACATTCTGATGCCACATACAGCGACCTATATATTTACGAGATGCTGAACTATTTTAATAAGGTCAAGTAATCATTTTCTGTAGAAACTAATACGTTAAATATTTGCTTTTAATTATATCCTAAGAATGTTGTCAGTTGTCATTTTAGTTTTGCTATTTTACACACTTTTGGTTGGCATGCTGCTGGGCATTTATGGCATTAATTTTGGTTGATTTTGATTGATTAAGGATCAATTATCTATATATTATCTATATATGTTATTATCTATATATCTGAATTATTCTTATATATTTTTATCAACTATAGGAGAATGCACTCTCCTCTGTGCACAGAAATTTACTGAAGTTTCGCTTTTAAACTAAGATTTACCTAGTGAAGTTGCGGTGAAACTTGTAATAATTATTATAAACTACATGCACATATATCGCGTATCTATTATAAACAACTATCGTCACTTTGAACAATATATCAGTGATGATCATTATCTTACTGTAAGAGACAAAAGTTGGATATAATATTTTAGATTTATTTGGTAAGTAAAGTTTAATGTTCAATAAAATAAAGTTTATTATCTAAAGGGTAAACATTCTGAAGGTACTAAAATATTATTGGACTACATAAATAAATTGACATTTTATTGGCGATATAAAATCGAAATTGCATCAGAATAACAAACATTTGCGTGCATTATAGGCATAATCGACTGCCTCGCCTGATTTGGAGTAGTATTTATGTGTATACGATTAGTTTTATGATTGTAGCAATTAATTATTGTTTAACATTCCTATTGTTTTGTGGTTTATTGACCTTAACAACTACAAGCATTTTTCAGCAATTGAACTATGTACTTGAATAGGTACTCTTCAACATTATGTTGTCATCCAAAAGTATTTGGTTTCATTATTTCATTAGATTTGATGGAGTTGTGGATTTTAATTATTTTATTCTTTGTTTATAACAGAACCATGTTGAAACTCCTTTTTGATTTGATTTGATTTGATTTTACTAAACTCCTTAAGACATCTTTGATATGAGTAATGCTCTCTATATTATTTTCTATAAATGCGTGATGGAATATGCAGATTTATTTTTTTAATGCTATATCATTAAAAATACTAAGTATTTTTCGTTACTGAGCTAACAAACAAACACATGTACGACTTATTAGTGTATACGAGTGTATCAATCAAATTAAAGCGATGTAAATTTATTAAACAGAGTGAGTCTTAATTAAACATCATTCCTTTAAGAGTATAGTCGTCTCATGAACGAAAATAAGAAAAATTGGTCAGATTGTGTCCCCAAACATTTCGTTATCGATGTACAGGGTATTATATTTTGTAAACGTAAATGATTGATATAATATTTCTGTCTAGGCTCCCCAAAGTACTCAATTATACTATAGTTGCGAGAGTAATGTTTTCGCATATTATAGTGTAATTATATAAAATAACACTCGGCAGACATTTTCCTTAATAAATTAGTTAAATAGTTCAAAAACTGTGTTAGAAATAATTATTGCACATTATTTTTCCCTAATAAAATACCCACATCTCATATTTCATTCCTAATTGGAACATCACGTTTAAATGAACCTTACTTATTTTCATGACTTGCAAACATATTAAAATCACTAATCACTTTTAAAATTTATTTTGAAAAAATAAAATCTGTCGAAAACTTACTTTCCCATACGGTATCTTGTAATAGTTCTCAAAGGAAACGGTACCACTACAAATTTCGATGCCTCGAGTTTTAGATCCTCTTGGAGTGTATCGTAACTAAAGAAAACACTTTGAATGCTATATAAGAGAACAACTTATTTATTTGTACATTATTTTATACTACTTAATCTTTCCGCTGCTACTTCCATCCTCTTATTCCATTTCTCAGCAATGTACAGTACCTAATACTGTATTAGGTAGCAATACAGTACCTAATACTGTATTAGGTAATGTACTGTCAGTAGGTATCCCATCTCTCCGGAGCTTTTTCCAAATATAATTTCCAGTACCACTTGGATTTTTACTTGTATACGTTGGTGGAACCGCAGAAATCTAAAACATCGATGTCTGTGGCTGGCCAACAATATCATCTGTTTTTCATATTCTTCTCTTTTTGTTCAATCGGTAATGTATTTAGATTTGTAAGATTTTATCGAATTATTTCAAAGTATGCAGCAAAGACCTGTATCAACTTATTTTTTAATTACATAAAATCATTATATTTACTAAAGCATATTTTGTTACAAAATATATGCCTTCAAAGATATATAAACGTATTTCCTGTATATTTTCTTATATCCAAAAGTTGCATAAAAAATATATTAAAATTAATTGTACAGAAAATTATATGATCATATCACAAAAACCGCCCCACATAAGATCGAACATGTGTATTTCTTACCCAGACGCTCTTAAATTGAATGTTTTGTAAAGTTAAAAATGGGGAAGTATATGCTTGCAAATATCACCGTGTGTTGAGATATATGGAGTCATTATTTTGTGGTTAATATCTAGCTGTCCCTTTCAGAGCCATTTCCATTGAAATATAGGTAATTTATGAGCTGTTCGTTTTAGGGATTTTATAAAAATGTGTTCGTATAGAGCAAATATCAGTCGTGGTGGTTTGAGTTTGAATAAGGTTTTATTTCAGGAATCACGTTGAATACTGTAACATTTGTTCACTATTACTACCTATGTATTATTTCATTATGCAGTGTGTCCAAGATAAAGATGAGAAGTATGGGGATCTCGGAAACTATAAGAGATAAAGAATCGGTTAAATGGGATAAAATATTGTACAATGAATTCAAATATTCTATATAATCAGATCCCTGTAAATAGTACATTGTATGTAATCTATATACACATTTTTTTCTATACCGTGGTATAAAGCCACCAATAATTTCGTATTTTATGGAATTATTGATATATTTTTACCTGTAATATGTAACAATAATATGATAATTTGTTCATATGTAATGATTTGTGACAAGTTGAACAAACCATATTATACGACAACCAAAACACGTGTATCTTATTAGTTTCTTTACAATATGTTGATACACATTAAGCAAACGCCATGTATGCATATACAAGGTGTCCTATATTAGTGTGCCCAACAGCACAAAAAAGTTAGCACAATATAGTTTGTTAGTAACAACTTTACTTTAAAGTAAATGTACAGGGTGTCCCAGTGTGAGCATACAAAAATTTACCAGGGGGTGGACCAGGTAAATAAGACTCTTATAAAAAAGATTTCTCTGATGCACGCCTAACGAGTTACAGGGTGTTATTTTGAGAAAAAAAAATCCGCAATAACTTAAAAATCGTTAGGTAATTTTTGGGAGACGTGTCCATCTAAACATCTACACTACATCGTGTTTGTTTAACTCTGACACCTGTGGTGGCCTAGGCCTACTCTTCTTTATGACTTCCTTTGCATGTATTTTGCTGCATAAGGAATGTAGTCGGTACTTTACATTCAATTTACTCGAAAATGGTTGATTTTAGAGCTATGTAACAAGAGCACCTTTTTTGTTCAGAATTGATGGCCGATTAAGGAAAACTTAGTTAATCCACGAAAAAGTAGGATATGCAAGAGTTATGAAGACAAAATCATAAGGAAGAGTAGGCTTAGGCCACCACAGGTGTCAGAGTTAAACAAACACCATGTAGTTTTAATGACCTTTAATAGATGTACACGTCACCAAAAAATTATCTAAATCTACGAAACGGTTTTTAAGTTATTGCGGAAAATTGCTTTTTTTTTCTCCAAAATAGCACCCTGTAGTAACTCGTTAGGCGTGCATCAGAGAAAATTTATTTATAAGAGTTTTATTCTTATTTTGGTCTGCTCTACCCCCTGGTAAATTTTTGTACGCTTACACTGGGACACCCTGTATGTAGGAGGTACTTCTAAGATGTAATTTCCGAACATCAATCAGTAGAAACTACTGTTGTATTACCTGAACTTGTAATCTAATAAATAATAGGAATGGAACCTTGTGTATATTTGAGCTTGTAACTTGCCAGGTGATTTTCTTTTAAATTCTCACGAAAAGCACACCATTAATATTTACAAACACTTTAAATATACGCCATTTCCATAAAGCTACAGATAACTGAAAAGCAGCTAACATAATGTAACGCGTAGCTGTATATTACATGCCATAACCATTCAGCTTTAAGGCGTATAAAATGACTTTTATGTCCCTTTTACATATTTACTACTCCTTATTTAATTCCTGTATTCTTATCATTTTATAGAGTACCGTAACTAAACATAGTAAACAATATTATATTGTTTACTGCCTATTATTTCTGCATTAAATTAGAAGCACATTTTAAATTTGAGCTGCTGAATTGTTCATCGCCATTAACTTTAACATCTTTCATGATGCCTGGAAGAATATGCTTGAATAAAAGTCCTTTGGTATTACGCTTTGTTTATGACAATGCTCGTTTAGCCTGAAATAATTACTTTGTTGTAACTGGAAGTATATAGACATAAATCCTATTTACGGCATGGAATAATGGGCTGGGGTTGTGTTTTAAATGTTTATTTTGCAGGATTTAGATGTTATTAAAAATATTATTATAATTACAGGGTGATTCACGGTGGATGGAACATTAGAAGTATATGAAGAGTGGGTCAACCAATCGGTTTGAAAATTTAATTACGAGGGTAATCAGACACTCTATCGACCTAAAATGTTTTCGAGACTGCGGCGTTGCCAGTTGTACGTAAAACTGTCGATTTTTCCATAATAATTGTGAGTTGATTAAAAAGATGTGAAAATCGATACAGCTTTTTTCACTTTTATTAATGGGCTTCGCAATAAATGTGAAGAAAGGTGTATCGACTTTCATTTCTTTTAATGTTATTGTCTTCACAAACTCACCCGTCAAATTGATGTGAGTTGATTGCCTAATGGCAGAGAATAATTATTATACAAATACAGTTTTAACGGATTTATTTATTATGCATGGGCAGTGTGACAAGAATATCAGCAGAATTTGTAGAACATTTAATGAGAAGTACCAGAATTTACCACAGACGAATAACAGAAAATTTATCGCACTTTTATTGAATATTTATAAAATTGCTCCAGATCCGTATACTAAAATTGTGTTATTCATTTGTGGTAAATTTGGGTACTTCTCATTAAATGTTCTACAAATTTTGCTGATATTCTTATCACACTGTCCATGCTAATAAACAAATTCATTAAAACTCTATTTGTATAATTATATTCTCTGCCATGGGGCTATAAGCTCACAATTACTATGGGAAAATAAGCAAGAGGTGTAAATGAATAAATGACATTTCGGCGAAGACAAAAATGTTCATGGCCTATATGTATTTTTGGAGTAAATTTATAAGTAAAAGCTTATATAAATCGAAAACGCTGCTAGTTAGGTATAGGTACAGTATACATAGATGAATAGCGGAATATGTGAGCTTTCTAAATTGGCAATAATATACAGGGCATTCTATTTAAGAAAATTGACTTTTGATTACTGTAATAAGTCACTTAGAGAAAGTTATTTTTTGTCCACCCTGTATATTACTACAAATATTTGACTAAAGGATAAAAGACTCCCAGTCCTTCCCTAATTGTACCCTAAAGTTCAACTTGATAAATTTGTAATTATCAAGTATAATATCAATAAATTTGAAAATTTATTGATATTTCGAAGACGGCTTGACATAGATATAGAGAAGTGTTAACAAAAGGTACTCAGAACTTATTGTGGAATCCAAAAATGGAAAAATCTTTACAGGGTGTTCCATTTAAATTAACGAAGACGTTGCCAGTTTTACTTACAACTGGCAACACTGTACTCTCGAAAATATTTTAGGCCGATAAAGCATGTTTGGTTACCTTGGTGACCAAATTTTCAAAACCATTGGTTGACCCGCTCTTTATATACCTACTTCTAATACTCCATAAACCGTGAATCACCCTGTATAAAACTTATTTATAACAAAAGGAATATTTGCCTACCTGTAATGGTATCTGTGGTAATACTTAGAGATTAAAATTAAATTTTTTTATTTATGTTTATTGTAGTAAACAAAACACTTTTCCCCCAACACTTCCGAGAATTAGTAGGAATGCCCCATCGAGTGTCCTGTTGCATTCACTTTATGAAATATTGTATTATCTAAATACGTAAATAACTAAATTGGAAATTTAAACGATATAAATTTAATTTTGATTTTTATTACATTAAATCTAAATTACAGAGATTATACGGCTTTCGTTAGACGCAACTACAAAAATATCAAAGCTCAGAGAGTACCTACAGATGATGGGAAGTTTGAAATTTATTAAAAAAGTTTTAAAAGTTCTCTCTTTTACAGCATATATTGCATGTTGTACTTTGTGATATAATATGCTTTTATTAATTTGCTATAATGTTATACTCTATTAAATTGAATTTTCTATTATCTAAGAATTTTACTTACATTTTTAGTCCTTTGTGTTTTTTTACTGGCACTCGAACATTTTCAGATTTACATAAATAAGTTACCAAAAAAAGATAGAGTTTGATGGATTTGGGCCCGTAGAACCCCTTGGGAAATGAATAACTTCATATAAAATTGTCAGTTTAATTTCAGATTCGTTTTGTTGTTCCCTTATCAGTATTCTTTGCACGACCTGAAACTTGATTAAATTTGAAGATATTTTCTAGAACTCAGAATCGTCCCTTATTTATTACTATATGGGGTGTGAGAGTGTGAGCGTTGAGATATGAAATGTATTATGTAATATATTATCGGTATTATAGACTGAAAACTAAATACCGTGTATGTTTACCAATTTATTTCCGGACAGTTTTTAATTAGAAATAAAGTAGTACTTGAAACCGTTAAATCGATTATCTTTTAAGAATCGGATATTCATTCGGTGCATCCAAAAATAAAAAAATATTTTTTCCTCCAGCTGCCAATAAATACTGAATATATTGTAAATATAGACAGTTCCAGTGTAGAAAACCTGTTCCACCTGTTGCTATAGTGATTTCAGAACTTTCAAAGGAATGTCATTTAATCCCTTTAAACCTAAAAACCTAGAAATGCCTAAAAAAAGTTCCAACTTCTATGTAGGGGAGTATGGGACTATGTGTGTTTTAGTAATATGCTTTGTTGACAATATCTCTTTGTACAGGGTGTATAAATTTATAACTGCTTTAGGCACCTTTTAATTTAATTTAATGATCGGATATGGTTTTTCAAAACAAAAACAACAGAAATAAAAAAACTTAGAATTTTTTTCTGCGTACCAGCACTACTTTTGTAGTGCTGGTACGCAGCATGAAGTGAAGTGCGCAGCATGAAGTGGGTCTACGCAGTACTAAATAATTAATTACTACTAGTTAACTTTTTCTTTTGTTTATGAACATTTTAAATTTAATGCATTATTTGAAAATGTAACCTATATAGTTGTTTTAAATTTGTACTTTGTAACGTTTTACTGAAGCTCCTCTGATTATCCCCTAAGAAAAACGGTTTACCTATATGTGTAATACATTTTTAAATGCATATTTTTAATGAAATTATTTAAATATAATTATCTAAATAGTGTCTGTTACATTTGTCACTTATAACATAACCTATGTATGCAGAGGAAGTAAATCCATAATTTAAAAGAAAAACAGACCGAAAACAACATACTCTACGGATTACAGTCTCGTCCAGTATTAAATTATACCGGTATATCCTGAAATATCCTCAAGTATGATATATCCTTTCTGTATGTTTCTCCTCATTTAATACTATTATCATCACAATACTCCTAACTATTTTGAATAAAAAAATACTATTCAGAATTACATTGTATTACATTTTTATGGAAAATCAATTGATGCACATCCCATTATTTTTTTTTTCTTTTTATGCATTCATGTGATATAGGTTTTGCAGACAAAACTAGATATAATGTACACCTAAAACAGAATCCATTAAGACAATCTAATTGACGCATATTTTATTTGTAGGTAAATATAAAAGAGTGCACGAACGTCTCTGTGAAGATAAATTATAGGCATTCGCTAAAAGAATGTTTATGTGCAAATATACTTGGGAATACTTTTTCCACCATTACCATTAAAGGGTAATGCAGAGTATAATTTATAGTACAACATAAACGTTTGAAAAGTAATTTTAAATATTACATGAACGCATTGTCATATAAAGTATGAGAATTGAAATATAAGTGAAACGGCGAAGGGGTAAAAGGATGGAGCTCTATTTCCCTCTATAATACACATTTTGTATTCTGAAGGAGTCTGCTTGAGATGGAAAAATATTATTTTCTTTACATCACTTCTTTTCCGTAATAAGATGTCTAGAACGAGACACATGTCTCTTATTTCTTGAGATTTAGATAGTCATATAAATATTTTTCAGTGTCAGTAACATTAACTGTTTCTTATAAAGGAATCGTTGATTAAAAGTTGTTTTGTAAAAATTCTTACAATAGAATGAATTCTATTCTATATAATAAATACCGAGGTTAACAGAATACTGGATATGTACCCGTATAAACATTGACATTGAAAGCTAAGGACGACATTTAATGCTATTGAAACGTTTATCTTTGAATTATTTGCTAACATTAAAGGCACCATCCAAGATCAAAGCGCTATTGGTTATTACTTTGCTTATAAACAATATTTTAAAATAATAATATATTATCTTATTTCAGATATTATCTCTCCATGTCAACATTTTTATAAAATAACTTGATTACGATGGCATTGCAGGCGAGGAACTTATTCCACAAGGGTCTGATTTGGGACCTATTTTTTTCTCCCTCTATATTAATGACTTACCTTATTTAATAAGCACTACTCTATTAACTATAGAGCATTAACACTGGAACAAGTGGTCTACGTCTTGTTGATTCAGTTTGTATAGAGATGTTCTCCGTAGAGTATATTTTTCTATTATTAATAGTCATAAACTTGTATATAAAACATCTAATAACTTCTACTTAATTATAATAATAATAATAAGTAATAACTTTTTACTTACTAATAAAGTGGATACTCGAAGCGGATGGTTCTTTATGAAACATCGTGAAAATAATTGTTTTGAAAAAACATTGATCTCATTTAGATATTCCAAGAAATATATAGAAAACACTCTATATACTAGTAATAGACGTACTGAGTACTGAGTAATTATTTACATCTATAATTATTTACCTAAGAAAGAAATTTCCAATACTTTTTTATTTTGTATAATTCTGGTAAAATGTTAATAATACCTCTATAGTTATAATATCTCATACTAAATGGTGCAGTACTGTTACCACCTGACCTGGTTTACGTCGGCGTAACAAAATTTATGTTCATTTTAGATAATAGATAGACTGGATGTATGTCAGTAATAAATTTAGTTTATTTGAAAGTAATCTTTCCAAATCACGTATTAGAAAATATCCAATATTACAGAATGCAGAGCTTAGCTGTTATTTGATTATAGAATGATGAATCTTCAGCAGTTACAAGTCAGAACTTCTAAGATGTGCTTTAGATAATGTGTAATTGAGAAACTGCATTTAGAAGTAGGTATATATCAAATATACTTGCTTCAAATGGAGAAATAGATTTTGCGGATAGATATGTATCCCATTTCTACTATGATAAGAGATATCGATCACTAATTGTGGATGGCACTCAAATCTATAATGCATCCAGCTATGCTATTTTCCATATTTTATGGTATATGAAAGTTACATTACGTAAAAGGAATATTGATTTTTTTTGTATTATTTTAGTTTTTACGCAACAGATTAAAATAGTCCATCACGCGACACTTATTTGTAATAGAACGGACTTTAACCATCAAGAAAATACTAAATAATTTAATAAAATATTTTTAAGATATACTTATATTTTTTAAATATAAGTATATAATATAAAATACAGGGTGTCCACCTAGTGCGCGTAAGTCCAATATCTGGGTTAATAAAAGAGATAACTTAATTTTTTTTTCTACAGGGTTGTCTAATATCCCGAGCTGCACAAAACGAAAATATATTTACATATTCAGGGTGTTCAGTTTTTCCTGGACAGGTACCAACTTCGTTTTTCTAAATGGAAATATATATTTTTTATTGCTTTTTCGAACTAAACCCTTGATTTTAGTAGGACTTTCATCAGCCTTCCCTATACCTAACTTAAACTGTTTTTGAAATATTGACGGGTGAATATTGACATTTTTGCAACTTTGACACCCTGTAAAATCTAAACGGTTTGAGTTCAAACAAAA
Organism: Pogonocherus hispidulus; assembly: GCA_963924545.1. Lineage (NCBI taxonomy): Eukaryota > Metazoa > Arthropoda > Insecta > Coleoptera > Cerambycidae > Pogonocherus > Pogonocherus hispidulus. The sequence goes on along the minus strand of OZ004696.1, from coordinate 14,857,287 downwards.
CGGTTTGCACATTCCTATCTTCACTTTTCATAAGCTATCGTTTGGTACTAATTTCAGAATTATCCAAAAATTTAAAATTTTCTGAAAATTTTGAAAATTTTTTATTCCTGTATAAATTTGAAATTAGTATCAAACGATAGCTTATGAAAAGTTAAGATAGGAATGTGCAAACCGTTTTGCTTGATCTCAAACCGTTTAGATTTTACAGGGTGTCAAAGTTGCAAAAATGTCAATATTCACCCGTCAATAATTCAAAAACAGTTTAAGTTAGGTATAGGGAAGGCTGATGAAAGTCCTACTAAAATCAAGGGTTTAGTTCGAAAAAGCAATAAAAAATATATATTTCCATTTAGAAAAACGAAGTTGGTACCTGTCCAGGAAAAACTGAACACCCTGAATATGTAAATATATTTTCATTTTGTGCAGCTCGGGATATTAGACAACCCTATAGAAAAAAAAATTAAGTTATCTCTTTTATTAACCCAGATATTGGACTTACGCGCACTAGGTGGACACCCTGTATAAGTTTAATATAGTTCTGGAAAGCAAATGGATTGAAGGTCATAGAAGAATTCATTTAAGACTTTTAAATATCAATTTTTGATGTCAACAATTTTTGAAAGTCAACTTTTTCAAGTTTTAGGAAAAAGAAATATTAAATAAATAGAAGGTGACGAATTGCACCAGTTTTGAATTGGAAAGGTTGTTAGTTTTTTTTTTCTTTTAAATAGAGTCAATGGAGCATACATTGGATAATAAGTAAGTAGTGGTTTTCAAGAAAATCCGAAATTCTATCGAATTAGGTCCACTTTATACAGGGTGTCCAAAATAAAATCCTCTATCTCTTTATCTCAAAAGTATAAAAGGTAAAGAAACAAGTTGAATACGAATGTTTTTTGTTTTTACCTGAATTTTTTATTTTTAAAACTTTCTTGAATAAAGGTTGTCCAGTTTCGAAGAAAAACGTAATTGAATATAGGGTGTCCCATTTAGAAAAAGAAGGTTGATGCCTGGCTCAGAGAAACTGAACAACCTGTATTCAAGAAAGTTATAAAAATGAAAAATTCAGGTAAAAACAAAAAACTTACGTATATTTAACTTGTGTCTATACCTTTTATACTTTCTGAGATAAGGGGATAGAGGATCTTATTTTGGACATCCTGTATAGCATATTACTTTGATGTAGAAACACACTGAAAACTAATATCGAACTATAATTTACCCGACCATACAGATATTTATTTTGTTTATGATGCTCTCTATATTTTAGCCTTTATATTTCTATATTTTAGTTTTATTTTACAATAATAGCTCCAGCAATTACGGCTTGCTGAATTTGTACTCGTTGATCCCAAATGTATCTTTAAACTTTCTAATTAGTTTAATTATAGGAAATGCATTGCTCTGACGTTCCTTAATTACTAACTAACTTCACTCCAAAGCAAGTCTCCACTCAGCAATCAATTATTCACAAGACATATAAATATATGAATGTATTTTAAATAACTGCATAACTTCAGCTTTTCACGATTGCCTATTAAAATTTTGATTGCTTCCATTGTGGATTACTCCTTCGTAGTTTAATAACGTTTCTGTAATGACATCATTCTTGTAAGTAGAACAATGTGTTTTAAATCATTTAGTAACAACTTTCCAAGCGAACCGGTTCCCATAATAAGATACAGTGGAGTTTTTTATTTTATAATGCAATAATGCTTGTTGGATGCAGCAGTCATACACACGTCTACAACGGCCGTTGCTAGTTGCAAGGGAACCAGCCGACGTGCATCTTTTAAGAGTGAACTGGAGAAAAGTTTTATTAGATTTTTATTTTCGTGTCATAGAAATTTGTTCTAAGGAGAACGTTTAATTAACTGGTAGTTTTAAGTTAGAAATAGTGCTTGGAGGACGTTTTTACGTTAAATTTTATGTTTAATAATAGTTTAAATTTGATGAAAGTACTTGAGAACTTTGGTTGTCTCCTCACGTAATTCTATACTCTACATACAAGTTTACTAATGAATTATGAATGTGCATTTCTAGGTAGAAGTTTAGGTTTTGCATATACAGTGTATACTGATATTTCATCAGTTGGCCTCAATAACATTTCAATTTTTTCATACCCATCTCCTTGCCATTTTGACAGGACAAATCCTGCGCTTCCTGTTAACATCAAAATATCAATAATTTAATAGCAACATAATGGAATGTCAACAATCTAGTTTAATAAAATATATTTATTTATTATACACCTGCAAGCCCAACATCAAAACTCAGTTATCCAGTTCAGATTAAATACACAAACCTTAATCAAACAAAAGTATAGTACGTAGTACTATAAATTATTTAAAAAATATCGCACTGAAAAAAATTAAAATATATTATAAGTAATGCTAGTACAAAATATTAAAAGTGCTACTACAAAATATTTGAAAACATCTGATTTAAGGAAAATAAATAAATATGGACTAGTATCAATTATCACTCATATAAAAGAGATATCCAGATGAATATGCATTAAAGTGTTATTTTTGGTGTTGGTATTAAATATATCAATCCAATCCTGCAAACATAATTTTTGCACATTTGATAGAGATCAAAGTGGCAATTCTATTTTAGAATTAGAAGCCTAATGAATCTCGGTACCTTAAATTAAAAGGAGATATATTAAATTCTCCATTTTAGGACAATCTGTTAAGAAATTTACAATTTTAAACAGTATACCTAGTCGCGGAATCTCAGATGCGACGTAAATTCAGTTAATAGCAAGTTTTTAGGATGTCCGTTGGAAGGTGGGAAGTTGGTAAATCCCATTCGATTTAAAATTAAACTTATTTCTGCGCTTAATTGAAAATTTAATTTGCACATCTTCAATCATATGCACCTGAGGTCCATATTTTTTACAATACCCACACAGTACATCGACTTACTGTAATTAGTAAAACAAAAGCCATATTTTTTCGAGCTACCAACAATTATACAAATGTGATCATAGAAGAATAGTTGTAATTTTTTAAAGTTGCCTTTGTTTTCGCAAAAGGAAAACTATACTACATTTTTAATATATAGACCAAGACAATTTAAATTTCACCAATCGAGAAATAGTAAGACACAATATATCAGAAACACCCCTAAATTCGATTTATCTTTGAGAATATTATATATGTCGGTGTAAATCACGTCAATCTGACCTTGAGCATCTAGTGTTTCAGATAAATACTGAGTTATTGACAAGAAGATGGTATTAGTAGATCCGTTTATCATTAAGTTGTGGTGACAAGGCCTGATAATATTGTACGTACACATTATTATGTAAAGACGAATATGTTAGAGTTTAGAAAGCTTTCGCCAAATTGTTCATTAGGATTAACTTTCACATATCAGGAGCATTTGAAGATAGAAAAGTCGATTACTTACATTTTATATCTCTTGTGAAATGTGTGTATACTTACCTATTTTAAAACATTTGTCATCGAATTTTTAATAAAATTTGAAATAAAAGGCCGATTTCAGCGTTCTTATATATGCTAAATTTTGTGTTTTGTAAATTATCTTATCGATAACGCGTTGTGGACATTATAAATACGAATGTGATCTGAGATTTTGTTCTGGTGTGAGAAAATTTGATCATATAACCCCTAAATTCCTGGGATCTAATTAGTTCAACGTAAATGCGCGTTATCAGTTACATTTAGCATATCTTGTGTATACAGTAAATAATTTAAAAAACACCAATTTATCTATATGACAAACTAGTAAAAGGCAGTAATATCTACGACCTCCCTCCCCGCCCACCATAGATATCTGCGCCATAGATAGCTGTATTCTATGCCTAAACACAATTCAGCATTATTATATGAAAGAAGTTTTACGTATAATGCTGTTACTAGCTTCCCATCATTTTAATATTTTTCTTTTCTTTTATTTATTTATTTTTTTTTAATTATATATGTATATAGTTCTTCCACTGGCATGGTTAGATAGAAGAGCAACCGAGTTGGACCTCGCCATTATGCTGTAAATATATATTTCTTATTCAAAAGAAGACATTTGTTTATGTTTTTGGTTTGTGTATTTACCTAACCAGGGCGGCCTAGTCAATACTTACCTAGCCAAGTTATATAAATCTCCATGAAAGTCGCCACATCAAAACCAGCCACAGACACTGACCGGTTTTGATGAAGTATGTAGTTGTTTTCGGCATCTCTTTCAAATAAATAAGTAGGATTGTCTTTCTCAAAGACCATAGAGGTCACTGCTGTAATGGCTCCCGCGGAGAAGCAGGTCGCTATCTGTCTGTCAATTAGACAATAACTGTCAGACGGATAATAATAATATAATAATAATATATCTACCCCTCATTCTAATCACAAGGATTAGCCCGAAAGTCTGACACTTGTGTGGGAGAGGGGGCGGCATATTATTATTTCGCGGGCCGCATTTGCGCCTCAGGAACGACTTACGTTGGTAGGCCCTAACCACCATTCAGTGCTGGAATGAGGGAAACCTCATTAGTCAAGGGGGACAAGTCAAACATCAACTGATTTTAATCTCTCACATTAACACCAAGTTGACATTCTTCCCATCGAGACGCTAAGCCCTGAGCCACCGGCTCGGATAGTAGCAAAGACCCAAAGAGGGCACTACGGTGCATTCCTCACCTCTACTAACATTCATGCAACAATGTCTATTTGGTTTTCAGTTTTAGTTATTTTACTTATTTGATTCTTTACTTATTTATTATTAGTTATATATATTTTTTTACAAAGTTTTCCAATAATTATAAATTAGGAATTAGTAGTTATAATTTCTTGAAGGAAAACAGAATAAGTTAAGCACTGCACGATATCAGAAAATATACAAGAATAAATTATCCAACTTTTGGCTTCATCAAATTGCTCACATTTGCTCACATTGTATCCATGGTAAAACTGCCATGGATACAAATTATCACCACGTATGTTCTTCGTTTAAATGGATCCACTCTTATTGAAGATTCATCATGGATGAAAGAATGAGTTAGTCAACCATAATGTAGCTCTGTATAACGTTTACTGGTGAATAACTTGTTAAATTCGTTACCGACCAGTTCGATTAGAGAAAGATTGAGTTTAAATCATTTTTTGTTTTTTGTGTTTATATAAATTAAATTTCTGGCAATGAAAAAATATGTAGAATAAAATTAAACAGGTTGCTTATATTTTCCAATATATTCATCATTATTTCACACTAGAAAACATCTCACACTTCTTGTGAACTTCACTAGCTTTTTCACGAACAAACGAATTTAGGTTACACCTTTTATAATCAAGATATAATTTAGAGTTACTCATTTATAAATGTGATAGCTTGCACATAATTTATATAAAAATGTTCCAAACCACTATACACAATTGTATTAATGTAAAATAGCCATTTGGAAGCGATGAAGCACAATTACATGCCGCCGTAATTTATAACCCTTCGAAGGGAGAATTAACTCACAAAATTAAACTGAACGGGGTATTAACTAGATAATTTTGAATTAGTGCGAATTGAAAATGATGGCCACAACAATTATTCCTGGGATATAGCTGTAAGGGGCGAGGTAGGAAGCTAGGATAGTTGGGACATTTAGTTTTGTTATAATATTTATTTGTTACTTGTTCTTTTGTAAACGTCAATTTATCAAAACACCGTATTAATAAGTAAGAAAGTTTATTTTTACAACCCACTAACTTGTAAAATTTTTACAATTTAAATGTCAATTCTACAAGTTAGTAGCATTATTCACATTAGACAAATGTGTTTCAAATTCACATTAGACAAAATAGTTGAAATTGAACCATCTGCTGATGCAGAGACTGCTGAAGTAGAAGACAACGGCATACATACATATTGGTAGACTCTTCATCACATCGACAACAACCAAAAATCCCGAATGTTGTTACAATTTTCGCAAGCAACCAATGGTCATCAAGAGCGTCCAACAGAAATCATTTTTTGGAATATTGCGCTTATTCTTTCGTTTAAGAAATGTAATTTTCTTTTGAAATCTACAAATGTCAACTAAACGTCACATTTTTACATATAATTTTAAATAAAAAACAAACCTGCGAACTTGAACATTTTCCTTGATTTCTAAACAATTTTTTAGCATAGACCATTTTGCCCACATTGTATTCGGACTGAATCTAGCAGATAATTGATTCATGTAAAGCACAGAACATCTTCTGTTACCCCGATTACACCTTTTTTTTCTGCCAGTTTTTGAAGTCGCTTTATTCACGCTCGTACCTTGAAGATGATTTTTCTGGCAGTAAACTTGAAGCTACGCTGGAGGCTTCCTTAATATTTGCTTCTGGCACATTAATTTTCACCAAAATAAATAAACAATGAAATAAACTTGAAGGGGTTGAAACCTTTGGTGTGAAGCTAACACTGGCGTAATACCACCACTATACTGCACTCGACGCGCGTTTTGTCAACCAAGTTGGCTTCATCTGGAGATGATTAAAACTGATTTAATCATCCTTCAAGTCAAATAAAAAAATTTTTAAAAATGTATTTGTTAAATTTATGATATAATATATATGTTAATATTAATTTCACAAGTAAACTCCTTACTTATGCCAAATAATATACTTTGTAAGTACTTTAGCATTAGTAATAAGTTTGCATTTACTAATTTTCTCTAGTAAGATGAACGATGTTAACTGTTACGTTAAATAATTATTGAGAAACGTCAAACTGTGATACGAATAAACAGCGACATAATATATCATCGTCAGATACCATTTTTACAAGAAAGAAATTGAGTCATTATGATGTATGACTTGATAGATATCTGTATTTACTCTCACGGATTTGGAATAAACATAATTTTTGCAAAAAATTAGACTTTAGCCACGCCTTATACAGTACTGATTATCGTATTTTAATTAATTTTATCTCAACTTTTCTACACGTACTAATTGGCTAAATGCGAACAATCATGTCTACATTTGAGCAATTCTGTAATAGATTTCCTTTCTAATTGGTTTTGTAGAATTGTCTTCTAATTATAAGTAACAGTCAGTTATACAAGACTCTGTTAGGTAAGTACATTTTTTATTTATGAAAAGAACGATCATTATCACTAGGTACATTGCCCAACCGCACACAATAATGATGTATTGATTTTCTTTAACGATACCAATGTAATGGCGAAAATTAATTTTAAAATATAAATTGGAAGTGCCTGTATCTCTAACTAGATGTTTGATTAAAGTTAATTAAACGGTCTAAATTGATGCTAATGTAATTTACTTGGGAATACATAACCAAGGTAAATAAATATTTATTCATGTTAGTCGACAATGTTAAAATGCAAATTCTAGAATTTCCAGGAGGTCTCTATTATCCAATCAATACTAGCAAGGAAGGATTAGAAATTGTGTAATTAGAATATATTTGGTACAGCTTGTTAATCAAAGGAACGATTCTAAATACTTTTATTACAACTGTGACGACATATACAGGAGAATTTAGTGTGAAAACAAAATTTCGGAAACTTATTCCTTACCGAACGTGTCTGTTAACTTAGCCACCCACATCATTAAACACCGCGATAATTTAGTGTTGTTTTATTTCTTCAGTTAATATTTATGGGTTCCATATCTTATAGAGAAGATTGGTGGTGCTTAATTAGTCGTAAACTGTAGTCGTAGTCCAAAAATTCTTAATAAATTGCTTTTATATCAAATAAAATAACTCTAATCACTATTAAATTACTATTTTATTAATTAAAACTATTGTATCCCATGTTTTTTTTAATTTTTTTTTCAACCTGTTTGTTCTTCTACTTATATAGAGGGTCAAACACCAATATGCGAAATAGATCATCCGTTTTAGGTTTCGATGGCCGATATAACGATTCAGATGAATCGTTCAATGAGTCATTTTGACCTATGCGAGAGCCCTATGTAGTTGAACGACTCGTTGTAACGTATGTTATGGTCTTATTTAATTTTTATACTGAACTGTCAATGAACTTTTCTTAACACAATTACCTACTATTGCCAACAGTAAAACAATGTTTTGTTAAAAATAGTTAATTATTAAATAAAATACAGATAATTGTAGATATTAGGTTGCAAACTGAGGTGTGTAGGTACACGTAAATTTACGAGATAAATAAGCGTGCGTTAAACTGATGGCAGTCACAGTTCGAGCGAACAATATTGAAAATACTACGAAACTAACGAAGGATTGAGTTACGTGAGTCACTTTTAACGAACCTTAAATGAACGACCCATTTCGTTAGAATCCGAGTGCCACTCATTTGTCCTGTCTAATAAAACAATTCATGAGCGAACGACACATTTCTGATATCGTGCGGTGCCAAAATAGCTGCCCCTAAGTATTTATGCATATTTACCATCAGCATCTGTGCAGGCATCTGTGTCTATACCATGTGACCGATGATATGCATGATATCCTCGTCGTCGAGTTCATATGACCTCTATTTTTTGGTGGAGCATAGTTCTATTGTAGTAGTGGTGAGAAACACACCGTAGTGCTCTCTTTGGGTCTTTGCTACTATCTGTCTGACAATTATTATTATACAACCATCGGCGACTCCTATGGAGATGCCGATGTAATGCAATGCCAGTCGGGGCATATTGTCCGTGGAATAGTTGTTTTCGGCATCTCCTTCAAATAAATAGTTCTATGGTGTTTATTAAGATATCGATTAAAGGCTGTAAACAGTCTATTGAATATTTTATTGTTCTTCCTACTCAGCGTAATTTTGATTAGGTGTCTTTTAATTAAAGAACTTAGGCTGGCTTTGCCCGTTCCTTTACTGATCTTGTCATGATCGAATTGTTCATGGATCTTGGCACATAGTTTTGTAGAAGTGCAACTACATTGGCCCATTGTAGCCCTACAAATTCGATAATCTGTCCCCTAGCCAAGACGTCACAGTCACAAAGGTGATCCAAGTCAGTTTTATTCTGTAGTTTTGCCCCAGTAGAGTCAATGCTTCAATGCAGGACCTCTCGTGAAGTGATCCAGAAGAAGGAAAACTTGAAACCCTGTTGTTTTCTATTGAAAATAGGAGTATAATTATCTCGTGAAGCAACGTGATCTGAATCGTGTTGAACATTTTCAGTTTTAAAACTGAAGACCAACTGTTAACAAATTGGATCAGAATGTTGAAAGATGGGGTTGTTGAACAACATATAGAGTTATAGCTACTAATTGCTTTTACAGTTAATTCTTAATCATAATAATTATTAAGTTTTGGAAAATATTTTCACCTTTAATATATTCCAAATTCCTAGTGTATTCATCGCAGCAGTATTTATTCGGAAATGGCTCACCAATACCATAAATAATTACGTTAAAACAATTTTCACTAAGTTTAATATTTGAAAGTGGTATTTCTTCTGTGATATTATTCGTTCATGTACCGGGTTTTCCAACGAAATAACTCACCCCCTATATCTTTTTTATTTGTGGTGCTAATAAAAAAAGTGTTATACAAAAGTTTTATCATTTTTTACGAGCTTTCCAGATATGTAGTTGAACAGCCAAAATAAGTGCAGCTTAAAGAAATATGAGCCTGGGTTCAATTTTTTTAAATGGAATACCCTGTATATTTTTTGATTATTGCATTCTACGGGTTTTTCTGATTTCAAAAATATATATATGGCTATAATCGATGCAACAGTTGTCAGTTTATGGAGCTTTTTTTATAACATAGAAGCTGCAGCTGCCTTAGACATTTATCAAATTAGCCTTGGATAGAAACAAGGCCTCAAATAGGAATAATTGCTTCCAAAACGTGTTATAAAAAAGCTCCATAAAATGACAACCGTTGCAGTGATTATAGCATATATATATATTTTTGAAATCAGAAAAATCCGTATAATGCAGTAATCAAAAAATATACAGGTTATTCCATTTAAAAAAATTGGACCTAGTTTCATATTTCTTTAAGCTGCACTCATTTTGGTTATTCAACTACATATCTGGAAAGCTCGTAAAAAATGATAAAACTTTTGTATAAAACTTTTTTTATTAGCACCACAAATAAAAAAGATATAGGGGGTGAGTCATTTCGTTGGAAAACCCTGTACATACTATTGCATAGAATGCACGACCTATCTATGGATCTACCTGATCCCCTCAGAACAGAAATATAAGAGATAGAAAATTCACCAATAAATTTAAAAACCCTTTCAATGGCGGTGTTATCTAACAAAGTTTTTAGTTGTATATACAGTAAATCGATGTCATTTCAGTTGACTTACAGATATTTTATATTATGCGTATGAATAATGTAATGTAGTAAAGATAGTGTTCGATATTTAAAAAAAAAAGTAAAAACCGTTTATATTTTCATAAAAAGTGTGCATACTTATGTATATGGAATTCCAATGTATGAAAGAGGATTAGGTAAGCAGAGACGAAGCACATCTTGAGGATCCATGGCCCCCTTCTAAATGGGCGCGATTTTAGCGGCCGCCGGCAGCCGTGGACGGAATGGCGAGATTCGGCGCGTGCTTTCCTCCTTCCTTAGCAGGAAGGCACGAAGCCGAAGAGGTGTACGGCTACGGCGCCCGCACGGCACCGGGACACTCAGGAACATTCGCAGCTCTATTGAAATGAAATTTGAAATCTAAATCTCATTCTCTCGGCCTGGTGCAAAATCCATTTCATTTTAACTTGACGTTCAAATTGAATGTTTTGTAGTGGGATGGGGTAGTGTTCTGTGGGGTGGCGGTCTGAGGTGGGGGCGAGCAGCGGCAGCGCGGGGGGAAAGTGCTCTTGATAAGCGTGATTTAGCAGCCCCGGGGATATTGATTTTTGCGTCCCTCAGCCCCCTAACCCTCTCTCAGTTTTATATGTCTGTTTTCTTACAGTAATAGCTCGACGTGTTGCGCGCGCCCATGTCGAAATGAAGAGAAAACATAGCGAGGGGGCGCAGAGGGAAAGATGGTTTTCATTGGTGTTGTGTTTCCGCGGGTTAGAGTGGGAGAACGGCCCGTACGCAAATACAGCCATTATGCCCGGTGACATCGCATTGCTGCCAATTGCTGTCTGAAGGAGATCACCACAAACCGCCGGGGCCGACGCAGCCACCGCCGCGACACACTTCACGAGGTTCGCGTGTCGTGCCCGACGCCAGCTCTCTGATTCCTTGTTAACGCCTGCTTACTGCCTCTTGCGGCCCATGCAGACACCTCTCTCTGGAGGCCACTTTGGCGACGTCTTCCTGCCTGTTGCCTCTACGCTTCATCATTTATTTTACAGGCTATCGTTCCGATGCTTTATTTCATGTATCTACTCGAAGTTAATGGAATCAAATTATGAACTCTTTTAACACAACTTGCAAATATTGGAAAAAATTGCCTACATAGGTATATTTTAATTTTAATTCAAATTACCAAGTTTAAACACCAGTTTAGTCCATTAATACCCACTATACTCAAATGCACAGCTGACTCAAATGACGCGGCAGAACAATTTGTCAGTACCAACCTAATCTGCTCCTTCTGCGATCAGCAATAGGGTGCAGACGACCAATTTGCGGACATAATATACTTAAGTATATGACAAAAATGTCTTCACTAAATAGTGTATATAGAGTCTGTGTTGTCTCTGGATTAATATAGGTAGTCTGAAAAAAATATTCGATATATTTACATTATATACTTTCGTTTCTTGTTTATGCATTGCACATTTTAGAAACTAGTATATATAAGAATTAAATACAACACTCAATATTTCATTTAACTACATTATCAGTTCATCACTAGTGCCTTTTCGGCTTCCTGCTGTTGTTAAATATTTTATAGGGACATAGCTTTCAAAAGAAGATATGCAAATAGTTTATTTATCCTTCTCTCTAGATATCAATCCCACATTTGGCATCAACCAGTTTATATATAAATACTTAATAAAAATACTGCTGAATTTAACTTCAGCAATAATGTGGGTGGGTGTTTGACTTCCCATAAAGTAAAAAAAATCAGGTTTTTCTCATTTCTGTACTAGATAGTGCTTAAGGTTCACCAACCATGATTCCAGACCAGATATTCGGACGAAATGAGCGCGTATTCGGCGTAATGAGGGATATAAAGTGATAATATTTATAATAGTATATCATATACTATATTTATAATAGTTATACTTCTGTAGAAATAACTAATAACTTTTATCGCGTAAAATTTAAATAATATCAATCTTTCGACTGTTAAGTTTAAAATTCAAATATACCTATATTTGAACATATCTGATTAACTCTTGAACAATCCTGTATACCTATTCTTTTGAGATATATTCTTGATACTTTACTTTATCAGATAATTATTAAATATCGACTCAAACTAGCACCATAATCCTTCCATATTTTCTTCAGTAATAAGCTTATTCTTGATTGTCATTGTAATAGGATATCGTTCAATTTATCTTCATATCGCTGTTATTCCCTGTTGTACGTACATACCCTGACGCTTATAAAAGCTATAATCTTTAATTAAAATGAATGAACCTTTTGCTACTGGTGTGGCTCGTATTTCTACGGACCTTAGTGCCTAGTTCCAAGGTCAAACTGATTTCTAGCTGTAACATCCAAAACCCTCTCTCTCTCTCTCTCTCTCTCTCTCTCTCTATACAATTGACAGATTAAGTGTAGGAACGAGTGGGATATGCATGATAGGAGTGAGACGTACTAGGTGACAAACAACGAAACAAGGACGCACTGATACTTTTACACTGGCCCTATTCATGACAAACTGTGTATAGTTGTTTGAAGCAGTCACTGACTTCTTCAATTCCAGAAGCTAGGTTTTTAACATAACCCGGATATTATGTTCAGAAGGAAGTGTTGGTTTATGAGTTCTTGATGATGTCAGTAAGAAGGATGTTAATGCGTATTCTTTATTTTCAAATAAAATCGTAGTTACAAAATAACGAGACGCGATAGTTTCAAAAATAGGTTAGGTACAAAAGTCAGTGGACCGAAAACCAGATCTTCACCGAGGTCATGTGGTCTATCGTGGCTCACCAATTTCACACTGGTAATTAACAAACAGGTAGAGAATAAACTTGACATATAGGTATTGAATTGTAAAAAAGAAAAATAATATGGAAGTAATTGTTGAATGCCTACAATACAAAGTGGGTAAAGTAAAAGGTATAATATATTTTTATGCGTCTTAAAAAAACATTTCGTCGAGGCTGGATTGAAATTCTAATCTTTCCTTTGAGTACGGAGTATACTTCAACATTTCCACTATCTATCGAATTTAAGCCTTCACTTATGTATGGTAAAATTACAAAATAAATATCTCAAAAATACATACTTCCTAGTTTCTAGATAATTCAATATATTATTAATACATGAATTATTTTACACCCATGTGTAACATTTTTTTCAAAAACCATTCTGAATAGTAATAGTTTGGCGTTTCTAGCATTTTGTATTCAGATGAAATTTTATATGATATATGTAGGTAAGGTATAGATTTAAATGCTAGTAAATTAAAAAAGTATTGGTATTTCCGACATTAACAGTATATAAATTACTCAAACCTCAAATTCAAAGCCAAAGGCTGTACTGACTAGGTTTACACATCGGAAAAATACAGACAAACACACGACACCCACCAACTTTGCCAATGTCTGAAGTGGGAATCGACCTAGTGTGACCAATATTGGCAAAAAGCTAATCGATGTGGATAATATTCAGGATTTAAAGCTTGTACGCATTGTAAATGGTAGGGGCAGAATAGTTGTTCATGCATGACACGGTGTTGTTGTTGTTGTTGATAAGCGGCGCGGTTACCCGCAGCACTCAGGTCTTCCGACCCATTGTGCCTGCCGCTAGTTGCGAGCTATTGGAAGAGACCCGTGCTGTGCGCATAGGCCAACACCCGTTGTAGGGGAAGCTCCCTAATGTCCTGAGGCAGAAGAAATGCTGCGCCCAGGTGTTTGTGTCTCTTGACAGGCACAGCGACAGAGGATGTGAATGGAGTCCTCGTCATCGTGTCCGCAAAACCTGCACCTTCTAGTGTCACTAAGACCGATAGTGTTAAGGTGCTTGTTAAGATGTCCGTGACCTGTCAACAGTCCTGTGACAATCCTTATGCTGTTACGACTTAGCGCAAGTATTGATCGAGTTGCGTTCGACCAAGGCCCTTCAATTAAGAGCCTGGCTTGTCGCAGCCCAGTCACGTTTGACCATTCTTCCTTTGATCTTACCTTGATCCAGTTTCCAATGGACCTTGCTACATAACTAGGCGGAAGCCCCAGCACTGGTTCGGGCCCTGTAAACTGTATACTTGAGCCTCTCTTAGCCAGTGCATCGGCCTCCTCATTTCCTGTTATATTATGATGACCCGGTACCCAGGTCAATTTTACCTGGTTGTTCTGTCCCAATTGGGTCAGACCATTAACACACTCTAGGACCGCCCTGGAGGTGATCCTGTAGGAGATCACTTGTACAGGATGACACGGTGTACCGTCGACCTGGAGGATCCTATTTGGTGTGCAACTGCCCGAACCCTTGTGGATTGATTTTCCTCCACACGGTGTAGAACTCCTTCAAATTCAACCGTACGAGCTATTCTTAGACGACTACCACCACCAGGATGCTTTAGGTTCCCACTTTCTCTAAGGCGACGATGGATGGAAGCAAGGGTTCTCTGATGAGGTTGCCGGTGTTCCGGATATCTCTGTCCATACAAGCGTGCAGCTTTTCTTCCATTACAATTTGCTGCATCATAAGCAATTTGCTTATCTGTAAGTTCTTGAAATGAGAAATTATCGTCCATTTTCAATACAAATTTTGAATTAAAAATCAACAAAGGTAATGTTCTGGTGCCAATTAAATAAGCCACAAATCTTTGGAATGTTTATTGTGATAAAGATTTTCCCCAACAAGAAGCGTAGTTGAAACAAAAAATGTTGAACGAAATACAGAAAGAAATTAATTTAGTTATTTGGGCATGATTCACATCCTTCTATGATAAATCCATGTAAATCCAAATTCAAATGTAGTCAAAATGTGTAAGGAAGGATGTGAAGGATAATCAACTCCAAATATAAATGGGTGTGTATTTCAATAGCTACATTTAAAAAAAGAAATTAAATCAGTAGAGAACATAACGTGTCACAACAAGAGATGAAAATCGAGAAAATAAACAGTTTATAACATGTAATAGAAATTGTAATAATATAAAATGCAGTTTAGTCAACTGTCAAGTGTCAAGTGAATGGAGTAAAAGTCATATGAGTACTTTCCCGACTTTAGCATTATTCACATCATAATAAATATTGTAATTGTAGTTAGGAGATATTTATTGGTTAGTTAAATAATTGTAGAGACATATTTGAGGTTATCATCTCATGTTGAATCTTTCATAGGAAAATTGTTGCATATCCATAAATTTTTATTTCCATACTGAAGAATAAAATTGTTGTTGCACGGCCATAAAATCTAAATTCTATAGTTGAGAATTAAATGTGTTCATGTTTAAAACCTTTTTTATTACCTATATCATTGTTATCATCTGTAAAAAATATCATTTTTCACAATAAATAAAAATAGTGATAATTATACAAAGAGACAGCCAGTTATTAAGTAACATTATTTAAGTCTAGTTAAGGGTGTTATTCTGGAATTGTTTCAGTATGGTTATTGTCGAATCGGTGGCTCAGAGTTTAGTGTTTCGATCGGTAACACAGAAGTCATGGGATTCAAACTCTCACTCCGGAATTATTGGTATTAAGGCCTGTTCGCAGGGATGTATTAGCAACCATCCTGGTGTGCGTGCCTCGGATCGGAAAAATGTCAGCATGGTGCTAATGTGAGATATTAACATCGCATGATGTTTGGCTGTCCTAACTATAATGAGGTTTTTCAGGTTTCCCTCATTCCAGCACTGAATGGTGGTTAGGGCTTTTCAATGTAACTTGCCTCTGAGACGCAGTTGCGCCCTATTGAATAATAATTTGCCGTCCCCGCCCATATATTCCTTGTGATTACTTAAGTAATTTTGAAACTAGTGACGACATGCCCAAACGCAGGATGTCTAATAAAGTTCCACTTTTCTGCTCCCATATATTTTATGTAATACTTAAGACCAATTACACTGAAAGACATGAAATTAAATGTGATAAATCTTCAGTATGGGGACAAACTCACCTCGAAGGGCCAGAGGAACGCAATAATCGTCCAGGCCCAGGACATTATTCAGTGTTAATTATCGCGGATGGTGTGAATGGAGATGTCCCGTGGCGTGTCGACGGCGGCGGCAGCGGGGTTACGAGAAACGAGGAAGGCGTGCGGCAGCTCGCCCCAACGACCGGCGGGAGCGAGCGTGACGTCCCCGTTCGCGTGGCTCGAAAACGACGCCGTGGGGATCATAGCCGGAAATGGGCAGACATCGGTTAGGTTGGTAAGCCACGCGCCCGCTACGTGTTGATACACTTGTTCTCTGTCGGGCCCACTTCTCGCCGCCGCCGCCGCCGCCTCCGTGACACCGTGGCCCGCCACTTGTGTCCGTGATCCCTTACGGCTTGTTTACCACGACACGGGTTTACATCTCTCTGAACGGAAGAAAGATCAGCTGCTTAGGGGGTGATTTGTGTCAACGCATACTCTACTGATTCACTTGTATTTCCACAGGCTGTATACGCAGAAAGATAAAGGACTTTGGTAATGTGGTTTTCAAAAAATACTCTCGGAGAACGTAGTTTAGTGCTTGTGTTTTGTGGTTGATATTTACTCACACTTCTTGTGCACGCTGTCAAAAATAAGGTCTCTTAACAGTAACTATATACTGCCCTGGTCACTACTAAGAATTTAACTGTGATAAGAACATAACTGTATTAAGCAAGGATTTTGACCTGATCTAAAATTGTCGAAGAACTTCGACCACAGTTGTTGTATAGTTGTTCAACTTGAACACTGCTCTATTATACAGCTGACATTATACAACACGAGGTGAGGAGGATGTTTTGAAAGGATGTGGACTGATCGATTGCGCATGCGTGAGCAATATTTCAGTGAAGTACATGTTTAGGCAAGTTGAGCGAGTCCACAGACAGTGAAACATTGAAAAATTACTGACAGCGTTAGTAAGGTTTTTGGAGTTCTTTGTTGGTCTTTCTGCTAGTTGAATCGTTTTTGATCATATAGCGTTAAGCGTTGTAAGACAGTTTCTCATTGAAACAGCTCACATAGTTTCTTATCTAAACATAATATCTAAACGTGACAAGACAATCCAGTTTTTGGTTATCTATTGCCTACATAACATTTTAACTGTATCCGGTATACGATTTTGTTTCTGCATTGTTTAGTTTGACGCACAAAGTATGTAGTGTAACCACAAATAGTTGATGGCAGACCTGGGTCTAGCTTTGACTTCCAATTTACATCATTCAGTTTCTTGATTTGTCATTGCTTGTTAATGGCTTGAAACTTCTGCTGAGTTTACACCATAATAGAATTATCAATCCTTCCTATTGTTGGAACAAATACAACAAAAATTTCATTTAAAATTGCTTTTATCGAGGGATGTAACAATGTTTATATTTTTTATATAGTATGGCCCTTGGAGTATGCCGCCACTAATTTGTTCATTTTTGAATAAATATTTTTTTTCAAATTTACAAATGTGTGCTTCAGGAAAAAAGATCTACTTTCCTAACTTCATTGTTAATAACAATATTTTTCTTTATATTAAGAGACACCCTATACATTAAACAAAAATGTCAGATCTTGCTGAAAGTAAAATATTTGAATTATTGTAATATATTTCTTTTCTCAGTTAAGATTCAATGATTTTCATTTTCTATACGTTGAAGAAATCTCTCAGTGAAAAAACTATGAAATGTTTTCCAAAATTATGGAATATCCAAAAGAAAATCAGTCCAAAGAATAATAATTGTAAGACAGTTTTTCTTAACAGATAATGTAGGTATAATAAATAAGTTACCACAAATTAATTAATAGTCTTCTCGTATCATTTTTGGCAAGCCCAATACCATACAAAACGGAGTTCATAGATTGAAATATATTATGATTTATTTGTTATTATTGTTATTATTATTATATATTAACCGCCACGGTCATGCAGTGGGCTAGATCATGCTGTGGTAGCACTTCTCGGTCACACTGTCCATTATAGTCTGCATGGATTCAATCCCCAACTCCGGCACTGGCACTGTAGGTGGGTATAGTATAAGGTTTATAGAGGAGTAGGTTACCTGTTAAACGGAAGCTACGGCTCCCTTGGTTTGTGTCCATTGCTTTTGCAGTATTTTGTCGACTTTTGTGCAGTTATTGTGATGTACGTAGTTGAATTTGAAACTATTTGAAGTGTGGACGAATTTTTTAGAAAATTGATATTATTTAGTGGAAAAACTATTAAAATTTGTTTATTTTTATCAAAGTTTTAGAGACTTTATTTTTATACCGAGTATCTCTGCTATGAATATTTTTTGTCAATAGAAATTTACTCTTATTTAGAACAAACAAACGTGTTTAGAAAACACACACACATCTCATATATTTACAACTAAGGTTGCATTAAAATTCCAAAAAATTTCTAAAAATGTCTTTACAACAACTGTAGATACTGGGTACTCCCATAAATAGACTTAAAAACTTGTTTTTCAGCTATACACATTGCAGGCAAGGTACCGCCAACTCTAGAATCATTCCGTTGTTTAATTGTTTCATAGTAAGAACTGTACGTACATTTTTAAATAAATATGATAGTATGTCAAGTTCAAAAATCAGTTGTTCACAATGTACTTTCCAATTTAAATGTTGATCTATATATAAACTTAAAAATTGAAAATTATTGTCGCGATTAGATATGAGTTCATCATTTAAAGTTAATCTCAAATCAGAACAAGGCTATTGCCAATTGTGAAACCTCAACCGTGACTTTTTTCGGTATTTAAATAATGTAGTGAATTTTACAGAACCACTACATTGTATCTATAATTTATCATCTGATTGATTTGAGATTCAGATTCAGCCAGATTCAATTCAGTTTCCCTGGAGGAGAGTAAAGTGCCTGTTCTTCCACCTAACCCACATAATATGTATTAGGAAAAAGAATATGTAAAAAATATTTGTTTTCTAACGGCTAACATCATTTGGAATTTGTCAAAAAATGGTATTTAAAAAGACACGATTTAATATTCATTTCAAAATAATTTAGCTTCCATTCTTTATACAAATAACTCAATAAAATATGGATTTAAATCCATCCTTTTCCCGCGTATTAAATGCAAACATCTTATTGGTCCAAAGTTACCAGGTAACCTACTCCTCTATAAACCTTGGGTATGGGGTGTTTGCCTGCTTTTTTTCTATATGTAACCCCCTTGCTCACAGATTTGAATTTGAGGGTTGTCTAATTTAGTTATGATGTTTTTAATTATAATGACGCATCCTCAACAATATATGTGGAACAGTGCTTGGTAAGATTAATAACTATGCATTCATAATTTTCATTGTAGGACAACGCATAGAATAGTAAAGGGTTATTTTAGCATTCCAGACATATTAGGCCTATGACGTCAATCCATTCTTAGAATTCACGTAAATCGGTTCATTGTCTATACAGGAATAGAGGTTGCTTGGTAGTTAAATAGATCCCCTTCACCATTCAATAACGGAACCTATTTACAATAAGATAAATCCAATAATTGTAATTATAAAAGTGGAACTTATTATGTTCGAGTATTTTGAGACTCAATTAAATACTTGGCTAACCCTCTTTCAATCAAACAATTTACTAAAGGATTTAATAAAACACGCAACTAAGTGAAATCCAGAATTTAGTAATACTAATTCAGTAATAGTCCCAACCCAAATTTGGTATTGTATGCCCAATTGATAGTTAATTCCATATTAATTTGACCATTTGGTAGTTAATTAGGAGAGCTGATGACTCAAGGTTTAATGTCTCGATCGCTTAACTTAGAGGTCGTGTGATCGATTCCCCACTTCACCAGACCTTTTTTAATAAAATGGTCTACTCGTAGATTAAGGCTTCTTCGCAGGGATGAGTTGGCAACCATTCTGGCGATGGATTAGGATGGGAAGAATGTCAGCTTGATGTTAATGTAAGATTAAAATCAGTTGATGTTGGACTGTCCCCCTAACTAATGAAATTGTTCATTCATGCCCTCATTCCAACACTGAATCGTGGTTAGGACATACCAACCTATGTCGTTCCTGAGACACAAATGCGGGCCGCGAAATAATATGCCGCCCCATCTCCCACACAAGCCTCAGACCTTCGAGCTAACTCTTAAAGTGATTAGAATGAGTGGTAGAGATATTATTATTATTATTATTATTATTATTTTTTTTTTTTTTTTTCTTTTGTGGTAGAAACTGGTCAGGGCTTGCAACGAGCCCCGACTCATCGCTGCAGCCGTGCCAGAAGTCCAGGTCGTGACTGCAACTACTCCTCCCCACCGGTCGGTAAGTAGTTGCAGGTTCCCAAATCGTGTGCCCTCAGTAGACGTAGTGACCCCAGGATGACTGATTTCTGCATCCGACTTACTAGGATCTCGGCAGAGTTCCTGCAAGCCGGAATGGTCTTCAGTTCAGATAGCAGCGTTCTGCGAACTCCTCCTAAAACACCGATAATGAGGACTCTATTATTATTATTATTATTATTATTATTATTATTATTATTATTATTATTATTATTATTATTTTAGTTTCTTTTTTGTTAAAACCCAGTCGACCGATTCCCTGGCTCCGATTCTCAAGGTCGGGCGCTGGTGGTTACCAGAAGTTATTCCCCACTTCCGTAGGGTAAATAACTACTGAGTCCGGGATTCGTGTGCCCTGAGCAGACGTAATGAACCCAGATTGTCATCTGTCTTCTTCGGGATAGAAGATTTGCTGAATTTCAGCATGCCGGTTAACGGTTCGGTTATCTTCAATTCCGAAGGCAGTGTATCTCTTGCTCCACCGAGAGCTCCTATAATCTGTACCACAAGCTTCACAGTATATTCTGGATAGAGTCTGCGGAGTTCGCAAAGAAGGTCTCGATGTTTCGTCGATTTCTTCTCCTATTTCAAGACAATGTTGGTGTCGGCAGGAGCCGAGAACTTGATGACAAACATTGTCTTGATCTGATGGTCGAGGAAGATTACATCAGGCTTATTTGCGCCGATCTGCCTAAGAGTGGGATATGAGTAGTTCCAATAAATTCGGCACTTCTCATTCCCCACAACGGACTCGGGCATATCCCTCGGAGCGTATGGCAACACTGGTGTTTCGTCTATCTCGTACGAGTACCGTAGAAAGTAGTAGAGCACTCGTAAAGCCGCAGTATGTCTATGGATATAGGGCGAGACTGCATATGCGGCACAAGCGGAGAGCAGATCCATAATAATTGTCTCCGGTGCCCTATGGCCCTGCAGTTGACATCAAGGACCTCCATACCTAAGACCACCAAACCATTACGAATCCCTCGCGATTTAAATCCCGCTGACCTTAAAAAAAAACAAAGGTCACACTTTCGGATAAGCCATGGTACGCAGGCTCTTTATTGTTGTTATTATTATTATTATTATTATTGTTGTTGTTGTTATTGTTATTAGTATTGTTATTATTATTAATATTTGGGAGAAAAACTAACAACATTCATCTTTTTTAATATAGAAATGCAGTAAAATAATCTTGCTTCCAAGCATTAGCGCATCTTGATGCCACCTTCAACGTACAATATGTACTTATTTCACGGCTCCTATTGAAGCATAATATGTAATTTGTTTAATTATTTTAATGCGGCGTTTAGTAGTAGTAAGTATATAATAAATCCAAATAATTCAAAGTGCATTACATACATATAACTACTATATATAATGAGAATTAGATAAACAGTTTATTATGTTCTGTATAGTTCTTGATTATTTTAGTGGGTAAGTTTATTTTAGATTGTCACGTATAGAAGTTTTCAGGAAAATACTGGACAAATGAAATGGCTTATGTTTATTATGCCAACTAAAATGTGTGTTTTAATTATGTCAGTGCTATAAGAATGAACTGTTTTCATTTTAATTAGAAAGAGACGAATCTAGGTTTTACTGGTTATACCTGGTACATAAATGACACTGAGATTACAAATTAGTAGGACAAAGTGATATTATATAATAAGCGCTCTTCGTTTGCATAAGGCGTGTTGTTTTATTAATCGATGAATCTCGTCACGCCTATAGTTATCTAAAAACACCACTAATTTTTTACTAGAAGAACATTGGTACATTGGTAGTACCTAGTACCCAAGATCCCTAAACAAGTAGGTTACCTCAGTTCTATGTTTGTAGGAGAGGGTGTTGCGGTGTACACCGGGATGAGCGACGTCATCTGGCGACCTTGCCTCTCACTCTTTTTATGTACATCATTGTCTCTCTCATAATGTCCTAATGTGTTTAAATTTGACAAGAACTGAATAATCTCAATCCTGATCCTGTTTTGTGAACCAAGTGTAGAATTACAATAGATTAATAAATACGCACTTAGGTAAGTAAACCAGCAATAATTTCTGTCAAATTACGTTGTACTTCACTTAAAAAGTATTCCGCCCCAAATGCTTGGGCTATGTCATTATTTAAAGTGACCGAGGCTGTAATGTTTTATGTAGGATGAAAATATAAAATAATTTGATCTTTCAGCAAAATGCCAGGGTGTCGATGTGCTGTTGCTACATTCCATAATAGTCTGGAAATTACCAAAGCTCTGAACAAAGATGTGTTATATCACAGGTTTCCGAAAAATCCAGTTGTGAATGCAATGAATCAAATATAATTTGAGTTACATAATAAAAATAAAATATCTGCAGTTATACCTAAAACTTAATTAAAAGTGAATAACAAAAATGTATTATTCTTAATAGATTATTGCAGTTTTTCGTTTCTATTATTTTCAAACCATTTAGAATCCGTACAAGACAAAATAACTATATATACATTTTCATGTCATTTCTTAAAGTTCTGAAATTGTATGATATAAGTATTTTGCACTAGTACTAATAATTTATACCTACTAGTATTGATTTCTGAATTTGATAGATCATTCATATCATATCTACATCGTTAATATACACATATACCTACCATATCTAGGAGGTCTGCATAAAAGTTTGTAGTTGTGTTACGTATTTTTTATTGATTTTACGGTTTAATGTTTATCTGTAAAACGTTTTATTATGTATACATGTATATAATACATGTATTTTAAACTGTTATAGTAAAATTATACTCTTAAGCATCATGAAATGCAATATTTACCAGTAATCATCAAAATTTCCTGCTTTCTGGACGCCAGATGACGTAACCTCAAACTAACCAATAGAATTTTTTCTCGAAACTGAGGTAACCTACTTGTTTAGGGATCTTGCCTAGTACCCTCGAATATAGCATACATCAACCAATGCTACAAATAGTATTATGTGTAAAACTGAAATTAATAATATTTCCCATCTCTACCCCTAACTCTAATCACAAGGATTACTACGAAGGTCTGAGACTTGTGTGAGATAGGGGCGGCATATCAATATTCTACGGCTGTATTTGCGCATCAGGAACGATTTACGTTGGTATTCCCTAACCTCATCATTTAGTGCTGGAATGAGGGCAATTTGAAAAGCCTTATTAGTTGGGAGACAGTTAAATACCAACTAGTTTTAATATCTCTCATTAACACTAAATTGACATTCTTGCCATCCTAGGCTATCGCCAAGATGGTTGCCCACCCATTCCTGCAAACTACCTTTGAGTTGAGCAATTGAGACACTAAACCCTAAGCCACCGGCTCGCCAAATTTTTTGATACATTAAAAAAATGAACCATGCTCTGGTCTATTTGTTAATTTACTGAAGGATTAGGTAGTAACTTATGTCATTAATAAAAATTACAAAAAATATAGGGCCTAGTACTGATTCATGAGGTGTCCCAGATTATCCAAATATCCTGTTAGATAATTCGTATTTTAAGACTATCTTCTATTTGATGGCTACAGTAAAAAAGATGATCTTTCAGGTCTTTTCTTAGAAGTCGAAGTACTTGCAGTTGCTCGTATTCTTTTATACATTATTGTGTAGTTCATTCTTTGCAACACAATGATGTCACAAGAATTGTTTAATGTTAAATTTCAAACTGTATTAATTTATTTTGAATAACTTTGAAAAAGTATTATGTTAACAAAATCCAGACGAACAATTGTGTAAATCGTATTAAAATGAATGTTTTCTTTTCCAGTACTGTGGCGCGGAATCTAACCTTATCCAGAAGTTCTAGGCTCTTGTAAAGTCCCTCAGCAGGTAAGCGGCTTTCCTTTTCATAATGTACTTAAGAGGATATTTTTCTGCAAAACAATGAAAACGCACTTAACTCTTTAATGCCTGAATTAACTCGGTTGTATAATACGATAACGCTTAACTGAAGTAAGAGGTTTAACGTAAATCTTGAATTGTAGGAAAGTTTATGACTATTATCGTACATATTATAATCGGAGAATATCTTGCTGTCAGTGGTTAATTTTAGGAAACCTAATTATTCACAATAATTAATATTCAATTAATTAGTAATTTATTTATTTTACATGAAAAGGTTGTAAGGGAGGGTGAGGCAAGTGAGCCATAGGGGGCAAGTGCGTCTGTATCAACGGGTGCATCGTGTCCATAAAAAACTCACTGAAAAATATTGAAACTAAGGCAAATATCGATATTTATAGTTTTTGGCACGTTGTGATGTTATATACGGTGAATTGCGTAAGGATTTTTCACATTTTAAACGCAATATTTAGATATTCTATTATGAACACAACATAACCTTATATTTTAGTAATACCGCGTGATATTTACATTGTTGCCAAATGTATCTGTTCTACTTGAATTTATTTTTAAAAATTTTGAGGTCACGTTGGTCACGCAAATGAGTCATAGGTATGACTCATTTGCCCCACAGTAGTATAAATTGTATGTTGAAAAAGTGAAAAAAAGAGGAAACTTAAAGGAAAGGAAGAAAAATGCATCAGCAATGGCAACAACAATGTCAGAAGAAGAGAAAGCCACAATATGCGTTTACTGTCACGAGATATATGGAGACACTTGTCACGAAGAATGGATGATGTGCATAAAATGTAGTGCCTTGATGCACGAGGAGTGTTCAGATAACGAACCAAGTATCAATAATTATGTTTGTGACAACTGCCGATAATAATTTATATAAGGACTCACTTGCCCCCTATAGGTGATTCACTTACCTCAATTTTTTTAAAAGTCTTACGTTTCATAAGGACTTAATATTTTGTACGTTTTTTAAGGTTAAGTTGTTTCTTAAAGATTATAGTTTTTTTTATTCAATATTCGTTGTTTAATTTCTAAAACTAAAAAAGTTTTTAAAAACCTTAAGGTGTCTCACTTGCCCCACCCTCCCCTACTTAAAATATTTGTAAAACACGTATCGTATATTTAGAATAAAACAGAAATTATTTTAATTCAAAATAACCCAACCAATACAGAATGGTTTAATTAACGTTTATATTTCGTTTATACAAGTAGTGTATACGTTGGAATTTCCGCGCATTAGTCGTATACCCATATTTGGTATTTCATATGAAAAATATAATATATTTCTTATTATATTAAACATGGCAAGTATTTTCCAAGTTCTCTGTGCTACTTTTATATATTTCTGAAATAGTCCTTTATGATATACCTACGTATAAATAACGTTTCGTAAAAAAACGTATCTCATAAACGTTTATTAAACCATCACGTGTGGCTTGGGAAGGTTATTAGCTTTTATTGTGCTTGCCTAACATTATAGATTTTACACTGCCAGCTGAGTCGGCACCAAAAGCTGTTCCTGTGTAAGTACTAATCCTAATCATTTTTTGTATCATATGGGACAATCACTGTCCGTGTTCAATCCCATGGATATTCTAAATATTAATAATGGACAAACTCTTTCGAGATTCAGACATTCAGACAGATTCTGGAATAACATACATAACAATAAATCCTTACTACCTATTAGTGGAATAATTACATGTATTTGCTTAACAGTTTTAATTATGTTAATATTTCTATGAACTTCCAGCAACGTATAATAAATAAATAATTTTGAAAAGAGTACAAAAACTTTCTGGGTACAGAAAGAATTATCCCTTATGCTAGTGACTATGAGATAGGAGAATGATATAATGCAAAAATTTACCCTCAGCAGTTTTTTATGTTAATTTTATATCTTATATCGCCTAGCCATTTTCTAGAAACAAATATATTAAAATAGTAAAAGAGTTTGTGCCAAAGCCTCCAAAGGAAACAACAACACAGCTATACAGACATCGATTTTTAAATGAAGAAAATTATTTAGGATTGTATAGACCTGGAGGAAAACTATTGAAAATGAGAAAAATAAGATACTACGGAGGAGCAAAAACTTCGAAACATCGATGTCTGTAGCTCCGTAGTTGTTTCCTTTGGGGATTATGACAAATTTTTAAGCAAAATATAATGAAAGTTACATGATACAATTAGGACCATGCATAAATTTTACATGGTATCAGAATGTAAATCGAATATGATCGATCTTTGGTTCCACTGTTCTGCACCCCGTCTTTTATCTCACTTATTATACTTTGTTTCTCATACTTTAGATATAACTAAGTGTTGGTGTGGGTTCATGTGAAATTTCGAACCTTGAAAAGGCGCATCGTGACTATTATTTTAACCACTGCAGTGTTTTAATAAGTCTAAACTATGTCGACAAAAAAGTTGACATGAAATAGAACCCAAAATTGCTTCGTAATGACTAAG
Organism: Pogonocherus hispidulus; assembly: GCA_963924545.1. Lineage (NCBI taxonomy): Eukaryota > Metazoa > Arthropoda > Insecta > Coleoptera > Cerambycidae > Pogonocherus > Pogonocherus hispidulus. The sequence goes on along the minus strand of OZ004696.1, from coordinate 14,830,450 downwards.
AAGAACAGACAAGGAAACAGGTTTGGTCGGAGTACACGGTACATTTAGGTCATTAACTTTCTTTTATTTAAAGAATACTTAGTAAGTTTTAATATTAGCTCCAAGTTGATTACAAGCATGTAGATAAAATGTTCATCTGATATAATTTTCATAATCAATATTTTAAGTTATTATTATAAATACATTCGTAAAATGAACCATCCTTTGCTATTATTCTATCAAAATTGGTAAAGGATTTAAGATACATTCCCCTTAAAGTAACGAGGCACATCGTTGTAGAATACCCTAGGATTTAAAATAGGTGGTACCGATTCTTTAATGATCCAATACTTTCATGTTATCTTTATTCAACGACTAGAAGTAATTGAAATTGTAAATGATTTCTATATCGTAAATAAACTAAGCAAACAGATGGCATAGTAAGCAACATAATGTCAAAGTTACAGATATAAACAAATTAACCAACCACTGCGCAGGTAGCCGCCGCACGTATATACAAATAATAATATGAATGTCCCTAATTATTTATGTAGTTCTCGATAATTTACTACTTATTTGGACTACAGATTTAAATTATCCAAATATTTAGGTATGTCAGGAACCGCTTTTTACTTATGAATAAGTAACTGTATAAAATTAGCACAGTTAATCATTTTAGAAGCTTTTAACTAACCTTTTTTATAATTACGGTAATATTTCTCCGCTAGCTATTTTCAATTCGTCCTCAAAATATTCTGAAGATACAAACATCACTTTTAAAACTTAGTTGATGGATTTTTATTCATGTCAGCTATTCAAATTTGATTGCTCCTGTTAATTCTATCCAGCAATGTGCATATTGTTTGTGCCAAAACAAGAGCAAAGAATTATAGAGAAAATTTTATAATGCTACGAAAATTGATCCCACTAGCCATCAATATGTGGGAATCATATTGGCATATGTGGAATTATACTATTATTTATTAATTCGTTATTGATAGCCTGGTTTCGTTTGTAAATTACAATAACTGGCCATGGAGGAAAAAATAGGTACCTAGTTATCTATACCTAGTTACCTAGATGTTTCTATTGTTTGATATATACAGAAAATTTACATGGTTCAGAAGAATCCTCATATATTTATGATAATGTAATATTTCTACCTCTAATTCTTGTCACAATAAATAGCCTAAAAGTAAGAGATTTGTGTGGGAGAGGGGATGACATATTACTTTTCTGAAGACCACTATTGTATCTAGGAACGACTTAGGTTGATAAACCATAATCATCATTTAGTGCAGGAATTAGGGAAACCTGAAAAATCACATTAGTTAGAAAACGTCATGTCCATGTTACCTCTCACCTTAACATTTGGTGCATATACTTCTTGATACATTACGCAGTGTTGATGATTGCAAACTCATTACATTCTACGTACTAGCATAACATAAAGGTCAGAATGGGATTAAACATTATTGCTTCTACGTACTGTCGAACCCGCTACCTCAGGATCTAAAGACGATGTGTTTAAGTCCTGAGATACCGTCTCGATAAAACATTTATATCATAATATAGAACTTTAAAAAAATATATATGTAATACGTTAGGTATTGTAAAGGGAAATAAAAATAAGAATTCCTTGAGTGATATTTTAATTTGACATTAAGACGCAACTTTGAAAAATTAGAGATAAGAAAAATAAAGTCCTGGAAAAGCCTCACGATTATCCAGGGGAATTAAATTAATGTTTTTAACAAGGTACATTTAAATTTACCTTGCGTCAAATACAGACGTATGAAAAATACATTTGAAAATTCTGACAAAAATTCAACATCCAAATACAAATTAATCTGTAAATAAAAAAATTCTTAAATGGTGTTTCTTCAAACAAGTATGTATCATACATCACATTAGAAGTGGGTCTTATTTTCTGCCTAGCAACACACTATTGTTTAGTGTGACATGCACCTTTTATTCAGTCTAAAGGCTTTTTCACAATAGTATTAATGTTAGTGGCAGTAGTAATATATCATAATATCAACCAAAATAGTTCGAAAAGGCAACATTGCATTACTCTGACATCTCCAGGGAAGTCACCACATCGTTCATCAAGACCAACCACCAGACACTCACCGGTTTCGCGGTTATTATACGCTCCTCGGAGTGCCATAGGTAGCGGACTCGATGAACGATGCTACGACAGGATTGCTTCAAGGGCATCTGGTATGTTAGTAGTGGTGAGAAACACACAGTAATGCCCTCTTTGGGTCTTTGCTACTATTCGTCTAACAATTATTGTCTAATTGACAGACAGATAGCGACCTGCTTTTCCGCAAGTGCCGTTACAGCATCAGTGATCTCTATTGTCTTTGAGGAAGACTTTCCTACTTATTTACTTGAGGGAGATGCCGAAAACAACTACTCCACGGTCAATGTACCCCGGCTGGAATTCCATTACTCCAGCATCTTATAATGGAGGTCACTGCTGAAATGGCACTTGCGGGAAAGCAGATTGCTGTCTGTCTGTTAATTATACAACGTTTGTCACAAAGATAGCAGCAAAGACCAAAAGAGGGCACTACGGTGTGTTTCTTATCACTACTACTAAAGTAATATTGTTAACACCGAAATATTTTTGGATTTCTTGATACCTATATACCGGCAATAATACCTACCTGCCTAATATAAATTAAGCAACATTGCATGCGCAATTACAAACTATCGAAAGCACATGGTGGGATGGGCAAAAATGAAGCACTGAATGTTTGATATATAGAAATTTTGGTATTTCATAAACAGTAATCAAACAACATCTCCTCGTCTCAGGCAAAATCTTGACGAAATTATAAATTCAAAGTCTTAACAGATGAAAGAAGCTATTATAAATGAATTAATCTATTAGCATTGCTGTGGACTGTACATCAACTAACAGTTCAACATCTCCGTTATCATAAAATGGCGTTATAAAATTTGTGGCTATAGTTTCTTACGTACGTTGAAATTTCAGAAAAAACAAGGTGAAAACATATATAAAGAATTTAAATAAACGTTGACAATAACTTAAGTTAAACTTATCCTAATCTTCGATAATAACGTTGCTTGTTGCAATTCTACTTAGAATTTTATGTTGAGCTAGCTTGGATCCAGGTCAGAACCAACGAGTTCTGAAAGTTGAAATTACCTCTATTTCATGGGTTTATATTGTACGAGGCGTTGGTTGGATACGGTCAGTACCGAATTCACATGTTTGGTTGAACGGAAGTCAATGTGTTGCTGAATAGCACTGAAGTGAATTCAGTTCTACTTATCAAAGGAATACTTTGATGAATATAGGTTTAAGCAATGAAGAACGAAACAAAAAGCACTGTATTCTTATTTACTGTTTCAAAGACTTGAAATCGATTATCTATTTAAATAGTGCCAGCCTCCCTTTCTTTATTTTAAATGAAGAAGTTCAACACAAAAGTTGTGGCAGTTGACGTATTTCTTGGCGCCGTTATTCTTGGCACTGGTCGTGACTCTGGATGATATAGTGCCGAGCGAGATTACCGCTTTTTAGCCATATCATCGCTGTAAACCGGGACGCCTCGTAAAGCTTGACCTCGCGTTTTGCCTATCCCACCAAAAGGCGGTGGGCCTTCTCCTGTTCTTTCAGGGTCTGCTGGCAAGACCCTATTCTTCTTTTTCTTCTGGCGCTTTTCTTCGCTTCTTTGTTTTTGGCCACCGTCTAACCCACCGGGGGCAGTCAGGTTTTGGGAATTTTGTCGGGTTATAGGTTAGGTAGGAATTGCTATGTAGCATAAGGAATACCGCCAAGACGAGCCCAAGGGCTCATGGTCGGTACGAGGACATGGTAAGGTATTTGCAGTGAGATTTCGCCCGGGCCGAGCGCGCTGCCGTGTGTGAGTCCACGGAGCGGCCAAGCCGCGAGGGCTTCTCGTTACCCGCGAGTCGTGGGAGTTTCTCTTTTTGTCTCTTCTGTGCTGCGTGGCTGCTTATCTGAAAAAAATAAAGTGTTTATTAGTTGATTCTTACCCGAGATGGGAGTTGCCGGATAGTGTTCCCATTACTGCAAACATCTTCTACATCTGCTCCATCATCTGTGTCATCTTCGCAAAGTCTGCTGTTGGTGGAGTTGCCCCCGTCTTTGCCTTTGGCGCCTCGGCAAAGGTTTTCTGGTTCTTGGGCTTGAGGAATCTGGGACATTCCCTATAGCTGGCTGGGTGGTCCTCTCCGCAGTTGGCGCAGTTTGCATCAGGTTCCTCCCTGGACTTGGCACACGTTGTTGTTGGGTAGTCTTGTCCGCATTTCACACATTTCGGGGCCGCCGTGCAATTGTTGGACTGCCCGTGGCCGAAACACTGGCAGCGGTGACACTGGGTTGCCCCGTCGGCTTTTTTGGGGCTCCACCTTCACGACTAGGTGGCAGCACCTTTTAATCTCCAACATTTTCGATTCGGTCGTTGGCAGCTGAACGAGTACGAGAGGCATCTCCTTCCTCGTACGCCTGGAAATCATCCTATTTGTTGAGACACGGTTAAACCCTTGACTTCTCAGGTCCTCTTCAATATCTTGGACGGGTACTTCAATAGGTAACCCGCGTATAACGACTCTTTGTCGCTTGTTTTCCTCAAGGATAAACGTGTGGTAGCCTAGGTTCGTTTCCCCGAAGTACTTAGTCAGATTTCTGTGGTCCGTTATTGTTTCATGTGTTATCGCTACCCCATCGCTGGTAAGTTTCGCTTTCACGAAACTTCTTTTCTCCTCTTTTAGGTCTTTTGATACCTTGTTTCAGCTACCCGCTTCTCGGAGTATTATCGGCGTGATTTTGTGCATGCCCTTGCCGGCTGGTGCGGCGTTTTGGGGGCGGTTTGTGTGCTCTAAAATCCCGAAAAGCGAACATTCTATATATTGTTCTGTTTTTTGGATAGGCCGTTATTTCACAAGTACATTGATATAGGCTTTACTGGTTCTGAATCTGGTTTCGTTTACTAGTAATAATAGTTTACGAATAGTAATAATTAATAATAAAGCAGATATGCCCAAAACTTTAGTTCAAAAGCTATGAGTTCAAGTGAATGACAGAAGTTTTTGTGGGATACCGTTTTAGGCAAACATTCCTTATTATTATAAATATATCTAGCAACATCTATATAATTGTATTCTTCTATGGTCTATAGAGGATACTCTATCTATGAAAAATGCAATATACCGGGTATTTTATTTAAAAAATATTTGGTTTTTTCGATTTTTCGATTATACTGTACTTATATAGTTTAATGTCATCATGAAAAAGCTTTAGAAGAAGTTACTTCACAGAAAATTGGATGATACTGATATTTTTTTAGTAATACTAGGTATTACTTCTGTACTATTTTGAAGTAAACGAAATAAATATAATTGCCTTTTGCGCAGCCGCCTTTGTTCAGCAAATTGTTTAATCCTGGTGGTTGCTCAGAGCCTTTATTTAATATTAATTAAAAGCATATAAACATCAGAACAGTACATTCATATTATACTTAATAAGTCTTTAGAAAACCCTTTTTTGATTAAGCAAAATTTAAATATATTTGCTTTGCTTGTAAATAGTAACACAAAGTTATCAACTTTTAGGGATTGATAATTAATTATGAAAGAGAAAAGCTTGTAGATGTTTTTAATAATAACTTGTGCAAGTGAAGCTTTTACTGGGGAATTAATGGAGAGTTAGAGTTATGGGTCATTAAATATTCTCATAAAGTAACATTTTTTATTGCCTCTTTAATTAACCTTCGTACTTGAAATGTTTCTTATAGGTGTTTTACTCTCCTCAAAGATTGGCCATCGCCGAATGTATCTGGTTTTGTAATTTGCATCTCTGAGATCTTCACGGCCGTAAAGTGCACGGAAGAGAATATTTTGTTTTAGTGAGCTTAACTATTTATCCATCTTTTGAAACAAGTTTGTTTGAGAACTGAATGACGTCCTGGAGTTCATTGAATGTTCTACTAAAATCAGCATGATATTCAAACTATACTTTTTAATCTCCCAATGGATTGTTGAAATCCCATCCCTTTTGGTTCTAAACTTGTTGTTTTTTTTCTAGTGCATGGTTTATTTTAGATTTATACATTTTAAGATCCGTGATATTTTTTTGTTGTATTTTGTATAAGCACATGTTTTCCTTTTTGTATTGTTTATTGTCCATGTATATTTGATTTTGACCAACTATTCTTCATTTTGTTATTTTTTTAATGTTTCTATAAAAATAATGTTAAACCAACCAGCTGTTATAATAATTGTTGAATAAATACAAATGTGTTTTCAGTTTTAAACTAAATTTTCATTAGAGTTTGTTATTTTCGCTTAAAGAGTTGGTCAGTAGCCATTTTGATAACGGAAATAAACATTTTCGAGGTGTCAAATCAAGAAGTGACTTTTTCAATGTGATAATTTGATTTTAGGTTACGTAATATTTCAAAAAATATATTCCTGGCTGCTTCTTTTACCGAACTTATTTTCCAATATGTTGTTATGTTTTCTGATTTGGCAAAATATCGAATAAAAGAATGTTTCTTATTGCCTTATTCGACAATGAGCGCTATGAACGCATAAATGTTATTTAGAATTTCTAAGTGTTCGCTTCGTTACTGTCTAAGATAAAACAGAATATCTCCCAAGAAAATAAGAAACATCAATAAACAGACATGTTATATCTCTTTTATTACACCTTGTTTCTTTCTACTGCATTCCCTGTAGCTGAGATAATTCTCGAGCCGGAAGTGGAATATTAGTATAGTTACTTGTAAGTACCTTGTTTCAGAACGTCGTGAGTCGCTAGATTTTCCAATGGTGTATTTCTGATTTTGCGCTGTGCAGTTTTTGCAGGGTAAATGCAATCCATTTTCAGTGATAGGTTATGAGAAATTGCATTGTCTCTGAATAACTAGAAGATATTAAGATTGATGATCCGGCCGATAGGAATCTTTCCGGGGAAAGCTTCAACGTTTCACACAATAGTGAAATAAAATGTAATTTAAATAAGAGGGGATGTTATTATTTATTCCTTTTTCATGGATTTTTGAGATTTGGATCGACGCGGGCCTCTCGCGATCGCGGCCAAGTTGGCGCAACTTTTAAGTAGGGGGAGAAGTTTGGGGAGGGGTCGCGCAACAACGGCGCGTTATTTGGCTCCACACCGTCACCGTGCTCGTACGCCAACTTGTGTGTCCCGGAATCATGCAATCGTGAACACGCGCACGACTGTATCCGGAGTTTGAGCGCCTCTTCAGTGACTGTGCTAATTGGTGTTTTTTGTTGTGACAGAGATTTGGATTTATATTTTTTCTTGGTCACGTTGGACTACTTGTGTTCACAACGCTGGAACATTTACGGCCCATTGTGGCTTCTATCACCACGCTCATTGGGAACTGTGAGACTATGGAAGCCACATATTGCGTCGGTACTGATGTTGATGTTTGCAGGATGTTCGACCAGTACTTGTATAAGGTACGATATGTTTTTCTATTCGAAACTTTCTGGGGGTTTAGGTTGTCCCGCATGGGTTTGTGGGCCGTTGGAATTTTGAGCGTCGCGCGCAAAGTTTCGAGGTTGGGGTTGATTCGTGGGATTGATATCTTCTACAGCGGCAAGAAATTACCTAAAATATTACTACAGCAACTCAGATTTATTATATTTTTTTATCAATAGACACAGTGTATAGAATATCTCATCATCAATTTAAGTATCCGTATTCTACCTACTGTCCTCAATTTTATTCGATTTCATAATACTATAGCATACTTAAATTTAATTATTTCAATATATAACTTAGTTTTAAGTTAAATAATCTTACTAGTATGCGATTTTTTTGTCGAACCGCTATTTACTCAGAATCGTAATACAAAAGCAAGTAACTAAATAGAAGACTTTACAAGATAGCAACTATTACACTATTTTTATCAGATACGCAAGATATTGATAATTTGGAAGGTATTTTATCGATTATAATCGTTTTATTAAAGTAAATACTAGTACTACTATACCCGATGATTAGATTGACTTCAATACTATCAAAGTAATATCAGCCATATATTTTTTAACCGTGACAGAAATCGTTTAGACTATCGTATTACAAGAATCTGTATTGAAGAGATAATATATGTTTGATAGTTAAAATCTTTTGGTAGTTGGAAGAAACGTTATTCCATAAGCATAATACATAGTTAATAATTCCTTAGGTATATTCCACTACAAATGTATGGATAATATTTACGCAGTTCAGTTTAACTGCTATATATAATATTCAGTTCTATTCTAAAAATTGTCTGTTCAATATATTTGGTTCACTCATTTGTTCCAATCAAGTAGTTGGTTAAAATTTCATCAGGATGTAATAAATAGTTCTTGATTGTCCCTTTCTACAAACGTTATTCATTAGGGACCAAGTCTTTTTAAGATTTCTACATTTAGATAACAATTCATAATGTTTAAAGTATTTTCCAAGTAATTTGATTTCATTCATTTACTGATCCTCGTTTGTCCGGCTTCACACCGCCGAGAAATATAAACCGAAGAACTTGAAACCATCTTGTTTAAAAAAATTAGAACATGACATTCAATCGTTTTTACCTGTGATGTCAAAGGCAATAAGAATGTATTGATCTAAAAATCTATTCTCTGTTGTGTTCAGCATTACAACAAGTTAGAGTGTCACTTAGTTTACTATTTCATATTTCTTAAGGTTTGCTTTAATAAATAATTGCAACATTTCACCTAACTATGACAAAGAAATTTAAAACGAAAAACATAAAATAAACACACGTTTCATTAAATAAGGACAGGGAAGGTGTATAAGAAAATCAAATAAATAACATAAGATTATTCTCTTCTGGTCTCTTTTAGATATGCATTTCATGGTTAATTTTGTTTTTTTAAGGTTTTTTATAATAAATTATACATTTCTAGATAATCCTATCCACAGTCTCCCAAGGTATTGACAAGGAATAAAAGCTTTCGTATTTATTAAATGAAGCTTGATATAAGTAAAACAAGATATATTTCTAATATGAAAATTAAGAATATTCAAATATAGTTTAAAATTATGTTAAATTAATGATTCGGATGCAAATTAATCAAATTTTGAATTAATTTTCATCATTACTTAATGCATAACATATTTTTTTTATTCAACCACAGTTGTCTCTGCAACCATATGTTCTTGTTTCACTAAACACGTATGTGGCGTCAAATATTTTAAATATTAATCCCCATAAACGGTGTTATTAAAATATATAACTGGACTTGAATATTAATATTTTAAAATATGCATTAAAGGTAAACAATTTACAGTTACAAATATTTGTTAAATTTTTCCGTCAAAAACAATATAGTGTTTATAGGTGCCTTACGGATTGAGGTATAATCAGATTTCTATATGTAAATCGTCACCTTGCCGCTCTTGTATGACACAAAATAATCTTAAAATATAAGGTGTAGTATAAAAATATGATGGTTGTTTATATTTACTATTCTTAAAGGATTATGATTTTCAGCATAAGGCATAAAATATTGCAATAGTATTTTGATTTACTGCCGGTAGGCAAGTCTTAGTAAATAATTGTGAAATCATTAGATCTGCAACACCTGGTATATTATTGTAAAACATGTACCTATGCAATTATTAACAAATGCACCGGAAGTAGTACTTATAGGCTTATATAATAATGCAGCATTAATTATACTCACAGCTTTTCCAGTTGAGAGGTTCACTTAGAAATCGCATGTTTTATCACTTAGCGTTTTATGACTCTCTCAAAAATTCATACCGACCACAATTTTCCGGGCGAAATTTTTATTTTTTTGAAATCTGGTTAGTACTTGGAACTGAGCCATCTTGGATTAACTTTTCCGAGCAGTTAACTTTTGTATAGTGGAAGACATACCAGGAAAAATATACCAAGTGCCTAATTTATATAAATAATAAGAGAATTTGTCACAATGAATATTATACAAACTAACCTTTACACTCGATCCTGCAGAATTCATTGTAATATCGATCTCAACGTAATTGACAATAGGAGGGTAATAATAACTTTAGATAAATGAAACTTCATTACCAACTCTCAAATTTTTATATCCCCTAGAGAGAATATAACTTTTCCGTTTCCATTGTTAAAACTTTGTTATTGTGTACTACTATACTATTTTAAAGTGCTTCGTCATAACCATTACCGTTATTTTATATTATGTTCTTCGTCACCAGCTGCGTTTTGACATAGCTTTTACTTTAAACACAAAATGTTCATTATGATAAGTACATTACAATTATGCTGACTAGCTGACAATGGATAAAAGTACAGTAAATAATCAATTTTCAACATTTATATTCTGTATGTAAATTATCTTGTATAGATGTACCAGAACTAAATAAAAATAAAATACTTTTAATGCAGCATTCATCTATTCACAAATACCATTATATTTATAAAAGGAAATATTTCTTTTATTTGTCCAAATGTAAAATTCCCTATAATTTCCCTTCCGATTTCTTTGATGGTGATTCTTTTCTAATGTGTGTATTTTCAAAAATGTAGCGAAACAGAGCACATTTTTAACAATATCCCTATTTATTTTCACATTTCTGTATGCAGCAAAATATATTATCATCATAACGGGTCACCAATTTTTATTTTCTGAGTAAATAATATTTTTCTTGATTTACATTAAAATATCAATTATACATAATTATAACATATTAATTAGATATGATACGAGTATATACTATAACAATTTCATTGAAATCAAAGAAAACCAATAACTAACATGATGTTTTTAAATTTTCTGAATGGCAGTATATAAGAATAGATGAATTGAAATGTTTCTGTTCTAGTTTCGGAATAACAGTATTCTTTCTTATTGCAATAAAACTCAATTTTATAAAATTTTGTGATAGCAAAAAAATATGTAAAAGGTAGGTAATGATAATGAATAATATTTAACGCAAGACATAACTATATTACCTATTTCTAGACCTATATTTTTATAGGTAGACTTACATAATATCTGTTATGTGAGTATCACTTATTTTTGTACAGAAAATCTGTTTTGTTTTAAAAGAACATCGAAAGAACATCATCAACGGATAGCGGCCATTATGACGTCTTTTATGTCGACGATTTTTCCATTTCTTCTCTTGATTCATTAGAAACTGGATATATTTGTTTTTTTATTGCGTAAAAATTCATAGAATGGTACAATTTATCACAAACAAACCACTAGCTACCACAAAGTCAGTAACTGTCGTTGTTGAATTGAAATGATAACGTTATGATTTTCAATTGTATATAGATAATATTTACTCACAATTACATACAATGCATTGTTGGGACGCCAAAAGCAAGTGGCGTCCAATTTTTTCCCATAACTTTCAAATAGGTTGCCCTCCTGGACGGTGTCTGGGGTCGACAATTTTAATCTTTTCACGTTAAAATAAGCAACGGAGCAATTTAGGACACACATTTATTCAGGCTCGAAGTCAAAAAATTGGACAAGGAATTACCTAGCTTCTACAGTATGGACATGACATTAAGGAACACCCTGTATATAATATCTATTAATATTAATGTAATATATATATGTTAATAATAATATTATTAATACAATAATTATATACACGTACTATTTCGTATCTGCAATCATTTACAAGTTTGTTTATTTATTATCTAAATGAAATTTTTAAGACTAACAAACCATTTCATGTAAAAATAGCAATGATTATTATTGCTATCGAGGTTAACATTTATTAACACGATTATAGTTTTAATTTTAAAAATTAAATATCTTTGAGTCATTACTAGCTGTCCTACCTTTATTCATGCCTTTAGGCAACGATATAAAGAATCAAATGTGTTTGATCTAATGAGTCATATTCGAGGTATTTATCGTTTCACGTTTTAAAATGAAGTATCTATGATAAAAATAGTTTTAAATGTAAACTGTCTAAGGTACCAATATTTGCACCTATTATATTTTACAAGTGGTTTCAATAGTTTATCTATATAAATAATAACTTCTTATCACCATCACAACACAAAGGTATTTCTTAAATACCTATGTTTTATATTTTTGTTTCAATTCAAACAAAATGTGCCTTGTCTCCAATATGCTCTAGCGAGTGCTCGAATCTATCTATTCCTTTTACTATAAAAATATGCTTTTAATTACAAGTTTATGACACATTGGAAAATAAACTATTAATTATGTCTGTAGCAGTAATAAAACCTAATATCATAAATTTATAATGAGATCCAATGTCAGCGAAAATGGAATTAAATGGAAATAGTGGTACAAAGAAATTTTTGATAGTATAATATCGGCTGACTCTGTTACATTTGCCTTTGTAAAATGCAAAAAATATAGAGAATGAGAGTTTTATGTTTTGATTTGGTTCGACCAATATTTCCAAGTGTGTTTAAAGGAGATAATTTGAGTAATAATATTACGTACTTTGTTGCATTCATCGTATTTGTTGCTTTCTTTTTAATAGTCTTATGTACAGGGTGTTTCAAAAACATGTGCCATAGCTTGTGGGGAGACTCCTCGTTCTAAAACAGGACAAATAGTTCCTATCAGACTTAATAAGAGTGTATTTGTCTTATAAATCTATGGTTCCTATCGACATGGGTTTATTTCAGATTTACATAAGATTTCTTATTTGTCTACTTTTTCATAATTTCCTGAAATAGCTTTAGTAAATTGAATAAAACTGAAAAGGAACTATCTCGAGGAATCTGTCTGTCCACAAGCTATGGCACATATTTTTTGAAACGATCTGTATATACTTATTTTTTTGTAAGTAATTGAATATTTAGTTTTCTAAAAAATAGTTTTTGCCCGAAAATTCCAAAACTGTCTTCGTGAAGACTGAACTGGGTGTCTTCCTCCTGTTTACTCCTATACTACCTCTTACTATTCTCTTATAATAAATATCTGTCATATTCTACGACTTTTAAGTACTAATTTATGTAATGTAATGTAATTTATGTTTACTCTATTTTCCATCACGAGTTTTGAAGGGTAGGTAATTCGATATATGAGACATTTTTAAAATGTTATTTTTTTAGAAAATTATATATCTTTTGGAAAAGTAATGAATATATAGGTATACGTCCGTACATTTAAGGCAACTAAGTTTTATATATGTGAGAAATGAGGAACTTAACTTTTAGTTCAATTGGGCTGGGATCTGACACGAGTGCCATATGGAACAAGAGCTTATTGAATTTTCTAAATCATTTTCATGGTTTCGGTTTTAGACCAAAACATCTTTCATCAACAAAAGGAACACGCTGTACTGTGTAGATGACATGCCCTCTATTTAGTAGATGATTTTGGTGGAAATAAACTTTTTTGTACCTGTACCTACCCTTCATGATATGCATGATATTTAACGTTATAATTATCAAAATATCAAGTTCTGAAATTCAATTAGAGAAATGTCAGAACTTTATACGCAAATGCTTAGAACATAATGAAAATCTGTTATAACAAAATACCCATGGGAAATTAAATCACTTTTACCCAGAAAGTCTGCCAGTGATGTGGAACTCAGGCGATGACTTCAGGTCCTCCACAGTTTTCCTTCTGAAGTTTCGCCCAAGTTTTAGATTGATGTTATGAGGAAAGTTGCGAGAGCGACTTTTTAGTTATTTGGCAATTTACATTAAGTGCTTTCTCTGTGTACTTTGATGGACTTACTTTGTAATAAGCCAAAGTAAGACTTATCAGTTAATTACATCAAGACGCTCATTAATATTGAAAGGCTTTGTCTAAGTTTCCGCGTTGTTGTCTTAAAAAATGTGAGGAACCAAATTTTAAGAAAAGGTAAACGTAATGATTTTTATAATTTATATGGAGTTAAGAGATAATTTGATTGAGATAAACTGATTGACTTGCATTTATGGGTTTATCTCTTTAATTAAATTTATACAGGATGTGGCAAATGTGACAATAAAAAGTTAAAAATTAAATTTAAAGTTAAATTAATAAACATTCAAACTCAATCTATAGTAGAAAACTCTTCAGAGTGAGAGCCATCTCTCTCGCAATTGTTTGCATGTACCTACTGTACTTACCGCCCACCCTGTTCTACCTCGTTTGTGAAATATTCAAGGATCACAGTTAAATACTTTGAATCACAGCATTTTAAAAGACCCACCTCGTTATCCTTACAATCGTTCGTTTATCGTTAATTTCGCTTCTGTTTCATTCCGATTTGTATACTATAAATTGACAGTGGACATATTATACGTGTTTTTTTTCCCAGTGTACGCAATTTGTGTAGTATGAGCAGTGTAAACACGTGGAACCAATATAGACTCTGATAGCTGAATTTTCTTAACTGGCCTGATAAAGATATACCTAATAATCAAAAATATATCATGGAGATGAAAAAGTGGCCAAAAATAACTATTGTAACGATAAAAATCTAATAGTTGTGTGGAGCTGTTGTTTACACTAGGCATGCCAACAATTTTTTTAAAATTACACATAGTTTTACAAATTACAGTTTTTTAACAAGAAAGTTCTGATAGACTTCCTTCAAAATAGAGTGTTGCTATTTAAAGAAACATGAAAATGGGACTGATAATGGGAATTGGGACAGTTAGTGTTACATCGTGACACTTTACAAGTTAAAAGGTTTTCGATCATACGAAAGAATTTTGGAAGAACGCAATTTTCGCCTTTATTTACCTTCTTTTAGTTTTTTAATTGCATCATAAAACACAATAAAGTGTATATATCTTTTATACAAGAACACTAACATATATTTAGAATACAATACAAATGGACGTGTTTTCGGAAGTTCTAGTACAAATTTCCAACATTTATATTAGAAATTATGACCGGGGGAGTTATGTAGTCCCTACCCTGTCATTATAAATTACAAGCAATACAATTATTGTCTACTAACAAAAACTTTTACATGTCGTTCCTCCTTCCATTTGACCCCATTTATGTAGAATTAATATTTAACGTACTTTTGAATAGTTGCTGTCGCTTACATATACATTTATCTTACAAAACACTGACCTAACTAAATTTGTATCTCTAGGTTATGTAATTAATGAATACTATTTTTTGGTAGAGATACGATTTTCCAAATTTTATCATTTGTTACTGAATTTCATTCTGATTGATATCAGCTATCCCACAATTGTTTCATTCATATTCATATTCAATTGTTTCCCGCATATTATTTGCCCAATTATATAAATAATACTGATCTATCCTATATATACTATACTAATGCTGTTAAGTAATCACTAAACTTGCGCGATAGATTGGAATGTATCAACCGTATTGTGGCCCTTTTTAAGAAATAATTAATGAGAATAGTAATCATAACATATTTACCCCTAATAACATATTCTCCATAACATATACCCATAATCATAACATATTCTAATCACAAGGATTAGAATATGTTTAGGATTAGGAAGGAGCGGGGCGGCATATTATTCTTTAGCTGCCCGGAATTGCGCCTCAGGAATGACTTGTGTTTAATTCATATTAATAAGTTGAAATTTTCTATCTTTTTAACCTTTTAATACAATTAAAGGGGTTCTTTAGATGCCCGATGTATCATTTATGTCAGCATATTTTAAGTTTATTTACCTCCTGTACATGGACAAAAAAATGAAATAGTAGGTGTCTATGGACGATCTAGGTAGGAAAATGGATCTAAACAATTTTATCCTAACAGTTCAGTTATATATAATTTCATATTAACGCAAATTTAATTACAGAAATTTACAAGCAATTACTATGTTATAAAACCGAGTTTTACACATCCAACAGTGGTTTTAAACGGCCATGATATTATTTAGTTATAGGTGATTTTTTAATGATTTTACCTCGGCATTAAAATATTAATTACCTACTTAATCATCAATATCTTAATTATCTGTACTTCGTATTCCTTTCAACCATTCCAATATTCCTGAAATATTTTCTATCAGGCTTTTAAGAGAGAAGTAAGAACGTTTTATTACTTTGGTTGAGGATAAACGAATGGTAATTAAGATTATTGTTAAGAAATTAAGTATTTCAACATGTATATCATATATCCTCATTAAGTTGCGACTGAATTTATGCATTTAGTAAAGAAATTGATATACAGTGTGACACAACTGCTATATCTGGTCATCTGGTATATCATATAACTGGTATGTCAATTCATGGTATACCCCAATTCGTGGTATACCCCTCTTTCTCTCTTTATTTTTTTAGTTAGAATTTTCAAGTTTAGCATGGCGAAAGTACTTATTAAAGGTCACTTTTTGACATAAAAATTACCTCTTTGCCACTTCCGGTTTTACCGGAAGTAATGTCAACTCTCGATTTTTATATGGAACACCCTGTATATTATTATATTTTTGGAATCTACGTCATATTCTGAATCTAACGACATAACAAGTAACATTTCAGCTATCAAATGACTTGAAATTCTAACGCACTATATCAACCATAAATAAATAGAGTTGGTGTCGTCAGAAACATTCAATTTCTTCAGTTACAGGGCGTTAACATTCTTCAAGGTGGTTATAGAGCTGAAACTAGTTTGTTTTTCAATAGTACCATAGTGGTACCTACTAAGGTACCATTATAAATTACAATTAATTAATAAGCAGTCTACCCATACGCTTATGTTATCTGTGGAACGAACAGAACTGAAATTACAGTTGAGAGAAGGCACTCTAAATTCAAAAGTAAAATAGACTCCAAAAAGTAATTTGACGGCTGAAATGTCACTGAAGTGTGTTATAAAAATTTTCACTCCCCATACTTATGACTGCTAAGTGCATAAATAGTTATTTATCTCCATTACAGTTGGCGAACTTTGCAGAAATAATCTGAAATGTTTAAAACAAGTTACATATGTAATTTTAATATAATATTTCGGAGTAAACAAGTGGGTACAATAAATATTAACTTTTCTTAAGTGCATACTAAATATATGAAATAATGATACCAAAACGTCAAGTGGATAAATTACAATTCACTTAAAATTACAGTTATGCCAACATTTGTTTTAAGAAGACCCACATATTTATGCAAATCCCCTACGGTCCACGTTCCCTTGAATTTTTATGAAATAAATTCTGAGGCATTTTGGCCTCTTAATAATGTAGTACAACAGCTGCACCGTTTTAATTTTTTACCTGAAACGCTCATCCGGGTCTTAGATCCTCAAAAATGACTAGAAGTTTAAAAAGTTAATTTATTTCGTGATTTAATCTTCTATAAAGGAGTACCAGACTTGAATACTTTTTGTATGAGATATTAAAGAGATGGTTTCACAATTGTACCCTGAGGCTATCCTATAAATAACAATATTTTCCTTGCTTATCTAGTGACTGGTTGTTTATAATATTAATTATTTTACTGTTTGTTGTATAAAACATACCAACTTTTCAAGCACATGCGCTTTGGAAACTATTATCATTATTGAGGTCAGTGTGTCGATTTTCCCAATAAAATGTAAATGTTTGATAAATTTTAAATAGTTTATTTGTCGTTAAAAACTTTGTTAATTTACACTGTATATTAACCGATGAGATTTTATAAATAACGCTTTCTCCATTTAGAAACTGGCTCTTATTTATTTCACAAAAGAAACACAACGAGTCTTTTGGAAGTTTTAATTTATATTTCTGTAAGAGTAAATTGTGAAATGAGATCAAAGAGAAAGAGATCATTGGAAATTGTGTATTATTAAAAATGGAGTCCTAAAAATGGGGACCCTATTTCATGAAATCTAAACTCATAAATAGTGTTGTATTTTTCTGGCACATCACATATATGTACCTTTTATACCATACGTCTAGATATGATGTTTTTAAACCAGGTGAATGGGATTATTTATCTGTATAAATAAATGTTTCTACATACAATACATTAGGTACCTACCCTTTATGAGTTTTCTAAAATCGCAATGAATAAAAACAAGAGGA
The DNA here is from genome assembly GCA_963924545.1 of Pogonocherus hispidulus. Classification (NCBI taxonomy): domain Eukaryota; kingdom Metazoa; phylum Arthropoda; class Insecta; order Coleoptera; family Cerambycidae; genus Pogonocherus; species Pogonocherus hispidulus. Next base: position 14,812,475 of record OZ004696.1, on the reverse strand, counting down.
CGAAATTCTTAATTCAAGATCAATTTTTAATCTTTTTATAATTGTTTTATCTCCATATATTTTGACTTTGAAATATCTTTTAGGTTTTATGTGATCAAGACGTTACCCTGGTTTATAACACTGCTTAAACAAAAATTCGGGAACATATGGATGTCCATGGGATTTCGGTGAAAGTAGTACGACACTCATCGGTTTAAAGTTAGCACAGTTCGCATCGCCCTCTCTTTTGCACGCTTCATTTCATATACAGAGTGTGCCAATATCCATTGACCCTGGTTTTATCCATTTAGGATGTTTTGGGGCCGAGCGGTATTAATCCCTCTTTACCTTCCCCATCGCTGTAGGCCTGGACTGCCTCGTAGAGGTGGACCCCATCCTTCACCAACTCCGATCACAAAAGTGATAGGTGTGGGCGATTCGTGGGGTCTCCTCCTGTCCTAGGATATACAGAGTGATTCAGGTTTAATCTTGATAACTTCAGGAATCCATAGAACAGGTTAAAATAATGTTCATTCATGATATAAATTTATTTCATAAATCGCATCGCTTCGAAGATAGAGGACGTTGAAGTTGGATTTTCCCGCTTTTCCCTCATGACTTTTGAACCACTCATCCGAATGAAGTGAAATTCGGAGCAAAAACACTCCTTATGATCTTACATAAGCTTCTTAAGTTTGTAGCACCCACCCCTCTTAGAGGTGTATTTTGTGTGCTACTCCCCTATTACTTTATTTCAAAAGTTCAACAACAAAATTAATTTCAATAAAATAGCTGCACATCGTTTTTGCCTGAAAAATTTTGAAAATTTTTCGTCTCTTGGGCGTCTGTAGCACCCCAGTCGCGTAAATTTCCTTTGAAATTATAGCAAGCTATTAAAAACAAAACTCACAGTGATTTGTGTATACTGACGTTTGTGAAAACCATTGTCGAAAGTATTATTTCAAGAGAATTTTTAGTGCTAAGAAAAAATGCCTAAACGTTCTAAAATCCTTACGATGCTATTTAAGAAATAAGTTTGTATCATGAATGAACATTATTTTAACCTTTTATTTGATTTTTTATTATTTATTTTTTTTATTTCAGCAGGTAGTTATCTTTCTGTCAATTTCAATCAATAACTGTCAGACAGATAGCAGCAAAGACCCAAAGAGGGCACTACGGTGTGTTTCTCACCACTACTAATATTATTTTAACCTGTTCTATCGATTCCTGAAGTTATCAAGATTAAATATGAATCACCCTGTATAGCCTAAAGGGCGCACCTGTGACGGTGGTGAGTTTAAGCTGACGACTGTTGAACCATTGTCCTCACAAATTTGTAAGGATAAAATAGGGATTAAATTATTAATGTCCAGTCCACATTAATAATTTTAGTTGTCAATTGTTTAGCTATATAGGTGAGAATATGTTACTAAGTTGAGCATATAAGGAAATTATTCATATATGTATATAGGACTTGAGTTAAATTTTCAGGGAGTTTATTATTGAATTCACAATAAGCGAATGCGCAGAATTGCAAAATAAGGAGGATAAAAATGCGACAACAACCGTTTTCTCTTTTTAAAAATCTAAGGAATCTGAAACTGAACACGAATGTAATTTATAGTCATAAACAGCTGTTCATAAATCATTTGCAATTGCACATTGCAAAGCGACAAATAAGTTTATTGTGTCTCTTAACTAGTATTATGGGCTGACCTTTTACATGAATGTAAGTAAAATTTATTGCTACGGTAAATTACAGGGATATTACTACTTTTTGCGTTAGTAATAATAATAAAAGTAATACAATTGGTATTTTATGCCAGTAGTACGTACTTTTTTGTGTGGCATCAAGTAATGTGATCTCTGTAGTCGCATTCCCTGTTACTCACTTTGATTATAATTTGTTAAAAACGAAATAAAAATAACCTTTACATATATTTATAACCATTGCTTTTGATGATCTTAGCTAGTACCTACTAGTGGTCTGTTTCTAACAATGTCTATCAGTGACATTATCTTCATACTATGTGGAATCCTATTTGGATAAATTGTACGAATAATATTTAAAACCAAATATTAAGAATGTAGAATTATATTGTTTAAAGTTACCTGCATCAACTGTGGATGTATACTTTCAATTTCAGGAGTAAGAAAATCCGTTATAGCCTTTTAGTATAGATTTTGAACCTGTTATTTTAAACTGTTAGTTGTGCATGAAGTGGTAAGCAGAAAGAAGTTCGGGATCGAAACGTAGAGGAAATGATCCACCCTACAATAATTGTTAAGCTAAATTTGTAAATATTGGATATACAATAAAAATTTAAGACCATATAAGAATGTGTTCCAAAAATTCCATTAGTATTACCTGTATCACTTTTTCTTATAATAGCTAATAAGATATAGATATTTCTTCTGCTTGACTGAATATTTTGTGATACCTTTAGAATAAAATTGGTAATACAGCCTATTATAGATGGGCTATATAATATAGCCTTTACCTACAGGTATATAGTTGTGTAGTTTTTTTTAAATTAAAATTACGTAGACAGACAACCTGACGCGTAAACATATTTTTTCTTAGTTTATCTGTATTATATACTTGTTAAAATGAGGTATTTTTATAAATTTCAAAACTATGAGTACCTACTCGGTCTTGTACTTATTATTTCTTTTAGGATAGATATTTTTTCTAAAACTTGAAAATTACTTAAAACCAGTCCTTAAAACCATATTATAACACTAATATCTGTTATAACTAAGTAGTACTTTTGTTTTTAGTAGTATTTACTTTATTTGGCAGTTCACTAGTTCCGTACATATAAAAGCCTTGGATGATATAATTACTCTAATTTTGTAATATAGAGTTAGAAAACAAAATTAGTTATGTTTAATTCATGGTATTTCGAAAGGACATCATAAATTACTTAAGAGCCCCAGTAGGAATCAGATGTTAATATAAATTAATGTAGTGTAAAAATATCTGATATCCATTAATCTTCACATCATATCAGTCTGATATAATTAGGCTGTCCGTTTTTCGTGTTTTAAATTAGTTATAATAATAAATCATTTTTTCTGTGGCACTTGATGTCATTGACCTGCTACCAAGGCTGGAAGTGTTTCCCCCTGAGCTAGACTCGGCGCTCTCTGAAAATTTGACGTATTGATTTTTTAATAACGCCGAAGCTGAAACACGAGATAGTTCGTAATGAAAAACAAACATTATAATACATGCTGGCTGTTGACACAGTGAAAAATTATTATGGCCCATTTCTCATCTCAAGGACTGCTTTTAATTGGAAAGGAATTTGTGTTTGTCTTGTATTCGCCTAAAGTAACATGTAATCAAAGATGATATTTGGAAAGCGAAAACTTAAGTCGTATAAATAGAAGCAATACTTCTTATAGTACTGTTACCTACAGGCAATACACAACATTACAAAATAAATAAAAAAAAAAACGGAAAATGGGTATATATTTTATATAAAAATTTTGCAGACATGCATTGTAAAATATGTAAGTATATTTTACATAATATATGCTTTTCGTCCTTATAAGAACTATATGTGCACTATTTTCAAACTAACTACACTAATTTATTAACACATTTGTTTTTAATCTAATTATAAGTCTATATAGGGTGTTCCTTAATGTCATATCCAAACTGTAGGAGCTAATTCCTTGTCCAATTTTATGACTAAGAGTCCAAATAAACGTGTGTTCTAAATTGCCTCATTTTCGAGATACAGGGTGTCAAGATTTTATAAAAAATCGTTTTTTTTATTAATATGTTGAAAACTCTTTGTTGCGTTTTTTCGTACCTTGCTTCGTTTTCGAGAAAAAAAATTAAATCTATTACGTGACTTATCTAAATATTTATTATGTTAAAAGTAAAAAACTGGTATGTCCCCATGATTATAGTAGAAAATTAATATCTACAATATTAAAAAAAATTCAAGATGCAAACCTAAATAATAACTACAAATTACTACAAACCTTGACACCCTGCGTATCTCGATAACGAGGCAATTTAGGACAGACGTTTATTTGGACTCTCATAAAATTGGACTATTAGCTCCTACGGTATGGACATGACATTAAGGAACATCCTATATATTTATTTATTTTTACACACCGTTTCCAACATATTTATTTTTACGCGCATATTTATTGCAATTCGAATTGCGAACATTCATTCTTTTCGGGAAACTTGTAAATACACCAGGTCCGGCTCGAGGGAGTTCTGCCTACAATATATTTCAATCTGCAACAATATAAGTTATCATAACGAACAAAGCAGTTTCAACTCTGTTTATGAAACTTGGACGAGAGCAATTAAATGACCGCCTATAGTAATCCAAATTTGTTGCCAATAGATAGGTACATATATTTTTAGGTGGGTGTCTCAAGAACATGTTTAATATTAGGACACAATGAAGTTGATTGGATATACAATTTTTCAAATATTTTACAGGATGACGCATAACTTCAATTGTAAATTAAAAAGTGGCTAAGCAGTTTTCTTGCTGAAAATATTGTTCACACCATAGTTTTAACATCCACAACAAGAATCAACATTCTTTTGTAATTAATAATGCCTTTATTTCTAAATTTTAGCATTGAAAATGCTTATAGGATCGCGAAGATTCGTATATGGGTATGTCTCGATGAAAAGTATAACGCGATGAGCATGTCGCACCGACATGGTTAGGTAGTGGGGGACCGAATAGAGCGGGCGGCGTGGGCGCAGAGTTTGGCATTCGTATTCGTATATTGCAAATTGCAAGTCTGAGAATCTGATCTCTCATGTGAATGTGATATACAAGGTGGCAAAGTCTATAAGTCGCTAATGGTAAATTCTCAAATTAGAAGGTCACTTTTGCCAGCTTTCTATAGTTCCAAATTTCCTTAATTCATTTTCAATGCACTCCGATGGTTGCAAGAATTGCGAAATCCGTGAATTTTTCTATGATTCGCTTAAAGACGACAAAAATAGATAATCAGCGCCATTATTTTTATGTTGTAAATATTGTTTAGTGTACCTAAGTATTATTCTGTAGCAACTGCAATGTAACATCGGGCCAATTATTTTTTTTTAGTTGACTTTTTATTCTATGGATATGTTTGATTTTATTACACTTGTGCAGTTGATTTGGGAAAGCAGTTACAAAATCAGACTGCTCTATATTTAAATGGGCCAGTAGTTTTCGTAATTGACTATATTTACATACATATTACTGTGAAAAATAATAAGCACACTGACAGTAGGCGGGTTATTCAACCTTAAGACATGACAGTTTATTTAATAAGCGACTTGTACGCTGTCTGATCATTTTAATATAACATTCGCGCGACCATAAAACGTATCAATTAAAAAATGATAAACTGTTTAAAAATCTAATTAAATCCCCCTATAAATAAACAATTGAGAGTGCCATAAAGCGTTAATAACGCAGTATTAAAATCCAGTTTGACGTCTTTATGGCGAACGGCCAGTATTTCATTCGCCGAGTCTCCTTTCTAGGTATAGCAGGAGAAAGAAAACACTTTAATTTATGATAATTGCTTTGTGTTGAGCCTCGTAAGGTGTATAATTACAGGTAAATTCAGGCCGTAAATAACAAGACTGTTACAAGGATCTGATAATGCTCAAAAATAAACACAGGGGAGGAAATCGCGAACGGTGTACAACACAATGGGGAACACGAAATGCCGAGTTTAGTTCAGTTCTTTTCTTAAAATGAAAACTGTAGGCAACGATAGAGCCGCTCACTCCATTTGCCGAGTACCTCTTGACGCGGCAGATTCTTTATTTTATGTCTATGATCATTTTTTCTTGGTGCTAAAAATGTTGACGAAAAAAGTTTGCTTAAAACATGTTTTTAGAAAATCTCATGTTTGGACATCTACATTCACTGTTATTCTTCAGATTCAGATCGGCAGATTCTTTATTTTAGGTCTATGATCATTTTTTCTTGGTGCTAAAAATGTTGACGAAAAGACTTTGCTTAAAACATTTTTTTAGAAAACCTCATGTTTGGACATCTATATTCACTGTTAACTGTTAAAATACAGCTGAAATCTATATCTGCCAAAATGTCAAATTAACAGAACTACTCATGTATAAATAAAATCAAAGTTGATTGCGTTTTGTGTTTTGTGCAAACATAATATTTAAACCACCATAAAAATTCTCAAAATTCAAAATTATTTTCATCTCGGATGTCTTCTTAAGTCTTAATTTCGCAAATTTTTATCACACTATAGAACACACATTATTAAGTTTTCTAAAAATAAACACAAACAATAATATTAACGGGATTTGCGCATCACAAAGTTTGTAGACACTTAACGGCAAATCATAATTGTAAGATGACGCAGGATTTTGGTTTACTATTTTACTTAATACTCTATTTGTATGTGAATTCGGATACCGACCTATATTGCTATATTTATTTGAATAGATGGCGCAATATTTGAAAGATATCTTCTGTTAAAGTAATATTAAAGAAAATGTATTATAATTTGTTCTCGGATTTTATAACAATAAAATATTATTCTCATCTGAGATAATATCTCTAAATCTGCATAATCCTGTTTTACGTTTATTTCATATTATGTTTATTCTGGAATAAATTTTGCTGTTTAAAGCTTGCCTCTGCGGAGAGAAAAACAAACGAATTGTATAAACGTTATAGCAGATAATATTATAAATAAAATTTAAATGTAAAACTGGAACAAATATTAACACTGCAGAGTTGTTTCATATTTCATATCTATACTGTATTATGTTTGCTTTATTATTTCTATTTAGGTCTGGATTTTATTACGAGGCAATAACAATTTGGGGAACATAGTGCAGCTAATGCATTCGTAGTTTTCCCTAAAAGTAAATATAAAAATCATTCTGAGGTGAAAATATAAAATTTGTGGTATTGTTGATTCGCCATCAAGATGACACTGTAAAAGGAAAGTCTACATATATTAGAATATATCTATAGACTTTGGTAAAAGTATACGCACACGGCGTTCTATCTAAAGGGACTACTTTAACCAAACAAATGTTGTCACCTTTTTGGTACTTAAGAAATAATCAGGGTATTTAAATATACACTCATGGACAAAATTATCGAATATTTTTAATTTTTGCACTTTTTCTTTTGTATTTAAATTTTAATGAAAGAGCAACATTAGACAAGAAAAACTGTTTTATTTTACACATTTTAAGTGAACGATACTAAGTTTTCATTGGCAGAAAGTCATAAAAAAAGAACGAATACTAAATGCTATGAAATTTGGAAAATTATTTTAACCTTAAATACTACTGGAATAATCAAATCTTAAGTCTATTGGTCGAAATAAGAACATAGTTAATAACGAGTATTCCCACCTCGAGCTCTAATTACTGCTTGCATTCTTCTCAACATGCTACTAATTAGACTTTGAATATATTCTTGAGGAATTGCGTTCCATTCGTGAAGTGCTGCAAATCGAAGTTCTTCTCTAGTAGTTGGAACAGGATTTCTTTGTCGTATGCGGCGTTTTAGTGGATCCCACATGTGCTCAATGGGATTCAAGTCTGGGCTATACAATGGCCAATCCAATATGGGCTGCATCAAGGTAATTAGTCACTGTGTGAGCAGCGTGTGGACGAGCGTTGTCGTGCATAAACACAAATCTGTCGTGTCCAATACGGTCTACATATGGCAAAATATGTTCTTGGAGGATATTTTCGATATACCAGTCATACGTACATACGTCCAATGATTTCCACAAGTTCGGTACGTCCTTCCCAACTAATGCCTCCCCAAAGCATTATTTCACCACCTCCAAAACTAACAGTCTGTATGAGATTACAGTTCGAGTATCGTTCCCCAACTCTCCTATAGACATAATTTCGTCCATCTGGCTTCCATGGTTGAATTCTAGTCTCATCGGTGAATAGAATATTTTTCCAATTGTTGATATTCCACTGAGCATGTGTTCTGGCAAATTCTAATCGACGAGTTTTGTGATTTTGGAGAAGACGTGGAACTTTGGCAGGCCGTCTTGGCCTTAAACCTACTTCTTTTAATCTACGTCTAACCGTTTTCGAGCTAACATTAACCTATCTTACATTTAGCAACTCAATTTTTAAATGTGTGGCTGTCAATGCGCGATTTCGCCTAGTAGAGTTTAATACCAAAAAATGGTCATCAATTGCTGTCGTACATCTTTTACGCCCTTGACCAGGTCTTCTTACTAAACTTCCATTGTCTTGATACCGTTTTATAATCTTAGACACTGTAGATTGTCCGCGTCTGACATGTTGTGCGATCTCTTTTTGTTTATACCCAGCATTATACAGAGTTACAATTCGTGACGCTTCAGCTTCACTACAGTGTCTAACTGGTGGCATGATACGTATTCTTAAGGAGAAACAAGAAATGAAAATCACTAGCACTTACTTACTTTCACTATAAATAATTTAATTCGCTATAACTTTTAAATTAATGAGGAATTTTTAAACTGCAAAAAACGCGCGATAGACAATAATCGCCCTTGAAATGAATTAAACGCATTAAACGTCAAAATTTTAAAACAAATGAATATATTCACCTACTAGATAAATAACATCATCATATACATAACTTTACGGCGATAATTTAAAATTATGTTTGAGAGTAATGGTGATAAAAAAAATATTCGATAATTTTGTCCATGAGTGTATATTTTTCTGTGGTGGCCCTTTTCACTGAGGACTATATGTTTTGTATACGTACATAAATTGTATAGTTGTACCTACTATTCAGCGATCACTGAGTTATTTCTAGAAAAGTTGTAATTCCAAATATGTAATTTTTTTAAATGTAATGTATATGTTTACAGGGTAATGTTTATATCTACACAAAAGTTTTACGGTTTTTTAAATCAATTACAATAAAGAAAGGTTAATTACACAGATCATTTAAAAAGTCATGAAAAAACGAAGTTGCTTTTTTTATAGAACACCCTGTAGATGTATATTTTTTAATTTTTTGTTAGGTTGTTATCTCACGAATACACTGATATAAGATTTGATGGGTCTATATCTATAATAATAAGGGAGATATAATCAAAAGGTGTGCCATAAGAGTAATACCTTTAATGGATAAGGAATTTGTAACGCCCGTAACCTAGCAACTTTGTCGTTACTTAACATTTAACATTTTTCGTTAACTATCTTATACTTTAGGAAATCATTGCCCGTTTCCATACATATCAGCGACCCTGTTTAGACAATGCATGAAGCGGTCATATTATGTTGTCCATAATATTCAGATATAATAGATTTTATACGTAGATACCTATATCTATAAGTTTAAAAAGTGATGTGTTACCTATTACATATTTTATTATAATTTGTTTGAAAAAGAATACAATGTTTTTCAATATAAGTTGTTATAATTATGTTGCCTGATGCTAATAGTAAATTTTATTCTTTTTTCCAGGTAATTATTCATCTGATAATATGGTATAACATAGATACGTAAGTAGACACTTAAAAATACAATAAAATATGGAATAAATTTAAATAACCTGAATAATAAATCACTTCTGATCAGAGTCAGTCAGTATAGCGTAATTGCAAGGGAATAAATTAAAATAGTTTTACTTTAAAATTTCATTCCAGTTTACAGACTGCCCGATAACTTTTATAGGAGTTAGGATTGGAGAGTATAGTGGAAATCCAAAGGCAAAATTATCTTTGTTAGTTGTACCTACAACTTCTTCCAAGCAGCAATTTATTGCGTCTATCTGTGGCTGCATTAGAACAAAAATGCAATACACGCATTGTTCAAAATATTCACAGGTAGCCAAACTCCTTTCAAATCTTTTTACAGTTGTAACTCAAAATCGGTATGGAACTGTTAAATGATTCTGTCCCATTTGGGCAGTAAAAGAAGGATGGATGATTTGGAAGTAGCTGGTTCTGACTAGATATAATGCTGATAAGAACTAAAAAACTTTTCGAGTTAAACCGGCGAGCTCGAGTTGACCTATACAATGGACACTGGGGTTGAAAATATCACATCTTACATCACATGTCTTAATGGAAGTCTAGCACTAACCAGACCATAAATCATAATAGCAGAGTATGCAGACGTCTAATTTAAATAAATAAATCATACCTTGCATCTATGAATAAACTGGTGGGGTAGAGACGTGAGGAAAATTTATGCAACCAATAAAATTTGACGGACAATAAACGCCCAGCCGCGCCATTAGTATTTGTCTTCTTTATCTATCCGAAGACAATTCAATTAAATATAATCCAATCTAATAAGGCAATCAGTAACGACAACTGTGATAATAATTATGTAAATACTTCTTGGCAAGTAGGTTAGTGAGCGGCCATATTTTATTGCAATCTGTTTTATGGTTGTTGCTTAGCAGTTCGCTATTTAGTAGGCAACTTTAGTTTTGCTGCTGCCGTTTGAGGAACTCGTTAAAGAAAGACTTATTGAACCGGGTTTTAGCAATTCAGGCCAAGCCTTTTACTCAGACCAAGCTGTTCAAAATTACAGCTGTATATCAGGATCAGGTTGAATTATGCTGAGCAATATTGCTGTACATGGTAATTATTTTTTACATGCGGAATAATCGGAATGAATGAATTAAGGGTTTCTGCAATCATTATTTTCCTTTTTTATATACTTTGCAAGAGGTATCAAAACATGAAATTTAAGAATCGTTAGAAGGAAGACATTTTTACCTACCGTATTACCATTATGTAGATTACGTTAATTACCGTTTAATTAGATATTTTGCAACTTTTCAGAAAAAAATTAAGTTAATAAGTAAGGTCAAAATTAAAAGTACAATAGTATTTCGTTAAAAGAAAAATCTGAAAGGAAACATTATCAAATATCATAATTTATGTACATATAATAATAATATTTCTACCCCACATTTTCATCACAAGGATTAGATCGAAAGTCTAAGACTTGTGTGGGAGAGGAAGCAGCATATTATTATTCAGTGGGCAGCAATTCAGGAATTGCATGGGGTTGAATTAATGAGTAAGAAATATTTTCTGTTATGTTTAGAATTACTGAATTAAAGATGCCTATATACATAATCTATTAGTAACTGTGTTCTAAATTTTAGGGATATAACAAGTATACGTTTTCTAATAAGGTTGCCTAACTACATTTATATACTTGAATATTATTATCGCTCAATGAAATAATGAAGAAATTAAAGAAATACTAATACCTGCACTAGTAGGTGGGTCGGCCAAGGGTAAATTTACTTAATTTTATCCGGAAGTGTCATAGAAACTGAAATACTTCAGATGATTAGAACTTTCTCGAAAACTCCCGTATCCAAATTTTCAAAAAAATATTCGAAAGGGAATCCCTACTTTTAATGAACGGGTAAGCTGAGTCCCCTGTGTAATAATTTACATATCCTATCATAGTAAAAAATATCTCTTGAAAATATCTCTTGATAGAGATATTTTTTACTATGAATCAATTCCAAAGCCGATCTTCAAGGGGAAAGCAATAAAACAATAATTTAATCTCGGGAACGACTTATAGAAGACAAAGTAGTTTCGTGACATATATTAAGGTACATTTATGAAAAATTACAGTTGTTAACACTTGTTTTGCACATCTGAAATATTAACAACGTTTTCATTTTACATTAAAAACTTTACTATATCTAAAAACTGTGTAACGATGTGGAATGTTATGATGATGATAGTGTGACAGGATCTGGTGTTCTTAAACAATTCCGTCTACTGGAGTGAATCTAACTTGAGATAATAATTCAGAATTAATTTTAGAATTAATATCGATTCACCTAATACGATTTCCCTGGTTCTAATATGTATCTCTACGGCATTAGATTTTGGATTATATTAATGTATACATTCGAGGTAATAATCCTAATGCGGATTCCATTGTAGTTCCCCGTGTGCAATACATACATTTCTAATTATAGAGACAGAGTGAATCTTAATAAATCGGATTTATACGTTTGCAAACTGTGTTTGCAAACACAGTATAAACAACCACGGAATTTTCTCATTTACGAAGTAGACTGATCCAGGAATCGAAATAGAATAAATCCCAAAATAATTCAGAGAATCAATTGAAACATGAATTATAATTTCAGTACGTAGGTAGTAGGTTTATAGATAACTTTAATAAATAGACACATATTTCTTATTGGGTATTCAAAATATTTTATTATGCAATTTATACAAAATCCCGTTTTCGAAGTACGTTTAACTGTTAAACAGTTAATGTACTACACTTAAAATTTAATTTAATAATTATGAAAATTCGTATAGCATACGTTCTTTCTATATACTAAAAATGAAAAAGGTATCATCTATAATAGTCTTTCAAATTGTTGTATTTGTAAACGTGAGCCTGTTTTTGTTATTTACAGGTGGTGTATCCCAAAAGAAATTACGCCGAATTCTCAGATATATGTTAAACACTTATTAATATTTCAAATTATCTTCCAACGAAAATATTTTTGAATTGATAAAATTATATGCCTGAAAATAGGTATAATTATGTTAATTAAGTATGTATGTTGTTAAAATATATCCTTGTATATTAAGGTAGTTTATATTATAATGATATACGAAGTGAAATTATAGTTAATTAGTTTTTTCTGAAGGTTCTTCGAATTTAAATAGAAAAATAATTATGATTGATTGCTTCATCCATCATTTTTATATTAGGTACATAATGATGAAAGCGTTTGTAAAAGTAAAAGGTCGTCGTAACCAACATTAAATGCAAGAGAGAGGTTCTGTTGGGGCAGCCAATAAATTTAATTAAGCAGCTAATAACTAATTTTTGTTTAGAAGAAATGTGTGGAGTTTTATTAACAGAGTTAACAGCTATTATAGCATGTAACTAGATATATTTCAATCAATAACCAATAAAATAATATGTTTTATTCACTAACGTCAACATTGGAATATCTAAACTGAATTATAGTCAAAGTTGTTTATAATAACATATTAAAACGCACCAGGTTAAGTGTAAACTATATCAAAATGAATTTAATTCTGCAGAGTAGTATTGCTACAAGATAATATAACTTTAAGAACTGTCTCCTCTTTTTCATATAATTGAGCCCAAAGTTTTGGTTCGCCTTGTATCGTTGTTTCTCATTTAAAAACGAGCAATTAAAGAAACTAATTACCAAAGAGTATTACCTTGCATGCTTTATACATTGTGATATAAAAGTAGAATTAATTTTCTAACAATTTAAACGATTATGATTGGAATCAGTTATTGGAACATAATTCAAGCCCCCATTCATACCCCGTACACATAGATACCTACATTATCTTTAAATTGGGAAATTTCATACAAACTCTAACAATCCCTGTATCAATGTATTAATAAGAGAACTTTCTATCAAAACTTAAATAAATAGTTCTTTCTGTACAGATAGGGTTATTCATGTAAAAAATATACTGCAACATTGTCTATTCACAAATCATGTTAGAAGAAGTTATTCCCAAAAAGGTGTATAAGAGCAAAGTGTTGTACAAAGAGTTCGTAGAGCTGCAGTGAACTGAGACTTATTATTTTTCGCATATTACTATAATAAATATGTACCTATGTATTTGTAATTTTGATTAATACCCTCTTGCTCCGCCCTGGACAATGTTTGTAAACTTTACGGGAAAAGTAAATCAGTAAATCGAGCAACGATGACGAATACGCCATTAACAAAGTTTTCAAAATTATTTAGTAAACTTTGCTATCAAAGAATGTTTATGGCCAACGCGGTATTTGAATAGTGCAGGTATAATCTTTTGCAAACGGTAGTAATAAGTATATCTATAATAAAACATAAAACGATATTAAAGTAGTTCGACGAACTGCGAAACACACTGTATGTACTCATATGTATCGTTTCTCGGCGTCCCTTGCCTCGACAATTTTTTTCTGATCTCGAACATCAAGAGTAGATTTCGTCGAGACAAGATAAATTACAGGCAAGATGAGCTTAACACTAATAACTTCAGCTCTGAACAAAAAAGTTTTTTCTATATTAAGGGTTTAAAATTAGAAGAATGAGTTTGATATTGGATGAAAAAATAAGAAGAGCGCTAAGTATACATAATCTTTTTATGTATTCAACCCAGATATTCCATAGCAACAAAACAACAACACGTATGGAAGCTACTTTATATTCATATTGTTTATTTTGTTATTAATTTGCATAACACGACTATTAATAGACTTATATCAAAGACAAAGATCTTACACTAAAATAAAAGATCGAAGATACCTACATTAAAATATTTTATTATGGTTTAGCACGAACATAAAGTAACTATTCTCATGCACACCATGTTCAATTTAAGTTTCTTTAGCCGTGATTAATGACTATAGTTAACTAATATTAATTGTGGTGTTCAACAATATATTAGTGGCGTTTCTTTTCTTTTGATGGCGGCTTCTAAAATCAAAATAAATTCTTGTAAACATGCTGCCATTGTGACTGGAAGTTGTCACTGGAAACCTAATAAAAATGCATGGTATTCAATACTGATTTGGCATGGTCTTCAGGTTTTTAATTAACGTACAGATGTAAACGACCAGCTTTGTTAAATAAATTGTGGTTTTTGCACAATGGATTAACATAATTAGACAACTAACTTTTATATCCAACAAAACTACAGATGTTTAATTAAGTACAAATGAGGGATCACTATTGAATTGAAATATATTAGAAAAAAAAATAGACGTTGGTTAGTTACTACTGAATAGTTAACCCGTAGAAAATGTTTCTAACACGTTTCAAGCTCTTTTGCATGGTCAGTTCAGTTATCAGTCCCCTCTCCGTATCAGTTAAATGATATAAGGAGAAGTAATGTATATATATATAGGAACTGCTTAAATGAAACCAGATCAAATCTTTCATCATCACTATTTTTGTTATTGTTCAGTTTTAATAAAATATAAATACAAATTTTAAGTTGGCCTCTTGCCAAGTGGTTAACATACATTTCATAATGTGTTCTTTAAATAAAATAAAACGCTATATAAAAATTATCCAGTATCAAAGTTATACCGGGATATCAAAAATTATCTTGGTCAAGGGTGGTTGTGGAATGTAAAACGTGTGTCTTACTTTAAATTTGAAATAATTATGTCACTGTCACACTGACTTCATCAATAACCTACAAATTTCATACCTATTTATTTCAGTTGTATAACAATAATGAACTACAAATTATGAAATAACGGTTTTAGTAACAAGAAAAACTAAATTACAGTAATTGTTGGAAATGTCCCCCGTTTTGTTCGATGCACAAGTTGATGCGCCTCCTCATGCTGTGAAAAGCGTTTTGCAGCATATCTGGCGTTATGGTTGCACATTGCTGAATAATTCTTTGTTGCAGTTCTTGCAAATTATTTACCGGAGTTGCGAAAATCTTGTTTTTTAAGTAAGGAAATATAAAATAGTCCATAATTGTCAAACAAGGTGATCTCGGAGGAAACTCAACGTCTGTATGCAAATTTATCAGCCGGTCATCAAAAAACTCGCGGAGGAAAGCAATATTTTCTCGTGTAGTATGTGCTGTTGCACCGTCATGCTGGAAATAACCGTACCGAAGTTCATCATCGTTTAACTGTTGCACAAATTCAGCCAAAAAGTTGTGTCTGTACCTTTCTGCGTTGACGGTGAAATCGAAAAAAATTGGCCCAATTATTCTGCTGCGAGAAACTGCCATCCAAACACCAATTTTTTGAGCATGTAGTGGCGATTCAGTAAAAACATGAGGGTTATCATTGCTCCACATTCGCATATTTTGAGAATTGATGTATCGCGAAAGGTGGAACCACGCTTCGTCAGAAAAAAAAGTTAAGTCCAGAAGATCGTCATTCATTAAATTATTGACAAACCAATGGCAGTAGGCAAGGCGTCTGGGGTGGTCTGCGGGCAGAAGAGCTTGATGTGCTTGCATCTTATATGGACGCATGTTCAAGTCTTTCTTTAAAATCTTATGACATGTTCCATAAGAATGTCCAATTTCCTGAGAAAGACGTTTCAAAGGTTTTGCAGACTCCTCTTCCATACGTTGACGAACGTCATTGACAACTTTTTCTGTACGAACTCTTGGTCTACCAGCACCTTTTTTATGAGTCACACAACCAGTTTCGCAAAACACTTCAACACAATTTGTAAGGCACGCATAAAAATTGTCCGGTAATATTGCCACGTTTGGGAAGTGCTCTCGAAAATTGTCCAAACACAAACGTTGACTGTATTGCCAATTTCCATTAACTAGCGCACCCGTTCGAAAATAGGCTTCAGTCATGAAAATTTTGTGCTGTGTGGTAAGAGGCATGATTCAAAAACTGGATTAGAAAATTTCAGCACAATGACTTGACAGATTCTGACACAACAAAACATATTCAAAAATTTAAAGTAAGACACACGTTTTAAATTCCACAACCACCCTTGACCAAGATAATTTTTGATATCCCGGTAGATACAACTAAATAACTTTAGTCTCTAGCTAAGAACACTGCAAGTACTCAAGTACGGTTAGTACTTGGAAGGCTGCTGCCACCCACCTTCTAGTGGCCTATACGTCAGTGAAATCACTGAAGTTCTACAAACTTAGGCGATGTTTGTGTGGAAGATGTACATTCAGATGTAAAGCCGAGGATCCTTTCTCTAATAATAGGCAAGTAAAAGATCGTTACCCACAAGACTGAGAGTTCGGCAAAATTTACAAGTTGAGGTTGCTCGTGTCTTGGCGTTGGTAACTGGAGAAATAGACCGACATTAAATATGAGAAGAAAGGAGTCAAATAATAAATTAGGTATATTTTACTAAAAATATTCCTCAATTGGAAATTTCGAGATGCGCAAATGTAAAGACTGAACAACTAACTACACAAAGCATGTATATATTTAAAATTTATTGCACCACCTTATTAGTTTATGCCTGACATGTTCTAGTTCTGCCGTAAGGGTAAGTTTGCGAATTTAAAGTAATATCTGGAAAAACTGTGGATTTATGGTGGTCGGAGATTACGAACTCAATATCTACAGTCCTTATATATTTCTATCTATAAAAAGATATACTGTTATGGCCTACTATTTCTTAACCAAAATAACATTATCAGGATCTCAGATTATTTGATCATTAACATGAGACTTTATGACCCTTTTAATGCAGAACACGACTATAACAGGCCATAAAGCAATCTTAAGCTATTAGTGGCTCGAAGAAGCAAAATAGAGAACTATCAGGGATGAAACACTTCGTAAAAACCGTTTTCGCAAGTTGGTAAATTTATGTTGTGCTCAGTTATCTTCACATAATGCTGATTTAGGTACTTTGTGGAAGAACGATGCGAACTATCATATATAATAACTAATTAAACGGTTTAATAACAGTTTGGTGATTCTCGGCCTGCTTACAGCGTGAGAGTTTTTCATGGCATGTTAGTTCATTATATTTTTCTAACAAATTGCTATATATTATGTTGATATCACTTTTTAGCACACCTTCTTAACTATTTTAAAACCATCAACCATCTCTTTCATATGCCTTTCATTTTTATTTATAAGTAAATAAATAAATACATAAATAAATAAAAGTAACCATTTACCCAAAAATAACTGATAAGCCCAACCTAATTGGTTAAATATTTCTTAGTTCTTCTAAGCACCATTCAATGCAGGAATTTGGGAAATCTTTAAAACCTTAATACTCCCATACTTATAAGTCTCTTCCAATAACATCTGCTAGTCCGGATCGAAATCAGAGTTGGTTATCAACCTATATCTTCAAGCAACCTTTAAATTTTTACAATTTAATAAAAAATCGGGTACGTTTGAATATCGAACCTCTATCAAATAGTTATTGGCAGTGATTTTAGAAATACCGGTGTTTTTTCTATTAAAAAGTGAATAATTCCGAAACGAAAAGAGCTAGACCCATAATGGTATATACAAAGTTCCAATATTTTTTTAGGTAGAAACTAGTAATATGAAAATATATGAGGAGTTCCATTTAAAAAAAACATAACTTTGATTCACCACCGTGTATACGGATACCCTGTATATAATGAAAATATTTTTAAAATGTTCAGCATAAGTATGTACACATACTGGGTGGCGGAAACCGCATCTCGATAAATTGAATAGCAAAATAGTTAAGGCCAGCTACGCATCCCTGGGCCACCCTATAGAATACAGCAACTTAGAATAAGCTAAATTTTCTTTTATTACAAACTGAAACTGGTTATAAAAGAGTAATCCTTCGGTACTTTAAACAGTCGGGAAAAATTGTTTTCTAGTATAATATTAACAATTCGATTTTTGAAACTGTAGAGTAATCCATCGTAATTTTTTTGGGGTTACAACCACCTATAAAATACAAAAACAGGAAGCCTAAATTATTCAACATAAAGATTCATGTGTAGTCTCTATCTGGTTAGACTTATTGTAAGGCATATACTGCCGACACTATACGCCGATAAAATGATTTTAAACTATTTTTTGAACTAGATAACTTGGCGTGCGGAGCTTTTCCTTTATCTTAGATCATAAACAACTTTGTAATTTGTAATGTTGGCAATATCCGTGAGACGAACTTCTTGATATAGCTCTCTGCTTTCCTTGCTGCACAGGGAGCACTGCTGGACAAAAAACTCATTCCATGTGCTGATTACAATAGATTTAAGTATGTAGACCTACGTGGAATCACCGAAGAAACTTGTCTGGAAGAAACTCATCTCCTAAAACTCTCTGGTCATCTGGATAGAATGCTTTTAGCACTACAACTTTGACTTGAGAGAGTCAATAAGACTCACAACTGAGCAGAATCGAAATTTTTTTTTTGACTACCTATATTTGTGAAGAAAAAAAATAAATCTTGTTAATGCTGGTTCTATATCGAAGTGGTTGTTAAGAGATCACGTAATTCCAATTTTAATATAGAAAGAAATCTGGAGTATTATTAAATTCATCAGTCAACGGATTCAGCCTGTTTCTTTTTAATAGGTTACAAACATCACATATATGCTACTAAGAGGTAAGTAATAGCCCAGTTCCTGCAGGAATAACGAACTTGTCAGATCCAATCATATAATTCTAAACCGGTTAGTAAATTGTTTTCAACCAATCACAACCCTTCTGACTAGTTGGGGTTTGCTGCAGGAACAGGCTTAATATAGACCTAACCTAGTTAAAATTTAAAGTACAAGAAATGCATTATGTAGATCATCATCAAGAGTTCCTTTAGATTTAGTCTACGAACGTATGCCTAGTATACAAAGACTAGTTCATGCACTAGATACTGAAGATTATTAAGCTGAATGGACCCGTATAGGTTAATCTCATTTGCGAACCTAGATTGATTCTGGTCTGTACATACTTAACTGAACTGTTCCCTGTAGACATGCAGGGAACAACACCCAGTGTTGTTATACACAATACTAATTTTATGTAGGATGGTCAGTACCAAATTTAGAGATATTCTCGATTTCGTGTAGCATGAAGGGACAAGTCGGCGTCTGCCGTAACTGAATCCACGTGACAGATGGAGCGAGGTGGCACAGGGTCCGATTTGATTATAGCTCCAATGAGGTGGACTAAACGGCGGCACATGCACCGCTGTCGCCGCTGCCCATCTGCGGTCCGGCGGGTGGTCCAGTTATCAACCGCCACCGCACCGCCCCGATATTGACTGCGGACTCTCCGATTACGGGCTGTTAGTTCACTTGCACACTTTTCCTACCGCATACCACTAGTAAAAGTATCTGGATTTTTATCAAGCATATATCCTCATACATTTGTGTTTCCTTAAATAACCAAAAAAAGTAGGTTTTGTATTACTTTAGTTACTGTTAATTACCCTATAGGGTGTATAAGTATCATTGGCATCATTAATTTTTATGAGACTAAACGACCTCTAGAGGAATAAAAACGGGAAGGCAGAAATATTGAAAATTTTATTATAAATATATTTATAAACGCCTCTAAATAAGTTGCAACAAAATATTTTTTTTAATGAATTGAACACTTAACTAGCTTTTTCTAAACATTTCGAGACTTGAAACATATAAAGTGTTAAATATATAAAAAATAGTGCCTCTAAGTGCAAATCCTCATACGAGTATTATTTTTTCAGCCGCAATTAAGACACTCTAGACACTGAATATACATATAAGATTATCTATATTCATAACAAACGATTGTTCGGACAATGTCCAAGTTGTACTAATAGTGGTTTATCCTTACAGTTAAATTTAACCACCGAGGAGTGTTTGTTCAGCTATCAGCTTTCGGTTTAATATCAGGGAATCTAGTCGAAAGCTTCGCTTACTCAACTGCAATGTCAGCATTTTGGGCAAACGATTATTATCCATATATGTACATGCATGCATAACTGTAATAAAATGTACCTAATCTATCACTGTTATGTACCTATTTCTGTTCGTTATAAAATAGCTCTTCTTAAGTATAAAAAAAGCATTTGCTTCATCGTCGATTCTTGTTATATATAAATATTTATAATATATTTCGTGGTCTATCGTGAAAGTGGTATATTTTTTGTGAAAAACTGACATCCTGTAAAAACAAAACTCTACCAGTCGAGAGTTACATCCTTATCGTACCTGAAACTTCTGTTCTAATTTAGGATCATCACCGTTCGTGATTTTACAATTATTTGTGTAACAGAATAAATTTTATGATATAATATATTGTTATGTTAATAAGTTTATATAGAAATTCAGTCATATGCCACTCACAAGTTTTAGAAGTAACGTAAGACATTTTAAATTGCCATGACACTATTGAGGTGAAACATGTACTTGAAGATAACTCAATGAGCATTAGAGAGCAATGTCTTTTGCGTTTTTTATTGCTTGTAAGGAATTTGCTTTCAGTTATGTTATTAGTGACAAACAACCAGCCTGCAAAAGTTAGTTGACTTAACATAAATGAGCACCATCAAATGCTACCATATGGTACTGTAAAGAAAACTAATTATTTGAATCCGCATGTAATACATATTACCAAAGTCTACATAATTAGAATATGTAGACTTTGATATTACATATTACAGCATATATACATAATATATTAACTAGAAATGGGAGAAAATTGCTATCGCGATTTTCGTTCCCGTTTCTAACCCTATCGGGAGTCCAGGCTTGCGACTTGGGGTCACCCTTCGGGTGACAAAAGCATCTAGTTAATATATTAATATTTTGGTAATACATAAAAAGAACATACCCTGCGAAATCTTGTGTTTGTTGGTGGATGTTTATAGTATATGTTTTTTATGAAATCACAGTCATAAATCGTATAGGATATTTGATAAATTTCAAGAGGTATCTTCAGAAAACCAATATAAAGTCACGGAATGTGCTTGATACGGTTCTGGCGATTGCTTTATTATTCGTGTAGATTCTCAAAAATATTTGTAATCCTCAAAGTAGTGAAAAAAGAGTGAGCCTTATTATTTCAATAAAATTATATTATTTTGCCCTCTTTGGAAAAGAAACTGATTGAAGGAGTACGTGAAATAATGTGCTAATAGTAATAAAAACAAATAGCGCAGTTCTGTACGTGTTCCACAGGTAGAGAATCGAGACTCTCTAATGATATTCTCGCAAATAAAACAAAAAGCCTTTTACGCTAGTGGCGGATTTTTATTTTTAGAGTTTTGGCGTTAATGCTGTCATTAAAATTCATTGTCTGTTCCGATCGACTGTATGAAGTGAAAATATATCTCTGGTACGTGTAATGCATAAATAAAGGGGCTCTTTACGTACAATTCCTATTGGAGCCAAGAGTTTTGTCGAAAATCTCCAATAAAGTGCCTGGTTACTATGTTACTCCCATCCCGTTGCTTTCTGGAGCTTGTGCAAAGTGAGATAAGGAGCGCGCACAATACTTAAACTCCATCAATAAAGATTAATTTCTGCGATTATCTTACAATGCCTTTCCATTAACGGTTATATTATTACACCAAATTTAGATCTGTAGAAAGCAAATATTAATTTTGTGAATTATTGACTCCGTTATAGTTTATTGAAGAGGTATATGCAATAATATTGTCTTGAACGTCGAAATCCATAATTTTTCCCATTTTGGAAACTGGTAAATTAATAAATAGGCGTTGATGGGTATCTACCTACCCACCAACCTTTCTTTTAGGGATTATTTCGAATAACAAGCTTTGTCTATACAAAATTCTCTCGTTTTGAAGCATATTGTTACTCCTTCCGGGGTTCTAAAGAAGTGAGACTTTTAACAATAGTAAAAATCTTTATTGAACGCTTCAGACACGATACAACACTTCTTGTACAATATTTAAATACATACACCCCGAAAATCGCACTTATTTCACTTAAGTATTGCTTCTTCTCTTGATCGCTGCCTGATTAAAATTGACTTCCTAGCCGGCACGCCGCGGGCTTTATATAGGTAAACTAGGCTTCTATAGATCTTCGTAGAAATTTCCATCGAATACTCACGAATAATTCGCATGCCAGGGCAGTTCAATAACTAATCGACAGCCAAGTTACACAAGGGATATTCGATGAGTATCGCTGGTGACATCCACGAAATGTGAGCAAAAGGGCCTATCTCTCTTATTTGAAGGCCTAGAGGGTTGAGACCTCACCCTTGGAAGGTTGTTCCTGGCACCTACAGAGGAGATGTTGCCAGATTGTACACAATTTCCCTAAGGCTGGGAAAAACGTAGATTTGGCAACGCCGCACTGGGGACACTGTGTCGGCGATTTTGTAACAATATGCATTAAATGCTTTACACTGTGAGTATTTACTATTACTAAAACAGTAAATGTGTTTCTTGCAATTTAAAATAATTTATGAACCTAAGTATATCTACTTATTATTCATATCATGGAATAATAGTTTTAAAAAATCATACACATAAGCTGAAACTGAAATACTGAAACTGGTGCATAAAAGACTCGTAAGTACAAGATGTCATTTGTACAAAACGTCTTTGGATATTATATAGGCAGATATGTTTGCATTATAGTAACTTACATGGATATAACTGAATCAATATATTAAACATAGACGTCCTTGCAGATGCCTAACTATGTCCTTACGCATGAAAGTTAGGCATCCTTAAGGACATTTTCAAACCCAAAGATGATAACGAAAATGGTGAGAATATGCCAAAAACTAAAAAAAAGACGTAAAATTATAGGTGCCAAATTGCTCAAGAATTACAGGTGACGAAAAAGCTCATCAGTCGATATATTGGGGGGGTCAAATAAGACATTTGATGAAGAATCAATTGCAGTTAGTGAATATTGTTAAAAGCATACGAGAAACCCAAGTGAACCCAAATGAACCCAATTGCAGTTAGTGAATATTGTTAAAAGCATACGAGAAACCCAAGTTTTATTTAGATTTTGAAGAAAATGAAATTTTGAATTTAAAAATTATTCTATTTCTACCGAATTAATTATCTCTCTTTCTCTCCAATGTCTTTTTTTTTAAATTATGACACGCGAATTGTTACCCCCCAGGAATATATTTTCCGGTTAAATCCTGAGCACCAACTTTTGATGTAACAATTTTGTTTTTTTTTTAATTGTTTCCTAAAAATTAGATTGCAATTTAGTATAAATGTTACAAGAGAATGTGCAGTAGTCAAGAGTAGGCACAGATCACGGTCTTGCCGACGGCGGAGGAAGCGCGCCGCAAAATCGAACACGCCATGTCACTAGCCGACCGACACCTGTTATGGCGGTCGTCAGCAGCCGGCGGGGGCAGAGGCCGACTGGTGCGGAGGCGGACAGCGGTCGCGTGCCGTCAGAGCAGGCCGTGGGGACGGCATCGGCTCACGGCCTCCTAATCCTTTGCGGGCTCTCGATCGCCCGCTTTTACTTAGGCGACGGCTCTCGATCGATGGGATCGTAAAAAGAGATCCCATTCGAGTGGGATTAGACGTCGTGGACATATTCGCGCGTGTGTGCGAATTACTTCCGTCGACACGAACCGAGAGTTCAGCCGAGTAATTGGCGTGGCTGGCTTTTTTAAGGTTGTCGAAGGACGCCATAGGGAGTAGATGTACATTCCTACACAGTATGTAGAAGTTAAGAACAGATAAGATCTATATTTGCATCTCGGATTTGGTTAAATCGAGAACAAGATGCATAAATTGGGTGACTGAAATGAAGAATTTCCGTATGTTACAATTTATATTTAATATATATTTTTTTAAAGAATTAATTTTGAATGTTTGTCTATATTTTAAAAGTAAAAGCAATTTGACTTTGCGATACTTATTTGTATATAATAATAATAATATCTCTACCCCTCATTCTAATCACAAGGATTAGCCCGAAAGTCTGAGACTTGTGTGGGAGAGGGGGCGGCATATTATTATTTCGCGGGTCGCATTTGCGCCTCAGGGACGACTTACGTTGGTAGGCCCTAATCACCATTCAGTGCTGGAATGAGGGAAACCTGGAAAACCTCATTAGTTAGGGAGACAAGTCAAACATCAACTGATTTTAATCTCTCACATTAACACCAAGTTGACATTGTTCCCGTCCTAGGCCATCGCCAACATGGTTGCCAAGCCAGCCCTGCGAATAAGCCTCGATCTGCGAGTAAACAATTTAATTAAAAATTGTTTGGTGGAATGGGAATTAGAACCCACGACCTCTGAATTGAGCGATCGAGACGCTAAGCCCTGAGCCACCGGCTCGCCTGTATATGTCTATATTTTCTTCAGCAACTTCCAGCAGAACTGCATCGCTCCGCAGGCCATTTAATTTTAAACGCACTGATTTTTTCCAAATTATAAAAGGTACATTACACATTATGATCCAAATATCTTCGTAATTATTTAAGCTTGTTCTTTTTTCTATTACGTCATATGTTTTTAAATAACAATCCCATTGTTGATTGGCTATCAAGGAGGATTACAATATATGTATATTTTTAATTCACATGAAACTTGTTTACTCTGTAGTAACCTAGCAGCAACTAAGAGATAGACAGTTTATTGGACGATTTTTTTGGTGTTCTAACAAAACTTATGATCGTTCGTATGGAGCGATTTCAAGGAGATAATTTTTCAGTACGTGGGTCAAAAGTAAAAATTGTTTGTACTGACTTGAGCACTGAGTACATTCTCAGTTAATTATTGATATTAGTAATTTGTGGCGGTTATTTCTAGCCCCATTTACTTCAATAGAAAATCTAAATGTGAGTGATGCAGGAAGCTAATTTATGATTTTTGTCAGATAAGGTATACTTATACCTTCTTCATGTAAGTAAATCGTTTTACATTTTAAATTGTATTTGCGTTGTTTCTAGTATGCATCATAGAATATTATGTTCTAAAAACATTTTATAAACATTTTGATGACGATCATAATTTTTTGATTTTATAAAAACTGACACTTTACAGAATCGAAGTTCACTATGCATTAAGATCTAAAATGGACCGTAAATTGATGTATACAGTATGTTGTATTTGTTTTTATCGCACATTACCAAAAATCATCAAAAAAAATGTTGTAATTGCAAAATAATTTAAATATATTCAGGTAGGGCCTATAAAAATTGTTTGTCAATAAATAATGCCATGGAATTGATATAAACTTGTACTAAATAAAGCGGTCACTTACGTGTGATTTTTGTCACTTAATTCTGACCACATTTCCATTAATATAGATTTTTCGAATTTGCGGTATCTAAAAATATGAAATTATCTAATAATATCTGCTGACTATATAATTATATTGAAGTGTCTCAAAAGAAACCTTAATTATTATGTTACATTCGCTAAAAAGCAGTACTTATTTTTGGTGAATTTCTGTCAAGTTCGTTTTTAATTCAATTGCATGGACACAGATGGTTTCCGGTGTATTTTTCATTTGGCAAGAAAATTATCTGAAATAGCGTTCCCAAATTTTCTATTTGTACCCGTAGCTATTGTGTTATTTTTATTAAAGAAATGATTTCAAATATTATCCAGAGAACAAGCAGTTTTTTTTTTGTTTTTATAATTGCATGTTTTGTCACAGATAGGGAATAATAAATAACGAAATAAATAAATCTTTGTAGCAAGAATTCGTAAAAAAATAGTTTGGAACAAGAGTCGCGGTAAATGGTTAAAGATGTTTAGTAGACGAAGATACTCAATGATACTTTCATCTGGGTTTAGTCCTTTTATAGTGGTATATACCTAAACTATGGTTCCTTGACTAGAATAATGTTCATAAATTGTGCAATCCACTGTGGCAGTCGGCAATTGAGTAAATTTAAATGATCGCCTCCTGCATCTGTAGCAATGAGTCAAATTGTTTTTTTTTTTCAAAAAAAAATTAAGTAGGTACTCATCCCCAGTTGCTTTTAGTCATCTAACTGAACATTATGGATTTATACATTTATAGGTACATTATATCCAAATTTGTTGAAATAAATATAGGAGTATTTAAAAAATATTTCAATATTAATCAAAATATTCTAGCGTTAGACTTGTCTTTCCTCCCTCTTTTTCTCTTTACAGCAAATTTTATGTTATTAATTCAAAGCAATCGAATTGAATTTGCTCGTAAAAATATGAAAAACGGAAAGCAAACATTCAGTTTATTGGTGTTGGCCTTACATCAATTGAGAGTACTAAAAGTACTGTTTTACTGTTTATTTATTCCCAGTACTAAATAGTGTTAATCGCCTCATTTACCACTGTTAATAGTGTTGGTGTTGTCTTAGGTCACATACCGCACAAAATTAGTTTCTCTGACCTCGCCATTACTGTGAATACTAGAACGAATTGCAACATGAAATTGAACATGCATTTTATTGAAATTTCTGCACTTTGAATTTAGGCATGCTGCTGTATTTCACTTTGGGTTGATTTTTTATTTTTTGCTGTCGTATATCCTGTAAATCTTAGCGGTTATTACCGCTTTTTTACAAGAATTCATAAGCATCAAGGCCTTGAGAAAGACGTTTCTTGTAATTTTGAAAAAAAATGTCAAAGTTAAAATAAACTTTATTGTGATCGTAAATGCCTACTCTTTTTTAAACACTCTATAGCAAGAAGTACGAGAGGTGCATTTTCGATGGGATTTGGGGGTATCTCGGTTGCTATGAGCGACAGAAAAAAATGGACAGTACGAACGTTGGCTAATTTTTTGAGACAAATTCAACTGTCAAAACAGAAATCCGGTAAGTCGATTTGTTTCCGACTTACAATTACTTTCCGTTATAAGCCGTTCGTCACTTTTTTGTAACTTTGGGTGGACTCTATATCTCGCTTATTTGAAGAGATACAGAAAAAATGTAAAGGCAACTTTTGTCGACATTTGATAGCATAATTCAACGGTGATATTACTTTTTTTATATACCGAGTGATTACTGATTTACGAACCAAATTTATGATTTTTTAAATGGAAACCATAGTTAGCTTGGGTCGCGATGGAAAGCTTATTTTGTCAGCTTTTCAAAAATATATAGTTTCATATGGTTATTTTTAAAAATGGCTGAGTTATAACCCAATAATATATATAGGAGAGCCTTATCAACAACTGTTTTTAATCCTAGTAGGCTGTAATAAAACAAAAATTGCAGCTATTCCGTATATATGTCAAATTATTCTAACTAGTCAGTATCCTTACAAGATTTGTTTATTTTGTGGATTATGGAAAACTACAATAATAGTGAAAAATTTGATATGATTATTGTATTTGGTGAAGCGCATAAAAATTCAAGAATGGCTGCTGAGTTATATTTACAGCGATATCCAGAAAGGAGACAACCAAATGTTAAGATGTTCAGCAGGTTCGAATATAATCTGAAACATTACGGTTCCTTTAAAAAACCTAGACCAAAAAGATATCATAAAGCAAACGCTGAAAATGATACAATAAATGTGTTAGGAGTGGTAACAGCGAATACAGAAATATCTACAAATTCTATTGTAGAATCAGTGGGAGTTTCCTAAAAATTTTAAAAGAAAATAATTGTAAATGTTTTAAATTCCGAAAAATTCATCATATCCATCCAGACGACAGTCAGAGATGCCTTAATTTCTGTAGATGGTACCTAGGCAAATGTGAAGAGGATGAGAATTTTCCGCGTAATATTATGTGGACGGATGAGGCCAGAATCACCAGTGACGGTATATTCAATTGACACAATAGCCATATGTGGGCAGACGAAAATCCCCATGCGATTAGAGGCCGATTAATTGGACCCCATATTTATCAGGAAACATTAAATGCGGAAATCTATGTGCACATTTTATACCACCAAATTAACAGAATTCTTAAATAATCTACCACTTGCAGATTTGAGAAACATATGGTTCCAACAAGACGGTGCGCCGTCACATAATGCTCGAGTTGCTTCTAATTATCTAAACGAAACTTTTCCAAACAAGTGGATAAGAACTCATGGTCCTATATTGTGGCCAGCACGCTCGCCGGATCTGTCTCCTGCTGATTTTTTCTTTGGGGCTTTATAAAAAATATAATATATCACATGCCGCGTAACTCTGTGGAGGAATTAAGAAACAGTATAGAAGTCGCATTTCAGAGATTAAATCAAAAGCCCCTGTATATTTTAAGAAGTATAGATAGTGTAAAAAAAAGATGTAGACTCTGTGTGAACTTCAATGTTCAAACTGTTCTCTTATGTAAATTATATTACAAAAAAATTATACTGAACTTACTAAAATTATATTAAATTATATTATTACTGTTATATTATATAAATTTTGTAATATTTGTAAATTTGTTAGTTCCATTGTTGTTACTTATTGTGTAATTTTGTGGGTTGCCTTAATGATAGATGTTATGCTATCGTATATAGATAGATGCTATTATAATTTACTTGCCCGTATTGTAAATAAAATTTTGTTACCATTCTTCTACAAAAATGCCGTAAATTTAAAAAATAACCATATGAAACTATATATTTTTGAAAAGCTGACAAAATAAGCTTTCCATCGCGACCCAAGCCAACTATGGTTTCCATTTAAAAAATCATAAGTTTGGTTCGTAAATCAGTAATCACTCGTATATAAAAAAAGTAATATCACCGTTGAATTATGCTATCAAACGTCGACAAAAGTTGCCTTTACATTTTTTCTGTATCTCTTCAAATAAGCGAGATATAGAGTCCACCCAAAGTTACAAAAAAGTGACAAACGGCTTATAACTCGAAAACAAATCGACTTACCGGATTTCTGTTTTGACAGTTGAATTTGTCTCAAAAAAGTAGCCAACGTTCGTGCTGTCCATTTTTTTCTGTCGCTCATAGCAACCGAGATACCCCCAAATCCCATCGAAAATGCACCTCCCTGTACTTAATATGTTACAAAATCAACGTTAACGGTTATTATTATTTACATTAGCGTTAATGGTCGGTTTTACTTTTACTAGTTTATCTGCATATTCATCATATACATATAGCTTTGGTATAGTAATGTACATATGTAATTAATTCAACTAGCCTTTTGGAATTTTGAAGACTAAAGCAATTCCCCGTTTCTGTAACTATACATTTAGTGGAGTAAAAACAAGGGAAAAAGTCGCTTCCTTCTCGAAAAAAAATTTTTTAAGGTATAACCACATGAAACCTCTACAGGATCATTGGTTGGGTCCTTGTGCATGTGAAATGACTAATTACGACATCTTTAGGGGGGTCAGACATTTTTTATCCCCAAAAATGTCAATAATTTGTCAAAATGTTATATTTATGTTTTTTAAGACATACCACGCGATAACTTCGAAACTAATTAACTTATAAACATGAGGTTTTTTTTAATCGATTGAGGACATATAGGCGGTCATAACTATACTAATTTAAGTTCCCTGGTTAGCGTATTTTTTCTTGGAGAATGGAGTAAACTCGAAATTTTATTTTTATTGCTGCATGATTTTCGGTAAGCGAGAAACTTTTTTATTTCAAGGAATTTTTCCATAGTATCTGCGTATGAATTAAAGAAAAAATATTGAAAAAGTTTTTAGAACAAGAACCAACCTTCTGTGACAAACAGTTTTCGAGTTATCGCCATTTAAAATTAATAACACAGGGGCGCGCGGCGCCGCGCGATGTGCTTTTCGAAGACGCTATCAAATTATCGCACCGTACCGCGCTCTGGATGTGTTTTGAAGGCCCGCTTAGGTGATCTCCTGACCATTATAAAATATCCAAAAGGAATTTTGTATTAAAATAAATAATTTTATGTTCTAGTATATTATATATTATCTAATTTCATATGATTCGATAAATATTTTTTATCAGGAACCCAAATTTGCATTGTATTTACATTTATATTTTTAATATAAAGATAAAACACGAACTGAGGTCTTCGTTTTGTGGTCTGTTACTATATAATGGGTGGTGTGAATAAAAACGAAGACCCTGCTACCTACTACTATGAGTATTAGTATATTCTACATAGTATTTACTTTAAAACGAAGTAGATACTACAATTTCAAAGTACTCCCTTCTATTTTTCCTGAAATGCTAAAAATAATAGCATTCTTATAAACATTATAATTACTTTAATACTTTTTACTGGTAGATAGGTACTTCGATTTTAACCACAACTGAAATATTTGCTCCGTTATTAGCGAAGTTGATATCATGGCAGCCTCATCGTGCGTGCTACAAAGTGATTACTTTAAAAATGGTTCAAATACATAGAAATAAAATTTATACTGCAAGAAGACACTACGACGCTGATGCCATATACCGTCAAATATTTAGGTAAACAATTAAGTACCATCAATTTAAAATGTTTTATGTTTATATTTTTCATCTAGGTTTAGTAGGGAAAACGTTACTTTCTCGTTACTCGTTACTCTTCTATCACACTTCCTTCATCCGAAGACATCTTAAAGGACTGTTGATGTTATAAATACATACATACAAAACTGAAACTGTTTCCCAAAAACTTAACATGTCTATCTCGTTAGCCAGGGCCCGGCGCGTGGCTTATGTGTGACGGAAGTAAGTACTATACATTTCAAAGGATGTACTACACTTGTTAAGTAGATACTTCATAATATGGAGTACCTATATTAAACTTTGTAGTGAAGCATGTTCTATGTCAAGTAAAGTAGATACTACCGGAAATTAGTAAATTCTTCGTTTTAGAGTAGATATTACGTAGAATATACTAATACTTAGTAGTAGTAGTAGTAGTAGTAGTAGTAAGTACTTCGTTTTTATCCATACCACAAATTGCATATTTACATTCGTCGCAACATTTTCATCTTTGTGCTAAACGCGTGCACCTATTATTGTTGCAATTTTTGTCGGAACACCGGATTGGCAAAAATTGCAACAATAAATAATAGGTGCACGCGTTTAGCACAAAGATTAAAATGTAGCGACGAATGTAAATATGCAATTTGTGGTATGGATAAAAACGAAGTACTTGCTACTACTACTACAAGTATTAGTATATTCTACGTAATATCTACTTTAAAACGAAGGATTTACTAATTTCCGGTAGTATCTACTTTACTTGACAAAGAACATGCTTCACCACAAAGTATAATATACTCCATATTATGAAGTATCTACTTAACAACTGTAGTACATTCTTTGAAATGTGTAGTAGGTACTTACTTCCGTCACACATAAGATGCGCGCCGGGCCCTGGCTAACGAGATAGACATGTTTAAAAGTTTTTGGGAAACAGTTTCAGTTTTGTATATATTTATAACATCAACAGTCCTTTAAGATGTCTTCGGATGAAGGAAGTGTGATAGAAGAGTAACGAGTAACGAGAAATTAACGTTTTCCCTACTAAACCTAGATGAAAAATATAAACATAAAACATTTTAAATTGATGGTACTTAATTGTTTACCTAAATATTTGACGGTATATGGTATCAACGTCGTAGTGTCTTCTTGTAGTATAAATTTCATTTCTATGTATTTGAACCATTTTTAAAGTAATCACTTTGTAGCACGCACGATGAGGCTGCCATGATATCAACTTCCAAATATTTCAGTTGTTAAAATCGAAGTATCTACCAGTAAAAAGAATTAAAGTAATTATAATGTTTAGAAGAATGCTATTATTTTTAGCATTTCCGGAAAAATAGAGGGGCGTACTTTGAAATGTAATATCTACTTGCTTTTAAAGTAAATACTATGTAGAATATACTAATACTTGTAGTAGTAGCAGGTTCTTCGTTTTTATTCATACCACCCATTATATAGTAACAGACCACAAAACGAAGACCTCAGTTCGTCAGATTCGGAGTCTAGAAAATTCTAAATCTTTTAAATTTCTGTCCTTTTTTTTATAATTCATGTTTCAACTTTATATTAAACATATAAATGTAAATACAATGCAAATTTGTGTTCCTGATAGAAATATTTATCGAATCATATGAAATTAGCTAATACATATTATATTAGAACATTAAATTATTTTTTTTAATACAAAATTTTTTTGGATATTTTATTTTGGTTAGGAGATCACCCAAGCGGGCCTTCAAAACACATCGAGAGCGCGGTACGGTGCGATAATTTGATGGCATCTTCGAAAAGCACATCGCGCGGCGCGGCGCGCCCCTGTGTTATTAATTTTAAATGGCGATAACTCGAAAAGTGTTTGTCACAGAAGGTTGGTTCTTGTTCTAAAAACTTTTTCAATATTTTTTCTTTAATTCATACGCAGATACTATGGAAAAATTCCTTAAAATAAAAAAGTTTCTCGCTTACCGAAAATCATGCAGCAATAAAAGTAAAATTTCGAGTTTACTCCATTCTCCAAGAAAAAATACGCTAACCAGGGGACTTAAATTAGTATATTTATGACCGCCTATATGTCCTCAATCGATTAAAAAAAACCTCATGTTTATAAGTTAATTAGTTTCGAAGTTATCGCGTGGTATGTCTTAAAAAACATAAATATAACATTTTGACAAATTATTGACATTTTTGGGGATAAAAAATGTCTGACCCCCCTAAAGATGTCGTAATTAGTCATTTCACATGCACAAGGACCCAACCAATGATCCTGTAGAGGTTTCATGTGGTTATACCTTAAAAAAATTTTTTGCAACATTTTTCTACCGATTTTACTCCACTAATTTATCACGTCATCATTAATAAATTAGGTATTGTTTTCTAGATTTCTTTTTTTATTTTGATACGGAAATATATCTCATTTGAAAACGAGTCATCATTGTTCTGGCTCATTATCAAAATATCCATTTCCATGTAGGGCAACGGGAAATTTATGCGAAATGAACATTTCATTTTCGCCAACGCCTGCATGGTGAATATTGCGCATTTCTTTGTTCCGATCATCGGAATATACCTGTTTTATTTCTAATTAAACTCCAACTGATGAGAAAGAAAACAGAAATTATGTCAAGATATATAACTACAAACTCTCCAACAAATAAATCTTAAATAATCTTTCGCTGCTGTTGCTGCATTAAGACAACACAATAGGATACATAAAACAGAGGACATAAATAATTCATAGACGTCATTTAAATGTATTATAATTTAAAGTCCAGAGCACGTTAAAAGTTCCAACATTTCTAAAGACATAACTCGTTCCATACTTCTGAAAAAATTCATCTTTCAGCTGCTACCTTAAAAGGGAGAATGGTTACAAAGGAATTCATGTTATTTATTGATAAAGATCTAAAATGTAAAGCTACAACAAAAAGGCTCTAGATAATTTTAAATAAGGCCAATAAAGCCAGACTTTGTATCGCGAAAGAATGCTGCCAAAGAGAAACGCTTGCAAGCAACAAATTAATTTTGCATCAAATTAAGATTTTGACTCGGAATATTCTAGTCGTTAGAACAGTTTTATAATAAATTAATCCAAAACAGCTATACTGACTATTACATCAAAATTTGCATAAAAATACTATTTTCCTTCCTACTTAAATAAAAATAGATATATTAGCCTAATGAGATATCTAAATCTTGCGCCTTACATTATGTTTGAACTCGTTTTTTTAATCTGTAAACTCTGTTTACAAGAAATAAATCAGTCTATTAAATATTTTATGTCTATTCATTAGTAGAGAGATTAAAAGTCATTATTTATATTTCACTCTTCAATTAATTAATCGTACTTCATTTGTTATTTGTAAATACAACAAATTTAATCCGAAGACCTTAACAAACTGTTCAACTTTATTTTTAACATCTCTTCATGGAAGAACATTCTATTAGAATACGTGAAGATATATAAGTTGAAGTTAATTTTTATTTCTCTTTCTATTTTTAGGAAATAAGTCATCTTAAATTAAGCAATTGAAACTAAGTAGTATTGTTGACCGAAATTAGACGATGTTATTCTGTAGAAAGTCGATTAAAATGTCGCAGTAAACAACCGAGAAGTTATTCCTTACCAGAGACGACTTATATATTGAGAAAGGTGGATAATTTTTGTAACCGTTAGTCCAAACAAATTAATATACAGAGAAATTCCATTAACTCTGACATAGCTTATATCGTTCCACTTCAGCGAACACAATTTGTTATTTTGTCAGTTCCAATATAAATATTTAATAATGAGAGATGTGGAACTGTAATATGTATTTCAGCTTTTTGCATTAAACATTTTTTTCAATAGATATTCAATTTTAATAGATGATTAATATACCATCTGTCCACAGAGCAGTAGTAAATTACAATTGAGTAGTGACTATAGTTTCGTATAGACCTAGACATATATTCGGATGATTTTATTTATTTTACCCATTCAATATTCGAGACAATTTTATTAGATGGTACTTTATGAGAAACTTCCGTTATAAACCTAAAAATAAGGAGGAAACTAAGTGATAAAATTAATTTTACAGTAGATACAATAATGTACGGTGATCTCCACACAAAGGTTTATACTGGTTACGTACCCTTATATTCCTTAAAGAATTTAGTTCAAATTAGATGGACACGCTTGCTTGATATGGGCAGTTGGTGCAAACTGCCCATATCAAGCCATATGAAGCCATATTTGGAATCATTGGGAAATTTCAGTTTGGAAACAGTTCTTGATTTTTCAAAATAGGAAATGGAAAAGTTGTGCAATTAGTGAGCCGTTAAAAAAAGGTCACTATACATTCAAAACTGAATGTTTATGAATGAATTACAATCAATTTTATTTATAATCCAATTTTTATAAACGTATAGATATAGAACATAATCGTTTTACATAAAATACTGATAAGGTTAGCTGTTACTAGTACAGTCTGTAAAAATACTTGTATAACCAGCACAATTTATTTATTATTACAGTTTATTCACGTTTTTTGCATAAAACTTTCAAGTAACTTCTGCACCCAATTTACCTAGTCAACTTTCTAAAATTATTATAACGGTTGATTATTAAAACCTGTTTTTACTGTTACCTACTATTTTTTATATGCGAATATAGACAGGTATGTGCTTAGAAAGTAAGTAATGCTCTGGTATACCACCAGACATCAATTTTCAGTTATACAATATCCGCCAATTTCATTGCAGGCTCAATTTCTGATAATTGTTAAAGTATAACTAGAATTACTGCCTTGGTTGTAGCTGTTACTATGTGCATAAACTTAATTTATAAGTTTGTTGTGCATCGTTGCCGTTGTGTGTATGTGCATGGTGGTATAAAGGGATTTTTACTGAAAACCGGCTTCAAAAAGCTCGGTGCTGAAAAAATTATAATAACATTCCTCACAATGTTTGTAATATCTCATAATTGTTATGTATGAAGGAAGATATTATGGGAAAATAATAATTTCATGACCGTTGACCTGCAATCGTGTCGAGGATGAGAGTGGGAGGGAACCAGTTCCTCGGGACTTTTTCATGTTTTATTTTGTATAATTATATGGTTCTCGTTTTTCATCATCCATCATCTTGATAACACTGATTTGTTGGCTGTTACGTTGCTTATCTGATTCCCATCGATTTATCTCACGTAATTGCCAACCTTGTATATTTATTAGATAGATCAACAATGGTAATTTTATTTGCTTTGTTATGGCTACATTATTTTGATTATCTGCATATACATTTTAATTGTTCCGTATTCCTTTCAGTCGTTATTTTTTTCCTTAAGATTTAAAGTTTCCAATTTTTTTATGTAGTTGGTTGCATTATTTGTATTTCTTATTTAATAATATTTTAATTGTGTTTCCTTCTTTGAACAATTATTTCAGAATTCTATACAGTAAATTTAACTTCATAAAAAGTTGAGCATAAAAACGTAAAAACAAAAAAATTTTGGAATTTAACATTAAGTATACTTTATTTATTATAATGTTAATACTGACAAACTAATTTCGACAGTTTCAAAGTCATTTTAGATAAATCGACACGGTAGGTATTAAGCATTTAAGTATTATTATTATTATTGATATATTTTCTTTGTTACCTGTGTTTTGGTGTAATATAATTATCATTTCTTTATTTTTACCCATAGGTGTCAAAATTTTTTTATGTTTTCATTATTTGTTATTACATAATACAAAGTCGACCTAAATTATCTTTTTTGTTTTTAATTATTTTAAAATTACTAATTGAGACAGATTTAATGTATTTATATTGTCCTGTGATTGGACCAATCGGTTTGTCAATAAAAGTATTATTATTAAAACGCGTAATTATTAAATTACATAGATATTGTAATTTATCAATCGAGTTTTTAGAGGCGAGAATCGAGGATTTATCACATCTCGGTGTATCTACGTAAAACAAAGGAACCCAATACCACAAGAAAAATGTGTGCCAATACTATCTGCTATTATAAGCACATGGAAATACCTATGTTCGCGAAATGCTCGGCCGTTACGTTAGTTGAACGTTTAAATAAAGTTAATTTGTTAGGTTAACTCGTGCATATATTTATTTATTATTTTGTTGTGGCTGCCGGTTGTATTTTTTCTGTCCATTGAATTCGGGGTCTACGACCCGACGCCGGAGGCTGTACATTGTGCTACGGCCACCACCTTTGACCTCGACATACCACCTATAATACCTGTTCTCTGGACTAATCCGTGGCGGGTACTGGCATTTACGGGTAGAGCCGGTATCCGTTGGATAAATCTTGGTTGAAAAGAATGAATTGTTGTTGCATCCACCGTAAGATGTATGTAAAAAAAGTAAGGAGGCAAGTTTCACCTGCCAGTTGAGTTAATTTTTAATTACATCTTTAGATTTTTTACATAATTCTGTTTTCAATTTTTTATTTACATTGGAATAAGAAAGGACCTACTTTAAAAATTGTAGTCTTAAGAGTCCATTCACTAGGTCGAAATAAGCCCTAAATCGGCTTTTGGCTCGTGTCTAATTATAAAAAAACTATAAAAGATAGCGACTTTTAGTCAAAAAGTATTGAAAGATAAGATTTTAATCTAAGTCCTTATAGTAGTAATTTTTGGTATTTCATTTTATTTTTAAAATTCCAGGCAAACAATCTTGTACTAAAATAGCGTATCTTCAAAAATTATTTTCTCTAAAATACATGTATTAAACAAAAATTTGCTATTATAGGGACCTAGTTTATCTTTTGATCTTTCCGGTGATATATAATTTATAACATTAAAAAGAAATTTTGTTGCAATTATAAGACAAATCCGGTACCCTTGCAATGAAGGCTAACTTTATTTCCATGTGCCTTTTTACTTCGGCTTTACGTGCACCTCCGAAATCTTAATAATTCGATAGTTGGAATATATAAGTCTCCACCCATCCTCTCAATCCGACCCAACATTCATGCCTGTCAAATCTACAGAGAATGGACCCTTAGTAATATAATTTTATCTAAATGACGCGTTAGAAATTGGTCCTCGATATGTGAAAATATCTACATCAACTACTTGCCCAGTTCATTAATCAGGCTATATAAAATTAGAGCTATGTATTTTTATAATACTCGTTATTTTGTAAATTATACATTAAGCTTGTTCGGCCTTTTTAACGGGGCAGTTAAATTCTTATCCAATTAGAAATGAAAACATAATTGTTGAGTATAAATTTGAGCAGCACTGTTAAAAATACAGCACTTGATATATAATTTAAGGGGTTCATTATACGAAAAGTGCTTTCTTTATAAATAAAAGAACTTCTAGAATTCTAATAATTTTTTCAGAAGATATTTTTGGTTGGTTATTTTTATTTGCTTTTAGAGCCATTAGTAGTTTTAGTTTATTTATTACTTTCCTCGCATGGTTATGTTTCGAAATCGCGACCTTACCTTAGATTCATTACCTTCTGAAGATTAGACACTCCAATTAAACTATAATTGCAGTTACTGTGCAAATAAATTTACGATTTGAATTCTCAGTGATGATTCTCAAGTTCACTGCTACATGATGTGGAAGAATTAGCTAGATGGGTAACCTGCCAGGTATTTACTTTTGTGGTTTTGTTAATTGAATTATAACTATTTATCACTAACACTATCCAACTCGTGATTTGAAATGTGTGTTAATAAACGGACTTAATATCTTATTTTAGCATTTTTTGGTTTATGCCCTGTGGTAATGCCGAATTTACGCCATTTCGGTGTAGATATTTCAATATCAAAAACAGTTTTTATGTAATATAGACATTGAATTTCGTTTGTTTTTATCTTGTAAAATTATATTTTACAAGTTTAAACTGCGTTACCCGTAAAAGATCTCACCTCAGGTCTCCTACTTGCATGGCCAGCTTTATAATCAGTTCTTCTGCTTGGCCAGTGCCACAGACTGTGCCTAGTGGTAATGATTGTTTGGTAGAAATTATGTTTAATGATTAATTGTGTTTATATTCCTTTGTATGCATTTCTACTCCGTTGTACCGGATTATATGTGTTTTATCAATTGCCGTGTTTGGACAGGTGCTTAGTGTATGTGCTTCACGCTGTTTACACTGCCTATTAATAACATTGACAATTTCTAATTATTTTCAGAAGCATGAGTAATGCGAAGTAATGGTGTTTGCTGTAGCCGTTTTACTTCTCGAGTGTTGCGAACAAAGGAAGGGTCAGGATCTTAACACACTTAGCAATTAAATTAATAGGAAAAAACAATTTATATGGAGTGTTTTATGGACCATTGTCCATACATCTTATGCATGTTTTGTTCCAAGACTCGGTATGATGAATTAATGAGCTAGGGTAGACATGCTTGAAAATATAAGTATGCCTCCTCTACTAGTAAATCACTATAGCAAAGCTTAATATGTGGTACAGCTAAAATATTATTCAAATTTGCGCAATACGTTCGTTCAGTGTTGTGAGTTATAACTCTTGTTTTTTAAATGGCTCTTGATATTTGGCAGGTTGCACTAAGTGTTAGAGAGCGACACTTTAAAAAAAATTGTCATGCCTTTAAATAAAAAAATCATTTTTTTATTAATGAAAACCGTATCAGTCAATTTAATGGTTATAAAAAATAAAAACCAGCTACTCAAGTTTTCAATTATTGCGCTTATTAATATTCATCTTGCTTTTGTTGTAATTATGTTACAATTAGATATATATTTCTTCTGCAGGCTAGATTTTCTGGTATTTTCATCTTCTGG
The DNA here is from genome assembly GCA_963924545.1 of Pogonocherus hispidulus. Lineage (NCBI taxonomy): Eukaryota > Metazoa > Arthropoda > Insecta > Coleoptera > Cerambycidae > Pogonocherus > Pogonocherus hispidulus. The sequence goes on along the minus strand of OZ004696.1, from coordinate 14,772,945 downwards.
GTATAAAAAAATATAGTGATATGCAAAAATGGTAACAAGAAAACTAAAATATGTAAAAAAGAAACTGCACTGTAAAGGCAAACTTCTAAAGTATTTAGAACCACACCAAACACATGATGATTTTTCTGGTCAAATTTAATTCCGACTTCAAAACTTTATTTACTCAAATTAAAATCACTGTTTCTCTAAGTCCAACAATATAACTCTTATATTCAATCTCATGGGGTGTAAAACTTCATGGGGTTATCTTCAATAAATTTCGAGGTTTACATTTTCAGTTGTTGCAATTTCGTTATTGCGCTTATTTCTATTAATACACTTATTTTGTTATTATAGTATTTTTCTAGACGGTGAGATTAAGGTTGCCTGTTTTGGTTTAATGTAGACTAGATTAGGAATGGTTTCAAACCGTTCTAACTAGTCCCTTTACTTTAACCTAGAGTTTGAACTACTGCATAACTGACTATTTAGTATTATTTATTTCGCCAATAATTTATGTGCAATTTGAAGATTTAACAAAGTAGAGTTTACTTTTCAATAACTAAATCGTTTACCAAAGACTAGGATATGCATGTGTATCTTCTTATTCGTCATTCCCAAGTTCAGCGTCCGAAGATATCGATGAACTTTTGGGTATTATTTTTCATGAACTTCAATGCTTTTCACGAATGCTTTTTTTGTAAATACAATGAATTTGTTAACTGACAAGAAGCTTAAAGGAGATTTTATGTAGGAGGTAATGCAAATAGTGATGTAAAAGTACCGGTAAATAACCATGATTTACATAACCTAAAAATAACTTAGCAGTGATTTTAGATAACAAAAAAAAACTATTTGCATTACCTACATAAACTATTCTTTAAAATCTTTTTTAGTTCTGGATTTTTGTTAAAATGCGTTGACAATTCTTCGCAGGTTCTGAATCTTTGTAAATTAGAGAACACGAAGAAAGCTTATGTTCACTTTTAAGCAGCTTATGTGACAGACCAAAATTTGACAGTAGGTATATAAAATTTATCATTTAGCTTCGTTTTTATTGTTCCATACCCCTTATCTCCCAAATCAGTATTGACTGTATAGAGTGATATTTTCTCAAATTATTATAATAATAATATGTTTTATAATATTTCGACACTGTTCATGTATCGCATATACAACACTTGAAAGGTCTAAACTATGTCTTACTTAATGCCACTAAAGTAACGCTTATATACCCCACAATTAAGATTTAAGTGATACAAAGCAGTACATTAGTCAGGCTCGCCAATTAGCGAATTCGAAAGTTAATTAAAAAGTTTCTTATGGCGGCGTAGGAATCGTGATAACCGTAGGGAATGTTCTGGGTGAACAATAAATTAATAAATTCGTTATGCAGCGCTTGGGGTTAAAAGGTTTCTTTGAGGCCATTAGTAAGGATTTGAAAGTAGTAGAAATGTAATTAATTCCATAGAAGCAATAGCACTTGGAATTTAAAGTAAATGCACATAAATTGGTATTTATTTATGGAGTTAGGTGAGAAAACGTTTAACTACCGAAACATTTCTACAATCCTCTCATGACTTGGTAATAATATAGTTTTAATAGTAATTTATGTGACATTCATGGCCGCCTATTTGCTACTTTAATATAAGGAGGCTTATTGTTTGGTAAAAATAATCCCCAAAATTGTAAATTTGTTACAGAAAGTATTGTGTATAATTCCTAAAGTTATTTTTACGCATCGAAATGTTCGCAACTCGTTAATATGTAAATGAGGCCAGTGATTTATTTGCAATAAGATGTATTAGTCATTTTAAAACCTGTGTTGTACAAAATATTCTTTCAAACACGGTATCTACTCTGTATATACAGTTACATTGCTGTTGCTTGACAACAGTAATGAGATAAAGAGCCACTCATGAAGTGAAATAAAGATAGGAGAGGAGGAGTTTAATAAAATGACAGAAATTTCTTCCTCGCTATATTTCTTCTAGTTTCGAATTTTAAAAGGGTAATCGGTATTTTGAAATGCATCGTGAAATAATTTGTGTACAATTTGCCATTTCACCAAAATAGTTGTCCTGCGCTCAGTACCGCTAATATAAGGGCATTTTTTTATGAAACTTTTAGGTATATTGTCTTCATCGTAAGAATGAACCTGTTAATTTGAAGGAGATGCCGAAAACAACTACTCCACGGTCAATATACCCCGACTGACGGCATTATATTACTCCAGCATCTCCATAGGAGTCGGTTCATGCTGCATCGGGACCAACCTCAGGCACTGACCGATTTCGCACTTATTCTGTGCTCCTCAGAGTGTCATAGGTAACGGACACGAATTGTGTTTCTCACCACCACTAACCTCTGTTATAAGGCTTTGTGTAATCAAGGCTCCAGAAAGGCTCTTTGACCCTCTCTTTTTCCTTATAAAACATGCACAGGTTTTTCCTTTGTTAGACCACGTTATCTCAGTACCAAGACCAAGCTTCAATTAATGGTCAGAATCATAAGACTAGTCTTCTGAACCTACAACAGCTGGTCAACAGGCTTCATATCAATATCATAATTTTCCAAAGCTATACCAGTAGGTCTGCTGCAAATTTAGCCGAATTGTTCCTTAATTAAAAGTTTGTCTATCTGCCCTAGTGACTTATTTCATCATACAAACATTTTACATGCATTTTTCTGCAGAAGCTATTTTTATGTGTGGGTATAATAACTCTATAGAGCGCAATCAAGTGCCTACTATAGTATGCAATTTACGCAAGAGGTTATAATCATAGGATTTCCTTTCAATTCATAGAAAATAAAAAATTAAGATTTTTGTTTTTGATTATCACCCAGTGGAATAAGAATGAGCAAACATTAAATTATAATCTTAGGTAACTGTATTTTCTCACACTTTCGACATTGACATAATAATAAATTTCTCTTCAGTGACATCATTTAAAACTTTAAAAACTGTACATAGGTGGTCTCCGTGTAAGCTTTTATTCATCCCGTATATATAATTATAAATTTTCTTTTTGTTAGAAACAATTAATCATGTGAGAGAATGTTAAGTTAATTAAAATATCCTGTTTGTTATTTATTATAAGTTACGCCCTTACTTCTTGTTATTTAATAACTACTTTTTACGACGAACATATTACCTACATATTTCTAAGTCAGTCGTGCCTAAGTGTGTAATTGTAATTTATAAAACACGTCGTGCGATGTTAATAACTTTCAGTGTTATTTAACTAATGACATGATGGGAATATATAGCGGGTGACACTCGAACGGATTAGATACTTCACAATAAAATAACTAAGACGTTAGTTGTTCAACACGTAGGTATATATGTACTACTAACTTTACTTCAATTGTATTCATTTTGGGGAATAGATGTTGAGATTTCTCAGCATGTAAACTAAAGTAAAGATCAGAATTAAGCAAAGTGGAATGACCTCGCCGATCTGGTAAACTGCGGCGATGCAAGGGCGTGCGTATTCTGTTTTACCATTCGGCACATTTCAATATATACTCGTATACTATTGTATAGAATACTTCTAGTATATATTAACTGAAATATGCCCAGTGGAAAAAAAATACAAATCTAAAAATGTCTAGTTAATATAGACATTTTTAGATTTGTCATTAGGTGAAACGTTAAGAATCGCGCGCGAAATAACCCAACATCACGCCACTGTTTCCCTACTACTTCGAGCGCAGTCGCTTCTGGTTCCTGATTCGACCAAACAACGTCGTTGAAGCTCAGAGAAAAGAAAGTGTAAATGCAAGAATATGTATGTTAAATAAGGATGAATAGCTTGTCGTAAACTTTACGACTTTCGCAGTTGCCACATAGTAGGAAATTCCTTGATATTATCACCGAACATAAACAAAGTCTTTGTATATATTCGGTGATATTATTAAGTAAAAGACAAATTAAACATTATGTTTGCTTTAATAAAGTACAATAGGGATAAGGGACGTTAAAGACAAGTAAAAAAATGGGTAAATAAGGTAATTAATATGTTTCCTGTTTTAAATAAGAATACTTTAGAAATAAATGTGACAACACAGATCTACTCTTTTTCCGGTCATTCCACTTTGCTTAATTCTGGTCTTTACTGTAACTGTTGGTACGTCCAGTTCACGTCCAATTATATCATTAATAATTTCATGACTATTTGGTTTTTCCCTCATTTATGCCCATTTGTATTACCTCTGCTTAGCGAGTTTAAGTATAGCTACTCATTCTCATTAGCTCACATTCTAATATGTCACTTAAATTAAGCTAAACTTCCTAAGGAGATGTGATGAAAATTTGCCTAGGATTTAATATAATCATATTAAGCTTAGTCTACATTAGACACCGGTATATCACAAGTTATTTGAGATATTTCTTCTAACTAATTTTTGTGACTATATCAACCATCTGTAGATAATTCGTCTGTCACCAAATCTAAGTGTCACAACTAACTGATCAGCTGTTGGTATATATCTAATAATATTGCCATATCATACATACATACATGTGATGCAATGTTTTCTATTAAATATTCAGTCATCCTATCTATGCGACATACTTGTTCTCCTCCGGTGCTGCTACATGTCAAAAATATGTTCACAATCTACGTTTTTGATTAGTTCTTATTTTTATTTTCTATATACGTAAGTAATATCTATGCAAGTTGGAAAACTTTCTTCTGCGTTTGTCTTCTGTAATAATTTTTATAACATTATAAAAAATCATTTATACAGACTGTCACCATATAGAAGCTAAAATCGAAATCGATACAAGTTTTATGCATGTATGGGTTTGTATGAAAAATTCCGATATAAGTTCTGATACTTGTGCATAATATAAACTAAGCTCTAGGATACTAAAATCATTTGATGACAGGTGAAGTGGCAGTAAACAAACTAATAGCATCTCCAGTTGTTCTTAAATATTTTGATATTGCAACAACCGGAAAATATAGCAAGGTCGGTGCCGCGGTCATAGACGCATGCATTTCCTAAATTACACTGTCACTGCGATTAATTACACTGAAACACGAAGTACCTGAACCGTGCTTCGCATCTGATGTCTACTCAGGTTTTTTATGAAACCAGTAGAAGACATGTTTGATGAAACCAGTACAGCATGTTTAATGATTTGAACAGATACACGTTCTATTCACTCCCGGCATGGTGGGCAGCGTTGTCACTTGTTTTAAAAAAGTCGTTCTGTTCGAGAAATGAGGTACTATAAAGTTTAGACAATATAGAAAAACATTAATTTGACAGAAAAACGGGAAACAAGCCGGCCTATGCAACTTCTATGCACAATATTATATTATCAACTACAGTAATAATATAATACTAATAGTCCAAACAATATTAACTTTGGATGCGAGTGGTGTGTATCAATGCTTTTTCTGCGACCTTCTATGATTCCTTTAGAGACATTATAAGGTTTTTTAATTATAAGCATAAATATAAATAACATTTTTATAGTATTTTCGAATTAGTTGTACAAATCTGAGAATTAAGTGTAACAACAATGCAGCGGGATGTTTGTTGATGTTTGCGGGTCATTGCACTATCAAAATTTTTTAGATCGACGTTACAGACGAGAACACCTATTGCTGATTGGTTGTTCCCCTGATGCAGAATGCACAATTACTAACACTAAATAACGAAATGCATATAAGTTATTCATTTGCTCTTGGTGCAGCTGCACTAGGTAGATTCTGCAGGTGCACTGGATGCAGATATTCATCTTTCATTCGATAAAAGCGAGAGAGTAAATAACACACTATCCACTGGATTTAAGTTACTTGTGCACTTTCACCAACTGAATTTTTATACCAATAGTTATTTTAATATTATTTTGTTATAATTATTTTAATATTCCTTCTTAACAATAGGAACAGCGACAGTATTAAGTCAGATAAGTATAATGCATATCATAATCTTGCACAATTTATGGTAAGTGTACTTCGTGTTTGTTACTCAAGTTTTAATTAACTTTAATGATCGTTTAGCGACATTTTATCTTCTTTTTGTCTGATTAGTTTTTAAATTCAACAGCAAATATAATTCACTTGAGTATTTTGTAAGTGTATTATAACAATAGACCTTTGACTGTTTTTGGATGAATATGTATTTAGAAAACTAACCCACTCTGCCTTTTTCAGCGCACTAAGGTCACTTTGCAGGTAAAATACATATCACGATCATTGTTCCATTGCTTTACAATTAACATTTGTGGCAATAAGAATGTTTCGAAGATTGAATTTGTAGTTAGAACTGAAGAAAAAACTGTGGCGCCAACTAAGGAAGTCGTGTAAATAGCAATTGGCTGCCTTTTTATTTCCAGCTTTTTGGTTGTGGTGAATCTCAACAACGTATTAACAACGAAACAGAAACAAGTTTACATTCGAAACAAGTCCACAAAGTAATTTTATCGGTGACGGGTATCACTCCATACTCATTCATTCATAAACCTCCTCACTCATCTTTGCCTGGAAGAAGGTGTCAATCACTCAATCACAAAAAGCCGTCATATTTCATATACATGCAGTATAGTAAGATTGTTTCTAAACCAAAAGTAATTTCTTGTTAGACTTTGTATTAACCCGTCTACCAGAAAAATAAACAGCGGAGAACTGAGAAGTGCATAAGGCGCAAAAACACGAATAATAATAATAATAATAATAATAATAATAATAATAATAATAATAATAATAATAATAATAGTAATAAGTTCATTATGTCTACTCAGGGCACAAGTTTCCCGGACTCAGTAGTTATTTACCCTACGGACGTGGGGAGTAGCTACTGTTAACCAACCACCAGCGGCCGACCCTGACAATCGAAGCCAGGGAATCGGTCGACTGGGTTTTAACGAAAAATAAATAAAAAGTAATAATAATAATATGGTTTTATTTATTAACAACACTATCGTTACCAAAAATATATAATTATACGTATAGTTATATATATTGTCATTTTTTTCATTGATCGGAATTGCTAAAACAATTTGACTAGAATAATGCATGCGATCGCATATCCATATTCCATAGGTATGCTAAGTATTAGTTAAATACGACTGAAGTTTAATGCAGTTATTTGGTAATATGGGCAGTAGGTATATGCAGCTTACTTAAAGCTCTTTACTTTATTAACGTCGGGACCGATAAAATTTAAATAAAAGAACGACTCTGTTATCAAAAGATAGAAATATCAGGAATTTCCTTATTGGTCTTCGCAACAGCGCATTTCTGCCGGCAGCAGTAAAAAGTCAAACTCAGAAGGACAGGTCGTAAACCCGACATGGGTGAAAGACAAAAAAAAGTACCGCCGCAACAAAACCAATAAATGTTCACAGTGAACAAAATAGCCCCTAATCAAATAAAAAAACGTGAAAAGCGTTTCATTTATTTCGATATGTAGAAGCATCATCCAGTGTCGTAGCCAAAATTTACACATGTAGTGATGTTAAAACACTGTGTGATTATGTTAGTTCAATACGAAAATGAGGAAAGAACTTTAAGGTCAGCTGGTCTAAATTAAATACAGAAATTCTTTTAACTGAGTCAATATGACCTTAGCCGCAATATATCTATCATACGGCTCCAATAAATATTAATTTTTTGGCATCAACAGTTGCGTTTTCGTTACACCAATATATTTTGAGAAAGAAACATGAAATGTGATGGCTATAATATCTCATCGCAAATTGGAATATGCTTGTGACACAACAACTTATAATACGTGGAAACACTCTAAAATATGCCCGATTTATAAAAAAAATGACAAACAAGATATAAGTAACTACCGTCCGATTGTGATTTTAAATAATTTTAGCAAAGTTTTGGAGAGGCTTATCCACGATTCTATTATCGCCCATGTTAACTCACAGTTGAGCTTCCACCAGCACGGTTTTGTGCCAGGGCGTTCTACAGTAACAAATCTATGTTATTTTACACAACGTGTTTCTGAAGTACTAGACTCGGGCGGACAAGTAGACGTCGTGTATACAGACTTCTCTAAAGCCTTCGATCACGTTAATCACAATATTTTACTAAATAAATTAAATCATTTTGGCTTTGCGCTTCCTTTACTTAGCCTGCTTAGTTCATATCTAAAAAATAGATACCAATTTGTCCACTATCGGGGCTTTACTTCAGACAGATTTGTGGTTACTTCGGGTGTGCCGCAAGGGTCAGTTTTGGGACCATTGCTGTTCAACCTTTATATTAACGATATTACTTCAAAATTAACTTGTGAGACTCTGCTGTATGCAGACGACTTAAAAATATTTTGTTCGGTAGGTAACAGCAACGACTCGGATATTCTCCAAAATGATTTAAACCAATTAGAGTATTGGTGCTTTGAAAATCAGCTTTCGCTTAATGTAGGCAAATGTAACAGTCTAACTTTCACTAGACAACACAACCCTTTAGTAATTGATTATATCCTCAACAATGAAGTTATTAAAAAATGTGACAAACTGAAAGATCTGGGTGTTGTCTTCGACTCTAAGCTATCTTTTACTGATCATGTTTCTGAGTTGGCCACATCCGGCTATAAAAAATTAGGTTTTATTTTAAGAAATTCGAAAGGCTTTACCAACGTGGAAACTTTGCACTTATTGTTTAATACTTTTGTAAGATCAAAACTGGAATATGCTTGCATTATCTGGAACCCATTATACAGCGTGCATAATGTTGAAGTTGAGGGTATTCAGAGAAGGTTTCTCAAATATTTGTTTTTCAAGGAAATGGATGTTTATCCACCGAGAGGTTATCCTCATGAACAACTACTTGAAAAATTTAAAGTCTCAAACTTGGCTAGCAGGAGAAAATATCACACATGTGTTTTTTTATTTAAACTTATGAACAGCCATATTGACTGTCCATTGTTATTAAACATGATACAATTGCATGCTCCATCACAACGTACGCGATCTACAAACTTATTTTACCTTAACACTCCACGAACTAATTTACTTAAGCATTCTCCTCTCCATGTAATGTGTACACATTTTGACTCTCTTAATCTGGATATCTTTAATTGTAAACTTAGTGAACTTAAATCCACCTTGTGTTAGTTTTCAACTTTTTTTTTATTTTTAATATGTGGTTGTTTTTGTTTGTTTTGTAGCTTTTAAAATTTTATGTTGTAGCTTTTAAAATTATACGCAAGTATATAACTCTTACTTAAATGTTCTTTCCTGCCCTATAATTGGGTTTCCTGTTGGGCAGTGTATCAAATAAATAAATAAATAAATAAATAAATAAATAAATAAATAAATAAATACTTGTCACAAAACAAAGTTTAAAATAAAGGAAACTCAACTAATACCTATGCAATTGAAAGGTACTATATAGTTTAACTTTATCCTCTTCAAGGAGACGTTAACAGTGAAAAATTAAAGTGATCTGTATGTACAAGTTAAACTTGAATGAAAGATATAAAATTGATATTTCGAAAATCTTATCTAACAGAATTGTTCACTGGCGATGGAGTATCATTCAGACACATTTAAGGAAACAGGAAAATGCAATTAAAGTATTTTAATTGAGTTGGTTGGCTGAATAACTGATTTTAGTTTTTCTTTTATAATTTTTTATTTAAAGAGATTTCTGGACATAAAATATTTTATTTGCATTAAACTAATGAACTACTGTGTAGATTTAATGTATCTATTAACTTTTATTTAACCTAATCAATAATGTTCTTGCATTACATTTTTTCACGTATTTTGTGCAGTAGTTTTTTTTTAAGTCAATTTTAAAAGTTTGCTTTGAAACTTTAAATTTTAATTTTGATTAGGTATAGGCACTTATTGTTTCCTGCCTTTTTTTACTTATTTTTTTTATTAGCTGGCGCATAATGAATAGTTGAGTTGTTCAATAAATAAGTCAGAGGCAATAATAATTATTATACAGGGTGTCCACCTAGTGCGCGTAAGTCCAATATCTGGGTTAATAAAAGAGATAACTTAATTTTTTTTTCTACAGGGTTGTCTAATATCCCGAGCTGCACAAAATGAAAATATATTTACATATTCAGGGTGTTCAGTTTTTCCTGGACAGGTACCAACTTCGTTTTTCTAAATGGAAATATATATTTTTTATTGCTTTTTCGAACTAAACCCTTGATTTTAGTAGGACTTTCATCAGCCTTCCCTATACCTAACTTAAACTGTTTTTGAAATATTGACGGGTGAATATTGACATTTTTGCAACTTTGACACCCTGTAAAATCTAAACGGTTTGAGATCAAGCAAAAAGGTTTGCACATTCCTATCTTAACTTTTCATAAGCTATCGTTTGGTACTAATTTCAAATTTATCCAGGAATTAAAAATTTTCAAAATTTTCAGAAAATTTTAAATTTTTGGATAATTCTGAAATTAGTACCAAACGATAGCTTATGAAAAGTTAAGATGGGAATGTGCAAACCGTTTTGCTTGATCTCAAACCGTTTAGATTTTACAGGGTGTCAAAGTTGCAAAAATGTCAATATTCACCCGTCAATATTTCAAAAACAGTTTAAGTTAGGTATAGGGAAGGCTGATGAAAGTCCTACTAAAATCAAGAGTTTAGTTCGAAAAAGCAATAAAAAATATATATTTCCATTTAGAAAAACGAAGTTGGTACCTGTCCAGGAAAAACTGAACACCCTGAATATGTAAATATATTTTCATTTTGTGCAGCTCGGGATATTAGACAACCCTGTAGAAAAAAAAATTAAGTTATCTCTTTTATTAACCCAGATATTGGACTTACGCGCACTAGGTGGACACCCTGTATGTTTATTCTATTTTTGTACTGTTGTCGTGTTGTATATTATAATTTTATTTTAGGAACCATGATCATCAAATCGTTGTTTGTATATTTTCAAATCGCATTTAAATCATTAAAATTAATTATCACATACGGGGGATATGTGGAATCTTTCCCTTTGTCCTCACGTCTACGCCATTGGAAGCTTCGCGTTTATCCGAATTGATCATTTCGTATGCGGCAGCCGCCTAGAAGGTTCGTCAATGGAGGACGTGGCCCTCATGCGAAAACGGCCCATTTCGAACGGGGTGAGGCCCCGATACTCATTTCATATTCGTTATCAAATTTGTAGTGGAATTTTTAAATTCGATGATTCGGAAGCTTTCACAATTCGAACAATAAATTTTCCGTACGGAAAACCGTTTTTACGTGTTCACAATAAATATCCATATCGGGTTTTACTATCGTTGAATCACCATTAACGGGTGCTATTTTCAATCGGGTTGAATGTAATTCAGGCTTTTGGCATATTAAATGATTTTTAATTTATATCGAAATAATTTGACCAACTGTTTGTTATACGTATCTGTACGTTTAGATACGTCATTTGAACACCTCATTTCCTGCACAGGTAATGTAAATTACCATAGCAAGGCTATTATTCAAGTGGGTATTGATAACTGTATTATCTATATGTATATATATTATATAGTAATTTATTGTCTTAAAATAAAAGATGGCGCCACGGGCAAATATTTTTTATTGATAAAGTGGGACTTGTTGCATATCATTTAGAAGGTCTCTCAATTATCTTTGTACTAGTCTTGAAAAATTGAAATCGGCCTATTCGTGCTCAAGTTATAAGTAAGGACTCATCGCACGTTTCTGTGAGTAAGAACGTTGACTGAATAAATTTCACTCAACGATAAGGATGTAAATGAGTAAAAAGCAGTCAAATTCAAAAGTTTAATACATAAAACAATATTTTAATAGGAATAACTAAAGATTTTGTTCACAATGAGCATCTTCGACAGTAGAAGAACCTATCAAACATTTCCTGGCGCACATTGTAAAATGTTTGCCTGGGAATAGATGCACACTCGTTGGTAATTCTCTATCGCAGATCCAAAAGATTGTCTGGTTGGGTAATGAACACTTAGATTTAAGGTACACCCATAGAAAAAATCCAATGGACTTTAAATCCAGTGAACGAGCAGGTCACCCAATAGGTCCTAGGCATCCAATCCACCTGTTAGGATAAAAGTTATCAAGGGAATTCCTGACATCCCTAAAATAAAGTGTTGGCGAACCATCCTGTTAATACGTTATCTTAAGCCCTTGAAACTCATTAATATTATTCTAGGAGATTACATCCTTGAACCTTTTTTCATTGAAGAAAATTTTACAGGGCGCAGGTATACCTTGACTTTTAGAAAATCATATTCAGTCTGCGATAGCCGAAATAGTCCAGAAGAATGTCCCATCTGTTGACGCCTATTAGTTGAAATAATATTTAGATAATTACTTATTGTAAAAATGTAATGAGGCTATTTATTTAAAAGAAAGTCTGCTTTACTGTTGCATTTTCTCGACCTTTCTATCAAAAACAAATTTCGTTTAGTTAATGACGAAATAAAGGTACTTGCAGGAAAGAGTATGTGAAGTGCATTTATTTAGAGGTGTTCAATAAGTTACTCTATTATTTTTAGGAAAATCTAACTTCTTTAAGGTAACAGTTCAAACAGTAGTTTTATTATGCACGAATAATATTGTGCAAAAAATATAAATTGTTATCAGTGAGCTGAGTTATACTATAAATTATCCTTTATCCTTTTATCATATTAGTGTTCTAGTAGTGTAGTGTTCTTAGTGTAGTAGTAGTGTTCTTACTGCACATGCAGTATCTTCCTTATTATTTAGAATAGACCCATCAACGTTCATCAGTGGTTCTACAACGGACGTTCTATCAAAATCTCTCAAAATATACGGGGTCGATAACGTCAGAGCTCTGTTAAATACAGTGGGAAAAATGACACACATGTGCCATTCTAAAATGGAAATTTTTATATACCTACTAATTGATCTATTTTTGCGTTTTTCTGCAAATCAATGAAGTGATATTATTGTTTATTTTTTGAACACAGTATTTTTGACAATAGCAAGGCACAGCATGGATATGTTTACCGTATTTCACGTCACTTTATGTATGATAACGTCATTTATGAACCCTGATGACGGTTGTCAAATAATAAACCGAAACGTGGGCGCACACATTGAAGTATTTCTTTGTTATTTTTCGACTGCCAATTATTGTGTGTAAAATTGTGTTATGTAAATGTTAATATTAATTTTTGTTATTCCCTTGTGTACGTATTTATAAGTCTGAAGGAATGGGTACCGCCAAAAACAGAATTGAAGGTTTATAATAATTGCTAAGCACTAACTGTAAATGGGATAAAATTTCACTGAAATAGCTATTAAGATATTAGAGGCATTTTATTCCATCTTAATCCCATAAGTAGTTACCTATTATCGTTGTATTCAACAAAAACCATCAATTTTATTCTACCGTGACCGAAATATGTGGAAATAATTATGATTTCTTTTCTTTTCAGGTAAGCCAGAACGAATAAGGATCCGCCGACAATCCCTGGGTACGTTATGATTGCTTCTTTTATTTCTACTAATGTCGAACTACCTCGTGTTTCGGAACGCCCTAGTGGTCGGTCGAACTAACATTTATGGCGAAGGGTGAGCCAGTTTTTACCTACTACTTACTCACTCTTATTTGGGGTGGTTGTAGTAGTAGTAGTTCTCATTCGTGTTCGTGAAAAAGATATTCAGTTCGTTGTTCGTTGGAGGTTATCATCTAGCAAACCCGCACGTTAGCATGTGTCGTGAAAAATATTCCTGGATTTTTTAGTGTTTAGAAAAGTTTAAATTATCGACCATAGTATACTTTTGTTGTTCTTCTTCTAAAACTTCTTTTGTTGAAAGTGGTAAGTGTAAATTTCTGATTGGTGGAAGTATGAGTCTTTTTATTTTATTCGATTATATTATCACTTTGACAGTTCTTTCGTTTAGATTTTGTTCAAAAATTAAGACAATACATAACAAAGGTGCATCTGTAAGATATGTCTTAACGATAAATATCCATCTGTATTTTGTTATTCATTTACAGAATGTCATGTATGTAGCAATATTCTCGTTTAAAAACTTTATTATAGATATTAGAATATTTTTATTAATAGACTGGTGTATGATTAAGCAAATAACGTAAAACATTCACGCGGAGAAAGCAAAACGACAGCTTTCACATGCTTAAAAACAAAAATGGAAGTATACGGGACAAACTGGTTCTCAGATTTATTAATCACGCTTTAAAAATTATGTCCTAAATTTATCGACGGCTTGAAAGTAATGGTTACTTACGTTATTACATTACATACTTATCACTACTCTTAGTTATTTTTAATTTCTTAAATGAAAGTTAAATTACAGTACTTTGTGTAGAAAAGTATAGTTGTTTCCGGTTTAGGACGAATACCGTATTTGTTTTATCCACAAAATAATTAGTGTAATATAGCATGTGTAAATGTTTACTACATATTCAATGCTTTAAACATTATTTAGTTTGGCAACCACGTCAAAGATCACTATGAAATATCCACCTTGCTTAACATCCTCATTATGTAGAATTTGAAAAAATGGAGATAATTCATAATTCACATGTTAATATATTATCCCGACATACAACATGTGTAAGATCAGTTACCTTTGAAGCCATTTTGTATAAAGGCAATAAATATTTTTTTAAATATGAAAAAATGTATTCCATATTAAACATTTGGTGTCATAAAATACTCCATGATAGCATTTTGTGTAAAAGGTAAGTTTTGTCTGTAGCCATTTACTATTATTTGTGATTTCCTATTTCCTGTCAAGAATTCCTATATCAAAATTTGTGCAAAGCCGAGTTTCAAAAACCAAATCTAAGTTTGGCACAGGGGTGGTTGGTTGGTTTTGCATCAGAAGTGAGGGAGATAACCTCGAAAACTAAAAAATTGCTAGGCAACATTCTCTGTCACGAAAACATGTCCTACCCTTTGACAACTCTGCTTTTGATGCTCTAAATTTAAGAATAAATTATGTCTTCGGAGTCGTTCACCTGCGGAAAACACTGTGGTATTAAACAAACTTTCTATTTTTAGGAAACTCAATCTATTGAGATTATTCTCAATATCTTGTTTTTTCAAGGTTTCTGTCAATTTTTCACTTACCATCAACAAGACCAATGAAAAAACAAACTGCAATGTGAAATTCATCAGTACCTATGCGGTGCGATGCAGCTTGTAGAAACAATTTTTTAAGGTGTATAATGCATTCTACAGCCATGTATAGCATTATTTATTTATTTTATAAACTATACATATAGGTTAAACTATGTACCTACACATTTCCTCTATATAAACTTTTTATAAAATTAGAAATCGATAATTACCTTATTACATAAGTATTTTTACTTATAGTATATTTATTATATTTATTATTATATTATGTTATTTATATTTTGACCGAGTTCTGTGCAGTTTTTTTGGGGCATGCTTTAAATGCCTTCTTTGATACTATACTCTGTCTTTAATTTGAATATTTCAGTTTTCTATTTTTTATTATTTTACAGGTGGTGAATTTATGAATTCTGAGCATTATTTTCATTGGAACATTTTTTTTTTTTTAGTTTTGTTTTTCACCTACAAAAATACATGCACTTTTTTAATTACTTCTTATATAACTAAGAATTAATCATTTTACAATGTTAACAATTAACAAGAGATTAACAATTTCGAAAATACTTTATCCTAACAAATTGAAAATTGCTGCAACCATCCTTATTCCTTAAAATTTTACATTAGTAGTAAGCAATATAATTATTTTTTTTTTTTTCGTAAAATGGAAATATTAACAAACTCAATATAAATGTGTTATCTGTCAGTGGCAACAATACTACCTACCTGCCTCTTTATGATTGGTCAGCTAGTTCGACCACTAATGGCCGCCGGATTTTTCTTAAAGCATCGCGATTGCTTTGGAAGTCAATCATGGCTAACTTACAACCAATTGCAGAATCGACGCCTCATGCCGGCGAGGCGGAACTTTGGCCTATTATCGCCAAGCTTTTATAGAATGAGATTAAGAATTAAAATATGAATGTATCTTTACACTCTTTCTATTAAGAAAAAAGTTAAAATATGAAGATGTTTATTTTTATATAGATAGAAAAATCAATATATTGAGTTCTAAAAATGGAAAAAAGGAATGTTTGGGGGCAGCGTGCTTTCCTATCAACCTGTATTATTTGACCGCCTCGGTAGCGCAGTGAGCTAGAGGGTGTTGTGGCAGAATTGTCTGCTCTCTGTTCTTGTCTGGGTCCAATCTCCAGCTCCGGCACTGGCAACGTCGGTGGGTACCTACGAGTATGGGGTATTTGTCAGGATTTTCAATGTGTATCCTCCTTTCGGACACTCCTTGACTTTGGATTTGGCGGTTGCCTGATTTCTGTGATTTTTTAATTTAATTTATGACGACTCTTTAATTTTGCTACGTTTTTTTTTTAAATCGCTACCATCACAGCATAACATATACACCTAATATCAGTAATTAAACATCCTTTATTATTATATATTTTAATTACTGTAGCCTACAACTATAAAATTTTATATCATCGTAAATAATAATAAAAATATTTATTTATAATATTATGTTTACAAATATATTTTCGTAAACACAATATTCCTAGTTAAATATTCTAGGCCTGAAAAGTAAATACTTAAAATAAATTTATCGCCTACGCAAGGCAAACAAACCTCTGCGTTATCTCTTTGAAAATAACTTTTGTGTTAACTTAAGCGCTCAAAAAATTTGTCTAAGGTGTTTGCTCGTAATTAAGATCTTCCAAAAATAAATAAACCATATTTTCCGTGTAATTAATTTTTTCAGAGTTGTAAAACTGGGCAGAAAGTTTCATTTAGCGGGTCGTTTAGGGTAATTTATGTACAAATAAGAGATAAAAAGGCGCCACCCCTATTTAAATAAGAAATGTTAGTGGTAATCATGTTTAAATGGAAGGTATTAATTTAGTACCAATAAATAACACGATAAATTAACTTAAGAGCTTTATGTATGCTACACGTAATAATAACAGTCGTGAGGAGAATTTTAATATCATTAATTTAAACAGCAACATTATGTTACATAGTGAATTGCAATATAAATAAATACATATTGAACTAACGTATCTCTAAAAGAAATATGAATTCATTGATTTACCGACCGAATAAAAAGTATATTTGATCAAACAAGTTATGTCGTAGTCCACGGAGAATATAACGACTCAGCTTATACAGATTCCATGTTTCGGAGTTTTGATCCCTTTTCATTATAGTATAGGTAAAGAAAGAAGGAAGAGATTGTTTTACGATATTCGGGCATACGGACAGTAGTACGGTAATACACACTGAAGAGTGAGCAAAAAGTTTATTTACCATAAGTTTATTTATTTATTTACCACCAGTTTAAGGAAATTGAGAACGGAAAATTTTACTTTTTATTAAATTTAGTAAACAAATATGCAGAAACAAAAGAAAACACGAAAAATAACAATTATTAAAAGTGTCTAACAAATATTACTGTTAGGTGACCGACTGATAAAATATCCAATGCTAGTCTAAGTCCTATTCCTTTGTAAGTTTTATTTTTTGTTTTTAGTTTATGCACATTTTACCGGGCCATTTAAACTCAAAAAAATATTTACACTTTTTACAAGAAACACTTCTTCATAATTTGGAGAATGTACCACTTAATATCGGTCAAATTATGATATTTATGCATTATAGCGTAGGCCAGTAATCGTGGGCGTAGATCCCCAATTTGTTATAAATGTTATGGAACATCTGTAATTTTCCTGACCGCTGGATAGGCGGCACCGTTAGTTTGCCATCTCGCTGCCCAGACTTAACTCCATGCGACTAAGTTATTGGTATACAGAACACCTGTACTTAACTTAGAGGCCTTGCACGAACTTAAGAGCTTAATTTTTTAAAACCTAAATATCTTAAAAACGATTCATCTCGGCGTAAATAATCTTTTTACTCACTTTCAAGTATATATTACCATACTATTGCCCGATTACACGAAGATCGTAACACCCTATATATACTTAGTTGTTTACTAAATATTACATTTATAAATAATAGGAATTATAAATTAAGGACTTTGATAGTAATGTTTGATATCCACTCACACTAGCGTTGCATTTCTTCCCATATTTGGAGATCTAGTTCTTTCCTATCTCTGCCAAATGCCTTGCTTTCAACAGAAAAGTCGTAAAAATCAATTATTTACTCTGGATATATAAAATAGGTACGATGTGCATGTAGCACCAAAAGAACTATATTTCATTGATTGTTAAATATCAATGTATCAATATATTTTTGAGCGAAATATTGTTTCCTTTCTATTTGCCTAAAATACTATACATTGAATATGATTTGATTTTGTACTAGGTTTGACGAATCGGTTTGAGTATGCTGTATTAGAGCTGCATTATAATATGCATTATAATTCTAATGTATACAATGAAAAATAAATCATTATTATATTTATTTTTCTTTCAACTTTGTACTAACAACGAATTACCACCTATATCATTTCTCATTTGTGGGTTTTATAAAAATAACTAAATTATCTCGCATATTTCAGGCTATATGCAATAAGGACATACCTCTATTCTTGTGCAATCTGCGTTAATTATTTATCAGGGCATAATAAAAATAAGTGCCGAAGTCGGCGTATACTTAAATGGAAAATTCTTTCTAACAGCAAAGTGGCCCTGCAAATTATAACATATTTTATACGGAAGCATTGCAGTTTCTGTGGTCCAGATGTTACCTATAAATATTTATTTAAATGCGATGTTGATAATTTCTTCTTGCTCTTATTGAGCATAAGTTTAATATGTATATATATTTTAAAAGTAATTATTTTCCTTGAAGATTTCCCACGTATTTCACGTAATTAAATAATAAGAAGGGCATTTTAAGTGTTATTAATTAATAAGTATTCTGTATCTTACCAGAAAATATGTAAAGATAATTAAGTACACCACTTATACTAACAGCATTTTTAATTCAAGTTTAGAATTACTGCTTGGAAAAGTTGATCTGTTAAGCTTGATAGGAGAACCTGCCTGAATAACTATCTCTTTAAATTCCTTTTAAATTCTGAGAAATTAATATAATTTGAAGGCTAGAATCCACATTAACATCTTAGTAATCCTACATTACTAATTACTTTCTTCTTCTTCTAAGGTGATGGTTTTTTAATTAAATATACATATTTTTCTGCTTTAAATAACTTCTATTAGTATCTGGTCCGAATTTTTTGTGATATTTTTAACTGTATTTATTATATGGTCTAAAAATAAAAAAAATTATAGTTAGTTTAAAACGTGACAATGTAATCCCATATTCGGACAAAAAAAATGTAATGTAAATGAGAAAAATGGTATTAATAGCTTTCGGAGAAAGTATGTATATAATAGCGAGGGAAAGTTATGCATAACCAAAATTAAAGAAACATATATAGTAGTCAAAAGTATTATACATGTACAAGAGAACAAAACTTTGAAATCCGGTGGGGTTTATGAATTAAAAGTTCACAGTAATGCTTACACTCGTAGGTAAATATTGATTTTTGTTGAAAAATTGAGAATAAGAAAGATTGGACAAATAGTTTTTTTACATCTTCCTCTTTTTTTATAATATACGTCAGTCATATTTGATAGGTTTCGTACTCTACTGCAGTTATATTGGGAGGTTGTAGCCCTAACTTTTTATTTTAACCAGTTTGCTTAATTTTAATCAGAGTAAGTAGGTAGGTATACTAAATATTCAAGACAAACCATAACTTTTTTTAGTAAAGGTATATAAATTTAGTAAAATTATATAACGAAAATGAAACTATTGGCATATATTATTTAGTTTTTGTTGGAGCTGCTTATGTTATGAGACAAAAATAAGACTACTAAAATTGCCCGTATCCTTGTCGACATTCAGAAACGTTCAAGAACGCCACGGAATTAATCAGTTTGTGGAAACAACGGGTGCCTACACGATCTTCTATAGAACGGAGGGATGTTAACATTAACAACATGTGTTGGTTCGATTATAGACTACTAAAGGTGTATTAAATGGATGTCGACCTTTAATTTATTTTCCTTAGAGAGAACAGGGAAATATCGTAGCAAATAATTGTAAATATTTAAATGTTTGTTAATGTATTTCTATATATATATAGGAAGTCCCACGTTTCATAACATCTTAAACACAACACAAAACATCCGACTTCGGAATCTCAATAGGAGACGTCATATCTTTGATCGAGACCAACCACCAGACACTGACCGGCTCCGCAGTTATTATGCGCTCATCAGAGTACCATAGGTAGTGGATTTGATGAACGATGTTGCGACGTGATGGCCTAATCACACCGTAGTGCCATCTTTGGGTCTTTGCTACTATCTGTCTGATAATTATTGTCAAATTGACAGACAGGTAATTGTTTCTTACCACTACTAACATTCACGATGCCCATTAGCCAATCACGTCGCAACATCGTTCATCGAGTTCACTATTTATGGCACTCTGATGAGCGCATAATAAGCGCGAAGCCGGTCAGTGTCTGGTGATTGGTCTCGTTAAAAGATGTGGCGACACCTATGGAGATGCCGAAGTAATGCAATGCCAATCGGGACACATTTTCCGTGGAGTAGTTGTTTTCGGCATCTCCTTTAAATAAGTACCTAAGTAGGATTGTCTTCCTTAAAGACAATAGAAGTCACTGCTATAATGGCGCCTGCGGAAAAGCAAGTCGTCAATTGTCTGTCAATTTGGCAATAATTGTCATGTAGACAGATAGTAACAAAGACCCAAAGAGTGTTTCTCACCACTACTAACATCTTAAAAGTGTGTTTTCTATAAAATTATCTGTCATTATTTTGAAAAACAGACACAGGATTATTAATTACGTATCACATATCGTAGTAAATTTTAATTTCATATATCTGATATTCTATTTTCTAAGTGTTTGGTAGATGTTCTCGGTTTGATCTTATTATTCACCTAATGTCAGCTGCAAATCTAATACCTACTACTCAAAAATATTAAAGATCCTTATAGGACTTTGCACTTATATCAGTTTATCATTATTTTATTTGCTGATTTTTCGAATTCTTTTTACATGATGAGATAATAAATTTGAATGACTTTAAATTTACATTTTATGTTAATATGAAAAGCTTTACATATTATCTTGTAAACAAATAATATATTAGCTAACCTGTTTGCATAATATTAGTGTTAATATTAAATGAAATTTGCTAAGGATCAAAATACATATTTTATGCTAATATATTGAAGGAAGTAAACCATGTTAAATTATAGAGTGAGGTAAACAGAAGGAAGATAAATATAAATTATATCACCTTTGTTTCATAAGTAGATACCATATATTGAAAACTAATCCTTTAATCTGGTAAAATTTCAAAAACCAAATCGTGTAGGAGTTTTTACTATACCAGAATTTGTAAAATACAAAATAGAATGCGTATTGAAAATAGTTTTTATTAATGGTGTCACTATTTCAAAATAATACAGAAATAATACATTTGCAGAAAATAATACTAATAAGTAAATTTTGGTTAAGATCTGTGACACAAAATTTACATTTGTTATTGTTTTTTGAGCCTTGATAGCCTTATTTCTATACCGTATTTGAGTAAAAAAATATGTCAATTCCTAGCCCTAGTATATCTTTTTTTTTACAAATACGCCACTGTCTAAAAACCTGATAATGTTTTAAATTAATAGAATTGGGCGAAGGTCTGCAGTAACAGACGTTTCATTATGGCCATCTTCAACAACAAGATGGCGCAATAACTATCAAAAGTCGACCACCGTAAAAGCACAGTGGGCACAGTTTTGAGAGGACTCTCAGAAAACACGCTCTCAAAATTTTCTCAGGGTGATCGCGAGATACGCGACTGGAAATATACTGGAAAATTTTCTCTCAAATGGACACGCAGCCTCAAAAACCAGCTGACTATATTTTATTTACCACGTTCTTGATTAAACCCGTAGCCTTTCTTCATTTGGTCAATCTGCAAAACACTTAGAATCCCCTGGCCGAAGGGAATAAAAAGAACAATTTTAATTTACTTCGGGCCGAGAGGAAAAGTTATTTAAATCTAAATGTATCATAAGAATACTCGAAGCTCAGACCAATTCCATTCTAAAAATACATTTCATAACAGATGTTGCTCTACCCCCACAAGGCTATTCACTGGAAAGGCAGGTGTAAAATTCATATGAACACGTTTCTTTTATATCGTCTGCTCGGAACTCTAGTATCTTTTCTGAAATGCAATATTATCATTATAGTTTTAATGTTTTAAGCATTTCATGGAGCGTATTTCCATTCCAGTATTTTTCTACATTTAGTGTAGTTAGGTTGTTACTTTATTTTAAATATATAAGTCAAACTTCTACGTTTTTTGGTTCAGACGCCTCTGAAAGATACGAAATAGCTAGAAATTAATAATTATCATATTTGAATTTTACATATCTGCAATATGATCAAAATTTCAAGCGTATTAAGGATCATTAACAGTTGTTGGAAATTATATCTATTCAGACTTTATAGACATTTTTGAACTTACAAAATTGTTGAGGACAATCTTCATATATTGACTTAATTTTTAGCAAGAAGAGAAAAAAGTGGAAACATTTGTTGTATTTAATAGCACGGTCTCTATTCTATTAATAAAAAACTTTTGTCGTCAAATTTATCAGCTTTATTTAATGAATTTTTATATAGGCTAGCCTCTACATAAATGGAGATAGAAGATTATTTTTAGAATAAATGCTTTTATATAGTTCTGTCTGTTAGGTGATAATTCGTTTATTCCTTTATTCAGAGTGAGCTTAAAAGCCGTTTTTTATCATATCGAAGGCCCTAGTTACCAAATACTCTTGATAAAACCCAATTTGAAAAATAATAATGGGATATTAAAATTAGGTATTGCAAAATAATTCATCATAATTCAACTACCACTTTTCAAATTTTGTAGACGATTGTGCCACAAACTGCAGCAGTTCTCATACTCTTGTGTTTTTAATTGTAGCTTAGAGATAATATGTGTTTCCGGCAGGCTAACGACATTTAGTTTTTTGAACTGGGCCGAGACCAAGTCTGATCTCGCGTACAACCCCTTACTGCCCGTCTCCCTGTTAGCCTTTTGTGTTCAACAGCATCTTCGGCGTGTTTCCAGTAGAACCGGATTCTTGTATTCCTCAAGGTCACCGGTAGAATCTGTTAAATTAAGGTACGTAATAGGCTACATTGTACCGATCCCTTCTTCCCTGACAAACATAAATGACATAGGTGTGTTGATAGTAGAAACGTATTTTCTGAACAGTTGTACACTTGTATAAGCCAGTTTTTCTTTGTTTATTTACACTGCTTCGCGTGATGTCCTTCGGGGACTGGAGGATGTTCTCAGTGACACGATAATGTTCGCATTTTAGTGAATAGTTATCATTAAAAAAGCTCAAGATTTTTTAAAATAGTAATACGTAGAAGCATATGGTATTTTGGTACTGAACTATTTTGTTAACCTAATTAGGTATTGGTTCATAGTTTCCCAGTTCAGTAACTGCAATATTTTACATTTTCTATATTAAATGTACCTAAATACATATAAATAAATATTGAACAGAAGTGCACAAATGTGAATTATTTGAAGTTGTGAATAGTTTTGAATGAATTCAAAACAATATTATTTATTCTTCTGTTTCACTATTATGGTTAAATTCTAAACCAAGTTTATGTATATTCTTGTTGGAATGAGAAAATCATAAATCATGTAATTTAAATCCGTTGACATTTTTGCAGGCGATTTAGTTCATCCATCAGTGCATAAAATAGCTATGGAATATATTCATTTCTAAAATGGTTTTACCCGACTAGTTTCACTTATAATTAAAAGACTCAGTTTTGTCACGGAAACGATTTGGATAAAAAAATCTATTTTAAATGTACCAAGTATTTTATTTTAATTCAAATTTTTTGGGTTTTGTTTTTTATAGCTGATGTCGCTTTCACTTATACCCCGATATACACTCTTATATGCCTAAAACTACTTTATCATTTTTTTTAATCAGTTCTAAAACCCGGTATCTCTACGGAGGGTTTATGATACTCCTAATTATTTTTATACATTGCATCTCTGTTCTATACCAAGATTTATTTTTTTTCTCACAATGTCTAAACAGCTACTACAATCATAACTGGAAAACAACATTTTATGAGATTTTTGTGTAACCATTGATTTGTTAGATTCTTTTCCTTTTATTGAGTATTTTGCACACTCTTGCAAAAAACCTCTGAGCCAGAACAAACAGTAATCGATTGGTTTTTGAAAACTAGTCTTATCTAATTAACAATAAAGTTTTTGGTCTGAAAACAGCAGATAATTTTTATTAAGCATCCAACAAACTGGTTTTTTGTTGAAATTTCAAATATATCCAATACATTTTCAAAAGAACATTAAAATACTTTTAGATTTTATCAAAATCCGAATCTACATCTACATTTAAAAAACTCTATGCATTTTTAAAAACCTTTAATACTATCAGATGAAGTTGAAGACAAAATAAATATCCGACAAAAGTGGCAATCCTCTTAGGTGGTAATTAATTAAAATTGACAGGCGTTTGAAGGTTTAATCAAAAGTTAAAAGCAACGTTGGACCATATATGAAAACATTTTACGCGTTGTTATAATTGAAAATTGACATTTTAATTTCAGTGTAAGTGTATTAATTAAACAGTCGAGTCAAAAATAAGACAACGCAAGCAAGTTTGTAGTGCAAGTAATTTTATACTCATGAATACAAAACTGCATTCTGCAAGCATCCCTCTCTTTCCCTCTTACCTGTATGTGTATGTGAACAAAATTGTGCATATGGGAAAGATATCCTTCTAAGCAGAGCCCCTATCATTCGAAAATCCAATTATAACTTGATTTATTACTAATAGGCTAAACATCCCTTCCCTCACCCCGAAATAACGCTTCCGAGGGCGATGTTTAAAAGGCCACATATAGCGGCTGAAAGTAAGCTAGTATTTAGGGCTGTAATTCAGATTCACCTTGTCAGCGCAATCAGAGACATCAAAATGTATAACTACCTGAAATCAAATATTAATAAAATATAAACCCACTTCAGTTTTTTATTTTCTCAGATATCAGCTAAATTTCTGTGCCTAAGTGCATATTGATTGGAACAACATAGATGACTAATAATATTGAATTACAAGAAAATTCATAGACTAATAATAGAGGCTACACTGTGCTTCTTGAGTAGCTCATTCTTATTGCATTTATAGTGAATATTTAAACATTACCATCTAAAACTTTCCTACGCTTGGTTTTGAATTAAAATAACTATAATTTTTTTAAAAGTTAGTGTCGAAATTGATATGTTGTAACGGAAAATATAAATTTATATTTTGTATGACACAAACGAACATTGTGTAACATGTAATAATGTAAGTTCAATTAACTGTTTTTGTAAACGTTTTTAAATAAATTCCATTTAGGTACTAAATTGTTATGATGTACGTACACCTGAATTAATACGAAAAGATGCTTGTTGCTTGTATGATATGATTTAATAGCTACAACAAAAGGTACATCAGAAACCACTTCAAGTATGTTGAGCAATTATAGTCCGAGAGTGCACTGACCTCCTTAACTACAGTTCTGTTCATCTATTATTCAATTTAATAATCCTGACATTTTTACCTCTCAGTACACAAAGGCATTTTGCTTGAATATTAATTATTATGTTGCCGGTATAATTTGCATTAACGTATTAAGTCTAGAATTTAATTTTTCGAAATTATCAGTTCAGTTGCAGATAAGCACGATTCAGAAATTTCTGTGTAATACCAAATGTAATTATTATGCGGTGTCGAGACAATAATAATAAAAGCTAACTTTGTTACGAAATTACCCTTTGTCATAATCACAGTTTAAATTACCTACAATCAAGGTTAAACGTACGAAATACTCGAGGTAGAAACTACCGGGTGTAGTATTAATTCATTTTGAAAGTATAAAGATAGTGCTTATTTATTGATAGTGTTGTGGTTTAAACAGTTATTTTTACACAGTGGTTTTCACATACCTATTGGTAGTGGAAGTATCGCCGATGTCACAACTTCCGGTTCAGTCGATATTGACAAATATTTCATTGTCAGATGAGATACTCTTTATATTTTTGAACATGGAGTAAAGCGATCTGCTGCTGAATACATTGGTTTAGAAACTGTGATCACTTAACCGACCTTCTCTAATTCTAATTCTTGCAACAAAAGAAGATTCTAATTCTCGCAACAGAAAATGTTCACGTACTATTTCCGGGGTTTTAAAGATAAGAGAGACGTTTTAGACAATAATAAAAACTCTTTATTATAGAAAAATTGCAGTTATTCCACTTGGGTAGTTGTTCGCTCTTGATCGCTGTCCAATTAAGGCTGACTCCTTCGCTGCCACGCCGCGGCGTATATATAGGTGAACTAGGCTTCGAGATCCTTGTAGAAATTTCCATCGAATACTCACGAATAATCCACATACCAGGGCAGTTCAATAAATAATCTACAGCCAAGTTATACGAGGGGTATTCGATAAGTACCGGTGGTGACGTCCAGGAAATGTGGACAAAAGGGCCTATCTCCCTAAGTTGAAGGCTTAAAAGGTTGAGACCTGATACACATACTGTGAGCAATAATATTATTTTTTGAATTATTTTAAAAGCTTGTGTAACTCGGCACCTTCACCTTGGTTTTGCTGAACAATCAAATATCACATGTTTTCATGTAAAATAAGGTATATATTGTCTTACATAAAATATTGTAATATTTAATTGACCAAGCAGAGAACGTATACATATTATTTAATATTTACTTAAGTAGCTTATTACAAACAAAATTGGGAATGCACGTCAAATACGATCGGCCACAGCCTTCTCTGCTAGAGAGGCAGGCTGTGTGTCGGCAATCGGACTAGAAGATCGACGTGGAGCGGTGTTGCCAATTTCAGTTCATGGCTAGTACTAAAGAAGGCTGTGACATGACATAACGCAAAATTTGCTGTAATTTCTCGAACAGCTTCATTTAGCTTGGAAAATTTCAATATAATTTTCGTGGAATCTGAACCATCCTTTAGAGCTCTTTAATAAATCTTTAGAACTCTTCAACAATCCATTACTACTCCTTCGGTAGTGTGTATTTCTGTATTTACACCCCTTTGCTCGTAGATTACTTGACTTTTTGTGCCTATGGATGTGTCTATGGATGTGCCTATGGATGGTTCAGATTCCACGAAAATTATATTGAAATTTTCCAAGCTAAATGCTAAAGCTGTTCGAGAAATTACATTAAAAAGGAAAATGTTACGCCAAATATCCAAAATATGGTATAGAGGGAATCACTAGCACATAGATTAAAGCTACGCAAGTAGGTATTTCATTCTTTATGATCATAGTGGTCTGTTTTAATTTATAAAGTATATACAATGTATCTTGCGTTTAATAGGATAATTTAATTAATGCAGTTTTGCCGGGTTATGTAAAGCTAGAAACATGTTAAATAGAACCGTATGCGACATTTGAAGTAGTTAATATGTGGAAAACAACTTTTTCTTTGGATCCATATAAGGTTATAAAATATTGCAACATAATGCTACATGTAAGGTAGAAGAGTAATAAACGACACTTATATTAAAAATAAAATAAGAGTTGATAAATAGGGACAATTTTCTTAGTAATATTTCAATTGGCAGAAATGTGAGAAAAAAATTCAAACAGTTACAAAAACTTGCCTGTTGTATAACAAGGAAAAAGGAAAGTATAGATATTTTTTATTTATAGGAACATATACAGGCAAGTTTTTATTTATATCAAAATAAATGTGTGTGGTACTGTGAAAAAGAGTATCTTGGTCGAATTTAAATACGTATACTTTTCACAGCATTTTGAAATGACATGCAAATAAAAAATAAATTAGACGATGTAATTTATAGCGGTTTAAATTGGTATTATTATAGTTTATCACACTATTAAGCGTTTTAATTAAGAGTAATTAAAAGTCAAGGACGTTTTAGCTGTAATTCTGAACATACGATTTGAATTTATTTTGAGTAATTTTATGCACATTGTCGTTTTAAATTATACGGCGGGTTTCATTTACATTCGAATTTATTTTGCATACGTGTATACTTTATGGTAATGCCTTGCGTAAATTATAAAAGTTATTATCATTATATTTATATACTTGTTCTTTATGTGTTTGGAGTGGGAATGCCTTTGATATGATGTTATTGTTGTTAAACTCATGAATATACATGCACAAAGAGAATTAAAATGGAAACGGAGTGAATTATTTCAAACGCTCATACTTATCTGCTCGAAAGGTTAACAGCCAACAAATACATGCATACAGAAACGATTAGTGTTACATACTTTCGATATACTACCTGTAATGCAATTTGAAATTTATTGTATGGTGACAAATTGTGCGAGATAATTGGGGCGAATAAAAATGTAATCTAATCATGTAGATATATTTTAATACAGAAACTAGAAATGGGAGAAAATCGCTCTCGCGATTTTTGTTCCCATTTCTAGCCCTACCGGGGGTCCAGGCCTGCGGCCGGAGACACCCTTCGGGTGACAAAAGCATCTAGAATAATATTATTTTAAAGAAAATACATATTAAAGAAATTTTGTATCTGGAATGTTGATGTAATTATACTAAACGAAGGGTACTCTATTCTTGATGGTAAAACATCATAATTTTTTAAGTGATGAAAGTAGAATTTATTTTTCAGTAAACATTTTTATGAATTTTATCAATGGGACCAAAAATATTGTAGATATTTACTTTTGTAAGCTAAAATGAAGAATTTAACAGACTGCCAAAATGAACGAATTAATTCCAAACTTTACGTGCAGAAAGAATAAAAGCTACGGATAATGAAACAGAATAACTAAATACTAATACTAATAAATAATTGGAATTAAATAGTAAAAAAAAAATTTCGCCTCCAGCGTGACTCGAACTCGCGAAATCAGCATTATAAAGTTTTGAATTCTATGACTTTCCCGTTGCGCTACCACGCCTGTTGTCAAAAGCTTACCTTGAGACGTTTAAATATGTAAACTGTACGTGTCAACCTGAAAAAATAATTTTTACCGATTTTTTAATTGGAAAAACATTTCGCTTCAGTATTTTGGTAATTAGAACTGTTTGGCAGTCAGTACTATTGATTCCGTTAGCTATATTTCTCGTAGGAAAATAACCTATCTGAAGTTTAATTAATTTGACAGTTTTCGTGGGAGGTGCTTGTCTCGTTAGTGCAATCTCACATCGGTAGATAAAATGAGAAAGAAGATGAGACGGACGCGACTCGAGATTTTCGAAGACGAAATAGACGTAGAAGGAGTCGACGTACGGTCTCGAAAAAAAATCTCAAAAAATTAGAGAAAGGACGGAACTTTCGCCTGAAGCAGTTCTCGAAGCCGTAAAATTAGAAAAAGGGTGTAGGGAGTCCCGCGAAAAGTCGGGATTTCGGCAGGCGTGACGGGACCATTAGGCGCGAAGACAAACGCCGGTGCTAGCCGTATCTCTCTCGTCGAACGGCGATCGACAAAAATTTTGCAGAGGTTTTTTGAAAAACGCAATTTAGAGCGAGACAGAATCCACGCGTTTTAATATATATGGATATTGTAATTACCTAGGGTTACTTTATTAACAAAAACTTGAAATAATCCAGTAAAGAAGATATCATTTCTCAAAAAAATAAATGCGGACAGGCTGTCTCCTAAGTCTCCAGTCAAAAAATCACACTCGACACCCTTGTATCCTGACAACCAAGTCCTGAATTTTGTTTACCGTACAATATTGTGCGTTTATTGGAAATTATTATGGAAATTACTGAAAAAAATAAATATTTGTCTGGAGCACCTGGAAAAGTCAGGGAATTTTATATAGGCATTATGCTGGAAACCTTATTTAATGATATTGAAAAGTAAATGCAAAAACCCAGCTGTTCGGTTTTCTTTTTGTTATATGAATAATAATATTAATAATAATTCAAGAAACCGATGTTTATGTACCCATCTGTTCAAAAATGTTTTGTTAATTAAAGAATATTCATAAAGTGTTAATTTTGACCCATTATTTATATAACTACCTACTGTTATTTGTGAAATTTTTAAACAATAATTAGAAATATGTATATTACTAGTAAATGAATACTTTTTCAACTTGTCAGATATGCGCTTGCGGTGATGAAAAAATTAATCCGGTAACACGATATGACTAAATACTCCCTGCTCTCTTATACCTAAAGAGACGGTAGAATAAATCAGAGACTTTACTTAGCTTTAATTGCATTTCATGGTAGAGTGCTCGAAAGCAAGCAAATCTTTAGATACAAGTTAAACACGCTTAAATACAGTCTCAGCCCTGCTTTGTAATTTCGGGATGTCATATACAGTTAAAGGCAACCAAACTTGATTACATCTCAATTGTAAATTTGGATTGTTCGGTGAAATTGCGTTTGTTTCAAAATAATTTCATCTTTTTACGTATAGAGTTTAAAAGTTTAAATTGGACAATGTAAACCAAACGAAGTTTTATGAGTTCTATATACATTATAAAAGCAGTTACGGCACAACTTTGACGGTAAAAAGGGAATGCAAACCTTGTTCTGAATAAGGCATTCTTTGCGATAAAAATTCAGAAATATAAAATACCTGCACAGGTCCGGATTTACTAGACTTCTGATCGTGGCAAAGCCATAAAACATATTAAAAAAAAACTTGTCATCCGTAGAATTTATAATATACCTACTCAAAGTAAATTTAATAAAACAATTAACGTATATAAATCATATAACGAAGGATCATCAAGTTTTGAATATTTGTCCTTATATATTTCTTCAATTTTTGAGGCACTCTGTATAAATGAAGACCACACCTAAAAATCAAATCAACATGTCCCTATATTTTTATATTTTGATCCATTTTTGATATAACTATCTTTAGTGTTATCTCTTTTTGCCTGACTAATTGTGCCTGATATCATGACTCACCCTATCGTCCTTTCTGTTCGAGTAATAAACAAAATTTAAATTTTTCAATTACATGTCTATAACTTGGTTTTGTGAAGATTGACAAAAACAATAAACATGTTATTCAGACACTTTTTTGTGTAGAATCCAAGGCTCTATTTTGTAAAGCTACAGCTTTACAAAATTGAGTAACTCAATATGTCATAGTAATAAAAAAATAGCACTTTTGACCTGCACATAACATATATATAAGTAGATAGAGAAAAAAATATTCTGGCCTAACCCATAACCATCTATAATTTGTATTTAAAGATCACAACTGTAGGTCATTACTCAAAATCTAATGAAGCAGCAGAAAAATGAGCACACCACTGGATTCTAGAGTTGGGATTTGAGGCCAGAAGCCCGGCCTGGCCGGGCCGGGAAAATATGCATATTTTACTGGCCGGGCTGGACCTGGCCGGATGCTTTGTAATACCTGGCCGGGCCGGGCTGAAATTGAATTGGCCAGGTCCAACTGGCCGATTCGGGCCTGTCCTGGCCGTTTCGGGCCGGCTCGGAACGATTTCGACCTAACCTAGGCTAACCGGTTTGCTGTATAACAATTTTAAAATACTATATCTTGTTCTTCCTTTGAGGAATTTAATTTCAGAATAACTTGAGGTGTTTCACCCATTTATCTGACCACTTACGGCCAATCTCACTCATACTACTTAAAATTTAAGGTGTCCCAAAATGGAAAAATTATACTTAGCAATAAGTATTACTCTGATATTTAAGCACATCTAAAAATTCTTACACATACTTAGAATTCGATGCAGAATTTAAAAATGAAATATTTGAAAAAATAAAGTTGATGGTCGTAACTTCTTTTTCGACTACCCTATATACATGAATTATACATAAAAAAATCGCATTAAAAAACAAAAATTCACAAGTCCGAGTGTTTTTCCAAAAAACACACCGCTGGATTTTAAATGAATTTAGACATCACTTCTGGGACTCACTGTACATACATATAATATCTTATACTACTATATATATATATATATATATATATATATATATATATATATATATATATATATATATTACAAGTGTTAAATGTAAAACATTATGTTTGTGTTTAAGTTGTTGAACAAATTTGTTTTCGGAGTTTGTATTTTATTTGATAATGAAATAAAAAATTATTTTATTAAGGTTGTTTTGTTCTATTTTGTGAGAAATTTAACGTTTCATTGAGACATAAAAGAGTTAATAAATTTATGAATTGTCATACCTATTGTCATGTCAAGTAGGCAGGATTTCTGGTATGGCCGAATGTGGCTTAGGCAGACTGGGTTGAATTTGGGCGGATCGATTCTGGCTAAACTTGCCTTGATAGAGCCGGGCCGGATCAGATTCGATTTGAGCTTCGATTCGACTGGCTTGGTCGGGTCTGGCCTGGTCTGACGTAGCCGAGTCGCGCCTGGCTTGGTCTGGCCGGGCCGGGTTTAGCCTGGCCTGGTCTGGCCGGGCCGAGCTGGGTCTGGCCTGGCCGGGTCATAATTGTCAAGAGGTCTGGCTTTAATTGGGCCAAACGTTCGGTGGGTGTATCTGGCCTGGCCTGGCCTGGCCTATACTCTGTCGGGCCTGGCCTGGCCTGGCCTATACTCTGTCGGGCCGGGCCTGGCCTGGCCTGAATTTTTTTAAAAAATCGCAACTCTACTGGATTCTTCTCAAAAAGTGTCTCAGTAACATTCCTATTATTTTTTTCTATCTCTATCTACAAACAACCAACAAATGGACATGTAGTGGAAAGTTGAAAAATCATAAGTTTATTATTTATTTACTGGAAAACAAAAGACGATAGGGCATTTTGATTTTCGCACCATCAAGCTATGGCTACGAAAAAACAAGTCGCGAAGGTGGGTTTATTTTCTTCTACGTCTTATAGTTAACAAGATCGATATTTGCCCACCCTGTACAGTTTTCAAATGAACACAGTATATAAAATCGACCTCTGACAGTACCTACGGCTTCTTTATATTTCAAAAACGCCAGCCGTTCGATTCGTATCGATTCCAGTCCTGTCCTGACTTGATACAAGATGCATTATAGCGAAATTGCTATATGGAAAAGACATGCAAATAAAAAGGAAATAAAAGTGAGTCTTAAAATACACCATTTGCATAAGAAAGGGCGTACAAGTGTATAGTAAAAACACCACTTACCTAGCAACACTGTAAAAATTTTAGAGTCTGGTGAGTAAGTATTATATATTTTATCATCCCCCTTTTATAGCCAACTCGTTACTTATAGTAGTGACATGTCGAAGTAATGTTATTACTGTTTACATATTTTACGTTTTCTTTATATCACGCCATCAGAATCAATTGAAACGTAGTTTCGTTTAACTTGAGTGGTATTTTGCAATTTCGCAAGCTTATTTGCTTCAGCTCTTTTTTACATTTTAAGTAATGGTATTTTATCATGACATCAATTTATATACCTACCTACATAAATAATTATGTAAATGTTATTGAGAAGATATATTTATGATATTAATAATATTCATAATGATGATGATGATGACGAGAGTGAGATGATAGTAATCATAATCTGTATGCAATATACTCAGTATTGGAGCCCTTGGTGGAGCGAAACACGCTGCTTTCTTGACTAAAAGGCATACTAGAGAGCCGAAATTCAGAAATATATTAGCGGACAGATAGACCAGGCAAATCTTATTTTTTCAATGAAGTTTAAGGGGACATTTATTTTCCAATGGGATTCGATAGGTTTTATGTTCAGGAACAAATATATAAAAATCCCAAAAAATCCGTTGTGAGCTAAAAACATCATTTTGAAAAAACATGGCGCCCCTTAAAATTTTTGAAAATGAAATATCTTCTTATCCCTTGGAGCAATTTTAACATTTTTTTTATTTTTACAGGATTTTAAGCTTAAAAATTAGAAAAAAATTATATTTTAATTTAGATATAACCAAGAATATAAATTTCCTAACAAAAAAACGAAAAAGGAAACGATTTTTTAAAAAATTTTTTGATATCCTACATTTAACTTTTTAATATGACTAACTTTACAATTTAGTTAACTACAAAAACTCAGTCATTTAAAAGATCCTCGTACATATATATTTTTTTGGCACTCTTAGAGTGCTTCTCGTTACGGGCATACGCATTTTGTGCGTTTTTCGCAAAAGATGTTTGTTATGGTTCGTTTTATAACTTAAAAATATAAAATGTCTCAATTTCGCGAAGCTGAGCTGTTAAACACATTATTCTTAGTGCAAAATATGTTGCTCTAAGGTTTACGCCACGAATTTCGGGAGAACTGTACAATTAGAGTAAAATTATTGTACATACACTATCTTGTAGAGTACAAAATATACTACAAGAAAGACTATGGGAAGGTATTATATGCACAAATATAAACACAACACAAGTTTTAAAAATGTGGGGTTTTATTAATCCAGTCAAAATTTTATTCTTTTTTTTTTCTTAACCAGTTTAATTTATTTACTTTTTATATATCAATACCTAATGCTTGCATAAAATCAAACAATCTTTAAGTAAAAAGTATCCTTATCTAACCAAAACCTTACGTTTAAAGGATTGGAAAGTAAAGACCATATATATCAAATATGCCAAAATGATGGCTTACCCAAATTTAAAAAAATATTTACATATGCTAGTTTATTATTTTCCATAGCATTCGGACTTTTATATTTAAATTACCTCATAATCTTAAATTTACCAATATTTAATTTTA
Source organism: Pogonocherus hispidulus (assembly GCA_963924545.1). NCBI lineage: Eukaryota > Metazoa > Arthropoda > Insecta > Coleoptera > Cerambycidae > Pogonocherus > Pogonocherus hispidulus. Next base: position 14,738,168 of record OZ004696.1, on the reverse strand, counting down.
AATAATTTAAATTAGACAAGTTCATCAATTTATTTATTTATTAATATTTTCCTGGATTGTTACACCGTTCATGGCGGTATTTACAAAACACGCAATTGAAAGTATACAATATACTTACAAATACAACACATAATTCGATGATCGAAAGTATGATGATCCAATTCCAATCTTTCAAACTTAAGGTTTTGGTTAGATAAGGATACTTTTTACTTGGAGATTGTTCGATTTTATGCAAGCATTAGGTATTGATATATAAAAAGTAAATAAATTAAACTAGTTAAGAAAAAAAAAAGAATAAAATTTTGACTGCATTAATAAAACCCTACATTTTTAAACCTTGTGTTGTATTTATTTTTGTGCCTATAATGCCTTTATCCGGGGCTAGGAAATTTCCTATCCATTGCTGTATTTGAAGATAGGTCCTGAAAATATAAAAAAAAATATTTGCTATTAATGTAATCACCATTTGAAACTACCCTAAAATATGTTGCTTTAGTGCAACTTTCGTTGGAGGAAGAACGTCCAAATCAAAATATTTTTCGGGCGTCCGCTTATCTATACCAATGTTGTAAAGCCTATATCGTTCTTCTATAATGTCTCGTCTAATCCGTACATAAAGGAGACAAATTTATAACCAATGTTTAGTAGTTCATCTAGATCCGCATTCTTATCACTGAAGACTAACAATTTGTCATACATGAATGTGTGCTTCTTAAACACCTTAAAAATAACGCGAGCGGCCATGTTTTTTTAAATGCTGACTTTAGCTCACTTCCGATTTTTTGGGATTTTTAGATTTGCATTCTATGATAAGAGAGCTATCGTTTTCAACAAAAAAAATAATGTCCGCAAAAACTTCACACTTAACGTATATTTCTTTAAAATTTGCCTGGTGTAAGAAGGCATCCTTAGTACCTATAGATGATCGTCGGTCACAGAGAAGTAATGATAATAAATTAAACAATGCTGAAACTCATTAAATGTATTTGTGTAGCATCCCGGTGAAAACTGATACCACGCTAGTACCTCTTTTTTTATTCCGAGTTCAGTGTTTTTATTCTTTGCATTTTATTTCTCTAGAGTGCGATCTCTATATGGAACACTCAACTGTAAAACTTTGTTTCTGATACATTCGTGGACCATGTGTGTGTAGTCAATATCTGCCTGTATAAATGTTACTAGTATTTCAATTGTTTTACTAATGCGGATTTCATAGGCGTTCCTAATTATCACTGGCGCGTTCGCCAAAATTGATAATTAAATTAGCGTCAATAATGATTTAAACTAATTTACACAAACTGGTTAAAACCGAAATTAGAACCCCACAACAACAATATAATATCATATACTAACCCGTCCGCTACTAATGTACTTACGTAGGTGATATAATAGTGTTTAATGTATTCCATTGTGCCGATTGCGTTTATTTTAGAACAATGATATATATTAATTATAGTAATACGGATATATTGCTGTACATGCACATGCATGCGCATATATTGTTTGTATTTCGTATTGTTATGAAACTGGGTGCAATTGACATTTCAATTGATCTGCTCGAAAGTGAAAGTGCACTAGTTTATTGGACATGTTCAAATAGAAAGTAAAACTATCAAACGGCTTTCGATTAGCTGATAATAATCTATTTTTCCTTGAATTACATACCTACAATATGTTGCCTAAGCAAAATTTAATTTATACATATTTGTTCTATTTAGTACAAATGAAGTAACCTCTGTTACCAAACAAAGTCTAGTAAATAACTTTACACCAATAAATTCCAACAAATACATTCCTTTCTATTTTTATTATGTTGCGTACCTAAGTTTGCTTAGAAAATTAGTTTATAACTCCTCTATATTGTTTATGTAATTCCGTAATATGTTATGAAAATGTGGTCTAAAGATGGATATTTATTTAAAAATTATATCACTGCGTATGCCTATTAGGTATATTTTAAATACAGAAAATTGAAATTCTAAAATTGTACCTACCTAAGGAGGCATTACAAAATTTATTTAGGTACCGATAAAATATCTATTTTTCTTTTGCCTTTAATTCCCTAGTTTATGTATGCACATAGGACATAAATAAAATAACACGACAAAACATTATATTTTTCTCTATTGCTACAATAGTTAGTTCGACTATAGGATATAGACTTTAGTTACTGTTGCCAAGATGACACTGTATGCAGGCAAATCTGCAAACATTTTAAAATATTATTTGTTAATACATCTCGTCGTATTTCGTAGGCTTCGCCGATATTATTCTGACTACAATATATAACCCCCTACACTCATATTGTCAGTATTTTAAAGGTAAAAAACTAACAATCAATCGGGACAAAACTTTCTCGTTACAATTTCATCCTATATCAGCCAATTATTTCTCCAGTCCATATTTGAAAATGAATGGAAAAACGATACAGCAGGTAACCTCTTTTAAACTTCTTGGGATACATATTGACTTATCATTAAATTGGAAAGTACATATAAACATGTATAAGTTTGCAATAAATATGCTAGTGGATGTTTCGCTTTAAAGAGACTTCGCCAAATCACCAATGAGCACACAGTAAAAACATTTTATTTTTCTAATATGGAATCAGGTTTTCGATATGGAATTATTTTTTGGGGTAACTCCACATCATCTGAAAGAGTATTTATTCTACAAAAAAGAGCCATACGGTCAATGCTTCGACTACAGTTTAGAGAATCATGTAAGCCATTCTTTATAAAACGAAGAATTTTAACATTGCCTTGTTTATACATTTTAGAAATTTTAAAATTTGTGAAAAATAATCCTTCCAAATTCAATCTACTAAATCAACATCATAATTACTCAACTAGACATGGATGTCTTTCAATACGAAATACATAGACTTGAACTTTATAAACAATATCCATATTATGCCGGTTCCATCCTGTATAATAAATTAAATAGTGAAATAAAACAAATTGTAAATCATAAAAAATTTTTGTCAACTGTAAGAAATTATCTCGTTTTAAAAGCTTTCTACTCAGTAGATGAATACTTAATGTCGTAATTGGAAGAAAAGTTTGTAACTGTAACTACTAAATGTATCTAGTAATGTACGTATGTTTATGTGTATATATGACATATATCTAGATTATTTTGTACCTTATTCCATTTTACTTTGTATTTGTAATTTCAAAGCTCTTTGTGTAAACATCAGACCTGTCCTATATCATGTTTATGATCAATTGGATTAATAAAGGTATTGTATTGTATTGTATTGTATTGTATATTAATAAAATTATTACAGATCAATATTGAACATTTGTCATTAATATGTCGGACTTACTAGTAGTAGTAGAAGTATTGAACTGCCTGAAATCAGCATAATCAACCACTAGGAAGGCTATTTTTGTCTATACCAACGATCCTTTTATTTAGTCTTCGTTTGTTGACTTGCGTGATGGTTTTGAAAGAGAAGCCACTTCCTCGCTCTGCGACTGTTCGATGTTAAAGACAAATCTTATAGTTTCCATAGAGCCACACAAGTAAAATCCTTGTCTATCTCTATCACGGATAGGTCCCTTATAAGCCTGCAGTGTTGTAGGTAGAGCTGTGTAGAACAAATACCAGTTGGACTAGCGCATGTCCTCGTTCGATTCAATATATCAAGTCGTTCTGCATTTGTCAAACTCCTTGCCAGCCTCCTATTTTTTCTCCTGTAGATTTTCTTTGTACGTTTCCTAAAAACCACTGCTTATAGGACTTCGTTGGCATGACTTTTAATGGTATATATAGATAAAGTCGCTATCATGCAGGGTCCCCCAAATCCAAGTAGAGCTAATTCATCAGCTTCTCATACCCTGGGATTTCCATAAGGTCAGGCATCAGTTTTGCCTCCTTTTGTCTATCCATAGGTGCATATCGCCATACTCCTTAATATCATAATGATACAAAGTTAATGTTGTTCAAAACTTTCTAGGTAGGTAGGTAGGTACCTACGCCTTTAAGTCTTTAAAAATATACCTGCATAATAAATATAATAAATAAAAAAAATATTGATTTGTGTCCAGATACAAATATTCATCTTTAAAATAATAATTCCTAGTAGTAGTAATAATATTAATAATAATACTTTTTGTAATATTAATTTAACAATAAACAAAATAAATTGGGTAATAGGTACAACTTGTTTATTGAATGAGCTTATAAAAATAACCAGTCATGGTACATTTATAACTCATAAAACACTGTCCTGAAATTGGCTTTCTACTAATGCTGCTCTATATCTTCCCCAGCTCAATTTTGTCTGTGAAATTTCCTTTAGGAATTACCGTGGCGGATTTAAGGGAATAAGAAAGGGCTATTTAAAAATTAAAAGTTTCATTTGATACAAATAAATATAACATAATTAAAATTCATGGGAACATAAATATAAATAAATGGATTAAACTCCGGGACACAAAGTCTGCGTAATTAAAAGTAGAATGAAAATTAACGGCCTCGTCTGGTAAAAGAACGAAAATCTCTCGTTTTTATTATACGACACGTCACCGGAATCGCCGCATAAACATTTTCTCGTGCATAACGCTAAGTGGGTCGTAAAAACTAATTTCGGTTTTTATTTAGTTTCAACAGTACCGTAAGGATGTCTAATAAACTATTATTTCTCATTAAATTGAAACTATGTGTCTATTGGCCATGCCAAATATAAATACCTTATACTAATTTATAGAATGAGAAAGTAATAGTTTATAGTGGTGCACTCCGTTAGTCTGTATGCCGGAGTAATTTAATGCTGGTTGGGGTGTAAGATCGCAGCGTTATCGATATTGCCCTTTAAATGGTAAGAATATCTCTTGGTAATTCAGTGTTTTGTTATACCTACAGTGCTCCCAAAATGTAGGTACCTATCTTTTTGTTGAATCAACATAAAACAGTGAACAAAACTATATTAAAATAAAATCGCCTGAGATCGCCAGAGTTTTCGATAACCGAAAAACGAAACATTTTGTTTCCTTCACTTACTTTAGTTCTTATACCAAGATGGCCGAACTGTTATGTTTAATATTATCGGTTATTCCTCTTTCACGTTTCTTTGGAATATAAAGCTGGCCATACAGTTAACTTTCATTTCATAAGGTTCTAACTTGTGACATAGTTATGAAATTATAGTATAGTTTCGAGATTTGTGAGTCTCAGTCTTTAAGAAAACTAAAATAATACAACATTTTTATATAACAGCATATATCCAAGCATTGTAGGGAAGTGATTAAGGCCTGTTCCTACAGCAATTAGTCAGAGGGATCTGATTGGTTTAAAACAATTTTAAACCTTTGAAAATGCGCACTATCACTGCGCATTTTCTCAGTGATAGTGAATTAGTCATAACCATTCGCTGACAAAATGTAGAACTTGATTTGTAATCATTTTTTATTTCAGAGATATGAGTAATAATATTCCGTTTTTCAAGATAACATTATCAAGTGAAATATGACGCTTTAAAATTTACAACCATTAGTAGGCGTCGGCCGCCAGGCAAGGCACTGTAATCATTCAACAATTTATTTCACGCGTTTTACAATTATTTATATCCGCATGTCACAGAGAAACGTTAATCTATTCTTAATGCCATACAAACATTACACATTCATGCACACACACATAACGTTCAGCAAAATATTACTGTCTACGGTGGCACGATATTTGTCGCCTGCTTCTAGGCGCTACATAATTCATGATAATGTTGAAGTGAGGGGTTAAATGGGGAGGCCGTATTTATCAAACGAATCGATTTCCATTACGGTTACGCGTGGGAAGGGGGAATGAACTAAATCAGACATTATTTAATTTTGAAGCAGTTGTAAAAGACTAAGTCCACTTAATAATTGGATGCTGAAATGGTATACTTAGGTAAAATTTCTTTGAAACGACTCAGTCTATCGAGATTAGTGGTGTTACGGGGAGGCATGATACAGAAAATTCAAGACAAGACGGGAAACTGATACGAGGAACGAGTTGAGAATTAAACATTTTCCCGTTTGCTCAATTGAAACTCACCCCCATTACTCACAACCATTGGTATACAGCCATTAAGGCACTAGAGAGTGTTAAAGTTTATGGGAAAAATTAATAATTTTCTAACGGGAACGCATTAATCGATTTAAATGAAATTTGGATTGTAAAAATTATGTTTCATTGTATAATTATAATATTTTTTTTAATAAATGAATTTTGAAACACGTTTGACCATGGAACTACAAATTATATAGCTTTTGTTTTTGAAGATAATGTGAATGTTTTAAATGTACGAAGCCGATGAGTTAAGTGAGATGAAAGATAAAAACACTGTTTTTGAGGTCTAAGTTCTTTGAAAACCTAGATTGAATAAATTATTCACTAATGTTTAAATAGCCATGTCTAAAACTTAATAAACAAATATTGAATTCAGTAATTAAATTTTGATTTGTCTTTTAATATGTACACTGACGTATGTTAACTGTTCATGGTGGTTAAATCACCCTCTTATTTATATAATCTCATTCCTTCTTACACGCGAATTAAATGACCCCTTATAGTAATGCCTATAATATAATTTGGTCCAAGTTTATGACGTACGAAATTTACAAATATTTATGAATACAGAGATATGAAATTAAGAATGCATAATAGGTATTTGAAAGAGATGCCGAAAACTTCTCCATGGGCAATGTGCCTCGACTTGTCAATACTGGTCTTCCCTAAGGTGAATTTACACGTGTAAAGTAGCTAAAGCAAGTTACTAAATCAAGAAAGTAAATTTAGTTACTTGCGTCGTGTAAACAACTTGATTTTACCACTTGCACAAGTGCTGCATTTAGTAAACTGTTTAGTCAAGTAAATAGAAACAACTTCTATTTACTTGAGCAAGTAGGTTCCCCCACCTCCGTTTCGCAGCAACTAAACGCCAAATAAACAAGTCTAGACAGGTCAATTTAGTAAAGCGTATTACTATACTTGTGCAGATACGCTAAGACGTGGAAATGGAAATTTGGAAATTGCAGGCCTTGACATACGAATTAATCTCTGTAAGGTTCTGTAACTATTTCCTGTTGCTAAATATGATAATATGATTTCCATCTTTTTTCTCAATTTTAAGGAACATTTGATCTAGCAGAGTATCAAACTATTTGGACATCCCCATACATTTCTATATTCTAAAGAATCTTCATTTACATGTTCTCTGAGCAACGTAGAAGGAGCACCATAAGTTTCTCCATCCATTAAGCATCCAACAACGCTTTCCTTTGACAATTTCTTCTGAAATTATCTCTGATAACTCACCACGTACATCCAATATAGATAATATCTGCACTGATGTTTGAAAAAATGTACTTGCAGCCATATTTAAATTAACATACTAAACGAAAATACTAAAATTAATGTAGACGCACATTTCACAAAAAGAAGAACTTTTTAATCTACTTGATTTAGTAACTTGCTTTAGCTACTTTACACGTGTAAATTCGCCTTTAAAGACAGTAGAGGTCACTGCTACAATGGTACTTGCGGAAAGCAGATCGGTATCTCTCTGTCAATTTGACAATAATTGTCAGACGAATAGTAGCAAAGACCAAAAGAGAGCACTACTGTGTGTTTCGCACCACTACTGACATAAGAGTGCACGTTTTGCGAAAACACATATTTTGAATAGAAAACTATAAATTAGTAAATGATAGGTTACAAATCTACTTAGAAAAAATTGTTTCAGTATTTTATTTGAACTGTCAATATTATCATTCTATAAGATACGGCATTTTATGTTCACTTTTTTTACCCTTTTTTATATTTTTTTCACCTAAATTTATTATCATTTATACTTATTAAATGTTTGATCAAACTAAGGTCATATTCCCTAAATTAATAGATTTGCAATAGAAAAAATATTTATTTTCAGAAACCAGATAGAGTTATCCACGTTGTCATTGCAAGGGTCAAACGATAGTGTTGTCAGGCCTGCAATGGCAACAATATTTTTATGTATTACCTATTCCTGAAAATGATTCTGTATAATATTAAATAGGAAAAGTTCGCCTATTTATATCTATTCTTATTTTGAAAGTATTATATACGCCACCTCTCAGCGACTATGTAAGAGGAGTGGTATGCGCTGAATACAAAACACGAAGCGCAGCTATAAGATTTATACAATAAATCCAGTATTTAAACAATATTTTTTTATTTACATTATCTAGTTCAAGACAACGTTTTTACAAAAGACAATGAAAATATAATCCAGGCACACTAGGCGATCAGATCAGATGTTCCCGACCCCTTATTTTAGCAGGATACTCATTATTCATTATAGGTGCATGGAAAATGCATTTGGTTGTCCTTCTTTCACTGTACAGCTTGTGACACCATCCCACTATTAACAAAACTAGATGCAAATGAAGATAAATCACAACGATCTCGGCGCATGGAATCATGTAATGCCACGTCCTCAGCTCCATCCATCATGCTCCGAGCGTGATTTCTTGGACAAATTGCCGTGTCGTATACGAATAGTAGTGAGCCATGATTTACTCACGGTCCGTCAACGCCGCGTCGCGATACCCGCTGTGTCACTTCGCCAGACCATTTTACTCAGTTTACTTACGTTTTATGGTAGCTTTCCGCCTAGTTAAGTGTTAACAATACCGGTGTTCGCCTTTTTATATAAGTTTGCTTTGTTTCGACCGTTAAAAAAATTGCATCGCATGCGGCACGTTCCCGACAACAGGGGGATTTTAAAAAGAAGAGTCCGTAATCCGAAGTCGCAGTTATTGTTCATTGGGTTTGGGTGCCTCTGTGGCTACTGACGTTTCTTAGAGTGTTTGTATTGATTGGTTAATGGGTGTTAATGATTCCATGTACTTGTACTGCCACAAAAATTATTTGGTGGAAGTAGATGATGAGTATCATCAATTTCATCAGTATCATCAACGGATGAGTTCGTGAAGACAATAACATTAAAAAGAAATGAAAGTCGATATACATTTCTTCATATATTTATTTTTAGCGATGCTAAATGTACATTTCGAGTACTATGTGCTTATGTGGGAAGCTTAACACTAACAAGTTTTTAATGAAAGGGCCTAATTTATATACGAGTATATTTAAGTATATTACTATTTATTTGGATGATATTTATGTAGGAAAGGAATGCAGAACTACATGACTATATCAGACGAATAATGTGTTAATGATTGCTAGTTTGATGCTACGGGAGAAATTTTCGCTCGACAGTCAATACTCTTGTATTTTATAATGAGAGTAGGTTTTAGGTATTAGGTAAATAAATGTATTAAAGGTTTATTGGTGTATTATTAGTAGCTGTTGTGTGAAGTCTAATTTTCCGTATCGACCGCCTGGCGTACCGTATCTTCACTGTAGCTACCTGTGTGTGGTGTTTCTGCACTATAAACGGGAACTGGCGCCCGAGGCAAAAAAAGAGAGAAACCGACACTCGGGCGTCACAGTGACACTTCCTACCTGCAAATCGGGAAGTATCCGTCACAAATCTGGCTCGACAATTGTAAAAGTGGCTCCCATACCTACAATTGCAGACACACTGCAATGTCATGTCATTATAGTGAATCATACATTAATGAATCAGTCTTCATTTATTTTTCTATTAACGTGTTACAAAAATTTGTAGAGTGTGTACTATTATAAATTTTTTTATTTGTAGTTTTTTATTAGTATTATAATTATTATTTTTAGTAAAAATTAAAGCTAAAGAAACCGATATGTATTGAAGACAGTTATACAGTCAGTCTGTGTATGTAGCCTAGATCATTGAAGGATAAATGACATGTACTTAAGAAAGAGCAAAATAATTAGGAGATTTATTTCGTGAGGAGTTTCGGAGTAACTTACATCAAATTGATAATTTGACTGTTTTAAATTTCAAGATGAGCAGCATGCATAATTCCTTTTGGCTCCCCTTTGTAACTATAAAAAATGTATACGGGAGAGCAATGATATCTTATTATTTTATAGCCATCGGTCTCCGGAAAATCTTAATGGTTAGTGCCCAGTAAAAAAATGAGAAACTGTGAATTGTAAAAACTTATTTCATTGAGTGCACGGTAGTTTTATGTATAAAGGACTTCAATTGCGTTCCCTTATTCCAACTCAATTATTGCCTTCCATTACAAAAAACATATCAAACTGCTTCTGCTTCTCTTTTTGCACTCTGTATCGATCAGTAATTTTAAAATGTGTTCCTGTTGAATAAAAAATTGCAATTTTTTAAAAAAATTTTCGAAATAAAACACCAGAATTTAATCATTCAGGGTGGTATTCATGTAAAATTGCATTAACACGTGTATCGTCTATAGGGCGATATACTCCTTATAGTTCGTAATATTTGATTTACATTACGTAATTTACATATTTCCGCAATTGTATTCAGGAAGTAAATTGGGGTTGTAATGTGTTTTTTATTAACAATAATTCAAATTACGCCCATCAAGGACAAAAATGTTTCCTTCTTAGAGTATTGCTAATAATCCTCAAAGTTGTAACTTCAGCATTTATCTTGAAACTTGGCGGTTCCATTAAAACTTTAATACCCACATAAATTATTAGCCTTATTTGCTGAAATAACCAAATAATCCTCTCAAGTTTTCCTCCAAACCCCACATTATATTTTATCATAACAGAACGTCTTAAAACCATTACATATACGTCAATATTTACCCAAGTTAAAATATAACTCCGGCAGTCTATAATCATGACTTATAACTAGCTGTAAGTACGAATTCAATTTGCATACAAGATGGATTCAGGGTGAGGGTGTGAGTCAGAAAGGGAGTGAATTATAATGTATTCGGGTAAGCTGAGGTTCTCAACATTTACAAACTTTCCCGTACAGGGCTAAGGAAATTATTAATCCCTTTTTGCTCTATTGTTAATTACATTTTGAAGCGTTTGTTGGTCATAATTGGTGTAATATAATGTTACGGAAACGTATGGCGTTTGAAAAACTGGTGTGTGAAAAACAAAGGTAACTTACTTCATTTGTGCGACTTTCTAGAACTTGTAGTTTTTATTCATTTCTCGCATTTGACACTTCAAGAATTAGGAACATTATTTCACAATATAGAAAAGAACCTCTATTGGCATATAAGAAGGAAACGGTGGTTTAAAAATAAATGCAATAAAATTTCTTATTGCAAAACAAAAAAAACTTTAATATCAATTAATTTTGATAAGATCAAAATGTAAGATGAAATAACTTCACTTTTATTATATCTTATCTCTGTATCAAATTGGGTGTTAGCAAATCGATAGCTTCAAGATCTAGATCAAGATCAAGAGTCTTGTTCTTTAGATCTAGATGTAGCGCGTTCAGTTCGCACACAGACTTGAAAATTGTTAATTAAATTGTAACTCGTTTTAAGTTATTGCTTGGACAGGTGGGTTGAGAACCAATCTGCAAGAATGCTAGGAGAGGAGAATACATACCTTATGTTAGTGTGAATGACTAGCATGGGTGTGTTTGACTCTATCAATTAATAATGCGTTTTCTAATTTACCCTCATTCCTATACTAAATGGTGGTTAGAGTTTATCAACTTGAGCCGTTCGTGGGTATTGATAAAGCCTACAGAATATCTAATAATGCCGCCTCCTCACGCACAGATCTCAAACTTTCAGTCTAATAATCCTTCTAGGGGTAGAAATATTTTTATTATTACTACAGTATTTGAATCTAATCGTTTCAAGTACAAATATGTTTTTCATCTCGTTAAAAATAATTTACGAATCTGTGTACTGCTTCGAGTTGAAAAGAGATTAAGTTACGGTACATTTGTTGTTTTTATGAAAGGCACTTATTTTCCAGTAAATGTTTGTGAACATGTTGGGGACCGCTGGAGCGTGAAGCGAAAGAGAGTAAGGGAAATAGAGGCAAAGAAAATGGCCGATAAAAGAGGGATTTATATAATTGAAATAAACATGACAGTATTTCAAAGCGGCTCAAACCTAATTAAGAATTTCAGATTATTTCATGAAAATAAATTGTATTCTTAATACTTCAGGCTTTCTATTAAATTTATTTTCTGAAGAGTTAAAACGACTCTTTTCGATAAGTCTCCGGGAAGTTTTCTTTTGACGGTCAATTAATGTGATTAAAAATATTAAAAGTTTCAAGCTGTTTAGGATCCCACTTGTGTCGAGTTGTATATTTTGAACGGAAACTGAATCAATCAAAAGAAGGTATCTTGATTAATCAAAATAATATGGCAATATAAAAGGCTGCTATTAAATCTTGTTCATTAAGGAGCAAGAAAATAAATTAATTCAATGGAAATTTATATAGGGGCTCTTACGTCTTTCATTTTTCCCTTACAATAGTCAATGCAGTACACAGTGAAAACGATATGGTATTATTTATAAACGTATTGATTTTTAGAAAGAGAACGCTTCTCGTTTATAATACAGGGTATCCCAAGATAATGTGACACATTTTAATGGCTTATAACTTCAAGGCAAACGGAGATAGCGACGAGCGGTTTTCACTGGTGCTTTTAATTTTACAAAAAGTTTTCATTTATCATTGCTACTAGTTTGTTTCACTTCTACAGGTGCTTGAAAAAAAATTGGCACTTTTTAATTCAAAATTTTGATCATTTTTTAAATGGAACACCCTGTAGATTATATTATTATTCGATAGAGACACTTTTCCTCTTTTCAAAAATGTATAGTTTGATAGAGTTATACCAAAAAATAAAGGAGTTATTTCAATTTACACACCAGGCCTTTTCAATAGACCATAATTTTTTTGGAAGATCGCATTTTATTTTTTTTACATTGTCAGTACAAAATAACTGTATGCATCAACTAAAACTATTATTAAGAAAAGAACTAATTTAATACAAATTTATACAAATTACATTACAGCATAAATTACCAAGTTATTGAAACAAAAACACCAATTAAGAAGAGTTTTAATATACACGCATACGTATTGTACATGTTTAATGTTTGAGGTTAAATTACTGAATGTACCCACCATTTTCTTCAATACAATTTTGCAATCTAAACTGCATATTGTCGAAGGCAAGTTCTAAATTTTCCGGTGTTATGGTCTGAAAAACATTAGTTATGCTATGTTTTAGTTGTTTTATGTTTTGTAAAACAGGACTATAACAACGACCTTTGACGTAACCCCATATGAAAAAATCAGATATCTACCGTTAGTTCGGGAAAATATGCAGGCCATTCTATTGATCCGGCTCTACCTATCTATCCTTTGATCCATTCCATTATTCTGTACTGATAATGTAAAAAAATAAAATGCAATCTTCCAAAAAAAATTATGGTCTATTGAAAAGGGCTGGTGTGTAAATTGTAATAACTCCTTTATTAGGAATTTTGAATTAAAAAGTGGCAATTTTTTTCCAATTACCTGGAGAAGTAAAAAAAACTGTCCCCTATGACAAAAGAAAACTTTTTGTAAAATTAAGAGCACCAGTGAAAACCGTTAGTCGCTATCACATTTTGCCTTGAAGTATCTTGGGACACCCTGTGTATATTCATCCTTTTCATGTAGTTGCACACTTCTGAAAATATTGAAAGCAAACGCCTGCACCTATTGGAACAATCAGGGTTACTTTTTCTAACCCGGTTTTGCGTAACTAAAGATATAATTTTTGCACAAATAAAATTATAATTATTGTTAGATCCCAACACAAAACATAAATTTTGTGTGAGTTTTTGGAAATGTCTCTGTTTCTTTTTATGTAAAAACAACATCGGAATTCCAATGGATTCTATGCTCGCTTTCTCATGCCTATTCGTACATTTTTTATCATTCAAATTCTCTTTCTTTTTATATATTCCTTATGCTCCCTATAATAAATCGCTTTAAGTGCTGTGGTGAAGAGCACTTCAATAACTTGCCGTTTCACTAACATAATGTTTGTCACATTCATTTGTCACAAAATAGGTGTACTCTAAATTTTAGAGAATTTGAAAAACATTTTTTCCAATTTTATATATGATTATAGGTTCCTTTTTTTGTTGAATTTGTGGTTTGTGTATGGTTAAAGTAGTATTATTTGTTTAAAAAACTGTTTTCAAAATTTTTAGTTTCTGATGTGTATAAGAAAGTGTCCACCCAATAAAAAAGTAGAATGTCACAGTTAATAACAGAGCATATTCTTAGCTATGTATATATTTAAAAACGTAAATAAACATTTTTGGTACTGCTTCTTTTTATGAAACATTATCTTACTATATATGAATGAATGTAAATTGATGCAAACGAATTTAACAGAAGAACCGTTTTACGAGCTCGAAAGTATAAGGTGAGGTATAAAATCAAGAAAAAAAGGAACATTAATAATAAAAAATCCCTAAAGTGAACTGTACTATGCTTGGAGCTTTTAAGTCTGGGATTCGCCATGTGTTCTTCTTTCCCGGAATTATTTATTAGTCGATTGAATGTAAGACGTTCTGAAAAGGAAATTTTTATTTCAGAGCCCGAACGTGCTTTTTCTACCGTTCTATATAACCAGCATATACAAATGGTTTCGGAATAAGTATATTTTAAGCAGTAACCAAATTATTGCATCCTTTGTTTAGCTGTTCAGGAAGAAGACATATTTTAATATTATTTTATTAATTGTATAAAGGTATAAAAACAGTTTGGAATTTAATGACGTTTAATGACTCTTATTTAATTTATTTGTGAATTTCTAGCTTATTTATAATATCTTTATTATTTTACTTTTAATTTCTGTATCAGTTTTAGTTACTTAGGATTTTAAAAACTAAATACTAAATACCGAAAGGAGAAATACGTATCGTATTACGTACGTAAGGATTATTACAATTTCAGTTTTGTCAGTTAAAATAATTTTTTTCATTAAACTTCAATTTAGAAGGTATGTGACCAAAAATAATAATTTTTAATGTAATGTAGATGGTTGTTTAATATTTCATTATTTAAAAGATATAGATAACACTATTAAAAATAAAAATGTATTAAAGACAACGATATGCCGTTGTAATTCAATGTTGGGGGAGGATGCATGTTGCACGCAAAGAGTTGTTTTCGACATATCTTAAAAATAATAAAGTGAATCCTTTGCGTACTTATAGGATTGTATTTAACGAGGAAAATTAAAAACTTTATTGAACCATAATATTTGATAATTTCATTAATAATTTATCTCTTAATTAACTTTTTGGCTTAATTCCTATATAAAGAAAGATATAAATTTAGAAACTAAATTTTTTTGAAAAATAGGGTATTCCGGCATGTGTAGTTTCGCATGTAACACTAATTGATTCAATTTTCATTAATAACTTTAATACAGGAAGAAGCCTATTACAGAAGTGCATAAATGTACCATCACTGTACTCTTAATAATAGACATACAGGGTGGACCACAAGATGTAATTTTATTTTGTTTTATAACAACATTTTTTTATTAAATTGATACAAAATTAGTCACAAATATTTAGATTTCGTACTACATGGTAAGTCATCACACTGGATGACTGCCTTCAATAATCTGTTTACCTAAAGTTATACAGAGTTTCGCAGCCACTTCCAGAATTGGAATTAATTGTTCAGTCATCATTTATCACCACCGTGTCTAATTAGCAAGCCTTATTATTTGATGAAATTCCACAAAAATAAGTCACATGGATTACAATCCGGGCTGTTAAGTGGATGCATTCAGCCGAATCTCAGTACTTAAATACCGATAAAACCACTGCCTGTTTTTATCGGCCGCCCAAAACAGTCTTAGAAGATGATACTGTTTTTTTCAATTGTTTATCCACATTATCTGCCTCTATGGACAATCTCATCATTACTGGCGACTTTAATTTTCCGAACATGTCCTGGCCAGTAACAAATTTACCATACACCTTAAACTCATCTTATTATTTTGCTGATCTCATATTGAACTCCAACTTAGTTCAACTTATTGACAAACCTACTCGATTTCGAATAAATCAGGAACCGTCTACCCTTGATTTAATTCTAACTAATGACGCACATATATTAACAACCCCAGAAATTTTATCGCCAATTGGAAAGTCTGATCATGCAGTTTTAACGACCAAAATTCAATTCAACTTAAATATTCCACAACCAAATTCAGATTATGTAATTTACAATTCCATTAATTACGACAATGTTAATACAAATTTAAATTCACAAGAGTGGGGAGATCTATTGGCATCTGAAGACCCGGAGCTTGCATGGCAAATTTTTCACAATATCGTCACGGGACACATAGAAAAAAACACAGTACGTAAATCTATTTATAAAAATCGTCTAAAGCCCTGGATTAATGCCGAACTAATCTCAATGGTAAAACACAAGAAGAACCTTTGGAGGAAATATAGACAAACTGGTAACAGGAACCATTTAATTGAACATAATACTTTTTCAAACTCATTACGTTTAAAGATCAAAAAAGCCAGATGCTGCTATGAAGAGAATATAGCTAACAGTGATAATAATAAGAGATTGTTCAAATTTATTCGTTCTTCGCTAGTTTCTAAAGTTTCGGTACCACTGTTAAGAAGGCAGGATGGTAGCATCTGTGAAGATATGTTGGAGGTGTCTGAAATTTTGGCCAACTCCTTCTCAGAAGTTTTCACCGAGGAACCTCCCAATGTCCCTCTACCTATTTTATTAACCGATCGAGTCTGCAATTCTCTATCTGATATTATTTTTACACCTGATATCGTCGCCAAGCATCTAGGGAAACTAAAAATCCACTCTGCTCCCGGTGTCGATCAATTATCTGCATTTTTTCTAAAGAAATGTGCTGCACCCCTCTGTACTCCTCTTTCTTACATAATGAACTTGTCTTTAAAAAAATTTACCGTTCCCTTCATTTGGAGGCAAGCCATTGTAACAGCAATATTTAAAAAGGGCGACAAACTCGATTCAACCAATTACCGGCCAATTTCCTTGGTACCAATAATATGTAAAGTGATGGAATCGATAATTACGGAGAAAATGAAATCCTTTTTAATTGAAGCTAACGCGATTCCTCCAGAGCAACATGGGTTTATTCAAGGTCGTTCCACCACTACTAATCTTTTACAATGTGTAAATGACTGGACATTAGCTCTCGATAAGAAGGAAGCTACTGATGTTGTGTATCTGGATTTTTCAAAGGCCTTCGATCGAGTACCAAGGAGAAGATTGTTATATAAACTAGAAAATATGGGTGTACGAGGAAACTTATTACTCTGGATTGAAGCATTTCTATCTGATAGAACTTTCCAAGTTAAAGTGGGAAGCAGTCTGTCCTCCCAGAAGGCGGTTCTCAGTGGTGTCCCCCAGGGGTCGGTACTCGGGCCCCTTTTATTCATAATATATACATCGGACCTGCCACGTATTATAACATCTAGCAAGTCATTTTACGCCGACGATGCAAAAATTTATAACAACCCTACGTCAGGCCATCAAATTCTACAAAATGACCTAGACTTTGTGAGTAACTGGAGTGCTAACTGGCTTCTACCACTAAACGTTGAAAAGTGCGTTGTGTTATATATTGGGAAAAATAATCCGTGTCTGCCTTATCAAATTAACAATAAACCCCTAAGAATTGTCGACTCTCAAAATGACTTAGGCGTCATAATCAATAAAAATCTGACTTGGACAGACCATATATCGCATACCTATATCAGACTCTATAAAACACATGTGAGACCTATCTTAGAATATGCCGGCAGTGTATGGTGTCCTGAACTAGTGAGTGATAAAAATAAACTTGAAAATGTTCAACGTCTAGCTACTCGGTTGCCTTTTGGTGTTATTCGTCCATCGTACGAAGAAAGACTTTCTAGGGCCAAGCTGTCTACATTTGACCGCCGCAGACTTCGAGGTGACCTTATTACAACATATCGCATCCTTAAAAACGACTTTTCTGTGAGTTTGTCTAATTTGTTTATACTGAACGCTGAGAGTCGTTTACGGGGCCACCATTTAAAATTAAAAAAAGAAAATTTCAAAACTAAAACTAGACAGTCTTTCTTGAGTAATCGTGTATTCATCACCTGGAACAATTTACCCGAAAATACGGTTAATGCTCCAACTATAAATTCTTTTAAAAATCATATTGATACTTTACTATGACCTGTATCAACCTTTTTCCTTTTTTTTCTTTTTGTATAACTTTTGAAATCTCACTAATTATTATATCCTTTTTTTTCTCCTCAAATGTTATTATTGCTAATACCTGTTGTAGCATAAGTAGTTGTTTTTGTAGAATTAGCCATTTTATTACTTTTTATTGATAATTGTTATTCTTTTTTTGGGCTTTATAGGAATTTTTTTTTCCTCTGCCCTTACTTAATGTTAAATAAATAAATAAATAAATATATTTTGATATTACATGGAAACCAATACATAGTTGCCAATATGTGAACATGATCCATCGTGATTGGTCAACTGTTTTAAAATTGATATTTACCTGCCGTTAAATTTTAGGTAGAGTGGATGTTTCGCAAATATGTGTCTTAAGGAATTGCTAGAGAATATTGCTAAGATATTGTACATATTATCCATTTCTAGACACTGATGATTAATTCTCAATAAATTTCATATTAATTTTATTAAAAATACGCATCTAAAATCAAATATGTATGGAAAACTATACAGTGTTATATCGTGTGTTACTTGATACTGAGAAAAAAATGATTCTAAGAGTCCAGTTTTATTTTATCCTAGTTAATAAATATGTTTATAGAATAAATCTTTTTTTAATGGTTTTATTTTTCCTTATTTTTTAGTTCTTTACTGGTGATATATTCAAAACACCATATTTTATGAAATCATTTGCTTGAAACCCTTTTTTTTATTAAAATATGATTTGAACAATAGCAACAGCCTTACATCTTATGCAGTTTAGAATTTTAACAATATTAGATGGCACGTAAAGTTAATTTCTGAATATATTATAAATGAATATGACAGAATATGAATTATAAGTTTCCACAGAGGGAATATATTTTTCTACAATGTTGAAGGACATAAAGTTATTATGACTTATATAAGGTTATAGTAATCAGATTTTAATATTAAAATATGTTATTTGTACTTACTTCTTTCTTCATGCGAATCTGACTGTTCAAACTGATTAGTAGAAGATTGCAGTAAGCATTTTATTAAATACCACATATCACTTCAATGATCAGTTTTTCCTGTAACTAAGAACTTAGGTTTGTTTAGAAGACAAATGTGTTTGTTTTGTCGGAGCCAGGATCGTCCAGTTTTAGAAGACCATTGTACACAAAAATCTATACAACTGATGATAACACAAATAAAAAAATACAGATAATAATGTGGAGAAGACGAATTAAATTGATTTACAATCTAGGAAGTCAGTTGCAGTTGGTGTGTTCTAAGTACTTACTTATTTCTTATAAATTTGGATAAGTAAAACTATTGAATTCAATTTGTGTACAAAATGTTTTGTGTAAGCTCTTTTATGCCATGTCAGGCATGACGTATAAAAAAATATTAAATAAGCAAAACGTACAGGTGCCAGTTTTTTGCTATTGTTGTTATCGTATTCACATTATGTACCTATTGTGTTCGAGAAACTGTTTGATATGGGTTCGGGAAATCAAATACAGCTTTCAGTTTGTAACGGCTGTAATAACAAGTAGTTTCATGGAATATGTTTACAATATTGTTTTCCAACTCGATTGTGAGTATGCAAATCTAGTTACCGTTCTTTTCCCAATGCACACATACAATCCTCGTCGCCGGTGTATTTACGATTCGAAATTAGTTACAGGAAGAAGTTAATTTGGCGTTTTCTTCTGCATTCGTGCTTCTTAACTTCTAGTCAAATAATAAGCCGCACTCTAGAATATTCCCGACGTCTGCACGTTGTAGCCTTTGCAGTGAATAAACTTGCAATTCTGTTATATAACTTTCCAGGAACTTTGCTATTTAATGGAGTTTACGTAATGTATATTATAACTTCAAATTGAGGTTGCAATAATACTGCCTGGCTGCGCAAATAATTTATTTAGGGGGGTATAATTTGAGTCCCCGATAGATTTCCGTTGGTTCCTAAGAAAGTATTCTCATTAGGGCTCAGTTGTTTTGTAATAAATGCTTCAGTTATTCTGTAACAAATAATAAATATTTTAATTTGCCTCTTCTTTTCCCAATGTTGCAATAATACTGCCCGTCTGCGCAAATACTTTATTTAGAGGTATATAATTTGAGTCCCCGATGGATTTCCGTTGGTTCCTAAGAAAGTATTCTCATTAGGGCTCAGTTGTTTTGTAATAAATGCTTCAGTTATTCTGTAACAAATAATAAATATTTTAATTTGCCTCTTCTTTTAACATTGTTCATACTCACATACTCAATTCATACGTACATTTTTTCATTAAGATGGTTCACAAATATAAGCCGTTACTTAATGTTAATGCGACCTACATAATACACGGAAAAAAATAATTGGCTACACAAACAAAAAAATAGTTACTACAACAAAAATTCTTTGTTGCTATACAGACAGCAATACGTTTAGTGGTTGTTAACTAAATAATTTAGTTCGCATAAATTAGCTGTGAGTACTAAGTATTCAGCAACCCTAGCAACATTTAATTTGCCGTTATTACAACGAGTCCTAGTAGAGCAGACAAAACTAGGAACAGCAGCAAGTATGTTTGGTACTGCCAGAAAATAGGTTTGGTATTGGCAGCCAGTAGGTTTAGTATAGGCAACAAGTAACTTTGATATTGGCAGCAAATAGGTGTGGTCTGTTGGTAGCATGTAGCATGTATAGGCAATTATTGTTCTTTATTTTATAACTAGGTCCTATTGGGATTATTATAGTAATTTTTAACAACACTTACCGTTACACAGCAGATTCAATTCCCCCAAACCCCATTGGGGGAGAAGGCTAAAAATATCTTTTTGATTTTCCATTGTAGGTAACACAACACAATAACATAGGTACAATGGCCACTTGACACTAACGGACATCTAATCAGAGTACCACATATCATATAGCTACACTTCTCATATCATAATATGATATGAATGTTATTTCTGACTGTTGTATATACCTATGTGTATACTGTATACTGTGTGTACTGTTGTATGTATGTATATAATTCATCTGTTTTTAAATAAATTGACACTAAACTACCCGCGTAATTAGTCTAGTATAGTAGACTTACTGGAATTGGTGAAGTCAGAGTACTACAAACGGACGAAGAAAATAGCGATAATCTTAATCTTTAACTTTTACGTCTTTGTCAGTTCTCCTTCTCTTTCTCTTTTGTCTTTCGTTCGTCTTGTTCTTGTTGCGTTTAGGCGTAGGACGACAACTTAAAGGGATTGGCTATTAGCGCCTCACGTGATACCGACACTAAGGCCAAAGTCTACATAGCTAAGGTTTTAAGAAAAATGTTGAGTACTGGCAGGAAATTTAACTTTGCAAATGAGTAAAATCTGTACTCGTGGTGAAGAAATTAGTTGGAGTGACAAACATTTTAGTAACAAATTAATCGAATATTGATAACCATACCAATTCATATTAGCTGTAGTATCAAATTTTAATCAGCTAATGAATTTCTGCTACAAATACTGCTTTTTTCCGTGTAATACTATCCCCATCTGCTACCCAATTCTCTGATTTTCCTGCTAGTGGTTGTGCTTAGAATGAAGGATCGAGATAAGATTATTTATTACCCTGTTCGAATAGTTTATCTATTATGTTAACTAATCTTAAGTATGCTATAGGTAGTAGGTAGAAGTATATCTTTCAAATATGTTTTATTTCGAAGTACCTACATATCGGTATTATTAATTCAACGTTATGCCTAGTTCTTAGACTAATAAATTTTCTTTGAAAAATCGAAGTGATTTTTTTTTAGTTAATGGATGATGTATTGCTATTAATATTTTCTTGTTTCAGGTCAGTTTACGTTCCTGAGAAAATTTAACTCATCAATTAAGTTCTCAAGGTAAAATTTTTCTTATAATATAATGTAATAATAATTTGTCCAATTATTGTTAATTTAAGTAACAAAAATAGACTTATTGACTGGGTCAACTGGTAATAATCCAACCAATTAAATAAAGGCTAGTTAAAATTATGACGATTACATTAAACGTTAAACAACAGGAAGAACTAATAGAAATTTGCATCTCTTGACACAAATTGAAGTTAAATTATATAATATCAAACATATGTAAAGACTTGAGAGACGTAATTTGCTTATTACTACAGTCGCAGTAAATGACCTACAGAATGTTTTTCTTTGTTCAGTGGTTAATATTGCAAACACATGCATGAATCGGATTTTTTGACCTTTTATTTTTCTTTAATATGTATTCATACAGTAATGTACAGAAAAATAAGGGAACATGTTATTTGATATTGGCAGTATTGTATACACCATTTGTGAAATAAGCATATGGCACTTGGAAACACATGTTGTCACTTGTTAAGTGAAAACAAAGGAAAACAAAAAGGAATCTTGAAACTACTTATACCAGCAATGTGTTTGATAACGGGTAAAACATAAAACGAGGGACTAAACAAAAGCCTCTAGGGCCCAACACTTACTGCCAATCAGGCTTTGATTATTTTTCATCGACAGCTTGCACACACTACTAAAACGACTTTGTGCAAATAATTATTATTGTCTAATTTTGTTATTTTTAAAATGCTTGTTTGTTTCTCTATTCAACAGGAATTCATTCAAGAGGTGGTTTTATTTTGAAACATTTTCTTACCGCTTTATAAACCACTATTTGTAATTTTTAATTGCTTAATAGTTTTAAATTTACGTCAATCTCATCCAACTTCCAAAGATTAAATTCCCTAAAGATTAATATCCGTTTCATATAAGTACATGTATAATAGTAATTAGCTCATCGACACTATTCAGTTTATTTCCATTGTATTTCGGCAAATACGTTTCAAAAAAGACGGAAATTGTGTGCATTTTTGATAGGCATTTATGAAATCAGTAATTTTATGAAAAACCTATATTCCTTTAGCAGCCTTCTTTCCGTTACCTCTTTTATCTATCTTTCTGCAAATTACATAGGGTGCCAAAAATGGGCCGGTCAATTTTGACAAATTCAGAATTGTAAATGGAACACCCTGTGTTTTATATTGCTAACCTAAGTACTTTTTAATTGTCTTTCGATTGGTTTTTACATTCCCTATACCTATATTCCACCGATTTGAAGATATTTGGACATTATTACAGGAATAATCGGTCAACCTTTAGATGGTGCAATTGTTGCGGACGATAATTGTCTTCGAGGACACATTAAATTCGAGAGATATTCACATGTCCTTCGCCTTTCTGAACTAAAGAAATTGTGCTTCGAATACTTAAAACACAAAAGTTTATCATGAGCGAAAGGAAATTAATATAAATAAATTAAGATATTGGAATACATTTCATCCTATTTTAATATTTTAAATCAAATTTCCAATATTTAAAATTTTAATAGTTTCAGGATTACAAAGAGATAAAAGTGGATAAATGCAACTGTGTTTTTTGAGAATTTTTTGAAAAAATCAAAATATCTCGAAAACGATTAAGAATAAAGATAGGGTATGTTTATTAAACTTACCTTTAAATTTGATGTAAAATCCAAAAATGAAATAAAAAATAGCATATTCCATTTGAAATAAGCGAATTAAAATCGAATTCCGGTGGAACCGGAAGTCGCACCTCAGCGCCAATATTTTTAATCGATTGAAAATTGCGAGAAACCCCCGTATTTAAATTTTCATAATTCCATTACGCGTAGTTTTCCAAAAACTGCTAACTGAAGTTCTAACGTAGTGAACCCTGTAAATTTATACAGTTTTAGGCAAAATTAAAGTTGTCAAAGCTTAAGTCAAATTATGTTCAGATCCGTATAATATTTATATTAACTTAAGAACTATTTACGGAGTGAAAAAATATGGATTTTATAGTAACCAGAGCAATTCATGACATACCTAGGCTTTTCATGAAAAGACGGATTTTACCATGTAACTACAACCACTATATTTGCTGCTTCTGTTAAAAAATATGTTTTTAATTGTTCACTGTAACAAGCTTTTCTGTAATTTAAATAACCATAGATCAACATATTACACTTGGGTAAGATGAGGGTCCATAGTATTTTATCGGTAGTATTTTAGTATTATGAAAATCGGGAAACCTGCCTTATTATGGAAAACATCCATTTTTATGTAATAACATGCATATTATAAGTAACTCTTTTTTGTCTCAAACTTTATCTCTAAAAATAATATAAAGAAACTAGACATTAAGGGCTATGCGTTATTAGAGTGCCGTGTAAAAACTTGTTTTCTTGTAAAGGCAAGTGTGTTTAATGAAAAAAGGAAATTTACCTGGAAAATCTGACGGCAGCCTATAAATAACGTGTATTTATGAGGGGCCTTAAGCAGCTGCATATACAAACAGGCGATTGTATGTATATTTTACAGAAGTAAAACGAGGCATTTAGATGTTTATCAAAGGAATACAATATAAATAAAAAAACTTTTTTAAAGCTTATAAAACATTTTATTTCTCCCCAGCGATATAAAACGATATCACGGAACAAGGGAGGCGGTGGGTGGATGATCCTTTAAAGGGAACGAAAATGTTGCAAAAAAGGAAATTCGAAAATAAAGTAACATGTTTCTTTCAAATGTATCTGCAATATATCATTGTTGTTTCGCAGAAGAGGGAATATATTTCTTATTGATTTTGATATCATCCCATAAACTGTGTATACTATCCGTATTTTTTAAGGGTGCACAAATCTAGAATGACACAGTATCATTTTTCCACGCCACTTATTTATTAGGGGATATGTGCTAAAAACATGAAAGGAGTTATAGTCTGGTATTAGTTATGTTTGCCATTCTGTAACGTCGGTCCTTTAATAAAATTGTGGATGTCTTTTCTGTCTCTTTATGACGGGGGTAACCATAGACATATAATTATTACGTTTATGGGCGTAACTGAAACATGTTAGGTTTATAAGCATAAACTGCTATAAAAAATTGTAAACAAAATGTCGACTTCTATATCACTCAGACTTCTGCCAAATTCTTAATTAGAATAAGAGATCACAAAAATAAAGTACCCTTGCTGCTACATGAATAGGAATAATTGCAGATATACCAGTAAATCCTTTTTGATGTTAATATAGTATTTTATCCTTTCTTCTCCTCATCTTTTGAAACTTGTTACTGTTTCTAATGTCCCATAAAAAATGGTATGCGTATTGATAATTTGTTAACAAAAATCACAAAATAAAAAATAACAAGTTCAGTTGCTGTGATGTGATGAACAAAGACCCTATTTTTTTTTCATTTGAATCAAATTCACACATTTAGATGACTCCATTACGTGTTGAAAAAAAGTTAGATTGGTACCAAACGGTGCTTCTTGAATTTCAAATGTGCAGTGGTGCTATATATATATATATATATATATATATATATATATATATATATATATATATATATATATATATAAGTATATATACCTCATCTTGAAAGGGGTTGGAATCTTTGATGTGAAGATAACACTGACGTAGTTTTCCACATAACACAAAAACACTAGGTTATATTGCACTCGACGCGCGTTTTGCCAACCAAGTTGGCATCATCTGGAGATAATTAAAACTGATCTGATAAGTTTTAATCATATCCAGATGATTGGTGTCATCATCTCCAGATGATGACAACTTTGTTGGCGAAACTACGTCAGTGTTATATACCTCATATTTTTAGTACACCTTCACCGGCATAGGTAATTTCCAAATATCCTATATAATACATACTATAAGCACATGCCTCTCACATCAGTTTCAAACTTTCGCAAGTTTGAAGATTAATGTTTAATGATTAATGATTATTATTAATATTTTAAGAAAGACATTTTGAAAAGAGTTTTTACATGTATTTTTCATAAATAGCTCTTGAACAGCATCCACTGTTTGCGCAGACTCTTTGGTTGGATGGATTAATTTGGTAGCTCGCACGTTCATCTTGCAGAGAGAATTTGTTGAGTTAAAATGAACTATCACTTACTTATCACTCATATCGATCTGGTATCAGTTATCATTATTAGTTATTTTATTACTGTTATTTCGTGTATATTGCTGGTCACTAATTTACAAATTTCCTTTTCATTAGCTAACGTAATCAATCACTTTTTATCATTAGTAAATATCAAAAGATTGATCGATATGTTTTGTTTCCTCATAATATACCCATTGATCATATTTTATTGAATATCATCGTAATATCTGATTCGCATTTATAACATTCCGTTAAACAGAATGCTGTTAATAGAAAACAGGTAGTTCGACATATGGCGTATTCTTCTAAACCACAGTTTTTTAATGTTTCAAAAATGACTCAAGGATTCCAGTAAGAACTATAACATTACCTAAAAGGTAATGCTGGAATAACTACTGGAAATAGGGTAGCCACATCATTAACACGATCGTCAAATATAGACCAGTTTCAAGCTTATCAGTTCTCATCAGTAAATGTAATATTATATATTATATTATAATGGAATCTGGTTCGTTGGTTAGCGTTGGTGAATAGGCTATAGGATTTGAATTCGAGGGTATTACTATATCTCTACCACTACTAAGAATCTTCTCCTCACTTTATACTAAGTATTTCTTTGGCATGATACAATGCTATCTCTAAATTACATTATATTCTATGTAGGTATCTAGGTACGTACTATTTAAATATACTAATAATCATTCAATAATGATAAGAAATATATAGATCGAGTTATTAACGAAAAAGACATTCAGTACACTCACAAGTGTACCAAGAAAATGAAACGTGTAACATCATGATGTAATATATTTGTCAAAATATGCACATAAGTAATCAAAGTATAAGAAAGTTAGTAATCCCTGAAATTAACAGTTTTAATTTTGAGGTTACGACCTAAAAAGAAAACAAAGCATATTAGAATGTTTTATTAATGTTATATTAAAGTATATCTACATTTTATCGGTCTGTTGTGACAATAGACTAATAAAACCGTGAGGAAATAATCCAGTATTGCTTTTAAGATATAAGATTGATGGTAATTCTAGAAAATGAAACGTATGGGCCAAAAATTATAAATTTTACTAAAAATTTATAATTTTAGGTACCTAAAATACACACCCCACAAAAATTATCGCAACACTAAAAATTTGCTATTATTTTGATATTCGTTTTCTCTGGAACTAATTGTCCGATTTAATTGATTTTTTTTTTGTATTGTAGGTTGATTCGTTAGCAATGTGACTGGTTTAGTTACATTCTCGAAAAAAATAATTTTGAATACATACAGGGTGAAACAAGTGTAACATGATTTGTCACAGAAGTTTAGAACACCCTGTGGAGTTAATCAGTTATGGAAACATAGTAAAACTTAATAGGAGTTAAAGCGACTTCTTTTCTTAACATAATCGTCTTGGTTTCACATCGATATCTCAATAATTAAAGGAGATATTTCAAAATAAAGGGATCAGTGTCATTTCAGTAAAAAAAAATCAAATAAACCTTAACAAACATTTACAGATTTTACGAAAACTTAGCAGGCTCTGAAAACAAAATTTGAAATGTCATTCCAACAATCATTATTTCTACAGAAATACGATTGTTACAGTTTTGTTAAAACTCTTTTAATTTGCGTGCTAAATTTAAAAAAAATGAATGCTGAACTTCGTTTAAACAGACATTTGTCAAATGAAGAGTCAGTAAGAGCAATTGCACTCGTTGAAGACGGACAAGTCAAAGATATGTGGCAAATGTAATAGGTGTTCAACCAAGTACCACTTCCAGATTAATCAGGCGTTATAGAGAAACAGGACAACATTCCAGAAGGCAAGGACAAGGGCGTAAAAAGGTAACTACAGCTGCAGATGATAGACATTTCTTTACAAACTGTTAGAAACCGTCTTAGAGAAGTTAATTTACGTCCTATGGTTCCAGCCAAGGGACCACGTCTGACCAGGGAACATCGAGTTGCCCGTCTCCAATTTGCTAGGGAACACAGTAACTGGGGCCTAGAAGAATGGTCTAGTATACTGTTTACTGACGAATCAAGATTTTGTTTATATTCGTCAGATAGACGTATGGCAGTATACAGAAGGCCAGGTGAACGGCATATGCAGTGCAATTTTCGACAGATCGAAAATTTTGGAGGTGGATCGGTAATGGTGTGGGGAGGAATTTCTGTTAATGGGCGTACGGCACTGGTGCCTGTCAACAATGGCAGCATGACTGCCCAACGTTACATAACGGATATTTTAGTTCCTCATGTGATTCCATATGGACGCTTGTTGGGTAATAATTTTACCTTAATGCAAGATAACGCACGTCCTCACGTTGCACGTATAGTAAGAGAATATCTTGAAAACAGTCATGTTGCTACAATGGACTGGCCTGCTCGCAGTCCAGACCTAAATCCAATTGAGCATGTATGGAACTACATGTCATGGAAAATCAAGGAGGGTCAAATCCCCTGCCGAACATTAAATGAGCTCCAGAACAAGCTTCAAGAGATTTGTAATGATATAGAGGAAGATTACATACACAGTCTGTTTGAAAGTCTACCACAGCGTATTCAAGCGGTAATTGAGGCTAGGGGAGGAAATACCCGATACTGAAAATTGTTATTTTAATTTTATGACGTGTTTTATTGCTGTAAGGGTATACTGTTTTATTAAATTTGTTTAGTGATGCACTTGTAATCGATTTTTTTTACTAAAATGACACTGAACCCTTTATTTTGAAATATCTCCTTTAATTATTGAGATATCGATGTGAAACCAAGACGATTATGTTAAGAAAAGAAGTCGCTTTAACTCCTATTAAGTTTTACTATGTTGCCATAACTGATTAACTCCACAGGGTGTTCTAAACTTCTGTGACAAATCATGTTACACTTGTTTCACCCTGTATGTATTCAAAATTATTTTTTTCGAGAATGTAACTAAACCAGTCACATTGCTAACGAATCAACCTACAATACAAAAAAAAATCAATTAAATCGGACAATTAGTTCCAGAGAAAACGAATATCAAAATAATAGCAAATTTTTAGTGTTGCGATAATTTTTGTGGGGTGTGTACTTTAGGTACTTAAAAGATACCATTCACGAGATCTCATGTATTGCAAAGAATTTCAAAGACCATCCACGCATATTTTTTCCGTAACCTACTTTTTCCGCTTGTCTCCCTCTTTGCTGTATCTGTATAATAAACAGATTCAATTTAAACTTTATATTAGAACTTGGAAATTCCATTAAACTTTTTAACTAAAAACCCAATAAATAGATGACCTGAAATAGTGGATTCTTTCCCATACAATTCGAAGTATTCAAATTCTCATATCGATTACATAACTCCATTCCGCGGGACGGAATGGCAGGGCGGTAGTTCCCCAAGTCAACCACCCCTACCCCAGAAATCCACCCCGCATCCCCAAACAAGCCCAACAACTTCATTCTTAATGAGATTTTCCCGGATCCATAAATTTCAGCCTATAGCTCATTCCACAACATTAATTTCATTGCTAAATACTTGCTATAAATTATAATATAATGAACAGGCCAAATTGGGATATAAATAAATAGTGTAATTAAAATTACAGAAAATTTCATATTCGTTATTGTCCGATATGTGTTTCATTAACCACAATTTGTTTGGGCCAGATAAACGCCTAAATTATGTTCCACATTTGTGTCCAAAACGTTTAAGTATTTGTGTACAACGTCAGCCACTAGCATGAAAATAAAATTACTGTAAGAAAAAGTATAGGTATAGGAATTGATTATATTTGTTACAAATTAAAATCGTTTCGACAAGCGAATTCTGCCATGCCACGGAACCACAGGAGAGTTGCGGTTATTTGCACGCATCTCGAATTAGTTCTAACTCTATGGGAAAAATATCGCTGAATTGAAAGGAGTCCATCGACGTGTTCCCCAGTGATTTTAAGAATCCCTAAGCTGGATTTTAAGAATATTCCATAAGAAACTCATTTTGCAGGCCTGAATCTGCAACAAAGAATGATGCAGGGCGAAATTGTAACGATTAAATTCTATTCCTCAATGAAATGGTACCTCAATGGTAAGAAGACATTTTCATCCTCCACATGAAAACAAGACTATGAGGTCATAATGTGAAATAGACTAGAGAATAGAATAGAGAATCTGAAAAAAGTAGACACTAGTTCTTGGCCAATCGACTGCTTCATACACAAGTGGAATTCAGTACTGAAAAGTGTTACAACAACGCCTTCAGTAGATATGCTGTAGGCGAACGGGGCCAAAAACACGTGTATTTTTTAAAGGGGACTAAATTTCGGTCATTTATTCGGTCATTTTACCCCCTTCACTCCCACTTCAATCGATCACGCGATCTTACTTCTTCACGTCTTCAGCCATCACCCAGTAGGTCGCGGCCATAGCTTCTGCAACCATTCTCCAGGCTCCAAGGATAAGCAGAGACAGTTGTTTTTAGCAGGAAATTTGTTTTCAACCACACTCCCTTCGGTTAAGAACAGAGGAACTCGAATTCAAGCCGTCGAGGAAATGTAATAAACTATAAGGGTAATAATAAGTTTATATAAAGGTATATTAGGGTAATAATAAGGGTAATAAGGGTAACAATTATTGAAAGTAGTAATTAATAATTAAGAATATTAAGTATGATAGGTACATGCTTCTCGAGTGGGGTGTTGCACGCAAATTATACCACTCTGTATGTAAGAAGTTATTTTTACTTTACTATATTGATATGTGTCTGTAGACCTTGTTAAAACAAACGTAATTTTATCTCTGCATATGTTTATAACAGCATTGAATGAAAATAGTGCACCTAACAAATACCTACACATTGGGAAAGATGTACCTACACTATACCGAAGGTGAATAGGTAACAATGTTCTATTTTAAATAGGCAATTTAATTGCAGAAATGAAATTACAATACAGTTTTAAGCAACTTCATACCTTGTATATTGAAAATAATAAACTACGATGTAGATAATTTCATTATGAGTGCCCTCATTTCATACAGAAATAAATTTGTAGGTGTGGTTGAGGAAAACATTTGGTTGATTAATGAACTTATGTATTACTTTTAATCTACGCAAGATTCATTAAAATTTGTAATGTTCGCGGAGTAATTACATCGGTTTCAGTCTACGCTTCATTATTGCAAGTTGTAATTTAGGGGTGATTTACTCAACTCGAGATTATGTTTAGTAAATATAACTTAATATATTGCATGTAAACATATACTGAATTAATTGGGGCAGCTTTCAAAGATGAGCTTGCAGTAATTATATCAAAATTTTAATTAAAACCAGTCCATACACATACACTGGATCATGTAACTAGATGCTGCTGTTTTTCATGTTAGAGCAAACCATTAGGAGCCTCCAGTAAAAATAAAATATTAATTCTAGTGTCGAGTCTAATCTTTAGTTCATAAGGAAATATGTACGAAAACTAAATTTTCGTTGAAAAAATTTACTGTATCTATACTTAACCAAAATACCCGGTTATTCAGTGACCGACAGAAATTTGGACATGTAATCTTTCTATATATAATCAAACTCCCTTTCTACCAACAGGGTGTAAGGGTGTACTTGTAGTTAATTATAATTATTTATAAACTTATTCCAAGTCTTTCAATTTTGTGCGATATTCTTTGCCTCTGACCATGTTGTTCCCTTCTTCTTAAAAACCTTTCCCAATATATTATCCCATGTCTCTTTTGGTCTCCCTCTTGTCTTTCTTCCTATTGTTTTTGCTTACCAAATCCTTTTAACTGGTGTTGATTTTTTCATTCGTTGTAAATGTCCCCACCACCCGAGTTGTCTTTGTTCAATGAATTCTTCTACCGATTCTATTTTCAGTTCTTTTCTTATTTCTTCATTTCTAATCCTGTCCCTGCTCGTGACTCCTTTCACTTTTCTCAAATGTTTCATTTCAGGAGCTCCAATTATACTTTTCTCTTTTCTTGATAGCACCCGTGATTCACATCCATACGTGAGTATAGGTCTATATATAGCTTTGTAAACTTTAATTTTTGTTTCACTTGTTACTTCCTTTTTGTTTCTTTTCTTTTTAATAAGCACTAAATTTCTCAAGAAATATGATTTTTCTCAAGTTTCTGCATATTTTTAAACTCGGAATGCACTTACCAACATTTGAATATATTTTTTCGTGTACACGGTGCATTCAAAGATGTAAATATGACTCAAAAATAAAGTAAATTCCTTCCCGTATTTTCCAAGATGCACAAAATGTTAAAGAAAAATATTTTTATAATTGAAATTGTGTCAAATAGTGATATTTTTAATCTAGAATTCATATAAGTAATAAAACCTTGGACTGTTTATTAATTATTTGATGTAAAATTTGGAAACAGAAATTAAACCTAACTAGATCATCCATCCGAAATAGGACATCAAATATTAATGCTTTATGCTTTATTAGCTTATGCTTTATTAGCTTACAATAATTTATTAGTCATATAAATTCATTAATACTATGATAGCTGGACAATGTGGTAGCGAAAGAACAATATGTGTATTTTTAATACAAGTATTTTATTGAAAATGATTGTTTTTAAAAATATATATGCAAGCTTTCATATTATTGTATAACATTCTAATATAATTAATCTTTAGCAATACGTTATCATATAGAGATTCAAAAAAGTTAAATAGGTCGGTGAAAGTATGCAAGATGTATGTATATTGGTAAATGCTAGAGTATAATTAGGTACACTAACACGATGCAAAAGAGAAATATTCTGTAAATGACAAAGTTGAAAATAATAATATTTTAGCCTACAAATTAATTCAGTTGAAAGTAATTTTATATATGGGTATATAGGTATTAGGATTAATTAAATTAGTTATTTATGATTGTGTACACCATGGCGTTTGGAGCAAAAACGTCTTATTATTTTGTAACCTCTCAAAATCAACCATCAGATAGATGATAATGTTTCGACAAGTAATGGTTTCAACTAACAGATCTAAAACATTACACATAAATGGAACTATTCAAAATAAATATGTACGTTTCTGGCAGTGGAATAAGCCAAACTGATTTAGTTTTTAGTGGAAAAGTAACCTCAGGCGGAAAGGCACAGTTTTTCAGTTCATTTTCCAAAACATGCTATTTATATGACCCAGCCTTGGTTAATTGAACTACATAATATAAGTATATGTTCTAAACTGCTGGTATGAATCATTACGTTATGTATTGGTCATTATTTATTGAATTGTTTAGTAGTCCTATTAGTACTTACGTGAAGAAATTTCTAACACTTTAATCCTGTAGAATGTTTTATTCTGCTACCACTTAATTCACTATTAATTATTGTTGGTGCATTTTTGGGCACCCATATTAAATTTAGTGAAAAATATGTTTTTCCGCAATTAATCAAAACTTCTAATCGTAATTAAATAGTTAAATTTTGACAAGGAATTTGATTTACTGCTGTTAATGATGGCTGAAATCTGGTTTTTTCTTGTATCATTTCAAAAACTAGTTACGGACATGCTACTATAAGCAATATTTCTAAGTAAATTAACCATTTAAAGACGATTTACGGGCTGGGAAGATAATTTGTTTAAAAATTTAATATTTTTTTGATACGTTCATTATATCTGTCAAGATAAATTATCGGAATTTGTTTTGTTTAATTTTTATAAGGCAGCATATTAGAATTAGAATTTATTGGCCAATTATTTCTAACAAATAGCCTGAGCTATGAATAAAAAATTAGCAACATTATGCAGCTGGTCAAAAACCGTCAGAAATTTATAAAATTTAATTAAAGCTAATTAACAGTCATAAATGGTCATAAGTTCCAAGTGTTCCATCAGTTATAATTGATTACAATGATTGCCTAATTTATCAGAGCGCATGCGAATACGAAACAAATTTATTATTAAACTCAATAAAACTGATATTATTATTAATTGCCTACTGGGGCAATTTTGGGGTCGTTCGAATAATTATCTTGCAAATTTCAATTCCAGCATAATAGTGTAATAACCGTAATACAACATCGGTTTTATATTAAAATAATAATAAATAATAATACACTTGGCGCTACCATAATAGTCCGCATCACACGGTTCGTTAATAAACAATCAGCCACAGGTGCAGTTGCACCCAAAATATGTCACGTGGTTTCTATTCATTATTAATAATTGCCTCATCGTTCCAATAATCAACTGTCGGATTCGGAAGATTGGAATTTGTTTAGTTCATTGAAACAGAATATCGTATATAAACTTAAAACATTATTCGGTATCTACAGGGTGTCCACCTAGTGCGCGTAAGTCCAATATCTGGGTTAATAAAAGAGATAACTTAATTTTTTTTTCTACAGGGTTGTCTAATACCCCGAGCTGCACAAAATGAAAATATATTTACATATTCAGGGTGTTCAGTTTTTCCTGGACAGGTACCAACTTCATTTTTTTAAATGGAAACCTATATTTTTTATGGCATTATCGAATTCTACGTAAAAAATTAGTGGGACTTTGTGCATAACACTGCTATTGAAATATTGATAGTTTTCGAGATATTTGACTTTTAATTTTTTTTTCTTATGTTTCGTCACTTCTAATAGTTGACATAATTATGGTTGTATGACAGCTAGAAATTATTTTTTTTTCAGAAACTGTAGAGTGAAGATGGCTCTTTCGAAAAACGTATCAAAAGTTGACCTGCGATATACAGGGGGCAACAGAAATCGTGCCAAACCTGATGGTTTAAAATTTAAAAAATCTCGACATTTTCAAATGGAACACCCTGTGTTTTATGATTTCATTAGATGCCTTTCTGTAGACTCTACAATTTTATAATAGCTTTCCCTATACCTAAGTTGCGTAGTTTTTGCAAAAAACCCACTTTTATGAAAAATACCCGATTTGCGCACTCCTTTGACGGAAAAAATATTGTAAGGCTATTTATTTTTATAAAATGTATTAGTTTACACTTCTTAAAATAAAAATAACTGAAAAATTTAGATAATTTCAGTTTAATAAACAAGTCTTTATGGAAAGTTACCATTTATTTGTAAATAAAAGTAAAAAATCATAAAAGCTCTACATGTAATTAAGAATTAGCAAAACTGGCGTATGCTTTAGAAGTTCATGGGAATTATTTGCTAGCAGCACGTATTTATAGAGATTCCCACGTGCTGACTGTTTTGAAAATGTGAAAGAAAGATTTGAAAGAACAGCAAATGGGAATTATGAGAAAACTACCAGGAGACATGGGAGTAACAACGATAATATTTAGTTTAATGTTGTGGTTTCTGCTGTTGAAAATCCAAAAATATTAGTATCAGAAAATCAGTAGAAATCTTGGAGTTTTCAAAAGCTCGACAAATAAGATATTGAAGAAGAAGTTTCATACGTATCATATTGAAAACCAAACGGTGTTACCGTAGTTAGAAAAATTATTAGTGAAATGGATGAATATACATAGAGTATTGAAAAAAGAATACGCAATACTCATACAAGCAAGCTAACCTAAAGTAAATGCTCAAAATGTCCACCGTTGTTTTCAACACAAAGCATTAATCTACGACGAAAATGAATGTGAACATTTCTTAACATTTCGGGCGTTATGGTTAGAAACTCATTTTGGATCTTTTCTTTCAAGTCTTGCATATCCGTTGGTGGTACTTCGTATACTCGCTCCTTGATATAACCCCACAAGAAAACGTCCAGAATATTTAAATCAGGCGAACGTGCAGGCCAAGGAACTGGACCACCATGACCTAACCACTTATTTGGATATACATGGTTTAGGTGTTCTCTAATCTGAAATATGAATAGATAATAGGAAAAGTACTACAACAATAAAATAATCTCAGTACCGCCAAAGTGGAATGTGGAGGGGCACCATCATGCTGAAACCATTGTTGAACCAAATAATCAGCGGGCATATTCTGTAGCTGTAGAAGGGGAAGTTCGTTTTGCAAAAAATGCAAATACACATTGGCATTTAAATTGCCTTCAAAAAAGTACGGTCCAGCAATATGTTCTCCACAAATTCCAGCCCACACGTTCACTTTGAAACGATGCTGATTATCTAGTACCCTCAATAATCTTGGATTATTGTCAGCGTAGTGATGAAAGTTGCGACGATTGGGTAAGCATGTGTTTGAAAATGTTGATTCGTCAGTAAACAAGACATTCATAAAAAAGTTTGGACTTTCCTGAATTTTATCCAATGCCCAGTGGCAAAATTGCAGGCGGTTTAGGTGATCTTGAGGTAACAGTGCTTGATGGGTTTTAATATGATACGGATGAAAATTATTCTTCTTCAGTATCTTGTTTGTCAAGCTTTTGGAAACTCCAAGATTATTACTGATTTTCCTGACACTAATATTTGGATTTTCAACAGCAGACGCCACAACATTAAACTGAATATCGTCATTGTTACCGTCATGTCTCCTGGTAGTTTTCTCATAATTCGCATTTGCTGTTCTTTCAAATCTTTCTTTCACATTTTCAAAACAGTCAGCACGTGGAAATCTCTGTAAATCTGGATTATTTGCTTTGTAAATACGTGCTGCTAGCAAACAATTTCCATGAGCTTCTCCTAAGACATAAACCATTTTCACTAATTCTTCTTTTGAATAGTTCATTGTATGCACGCTTAGTAGGTACTTACTCTAAACTCGTACGTGAATATTCAGTAAAAGAAGAAATGACATGTAAACTGATTGTCACAAATTTTATTGCGTGACAGACGCTCACTGCGTTTTTCCCGAGAAAGGAACGTGCGCAAATCGGGTATTTTTCATAAAAGTGGGTTTTTTGCAAAAACTACGCAACTTAGGTATAGGGAAAGCTATTATAAAATTGTAGAGTCTACAGAAAGGCATCTAATGAAATCATAAAACACAGGGTGTTCCATTTGAAAAAGTCGAGATTTTTTAAATTTTAAACCATCAGGTTTGGCACGATTTCTGTTGCCCCCTGTATATCGCAGGTCAACTTTTGATACGTTTTTCGAAAGAGCCATCTTCACTCTACAGTTTCTGAAAAAAAATAATTTCTAGCTGTCATACAACCATAATTATGTCAACTATTAGAAGTGACGAAACATAAGAAAAAAAAATTAAAAGTCAAATATCTCGAAAACTATCAATATTTCAATAGCAGTGTTATGCACAAAGTCCCACTAATTTTTTACGTAGAATTCGATAATGCCATAAAAAATATAGGTTTCCATTTAAAAAAATGAAGTTGGTACCTGTCCAGGAAAAACTGAACACCCTGAATATGTAAATATATTTTCATTTTGTGCAGCTCGGGATATTAGACAACCCTGTAGAAAAAAAAATTAAGTTATCTCTTTTATTAACCCAGATATTGAACTTACGCGCACTAGGTGGACACCCTGTATAAGGTTAAAAATACGAGAACAAAACGACAAGTGCCATTTTAAGTTTCATAAGGGGTCATATACCAAGTCTCTTATGTCATCTGACTAATGAGAACTAACATGGAATACATTCCACTGAATTTTATATTCCCATGCAAGGCATAGGGTTGTTATAAATCTGCCCATTTAAATCTGGACAGTCGTCCGATCGGACGATTGTCAAGCCTTGTTCACCATTTGGTCAAAAACTGGTGTTTTTTAGTTAAATAAAAATTTCTAGTTAAGTAAAAAATAATAAATAAAACTTTACAATAATTAACGTCAACTTTTATTCTACTAGTTAACTATATAATATAGTAATTATAAGGCATTGCACACAAAAATTAAAAAATAGTTACATAACATAAGTATTTATGTCTATTTAAGAAGACATTTAGTTTTAAAATCATATTTTTCAGATCTAAATTGCCGATATTTATTTATGTACGTACTGATCTGTTATAGCGTTGTCGATTTTCAAAACAGATTTGTTTAAGACAGTGGAATAAATTATTTATTGAAAAGCAGTCAATTTATTCGTATATTGCAATAAAAAATTGGCTATCGGGGTTTTTAATGGTTTTATCGGGACGTCGGGACAGCAGGACCAATAACGGTGATTGTCCCGATATATCGGGACGGTTGGCAACCCTACCAAGACATAACTCTAGGTGTATGCTAACAGAACCAGTAGAACTGATCGCCGAACACTTCTGATAACAAAAGTACTGAAGTGAACTGTTTTTTAATTATTAAAAAATCGGTAAAAATTAATTTCAGGTTAATAAAAACACTAGATTGTTGTCTCAGAGTGCGCGGTAAAACAAATACAAAATTTCGTTGTTTTTTTTTAATTTAAGTTTCTTATTAATCAAAATTAGTTTTATTAGTGTTTACTTATTTGAAGAAATATGTTTCATTGTCTATAATATAAGCATAAGGTGATATTCCACAAAATTGTGATACTAAAAAACATAATTGATTTAATAAAATAAACTAATGTTTAAATAGAAAAATGAAATTTTTCCGCGCAATTTTCATATTCTACTATCAATCACTCAAAAAAAATGTTAATGCCAGTTATTTTTCTGTTTATAATAGTTTATATTATTATCTACTAGAGAAAAATCTAGTCTGAAATGATTGATGGATTAATAAATCTTTTATAAATACGTAAAGCTGTATACATAATATATGGTATAGTTTCAAGAGTTCCGTGTTATATTAAAATGGATTATACGTACTTTATTTTGATTGAATATCAGAGATAGGGTTTAATTTAATTACAAACAATAAAGCGATTTTTGCGATCGCATTTCCCTTATTTAATTGTGTTATTTACCTACTCGTAATGTTTTGGTAAGAAGATATTTGATTTTGCTATATAGCTAGTTGATTAGAAACGACAGTAAACTACTACAGAATGAATATAGTACTTCCGCGCATTAAGTCTGCCAGAGTACCCAAATTTTCCTAAGTAAATAGTAATCATAGTTTTGACTGAACTTTACAGGACATACTTAAATAAAATTTTATTTACAAACCCTTAACTTTCATTCAACGTACTTATTTTGATACTAACATATATTAACTTTTACGTTTTCAAGTTTATTAAAAACTGCATTATTTTATTTATACGAATGGATATTTTTAGTATGATTAGAGATCCAAGGTAGAAAAAGGTACAAAGGTGATGCTTTTTTATTAAATCTTTGTAATAATTATATGAAGCGCCGTTTGGGCCAAAATAAAATGGCATGTGTTATATATACATTACTGCATAATATATAGAAAATTCTACAATATATATTTTATAACGCCGCTATATATAATATTCGTTGCAATATATATAAATTTCCGTAAAAATATATTTTGTGTAATTTAAACATTATTGTAATATGCGATATATAGAATTGTGGGTTCCATGAAATGCCGCAATATAATGAGGGCGCTTCACTTGTGGACAACAATGGATATTGATTTGGGTAGATTTTAGTTTAGTGATGTGACAACCATGTATTTGTAATCTATGGTATTTGGATGTTTTATCGTATTATTTCTGTTTAATGTTCTGTGATTTAAGCAATATTGGATATAGAAACTAGCTGGTTTTTAGGTTAATTTTGAAAATAAGTAACATCTACTCTACTAAAATAACAACATTGAATTGAAGTTGAAGCTTGAAGCAGCTCTTCTCTTCATTTGAGTTATTGTACCGAGTGAAACCTAACGGCAAAGGCAAATTCCATAAATAATGGTATATTCGCAGTTTGTCATATAAATATAAATCTACCCAAATCACTGTTCCATTGTTGTCCACAGTCCACAAGTGAAGCGCCCTCATTATATTGCGGCGTTTTATGGAACCCACAATTCTATATATCGCCATATAATAATAATGTATATATTACACAAAATACAAAATATATTTTAACGGAAATTTACATATATTGCAACGAATATTATATATATCGGCGTTATAAAATATATATTGTAGAATTTTATATATATTGTATATGTTATACATATAACACATGCCATTTTATTTTGGCCAAAACGGCGCTTCATATAATTATACCTTAATATGGTAAGAGCCTTAAATTGATCAGTTGCTATTACATTTTTATTTATTTTTTGCTAATATAGGCATGTGGTGAACCTCAGAAATTATACAAACTTAGGCGAGGTTTGTGTAGAAAGACGTTCCATCCCTCGGATATAATGTAAAGCCGAAGGTATTTTCTCTGTGCGATTATAGGCAAGTAGAATATCCCTACTTCCTATCTAATATCCCTTAATATCTAATATCCCTACTTAAAATATTACCATCATTTGAAAGATAAAATGTACATTCTTCTAATTTTTTCGATCACTAGTTTAGTAAATAATGTAAAATATACATCACGATATCCGTCACCCATAAATAAAATTGATTAACTGCCATGAATTATAAGTTTCTTCAGTATAAAGTACTACTATACCTACTGTGTATACAGTATAATACGCAACTCAGTCTATCGTCATTTACATTAATAATTTATATTACAAACAACACATACAGGAGTTCAATTTTTGTTAGCTTCCGCTCCTTACGTACATTAACTAATTCACCGCTACTTATTCGCATAACATTATTTAAACTATGGCAATGAGCGCTCCACAAAATGTAAACAGGTTATGGCTCTGAAAGGAACATCAATCATTTAAATCCGGTAACTAGACGTCAGCAGCACTATTTTAGGGGATAAAATTAATATTAATACCATAATAGAATGAATAATGGAAACGTCAATACGAATACAATCCACCCCTCGGAAAGACTCGGCTCCCTGAAAGCCATTATTTGTCGTGCCCCGTATTGTAACATTCCGTCTTAAATAAAGTTAGTAGTTAGACATTTAAGACAATAAATATCGATTATGTAACGCGTTCTGCCTGTTAAAACGATGTGTAATATAAAATTGCCGGTGTACTTGTGCTCTTACGTAAGGCGCTAGTTATAATTTTATATTTAATACATAAATAACAAAACCGTGAAACTTTCACTTATTTCCAATTATAACTATTTACTTTTTAAAGAAATCTCTCGAGTTTTATAAAACTAATTACCCAACTATTAATTCATTCCGTGGATTGTTTTACATATTACTTAAATATATACCTTCCAGGAAGTTCTTAAATGTAAGTTGTCGTTTAAAAAAATGTGTATTTAGCGTTCGTTTCCTAATTTCACATTACAAAG
This sequence comes from Pogonocherus hispidulus, assembly GCA_963924545.1. Taxonomy (NCBI): domain Eukaryota; kingdom Metazoa; phylum Arthropoda; class Insecta; order Coleoptera; family Cerambycidae; genus Pogonocherus; species Pogonocherus hispidulus. Next base: position 14,696,934 of record OZ004696.1, on the reverse strand, counting down.
ATAAATTTGTGTCGCTTTGTGTCAAACTTTGTATTGTCAAACATGATTTTTGATACTTGTGATATGTGAATGTTAAATTTACATTTAATAATAAATTTAACATTTAACAATAAAACATTTCTTATTCTCAAGAAAAGTTAATTTAACTGTCATACAATAGTTTTCCCATCTATAAAAGTAAGTTGATCCATTTTAGATTATCAAAAAAATATAGATATGTTGTGTAGGTCATCAGTATTTTGTATCTACATTTTAATCAAGTATAGTATTGACTTTTAGTGTCCGTAAGGACAGTAAAAGATAGCATTTGGCTAGAAGAAAATACGTATCCATAGTAAGAATAAACTTTCAAAAATGCTTATCGTAAGTACCTAAGTCAAAAAAAGTACAAAACAAAGCTTATAGAAAAGTAAGTCGTGCTTGTTCTAACTAACAATTGACTTGTAGTTCGATTCAAATTTATAGAATAAATACTTACCAGGCAGTGTAAAGTGAATTTTAGAACAATTGCTATTATTTTACGTTTTTATTTTATGTTATTGTTTCATCGTACCTTTTTTTTTTCTGATAATCTTTAGTAGGCTCTATAATTATGGATGAATAGGGAAACGTCCCAAAAAAAAAATTTAGAGAGGGCATTTTCAGGCTAAAGAAAATATTCATTAGGTATAATCTTTAGGTACAGAATTTTCTGCCATAATTATGTTTATAGAACTACAGTTGATTCAAGACAGTTCATAAAAAGTTATATAAGTCATATAGTTATATAGCAAATTTGCCTAAAGAGCTTTTTGAATATTTTATTTTGCATTTTTATTTCAGATAGTCAGAGGCAACGAAAATATGAGAAAATCTTTGGTAGTGCTTAAAATATAAAACATGTTTTTTACGAGAGGACAAGACAATTTCGTTAATTAAATCGACAGTGGTTGCTCCACCTTCTATGTTATCGAAAGTTGTAGGAATAATGTATTAATATTGAAATAGTCGAAAAGTTGTAGTAATAATGTATTAATATTGAAATACCGAAAAGGTGTTTTCGACGCCAGCTAGCATACAGTTTTTAAGTGGGATAAAATTACAAATGTATCCAAACAAATTACTTTTAACCATGTAGCATCAATTTCAGCTTATGCATAATATCGTCCTTCTTGGACAGTGATACAAATAAGGAACCAAAGTTGAAACATATATTTGAGTTGTGCCGTTGACTATAGAAATCAAGATATGCATCCCCAATGTGGAATAGCCTATAGTTTTCTGTGTAAATGTTTTCATACCGGGATATCAAAAATTATCTTGGTCAAGGGTGGTTGTGGAATGTAAAACGTGTGTCTTACTTTAAATTTTTGAATATGTTTTGTTGTGTCAGAATCTGTCAAGTCATTGTGCTGAAATTTTCTAATCCAGTTTTTGAATCATGCCTCTTACCACACAGCACAAAATTTTCATGATTGAAGCCCATTTTCGAACGGGTGCGCTAGTTTATGCGTGCCTTACAAATTGTGTTGAAGTGTTTCGCGAAACTGGTTGTGTGACTCATAAAAAAGGTGCTGGTAGACCAAGAGTTCGTACAGAAGAAGTTGTCAATGACGTTCATCAACGTATGGAAGAGGAGCCTGCAAAACCTTTGAAACGTCTTTCTCAGGAAATTGGACTTTCAGAGGAAATTGCATCCATATAAGATGCAAGCACATCAAGCTCTTCTGCCCGCAGACCACCCCAGACGCCTTGCTTACTGCCATTGGTTTGTCAATAATTTAATAAATGACGATCTTCTGGACTTAACTTTTTTTTCTGACGAAGCGTGGTTCCACCTTTCGGGATACATCAATTCTCAAAATATGCGAATGTGGAGCAATGATAACCCTCATGTTTTTTCTGAATCGCCACTACATGCTCAAAAAATTAGTGTTTGGATGGCAGTTTCTCGCAGCAGAATAATTGGGCCAATTTTTTTCGATTTCACCGTCAACGCAGAAAGATACAGACACAACTTTTTGGCTGAATTTGTGCAACAGTTAAACGATGATGAACTTCGGTACGGTTATTTCCAGCATGACGGTGCAACAGCACATACTACACGAGAAAATATTGCTTTCCTCCGCGAGTTTTTTGATGACCGGCTGATAAGTTTGCATACAGAAATTGAGTTTCCTCCGAGATCACCTTGTTTGACAATTATGGACTATTTTATATTTCCTTACTTAAAAAACAAGATTTTCGCAACTCCGGTAAACAATTTGCAAGAACTGCAACAAAGAATTGTTCAGCAATGTGCAACCATAACACCAGAAATGCTGCAAAAAGCTTTTCACAGCATGAGGAGGCGCGTCAACTTGTGCATCGAATAAAACGGGGGACATTTCCAACAATTACTGTAATTTAGTTTTTCTTGTTACTAAAACCGTTCTTTCATAATTTGTAGTTCATTATTGTTTTACAACTGAAATAAATAGGTATGAAATTTGTAGGTTATTGATAATGTCAGTGTGACAGTGACATAATTATTACAAATTTAAAGTAAGACACACGTTTTACATTCCACAACCACCCTTGACCAAGATAATTTTTGATATCCCGGTATTTGGTTTATTTTAGCCAATGTGAGAACTTATTTTGATCACGAGTTTCACCATAAGGTGTATTTTTTTTATTCCAATTGAATGTGTACAGGGTGTCGACCTAGTACGCGTAAGTCCAATATCTGGGTTAATAAAAGAGATAACTTAATTTTTTTTTCTACAGGGTTGTCTAATATCCCGAGCTGCACAAAATGAAAATATATTTACATATTCAGGGTGTTCAGTTTTTCCTGGACAGGTATCAACTTCGTTTTTCTAAATGGAAATATATATTTTTTATTGCTTTTTCGAACTAAACCCTTGATTTTAGTAGGACTTTCATCAGCCTTCCCTATACCTAACTTAAACTGTTTTTGAAATATTGACTGGTGAATATTGACATTTTTGCAACTTTGACACCCTGTAAAATCTAAACGGTTTGAGATCAAGCAAAACGGTTTGCACATTCCTATCTTAACTTTTTATAAGCTATCGTTTGATACTAATTTTAAATTTATCCAAGAATTAAAAATTTTCAAAATTTTCGGAAAATTTTTAATTCCTGGATACATTTGAAATTAGTATCAAACGATAGCTTCTAAAAAGTTAAGATAGGAATGTGCAAACCGTTTTGCTTGATCTCAAACCGTTTAGATTTTATAGGGTGTCAAAGTTGCAAAAATGTCAATATTCACCCGACAATATTTCAAAAACAGTTTAAGTTAGGTATAGGGAAGGCTGATGAAAGTCCTACTAAAATCAAGGGTTTAGTTCGAAAAAGCAATAAAAAATATATATTTCCATTTAGAAAAACGAAGTTGGTACCTGTCCAGGAAAAACTGAACACCCTGAATATGTAAATATATTTTCATTTTGTGCAGCTCGGGATATTAGACAACCCTGTAGAAAAAAAAATTAAGTTATCTCTTTTATTAACCCAGATATTGGACTTACGCGCACTAGGTGGACACCTTGTATTTGTACATACTTACTAGCGACGTAGTCGAAAACATAAATAGAAACTATGAGAATTTTTCTAATGAGGTATTTTTCCATAACATTCTGTAATGTAGTAGGCTAGTTGTTACGATGGTTAAGCCAAACCAAGTTTTAATTCTATCAGTTCTAGACTTACACAAATTGCACACACAAATCCTTTATTTGTCTGCCTGTAAAATCTACATTGCCACATTGTGAACGTTAGACTGTGTAATAATACTGAGTCTATTGGACCAGTTGTTTTTATAGCAATGGTGTATCCCGTTGTATTCCAGTTTAAATTCTGGTTTCTTTCCAAAACAACTAAAATGAAAAAACTATTAAATAGATTATACGCGAATAAACATTCATTGGAAATCTCGACCCATCGGAGCTAATCATTAATGTAATTTGGAAAACAAATAACAAAAGCCACAATTTCACATAATAGAGGTTACAATGAACCCTGCAGGTGAGCTTTGTTTTTTACGTCGTCTAACTACTATGATTACTTCTAGTAATGGCCACTTGTACCAGCACAATAGAGGATGGAATTTAAATAACATGTTGTTTGGAAAATTATCCTAATACCAGGTTAAAGGAAGCCATTGGCCAATGGGATTTCAGATATTAGTCGAAATGTTATGTTGAACGCGCCTGTTATTATCGTCTAAGGGGATTTAACTTTGTATGGATGGAGAACCTTTTATTTTAATTAAGATAATTACCATATAGTGAATGAAAAAGGTATTAATGTTATTTCCATATTTAAAGTGGTAGACATACTGTGATTTTCAAGGATGTATAAAGCGATGTCTGGTTATTATCAGAATATAACAAATGAAATTTTATATTTGAACTTTCCCATTACTTAGATGTTTTGACTATACAGGGTGCCCATTATCTATCTCCTTACATGGCTAACTTTGTTAATTGTGGAGATAGAGAATTGGTTAAATTAGCAAAATTGGGCAGAATTAGCAAGAGAAATTCAGTGCCTTCTTCAAATTTAATTTTAATTTTCAACTTTTCGAGATATTTTGAAAAAACTGAAAATCGCCAAAATTTTTAAACTTGAATATTTCGAAAACTATAAAAGATACAAATAAAATAAAAATACTGTATAAAAGTGTTTGTTACGTGGCATTAAGTGGTGATATTGAAAATTTCACGGGCATCTTAGTTTTTCAGAAATAAAATAAAGTTATGTTTATATGGTATGGTATCAATAAAAAGCTTATTTTTTCTGATTTCAAAAATATAATATTTAATAAATCGTATTTTTCTTCGTTTGTGTACATTTCGCAATAACTATTTATTTAAAATGAACGTTTAATTTTGACATTTATTATGTAACTTTAGTGTGATCTGACATTTATATTTTATTGTTGTTTACTGATCTACGTTTGTTTTTCATAGCTTACTAGGTTAATAAATTATTTGTTCATTACAGTAAACAAAAGAAAAGAGAAAGGTATATTAAATATTACATTTTTGAAATCAGAAAAACATAGGTTTTTTATTGATACCATAGCCAACTATGGTTGCCATTTAAAAAAACATAATTTTATTTTTTTTTCTCAAAAACAACGATGCCTCGAAATTTTCAATATCACCACTGAATTCCACGTAAAAAACACCATCACAGAGTATTTTTATATTATTTGTGTTTTTTATAGTTTTCGAGATATTCGAGTTTAAAAATTTTGGCGATTTTCAGTTTTTCCAAAATATCTCGAAAAGTTGAAAATTAAAATTAAAAGGCACTGAATTTCTCTTGTAATTCTGCCCAATTTTGATAATTTAAACAATTCTCTATCTCCACTATCAACAAAGTTAACCATGTAAGGAGATAGATAATGGGCACCTTGTATAATATGTTGAATCTGAGTGTTGTAGTAAGTAATTTCTGTTTGCTTATGTATGATGATTTATAAAATTGAATGTATTACATTGAATAAATAAACTAAGATAATTACTTACCTACTCTAGAACGTTTTGGAACATTTTTGAAAGTATTTACTAAGCTAAAACTAGCTCTTATCATGAAATAAGTTTTTGAATAAGCTCATGAACATTAAGTTTGTAGAGACTTTTCAAATCCTTTTTTATAACCTTTTATTACATCCAACTGCTACTCCGGTTAATTGGGACAAAACACGCATAGTAGTTCTAAGTTCTTGCACATCAGCTTGTCGTGAAGTAAATGCAGGTCTACCTCAGGGATCTGTACTGGGACCACTTATATTCCTGTTGTTCGTTAATAACCTACCTATACATATTAAAAGCGATGTCATCACATTATTTGCAGATGACACTTCATTAGTGGTATCAGCGCAGACCCATGAGGAGATGGTCTCATCCTCGGTAAATGTAATTGGATGTTTTGTAGAATGGTGCAATGCAAATGGTTTGATAGTTAACTTAGATAAAACACATTCTATTTACTGTCAAAATAATTTAGTACATAAGGAGATAGAGATATCACTTGAAAGCTGTAAAATCAAATGAGTTGATAAAACTAAGTTTCTTGGGATTATTGTGGATCAGGATCTTTCATGGGCTGCTCATATTGATGATTTAAGCAAGAGACTTAATAAATCGTATTATGCTGTTTCTCGCATTAGGGATTCTATGCCTCTATCTGCACTTCTTAATGTGTATTATAGCCTCGTGTATAGTCACCTGAGTTATAACGTGGTGTTCTTTGGTATCTCCACAGAGAGTCAGAGGATTTTTATTGCCCAGAAACGCATAATTCGTAATATATTTGGTATTCATCAGAGGGAGTCATGCAGGCCTCTTTTCATTATACACAAACTCTTCACTTTTTCCTGCATATTTATATACAAAATATTACAGCACATAAGAAAACATCTAAAAGATTTGAAGAAAAATAATTTCAATCACAGCTATCAAACCAGGCACTGCGAAATGTTATGTATTAGGAAATGTGGAAAGTCCGTACAAGCTCTGGTATAAAAAGGATACTCAGTTACACAAGTTTAAAATTTTTGGCAGCATTGTATCCGTGCATGTTCCTAAAAAAACAAGGTTGAAGTGGGACGTGAAAAATAAACAAGGTATCTCTTTAGGCACAGGACTAAAAAATTTGAGAAATCCCTCTTGTACATGGGCATAAAGTTTTATAATCACTTACCGCTTTATTTTAAAACTGTAAGTGAAACTGTATTTAAAAACAAAATAAAAAGGTTACTCCTTCACAAGGCTTATTATAGCGTGGATGAGTTTTTAAGTGATAATTTGGTGTAAATTTGTTTTCTGTTGTTTGTTAGACTCTTAGTTTTTAAATGATAATTTTTTGTAGATGTTTTTTTTTTTTGTTATCTGTTGAACTTACTATCAAGCTGTGACTTGTCCGATACATTTATATGTCCAAAGGATTAATAAAGATTTATTATTATTATTATTATTATTATTATTATTATTATTATTATTATTATTATTATTATAAGAACATCTTTCTATGTTGACTGATATCTTCGGTCAGCTATCCGTACTTGTTTCTGGACCCCAGTGTCTTCCTACTTGGCGTCCTACACTTCCTGCTTTACTATAAAAGTTGACAATGCGGTAAAGACACTACTAAAATTAAACATGTTTCATCCATTTTTCACTAAATACGACGCTCCCCTCTCTTAAGAACAATAAATTGTATTCGTAATTAGATTTGTGCAAGTGTTGAATTCTTACTTTGAGTTGAATAACTTTAAAGATCTATTTGAGTTAACTCAAATAAACAAGAGTACTAGTATGCACAGTATAGTACCTAATTTGAAATTATATACATATAATATTTAGCACCTGACTGGTGTTAAGTTCAGATTCATCAGAACGGATTGCGAGTTAAAGAAAAGTAGCATCGGTAACGCAGGTATATTGCGAAGGGGGCATGTTCCGCTGGAAGCAAATAACTTTCTCTGAGAAGAATAACGACGACATGTTAAATTAAAAGACATTACATTGGGTTATTTTCGTGCAGTAAATCTTTTTATATGAGTGTTTTCGTAGCTATAAAACGCCGTAGACTTGAGGTGGGCCCGAGACCAATGCGAAATGATTCATTTCTACAACGAAATTGCTCCAAGCATTTTAATACAGAAATAAATCGTACAGCAAAGAAAATGGGGAGGTATAGAGAAATATATATATAATGTTTACTGCCTTGTCATGTAAAACACTGCGTGCTCACACCTCTTTCTTCTTGGATAAGCGATAAATTCTCCCTCAGGTCTGTAAAACCAGGGTGGTAACAAGTAATAAAGTTATTATTGCCAAATGCTTAGTACTTACAACCAAATATTATCCGTTCATTTATAAAACTCATATAAAGATATATGTTTATAATATTCCTTTGATACAAAGATGTTTAAAGTTATCTACCTACCTACCTACCTTACCTCTCTGGTTTTAATTATTCCCGGGTTCTACTGGATTAAACAAGCATCCCACACAATTTTCACATCCCACAAAGCACAATTTTCTTATATTATAGGTATTTTTTTTTTTTCAAGGGGTAGCAATGCTGTGTATATTTTTACATACTGGGATAGAATGGCGCTTTATTATAGTACTGTCACGGGTATTAGTGACAGTGAATGTGTATTTAATATGTATACAGAATTTAATTTATCATTAAAAGAATATATCATAAAAGTACCTAATGTAATTAGGTTTTTTAGCTTGTAACCTAGCAACAAATTGCTAAATTGCTTCTAAATTATTGTTTGTATGCCACGTTCTTTTGTGTATATCTCTCTTATCAGTATAACAATATGGTTTTTAGTTGACAACACAACAAAATTATTGTACTATATCATTTATATTTGGATGGCATAGCTGTCATAACAATGACAGAAAATGTCAATCTAATAAGAAAAGTTTATATAACTTTTTCCTATCTTGATCCCTTAAGAGTTACAAATCTCATCACAAGTCAAGCGATCAATTTCGTTTCATTGCGTTTTCAAAGGCGTTTCATTGCGCCTTTTTAATAGAGGCTGTAACTCTTTAACAGATCAAGATAGGAAGAAAGTTATATAAACTTTTCTTCTCAGATTGACATTTTCTATCAGAGGCTGATGTATGGCGGTTTACGTTCGGGACACCCTGTACACGCTGTTCGACATATTTTCTTTGATTTCATGTTTTCATGGAAATAGTTTTTTGTCAAGTTTATGAAATATTGCCAACGATTGTTGTATGCATCCATATAATCAACTTTGTTAATTACGAGTTTTTATCTAAGTTTGAACCGAGCTTAATTAAGGTATTAGCAATGCTGTGTTTCGTTTAAAATAAATGTAATCACATCGGAATATCGTGAACACGATAATGAAATGCAACAGAAACAGAATAGAGTTTGGATATATTAAATAAGTTAGTTAATTTACAACACAACTGCTCGCCGGCAGACTAAAATTTAATTAAAAAGTTGAAATTAGTTTTTGTTGTAATTCAGCATTTTTAAATACTTTTCATTTTCGCTTATTATCAAACTTTTGGTATAATTAAATGCGATAAGACAGCTGAAACGAAATTACTGTAATAATATTAATTACATGTTTTATTTATTAAATTTATTCGCATCTTTTCCTGACGCAAACTGGTCTTATCACGTTTTATAATGAATATCTAATTAAAAGTAGCGGTCTTTAAGGGATAGTAGAAAATAATGAAACATCTTTTTTTTTTAAAAATCCCTTAAAATATAATATTGTAACATAACCTTAGTTTGTATTGCAGATTTATTCTCTTTACACTGAAATATCCTTAGTGCGTACTATACTCATAAATTTAAAACCCAAGACACTTCATTTTCCAATGGAATAGCAATCTATAAAGAAAAAAATAACAAATTTTCCAATAACTGTAATCTATAATCCTCATATCAAAATTCTTATACCTAGATGACAGAAAAAGTGCCGATATTTCTCTAAATTCAAGTCATCTGTAATAATTTATTGACTGTCAGTAAGCAACGTTGGACATATATATTTTTATAGCATGGAATAAAAACAATAAATTACAATACCAAATTTCACGATGGAAATATCTGGTCAAAAATATTAAACAAATTTTGACATAGATACATTAGTGGAAATGGAAAGGAACGCATTGTGTTGTCATGTGTTAACATTATTGAAACTGTTATTCAATGGGAAATGGAGGTTCGATAACTAATCAGCAAAAGGAAATTAAAACTGAATTCAAAATTTGCACTTGTACTTCTAAATCAATTTCGGAATTTATGGATTTAGCCATTTTGTCCGTTCCAACAGCGCTAAAAAAGGGATATACTAGGCCCATGGAAGACAAGCCAGCCTGTTTTTTGCATTTATGGTCAGAAACCACACGAACCGTCGATTTTATTTTCAAGAAAACCAGATTTATTGGTTATGGTAAAATGCACAGTCCCCCCCTTAAATTTTAAACGTCAAATCTATAGCATAATTATTCAGTTCGGGTAGTAAATTTTCTAGGAATTGGACTTTATAGCTAAAAAGTTTTATGAAGTAGTATTTTCAAGTAGTATTTAATTAGATTAAATACTATAACTACAACCATTATTATCTATAAAATAAATTCTGGTCATGTTTTCGCACATTATGTAAAGTGAGTATTGATATAATTATCTATTGTCGTATATTCTCGTAGAAAAACGGTTGGGAAGTGACAATTTGGTATTTTCAGTGAACATCTCAACAGAAGTCTAAGGGTTCCAAACCGTGTTGCCGTTGATATGATAAGATATGGTTCAAATTCCGTTGATCTGATAATGATAATATAGGGTCCAACTGCCGTTGATCTGATAACATTTTGCAGTTAATTTGAGGACACGCAGTGTATAATGCGGAGTAATTATGTCCTATTGGAACACCATGTAATCTACGAGTCATTTAATATTGATTAATAGTTACAGGGTGTCTAACAGAATGGAAAAGCTGAAAAATTCAGAGAAACAAAATCGTTAAATACTATTCAATAAGAAATCAGAAGTGGTTTTCGTTAATTCAGCTGCATATTTATTTTATATGATTTTTTAACAGATACATATAGATTGGTGTATACAGGGTGTCCACCTAGTGCGCGTAAGTCCAATATCTGGGTTAATAAAAGAGATAACTTAATTTTTTTTTCTACAGGGTTGTCTAATATCCCGAGCTGCACAAAATGAAAATATATTTACATATTCAGGGTGTTCAGTTTTTCCTGGACAGGTACCAACTTCGTTTTTCTAAATGGAAATATATATTTTTTATTGCTTTTTCGAACTAAACCCTTGATTTTAGTAGGACTTTCATCAGCCTTCCCTATACCTAACTTAAACTGTTTTTGAAATATTGACGGGTGAATATTGACATTTTTGCAACTTTGACACCCTGTAAAATCTAAACGGTTTGAGATAAAGCAAAACGGTTTGCACATTCCTATCTTAACTTTTCATAAGCTATCGTTTGGTACTAATTTCAAATTTATACAGAAATAAAAAATTTTCAAAATTTTCAGAAAATTTTAAATTTTTGGATAATCCTGAAATTAGTACCAAACGATAGCTTATGAAAAGTTAAGAGAGGAATGTGCAAACCGTTTTGCTTTATCTCAAACCGTTTAGATTTTACAGGGTGTCAAAGTTGCAAAAATGTCAATATTCACCCGTCAATATTTCAAAAACAGTTTAAGTTAGATATAGGGAAGGCTGATGAAAGTCCTACTAAAATCAAGGGTTTAGTTTGAAAAAGCAATAAAAAATATATATTTCCATTTAGAAAAACGAAGTTGGTACCTGTCCAGGAAAAACTGAACACCCTGAATATGTAAATATATTTTCATTTTGTGCAGCTCGGGATATTAGACAACCCTGTAGAAAAAAAAATTAAGTTATCTCTTTTATTAACCCAGATATTGGACTTACGCGCACTAGGTGGACACCCTGTATATTACAGATAAGCATTTTATTTTCTGAAATTTCTTTTAAAATCGACACGTAAATCCTGTAATAGTTAGGGAATTTAACATTTATATATTCTCTAGTTCTAATATTTTTCCAGCCAAAACTACTTGTTAGAAAATATATACCTCCTGTGGACCGGAGGATTGCAGAAATGTTTTATTCGAAACAAGTGTTATTTATGCACATCGAATTTCTTACAATATTCATAAGCAATAAAGTTAATTTGTGATTTAATTTTGAATACTTACAGAATATTCTTCAGACTTGCCAGACTTATTTCCTGTCAGATTTATTTATGTGTTTACTAAAAATTACAGTTTAATTTCAGTAGTTCGTAAATAAAACTGCTTCCCGAGGATGTGCGGTTTTTTTTTTCTTAACTGGCATTAAAAAGCGACTGTGTCGTTTTTGGCTAGCCACCCTATACAGTGTGTCCAGTGTAAGATGATCTGTATGGGTATCTTGGAAACCGTTAGAGATACGAAGATGGTTAAATGGGAAAAAAGTTGCATAATTATATGCCCAAGTTATAACAATTATTAGATTTCGAAAATTCCCTTCCATTCGTTAGATACACGGCGAATACTGAAAATGTGCGTTTTCTATAAATCGCTATATCTCGTTTATTATGAGAGATACATCTAAGATATTTGCAGGTTGGGGTAATAACTGGCGAGGATTTTAATAATGATATTGAAAAAAATCTAAGCCTACTAGATTTTGAGATAATGTACCTAACTTTCGATTTTTTTATCGACGCCATATTGTATTTTTGCATTTTTTAATTCCTCATAAAAAATGCTTTTCAGCTATATGTAATATGTTTATAATCGGTTAAGGGAAAAGTAGAAAATTACGTCTTTTAATTCGGAATGAAGTAGGCCTTGATCGATCAGCCATATTATGTACTATTATTCTACTATCGCAGAATAAGTCGGCGCTGATATCTTTGACATGTTTACAAAACAACTGCGTCATTGTTGCTACATTTGTGTAAATGTCAAACAGTTATTGTTAAAGGTTTCTGTGTTTCCATTTTCTATTAAAAGTTAGAAATGAATTCATTTTCCAATAGTGACAAATATGATATGTTGGAATGTTTTATTCTCTGCAGAAGAAATAGTGATAGAGCTGCCGGAATGTATTTTGATAATTATCCGGAAAGACGTCAGCCGGAAAGAAGCATATTTAGGCGTATACGTGCAAATTTAATAAACCATGGCAGTTTTAATAAAGTAAAGAGAAACCGAAATATTAATGAAAACGTTAATGAAATATTAATGTAGGCGTTTCTCGATCATCAGCTGGTGTAATTTTAAAACGTTATAAATACCATCCATACCATGAACGACCCAGCCAAGGGCTTTGAGAAGGCGACCATGCAAGGAGGATGGAATTTTGTCAATGGTTCATCGGACAATGTACTCTAAATGCAGACTTTACGAAAAAAATGTTGTGGTCTGATGAAATCAAATTTACCGATTGCGGCATGTTCAAAAAAAAAATACCCACTCCTGGTCGGACCAAAATCCGCATTTACACCGGGAAATCCGACAACAGGTGAGATGGGGATTTAATGTATGGATAGGTATTATTAATACCTCCATTATTGGTCCTTTTTTTACCATGGAAATTTGACCTCTGCTACTTATTTAAATCTTCTTGAAACTGAGGTAACAGAAAGGCTAATGGAGCTTCCTCTTGCTACTGTACAGGATATGATTTTCCAGCAAGATGGCGCTCCTGCACACAATGCACACATTAATTCCGATTTTTTAAAAATGGAGTATCCCAATAGTTGGATAGGAAACCAGGGACCAATAAGATGGCCAGCCAGGGCTCCTGATCTGTCGCCTATTGATTTCTTCTTGTGGGGGTATGTAAAAAATAGGGTGTATGCAAGGTCCTACAACAATGAGGCGGAATTACGGCAAGCAGTGCAACAAGCTGTAAATGATATAACTCCAAATATGATAACAAAGTGCTGCAGTTCTGACTCGATGCAGATGTTGTCTCCAGGAGAATGGAGGTTTATTCGAACATTTACTTTAATTGATTATTTGTAAAGTCCTGTTTTAATTTTTTGTTGCTTGTTTTCTTTGTTACGTTTAATGTTATTAAACAATAATTTAAATTTCTAAGACATTATTTGATAATAAAGAAATTAGTTTTCCTTTAATTTAAATGCATAAGCCAAAGCCTACTTCATTCCGAATTAAAAGACGTAATTTTCTACTTTTCCCTTAACCGATTATAAACATATTACATATGGCTGAAAAGCATTTTTTATGAGGAATTCAAAAATGCAAAAATACAATATGGCGTCCATAAAAAAATCGAAAGTTAGGTACATTATCTTAAAATCTAGTAGGCTTAGATTTTTTCAATATCATTATTAAAATCCTCGCCAGTTATTACCCCTAACGTGCAAATATCTTAGATGTATCTCTCATAATAAACGAGATATAGCGATTTATAGAAAACGCACATTTTCAGTATTCGCCCTGTATCTAACGAATGGAAGGGAATTTTCGAAATCTAATAATTGTTATAACTTAGGCATATAATTATGTAACTTTTTTCCCATTTAACCATCTTCGTATCTCTAACTGTTTCCAAGATACCCATACAGATCATCTTACACTGGACACACTGTATAGCTACTTTTCTATGACACAGGATTATATGCGAAGCACTCCTAATTCGATTTCTCCTAGAGAGGATGGAATCTGGTTATATTCAATTTGCGATGTTGGTATTCCAAAGAACACATTTGTGTGCAAAATCGTGTAACTAAAACGACGTATTTGTGGAATCATGTCCCAAGAAAGCAAACAAGGGCTCACTACATCGGATTAGAGGAGCAGGCGAACTAACACAAACTTTTACAGGGATCAATAATATGACAAAGTTACTCTGTCTCTGTTGAATTTTAGAAACGGCAATTCTGGGAATGTTTAAGCAAAACAATAGTTGAAGGAATGTAATTACGCGTGGTGAATGGTGGCCAGGACAGGATGTTTATTAAGGTTTATAATTTATACATGGAGGTAATAAAAGCGCAGGTGCATTCTAGGTAGGTTAATACCACGTAGTATAACCCCAAACATTGGCATGTAACTTAATATAATGCTGTAATAGGAGTGGGGAATGGCATTAATTGCAAACGAGTATAGAAGGTACTCATGAGCGACAGCGAGTGAACCAATAAATAGAACTTTCGAAAGTGTTCCACATAGTGTTGTTAAATTTCATGAAATTTATAAAATTCTGAAAATAATCTATAAAATAGAAAATAGAATCTAGTAAGAACCTTTGAAATTTTGGAAATATAAGAAATTTATGAATTTTTTATTTACTTATGAAAGTTTCTGATATTTTTGAAAATTTTCTAAAATTTCGGAAAACTTTCAAATATTTCAATATACTTAATTTCTTTTTGTGAATTTCAATTTTTTATTTTATTATGCAGTAAAATAATAATCATTTAAATATATTATTAGACTAGATACCAATCTCATTATTCACATTAAGCTTATAGACATGCGTAAGAAAATAAATACAAATAGTAACGAGCTTGTTTTAAAAACAATTGTAGCATTTATATATAAATCACTGTTACTATGATCAAGACAATACTCCTCCACTTGTGATAAAAGTATTGTTTACTTTCATCTTCTGAGGCAAGCGCCTATTTTCTTCTCTAAATCCAGTGAGGGAAATTCCCTTGGACCTGCGAATTCTTCTACATATCCTTTTCTGTCTAAATCAGATGTCCTTTTATTACCTAGTATCCCCTGTGCTCTGGAACGAGAAGAAGGATTACTAATTACATGACAGTTTGTCGTCAATTGCATATTTTCTCATAACATCTTTACCCCTCATTTTATCTCGAGGAATATTTAGCTAGAGGAAGCGGCATGTTTAAATATTTCGCAAATCCGTGGACGATAAATATTTATGGCTTGATTTGCCTTTTCACTTACTATCCTGTATAAATAAATGTATATGTTAAATTCCAAATGCAAATTGATTTCGTTTTATTATGCTTTTTAGAATGTTTACACTTCGGTTATTTCGTTATATGCAAAATATAAGGAAGAGATCATTATAATTATGAATAAAGTTCATTGGGAAAAGTATTGTGCAAAGCCTAAATTATAATTTTGTTTACTGCATGGAAATATTACTATTACCTCAGGAATTTTTATTGATCCGGGATTATGTTTTAAACTTAGCATATTTAAATGTTTTATTTGTATAAATTCTCTTCAATTATGCAACGGACTGTTAGATTTCTTTGACCTGTCCTTGAATCATATTTGTATTTTTTATGTTATATTTTAACTGTATACGAGTGTATACGCCTAAAAGCGGCTAAGTAATTTTAATAATTAATAAAAAAATGGCATTTTGGTTACAATGAGAACTTCTATACGGGAAACTAAATAATATAGGTACTTACATTTGAATTAAAAGTGTTAATGGCTTTCGGCTTAATGGCAATATTAGTAAAATTAGTTATTCCATAGTTATATTAGGTATACAGAATTCAAGAAATAGGAGCACCAAATTAGTTGTTATAAGACAAGACGAAAATTAGAGCTTTGTATACTGAAACTATCTAACTGTTATTTATTAATTCCAAAAGATATCTTTGATAACATCAAAACAAGAATCCAAGGGATGCCCATCATCAGTTATAAAATTATTTACATTGACATTTAAAGTGCCAAGAGCATTCATTTACTTGTAATTATGTAATCACAGTAAATCATACTAGTGTAAGCCAGGATGTCCAGCGACCTGGAAAACCGGGAAAACCTGGAAAAGTCAGGGAATTTTGACATATTTCTGGATTTCATCTTGTTATATACTTATACATGTTTGTACAAAACCGTATATTCGGATGATGTTTTGTTTTCTATTCCTAGAATTACGAAAATATTTTTCTGATTTATTTTAAATGTTTTCTTACATACATTTTATGGGTATGAAATTCAGAAAAATAGCATGTTTGTACATGAAAATATAGAAATGTTAATATATGTTCCTTTCATGTGGTTATTCAATTGGATGACGAAATATTTATTCAAATTTTTGTTTAGATCTTATTTCCTATGTGAGATTTCGTTTCCATAAAACCGAGTCCTGAATTTCATTTGCCTTTGTAGTAGTTTTTATGCAATTCAATTATTAGAAATTATAAATGATAAATGTTTGTCTACCATAAAATAATGTGCGTTTCTTTGTCATACAAACCATTTAATTACTGGAAAAAATAAATATTTGTGGAGAGAACCTGGAAAAGTCAAGGTATTTTATATAGACATCATGCTGGACACCCTGGTAAGTTTTATTGAGGTACGTCAAAATTAAAAAATATATACATTTCTACAAAATAATAACATTGTGGATCCTTTATGACGTGCATCGCTTGTATTCTTGTTTCGAACTTATTCAGTTGTTTTTACTTTTAAGTGTTTGGTATATCTGTGTTGTTACATAGGTGATCTCATATTTTCTTGTGCAAAATAATATTAAATAGGTACCTAATTTTAATAAATTACCCACCTGTTATTAGTTTAAAAAAAGTACTTGTAATTACAAAACGCTTCCTCAACTTCAAACTCTCCTTTGCAATCAGCCATATAAATAAACTTCAGCAGCGGTGAAAATAATTTGTTCCTCCAAACAATATCAATTTTCCGAACAAAAAGTTGGTAGCTACAAAGGCTTTTTTTTTGTCGAGTTGGAGCAATAAATTTAGAAACAATAGGCAGTCGCGATCTGCGATATAATAAAAACAAAGGAGCGCTCGTTATGTTTTATTTAGATTTTTAATTTTTGCCGAACAAGAGAGCTGGATTGGTGTTCTGGATTGGGAGCGAGCACTAAATCCCAGGGCTGCCGTCCGATATTTAACAAAGTTATTAATTGTTCCATGTCCTAAAATGATGTACGATTTTTATTTGAATAGAGGCCGGGCACAAATGAAATCGCAAATTCGCCATATGAATGGTCTCCACGTCGTCCTTTTCTTGCACCCTTGGGGTCTGACGGCCGTTTCCCGACTTGGTGTTTACTTTTAATCTTTCATTGTTCAGACTGCCGTCATTTATTTGTTTTCGTTTAAAAAAGGGAAAACGGAATATTAATTAAAATTATGTATAAGGGTGGGGTGGCCCTAAATTATAACATAAATATTTGATCCCTTGTTCGAAAATATTTACGTACATCTCGTTTACCCTCGTTTCTTGGTTCCCGATGGAGATTTTTCTGCAAATAGAAAATATTTAACAGGGACATATTAATTTCAGTGTTATATTTTGTACACATTAACAATTCCCACATTAACAATTTTGCCCGGGCTCAAAATAAGATTTGCGAACACGTAATTGGAGTTCTATAGAATTTTAGCATTTAGTTTATATAAAATATTAATCACTTTCCAATAAATACTACAGACTATTGTAGAATAGACATAATTTTGTGGTAATACGATGAATTGGATCTTCGAGCTCCAAACTGCCAACGAATTGGCAGTTACCAAATTCTTAAATGTGCATTGCAATGGACGCTTGAAGTGCAAATTTTGAACAGTAGAGGTTTGAAAACTGGAAAATAGTAGTAAAAGTCTTGGGAAATTGGTTGATATATGATGGTATAAGGTGCAGGATAAAGGAAATGGAATATACAGATCAGTGAGGAATTCACAGAGCCGGTATATCTTTGTGATACTTGTCTCGTGTCGTCATATCTCGATACTTGTGGTTGTGGTTGCATACAGTTGCAAAGTTGTGGATACAATACGTTCAGCGATCGAAATTAACGAAAAAGCTGGCGGGGACGAAGTCAATAAGATGATAGATTAAAAGTCAATATAAAACATACTTAAGGAATTAACAAAACCAGATGCCGCCAAGACACCTGACACAAAGACACCTGACGCCAAGACACAAAAACATTTATTAAACGGCCTTGTCCAAAGAAGAAGAAAAATGCGCGTAGACATACCTAATAATCAATATTTGTACATTCAAATGTAGAAGTAGTGGATAAAATATTGCATACAGGAAAACCGATGGAGGATTATGTGCTATAAATAAAATTGTAAAAAGTCGAATTTCACAAACAAGAAACATCTGTAATAGTAGTATCTGTATATTTTCAGGAACACTAAATTAGATAGTATTAGATGTCACCATAGGTGGTTTATACATCAACGTTTCTGGGCATGTGTCTAATCTTTTGTGAATGCCCTTAATATATTTATGTCAGTTAGTCTAATTCAACGCAAGTGTTATTCTTCTTGCTGGCACAATAATTGTGTCAGATTTAGCACTATGGAACCCCCTTTATAACTTTCTAGTACCATTTATTTCCAAACTATTATTTGTTTTCTGTTTAATTAATACTTTTCTGAAAATTATTAACAGTAAAATCTTTTCAATTCTTTCTTTAGTTTAATTCCATGGTGACCAATGTAATCTACCCTAGGATTATTATTCGCACATCGACATCGAATCGGTGGTTTTGTCTTTGTTCCTCTCCAGAACAGAAACAGTTCCGACACAGAAATTGTCATTCTGGCTCTAAAACGCGCCTAACCTCATCACTCAAATTTTCAATATATTAACAAAACTGGTTCAAGCTGCTAATCAATCCTCGAAGGTCTTAGGGGCTTGTATTACTCACCTCAGCAATGAGCACAATTATATTAGGTGATGAACAAAGTCCATTTTCGATTGTTTCTGCGTCTTCACTTACTGAACCAACATGTCAGCCCACCACTAGAATCTTTCAAATTATTCTTTGTGCAGACAATTTTAAATGCGCTTGTAATTCCGAAAACAATTATATTTGGTATGCAGATGAGATGACTTTCATATTGAATGGGAGAATTTCAGATGTATATAACCGAATATTCCAGTGATTTTACGTTCTGGAGGAGGAAGTTCTTATACTCGAAATAAATATATAATGCTGCTATAAAAACTTTACTCCCCATTTTAAAATTTTACGGTTCGCAGTCTGCGATAATTCTAATCATAGCAATAATATAAATGTCGGCATAATTAAAATTTAAGTCCTCGTTAAAAATAATTAAACCGATAATATTACTGTTGTCATTAATGAGGCATTAAATGTTGTACTACGAAAATGTTAAAAGGTTGCGTTTACCCTACTTCAGTGAATGTTGTTTTTAAGATTTTATTTAATTTATCACGAAGTAAATGTCACTGAACAGGCGAAAACTGTCAATGGTAAATCTCAAAGGTCAGGTAATATTTCATATTATATAAGCCGTGTCTAAACACCGAAGTAGAAAATCCCAGCAACTTACATGAATGTCAGATTATAATAAATTTTAACAAAGTATTTTTTCCAATTTACTCAGTGTCTGCAGCTTATATGTTTTATAAATGCTTTTACATTATTTAGATTATTGTCAAAATAACTTATAAATACCTATCTATATTACATACACAAGTTCTAAATGAAAATGTATCGTCAACAACAAATCAGTAAATTAATATTTTCAAGTTGGTTTTCGACTAAATCATGAGAATTAGTGAAAAGTTCAACAGAAAAGTAATGAGGCTTTCCAAAGTTTCAGGCTTTAGTTTGTTTACCACAGCGATATCTTGTAAGTATAACTCGATTTACAGAAACTCTTTTGGCAAAGTCAGGATATATTAACTTTTATCTTGAGTTTCATTGATTGCATTGCCGCTTTATACAATAAATATTTTTCATTGTCACAATTAGGGCATTTAAGTTATTCTTCTGTTTATTTGCAATATTTAACATATTTTGTAAAAAATTTGAATGTAAAGTAATTCAAAAAATTATTAATGATTCCAGCAATTCAACAGAAATTAAAGTCATGAAATATCATTTTACTGGGTCAGTTATTGTCAAAATTAATCAAGGGTAAACTGAACAGAATTCCAAGTACAATAAGTACCTAAGGACTGCGCAAGGATTAATCTATTCCATTAATTGTTGACATCGTTTGGAGGAGGATTCTAAGAATTAATTGTAATCACTTTTTTATTTTTTATATGATTCTCTTTTTTATTTATTTCTGTGATATTTTTTTTGTATCGAACTATAATAATTAATAGATAATAACCGTTAATATCGATTTGAAAAATTTCAATTTATTATTCAAGACCCATTTCCATTTGTATCTTTTATATAAATGTTGTTATGTAAATGCGATAATTCTTAATCAATCACAATGAATAAATATGTAGTATGTAGGCTCAAATAAAAATGTGGTACTAGATATATTTTTAATCAAATACGAAGTCAAGCATTAATATAGAATCACCTGGAGTAATTTGAATCAGTACGAAATCTAACAGTGTTGTATTAATTTCGCTGCTATTTATTTTAGCGCTACCAGCGTTTACTAATGAAGCTATAATAGTTTTAGCGTAAAAAACATGCACATCATTAAACAAAAACTCTGATTACGCTTCGTCGCAAAATTAACGTTTTAATGCAATGGTGAGGATTATTGATAGAAGATACAGCGTGGATAACTAGATTACAATCCATTTGGTTGATCAGCAGCGTCGGGGCGCTACGCGAGGTGACAACGGCGCGACGCCCCGCCGCGCCAAAGTGGTCATTTCCATTTCTGCGTAATCTGGGGATTACGCCGTTTTCATAACACCACTTTAAACTGATAACCGTATAGCGTGAAATTGTCATTGTTTCGCTGAAATGCTGTAAATAACACGATTAATAACAACTACTGACAGTAATGAACAGGGAGAATACATGTTTCCGTTTTTATGATAATCATGTTTTGTATTTTCAAGTTGCTGTTCCGCTAGTCTAGTAAAATAAGAATTGAAATAAGCTCATGGCTTATTTCAACAAATTTCAACAAATTTTTCAAATATCAAGTTGAATAAGAAAACGAGCTATATCTAAATGGTAGGAAGGGCAAGTACTTTATTGATCGATTTCTTTTCCAGTTGTTGTTATTCATCTGCTTGGTATCAAATTTAGCATCGGATGATAGGGGATTGGCCTTGTCTTTTCTTCCTCCAATCAACTTGTCAAAAACCTTTTCGGTTTTATATGTTGCTTGCATTTGTTTAATAGGTCCAACCATGTATGCAAGCCTTTCACATTTCATGATGTCCTAACTACATTAGATTCATTGAATAATTCCATTAGTTCTCTTTTTACAATGTCTGTGCTTCTTGTATCTTCATTACGTTTTTAATCATTTTCTTGCCTTTACTTCTGCTTATTCTAGCTCCTACTAACTCAATGTGCTGAGGCTATTTTCTACGTTTTAATCTTATACATCTGTGCTTTCCTAAAATGTATGTACCAGCTGACCCGTGAGGCCTCGATGTAGAAGATGTAAAGGAGATTTGCTTTGTAAATGACAATATGTTGGTGACATTTTGTAGTGTTATTAATGCCACTTATCAACGTCTAAAAGTTTTGTAAACTGGGTGCCCAGGTAAAAAAATAGGTTTTAGTACATATTCCAATTAACTGAAAAAAAAAGCAAGTATGATGCGCTGAGACTTCAATTGGCGATTCAAATTGCCGATAAAGAGGATAAAAATTGTAAAAAAGTATGAAGAAAGACGAGTAAGAATTTCGCATTTCATATCACACCATTTAGCAATTATTTCAACTGCCAAAAATATAGTGACTTTATGTGCTAGTTAGGGTGAAAAAAATAATAAAAAAAGTGGTAAAATCAGTAATATGTCCCGTAAGTGTTTATTTGCTATTTATCGTGTGAATTTTTTGAGTTGAAACATTTGAGGTTTTTTACTTAAATTTTGGACTAAAACTAAAGTAAGTGTGACGAACTGCAGAAAAAGTAATACCGTATTAGGGTTTCTGGTTTTCTGTTAAATAATTGTTATTTTTGTATAAGACTACTAAAAGAATGTATAGATAGCAACAAAATGGTTATAATAATATAAACGTGTTTACTACTATTAAATTATTACATGCTTTTTAAGTGAAAATACGTGAGGAATTCTTTCTCATATTAGGACCAAACTTATATCCTTGACTTTCTGGAATGACACCCATAAATACTCAGCAGTTTGTGTTGTGCTGATTTGTTTTAGATGCCATTTTAAAATATGTAAAATAAAGATGCACAAATACTACCATTTCGCTGTCAACGTTGCAATACCAAAAAGCCGATAAATTACAAAATCAAATCAATTTTCAATTGATAAACTCACTTTTTTAGTAATATATTTGTAGAAGGAATACCCGGTATATTTTTACATAATCTAAATAAAATGTTTTCTCATGATCTTGATAGTCTAGTAAAAATATTCACTATAAGATTTATTTGTGTCAATCCTATTAAGACAGTTCAAAAACGTAAATTATTTAGTGAAGTTTATTATTTGTTCACCTAATTTGACAAATAAACAATATATACGATTTAAATGATTATGACACATCATAATTGATAATTTCTAATACTTCCATCCATCTTTTGCCCCAATTATTAAAGTCTATTAGTTAAATAAATTCACAGTCAAATCTAAATTTAAATAGATAAGTGTTTCCTGTTAAAATAGTGTTTGCTGTATATTCATAAACCCAAAATGTATATCTTGAAAGGCGGGATTTGGAACCTTTGGTATGAAGATAAAACTGACGTAGTTTTCCACATACCACCAAAGCACTGTACTGCCACTTGACGCGCGTTTCGCCGACCAAGTTGGCATCATCTGGAGATGATTAAAACTGATCATGATGATTTTCAATCATCTCCAGATGATGCCAACTTGGTCGGCGAAACGCGCGTCGCGTGCAGCATAGTGTTTTGGTGTTAGGTATGTGGAAAACTACTTCAATGCCAAAATGTATAGAACACAAATATTTTGTGAGGATATATTAGATCTAGATTTTTAACAGCGATGTACACTCGAATTTATTTGTCTCGAAAATTGTCATCGCCATCCACATGCTTACATATTTATTTAGTAAAATTTGTCCACGTCTCGAGTGAATTATGCCAACCATTTATAACCTGTTATTACAAGGTACCTGTACTGTCACAAGCGACCATTTTTATCAAGTGAGATATATGGATATTAAGCTAATGAAATTGATAATAAATTATCTTTCCTTGGTCGTAAATAACGCAAATGATTGTTTCTCTTCTACCTCTATATCACATTTGATTTGCACCATCCATTGTTTCCAATTATTGGATCTGTATTATTTGTCGTCTATATTGCCACAAGATTTCCGTGTATACATATATTATAATTTACTTTAAAAGGCAAAGACGTATAAAGTTTTATCAAAAAACTAATCAAACTTTGAATGTTGCATGTAAGTAATAAAGTAAACAAAATTAATTATTAATAATAATAATACACAATCGTGTTCCGGTGGCTCGCGAGTTTTTTACCAGCTGGAAATTTACCGACATTTGTCAGCAGTTCTTTTTAATTAGAAGTTGGTAAAAATTAATGTAGATTATTGCAAGTACTTGAAACATGTGTTAAATATTATTTTTACATAGACGGTGCGTCGAGCAACATTTACCAATTCCACTGAAAATTGGTTACATCGTCGGTTAAGAAGTTGTAACACAGGGTGTGACAAATATAATATAGAAAAATGCAGACTTTATTCAGTAAAAGAAACGTTTGTGTTGTTCGATTCTTAATATAAAATTCGTCGTACGTCTTCATCTTGTACGTAAATCTGCGGTTGATTCTTTACATACTTGAGCTTTAGCAGATCCGGGTATAAATAATAAAAATCGAAACACGAGCGCATCCGCCTTTTTTAAAAATATGGTGAATTTTAAGTAATGCTTTTCTCATTCTCCGCAATAGTGATTAATAATATAATGAATACATATGTATATGCATTTATTGAGAAATTTGATTAAAAATGTAAGTTTTGCTCTTAATCCCATTGCAGTTTATGCTTTTTACACGAATATAATAATAAGCAGCTTACACTAAATCATTAGTATGCATTTTTATAATAAAAAAAAATTGAATGCGGAACCACCAGAAAACAATGTTGAGATAAATATGTTATCATGAATATACATGAAATATTTCTCTGGCCTTTGTAATCTACGTATTTAAATTATTAGGTACATAAATGTACTTAAATAATAGTTATATAATTCGAATATTCTTATATTGATTCTAAACTTAATTTGTGTCTTGTCAATCCTGATGGAATAATCGGTCAACACAAAAAACCAGGGTACAAAACTGGTGCACCAGCTTCAAATATAACTATAAGAATGGAAATGCGATTTCAGTCCTTTTCCTCCACTTTTTTTTTTTGTGATTTGGGTATTGTAACTGATTTTATATAAGTAGCGTTTGTAGACAATTCGCAGTTAGTTATACATTAAAACAGATTTTTGAGGGAGTACCTATCATATATGTAGCGATAACAAAGGATGGGACGTCAAAGTTAATATGCGTAAGTAAATAAATATCTAAATTGAAATAATCTTTGCTGTTAATCGATATAAAATGTGGAAAAATGAATGCAATGTGATAGGTCACTAAATATAATTGAATGTTAACATTGTCATTGATTAGTGGTCCAGGTTCACGTACCAGGTTTTGCGTCATATTTTTAATAAGATGTCTTCTTAAATTCTTTTATAGTTACATCTGTGATACTCTGTGTAACAGCAATAATAATATTAATTATTTTCTCTATAATATCAATTAATAAGTTTATTTTCTTCTTTTCAGAGATCAGAAAACGTTGACTTATCATTGAGCATACCACAATCGAATTTTCAATCTAACGGATACGACATGGGGGATCAAGTAAGTTAATCTTTTAATTCAAGAATTTATATACATAGTCTACTTTCAAATATTTATGTATACTCCGCGAAGTGCTTAAATTGATCACATAACTAAACGAAATAGTTTTATGGTTCTTTAAGCAAAGTTGATTCTTCTCGATTATTTTCCCTCTTTCTTTAAAGTAAATAAATTGAATTATAAAAAAATATTACAAAATTATCACTTTCTGTAGTCATAAGGATAAACGCGTTCTCCCAGAAGCCAGTTTATATGAAATATACTACGAGATTGACACAATTGACACTACATATTAAGTGTCCGAATAGGAAATAATCCCTTTTCTGATTAATGCTTCGGTGTTTCGAAAACCGATACAGAATCTTTACGTTTATCAGCCATAGTAAACACTAATCAAACCTTAATAAATAAACCAAAACAACTATTACTCTAAATCACAACACTTTCATTGAATATTTCTATATCAAAATGATTTGCGTCTGAAATCTTGATTTGGATTGTAAATGACGACTGCATTGATGAAGCGTATTATTGATTAGATTTACAAATAGAATCACTCTGTGTATTTTTACCAAATTTAGATAGAATTGCTCGAACATAATAATAATAATATCTCTACCCCTCATTCTAATCGCAAGGATTAGCCCGAAAGTCTGAGACTTGTGTGGGAGAGGGGGCGGCATATTATTATTTCGCGGGCCGCATTTGCGCCTCAGGAACGACTTACGTTGGTAGGCCCTAACCACCATTCAGTGCTGGAATGAGGGAAACCTGGAAAACCTCATTAGTTAGGGGGACAAGTCAAACATCAACTGATTTTAATCTCTCACATTAACACCAAGTTGACATTCTTCCCATCCTAGGCCATCACCAGGATAGTTGCCAGTCATCCCTGCGAATAAGCCTTCATAACATATGAGTGTCACTGGTTGCTCGGACAATCGATAATCGACATATTATGGTATGTACTAAAAATACAACTGTTGGAGGAAAATACTGTCATTGTAGGTGAAAAATTAATCCATTTTATAAAACTGATACTTTAAATTTTATGTTACGCCACCATATTCCATCTCCATATAGAAATGTGTTTGGTATTTGAAATATTTTGAAACTGTTTGTAAGCTTTGAAAACAAAATTTAATTTGCAAATGGTGTTTATCCGCTGAAAAGTTTTACATAATAAGTTTTTCCATTTCCCAGATCCAGAAGATACAGAGAAATACTCCAGAATTTATTGGACAACTTAAAACTTTTGATGTTTTTGGCCGTGGAAATTTATTAGTAGTTCTGGAAATCATGATAATGTTCGGAGAAATGAATCAAACATGAAAAGACTTTAATAAAAATGGAATTCAGATTGCATCTGAAATGTCATGGAGAATAAATTATGGCCGTTTATATCCGACACAGACTATAATAAATAACCTTTCCTTTGTTACATTAACGCCCGTAAAAGGTTTTAAATTTAATTTTATTAGTGTTAGGACGGAGAATTACATAAAATTGCGCCGTTATGTAAATTCCTTAAAACTCTTCTACTCCTAAATCTCCCCAAATAATAATATTTAAATCTCGAAATCCCTTTCAACTAAACGTTAATATCAAAGACGCATTTTTCACCGGGATCAATTATTTCCGAAATATGTTTCAGTCAATTTATTTCTAAGACGGAGTGGTATTTTCAAAAAGAATATGAACATGTATAAATTTATTAATTAATGTCAGTTTTTTAAGCTCCATGCCGTTATCGATTATAAATGATGCCCTCTCTTAACTTTTTATTTTTTATTTTGGAAGAAAATGTTAAATACAAAAGTTGTATAACTTGATGTTTTTTAATGAAGATATTTAAGCTTATATAGTGTGTTATGATAAACCGTTTCCAGGTAAACTTTTATTTCTTAAATGGAATACCATATATATTTATCCATTTTTGGGTGGATAGTTCTCTCACAAATACATTGATACATCTTTATGTTTGACCCTAGATTTTAGACAGGGGTCCCCCTATCTAAATTCTGGGTATATCTTCTGCTAATAAGAGAGAAATGTCCAAAAAGTGTAGGTACCAGAAGAGCAATCCGCCAATATTCATTGACCGTGGTCATGACCTGGGATGGTTTGGGGCCGAAGGGGATTATCGCTCTTTACCCTCCCCATCGCTGTAGGCCTGGACTGCCTCGTAGAGGTTGGACCCCATCCTTCACCAACCTCAATCACAAAAATTGATAGGTGTGGGCGATTTGTGAGCTCCTGGCTCTACCCTGCAGGCTGGGTAGGATCTTCTGGCGCTCTTCTGTCTTGTCTTCTTTCTTCGCCTGCATGTCTAACCCAAAGGGGGTAGACTGTCTCGGGCGAGGGCAGCAAGTGCTGCTCTCGTCCTGGGTGATGATTTGTGGTCAATAATTTCACATAAAGATTTGATTACTCAAAGAATTCATTTGTCTAACTCATTGCTCTCGTTGCAAATCCTTTTGAGTATTTTTGATATGATATGATCATGATAATTAAAGAGTATATTATTTCAAAAATTAAAAATTTTCGGTGTATAATTCTACTTAAAAAAATATGTGCGGTTCGCCACGGTTTTTAAAATCGTATATTTGCAGAAATTGTCTGCATAACTTTGGTCGTCAATTTTTCTTCCAAACTCAAAAACATAATAGCTGAGGTGGGGGGGCATTTATTATGCAAATTTAAATACAAAACATATACGGTATTTCAATATAAACTATTTTGGTACATCATGGTCAATTTGGTTGTAAAAATGAATTAAATTTGAATTAGAAATTGCCATTGTAAAATTTTCAGTAATATACAGGTTTGACCAATGACGTTTCAACGAAAACTTGACCCCTTCCCCATATTTATAAAACCGGAAAAAAAATAGAATTTGCCGAGACCCGTCGATTTCTGTTTTTGGGGGGGAGCATTTTTGACAGTCAAGGAGCATTTTTGATAGTCAAGCCAACTTGACAGGTTAGGGAGTAGGGGTTAGGGGGAGGGGATGAACATAAATTGGCTTGACTCTCAAAAATGCTCCCCCAAGAACAGAAATCGACGGGTCTCAGCAGCGAACTCAAGGGGGATCAAGTTTTCGTTGAAAGATCCTGTATATTTGTTCATTCAAGAGGACTCGGTTTGTTTTGAGAAGCTCGAATAGAGCCTCCCACGAAGACCTAAATAAGTAGGTGGATATATATTTAATATAGTTGTAGATACGGTAAATATCAATAAAGTTTCGTGCGCTGCAAAGAGACCGTCATTTTTTTTTTTTTTGTAGACTATGGACTCTTATGATGTAGTTTTATCATCATACCCCTTTTATTATTAGGGATAGAACCATCAACCATTATATTAATCTAACAGACGAATAGCCTAAAAAAACCTCCATTCTAAGAAAATAAGGGGATTGACTGCTTGACTACATCTTACATATGTAAGATGTATTTCCCGATTTTCCCATGTAAAATAAGGACCGGTAGTCAGCCTACACTAATATCCGTATTAATTATGTAAAAATTAGAATGTAACTTTCATTAAACATTTTATTTGTGATTATTCAGATTCTAAACTTCTAGTTAGCTAACCCACTTATAAAAAAGACGAATAGGTATATACATACCGACCCTAAATCATCGACTGAAGAAGACTAAATCACCGTCAAAGAGTAAAGACACTTAAGAAAATAGTTTTGAATAATTCCTTAATATTCATCGTTTACAATAAATTTTTATGATAAACTAATACATAAATAATTAATATTAATGCGTGTATACTGTGCACATTAACTTAAATAAAATATAAATATGTATGTTGTGGAAGTAACGGCCAACATCTTGAGCTGGCTGTTGTGTTATGGAGATATGAAAGTCACCTTGGGATTGGCCGTTGAACCATGCACCTCTGTCATATCAATCATCAGCCGTTGTAGAGCTGTAGTAGAATTATATGATGATGCTCTTTTAAATTGAGTCTAGCGATAGGTTCTGCCTTTTTACAGAGTCGGTAGGGGCGATTGGGGCAGGATATTCTCAGGTCACAGTTTTGTAACTTTTAGAAGTATTAGTTGAGTTTACTGCTTCTAAAAATGTGAATAATGTATGCTTAATTGCTAATTTTAACAAAAATGTAACAATTAAATAAAATAAACAAATAAGGGTTTCTCATTCAATCTTGCAAAGACTTAAAATACAGTGTATTATGAACACAGGATGTATATATCTATTTTCTGTTCAAAATGCTAGGAGAAATAATAAATAGTCGATATTTGCAAATTGTGATGATCTGGTAGATCAAATATTTTCTGTATGGTAGGTACTCTGAGAAAAAATTAAGTCAAGGTATTAAAATTGTTTGTTTTAAATTGGAACACGAACTACTCAACATGAAATACTGAACTTTTTATGACATTGACTTTTATTTTTAGTCAGCATAATTTATAGGTGCTTTAGGGCAGATACAATTAATGATATTTAAATTTAAACAAAGTGAATTAAACAACAGTCTGTAAAGAATGTAATAAGTTCACTAATTTGTCTGTTAAGTACTAAACTGCAGTAATTTATTATTCAGGCGTACTGGTTAATCTAGGTCAATTTACTTTGAGCATAATTTTTCACAGACATGTGCTTGACTATTTCGTCTAGTAGAATTGTAGAGATTGGGTACGTATTTACCTATTTAATGATAGCTTTACAAATGCTGTTTTGCATAATTGCACTAGATGTGATCGCTGAGACAGACAATAATCTACTTGGGAGATAAAAGCTATACAATTTTTTATTATTGACCGGTACAACGAGATTATCCCAATCTCCCCTAAAGAGTATCACCAGCGAATGAAATTTACCCTAAAGACAACTTGTGTGGTCTGAACATACACATTTC
Organism: Pogonocherus hispidulus; assembly: GCA_963924545.1. NCBI lineage: Eukaryota > Metazoa > Arthropoda > Insecta > Coleoptera > Cerambycidae > Pogonocherus > Pogonocherus hispidulus. The sequence goes on along the minus strand of OZ004696.1, from coordinate 14,666,689 downwards.
TGTCTCATTTAATACTATTTATCACGTTGTTTCTATTTTAAATTGAAGTTCTTATTGAGATACCATAAATGAATGACAAGTTTTACCCGAGTATAATTTATACATTAATGGAGTTCAGAAGATATTCGCAAGTTTACCTCCGATAGTAATAGGTATGTACTATTAAAATTCATAAATACGTATATCTGCTTATTTATAAAATAACGACAGATGATATTAGATATTAGTTCGATCTCTGTTGTATGTTGTTGTTTTCTATAAAACATAAATAATAACATAGTCCTGAATGCAGTAACGTTTAAATCAAACTTGTAAGAACTTGTAAGTTGTAAGAACTTAGAAAGGTCTGCGAATTTCTAATGAATAACTTAACTAGCACAAATCTCCATGAACTTGATTCACTATGATCGGATCAAATTTAAAATTTTGTTAAAAAACAGTTTGCAGTTTTCTAAAATTGAAAATTTTTATTTTTGGTTGGCAGTATTTAGTGTGCAAAGATTTTGAACTTTAGGTCTACTTTTAAATAATATTAATAACTAAGTCTTCAATATGGTATATTTTCCTACATCTTTTATCTAGTGTAGCTTCATAGATTTAGTAATAAAAACTACGTATAGCTTTAATTAAATTATTATAAGTTGCAAATTTTTTTTTATTATATATAGAAAATACCCCTTGAAGGGTATTTTACTGTTATTACAATCTGATCAAAGGGTGATCAATGAGTAATTTGGTTCTATCCTAATTTAACTAAAACTGAAAAGATTTTCAGGAAAAAGTTTATTATTAAAACTCATAGTGGATTTTTTGTTGTGAAACAAAATTCACCTGAATTGTTTTATACTAAAATAACGTAATTTGCCTTTATAAATTATAAACAATTTTCACTGGAAAAAATATTTATTTTCCATCATTGAATTTAGTAAAGTCAATTATTTTTTAATATTCTGATTTAAGCTGTGATAGCAAGACAGACACAAAAAATTAAAAACGAATAGTGGTTCAATATATTTTTTTTATAAACTGGATTAAGTAGTAGAAGTTCCAATGCAAGTAAAAAATCACTTCCGAGATCCCCTAAATTTCCATAGATGACGAAAGATTGGAACATTGTTGCACTTCATTCTTTTTTATGATGGATATTGCTCAGTTTTTTCTGACACATTAAGATATAAGATAAGATAAGACCCTTAGTCATCGAATTAATCAAAATTTGACATTTTATTTCGTAAGAAATTATTATATTAGAATATATTAGATTGGCCTCCATTTATATTGAGAATATTTCTCGAATTCAAAAATGTTTCCGACTTCCTCATCCTCATAACCCTGCTAGATTTTGAATTTACCAGCTCTCTACCAATCTATTTGAAAATATTCATCACGCCAAAATCTAACTGTTTCCGTTTCTCTTTGAACTTGACACCACTGGTAGTAGGTAACACACTAATTTTTGCAGCTGACTGCTTCTTTCTGTCTTGTTAAAATGTTATGAAATCTGACGACAGTGAATAATCGTGACCCCAACACATCAGGCTTTCTACATCATTTTGTGGTGAAATATCTTCAAATATACATGGTGAGTTAGTGACAAGTTTCAAAATCGATTATCTGTCAAAGGATTGGTTTTCAGCATAGAAAATCAAGAGGCAGGGTGTTCCAAAAAGGAGAGATTTACCATAACTTGTATTTTATAAATGGAATACACTGTGTATTTTTACATTATTTGGAAAGGAATATCCATCAAACCCTATATCAATGTAGTCGTGAGAGGACGTTTTATCCAAATCTGTAAAAATACACAGGGTGTTCTATTTAAAATATAGAGGAAAGTAGCCTAATTTCGGATAAGTTTGCTAAATCAGCCATATAATACGTAATTAAACAAAATTTTGGTATGACCTCATTTATTGTAATATATATTCACACAATTTTTGCATTGAGTAATAAAATTTAAGTAGATATGGAAAATAAAAATATAAACTAAAAAATGGCGAATTCGCCAGTTAGAAAATGGTATTCTAATTTCGGATAGGGTATCTGAAATTATTTCTTTTTTTCTAACATGTATTGCCCGTTTCATGTCAACGAGGTCCCACTGTTTGCTTTTACCACACACTTTGAGCATCTTTCTCTATCTAATAAAATTTTCTAACTAAAAAGTTTTAGTTTTCCTAATTTCGGATATCTGAAATTGGGTGCATTTTAGTATCCGAAATTAGGAGCAAATCTAGTTTTAACTTAAATTACTTTTTTTGTCAAAACTATGCGTGAAAATAACTTTTCTTTATAAACAACATACAACTATTATTATATCCTATGCTTATACCGAGGAATCTATCCAAAGTTTTAAAATGAGAATAAATATTAAAAACACCACTCCCAAAATATCAAACATAAAAATATCTGATACTCCGCTGCGCAAAAGAATTTGACAGTTCACCTATCGGGCGAAAACACAACTATTTATCATATATGATTCATATGCACCCAAATACGCACAACAGTAATGAAATTGCTTTTAACATAGCGATGACTTGTAGAATTATGGGTATCCAAAATGGGAACCTGTCCGAAATTAGGCTTCTTTCCTCTATAAGTTGTGGTAAACATCCTTTTTGGAACACCCTGTATAAATGTCAAAAAATTGGCCTTTCTCTGGATTTTTCATGGAAACCATTCATTTGACAGATTGCGAGGATGAAACTTTTCGTTGACTCGCCCTGTTACTGCGTTACTTTGAACGTTTTTTGAATGAGTAGATAAGTTTATTCTGAATGCATTTAGTTTGCTCCAATATTAACTGTGGTAGATCCCCTTCAGTGGAATGAATTAAAATTAATTTATCCCGAGACCTGCACCGATTTATCTGGAAATAAGAAGGGTTGTTTAAATTTCAGAACGTTTTCCTGGAATATAAGAAAGCACTTGCGGTAATGGTGCAACGGGAAATTATTCATTGTATTTAATTAGTAAAATAATAAATTCGTAACGAGTAATAAAAATGAGTAAGAGCTGATTTATAATGTTCATATAATTCTTCTTTATTTTCATACAAAGTTATGGCCCATATTTCTTCGCTGCCAAATAAATTACATACAACGGGTATTCAGCGCAACTCTATTAAAGTTAGTTCCATAGGTCACCACCGCTGCGGCGCTGTTGCAGATCCTGGATCTGGATACTACTTCTTTCCGCTCCCTCTAATGGAATGGAAAACATTAAATACTTATATAAACGGCCCCCGATAATTAAGTTATTTTTATAGGCTTTTTATGTGAGCTGGAAGGAAAAATGACAGAAGTAATTATTAGACATCGTTAAGTGTTCTAATCCTTAATTAACAGGCTACATTTTGTTTTACATTGAGAAAATATGTCTGAGTAGGTCAGATATCTATAATTAAGATATCTTATAATTATTAGTGAGTGGGCAAATGTATTAATGTAATTTCACAATACCTATAAAACAGAAACACAGAAGGTCATGCAATAGTTAATATTTGAGGATAAACAGATGCATTAACACGTCCCAAGTAGTATTTAAGGGAATTTTGATCATATGATAAATGATTATTATTTAAACGAGAATAAATATAATTTATATCATTAGTATTATTATGTTGTAATATTTTTTTTATAAATAAGCTCATTATAAACAAATTTCAAATTACGTAATTCAATAATGATTCTATATAAAATCCAATATCAATGTCGTAACTATGCAAAACAGAAAAAACAATTGAAAAAAGTCGCGGCTTTAAGAGAATAATAAGAAATAACAATATTTTTTAAATAATAAACTTTTTGAATCAGAACTGTGAGCGATTCGGTTCTAGCTTCAGGAATTTTCTAGGGCCGGTTTTACAAAATTACAAATTTTAATCAACAGTTAAGTGATAGAATGTAAGTTTAAAATGTGAAGTTCTTTAGCATTTTATCTATAATTTTTCAGATTGTAAACTTATATAGTTAGTCAACTATATAAGTTAAGCTATTATTATTATTATTAGCTCCTAGGGCTATCTGTACCCCAAGAACAAGTCCGCTCTTGTTCAGGAGGTGTTGTTGGAACTGTTAGCTGGACAAAAATCAAATATCAGATTGTGATGAAAAAGTGACGAACAATGTTGACTTGAGATCGAAGGATCTGAGCCATTCATATGAATTACTGACAAGGGGGTTTACGAACTCTTAAAATGGACTAAATGGTATGTTATAGACAGACTACTGCGTATAAAGGGTTTATCAAAACTAGGATTAATTGTTTATTGAACTGTAGTCGACGGATTCTAAATCAACTAAGACGAAGTCCTAACTGAACGCTGTACACTTAGAAGACACCGGTATTTCATAATAGATGAGGATTCTAGGTGTTAGGAATGTGGAGAAAACAGCATAGTGGGACACTGTGCTGCTGTAACAGTTGCAGAGGGAGGATATTAAATCCCTTGCATGAATGGGTGTCCTAGTATTCATTGCAGAATCAGGTCCGATGAGGGTGAAAAAACGGAGGGTAGGTTGAAGGACGGTAGAGATAGTCAGAAAAGATCCGTTAATGGCCTACTTGCCAAGATTCAACCTCCCCAATACCATTACTTTGATTTTTATTGTATGTGAACGTTTACTGTTATTTTTCTTTACCTTTTTATCAGTGGTTTTGTATCATCAACGTAAATACTTCCATAATGAAAAAGTGCCCTTTCATCAACCTGCATATCGATATCTAATTTAGTGCCAGAAATTATTCAAACGTATTGCAGTTGAGTTAATAATGCATTAACTAGTTATAACTGCACTTCTAATTATGTCCAAATAATTAAGTTGGTAAGCAAAACGATAATTGTTAAAGATACTGTATTTTGGCCCTTTGTTAAAAAAAGTTGCATTAATTACTGGACTAGATAAAAACACGGCTAACACGTGGGGTTGTTGTCTTCACTTTGCGCTTTTTAAATAGAAAAAGAATTTCAAATGATTGAAAAGACATCGTGGATACTTAATTAATATTACTAAAACAAACAAGTATTTTGAAATATGACAAAATATAAAGCTTATCTGCGAATATTTGTATCATATAGAACCCCTCAAGATTGGGTTATTCTAGTACCTAGGTATATTTTATTATGAAAAACTAGAAATTAGTATTTAAAATAAGTGAATGTAGCAATCCTGTGATCTGCAGAAGAAACTATAAAGGTGTTGATAGACCAATAAAAATGAATAAATGAAAAAATGAATGGTATTATAATAATAATAATAATAATAGGTTTATTGCCCAACAGATACAAATATCCAATAATAGGACAAATTTACAAAAATAATGAAAAAGAACAAAAATAAGTAATACTTATCAAAGTATACAATATCAAAAAGATGATTGACTAAAGTAAACTAAATAATAATAACAAATCATTTTCCACTGCAATATATTAGGTATATACTTATTACTGTTTAAATCTAATGAAAAATACAAAACAAAGCAATAAAAGAAAGCACAAAACAGAACATAGAACAAAACCAAATAGGAATGAATAGAAAAACCCACAAGGCAGATATATGTCCTCCTGCGTCACAAATTGACGCTCTGGACAGGAGCGTCACAAGGGTGTATTTGTACACCTTCTTCGCTGTAGGCTGTAGCTACCCAGCCTTTACTCATAAGCGAGTAGAAGGTCCGTCTGGACCTTCCACCACACAAAACCAGTGGACGGTGGCGTCCAATGGCAAAAAACCCCGAGCATAAACCGAAACCGAATTAAGAGCGTCACAAATTGGCCGTATTGAGCGGAGAAAGAAAGAAAGGACGAGATTGCTTACTAGTCAGTAAAATAGAGCTGTGTCATATCAGTCATGTTCAGGAAGTAACAGGGCAATTTAATTAGGAAAGTTGTAGAATCGGAAGTGACTACCTACAGGAAAAAAGAAGATGAGCAAAGTTGGGTAGAATGAAAGTAGAATAAAGTCCTCTTGTTTCAATTTTATCTTGTCTCTTCTGTTATCATTTCCTCTGTCTTGTTTTACTCCTGTAGAATCCAGAGGAAGTGAGGCAATTCGCGATAAGTGTAAAAAAATATCAAATTACAATAGAGATTCATATCTGATATAAAAGGATTAAGAACTGTCAAAATAACTTTGTCTCTGATTTGCGTCGTTAATATGGGTATATTATTGCTAAAGAAAACTACTTCTAATTGAAAATCCCAAGAGTGCAGTTATTTTAAATATATACTTGTATATAAATGTCCACTATTATTTCAGTTTACGAGTCTAAGCGTTAAAATAAATATAATTAACGGAAAAGTTTATCATATAAATTAGACACTTAAAAGGATGCATTAATTGATCAATAGAAATATCTTTTAATTAGTTCAGGCACAGACTTGAACTGAAAGGAAATGTGCTGCCGTATCGGAAACTTAAAAATAAGAAGGAACTGATGGCTGTGCCATGTTATGGACGCTTGCAGGCATATATAGATAGTAAAATAGTTATGTCTTAATAAATTCGAATTTATGTGATGAGAAGTTAATATAGTATCTACATTCTTTCCTGTTTTACTAAAAGCTATGAATATGAATTTGTCTGTAAAGATAAAATGGCATACCATTTATTTAATTCAAAATTAACATCTGGTCTACAACTGTAAAATAAGAATTGCAATATAAAGAATGTTAGTGCTATAAAATTTAAGTGGCAGAAGTAAAAGTAACTTGAATTTTCTTATTTTATTTGTGTAGAGTTGGTCTACAACTACCAATAAATTTCTTACTTTAAATGTGCACAAATAAGATACGGAATCTAAGATATTTAAAGATCGAAATTATTGGTATTGAAATTGTAATTTAGCAGATATTCTGAAGATACATTTCTTCATAGAATTGTAGATGAAGCATTAGCTATTTTATGTTTGTTTGAATTATCCTCTTCATTTTCTATATAATTTAGTTTTCTTACCGGTTGCTGGTAAGGTAATATTGTATATTGCGTTTTGTATTGTAAGTATTACTGATTCTCGTTTAAGGCACTACATACCTGAAAAGTAAACATATTTCCACAATCAAGCCATCTTTATAAATAGATCATACTTAGTACATTTCATACTTTAAAAATATGTTTTCCTGTTAAACTAAATGCATTATAGTTCTAATTCTATATTATACTTGTTAAAATAGAATGTATATTTCATTAAGATAGTATATATTTTCACAGTAAATACAATATCATGACGGTGTTGAACGTAGTGTCATCGTTTGGAAACGAAACTTTATTGCTAGCGTCTTCACTCGGGTCTGCGTGTTTATAACAGAAAGAACTATTTCATCGAAAGAAATTTGGTCAAAATAGTTATCATAAACTTTCAATTCTTTTGTTCCTTCTGTCTACTAATGTTTAATACAAACAACAAATGACTTCCTCCTTGGTGTCGGCAACTGTTCAGCAATTTTCTCTTTAGATTCTAAATTATTGTTCCCCCTGAAAACAACTTTTTCGAGACTGGTGCAAATCAAACAAAATTTCATAGTAAAACTTCAGTTTAATTTCTTGTACACTTTTCTTTCGGTAACTTTGTTTCTGCAAATCCGGAATGAATTGGGAAAACACAAACTAGTCCCTAAGTTTTACTTAGTTTTAAACTTGTTCTTCCATTTCCTAGATCGCGTTAGGGTAAACTTTTTAATTAGTTTCGTATCGTTGTTGCAGACGTTTCATACGCCCAGTTTCGGGGACGAGGAGTTCGACATTCCCGCCATCAACCCCCAGCAACAACAGCAACAGGGCCATTCGGATCAGCAACATTATCAGCCTCCTATGCAGGTGAGATTACAACCAAGCTAACTTTTTTTAACATAAATATAAATTCATTCAATACAGGGGGCGCCAGAATATTTTTTTATATATTACGCGAGCGTGGCTGAAATTAAATTCAATGACCAGATGTCAAAATCTAGAGGATATAGGCAAATTGTAGTTATTTAAAAATATAAAAATTAAATGAACATATAACAAATGCTTTTCCCAAACTAACAAATAGTCATTGCTCTCTACGTAGGGAGTTATTTCAAAATAAATATAAATATAAGGCATGTCATACATATAAAGAAATCTGGCCATGGTAAAGGCTTATTGCTCATCTGCAGAAAATTTTGCTAATAGAAAAGTATTGAATAATAAATAGAAAATATCTACTCAAAAATTCACTGGTATTGTTTCGGCTATCATAGTATTATCGATCTATCAGATTATTCAAAAACTCATATAACTAATAAAAGATTTATTAAAATTTGTTATAATATTTCCGTCCGATATATTACATCATATATGATTGGGTGTTCAGTCTACACCAACGGTTACACACATACGATATAATGATAATTAAAAAATGATGTATGATATAAATAAACACAACAAAAAGTATAGGAATAGGTGCATATATCTATGTTTGCCATACGCATAAAATAATTCTGATTAAAATTCGTTGATTACATTCTATTTCACATACCTTTTATTTTTGTATTTATCTCATCAAATAGCTCATTGCATCACCTGACAGCACATTATCCTTCATTCATTAAATTCAAACCAATTTCCTAACGTTGCGCATAGCATTCAACGCGTTTTTATTGCCATATTTGTGAATGTTTACTTTTTGGGTATCTATGTATGTCAGAGAAAATAGTCAAATATATTTTCATATTAATGCATTATTACGATCTAAAGAAGTATTGTCTTTTTTTTATTATATTTTTGTTATTGTTCCAGGGCATGCAGCAGATGAACCAACAAATGAATCAGCAGCAAGACGCCATGGGAATGCATGACCCTACAGGAGGCTACCAGCAGCCCCTGTACCTATCCGGCCCGGATCATGGAATGGTCAACTCTTCCTACCACAGCCCTCAACCCAATTACACCATGAGTCCCAGCCAGCAGCAGCAGCACAACAATCAGTTGCTGATGATCCAGCAGCAGCAGCAACACCAGCAACATCAGCAAATGATGATGAGTCATGGCCAGCCTCCTCCCGGGGCTATGGGGCAATATGGCACGTCACCCCAACATCCGCAGGGGAGGGGAAACAGCCCCCCTGCTCCCGGTCAGGAACCCACCACTAGTGAAGATAGCGATGATAGCACTCCACATCCTGCCATGGTAAGTCACAAGTTATTTAGAACCAACTGTGGCACGACTTTTAAGATGGGCTGCCGATCAAGAAAATCTGGACAGGTACTACAGTTGAACCTAATAATCAATATTACTTAATTTTAAACAAGGTTTTTTTCTCCTTTACTTTAACAAAATTTAGAAAATGTGACTATTTTTAGACGTAGTTTCATCATATTGAGTTGATATTTTAAAGATTCTTAACTGTAAACAATTTATATTTTTTTCTTGCTAAGAAATGTGCATTCAGTGCAGTATCAAATATCTATCTACTGCTGCATGTGCAAAGTAATATGTAACGTAACATTCTCTCTTCATTAACGGTCAGTCAGTGTAGTGCGTCTGATATATGTTTGTATAGCACGCAGATAAATGTTCTTATGTAAGTGAAATTATATTTTTTATATGTATAGAAAATTGTTTTGTCTCCCCTTATGTTTGTTAATATTCAGTAACCCATCTATTACGACTTCGCAACTGTCTACTACCAAACTGAAAACAGTAATAAAGAATATAGGAACTAGAGTGTCTGGAACTGAAAAAACATTATTCATTCATGAAGTACCTACTTATATAACTAAATACTGCTTGAATTATTTAAGGTTTTAATATCTTCTTCAGTTTAGGATTTTTCATTGAGAATTTTAGTCATTGTGTTAATAGTGAAATTATCTTATTAAAATATATTATTAGATAATGGATTCCATAAATATGTACTGAAGGTGAACTGTTGATATTCCTCTCATCATTTTCTCCGTTATTTTCATAGTTACAAAAAAACACTTCACATAAAAATTGTACAAGCTCGTTTGAAGTTTTTTAGGATATAGGATGTTCAGGAAAGCATGGTATACTGAAGTTTTCTTACAGCTTGCTACTATTCCACCCCAATATTTTCATACGTTTCAGAATGTACCTAACTACAAAATAGAGAAATAGACATATACGCCAAAAGATCAGTTAGGGGTTGTTTTTTCAAACAGAGTTTTTCCTAGCCAAAAAACAATACAAGTTTTTTGTTAACATTTCGGTATTCAATAACGGATAACAATAATGGAAATTGTATTCCACTGTTATCAAAATAGAATCTCCGACTTTCTTAATCAGAAAGTGCAAAGGTTTTGTCAGGTGTCATGACTAATAATTTTTATTTACATATCTACCTCCATAGGACAATGTTTTTTGAAAATATTTACCCTGTGGTTGCCCCCCTTCTCTTTAAACGAAGACAACCAATAAGCATCTGCCTACATTTAAGGAAATTTGAACCAATTCCTTTATTTTTATATAGATTGAATCATAGCCCATGTCTAGAGCACACTGCGTCCTGTGATTGTTTTTATTAAAATTATTAGGTTTTTTATGAAATACCCTATATTGTATTTTATTTTTTAATAAGACATTATTTCGGTATTATATAGATAAATAGTGGTGGATAAGTAGGTACATCATCAACAATAAAGGACATAATGGACATTATCTTCTCTTCTCATGGTTCATAGCCATGAACTAGTAATTTTTGTAACAAATTCATATTCTTATTACGTAGCCTTAAATATCTGCCTTATTATTAGAGGGACCCATACACTCCTCTGTAAATAATTTGACAAAAAAACATAATTTTCCATAATGTTATACTTCATTTTGAAAAAAAAAATAAATAAATAAAATTTTACTCTACCATGTTCTTTTAAAAATGTTTCATATAAGGTGTAGTAATCTCTGATATAAGTGTCTGTACTCATTTAAAAATCTTCACATTCTCTAATACAACGTTTATATGAACCATTTTTTTTAAACTGAAAATAAGATAGAAAATTGAGAGTAGGAATCTCCAAGATTCACGCAGTACATTGAAGATGTCCGTATACCGCTAGTGGTTTAATATACAGGGTGTTAGTTAAACATGCGGCAAAAATTCAAGAGGTTATTCCTTGGACTATTCTAAGGATATTTTATCCTTTGATGATTTTTGAAAAAGCGCTTTGTTGCGAAGATATAGGGAGAAAAAAATTTTTAACAAATCCAATTTTGATATTTTTCACATTATTAATGTAGGTGAAATAAAAGTATGGCGTACTACACTGGACGTATCAAGTAAAAGACATGTAAGAATAAAGTAGTTGTTTTTTCTTACCAACATCCGTGATACTTCGGAGTAATTATTTTGTATGTTTTTGTATGTTGTGTTTTTGTACTTTGTATGTGTCGCATTTGTTAAGATTGATTGACGTTTGGCTAGTTGACGTGTAGGTAAACGGTTGTTAGTGAAGTCCTCTATCATGGCTCGCTATACGAGGTGTACCTCACGTATCCCCGGCGTAGTCGTCATGGCTGGGTCGAGTAGTAGTGGACAAAATGCCCTCTCTATGTTAAAGTGTAAAAAATGTGGAAAAAATGTTTTGAAAAATCATTTAAAGTGTATTAAATGTGCAAGCATGTTTCACATTAGCTGTGCAAAAAGTTTAAAACATATAAAAGTTATTAGTGACTCGGAAATAAACTGCTGTGATAAGGAAGAAAGTGGTGACAGCAGTGATGCATGTTTTGATGCTATAGAAGAGTCACTAGGAGACAGTAAGATGGATGTTAACATCTTTAAATATATAATTAATCAAAAGAATACTCTTATCAACGAGTTGTACGATAAAATTAAAGTTCTAAATAATCACATTGAGCTATTAACAAAATATAACACTCTGGAAATAAACCTGAAAGAATCCGAACAAAAAACGATAGCTTCGACAGTGGAGCCGTTAAAAGCGATTGAAAAACCCTTTAATAATAAAAAGGTTTTTGTTGACACCCAGACAGCTAATGATGGGATAAATAAACAAACAAATAACAGACAGAAAAAAGTCACACAAAAACAGTTGTCAAGTAATTTAATCAATGTTGAACAACAATTGAAATGTGATAGATATATTAATTTAAATAGAGATATGATAAATACGGACAAACCATTAGGTCATGCGATAACGATGTGTCCAAAAGATACTGATCAGGAAAATAGCTGGAGACAAGCTCCCAAGCAAAAACGTAATCATTATGTTATCACTGGTAATAATGTGACGGATAATATAAAAGTCAAGGGTGTTCCCAGGATGACCGCATTACATGTCTATAGGATGAAGACGGACACTACAGAAGAAGATTTGTGCAACTTGCTAAGAGGTGATTTTCCCGAGGTTTCCTGCGAGGCTATAGTTGCTAAGTACCCTCATCTTTATTCGTCATTTAAGGTAAACATTTTTGAGTCCAACTTTAAAAAAGCAATGGATCCTGATAAATGGCCATATGGTGCATGTGTGCAGCGTTTTTTAGAGATTCGATCAGCGGACAAGAAAAACTCCGACAAGTGACTTGTTTGCAACCGAATATTTTGCTGTTAAATGTTTGTAGTTTAAATTGTGAAAAGGTCAACTACTTGGAAATCGAGCTGGCTAATTGTATTAGTATTAATTTTCTGTGTCTCACTGAGACTCATGCTAATTTAGACTCAATTTATGCTAAAAATGTTGCGGATTTTTCATTAAGCAGCTACTATTGTAGAACAATAAATGAAAAGGGAGGTGTTGCTATATTGTCTAGGTCTACCATAAGTGTTACTGAAATAGACTTAAATAAATTTTGTCAAGAGAAACATATAGAAATCTGTGGGGTTATGTACAAGGAAAACAATAATATGTTCATAATTTTAACATGTTATAGGTCTCCTAAAGGAGATATAAATATTTTTTTTGATGTTATTTATGAGGTACTTGAATATGTATTTCAACCAAATATCCGTATAATTTTAAATGGAGATTTTAATTTAGATTCATCTGTTGATTCTAAGTGTAAGAGGGAATTTGATTATTTATCAGGGTTGTTGTCTAGTTTTAGTTTAAAACCATTGGTGAAATGGCCCACCCGTGTAACGGAACATACCTCAACCATAATAGATCAAGTTTTTTCTAATATTTTGGATGGAACTATTTATGTGGAAGATAATGTCGTATCAGATCACAGAACTGTATTTTTTGAAATCAATTCCAAATGTGATGACTATTCCTCATTATATTACAAAAGACAGATTAATGACTACTCTATTGCCAATTTATATTCTGCATTACAGTCAGAAAGTTGGGAAGAGGTATATACATCACAGAGCTTAAATGAGGGTTATAAAACCTTCTTTGAGATTTTTCAATATTATTTTGACAAATACTTCCCATTGAGGAAAAGCAATATATATAAATATAAAAAATCATGGGTCAATAATGATGTCAGACAGTCGGCTGCTAAGTTAAAAGACTTACATAGAATGAAAAACGTATATCCGGAACTAGATATGGTCTATAAAATTGCAAAAAAGAGACATAACGAATTGTTGCGGGAAACAAAAAAACAATTCTATCAAAATAAAATAATTAATGCTGAAAATATGGTTAAAGCTAGCTGGAACGTGGTGTCGGAATTATCTGGTAAAAATAAGAAACGCACCAATATTGCCCTTATTCATAATAATACGGTTATTGATGAACCAGAGCAAGTAGCCTCAGTTTTTAACGAGTTTTTTATTAATACTCCAGTTGATATAGTAAATAGAATTACTGATAACACAGTGCCTATCGTCGGTATAAATAATTTTCAACAGTCCCTTTTTCTGCAACCTTATGTAAGCCAGGAATTATTACAGCTGTTAAAATGTAAATTAAAAAATAAATCATCCTCTGGCTTTGATGAGATTCCATCTTCTGTTTTAAGCAAAATATTGCAAGTAATAATAAGTCCCCTGACACATTTAATCAATTGGTCATTTAATACGGGTGTTTTTCCAAATTGCTTAAAGTTGGGTAAAATAGTGCCTATATACAAAAAAAATGATCCGAACTTTGTTGGTAACTATAGGCCGGTTACCCTTTCTTCTACTTTTTCTTTTGTTTTTGAATACGCTTATTTTAATCGTTTGATGCCTTTTTTGGATAATAATAATATTATTACGGTCAGACAGCATGGTTTTCGCGCGGGTAGGTCAACAAATACGGCTATGCTCGAATTTTATCAAAAACTAATTGAATGCATTGAAAATGAGGAATGCCCCGTAGGTATTTTTTGTGACCTTTCCAGAGCATTTGACTGTGTTAATCAGGATAAATTATTGGCAAAATTATATGCATACGGTATACGGGGCGTGGCGCAGGATTGGATTTCCTCGTTTTTAAAAGATAGGAAACAATTTGTGAGTTTGACCCATTATAGTGACCATGGTGGTTTAAATAAAAATTTTAACTCAGTTTGTAAGGAGGTTAAAATGGGGGTCCCTCAAGGGTCTGTTCTGGGTCCGATACTCTTCCTTTTATATACAAATGAACTGGATACTTTGACTCCTGATATGTCTATTACTATGTATGCCGACGATCAATCCATTATTATCTCGGAAAAAACTGATAAAACTGTAGAGCTTAAGTGTAACAAGGTTTTGGACATTTTAAACAACTGGTATGCTTTTTACAAACAACACTGTAATGCAGATAAAACTAATTATATAAGATTTCATAACCGACAGAAAATATGTAATTCCTTAAATATAAAAATTGGAGAACGTAGTTTAACTAATACTACATCAATAAAATTTTTAGGAATAGTTATAGATGAATGTCTACAGTGGAAGCTACATTGTGATCAGTTAATTAATAAATTAAATTCTACATTATATTTAATTCGTAATATGAAATTAGTCTTAACCAAAGAACAGCTTCGTAACATATACTTTGGTTTAGTGGAGTCTAGGTTGAGATATGGTTTGTGCCTGTGGGGCCCTTCGGCCTCATTTTTGAATGTTTTTATTGCGCAAAAAAGAATTTTAAGGTGTATGGCTGGTGTTGTTAGCACTGTATCATGCAGGAATATTTTTAAGGAGTATAGAATATTGACATTGTGTGGTCTACTCATATATGAACTTTCGGTATATGTTTATACGAATAAGAATAAATTTTTCAAGATTAGTGATATTCATCACGTTAACACGCGACAAAATGATAAATTTCATATACCATTTTTTAAATATAAAGTTTCAATGAACTCACCTTCATGCCTTGGTCTTAAGATTTTTAACAATTTAGGTGTCCAAATACAAAGTGCAAAAAATGTGACAGTTTTTAAGTTAGTGTTGAAAAATTATTTACTTGATAGTTGTTTTTACACGCTTGACGAATTTTTTATGCCGTAGTTTGGGTATGTGTTGTAAATAATCATATTTTTGTTTGTTTTTGTTGTTACTGTTGTTTGTATTATACTTGAATGTCTGTCTATGAGTCGCAAATAATTGTTGTTTATTTATCTGTATCTGAATTTTAACGTAAGGTACCTACTACGTGTTTCAGGTATCTGTTCTGTAATTTTTTAATGTTTTAATTTGACTTAATCCTATACAATTTTGTATTGTCCAAAGGAAATAAAGTTTTTCTATTCTATTTCTATTTCTATTTCTTGAACTCCCTGGATTATTTCCTATGGAGCCATCTAAAGTCAATAGTTTATACTAGCCCAGTGGAAGATGTGAACGATTTAAGAGATCGGATAATTGCTGGGTGTAACTCAATAAGAAGCGGCCCTGGTGTTTTTGAAAGAGTTCGGAAGTCTATGAGGAGAAGATTGGATAGCATCCGAGCTAGAAGTAGCCATTTTAAACAATTCTTGTAGGTTCAGAAATGTTACATGTAATTTTTAGTAATAAATTGTTATTTGTTGAAAATTTTTTTGGCCAAAAAAAAACAAAGCAACAAAGCGCAACAAAGCGCTTTTTCAAAAATCATCAAAGGATAAAATATCCTTAGAATAGTTAGAATATCCTTAGAAAATATCTCCCCAAGGAATAACCTCTTGAATTTTTGCCGAATGTTTAACTACCATCCTGTATATAGTAAATAGTTTATTCTGTAACATATAAAACAGTTCCTCTACTGTTCTAACAAATTACGAAATATGATTCACTCTGTACACCATGAAAATTATTTATTACTATTACATCGTAACAATAAACAACAACTAGCTTGACAGACGTGCTAAATAATGTTTATTAACCAATTTATCGTTATTAACATCTTTTGTCACATTAAACTGCTAAACGGTTGCTTCAATATACCACATGCAAATCATACAAATAACACATTACTTTACAGTAACCAGTAATATTGCATTTATTTCTTCAGCTGTATAATTAAATTATTTTAAAAGCATTACAAATATATTTCAATCGTTGAAGACATTCCCCTTTCGATTCATATAACAGTGAAAACAACATATTCCTTAACGAGTTTTTTTATGTAGGTCCCTTTGTTAAAAATAATGATTCGACCAAATGTTTGTCTCATTTGAGGTCACGACCATCAACTTTTTAAGTAGTTTCAGAGCACAGTCATCCGAGATGAAAGTTTTACATCATCATTTTTATATTTTATTGAGAAGAATTTTTATTAGCGATGTTATCTTTTATTACTTCATTAAATTCATAGAAAATTACGAAATTGGTAGGAATTTTCGAGGAAATTTATGTTTACATAAAACTACAAATTTAAATTAGGTAGTGCGGGGACATTTATTGAGAGTCAAATATTCGATATGCTAATCATCGTGCTGAATAAAAAAAAATGTATTAATTGGTTAATCGGTAATAAATGTCTCTATTTCACTAATTTCCGTCCAAAATTTCCAAGTAGTTCGTTGAAAATTAGCCTTAGTAGGCGTAAGGCATAAGTTATCTTACCACAGATAATATCTGAATATTGTTGACTAAAGAATTCTTCAGCTGCAAAGATAAAAATCAGTTTATGTAAAATATTGTAGATTGTATTTTACAACTTTTATACAAAATGCAATAAAAAGGACAATTATTTCATCAGTAGAAGAGATGACAAAACGATTGTATTTATTTGCATCACATATGTAATAGTAAATGTTAAAGTACTGTCACATATACTGCAAAGTATTTCAAATTAATAAATTTAATGCAGAAATAGTAAAAATAGTAAACAAAATGTAACTACACTTCCGAAAAACTGGCTTTTCTCTCGAGGTGTCAGTATCATATTTAAATAAAATTAATGTTTGAGAATTGTGAATTTTATCATTTGTTTTCATGAACATGTTTAGTAATTAGTAAGGATTTCTCATTTCTACAATACAATAAGAGCCCCCCCCCCCTCTCTATAATTATTTACGTTTTATTTTTTACATGCTGGAACTTTTGATGACAAATAGTTAAGTGAAACTGTATATTGAAAATGTTTAATTCTTTATTGTTTTCAGTTTTACTGATATTCGTATTATATTATAAGTGAATTTATGGAAATAACACGCAACTGAAATAAAGCAATTGCTGTTCCAGTTGCGTGGTTCAGTTCTTCTTTCTTTTGGTACCTACGTTTGATGTTCTAGTTCTTGAATATCAGAACTAATAAATAATAAATGACGTTAAAGTCAAATAATTCTGAAGAAATTTATGGAAATTGATACCTTTAAATTTTATTAAAAGAAATTTGAATGTACAAATTTTAGTTCATCCGTTTATACAATTTAGCGATTGGTGCCTAAGTAAAACTGTTAAAATTCAAACATTTGGAAATCGTACATCATATTTTCTTTCTCTTTTCTAGTAAAAATAACTAGGTATTTCAGTGTCCAAATGAGAACATAAAAAAGCATAATTAATATTAAAAAAACACAATAAGCAAAAAGTCGTCTAACCATTTAAACAAAAGTTCTAATAAATGTTAAAAAAATTCATAGTGTAGTTCGCAAAATTTATAAAACTGGTTAAAAAGATAGCCGACGGTTTTTTCTTTGCAAATTTATTTTCAGTATTTTTAACATTATGCTAGTATAAATTGAACATATTTTATATGTATAAGGCATAAAACATTATATTCACTCACGGGAGATCAAAGTACAAGGTGGCCCGTTTAACATGGGCTTTCTAGAAATGTAACAATATACAGGGTGTTCCATTTGAAAAAATCGTGAGAATTTATGGTTTTCGAAATGTGGCAACACGGTAACTTTTTTTTTATAAACTGAATATTGAGTAATTACATAATAAAGTCAATAAAATTAGAAATCTTTTGGCGCAAGTTAATGCTCAAAAACTTAATTATTAACTTTTCTAGCACGATTTTAATATGGGCTATTTCCTGAAGATAATTCTCAATAACTCCGAAATATATATCATTGAACTTGTCTTTAGAAGGGCTTTCTGAAAATGTAATAATAATATAGGGTGTGCTATTTAAAAAAAAGGAACTTTAGTTCATCGCCCTGTATATAAACAGGTTATAAATTTGAAAATTTTAAAAAATTGAAGATAACTTTGAAAAAAACAATTTCATATAATTTTTTTTCCATGGGACTTATAGTTTCTGAGATAAGGTATAGGCCCATATTAAACGGGCCACCTTGTACATTTATCTTTATATGCTCTCTCAGATATCACTTAGGATGGCTATGTTAAGTTTGCTCATACTTGAACCATAGAAAGAGTACCTACTCTATTTTAAGATCTAAATAAAAATATTCATGCCATTGCAAATTTTTTTCGTAATCCAATTTCTATGATATTTGATGATATTTTACCTCTACTTTGGGGATAGTCTCATTAAAACTGAACTATTATTATCACGACAATGATCTTCTATCCAACCAGTTGGCAAAAGAGCATTACTTGTTTAAAATGTGCATCTTATTTGTGTCGTAATAGATTTAGCAGTGCAAGATAAGTTATTTTTAGTCAGTTAATTGCAAGCCTACTCGGCCTTGTCTGCGTATAGCGGACAGGCGTTTGTTCCTTCGGCAAAATAGAGGAGACACGCAAACAGAAAAGAAAAACTACAGCCGATTTTGTAAATAATTCTAAATTAAAGTGTTTCTTGTGTCGCTTTAAGGGGATCTTTGTCTTTTTGTTTGCAGATAACGGCGATGAAGCGACCGTCTCCCGAACCGGCCGATCAGACGTTAACGAAGACACAAAAGAAACCGAAAGTACAAAAGAAGAAAAAGAAGAGGGACCCTAATGAACCGCAAAAGTAAGTAACTGTTTTATTGTGTATTTGGGTAGATCTACGTTTGATTTTTAATTACTGACTTGGCTCGAGGACCACAGTCTGTCGTGGAATAAACGAGTTTTCTTTTGGGGACCGTTAATATATTTGAGCAGTGTAGGATATAAAGAGTTAGGCATTTGTTTAGAGTGCCTTCATACATATTTTTTATACCACAGAAAAGTGATAAAGAAACTTTTAATGAACCTGTTACAATACAATACAATAGCATTAAGGCTCCCCCAAACCAACGCGAATTATTCGCAACGGATTCGTGACGGAAAGTTCACAGCAGAATTCTTGGCGGAATCCGTAGAGAACCCCACACCAAAGCGAATATAATCGCATCATATGCGTCATATTTTCAGTATCGAAAACGTTGATTGCTATTGCTAAGAACGAAAAATAAACAATTTGTACGTGTACTTACATACTTACCTATCATACAAAAATATGTATACATCATCGGATGAAGAAGAAGCATTTGTGTTGCTTGCATTGGAAGAAGACAATTTAAGGTAAAATTATTATTATTCTTTAAAAATTAATGTGTTGATCATATTATGTATCTAACCTTAAGAAGAAAAGAAAATGGGTTCACGATGTTAATAAAAAAAGACGACAATATAGGGAATTTCATACATTAATGCCGCAATTACAAAAAGACGAGAATCGATGTTATATTTTTGTTACTTTTTTCGAATATTTTTGTAATCGTCATGAGAAAGGTCGTGTAATATAGGATACTTTCGCACTAATTCAATGATTTTTTCCATTTTATTAATTACTTAGTTAAGAGACTGCGAAACTACTACGGATCCGAGAAAAAACGCAGCCGATTGCGAACAAAAACTCCGAACGAAATAAACACAGACAATTCGCAGTTTAAACGAAAAAAATCGTTATCCAACGCGGATAATCGCAGCACCTGCGGAAGTTCGCATCGCTTGCGATTCGCATAATTTTGTTTCCATTGCGTTAAATATGCACGTTCAGACAACACGATTTTTTTCGTTTAGACTGCGAATTGTCTGCGTTCATTTCGTACGGAGTTTTTGTTCTCAATTGGCTGCGTTTTTTCTCGGATCCGTAGTAGTTTCGCAGTGTCTTAAATAGGAAAATAATTAATAAAATGGAAAAATAATTGAATTAGTGCGAAAATATCCTATATTATACTTTTTTTATGACGATTACAAAAATATTCGAAAAAAGTAACAAAAATATAACATCGATTCACGTCTTTTCGATATTTGCTTCATTAATGTACGAAATTCCCCATATTGTCGTCTTTCTTGATTAATATCGTGAACCCATTTTCTTTTCTTCCTAAGGTTAGATACATAATATGATCAACACATTTACTTTTAAATAATACTAACAAAGTCTACATATAATTAGAATATATGTAGACTTTGACAATAATTTTACCTTAAATTGTCTTCTTCCATTGCAAGCAACACAAGTGCTTCTTCTTCATCCGATGATGTATACATATTTTGTGTATGATAGATAAGTATGTACCTAATGGTTTTTAGTTAACAATCAGCCTTTTCGATATTAAAAATATCGCATATGATGCGATTACATTCGCTTTGGTGTGGGGTTCTCTGCGGATTCCGCCACGAATTGCGCTGCGAACTTTCCGTCACGAATCCGTTGCGAATAATTCGCATTGGTTTGGTTTGGGGGAGCCTTTAAGCCATAGTCATTTTTTATTTATGGTAGAAGTAATAAATGTGTATACAATCCAATACTTATATAAAAGTAAAATGCAATGGCAAAAAGTTGATGAAAGTGACAACGTGTATCAGAAATCAGTATCTTGGATGCAATAATGCTTATCATTTGTTTTATGTGAGGTCGAGTGTTCTTAATTTTTAGGGTACAAGAAAATACTTCTTTCGTGTATAAAACAAGTTTTTTTCTTGTAGAAATAATAAGCATTTTATACAGAAAATACTATTTATTATCTGTTTTGCATAGCATCACTAGAATTATTATTCTTTCCTTTTTAATTTCCTGCCACTAAAAATTGAAAAAAAAATTAGTTAATCTTTGGGCTAATATGTCGCTAGTTTTTCAAATTTAGTTTTACATAACTAAAAATAAAATACTAACGTTTCATTTCAAGCATTCGTTTGAAAAGTGGTTCAAAATACTGATTCGGTTTCGTTTCATATTTGGAAAATTAGAAAAACGTTTCACTGAGTTATTTTTTATAGGTGTTTGTATTATAACAGACAATTTAATTTATATATAAAAAATCGCATATGCCACAGTGCAATTGTCATTCGTGCGGATTCCGCCACGAATTGCGCTGCGAACTTTCCGTCACGAATCCGTTGCGAATAATTCGCATTGGTTTGGTTTGGGGGAGCCTTTAAGCCATAGTCATTTTTTATTTATGGTAGAAGTAATAAATGTGTATACAATCCAATACTTATATAAAAGTAAAATGCAATGGCAAAAAGTTGATGAAAGTGACAACGTGTATCAGAAATCAGTATCTTGGATGCGATAATGCTTATCATTTGTTTTATGTGAGGTCGAGTGTTCTTAATTTTTAGGGTACAAGGAAATACTTCTTTCGTGTATAAAACAAGTTTTTTTCTTGTAGAAATAATAAGCATTTTATACAGAAAATACTATTTATTATCTGTTTTGCATAGCATCACTAGAATTATTATTCTTTCTTTTTTAATTTCCTGCCACTCATGTTTTTCAAATTTAGTTTTACATAACTAAAAATAAAATACTAACGTTTCATTTCAAATTTCGTTTGAAAAGTGGTTCAAAATACTGATTCGGTTTCGTTTCATATTTGGGAAATTAGAAAAGACGTTTCATTGAGTTATTTATAAGTGTTTGTATTATATCAGACAATTTAATTTAGGTAGGTATATATAAAAAATCGCATATGCCACAGTGCAATTGTCACTTATAATTGCACAAGAGGTTTGTATTTTACCGGATAAATTTCCGGATATTTTACCGGATTGTTTAATGAGAAACTGTTTCCTTTAGCAATTAGACGAGAAAAACTGTCAACTATTAAAAACGCGACACCGAAGGTAGAGCGTTTTTAGGTTGACAGTTTTTCGAGTCAAATTGCTAAAGGAAACAGTTTAGAATTTAAAGAACACAAATTTATCCGGTATCAATACAAACCTCGAGTGTAATTCGGCAGGACAATTTAATGAATAAGAAATTTAGAAACATATGGATGCAAACTTTATTTATGAAACACTGAAAATAAACATATTTTTATTTGAACATCACGAATCGATTCATCGTTAGTGTTTAATAATTCAATAACTTGTTGACAGAAATGTCAAACTATTTATTTTCGCAGCGGACACCGCAATAATTGATTAAAAAATGAATAAGTGAAAAAACCACTAGTGCAATTGTCGCTATAAGTTGCAGGTATCTTTTGTCGCTGTTAAAGTGACAATTACACTGTGGCATATGCGATTTTTTATATATAAATTAAATTGTTACTTTAACAGCGACAAAAGTTACCTGCAACTTTTACAGTGACATATGCACTAGTGGTTTTTTCACTTAGGGCCGGTTCTACAAAGCAGGTATATACCACGGATAAAGTTATACTTAGAATATCGTTGAAAGGAGCGTTCTACAATCGCCGTATAACTTTTTTCGCCCGCATTTTTATACTCCGAATAATTCGAGGGATAAGATATACCGAGAATTACTATTCCACACTTTATACCGGGATTGTAGAACCGGCCCTTATTCATTTTTTAATCAATTATCGCGGTGTCGGTTGCCAAAATAAATAGTTTGACATTTTTGCCAACAAAATTATTAAACACTAACAATGAGTCGATTCGGTGACTCTACGAACAACGAAATTAGTCAAATTGTTAATACCTATAAAGTTTGCATTCATATTCTTATTTCAAGTTTCTATTTCTTATTCATTAAATTAACCGCTGTTTGTATTGATACCGGGTAAATTTGTGTTGTTTAAACTCTAAACTGTTGCCTAGTAATTAGACGAGAAAAACTGTCAACCTAAAAACGCTACACCTTCGGTCGTTTTTAATAGTTGACAATTTTTCTCGTCTAATTACTAAGCAATAGTATCTCATTAAACAATCCAAATTTATCCGGTAAAATAAAAACCTCTTGTGCAATTATAAGTGAAAAAAATCCTCTGGGTACTTATTTTAATAATTTTTATAGTTTGAACTTACAATTTATATTGTTTGTATTATACGAGATGAAATTCAAAATATAACTAAACAGCACGTACTTCTAGTTGAGGACATTATTATGACTATAATGTCTGTAACTTATTTGTGGTGTATTTTGACGATTCATAGTTGGTTTCTTTTGGGATTACACCACCTGTAAAATAACAAAAAGCAGAAAACCAGAAGTATACAAATTAATTATTCAAAGTGTAGTAACAAGGCAAACTTCTAAAGTTTGCCCCAAAAAACCACTGTATTAACGTGTGATAAAATAA
Source organism: Pogonocherus hispidulus (assembly GCA_963924545.1). NCBI lineage: Eukaryota > Metazoa > Arthropoda > Insecta > Coleoptera > Cerambycidae > Pogonocherus > Pogonocherus hispidulus. The sequence goes on along the minus strand of OZ004696.1, from coordinate 14,642,951 downwards.
TATTTGATATATTGACTAAATTTTATCAGTGGTTTTTCAGTTTTATACAAAATTTTATAATATTACATGTCATATTCTAAAATATGTCCAAATAAAATAGTTATAATAAAAAATTAAAAGAAATTAAACACTTAACTAGCTTTCGTCTAGACGTTTCGAGTTGATCCTCAACTCTTCTTCTGTAGACTATTTTTATGTTGAGAACTCTTTATATGAACGAGAAGTAGTTCTTGTCAGATTGACATTTTTAATTTAAATTGTCATCACATGCACTGATCACTATGATATTATTAATTTTCCATTGGTAACATCTTTTTGGAGTAGAGGAAGCCATGTTTGATCTATGAATATTGTTTCCGACGAAATACAATTATCACCATTAAGTTTAATGAAAGCACTTTCTTTTAATTTTCTTTTAACCGATTTTTCTTCCTTTTGTAAAACTTTAGCCTGTGTCCAATCAACTCGGTGACAATTTTGCTCTAATCAGAGCAAAATTAATATCATCAACCTCAGATATTTTCAATAAAGAAAAAAACGTTATTAAGAATATCTTAGAGAAAAATAATTATCCTAATGATTTTGTTGAGGAAACATTTATAAAAATTGAAAATAGACAAAATAATAATATTCCCAGAATAAATAGAGAAAATCCAATAACAACCATTACAATTCCTTATATTGCAGAAATCTCTGAAAGACTTAAAAGGCTTGGTAATGATTTTAACATAAGAACGACATTTAAAACGAAAAATACTTTAAGATCAATACTTACTAAAACAAAACCAATTAATAATGATCAAAATTCAAAAAATTGTATTTACCAGATTCCTTGTGAATGTGGTAAATATTATATTGGTGAAACATCTAGACCATTACAAATAAGGATCCGCGAACATAAAAATTATGTTAGGGATTACCAAGTTGATAAGTCTACATTAGTAAAACATGTATGGGATAACGATCACCGAGTTGATTGGACACAGGCTAAAGTTTTACAAAAGGAAGAAAAATCGGTTAAAAGAAAATTAAAAGAAAGTGCTTTCATTAAACTTAATGGTGATAATTGTATTTCTTCGGAAACAATATTCATAGATCAAACATGGCTTCCTCTACTCCAAAAAGATGTTACCAATGGAAAATTAATAATATCATAGTGATCAGTGCATGTGATGACAATTTAAATTAAAAATGTCAATCTGACAAGAACTACTTCTCGTTCATATAAAGAGTTCTCAACATAAAAATAGTCTACAGAAGAAGAGTTGAGGATCAACTCGAAACGTCTAGACGAAAGCTAGTTAAGTGTTTAATTTCTTTTAATTTTTTATTATAACTATTTTATTTGGACATATTTTAGAATATGACATGTAATATTATAAAATTTTGTATAAAACTGAAAAACCACTGATAAAATTTAGTCAATATATCAAATATTATTTTATCACACGTTAATACAGTGGTTTTTTGGGGCAAACTTTAGAAGTTTGCCTTGTTACTACACTTTGAATAATTAATTTGTATACTTCTGGTTTTCTGCTTTTTGTTATTTTACAGGTGGTGTAATCCCAAAAGAAACCAACTATGAATTATGACTATTTTTTATGTTTTTGTACTTTGTTGCGGTAATGTAAAATGTATGTAAAATAGCTTCCTGATGTCCCCTGGAAAAAAGTACACCATATTATCTAATAAAAGGTAGTAACGTACCTACCCATTTTCGAATAAACATTTTATTTCCCGGTTTACGGTCCGCATAAATAAAGATAAATACGAGGCTGCATTACAAAATATCGAGTTCAGGGAAAGTTTACGGTTTACTGCCCGTTTTTATGGGCCGCCAGATTAAATTTCATCTTATTGTTGGTAATACTACTTACTTAGGGGATACTGAAGCTGAAAAGACAAAATAATGGAAAACTTTAATGAAGCCCATGAATAATAGTGTGCTTTTTAAAGAATTATGTATTTTTTTCTATTAAATATCTGTGTATTCATCATGCCTAAAACGGAGTTGAACCTCAACGTTTGTAAATTAAATTTAAACAAAACACAAAAAAATTAGGAATAATATAGGTACATTATCTTGGAATCATTTTTGCAATAATTTGTTCGTATAGTTATAGCAGTAAATTGTGGCGAAATTATACAAAAAATTATAGTAAAATATTGTAATAGTAACAATATTTTACTGTTAATAATATAAAATTCTTTTACCAACTTTTACTGCAGCACAACATTTTTCCGTCAAAATTATATGACATCTTTTAAATAAAAATAAAAAAGCCATGCTCAATTGAGGCGTTATTTAAAGTAAGTCAAAATTAAAACGTAGGTGTCTGAATCATTTCAGTTTTAGTCGTTAGTAAATGGAAAAACAAGCATAAGAATGAACAAAGCACCTAGATATTACACAAATTATACACTGATCACCAAACATAGGTACATTTAGCAAATTATTAGAGATGCCGGAGAAATGCAATGCCAGTCGGGGCACATTGTCTGTGGAGTAGTTGTTTTCGGCATCTTCAAACAAACATTTACAAATACTTAAAAAATGTCTGGTCTTCTATCTTATCTCGGAAATGTACTTAACACGTTGCCTTAATATGCGGTTTAATAGACAGTACACCTATCTGTGAAATTGTGATATATCCTCCTCAAAATAATGTCCAAAAAATAATGGTCCTTTTTTGTCAAATCTACTTTTGATCTATCTATCTATCTATCTATCGTTGACCTTATTCATTTTCATTTCATTCCAGCCCCCAATCGCTTTTCAAAAATTTCGGTTTGAAACTTGTTTTAAAATTATGTTTTGAAGAGGACCAAAGGAACCTTTACATTTGATGTCAGCTGATGCGAGGTACTTTCTTCAATAAAATTAATGTCAAACTTAATTCTTAAAACTGTATGGAGGAAACTGAAACATACTGATTATAGCAGATATAAATTTATTTTCCACAAAATCTTGCTCTGATGCACGAGTTTGTTTGCTCAGTTTATGATTTCGCATAAATAACATATCTTAATTTATCTAGAAACGACATATAAACACAAACCAGATGTTTTCTGGGGGTATGGTACATGAGTATTTATAATAAATATTTTCTAATTTAAAAAATAGGTACAGTGTAGTTATCAAATATAAAAGTTAATGAATTGGTACATATATTTTCTAAAAGGCTTAGAACATAGAATGCGAATGTGGTACACATAATAATAAAAAACGAAAATACAGGGTAAGGTGTAGGTAAAATCAAAGTTTGCAGATAGTTATATTCTGTAAACTTTGGTAAAATTTTCCATTATCGTTAAGCCGAATAAAGCAGAAGAGAAGATACACAGTCGATGCAGTTGTTTCAAGTAGGGGATGTAGATGTTACACTTTGAATTAAATAGTTCTGATCTGCAGTTTGTATAGTCTGAGTAATTATAAGATATTGTTTTATATTGTTACGGAAGCTCACCTACCTTGCTAGTGAATCTGCCTGTTTTGTTAATTCATTTCTTATTGTTTATAAATTAACATTTGTAAAATCTTTAGGTTGACGTTTCTAATCTAGAATTTTCGTTTAAGTCATAGAATCATTCCATTATGTTCCGGAATCCAAAAAGAGGCTCCCGAATATTCCAGAAGCTTGAAAAATATATAAATACTCGTGATTTCAAGAGGCCGGGGAGTTTTTAGTTAAAAGCGTGAGCGCGTTCAACCGAAACGTCAAACTAAGGAATTTGTGTTGACAGTTGTGAAAAATAGTTGAAGTTTGTATCTAGTGACAATAAAGATTTGTGTTGTTTTGTCGAACAAGTTGGTTTAATCTGTTTGGAGGTTAGACAAACGTTACATTTGGTGTCAGAAGTGCGACGTTCCACGACGTGAAACGTTCGAAGATTAAAAAAAAAAAAAGAAGGGATCAAATAGTAAGTGTATGCCAGTTACCAGATCGAAATCGATAAAAATGGATGAGACCTTGACACAATTAATGGAAATGATGAAGGAAATCAAGAATAACCAAGAAGAATTAAAAGTTGAAGTGAAGAACAGCCAAGAAGAATTAAAAATTGAAATGAAGAACAACCAAGAAGAACTGAAGAACAGTCAAGAAGAACTGAAGAACAGTCAAGAAGAACTGAAGAACAGTCAAGATGAATTAAAAAACGAAATGAAGAATAACCAAGAAGAACTGAAGAACAGCCAAGAAGAACTAAAGAACAGTTTAGAAGAAAGTAATAAAAAGTTAGAAGAGCTAATGAAAGAAAAATTCAAAGATTTTGAAGAAACTGTAGAAGAAGAAATAAATCAATTGAGGAATAGTATGCAAGACGAAGTCCAAATTGTAAAAGAAAGTGTGAGTACGCTGAGGTGTGAAGTCGAAGAGAGAGTCAACGAAATGCAGAAAGTCAACAGTACGTTGAAGTGTGAAGTCGAAGAGATGCAGAAAGAAGTCAACCGAAAATTCACACAGCTGTCCACGACAGGAGTTATTAAAGTTGAAGGTAATTCTGCATCTTCGAGGGTCAAGCCACCAACATTTGATGGAAAGGTACCATGGAGCACATACTTAAAGCAATTTGAGGCGGCTGCCATGGCAAATAACTGGTCCGAAGGTGAAAAGGCGATATCGTTAACTGTAGCTTTAAGAGGTGAGGCTATGGAAATCTTAAGAACGATGCCTGAGCAGAACAAAACCGATTATGAAATGCTGAAAAGTGCTCTCGAAATGAGGTATGGTGAAGCCCACATGCAACATGTTTACCAGGCTCAATTAAAGGGTAGAAGACAACGATTCGAAGAAAATATTCAGCAATATGAGGCCGATATAGCCCGGATGGTGAAGCTAGCTTACCCCACTGCCCCTGTAGAGTTCCAAGAGCAATTAGCTGTAAGTAGCTTCATAGATGGACTGCGAGACCCTGAAATCAGTCAGGCGTTGAGGTTAGCCAGAAACAAAACCATTTCCGAAGCCTTGGCGCAGGCGTTAGAAATTGAAGCTGCTCAACAAGCATCCAGACGGGGTCAAGGCAGAGCAAGGCTAATTAAATATCGGCCAGCCGACTATCGAAGTAATGACAAAAATGTGGAGGTATTGCTGAAAAATTTTCAAGATTTTTTGAACAATTTCCAAACCGAACGGAATCATACCGACTCTGCTACATTTAGCAGACGTAGACCCATACGATGCTGGAATTGCGGGGAGGAAGGGCATCTCAGGAATCGATGCCCTAAAAACACATCGGAACAGGACCAGGGAAACGCCAACTAGCCAGCTTTGAGGGGCGAAAGCTGGTGAGGTGCTACCAAGCCCCACCAACCATGAAGATCAAGGTTACCCGGCTGCATAACAACGGCAACAGCTTGGTAGTACCAGGGCGAATATGCGGCCGGGAATGCGAAATGGTCCTTGATACTGGCTCAAGTCACACCATAGTAAGGCCAGACATCGTAGCCCATTGTAGAATTCAGAAGCCAGACAGAAACTTCATTTTGGAAACAGCAAATGGGGAAGTCATACCAGTAAAAGGCATCCATGTTGCAAACATCTGTTTAGGAACAAATACATTCCAACAAGACATCCTTGTAGCCGACATCACCGATGACGTCATTCTTGGTCTGAATATCATGACTGAGCAAAATTTTATCCTGGATCTTCCCCAGAGACTACTAAAGACCAAAGGTGAAGAAATTTTAATGCATTATCCTGAAGTGAGAAATCTACCGATTAAAACCGTTAAAGCATTAGAAGACATTATTCTACCCGCGGCATCAGAAGTAACTATTGAGGCAATTTGTAACAGTTCGGTGGCTTTTGAAGAAACAGTAATTGTGGAACCAGAACCGGAGAGCAATCTTTCCAAAAGAGGAATTTTAATAGGAAAAACTCTAACACAAAAGAAGAACAACTCAGTGTTGGTGAGAATGTTAAATCTGAAAGACTACCCACAAAAAGTGAAGAAAGGAGAATCCTTGGGAGTTTGTCAGATAGTCGATGTAGTTTTCAAGAATGTAGAATCATCAACAGCACGCTGTGATCCTCGAATACTGCCGGAAATTCTGCAAAACCTGGTTAACCGATCCACGTCATCATTGCCATCGGATGACGTTCATAAAGTAGAAGAATTATTAAGACAGTACCAAGATGTATTCTCACTAACTGAGAACGATGTAGGAAGAACTGACCTAGTTCAACACCGCATAAATACCAGCGGCACCGCTCCAATTAAGCAAGCCCCACGAAGAATTCCATTGGCCAAACAAGAAGAAGTATCGAAATTGTTGAGCGAGATGCAACAACAGGGAGTCATTGAACCATCACAAAGTCCATGGACCTCTCCAGTAGTTTTGGTGAAGAAGAAAGACGGCTCTACTAGATTTTGTGTTGACTACCGAAGATTAAATGATGTCACCAAGAAGGACAGTTATCCGTTGCCAAGAATAGACGACACTCTGGACACACTATCTGGATCTCAATGGTTTTCTACTTTAGACCTGAAAAGTGGCTACTGGCAAGTCCAAATTCATGCGGACGACAAAGAAAAGACAGCTTTTTCCATTGGGACAGGTTTGTGGCAATTCAACGTTATGCCGTTTGGGCTTTGTAACGCGCCAGCCACGTTTGAAAGACTGATGGAAACAATTCTCCGTGGAATGACGTGGAAAACCTGTCTAGTCTATCTTGACGATGTGATAATACTTGGCAAGAACTTTGAAGATCATTTAAAGAATGTACAGGAAGTCTTGCAAAAGTTAAGAGAAGCCCAACTGAAGCTAAGTCCCAAGAAATGCATGCTCTTCCAAAAAGAAGTCAGGTATTTAGGACACATTATTTCTACAGATGGAGTCAAGACTGATCCGGAGAAAACTGAAACCATTTGGAAATGGCCAGTGCCGAGAGACAAACATGAATTAAGGAGTTTTCTGGGACTCTGCACATACTATCGGAAGTTTGTGAAAAATTTTGCCGATATCGCCAAACCTCTGCATCGACTTACCGTAAATAGCCAACCATTTATGTGGACGGAACAGTGTCAGGAAGCTTTTCAGAAGCTTAAAGGCGCCCTGTGTTCTCCCCCGATCCTGTCATATCCAATTCCTGGGAAGAAGTTCATCGTAGACACTGACGCCAGTAATACTGGAATTGGAGGGGTACTATCGCAAGTAGAGGAAGGACAAGAGAAAGTGATTGCCTACTTTAGCAAAGTCCTTTCCAAGCAAGAGATGAACTACTGTGTGACTAGGAGAGAATTACTTGCCATTGTCAAAACAGTGGAGCATTTTCACAAGTATCTCTATGGTCAGCCGTTCATTTTGAGAACCGACCATGCTTCATTGAAGTGGCTCCTGCAATTCAAGAACCCGGAAGGCCAAGTGGCAAGATGGCTTCAACGTTTGCAAGAGTACGACTTCAAAATTGAACACCGAAGAGGACAGAGCCATCGCAACGCTGACGCTTTATCCAGAAGGCCATGCCTTCCTGATTGTAGATATTGCTTGCGACAGGAAGCAAGGGAACAGGACGATTTTCATTGCCGAAGAATTAGCATCCAAGGCCCAGAACATTGGGATAGTAGAAGCCTTGCTAAAGAACAGAGTGAAGATCCAGAGTTTGGCCCAATTTTCCAATGGAAAATAAATAAAATGGATAGACCTGATTGGCAGGATATTTCCAATAAATCTCCATCTCTGAAAAGTTACTGGGCATTATGGGACTCCCTAGTTGTAGAAAATGGCCTACTAAAAAGAGTATGGGAGAGTCCGGACGGTAAAGAAAGGAACTACCAGACTGTATTACCCAGGACAAGAGTTCCAGAAGTTCTCCAAGCGGTTCATAGTGGTGTTGGTGGTGGACATTTTGGAATCAATAAGACTTTGAACAAAGTCAGAGAGCGATTCTACTGGCTTGGGAGTCGTTCCGATGTGGAAGAGTGGTGCCGGCATTGTGAAACCTGCGCCTCTAGTAAGGGACCAATGACTCGAAGTCGCGGACAGATGAAGCAGTACAATGTCGGTGCTCCATTTGAAAGAATAGCTATTGACATAGCTGGCCCATTTCCTCGAAGTGACTCTGGCAATCGTTATATCTTGGTAGCTATGGACTACTTCAGCAAGTGGCCAGAAATATATCCTATACCTAATCAGGAAGCAATCACCGTAGCAGAGGTTCTATTTGAAAACTGGATATGCCGTTATGGAGTTCCGAGGGAAATCCATTCTGACCAAGGACGGAACTTCGAATCTGAGGTATTTCAGAATGTTTGCCAACTACTAGGTATCTCGAAAACTAGAACAACACCTCTTCATCCACAATCAGATGGAATGGTCGAGAGATTCAATCGAACCATTGAAAATTTCCTGAAAACTGCCGTGAATGAAAAGCAGACCAACTGGGACACCTGCCTTCCTCCATTTCTCTTAGCATATAGAGCGGCAGTTCACGAAACCACTGGTAAAACACCAGCCAGTGTGATTTTTGGCAACGAATTACGTCTACCGATAGACCTCATTGCAAATAGACCAGAACATCAGGAAAATATCAGTGACTATCTCCGCCACCTGAAAGATCGAATAAAGTTGGTACATGAGGAGGTACGAGAAAAGCTGAGAATAGAAAGTGACAGAATGAAGACCCGTTACGACTTACGTGCCAACAGTAGTGGGTTTCATGAAAATGATAAAGTTTGGCTGTACAACCCAAAGAGGACTAAGGGCAAATCACCTAAATTACAGAGATCTTGGGAAGGCCCTTATTCGATTGTGACCAGGTTAAACGATGTCGTGTATAGGATCCAAAGAAATCCTCAATCCAAAATGAAGATTGTTCACATAGATCGACTGACGCCTTATCAAGAACACCATGCGGACAATGGAGTAACCTGATCGAGACGATCAGTTCTGAGAGGGGAGCAGTGTTACGGAAGCTCACCTACCTTGCTAGTGAATCTGCCTGTTTTGTTAATTCATTTCTTATTGTTTATAAATTAACATTTGTAAAATCTTTAGGTTGACGTTTCTAATCTAGAATTTTCGTTTAAGTCATAGAATCATTCCATTATGTTCCGGAATCCAAAAAGAGGCTCCCGAATATTCCAGAAGCTTGAAAAATATATAAATACTCGTGATTTCAAGAGGCCGGGGAGTTTTTAGTTAAAAGCGTGAGCGCGTTCAACCGAAACGTCAAACTAAGGAATTTGTGTTGACAGTTGTGAAAAATAGTTGAAGTTTGTATCTAGTGACAATAAAGATTTGTGTTGTTTTGTCGAACAAGTTGGTTTAATCTGTTTGGAGGTTAGACAAACGTTACAATATATTGTGTTGATAATTTGCTCATGGAAACATTGAGCCTGGGATACTGGGATCTCTCAATCCATCTAGAATTGTATAAGCTACAAGGCGTCTCGAAGGCACACCCAGTAAGATACGTACAATATATTAATTTACAGAGCTGAAGAATGATCAACATTAATAGGCATCATAACTTCGTTCGTTCGTAACTAGTCCGTACAGTTTAATTCGTAACTACCTACATAGAATACTATTTAAACGTAATTGGTAGGGACAAAATACACAAACTACTTGCAAAATGAAACTAAACGTAAGTTAACATCGAGTCATTAGTTAACATTTCATAGGATCACAGGTTCAGCTTTGCAGCGTTCAATTCTGTCAGATTTACAACATTTTTTATTATTTAAAAATTAGTACTAGAAGAGTTCGGAAGTCTATTTTTAACTCTACCTCTATTTTTTATTATAATTATATTTGCGACACCCCTGTATTAATGTTATTACACGACAAATATAAGTAGTATCCATTGCTAGTGGAAAGCATTATAAAAACATGGTTTTTGTTACAGTCTGTGGAAACCGAAATATTAAATTTGAAATTCCGAAGTAATGACTATAATTATCACTGGAGTAATTTCTAATAAAATAAGCGAATTTTTTATAGTATATTTTTAATATTATTTATATGGGCTTATTTAACTGTTTACATCTTTCCTTATATAGGAATTAAGCCAAAAAGTTAACTAAGAGATAAATTATTAATGAAATTAACAAATATTATGGTTCAATAAAGTTTTATGTATATATTTATATTATAGGTAAGGAGAAAATATTAAACTTTATTGAACCATAATATTTGATAATTTCATTAATAACTTTTAGTTAACTTTTTGGCTTAATCCCTATATAAAGAAAGATGTAAAATAAGGGAAATTATAATGGTAATTTATATACATTTAAAAGTAACTATCGTTTTTTTTTTATTAACATACATTTCCAGCAGATTCTGTAACTATTTCAGTTATTCAAAAACTTATTTGGTATAAAGAAACATAACACAATGCTGTTTATTTCTGGCGTTTCTTAAGAATTACGTTAAAGTTTTTGTGTATTTATACTCAGCACTGCCCCCTTCTGAAGGGTCGTTAATTCCATTGCAAGAATTATAATAGTTAAGGAGGAAATGTCCCAAGTACCTTATGCAAACTGTTCCAGGCAACGTTAAAATTGAATAAAATGTAACACAGGAATTTTGTAATAGTTTCCTCCAAAGTGACATAAATAATTCAGTGGATTTCTAGCAAAGTTTTATTGGAAATATAAATCTGCCTCGCTTTCCAGTTTTAAGCAAACTTGTTTTCTTATATATATGTATCGGCCCCGCAAATGGAATTCTCCCACCAAACAAGCCCCCGTTCCAGGGACGCACTGGATTTCCCCGGCTTGTTAATTTATGATTTAAACAATCTAAGGTAACATTTACTCTTCGTTGTATTATTATACAAGACGTATATTACCTAGTTTTTTTTACTTGGGGTGTACAATTTACGTAGTTTTAGACGCTGACGCAAATTACATGAAAAAATGTTGAGTACTAATTAGTATTCACATACTAAAATTAATTTAAATCGATCAACGCGTTGCATTTTATAAAATATTAACCATTTTTTAGACCCCATATTTTTAACTACATTGGAACTCATTTTTGCCTGCTAGTGCTTACCTACTTTGTGTATGTAATAAAATAATTGCAAAAATGGTCAAACAAAAAAAATTTTGCAGTTTTTCGAAAACATAAGTTGATAACAAGATATTTTGTGATTCCATTATTAGAAAAGTTCGGGTAAAATGTTTGAAATATTTTGTGTCTGCTTAAAATACAGAAAAACGCAAAGGCAAATTTTTTATTCTAACTAATCTATTCTAATTCTTGTTCTAACGGTTTAATGCTAAAATTTAAAATAGAAATTTTCATGAAAACTGCACTTTTCAAATAATAAATGTTGCCATGTAACGCTGAGGGTAACGCTCTGTATACAAATACATAACATAACATGCTCTAGTCCTCAAGTTATAATTTTACTTTAATAAGTTCTCACTTGTGATGTATTACAAATACAGGCATTATTGTTATTATTTAATAGTAATTTAAATGTATCTAGAAGAATGTTATCAAGGAAATTAGGTTTCAGTAGCATGTGTTGTTACATGAAATTGATTACACAAAAATAGAATTTTATTATAAGAAAGAATTTCAAAGTTATATAAACATATTTACCTTTCTGCTGTGCCTGAAGTATGTTTAATAGATTTTCCAAATAACTTCCGGGCGACTGGAGCGACTGAGTCCGCCCATGCCTCCCTCAGGCGTTGTTTCACTTTAAATCGATTTGTATTTTCGACCAATAACTTCCCTTCCCAGACGAAACTAACTAAAAACTTCACTGGGAATGATGCATTGCTTAAAACTGACCTTAAAATCCTTAACCCATTTTAAACCCAAGCTGCACGAAATATCTACTTGTATAAAAATCAAGGAAAATGACTTGTATCTGTTTCTGTATCAGTTTCTGATCGTATGGAATCGGAAAGAAATGATTCAACTGAAAATTGAAATATGTCTTTGAGGGAGTTTAGAACCGATAGGTACGTTTTTATTCACAGGTTTGTTATGGTAAGCTGTGGTAAGAGGGCATGTACAATAATTGAAGAGTATAAGGGTATAAATAATAAGGAAGGTGGTACCAAAATTGAGTTTGAAATATTTAACACAAAATAAATGCTATTCTTATAGAACATAACAGGTAAAACATTGAAATAAGAATAGGTATATACTTTCTAAAAAAGCTAATAGAGCCAGTGCCATTAAATTCTTTAAAGTAAATAAATGATATAATTAGATACAATCTAGTATTATATTCATTTGATCGCTATTTCCTGTCTCAAATGTTTCTAAAAACCTTTATAAATGTTGTCAATTTTGTATTGAGCATGGCACGTAACTACATATTTTTCTGTCAGGGTATAAAGCATGGACATTTAACATCTTTCTATGTCAATAACTTTACATCCAAAGTTTTGGCATTATCCCCTTTGATAATTTCATATTTCCATTTAAAATTGTAATATCGTAAAGTATTTTTTTAATAGTATTTTGAAAAGTTGTACATTTAGTAACTAATTTGAGTTAGGAAAAGTTTCCAGCACGCAAATCACTGACACAATAATATTAACTTAACGAAAACCTAATAAATAAACTCGTTTCTATATCAACATTGACAGATAGTTGGGGCACATTGCCCATAATGATGGTGGAGTAATTGTTTTCGGCATCTCCTTAAGAGTCCATTCACTAGTCCGAAATAAGCCCAAAATCGGCGTTGGTCTCGTGTCTAATTATAAAAAAACTATAAAAGATAGTGATTTTTAGTAAAAAAGTATTGGAAGATAAGACTTTAATCTAAATCCCTATAGTAGGCCTAGTAATTTTTTGTAATTATTTTTATTTTTACAATTCCAGGCAAACAATCTTGTACTAAAATAGCGTATTTTCAAAAATTATTTTCTCTAAAATACATGTATTAAACAAAAATTTGCTACTAGAGGGATCTAGTTTATCTTTTGATCTTTCCGGTGATATATAATTTATAACATTAAAAAGAAATTTTGTTGCAATTATAAGACAAATCCGGTACTCTTGCAATGAGGGCTAACTTTATTTCCATGTGCCTTTTTATTTCGGCTTTACGTGCACCTCCGAAATCTAAATAATTCGGTAGTGGAAATATGTAAGTCTTCACCCATCGGCTACCCAACCTCTCAACCCGACCCCGAATTCATGTCTGTCAAGTCTACAGTGAATGGACCCTTAAGATAAATAAGTAGTGACAATTGAGGTCACTACTGTAATGACACCTACGGAAAAGCAGTTCGCTTATCCGTCTGTCAATTGACCGTAATAATTGTCAGATGGATAGTAACAAAGACCCAAAGAGAGCACTACGGTGTGTTTCTCACTATTATTACTATCGTAAAGTATGTTTAGGCCTCTGCAATTCGACTAAACAGATTTATAATTTTTTATACCCACACAAGAAAAACTAAGAGATAGTAAACACCTGCTAGGTGTGACTTAGTAAGGGCACTCATTAATATTCGACATATTCTAAATATTATCGAACATCTTCATTCAAGGAAGTAAGAGTATTTTCTATTTTTTGAATACTTTCGTTTGCATATATCACGTTTTATATATTATGGTAATTTCTGCTTTTTAGTCAGAATTCGAATTTTACGTTGTCGCTTATTTTCGTTTTCAAGTAAAATCTGAAAAGGTACTTACAAATACCGATCGCAAAGTTTTTTAATAAAAGGGACATATCCTTAATAACATATAAACAATAATAACAATAAAAGAAAATTACTATACATTAACGTTTTAAGTTCCACCCAGTAGACTAGGAACACGTCGCCTATTGATTTTTCCGGCGCTATTAAATCGCATTAAAATGTTGAGAATGCCATTTTCCCGGTTGCATCACGAAGGGGAAGATGTTATATGGACCATAAAGCTAACATTCGATGTGCACAAGTTGTAACGCCCGATTTATTGTTGCAATTTTCTTCACATACCTACTATGTATTACTTATTTTTTATTTATTTACTCTCAACAATACTTCGGAGATAAATTTTAACTACGTTTTAAACGAATAATTATTTCCAAGCCAGGCTTTTGGAACAGTATATCTAAACGCTATTAAAATGGCTTAAAAAAATAATGACAATAATAAAATAATAATAATAAAAATAAAAGGATATTCATTTTATATTGAAAACGATTTTTGCAGCATTCTTCCTCATGCTGAACTAACTTTAAAAAAGTGATACAATTTCTACATTCCTAAATCCTAAATGTCTTTACCAATTTTACCAATTATAGTACCAATTTTCACGAGTCATATTGCCTCCTTTCTGAACACGACGACGTCGAGATGGCATAGGCATCTTCGACTTTTCAACCATTCTGGTTCCATTGGATTTTTTTAAGAAAACATTCGTATGTGTTTACATGGACACATGGATTTAACAAATCCGGAACTGGAGCATCCTATCTTATTTGAGCGTCACGAAGCGGCACGGCGTGGCGTGTCAAGTTACCATAAAATGCTGCTTAGAATTGCCTACATGTTATATGAAATGAAGCGCGACGCGTCACAAAGTAGCAAAATTTGATGCTGACGCGCAAGTGTGAATCGGAAACCACGAAATCAAGTGAGAAGAGAAAATATATGGTCAGAGATTGGGAAAAAATTAATGAAAGTGGTAAGTAGGTATCTCCCAAGGATTGTTAACTGTTTACAGGATTGCTCGATCGCTCAATTTTGTCATCCGCCTTTGTGACGTCATCGAAGATATATGTAATCGAATTGTCAAAATATACCTATTTTGTGTTTGTTATATTTCACATTTGCAAGAGAATTTTCGTATTTGTACGATTATTAATATTATTATTTATTAAAGTTTGTAATAACAGTATAAAGTGTACCTATTTCTACAAGTTCGAGATCTTTGGATCTTTGATGACGTCACAATTATGGATTACATTGTAGTATAGGGATCGAGCAATCCTGTAAACAGTTAACAATCCTTGGGTATCTCCCTGTTAAACCTCCACAACCTACCTCCATCCACCTACAGTTACCAACATAAACTGCCGCCGATCGTGTGCCAAATGCATTGCCATGTCATGCACGCCGCCGAGCGTTGCTTCAATGCTGCGCCGCGCCGCGCCGCACCGCTTCGTGACGCTCAAGTGAAAATCGGCCTTTATATATTTTTTATCTAGAATATTCTTTGTTTAGCCAATACTGGTCACCAAGCCAATATAAACATTATGTAAACTTGTTTAAATATATGCTGCAAAACACTTAAAATAAAAATAGAATGGCTAAAATAATTCCAGTAATTTTTACTGTTAAGTCGAGAGGATATACATTTATATATGGAAATATATTCTGAGTGAAGCAATATAATGATTATCTCTTAAAATCTCTACTACGTATTACATATATATTTTTACATTTATATTAAGTCAAGGGTTAGCTATTTACATTTGTGCATCGTTCCGTAGAAAGAGGTCTTTCACCGAAGTTTGTTCACACCCCATTTATTATGCACGTACATCTGTTTTTGGATTCCACTCGTACCTAACTTAATTGTTAATAACTATCTAGTAGAAGGCAAAACGTATAAAACTGCAAACTGCTAACTTGTTTCTGTTACTGCCATTATATCTTACACTGCTACTAAATATATAAACAGATATTGTGATATATTGTCAAGTTTGTATAGTAAGTATTTACCTCATATCTAATAACGAAATATTTTTTTTAGACCAGTATCGGCTTATGCATTATTCTTCCGTGATACTCAAGCTGCCATAAAGGGACAAAATCCAAATGCAAGCTTTGGAGAAGTTTCAAAAATTGTGGCGTCTATGTGGGACGCACTAGATTCTGAACACAAAAATGTAAGTATGCATTTTTTAACCGTTGAAATTAAAGTAGTGAAAATCAATATCTTAAAACTCATCGGAGCTTAATTTACTGTGATTATTTAACTATAATAATTAGATTATCTCAGAAATACATTAAATTGGCTTGAATCAATTTTAAGTTTAGTCAATTGTTGTGTTTTGGTCATCTTATTTCTGTTCCATCCTAACTGTCCGTACTGAAAAAATTTGTATTGATAATTTCCTTAACAAATACCTACGCCACTAGCTGTTAGAACAATAGAGCAGATAACTTCTAAATCTTCTCCAAATTCTAAACCTCTATACAGGGTGCTTCAAATTCAATGCAATACATGGGGATCTCGGAAACGGTAAGAGATGCCAAGTCGGTTAAATGGAGGCAAAGTTGCGTATTCAGAGTATCTACATAATGGTGAAAAGAAATCCAGGCTAATTTGATTTGTTTTCGAAACATTTTGTAAGAACCGAAAATTTCGATTTTCGTTTTTCGATTTTTTTGCGGGCCTATTTGATGAGGTATTCAAAAATAAAGAGCACTTTTCTATAGCAACTTCTTGCCCTTTATCGAATGGTGTTAGTTAATTTTCCGCAAAACGTTTAGTTTGCCGGAAACCAACATCAACTTAATTTTTTTAAATACGGACTGGAATTATTTTTTTTCAATTTTTTGGAAGCATTTTTGTAACTTGATAGAATGCCACCATAAAAGGAACCAGATGTAAACGTTTTGTCTAAGAAAAATCCATCATTGGACAGATGTATTGGAAATCATGGTGCTATAGAATGGACAGCAAAAGCTCCTGATTTATTCCCATTAGATTATTTCTTATGGGGAAGAACTAAAAATATTTTATATAAGAATCAATACATAACATTGAGGATTTGAGAAATGCCACTATTCGTGTTCTGAATGCAATACCTGCGAGGGAAATCGAAAGATCTATTCAAAACTTAAAAAGACGAATACGCCTCTGCATGAATAATGACAGAGGATTATTTCAACATCTGCCTTAGGGTTCTTATAGTTTTAACAAATTTTGTTGTTTTATTCATTGTTTATTCAATTACATCAAAGTTTATAGTTGTTAATGCGTTGTTTTATTATTAACTTTTGTTTATTTACGTAAATAAAAATGAAACCTAAAAAATATTATTCAATATCTAGAATTAACAAAAGTCAAAACAGAAATACTAATGGATTTTTCTTAGACAAAACGTTTAAGTCTGGTTCCTTTTATGGTGGCATTCTATCAAGTTACAAAAATGCTTCCAAAAAATTGAAAAAAAATTCCAGGTCTGTATTTAAAAAAATTAAGTTGATGTTGGTTTCCGGGGAACGAACCGTTTTGCGAAAAATTCGCTAACACCATTCGATAAAGGGCAAAAAGTTGCTATAGAAAAGTGTTCTTTATTTTTGAATACCTCATCTAATAGGCACGCAAAAAAATAAAGACGAAAATAGAAATTTTCAGCCTTGCCTGCTCTGATAGCAGAAGAGTAGTGTGTTTAAGAAAAACATTTATATATCGAGTAAAATTTTCTCATTCGAATTTTTTCATTTCTACATTCGAATATTGGTTAAATTTTCCATTGAACAGACTTATCTTTGGCAGAACAAAAGTTGGTACCACAAAGAGGAACGGCCGATATGGTCAATTTGTTCCACTGCAATGTGCAGTTGCTTTATGTAACGATTTCGCTTCAGGTGTATAAGAAAAAGACAGAAGCCGCAAAGAAAGAATATCTGAAAGCCCTTGCCGCCTACAGGGCGAGTTTAGTGTCGAAAGGAGCCGGAGAAGGTGAAGGAATGTATGGGAATTACAGCAACTACCAACAGGGCGCGCCACAGTATTCCTCCTATCAGCCCCAAGGAACCATTCCATCGCCCCCCATGTCTTCAGCGCCCACTCCGCCCACCCAGTCGCCTATAGGAAAGAAGCCCCCCATGATGAGCAACATGAACCAGTCACCCCAACAGCAGCATCAGAACATGATGCAGTCCAATATGGGACCAGTGCCAAACCACATGAATATGCAGCACATGCAGCAACAGCAGCAGCACAACAATTATATGCAACAGGTGAGGTATACTGTTTTTGACCTAGTTTTTTAGGATTTTTTTAGATATTTAAAATAATAAACTACTTACGAAAAACGATAACTACATAAATTATGTATAATTTTTTGTTTAAAATTAAAGTTTAGACATTATGTTGCTTATATAGATGTATATGTCTCTGCTTATATGAAACATTTTTTAAATTTAAATTAAATTAATTTGCTCTTAAGTTAAACTAGATTTGGGTTAATACATAGGTTTTAAATTGGTATCTTGTGTTGTTGGAATTTTTAGGTAACAGGAAATTTTATTCTAAATTTATTGTCATTTCCATTTTAGTAGGAATAGAGTAATTTCCTTGTTAAGGTAATAAATAAGAAAATTAAAAAAAAAACCTTTATTTTTCAATTATGACCAGTTTCTGATCTATTTTATCACTGATCATGGGCTTGGCCTGGGAGTTGCAGGTTGCAGGATGTAGTGGCTCGAGAGGAAGTCCTACGACGACAGCCGTAAAAAACTGAATCATTAACATCCTTTTCAATTCGATCAAATGAAAGATAAATATCAGTGACATTACTGATCGGTGGGTCAGATCGGACAAAATTATCGATTGTTATTTTTCCTACAGTGAGCACATATCGGAAAAAGTGCAGCGTTTCAGTCGGTTTCTCTGTATTCTTAAAACTTACCGAATGTATTTTCTCAGCATCATGTGTGCTATTTTAATTTGCATGGTATTTAGAATACACTTAAGTACAAGTGAATGAGAACATTCACTCGGAAATTAATTATTTGTTTTTATAGTGTCGCAATTTGCGATTGTCTACAATAATTAGTTCATCCTCCAAATTCGAAGAAGTGTACCATTTGAAAGCTAACCATGACATCCCCTTTAATTCGATCAGATGAGAGATAATGTTATTGGCATTACAATGGTGGGCTTTTTTGACCAGATCGGACAATTGACATTTTTTTTTTCCTACACTGTGTGCGTATCGGGAAAAGTGCATCGAGTAAGTTTTAAGATTACAGAAAACAGACTGAAACGCTACACTTTTCCCGATACACGCACAGAGTAGGAAAAAAAAATTTCAATTGGTGGATCAACCAAAAGACATTGTAATTTGAATTGTAATTACGTGTTTTCCATACCAAAACACTATACTGCACGCGAAGCACGTTTCTCGTAATCATCTTTGAGTCGCGATTTGGGGTTGCCACAGCAATTATTTCATCATTCAAATTCGGGAAGTGTACCGTTTGAAAGGTTAGCATTGACCTCTGATCAAATGAGAGATAATGTTATTAACATTATTATGGTGGGTCTTTAATCTGGATTAAAGACAAACAATTGTCGATTTTCTTATTTTACCTACATAGTCTACAACTCCAACCGATGATTTTCCACTATACGATGATGATGATTCGTGACTTGAGACTTAGATTAGTTTAGATTTATATAGGAGTTGGCCCCCTGGCCTAATCCACCACAACCTAGAAGATCTATGGTGGCACTCCCAACCTATTTAGAGCAGTCTGACCAGCTTTGTCCTTTGAATTAGACTTCACAGCCTTGATAGATCTTCCATTCTTCTTCTTAGATAGATTCTTCCATGTAGTTGTGTTTAAAACCTTTCTATAATTCTTCAATGATCACAATAAAATACATCACTAAGAAACTAAAAATATACTACTGTTACTGTTGCTCATAGAGAAATAAGCTAGTTACAATATTTTTTAAATAAGTTGTTTTACTCGCTTTGTATTGCTATCATTATAGGAAGATTCTAAATTTTTAGTTTAAATAGGGTTAGAGAAAGTAAATGACATTGACATTACAAGAGACAAGAGAACCACCACAGAAATAAATAAAATAAAGCACTTAATATTTCCCTAGAATTATAGGGTTTTGGCCAGGTGTAACAATACAAAATGTACAAGTTGGGAGCAGTGTGACATCAAAATGGCGGCTTCCACGTTTTCTCTTGTAAATTGGATGCGCAGTCGTCTATAATCGTTCCATCATATAATATAAATTCCTTGTGTTAGTCCCTCGCACTGGCATAGTACATGTACATGTACTGAGGTTTCCTTTTCTTGACAAAATCTGCAAATTGCTTCTTTTGACAGTCCCATAATATTCATGTGCCTATTTAGCCTACAGTGTCCTGTTAGGAGACCTAATATTATTCTGATCTGATGGCCTTTTTATTCTGGCCTAACAGATCTGGACTAGATTTCTCACGGACTGCCCACTCCTTGCCACTAATTCACACCATGCAATGGTTGTATTTGAAGCCCCTAATAACGCGCATGAAAGAAACGCAGAAAGTATCGTGATTACATCACGTTTTTGTAGCTAGATACTATATTAGTGACAGTAAATTTTATAGTATCATGGTCAGTGATTCAATTATAGCTCGCAAATATCGAATAATTAAGCGTAATCAGAATCGCTCAATCATTAAAAGTCATATCATAGAACGCATAAAGTAATATTTACAAAAAAGAAGTAGGAGACTAAAAGGAAAGAGGAAAGACACAAGTACCAGTAGTAGCACTCCTACCAGTCCTACCTACTATAGTGAAGTTGACTAAATGTTCAATGTTCAATGTTCAATGGACGAAGGCCAAGAAAAAGCACGAAGAAGAAGGAGAACAATCCTACTATTTATTTTGTGAATAGCACAGTAAGAGAAATTTATTTCTATGGTGAGAAGCAACCAGTGTTGCCAGACGTACGGTAATTACCGTACATGTACGGTAATTTCAACAAATGTACGGTGTACGGTCCGAACCATAGTACCGTACGCAAAAGTACGGTAATAGTCAAATCTAGCAATTTTATAGAAATTAATATGTAACTGTATTTTCTTTTTCGTAAATTTCAAAATAAATCTTAATAATTATCACACTGCCATCTAATGTCAAGTGGCTAAACCATGTTTGATGCCTGATTTTGATGCCGCGCCGCGGTTTCCCCCGGTACAATCCCCCGGTATGATCATCCGGTACGATCATGATGACGCGTTTGTCATGGAATAAGAATAAACTTTTTTCATGTACAATTACTCATGTACAATTTTCTTTTGTTTTTTTGTTGTTGTGCAAGCTCTATTAATAAATTAATTTAATATTTTAATAAAAAGATATACCCTTTATTATCCCCTTCTTCCTTCAAGCGCGTACGGTAATTTTAAAGCAAAAACGGTAATTTTCAACGCGCAAGTACGGTATTCTGGTTTCCGACGTATGGCAACACTGGAAGCAACGTACAGAGAACGTACTCAAGGAATATAACGTACGTCATTCGTCATGCCATACGTCAACACAAAATATGCCCCGTTATTTTGTGTACGTCAAATTCAAGAAGTATTTTGGTTAGAGTTTAACGAAACAATGCAAATATTTAAAACGGATAATATGTATATAAATTATCATCAAAGGTGGTCATGTTCATCCGTCGTCTGGAACCCTGACTTGATCTATGGTCTGGAGACAAGCTAACAAGACATTAACCGCAAGAGTAGAGCTGAAGCCTAACCTTAAATAGCTTCCTCGATTTGTGAGTTTGTTTATGATTTTATTATTTCTAGTTGTACATCTGGCTGTAAATTATCTCTTATCTACTACTGTTGTGTTCATAAACCCTGGGGTGGATTGAAATGTACTTCCACAAAAATTTTGAGGTTATAGTTGGAAAATAACCTTTTCTTGTATATACTACCAAATATATCAATGCAGTACAACAGTGCTTTTATTTTTAAGGTTCCCCAACAACAGCGTATGTCTGTGTCCCCGCAACAGCAGCATGTTCCAGTTTCACCGCACATGCAACAACACATGAGTCCTCCTCCGATGGTATCTAGTTCTCCACCAGTGTCGGCACCACCCCCAACAGTATCAACATCTGTATCCCAACAGAACACCGGTCAAGGTCAAATGAGGCCACCAAATGCTTGTATACGTCATGGATGTCCCAATCCAGCTATTACAAATCCTGAATGGGAGGATGAATACTGCAGTAATGAGTGTGTGGTGAGCCATTGCCGGTAGGTACTTTCATGTTTAGCAATGCAGGATAGAACAGATAATACTTTTGGTACCAATGCGATGTGGTTATTTATAATTTTCATGCAGTTTTTTCTTCACATATAAATAATCAGAACGACAATAATCAACGAGTTACTAAGAATGTACTATAAATTGAATGCAATAAAAGTATGTCCATACTGTGTTAAAGTTGTAACTGAAAATATGTTTTAATATTTTTACGATTTCATGTTTAGTAGGTACCTAATTGAATTTTAAAACAGGGTGAAAATATCCTTTAAGTTAAATACAAAAAGTGCTTATTTATTCACATCAAAAAGAAAATGTCACTATGTCTGCTGTCTTCCAGTACTACAAATTATTAACTTACTAAATGTGTAACAGGGTTGTCATTGCCAAACTTAATCTGTGCAGTTTTAAGAAACCCTTGTTAGAGACAACCTTTATTAGGAAGCTGGCAAATAAACTTTTGGTCTCATAACTACTGTGCAAATATCTACTGATGTAGTTACAAATAGTTGAAACTATTTTATTGTTTCTTAAGTAACACTAAAGGCATAAACATACTTACCTGACGCAACGCGATGCTTCGCAACAGCAAACTACCCGATGAGAATCTGACACATCCATTTCCCAAAAGAATGCATTAGCTAGAAACACATTTAACCGTAAGCGACATGATGCTACGTAGCCCGACTAAGATGTGTTCCTAGCTAATGAATTCTTATGGGTAAAGGATGTGCCAGATTTTCATCGGGTAGCATGGCATTGTGAACCGTCGGGTAAGTATGATTTTAAACACGAAGATTGCTGTCTTTGTTATCTATGGATGGCTGTTCAAAATGTACTTAATAGTTTTTCTATGCTTGCCATAAGAAGAACGATTCTGATTATTTTTGCATTGTTACAAAATGTATATTTAGAGTGGTTTACTTGAGTTTATCTACCATACAATTTAAACAATATGCATAGATTCGTAAGTTTATATATTTTTCTTTTGCAGGGATGTATTTACAAATTGGGTTTCTGGAAACAAGAACCAATCACAGAATTTTTCAACCGTTAAATAAATTCTAGAATAGGGAGTGTTGCAAGAATGATAAAAGTAAGATAGCAATACCAACTGGATCAAGATAGTTATTTCTGATAGATAAGAATCAAACGATGTTTGGTGGTCACGATATGTAATAGTGAGAGGATATTTTAAGAATTGTAAATAAAATGAAAATCATTTAGTAAGTGAGGTTGTATTGAAGCAATAGAAGCAATACGATTTCATTATATATAGGTATACAATACAAAATAAAATATTGTAACCCTAGCATATATACATTGTATATTAATGAAACCAGGTGGGTCAAAAATGTATATCCAAACAGTGACTTTTTAGCACTGATGGATTTTATTTCGTTTTTATATATTTTTTGTTTGTTGAATTTTATAAGCACATTTTTGTATGTTATAAATAGGTATATGTTTTGTGCAGCCAAGAAATGTCAATTTGTGGTTTTATGTGCATTTATTCAGTATTGTAGGAATAAATTCCAACATCCAAAAAAGTTACTCATAGACCTTCAGAAATAATTTTTTGGCCGACCTTGTACTAAATTTGTTAATTCATGCCATGTAAATGCATGTAACCTTGATAAAAAAATTGTAGTTAGATATGTCCAAAGTACATAAGAATATTAAAATTGAAACTATTTTAGTTTATAGTTAAGTCTTTGTTGTTACGGAAAAATTCCAGAACTGTGAAATTTTTGGTGAATGATTGACAACTGATAATCAATGTTTAGTGTACTGATTTCGTTTTGATGTATCTATGCTGCAACATAACATCTTTGAAATTAATGGGCAGTGAAGAAGGGCAAATAATTTAAAAAAATTATCAATTGAAATACCAAGTCGAAATTACAAGGGGCTAAAGAATCACTATATTGATGTGAGCTTGATTTTAAGTTTTAAATAGTAACAACTCTTGCTTCTTATTTATATTACAAATTCTTTTAAATTGTCACTGAAGTTAGCTAATATTGTTTCTTAAAATAATATTTTTATAGGTGTTTGTAAAAGACATACCCTACAGAAATTGAAGTAGCTTCATCTGGGACATGCATCAAGTTAAGTTTTTAAAAATAAAACTGAAAATAAATCTCCAAATTACTTAATCGTTACTTGTATTTGAAATACGACTACCATCGGACTCGGAGATTCAGATATTTTTAATTTCAGAACATATTTAAGTTATGTTTGTAACTTCCCCGACTATTTTGTATGCATAAAATATATACTAGTGACCTAATTTTCTTTATACACGAATTTCACGAAACGCTTAATTTCCTATGAGGAATTTGATCTTGTTGTCTTTTTAGTAGTGATGTGTATAATCAGTTAACTCAGTATTCAGTAATGATTTCAATAATCAAATGATCATTTGGATGATTGATTGATAACTTATCCAGGCGTATATGCTAGATGCCTTTTTATTTTGTTCCACATAGAACTTGGTGCAATTGCCAATCACTCATCGGCTCATGAGAGTCAAAATATTAAAAAGATGCCTGCTCACTAAACCACGATAGAAGTTTCTGATGTTATACTACATCTGCCAGCAGTGTAGTTCCAATTTAGTAATTTGTCTTCTCAATAGATGAAGTATCTAATTATACCGATTATTCAAAGGACAGAAGTTTCGATTAATTTTCAATTAAATAATGTAACTCCTTTTGGTGCGAGCCAATACAAAGTCAAAGTAAGAGAACTTGTCAGAAGGTTATATGTTTTGGAAGTACTAGGATGTGAATTCTAATTTTGGTTTTTCTTCTTCACTGAATTCGTTTCTGGATTTTCTGTTGTGTAAAGATTCCGAAATCTAGCGAGTAGTGTACAATTATTTTTATATCATTGACCAATCAAAGTTACGCTTTTCTGTCGATGTATATAATTAGCAGTTGTTACTTTATTGTTATCGATGTGAGCAATTCGTTTTGCGTGAACATCCCTAGTATTAAATACGTGGTGAAGGATGTATATTTGTGAATATGTTGAACGAGTTGTTAAGATTCGAACTGTTTGAAGCAGTGCAATTGTTAAGAAAGTTTAGTTTTCTCACCTTTGTATTTAATTTTAATCAAATTAGCTGTTTGAAACAGTTTGATCTGTAAGAATTGTATAAATTAAATTTTAGATAAATACATATGATTAATACTTGTGTGAAATTTTTTTATTTTTGTTTTTATGTGTTTTTCTATTTTATTAGTTTTTTATTTAATAGTTTGGAACCAAGCAATGTAACCAAACAATCAACTTTTTAAAGTATTAAAATATCAAAAGTATATATTTGATCATTATCTCTTCATGAGCTTTAAAAATTATTAAGTATAATTTATGTTCCACTATTACATTGTAAATATCATATTTTATCCTGAGAAGCACACAACCTATACTATGTAATCAATTAATATTTAAAAATAAATAGATTCTACTCAAACTGTTATTTTATTAAAATACTAATCTAGCCTAGAACAGAAAATGCAACGAACTATATGAGTATATCAGGAGTATAAAATATCAATATATTTTAATAAAAGGCCTATACGAGCAACAGAAGTAATTTCAAAAACATCCTCATCTTTCGGGTCGCCTTATAAAATTGCATATATTCCCAACTAGTTGCTGTTTAATTTCATATTTTCTGATGTAATTGCAAACACTAAATTTTATTAGGAGCGTAGAAATACAGAGGAGGTATTTTTTGGGAATACAGGTAAAGCAGGTTTCATGTAGGTAGGTAGGTAGGTAGGACACATTTTCCTCTTTCTGTGGTCCTGATAGATAATACGACATGCTTTTATTTTTAATTTTATATCTCCCCATAAATACCATTTTCATTAGGAGCACAGAAAGATGAAGGAGGTATTTTTGTGAAATTCCATCTATTATATTTTTAATAGTAGCTGAAGTTACAGGTAAATACCTCCTCCCCTTTCTATGGTCCTAATAGATGAGTGGATATATATATAAATATTTTAATGAAGTCTTATTTGATCAGCATGCGTAATTTCTCAAAAATACCTCCTCTACCTTTCTGTTCTCCTGATAGATTGGGACTTTTACAAATTCTCAAGTACTTTTCCTTCCCATTTATTTCTAATTTGATATATTTTGATATTCCCTGATGTCACAGATATTTTATTCTATTAGGAGCACAGAAAGATGAAAGAGGTATTTTTGTGAAATTCCATCTATTATATTTTTAGTAGCAGCTGAACTTACAGGTAAATACCTCCTCCCTTTTCTATGCTCCTAATAGATGTGTGTAGATGTGTATGCTAATAATAGATATATAAATATTTTAATGTAGTCTTATTTGATCAGCATGCGTAATTTCTCAAAAATACCTCCTCTACCTTTCTGTTCTCCTGATAGATTGGGACTAACAAAATGTCTATATTTAACAAATTCGTAATGACCAGCACGACAGAATTTCTCAAAAATACCTCCTCCTTCTTTCTGTTCTCCTGATAGAACAGCACTTACTATTTACTTTTAATTTGATATTTCCTTGCGTTGTCAGAAATTCCTAGTCTTATTAGGAGCATAGAAAGACAATGGAGGTATTTTTGTGAAATTCCATCTATTATATTTTTAGTAGCAGCTGAAGTTACAGCTAAACACCTCCTCCCCTTTATATGTTCCTAATAGATGTGTGGATATATATAAATATTTTAATGTAGTCTTATTTGATCAGCATGCGTAATTTCTCTAAAATACCTCCTCTACCTTTCTGTTCTCCTGATAGATTGGTACTGTCACAGATTCTCAACTACTTTTCCTTCCCATTCATTTCTAATTCGATATTTTGATATTCCCTGATGTTACAAATATTTAATTCTATTAGGAGCACAGAAGAATGAAAGAGGTATTTTTGTGAAATTCCATCTATTATATTGTTAGTAGCAGCTGAAGTTACAAGTAAATACCTCCTCCCCTTTCTATGCTCCTAATAGATGTGTATGCTCCTAATAGATATATAAATATTTTAATGTAGTCTTATTTGATCAGCATTGCAATTTCTCAAAAATACCTCCTCTACCTTTCTGTTCTCCTGATAGATTGGGACTAATAGAATGTCTATATTTAACAAATTCGTAATGACCAGCACGACAGAATTTCTCAAAAATACCTCCTCCTTCTTTCTGTTCTCCTGATAGAACAGCACTTACTATTTACTTTTAATTTGATATTTCCTTGCATTGTCAGAAACTCCTAGTCTTATAAGGAGCACAGAAAGACAATGGAGGTATTTTTATGAAATTCTGTTTATTATATTTGCTAGTAGCAGGTGAAGTTTCATACAAATACCTCCTTCTTCTTTCTATACTCTTAATAGAATGTGTATCTTTAATGGAGTCATTATATGCATTATTTCTCAAAAAATATCTCCTCTTCCTTTCTGTTCTCCTGATGAGAATAAGACTTTTACAAATTCTCAACTCCTTACCATTTATTTTTTAATTTGATGTCTGATGACAGAAATGTTAATTCTATTAGGAGAACAGAAAGACAAAGGATGTATTTTTTGGGGAATTCCAACTACTGTCATAATATACTTTTTAGTAGCGGTGAAGTTTCAGCTATATACATTCTTGTCTTGCGTTGCTCCTTATAGAATAATTTGAGTGTTAGGTATAAGTTAAATACATCTAAAATAAATTATTAATGTTGTGTATATAAAAATTTATTTACATCTTTGAATATAAATTACATAATTATTTGACTTAATAAAATAACAACATATGATACATATATTTGTTTATAATAAATAAAGCTAGTTTATTGCCAAGGAAAAAAAGTTACCATTAGTCATAGTCGTCACCAGAATTTAACATCCACAGCCCAGCGCTAGAGTATTGCATCTTCACTCCGACACAGACCTAACAATTTTTCATTAATTGACTTGGATTACGAGACTGGCTTGGAGACATGAGTTTAGAGAAATTAACATGAGAAGACTGCTTGACTGTCCGCGCTCCCTCCCCCAACTAATAACGTTTTGTATACTTCTCTTTTATTTTAATCCTCTGTAGTTACTGATACAGTGTACACCAGCATCGTTATCACGCCTCACAAAATTAATGTTGACAATAAAATTGACAAAAATACCATATTGTTCTTTTTTGGTATTGGTAAAAAAAATGATTATATAAAAGATACTTTTATAGTACATATCCTGATGGGTTTATTTCATATTTTTCTATGACAAACTCTAAACAATTATACAAATAGACAGTGTTTATGTGTAAACAATTAAAGGAAGTAGGTATTTACTTTATATTTCTACAGTAACTGTTATGCTTTCGTTCGCAATCAACTAGCTTATCAATAAAAAGTAAAGTAACAAAAATTATATGGTTTCAGCACCACCCAATGATAGGGGATTTGGACTTGGTGTAGAACTCATGGAGCTCAAAGTCTCTTCTCTTGACTTTATTTTGCTTGGGTCCTTTTCCTTCTTATCTTTGTTATGCTTGTGTTCATGTTTGTGTTTGTGCTTATGTTTGTGTTTCTTCTTATCCTTCTTCTTCTTTTTAATCTGAAAGTACAACACAATATTGTTTTGTTCTACATTATCTATTTTTTACACTGTTCAATTCACATTCAATGTCAAATTTTAATCTATAGTGTTTGGCGAAAATTATAGAGAATGATTTATTCACAGCATATGGTTCAACGAGTTTTGTGGCAAGGGATCGCAATTCCATATGCGTGTCTGGTATAAATATAAAGAATAAGGTTAAACTAAGGAATAATAGAAAGTCCAATTGAAAAAATAACCGTAAAAACAATGCAATAAATGATCTTGCAACTAATTATCAAACATAAAGCACAAGAAACACAATTTCTACATGACTTCCATGAAAACTGGGATGTTCCAGACATGGCACATGCTTCAGTTTTGGATTTTGCTGTCGTAATATTAACCAATCACATTACTTATTTTTTAAAATACTAATCACACTGCAGTTCATGTAGAGTCCCTGAAATTATAGTCAAGATCACTGTTCATAGGGAACATGGACATTACTAGACTATATTAAATTTTTCTATATGCAATAATTTTATCATGTAATAGTTATTTGTTTTACTAGGCAGAAAAGCACAAGATTTAATGCCACAGCTGGTGTTTCATAGCCAAGGCGTAGCCGAGGCTAGGAAACCAGCCAAGGCATTAAATCTGCTCTTCTGCTGTGTGAAACATAATTTTTTTTTTCTAAATTTGTTCCATATTCACGCAAAATCGTCTTTTTTATATTTATTAATTGTGTTTCATTATCAATATCCAAATAATTAAATTATTTCAACAAAGGTAACTGGCTCTTCGTTACTATGTTTACCGCTGATGGTTTGTGTAATGTCATTGTCAATTGAAATTACCAGTTTCATTTAAATTATTACCTCGAACGTTGCATAGCAACGATGAACTTTTTCTGCCTAGGCAGCAAAAGTCCACCTTTAAAAATATACCTTTTAAGCCTGTCAACTGTCATTAAAAAGCCGCTTTTAATGTCATTTGGAGAAAAAGATTATTTTATGCAAAAAATAGTACTAGCGCTCAGATACTGCTTGTGAATCACTATAATATAATTTCTATAATTTTGGCCAAACACTATATATACCCAATAAATTCCAGGAGTATATGTTAATGTTGTGCCATATACATACCTTTCCAGATGGATCAACTCTATGTTTATCTCCTTCTTTCTTAAACATGCCGGGTTCAAATCCTACTGGACCACTTTGTCCCATTCCTGGCAAGGAAACAGAATTATCAGAGAAATATTCCTGCTTGTGAACTTTTGGAGATTCTACTTTTATATCCATAATGTCTTCTTCCTAAAAACCATAATAAGACATATAGATATAACATTATATATATTTTCACTGTTCACTGTTTCATATGATATAATATTCACTCTCGATTATATAATACAATGAAACTCAAGTCTGATATTAAATTGTAATTTATGTAAAAAGCAAAAAAAAAAACATGGGTTTCAGTTTACTGTTGTCATGTATTTCTATTGCAATTCTATCAGTTTTATTAATCCTTACCCAATGACAGAAATTAATTGATACCCATCAGAACATACAAATTTAAAATTATTTATAAAACAAATTTTACAAAGCTCACCTTTGGTTTTTCCTCGCTAGCAATCACCTCGATGTTCATGCATTCCACTGCTTCCAACAAGATCGGTTGGGATCCTTCCCGATTAGGTGTTGGTGATCTTGTTTTTATAATTTCATCTTTTGCAACAGCAGGTGTGAGTCTCGGGATGGGCGTTCTGATTTTTTTCATAGGTTCATGCTTTGACAAGTTCATTATCCCAGACAGTTCCAACAATGGAATACAGACGGGACGTTTTGTGCCATACAAGGTGTGGTACAGGTCAACCAGATCACAGCGCAGTCTTGTGTCGTGAGACAGCATACAGCTGAAATATTGACAAAATGTTCAAATTTTCAATATTGTTAAATGTGAAATATTCCTCTGTACTATACAGGGATCCGACCAAATATTATATAGACAAATTATAGCAACACAGTTTTGTTTCCAACAGTGGCGGCGCGTGAACATTAATTGTATGTGTTCTGCTTAGGGTTGTCACATTGGTCGAATTCAATTCCGGGATATTAAGTCTGACCAGAGCGGCTAAATTTTAATACATTTTTCGTTGCCTGTTCATTGTGTTTCCTTATATTATCCCAATATGTAGAATCTAACTGACTTCTTATGTTTATTTTACCTAATAGGGTCAAGTTAACCTCATTTGACAAATGATTTTTTGTTATTTCATGTCTCTTGATGCTTTGACTTAAATGAGTTAAATCTGTCACGCCGTATATTGTCCATGCTTTATCTGTACAGTAAATTACGGAAAACAAAAGAGTGGATTTTACATCCACTCTGTTTTTGTGTATACATTATTGTTAAATTGTCTTTTGTAACTTTTACTTCGGCTTGTTCCACTAACTTCAATATTTAATTGTGGTGCTGGCCTACCTAACTCTTTTATTTTCAGTTTATCCTCATAAGGCAGAGAACCAAATAAAGTTTTTTGTAAAAACGAAACGCTATTCATTTTAGTAACTAGGTATAATATCCGAACGAAAATATTTACCCGTGCCGCTCACAGAAATAAACGACCATGTACCACGTCCTATTACGAAATATTACTGAATTTGAATTTACAGCAGTGGCTGTTGTTGTTGCAGCCACATAAGCCCGTATGTTCGTGTACTGGGTCACATGGCTGATTAGCCAATAAAAACAAAGGACGCATCTAACTGTTCGCTGTGCACACATTTTGTATATCAGGTTGCGGTTACATATATTAAGGGGCTAGCTGCCGCAAGAACATTTGGATTCTTTAAATTTTAAATATTTTGTATTTTGTTGATATTTAATAAGCTTAAAAGCTTAAATACATAAAATTTTATGTGTTCAGCAACTCCGCAGCTCTTATGGTAAAACAGCCACTGATTTCCAACAATATTTAAAACCATAGTTTTTTGTTTACATTGGTGCCCAAGCATTTGGTCCAATAAAAAAATGCCACCAATGGGCGTTGTTTACACAGGTAAGTAACCATGCATAAACATAGAATTGGCGACAGCGAAACGATATCGTCAATGATTTTACAATTTATTTTTTAATAGTAAGTTTGTACTTTTAGTTTTATAATGATTATTTTCACCCCTTAAAACATAGCCACCCATGCCGTTGGGCACTGTGACAGAAAATTTCATGAAATTGAGGTTATGTCTTTTGTTATTCTTGGAAATGACCATTTTATATACTGACAAATTGTCAATTACTTATCTATACATATTTGATCAGAGATACAGGACTATCATACTATACTTAAATTTTTGAGTTTAAAAAAAAACTTCCCCTTGGCAGAAATATCAATATCACATTGAAGATACTCCTAAGAGCAGCATCCCACTTAAGAATCCAATACTAGAAAATATAGAGAATGCTTCACCCTTGCCTTGATTGAACTAATCAGGGGGATGAACTGATTCCCACGTTACGTTCTTATAGGAATGATTTCCCGTCAATATTAGAATTGAGCTCCAACTCAGGTACCTAAAGTCAAGACCAGAATTAAGCAAAGTGGATTAAGTGGAATGACCTCGCCGATCTGGTAAAATGCGGTGATGCATGGGCGTGCGTATTCTGTTTTACCATTGGGCACATTTCAGTTAATATATACTCGTATACTATTCTATAGAATACTTCTAGTATATATTAACTGAAATATGCCCAGTGGTAAAAAAATACAAATCTAAAAATGTCTCGTTAATATAGACATTTTTGGATTTGTCATTCGGTGAAAAATTATTTGCTTTAACGTAAAACTCTCAAATTGTCCTGAAATTTTGCCTATCCCCCTATTTTCGGGTATGCTGAATACAAATCTAAAGTTATTTTTTTGTGGACGAATGTAGTTTTTGAGGAAAAATAGCAGCATTTACGAAAATGGTGGTAGACAAAATTTCAGAAAATTTTGATAGTTTTATGCTAAAGTAAATAATTACCGAAAAATTTCAGTGGAAAACTGTAAAAAACTAATGTATACATGTAAAAATGTAATATACGTACCTATTATCAATTTATATACAATTTTTACCGTTAAGAAACGCGCTCGAAATAACCCAACATCACGCCACTGTTTCCCTAATACCTCGAGCGCAGTCGCTTGTTGATTCCTGATTCGACCAATCAACGTCGTTGAAGCTCAGAGAAAAGAAAGCGTAAATGCAAGAATATGTATGTTAAATAAGGATGAACAGCTTGTCGTTAACTTTACGACTTTCGGAGTTGCCACATATTTGAAAATTCCTTGATATTATCACAAGTATAAAGATATATATCTTTATACTTGTGATATTATTAAGTAAAAGACAAATTAAACATTGTGTCTGCTTTAATAAAGTACAATAGGGATAAGGGACGTTAAAGACAAGTAAAAAAACGGGTAAATAAAGTAATTAATACGTTTCCTGTTTTAAATAAGAATACTTTAGAAATAAATGTGACAACACAGATCTACTCTTTTTCCAGTCATTCCACTTTGCT
The DNA here is from genome assembly GCA_963924545.1 of Pogonocherus hispidulus. Lineage (NCBI taxonomy): Eukaryota > Metazoa > Arthropoda > Insecta > Coleoptera > Cerambycidae > Pogonocherus > Pogonocherus hispidulus. The sequence goes on along the minus strand of OZ004696.1, from coordinate 14,609,866 downwards.
TAATTCTGGTCTTTACTGTATATCATGTAATTAAACTAGAGATTTAAGTTTGACAGAACTCACTTTATATTAGTCCATATTCTCTCAACAAGTTCAGGAATGTCGAGTCGACCTCTGTGTGCTCTCTTAAATGGTGGATTCTTTATTAGTAATCCAGCCAATTTATGCCTAAGTCCTGGATCAGGATCATTTTCAAGAATATCCAAGACGTGCTGCAAATCCTCCCACTTGCCATCAACCCGTACAAAATCCACTAAGCATTCCAGTGCCGATATTCTTACATCTAATAAAAAAAATAAGGATTATAAAGTTCAATATAACTTTTGGAACAGTATGAAATATGTAAACAAAAATTAGAGGAATTTTAGTATACACATTTAAACATAAACACATAGGTATTTAAATATAAAACTAAAAATAAAATTAAAAATATGTGAACAACAATCACTTGATAGTAGAAATGCAGAATTATTGAAATCCTAAATACATACGTACCTATAAAGTGACCATAAGTTGCATAACTTTTAAACAAAGTTGGCCTGCTAGGTAAGTGTCCAAATTTTTGAAGTTTCCTTATGGCATGTAGGCAGGCCACAGAAACTGTGAACTTGTAGCAAGGCAATGCTTTTTCTAAATTAAGCAGTCTTGTAATCTCCTCTAATATTAGTTTAGTATCTGCACTAAGATTCTCTGCTGTAATAGGCGTACCATGGGAGACAACAGAGACAACAGGAGTCACTGTATTTCCAAGGGCTTCAACAAGCGCTGCACGGTAGTAGTTATCCGAGTGTCTGTTTTTGGAATTGTCGTTGTATTTAAATAGGTCCAAAAGAAATCGGATAACTTCAGGAGGGCAGATGCCATGGTGGTTTCTCAGACCAGCCATGGCCAGAGGAATAGTTTTTTGCAGATAGTAATGTTGGAAGTTCTGAAAGTTGTTCTGGCGGATGATGTGTGGGGCGGCAAAGGAACCGAACAATTTCCGGAAAATCGCCAGCATAGCAGGTGGACCTGCCCAGTTTGCAACCATTGCATTTGCAACCTGAAATATTGCAGTAATTAATGTAGAACATGTAAGACAAATAATTTATCACATAATAAAATGTAAAATAAAAACAAGAAAACTATGTACTATTCTAAAGCCCAACATACCGCTGTGGTGCCACTGTGACAGTCAAGCCTAGAAATGCCCACAGAGCAGTAAAATGTCGTACAGTAAGCTTTTCCATCTTGGACAGTGCTCGGCATTTACCAAAGAAAATGTATAAGTTTTTATTCTCGCATTTTATAGAAAACGTGTATTCTGAAGAGAACTTGACGGTACTGGGTACATTTATACACTGAAACAAGACTTAAGACACACATTTGTCACACCGTTTTCAGATTTGAGAGAAAATCCAAATCAAATAAGTTTTTTTAATTACTTGCGTATTTGATTATGTAAGTAATAATGATGATTCAAAACTCAATCTCTTTTTTTATTATAAAGAACAGTGTAACTTCATGCTGTAATGAAGCACATTTATTTTTGTTTATATTTAAATAAATCCACCACCTGTAAAATATTTATGTCTTAACACCGCTACCTACAACCTGTGAATATAAATTACCACGCCGTATCCACCCCGAAGTTATTCAAGCGGACCCGAGTCCTCACATTTTACACTGGCTATATTAACCAGCACATAGGATTAAAATCCACAGTTAATTCCAGTCCTGCACCAGTTGAGACCGGTCTAGCCACCTATTGCTCCACAACTACAAGTAAAACATTTTTCTAAATCCACAAAATGGCACTTCTGTACCATAGCTGCTGCGAATATCAAAGAGTAGTAAGGAAGCAATCGTTCTAAGTTGAAAAATAGAATTACTGCGCAAGTGCCACTTATCTCACCGTACCGCATGCTATTTACTAGTTAAAGAAATTTTTTTCGTAGCTTTGTACATAATAGGTTTATGAATAAATGCATCTAATGATTATGGGTGTTTTTTATAGTATGTGTAAAGTCTGATTTTCCCTGAAGACCCCCCTGGCGTACCGTATCTTCACTGTAGCTACCTGTGTAGTGGTGTTTCTGTGCTATAATCAGAAACTGGCACACGAGGCAAATCAGAGATATCGTACTCAGGCGTTAAAGTGACACTTCGCACCTGCGATGCAGAGTATACGTCACAATACTAGACTGTTCCACATTAAAAATTATAACACAAATATAGATAGATGTTTATAAATAAATGATGTTTATCAACCAGGGTTGGCTGCCCAGTGGGTAACTCAAAAACACCCACTGGGTTTTTTTGGGTAAAACCCACCATAAAAAATACAGGGGGGTTTTTGTAAAATAAAGGTAGAACATTTTAGCTAAATAATAAGTAGGTATATTGATATTCTTAAACAACAAAAAATATATTATTCAATAATAAATATAACAAAAATCATTAATTCTATATTAGAATGTTTGAAAAAAAAAACTGTCTTGTCTTCCTGTTTTTGATAGAATTTTCTCCGTCTGTTAGTGTACTTATTCCGAGACTTATTCTTTTCTTTTTGTTCGCAGAAACCCCTTTCTCATTCTCATCACTTTCACTTTCAGAAAGTGAAAGTACACTAGTGCTTCCAGCTTTTTCATTTTCTTTACCTTTTTTATGCATTTTTCTAAGTGATTGCGTACTCTTTCAATTTTTTTACTTATTTCTGCTTTACAATATTTGCATATAACTTTGCTTTTATTATCACAATCTAGAACTTCAGCCCATTCTAGAGCACTTTTTCTACCACTTCCCTTAGGCATTATTCTTAAAATAAAAATATGGAGTGCAGGCATTAAATAATAGCAAAATAACTTACCTATCTACTTTATTTGATAAGCCGAAATGAAATTATTGGGTGTAGAGTTGTTACGTACGTCCTATTCTGTGGTCAACCTGATACTAATTTACTGTCTTGTTAGTTCTAGTTGTTGCAGACGGCACATGTCCACATGTCATGTAAACAAACACGTTGAGTTGAAACAGGAATGTGCTTCCAAAAATGCGAAAAAAACGTGACTAACTGACTATAAAAAAGTATAAACTATACCACTCCTTCAAAGTTAAGGCAAATACGTATTTAAAAAAACTGTTAACAGTTCAGATACCTTATTTTGTAATAAATATTCGATTAACTTAAAAAAACCCTATTATACCCAAAAAACCCATTTAAAAAACCCCAAAAAACCCACTGGGTTGGGTTTTTTTTATATAAAACCCGGGTTTTTTCCAACCCTGTTATCAACACTATGAAAACAATTAATGTTACCTTTGTTAGGCAGTGTGCAGCTCGACATCTAACCTTATAGTAGCACTGCTCACTTTCGATAGTGTCTGTTAGAGCAAGACGGGTAGGTGGAGTGGGATACCTTTCTAAGGCAACAATGGCTTCCATCTGGGCTGTAACATCTCTTTCGTGTCGGAGTTGGTACTGCCATTGGTAATCAGGTTGTTCGATAACTACAGATCTGAGCAGTGTCATCTCTGGGTCCAGTCGAATCCAAAGAACTGGGGAATCACTGAAAATAATGTAGAGTTAACTAAATACGAGATTATGGAATGAAAAACATGATCAAAAAATATATTGTTAATATATATGCTAATGTTAAAAGGTTAATTAAAATAGATTTAATATTAAACTAAAATCAATTTATGGGACTAGTTTTCATTTCTTTCATGTTTAGTTTATTGAACTGATAGTAAGTTAATTAACAAGTGCCAAGCTTGTTATTAAATTGCATTAATTAAACACTGACAAATAAGACTTTAGTATGTGATTTTTCTCTTTTGATAAAAATTAATTTAAAAAACTGATTCATATCACAATATAGTTTCATTTAAATTTCAGAAATATTCATCAAATCTGTATATTATAAATGACAACATACTCCATGGCACTTAGATCCATATCAACCTCCTCTCCAGTACATAATGGAATTTTCTTTTTCTTGTTTCTTCTACTCTTCGAGTGGCATGTTATGTCAGCCTTAACTACAGTATTCTCAATTTGTAAATTATGTTTAAAGGTGCCATCTAACTCTTGCAGTGTTACTAGGAGAGGGCCAACGTATTTCTTAATACCCAAGGATGTGGTGGCATCTTGTCTTATTTCTAATTCTATTGTATTTCTATAAAAAAAAAAAAAATACATATTGACTTTGGAATCAATGGACTTACTTAAGTTTTTATTAATAAAGTCCTTATTAAACTATACTGACGAAGTGAATCCACCTACCTTTTTCTATTAAATACAGATGTTAAATGAAATTTTGCATGTCCTCCAGTTCTCACCCACTGATCTATAAAAACTGCCATATCCTTACCGGTGACCGTAAATATGGCCTTAGTAAATACATTGGTACTAATCAACATATGTCCCCACAATCCGCTCCCAATTTTCTGTTGTGCTGCATTAGTGGCCAAAGATAATTGCTTATTAAATACTTGCAACAGTAATTCTAAACCAATCCTGTGTTCCAACATTCTCATCACAAGTAAAGCTTTTTTATAAAGAGCCTCAATGTACATTGAAGACATTGTATGCAGATTTCTTATTGAGAAATAAAACTTCTCTTCACTAGTTTTTTGAGCAATTTGAGGAACGCTACCTCCTACAGGAAGTGGAGCTGGTGGTTGACTTGAATCTGGAAAAATATTTCTCAATAGAAACAAATTTATGTTGACTTCATAGTACACAAAATTTGTTTGATAAATTCATTAGCTTGAATGTAATTTAAAGAGATTGGTTGTAAGACAAAATGAAAATGAAAAAAATGGTATGAAATCTTGCATCATCATATAATACCACTCAGAGGACATGTAATCTATCAGGACTCACAATACTATGACAAATAAGCGGTTGATGAAAAAGTGATAGTTCACCGATCAGCTCATATGTGCCAGACAGAAATGTATTCAATAATTCAGTTTTTATAGAGACCCCAAGTGGGATATTCTCAAGAACTGCCAAAGCAACTCTCTTGACGTGGCCTGAGGGGCAAATCCACCAGTACTCGCAAGAACTACCAAGATTAATTAATTCAAAGGCGTTCCTAATAAACCCTTCAAAAACTAGAACAAAAAAACTTTTAGAGTTAAACAGGTTGCATCTACGAACTTTAATTGGCCTGTATACTGGGATCTGATTTTCGTCCCACTGACTTTTGAACCTAACCTATCTGCACTTAACAAAAGTTAGCTACATCATCTTTAGTCAATTAGATGTGATTATTAAACAATTCGTAACGCAATAAGGATGCCATGCTGGCCCAATGAAAAAAATCACTTCTTTACATGGCATAATTCAAATTAAATCTTGAAAAACCATATATATATATATATATAAAATAAAAAAATACCAAGCTGAATGACTATAAAAATAATGATAACAAACTGGTTGATTGACACTTTTTGTTTTGTACAGCCGTCTTTAACATGTTAAAAAATAATGTAGTTAATAAGTAGGTATTACGTAAACATTAACAGTACTTAAACATAATATCAAAACTCACTTACCTAGTACAATTCCTCCAAACTCCTCTTCATATTTAACCACATCTAATAATGTGCTCTGAATCCACTCCCTATATTCATTGTTACCAAACGACTTCTTGCAATACAAACCGCAAAGGTACTGACTGATACCTTTATTTAACCACATATCAGACCAATTCTGCATTGATATAAAGCATCCAAAAAACTGTTCAGCAATCGCTTGCGCCATAGCTTTTCTTGTGTTATAAACTTGATCTATTATAACAGCAGAGTGAAGCAAATTTACGCTCATTATACTCATAGTGGCATAGGATCTGTAGTCCTCATGAGTTTCATCAACGAAAACCTGTTTATAACAAGAATATGGATATCTGTTTGAAAGAGTTTCTTCATAAAACTCAAATGCTTCATGCATATACCTGGTGGTCACTTTTAATAATGGCAACAAATTTGGCAAACAGAAATGTGTTACTTCGTGCATATACGGATCAACAAATATTTCAAATGGTCCAACAGCCAGAGATATATTTGGAGCACATGTAGGTACATTAAGGGAGTAATGATATGTTTTTCTACGCATATCAGGAGTATAAACAACTTCAATCAAATCACCATTCGACACCGCTGTCATTTCGTCATCTACTGTAAATTCCAGTTTCCAAGTGCAAGTCTCTGCAAAACTGTCCACACAAGGGAACCATAATCTGGATGAATTTTGATGACCATACGTGAACATATGTACACCTCTCTGAAAAATGTTGAAATTTAACTAAATGTAAAAAAAATATCTGTTGAATTTATTTATTACTCTAAATTTAAATACATATTTATAGAAGATTTAATAGTACCTAGTTAGGTATCTTTTAAATTATCCTATTTCTTTTATGCTCATTTTTCGTAAAATCAAGTTTAACCTTACCTCTGCATATGTTCCCTCTTTTACTGGAACTACAAAATGAATTCCACCTTGAGGCTGTTCTAAGGAAAATTCTATTCCCACTCTTAATGCAGTGCCCTCAGCAACTAAGTGGGCAGCTTCTGGTGGTATAGTAAGTACTAACTCTCCTGCATTGTTGTCAGGATCAACTTTTAATGCTGCTGCTAAATGGTAATTTGAGAAAGCATCTAGGCTTCTTCTAAAAATATAGAACTTATAGGTATAAATATATATTTATATCGATCATATATACTTACGTTTCAGTGTCCGATTGGCATACATCTAGAAATGGATCAAAGTACTGAAAATGTGCCTCATAATGATCATTCAGTATAACCCTGTAAATACGGCATTGTTTGGCGTTTAGTTTTATAACGCGTAAGTTATCACGTAAGGGAACAACTGTCAGCTCTACAAAGCCCTGCAAGTATTTATTGAAGATTAACATGTTTATGCATAATTGTGGTATTTAATACTTACGATAATACTTTTTCTTTCAAAACTTATTCCTGTCAAACTGACTATCTGATGAGCTGTAAATAATTAAAAGAGAATATTACTTAGATTAATACAAACTAATAAAATATAAAATAGTAAATTGGTACTTATAATTTGAAAGGTCTGCAGTTATCTCCAGTTCGTTCCTTCTTCATTTTGTTATCATGTACTGATACTTTTACTTATACATGTACTTGTATAATACTTTTAGCACTATATATTATTTATTTTACACATTTATAATATAATATTTACCACATACTACATATATACCACATAGTTTTCGTTTTGTTTTTAAGATGTCAAACGTCAATCTTTATTATTTATTTCCTCATTCAACCAGTGCTGCCAACCACGATGTATCATGCTGCCAACTAGTAAATGCATTTATCCCCTACTCCTAGACATCTTTTAAAATCTTTCATTTTTAGACTAAAATTCCCTACATCCTAATTGTCTAGTTTTTTGGGTTGAATTTTAAAAACCCATTCTCTATACAATAGTTTTTATCTGTACTACAAAGACGAGACGCCCATTCTCAATTCTCATTCCTAAACATAGACTGGAAATATCTAGTATATAAGGCATTAAAAATTAACCGATAAAATATAATTTACTTTTTTTTTATTAATTTAAATTTAAATATGGTAGGTATAAGATATAAATAATTTTAAATTTCTTATGTTAAGATACTTCGTATAACCAAAAAACAATAAAGTAATAAGACTTTCACTTTAATGTAATTTCCCATCTTCCAAGCTTCGTTTTTTTCGGTGATTTCTTGCGCCATGTCTAGCACTTACAATTTTTTTTATAAATTTTACAACACAATGATAACTTTTGTAGTGGCGAGATACAGTCATAGATTATACAAGAGATACAGTGAAATCACGGATTTCTTAAGTTTATTTTAAGAAATCCGTGAGTGAAATACACCGTAGTGCCCTCTTTCGGTCTTTGCTACTACCTGTCTGCAGTGTTGCCAACTTGGTGTATTTTTCACCAAAACTGGAGAATTCGAGTGTGCCAAAGTGAATTTTAAGAAGAGTTTGAGAAGAGTCTCAAAGCTGGTGTATTTCTGTTTTCATTTGGAGAATTCTAGTGAAATTGATTAACCGGCTTCAAAACCTCCACCAGATGGCGCATCGCTTACGCTTTTGATCGCTGTGATTATAGAACTAATAAAAATGTATTAGTTAACTTTCACAACTTTGCACTTTTGTGTTTTTGCCCAGTGTATTTCTATTTATAAATAATAATACCACAGTATAATACCACCATAATAATTATTTTATTCTGTTTTGTGTCAAATTTATTTATTCAAAACCAAGGCCATCTCTTTGATCAAGCTCGCGCCCCTTACTTGTGTATTTAAATCAGAGCGAACAGAAGCGAACGAACGAATTCGTTTGCTTAAGCTTGCGTAATTTGTATGGAGAACAAAACGGGAGCGAACGAACTCTTCCTTGGTTCTACATCATATATTAGGGGGAACAGAGACGAACAAATGAATTCGTTCGCTCGCTTCTGTTCGCTCTAATTTAAATGCACCTTTACTCTATTTACTTACCGTTAACCGCGCCGATTGATCAGAGGAGGCCTTGTTCAAAACAAACTTTTGTTTTGTTGATAAAAATATAAAATTTTTTGTTGTATTATTTTGTTCCGTATAGGAATATCCTGATGACACTTCAAAATTACATTGTTTTACATGGGTGTCATCTGTCAAAACGTAATTTTTTTACTAGGAAAATTGAATATTTATTGATGTATTTTAAATCTTACATTTGGAGGAATCTGGTGAATTTTGAGGTTAAGTTTTGAGAATTCTCAAATTTTACAGTTGGCAACACTGCCTGTCTGACACTTATTGTCTAATTGACAGATAGATAACGATCTGCTTTTCTGCAGATTAGAGTACATTATATGAATAAATGTGAAAGTGAAAGTTCTTTTCTTATTATAGTCTATTCTTTGCTATAACCTAAGTGGATTATGAATCACGGTGTGTATACTGATATGAATGGACTTTGAACATTTATTAACGCAAGAGAAAAGTCTGAATACCTACATAACAGTTCAGAATCAGAACTGAAATAACATTTTTAAATTATTAAGTAAGTATGCCGAGGACATACAATAGAATATTGCACAAACCTAGTGGATACATTAGACAGTTTGTAGGCCATCTGCCATCTCTCTTAATTATCAGTCTTCCATGTTTGTTTGTAAGGTAAATTACATTTAAAATAAATTATTTTCAAATTTACCCCAAAAGTCCTTTAAATTTTATAAGTATTACCTCTTTGGTATTACCACGAGTATAAAGATATATACAGTAATTTCACTCGGCAAAATCTCTTTGATGTTGGTGTCCTTAAGTTTTGTTTTTTTAACCCCCCAAAAAGACCACTGCGCATACTACCCAAGCACAATCATGCACATTAGTGACCGTTATTGGGAGACACGCACAGGCCCGGACTATTATTTTTTGGAGTAAAAAAGGTGGCCTAACAGAATTTCGTTTACAAATGAAACAATATTTTGTAGCCATGTTACACACAATACAAAACACTTATCAAAATCACAAACACAAACGCCTAGACACACAAACGTATGCTGATTACCTGTAAAGCAAAAAGCAAATGTGCGCCCATAAAATAGCATACGCCGGCCCATTCCTCCCCTTCTACATCTCTACCAACGCGCATACTACCCAAGAGCAGACATGTGCATTAAAAACTTTTGTACAAAAAATTTAAAGAGTGAAACTACTGTATATATCTGTCGGGTTCTACGCCTATGATGTTTAGTTCCGAGGATGGCGGCGAGGTGTCGCTGTTGTTGGCAGCGGAAAGAAAAGGAGAAGGTTTTTGACAAGAGAAGAAGGCGGTTAACTATCACTTTGACAGAACATTCAGATCATTTACGTTCGTCATTTTGCATAAGCACAAATAGTTAAATTGTTACCAGTGTTTAAAGTGAATAAATCTAAAATACAATGTCCTGTTTTTAAACTAAATCAATCTACTAATCCCATGCAAAAGAGTAGTGTAATTGATTACTAACGCTGTTAATCACACATTCCTACATTTTGGTCGGCTTCGAGCGGGATGGACTAAGTGAAAAAAACGGGACAAAAAACTTGCCAGTGTTTGTGGCTTTCGAAGAATACAGGCTAATCGACGAACTAACTAGCTATTTGTGCCGTGAAGTGCTTTCCAAAATCAAAAAATCAAATAACATTTCGAACTAAATTGCCGGGTGGCTTTCAATAGGCATTTCTGTGTCTAACTATATAACATTTAAAACAAAGCTGTATTGTGAGTGGTACGAACGAAGACAAGAAACCAGTATATCGAGAAACGTTGCAGCCAAGGACAATAGGAAATCCAGTGAGTCGTTCCTATAATCATTTCTTCCAATTACATTTTTTATAGGTTCTACTTGACTATTTGCTAGGTTAGTTAAAATACGAACAAAATTTCAAATTTATAAAATCTAACTGCCGGCTCGCCTACAACTGCACAGGGGCGTCCGCTACTATTCTAACGAATTTAATATATTCTATATTGCTAATAAATTCAATCATTATCACTAATTACTAATTATATACTTTACAAAATGAATTTAGAGGAAAAACTGAAAGTGCTTATCACCCGAAGGGGAATTGCTAAATCACAACTCACAAGATTTATTACTTACATTAATAAATCCGAAAATCAAAGTAAAACCTGGGAAATGTCCTCGCGTTTAGGCAAAGCTAAGTTGTTATTGGATGAGTTTAACTCTGTACAAAATGAAATAGAAATAATCGACGATAATGATGCTCAAATTAATGAACGAATCGAATTTGAGGATAGGTATTTTGAAACTATGGCAAAGGCAAATCAAATTGTGCAGCAAAATGAGGTAGTTGTAGAATCTAATAGGGTTACTCCGCCAACTCCGCTCGCAAGGTCTAGTGCACCGGTCATAAAAAATTCTATAAAATTGCCACCGATAAATATTCCTAAATTTGACGGTTCATTTGATAAATATACTAACTTTCATGATGTATTTGTGTCGGTTATACACGGAAACGAAAATCTCTCAAACGTGGAGAAATTTTACTACCTAAAATCGCATTTAGAAGGTCCTGCAGCGCAGGCAATCGATTCGTTGGTTATAAACGATGCGAATTACATAGTTGCGTATAACATACTCAAAGAACGGTTCGAAAACAAAAAATTTATAATCAAAAGTCATGTCAAGCAAATTTTCGAGTTGCCTAACATTACAAAGGACTCATACATCTCAATAAGAAATTTTTTGGACGATTTTAATAAACATTTTAGGGCTTTACAAAATTTAGGTGAGCCTGTGGATAACTGGAGCACAATTCTTATCTATTTATTATTCTCCAAATTAGATATTTCTAGCAAAACAAAGTGGGAGACGGAAACTAAGGACAAAGTGTCTCCTAGTATTCAAGAATTTATTCAATTTCTTAAGGATCGATGTAACTTATTGTCGGCAATTGATAATAAAGGAATTGCATCTACTTCTAAATCCAACGATAAATTTAATTTCAGATCGCATGCGCATGTTGTGTCAAATAAAACGGCATGTATTTTTTGTAAAGGACAGCATTCAATATATTTTTGCAAGGATTTTTTAAAATTATCTGTGCAATCTAGACTTGTAGAAATTCGAAAATTAAACGCATGTACAAATTGTTTACGAACGGGTCATAGTTCATATGACTGTCAATCGGGTTCATGCCGACAGTGCAAAAGGAAACATAATTCTCTATTACATTTCAGTGCACAAGAAAGGGGGCGCGATTCAAATACACAAACTCTAACAAAAAACGAAAATTGCCAAGAAAATTCTAATTCTAATTCGAACACTAACTCTAATGCAAATACTAGATCTAATTCAAATTCTAACGCTAACCCTAGCAATTTTAACGATGTTAACCTACAAATTAGTACAAAACTCGAATCGGAAATTCAATCAAATCAAAATAACATAAAGCAAGGTAAAATTTCTTATAATTCAGGAACTACTACAGCCATATCTTGTTTTAATCGTTCATTTACTATTTTGTCGACTGCAATGGTATATCTTTATGATAAAAATAATCAACCTATGTTATGCAGAGCCCTGCTCGATTCTGGTTCTCAAAGTAATTTTCTAATAAAAAACTTACAAACTAAATTACAACTACGTACAAACAAAATAAATATGCCTATTGTTGGTATAAACGCGGCGACTACTAATATTTCAGAATCGGTAAAGGCTAAAATGAAATCCACTGTTGACAATTACGAGATTCAGTTACAATTTTTAGTAATTGACAGGATCACAGAAAATATACCTCAAATAACGTTCGATACTTCTACATTGCGAATTCCGCAAAATATCAATTTGGCTGATCCAAATTTCAACCAATCTTCGGAAATTCAAATATTACTAGGTGCAAGCGTATTTTACCACTTGATGCTCAAGGAGCAGTTAACACTTGGGTTAAATCAACCTGTTCTACAGCACACAAGGTTAGGATGGATTATTTCTGGTTCATTTCAAATAAGTAATAAGCAACAAAAATCTTTATGCCATCTTGCGCAAAATACTGGCATTGAGAAACAGTTAGAATTATTCTGGAATGTCGAAACGTATCCAGTAAAACAAACGATATTTTCTAAAGAAGAGCAAGAATGCGAATTGCATTTTCAAAACACATTTAAACGCCTAGATTCGGGTCAGTTTTTGGTAAAATTACCATTTCGAGATAATTTTAAGCAACTAGGGGAAACACAACAAATGGCGATTCAACGGTTTCAGACACTAGAACGTAAATTAACTAAAAATCCAGAAATTGAAAGAGGGTATAGTCAATTCATGGAGGAGTACATAAGGTTAGGCCACATGTCACTTATTACAAATCCCGAGCAAATGAATGTGTCCAACTACTATCTTCCGCATCATTGCGTTTTTAAAAATACGTCACTAACAACAAAATTGCGCGTAGTATTTGACGCAAGCGCAAAATCAACATCAAATTTATCCTTAAATGATGTGTTGAAGGTAGGACCTTGTATTCAGGATCCCATTTTTAATATTTTACTCCGTTTTAGATGTCATTCAATAGTTTTTACTGCGGACATTGCAAAAATGTACAGGTGTATTCAAGTCTACGAGGAAGATCGCGAATATCAACGAATTGTCTGGCGTTCTAAACCTACTGAACCACTTTTACATTATAAATTAAATACCGTGACATATGGTACGGCCCCAGCATCATTTTTGGCAACAAGATGTCTCAAGCAGTTATCCATAGACAATGAGGTGAGATTTCCAAACGCATTCAAATCAATAGCTAATAATTTTTATATGGATGACTGGCTAGATGGTGCAAATGACATCCAGTCAGCTTTGACTCTAGCAAACGAAGTTAGTTCTATATTAAGCTTAGCAGGTTTCAATTTAAGACAGTGGTCTTCAAACGACAAACGAATTTTAGATTATTTTTTGGACAGCGAACAATCACAACTTCACGGTCAAAATACTCAATATGTAGTTAAGGACGAAAATAATTCTAAGACATTAGGAATTTTCTGGAATCCTTCTGAGGATACATTTCAATACATAACAAATCCAGATAACCACCAGGTCATAACAAAACGGGTTATTCTTTCTATCATTAGTCAAATATTCGATCCGCTTGGACTAATTGGTCCTGTTATTATAACGGCTAAAATATATTTACAAAGGCTATGGTTGTTGAAATTGGGTTGGGATGATCCCATTCCAAACGATTTATGCGATATTTGTTTAAACTTTTACTGCAAAATTCATATGCTTAACGATATCAGAATCCCACGCCAAATTATAATTGAAAATTCTGTTCGAACTGAAGTACATTGTTTTAGCGATGCCAGTCAAGCAGCATTCGGCGCATGTGTATATTTGAAGTCTATCAATGATCATGGTCAAGCTTTAGTAAGGCTTATTTGCGCAAAGTCTCGCGTAGCACCGCTAAAAACAGAAACTTTACCACGCCTCGAATTATGCGGCGCGGTACTCTCCACAAAATTGTGCCAAACCGTATTAGATGCATTGAAAATAAAAATTGACAACGTACATTTTTGGTGTGATTCCACAATCGTGCTAGCGTGGATCGCAACAGAACCCAGCAAGTTAAAAACCTTTGTGTCAAATAGGGTTTCTCAAATTCAAAAATCAACTAAGAATGGAAATTGGCATCATGTTCCCACTAAATCTAACCCTGCAGACGTAATCTCACGAGGTGTAAAACCAGACGAAATGCAAAATATAACTGAATTATGGTTCAATGGTCCTTCCTGGCTCTACCAAGAGCAAAATCTTTGGCCTAATTATGCTATCGAAGCAAATCTCATTAACGTTCCGGAGTTAAAACCCCACCTATCAGAATCATTAATAGTAACTAGCACTAATAAAGTTGAGGACGATTTAATTTGTCGTTTTTCATCATTAACTAGATTGTTTAGAGTTGTAGCTTACTTATTGAGATTTAGAAAAAATACATCAAATAAACATGAAATTCGAACTCTAGGTCCATTAAATTTACAAGAATTAAATCATAGTAAACAGGTGATTATCAAACTAATTCAGGCTAAAGCCTTTCCTAACGAACTGATCTGTTTAAGAAAATCGAAGACAGTATCGAGAAGCAGTAATTTGCTTGCACTTGATCCTTATTTAGACGAATTTGGTGTTATTCGGGTAGGTGGACGTCTCAAAAATTCTCAACTGAGTCACGATCACAAACATCCGATAATTATTCCGAAAAATCATCATTTCACAACATTGGTTATAAGATACGAACATTTAAAAAATTTGCATGCCGGCCCACAAGCAGTCTTATCAAATATTCGCACCCAGTATTGGCCTTTACATGGCAGGCAGGTTGTTCGAAGTATTTTTAGGAAATGCGTCGTTTGTTTTCGGGCAAATCCGCAAACTATGACCCAAAAAATGGCACACTTGCCTAGACAAAGAGTAAGTCCTTCACCGCCTTTTTTTATTTGTGGTGTCGATTATGCGGGACCTTACCTTATTAAGGACAGTAGTTTGCGCAACAAAAAATATATAAAGGCTTATGCGTGTGTTTTTGTATGCTTTTCGACAAAGGCCGTGCATTTGGAGCTCGTGAGCGAGTTGTCTTCGGATGGTTTTTTAAATATGTTCAAACGCTTTATTGCCAGAAGAGGTCTTTGTGCAGAGGTACATTCTGACAATGCAACTAACTTTGTCGGTGCTAATAACACTCTGTCAGAAATAACTAATTTAGTTCAGGATTCAAAATTTCAAAATTTTCTCCTCGAAAACAGGGTGACATGGCACTTTATTCCCGCGCGTTCTCCCCACCATGGCGGATTGTGGGAGTCAGCAGTTAGACTAATGAAACATCACTTAAAGCGAATATTAACTAATACTCATTTAACATATGAGGATTTTTATACTCTTTTAACTCAAGTAGAATCTATATTAAATTCCAGACCTTTAACCCCGCTCACTGGCAGTCCGGAAGATTTGAATGTCCTTACGCCAGGGCACTTTCTAATTGGTCGTTCGTTATTGGCTCTTCCCGAAACTCCAGTACCAGACACCAGACACACACATATTTCACGATATAGGCATTTAAAATTTTTGATGCAACAATTTTGGTCTAAATGGTCACTCAGTTATTTGCATTCCCTACAAGAAAGATCCCGATGGAAAACGGAATCAAATAATATGTTGGCGATTGGTACTCTTGTAGTACTAAAGGAAGAGCACACTGCTCCAATGTGTTGGAGGATGGGTCGAGTAATCAAACTTTTTCCCGGAGATGACGGACTTACTAGAGTGGTTCTAGTTAAGACAATGGATGGGACTTTCAAGCGGTCTATCACTAAAATTTGTGTTTTACCATTGGATAGTCAAGTCGAATCTACATTGAAAGGGGAACCTTTCAAGGGCGGCGGCATGTCGGGTTCTACGCCTATGATGTTTAGTTCCGAGGATGGCGGCGAGGTGTCGCTGTTGTTGGCAGCGGAAAGAAAAGGAGAAGGTTTTTGACAAGAGAAGAAGGCGGTTAACTATCACTTTGACAGAACATTCAGATCATTTACGTTCGTCATTTTGCATAAGCACAAATAGTTAAATTGTTACCAGTGTTTAAAGTGAATAAATCTAAAATACAATGTCCTGTTTTTAAACTAAATCAATCTACTAATCCCATGCAAAAGAGTAGTGTAATTGATTACTAACGCTGTTAATCACACATTCCTACAATATCTTTATACTTGTGGTATTACCCTATCTCTGGTATTACCCCAGAAAATCCCGTAAAAAACTTTTTATAACATAAAATCCCCCAAAAGAAAAATTTTATTTCCCCCAGGTTGACAGCACTGCATTCAACCAAGATTGGCAGCAGAAAATTACATTACCGACCGACATTGTTTTCACTGCCATCTTTCATTAAATCTTGTAAAGTACTCGCATATATGGAGAACTCATCTTGCAGCAGATTACTGTAATATTTTTATACCTAATCATGTGATGAATTGCTCAATTCATTCCCTTTCAAAGCGTA
This sequence comes from Pogonocherus hispidulus, assembly GCA_963924545.1. Classification (NCBI taxonomy): domain Eukaryota; kingdom Metazoa; phylum Arthropoda; class Insecta; order Coleoptera; family Cerambycidae; genus Pogonocherus; species Pogonocherus hispidulus. Next base: position 14,593,298 of record OZ004696.1, on the reverse strand, counting down.
AGATGACAGCCAATTAATTGGGTATGTGTAGTGGCCTAGTTTTTAGAACTGGAATGAAAACATAAATTATACTACATACTCAACTGATTGCAAATAGAAATAGTGTTGTTATTTTTTTGTTTGACTTTAAAACAAATCATTCTGCAATTATATACGATTTCTAGCGCTATATCTCGTCTTAATAAAGGGCAAAATATATTTTTCTAATACTAATAGAACTTAAAATCAGGGCCGTAGCTAGTCGTTGGCGATACGGGGGGGGGGGTTATGTTTCCAACACATAATTTGCTGTTGTTTGTTTTTATTAGCGAGTACCTATATTATTAGTAGAGTAGGTTTTATCTTGGGAGAGGTTTAAACCCCCTAAACACCCTCTTTATCTCCGGCCCTGCCTAAAAGTTAGTATAAGAGTAGTTGCTGTGATCCGCAATGAAGAAATTTCCTATGTTTTTTCGTTCCCCGTTCCCTAGAGTCATTAAGCTATCCTATCTAACACCACCTATTTTTAACTAAAATAATAGGATGCTTCTGCTTGTTGTCATCGCTTGATTTATTCTTCCACTAACTCTCACTTATCTCTTACAATCTCAACTGATTTTGAATATAAAAAAGGGCGTTATTTTAATATATTACTCAATTGAACTACCTACCTATTAACAAAGCACAAAGCCTTGCCTTTTAAAATGACGAATTTCTTGGGGAAATGCCTGTTCTTGACAAATTATTATGAGTGCCGTTAACTCCCCAATACAAGAAGGGTCAATTCGTTTGTCCTTTGTCCTAAAAAAATCTTATACAGTAGGTACCTAATTTATTACAAGTTTTAACTTAGGTAAATTGGAATATTTTTGACGCTTTACACTTTACAGAGTTGAGACGGGAGTGATGTTTTGGCGAGCTTGAGCTTTGTTTGAGGATTGAGGACAACTTAAAAAAATCTAAACAGCGGTTCTATATGTTTAATAGTACGAACGGTTAGGTTGCTTGACACTTCTCTTATGTGTTGATATGGTTTTGTGAATTGAGGTATTATGGTAATTTTGTGTAATGTAAAATGTTTAATAAACTATGAGCAAATAAGAAATAAGGCTAGTACCTAGTAGTTAGGGGTAGTAGTAGTGAATGGGAGCGCCTTATGTAGTAGATGTGTAGTAGTGGTAGTAGTAGGCTGCTAGCGGCCCTTTTTCCCTATTCCTACCGTTCCGTCACCTACTATCTATTCGTTGACCCTCCTCGAACCTAACTGACCTTCTGATGAAGCCTCCTTCTCCACACATTCCGGACACATAGGGTTCTCCCTCTATCAGGGATAGGTATAGGTGTCTCCTAATACTGCAGTCCTCAGTTAGGATTTCCACCAGTTGGTTTAGAACCCTTCGACTGTGGTTCAGTAACCAGGCCGTCTGTGCTTTGTATTACCCCTTTAAAAAGACATGAGCCTGTCTAAAGTTTGTATCCTATATTTGATTAGATGATTATATCTATTTAGTTTTTCCTCAACATCTCATGAGCTCATTTGTTAAGACATGCCTCTACCTTGACATTACCGTTGATTGACGGTAATTACTATAAATAGTTCAGGCTCCCGACAGTGTCTCTCAGATCCAAGTCGAGTTAGCTCGTCACCTTTCTTATTCCCTGGGTCTCCTATGTGGCCGAGTGCCCATACAAGTGTAACCTCTTGCACAAATGCAAATCTTGTTCATGGGGAGCATGAACTTCCTTTAAGCGCGGCTTGACTGCCAGAGCAGATAAAAATCTTCTGCTCTGTGCTGTTCCTTATTTCCTTCTCTTCTTTTGACTCCAGTTCTTCCTCTTAGGAAGATTGTGGTATAATTCCTCTGCAACCTAAGACGGTCCCCACCTTCATGGCAGATATCTGAATTTCCCTCTCTATATCATGATGACAATTATTGCTGCATGACGACTCTCTGTTCTTCCTACTGCCTCTCAGCTTCCTGAGTCTCTCCATTCTTAAGTATGCCGCCACCGCCTCCCTTATAATCCAAGTGGAAAACGTAGACAGCAGCAAAACAACCTCTAAGACACTGCTGTGGGGGTTGTCCTCACCTCACCGTAATTTCTAAGCATGCAGGCAAGCCTTTGGACCTTAGCCTGGGTACCATAACTTGATTCACACTTGACCACTAGACCACGGTTTCATATTGGAGCCTCGGCCTAATCACCACTGTGTAAATCCAGTGTAGCATCCTAAGGTTAAAGCTAAAATTCTTGCCTACTATACCCTTCTCACTTGTCAAAAGGTGGCCACTAACTTCTGAACGACTCTATCAATATGTTGCTCCCAGTCACCTTCTCCGCCACCAATCTAGGGTGGTCCTCAAGTACTTTACTTTCCTCACCATGGTTTGAATCCGTCCATACATGACTGGTGTCCTAAAGCTTTCTATATTGCTTCTTCTCGTGAAAAGAATCACGTCTGTTTTCCTGGAGTTTACCGAGAAACCCGTTTGCCTACACCAATTCTCCATTATCCTGCAGGCCCTTTGCATTCTGTCGTACACCAAGTTTAGAAACCTACCCATGACTAGGACAATGTCATTATCCGTGTACACCTATACGTCGTTATAACCCTCAGAGGTTAGGCATTTTATTATGCAATTCATCACTAGACACCACAGGTGAGGCGAAAGGCAGCTGCCTTGAGGACAACCACCTCTCATCACTATGTCTAGCTTGCCATTCCCTAGAGCTGCACTAACTTTTCTCTCCTCCAGTGCCCACTTCACGCAACTTACCATTATCGACGGTGTGGCCCTGACGTGAGAAAGTCGAAAAAGAAATAGGTATATACGACTTCAAAAATTAATGGAAAGTTGTGTATCTTGTAACGTTTTCTTAAAATTATATACTGAAATAAATATGTAAACTTTACATAAACAATACGTAAATATAAACTATAAGCGTGAATCTTTCTCGGATTGGAATAAATACATTTACAATTCAGTGTAAAAGAAAATTAACCACAAAAGCAGACAACGTAGAAGTACGTAATTAATATTTATCACTTCAGTGAACATTCATTAAGATTGAAGTTTTCTTATTAAAATTTCCATTAAGACTTGTATTATTTCATATCGTAAGGATAAAATTTTTATTTTTCAAATATACTCTGAGACATGGTTTGTTTCGTACGAAAGTTAAAAGAACTTATCTAGATCGAGCCCTTATTTCAGAATATTTGAGTAAAAACCGATGACGCCGTGATTACATTATGCGATTTGTTCGTTTCTTAGTCAAGGGTAGAAAAAAACGTACGCTATTGTACATAAATATGGCTCTTCCCTTTATTGGAAGAGAAACAAAATTTCATTTAAAATTCTAAGTCCTAAAAAATGTAATCGAACCTGCAACAATCACATTGACATTACAGAAATAGAAATAATGTTTATTTGCACTATTTGCAGTATTGCACTTGCAGTTGTATCAGTTATAGGTGTAGGTATGCTAGGTTTATAAAGGTCCTTATTACTTTTTATGGGTAGTAACCGAAATATTAGCTGTGCGATTTTCCACATTTTAAATATTTCTTACATCTTGTCTAAATTGCTAGGAGATTATTTGAGTTATTTGACTCAAGCCTTGCTCTGATCTAACGGCGAATCATCCTAAGTTTTTTATGAACAGTTTTATGAACAAAGAGCAGAAATATAAGAATACTTATTTGTCAATCGATATTTTCTGGAACTTATAAAAGTCATGTGCAGAAAGTGTTATTGATTCTTTCCGCAAAAACAACGTTCTTACTTCAGTGGATTGAAAATTTTAAAAGAGACGGGATACTAAATACAATTAAGAGTTCTCGACAACGACAACAATACAGAAATGTATTGTTGTCGAGAGAGAGATGTATGGGCATCTCGGAAAAATCCTGAATAATGGTTTCTTAGATACTTGGCGACTATTGTAATTTCTTGAGTGTTTTCTACAACACTGACGTAGCTTTCCACATAACACCAATACACTATACTGCACTCGACGCAAATTTCGCCAACTAAGTTGGCAACATCTTTAGATGATTAAAACTAAACCTATGCTAACACACCTAAACTATTGTTACGGTTCAGTGGATTATGAACCAATAAAGCGGGCTGTATGGGATTATTTATAGGTACTATTTTTTACACTTCGCAATTTCCCAACTCTCAAATGCATCCAGCTGTCTGGAATTTGTTAAATTCCTAATTAGTCTTAAATTGCTACTATCTGTCTTATGGTTGTTCTCAAACGCATATGTTGGACAACACTATATAGACTTATCTGTTCTACCATATTTGAGATGAACCATATGTTCCTTGTTTATAGTTTGAAGTGACCTTCTAGTCTGTCCAACATACTTTTGATTGCAGTCTTTACAGTAAATTTCGTAGATCCCCGACTTTTCCTTGGTTTCTATTTTGTCTTTTGGATTGCCTAAAAATTGTTGTAGTTTACTTCTCGATGAATAAACCACTGACATAGCTATAGGTATCTTTAAAAACTTTACCAAAACCACGGGTGAAACGAGGATCGTATGGCATAGATATGAATTTTGGATTTTCTCTTTCATTGTGAAAAGTCGAGGAATTTCGAAGTGTCTGTTTGAATTTACGTTTCCTAATTATTTTATCAATTAAACTTACAGACGCAAACTACATTACACGCAGCTGTATCCCTAATCAATGCTTTTTCTTTTTCAAACTTCTCCATATTTAGAGGGAAGCTTAATAGGGTAGAATTAAAAACTTGGAACTCGCCATTTTGTGTTGAGAACAATGGTGAGAGTTCTTAGGGATAGATTTTAAAGTACTGGTATCTTTTCTGTTTATGTCAAATTCTAACTTATTTTCACTATTTCTAATTATTAATACATCTAAGAGTCGTAGAGTTTTCCATTTCATATGTAAATTTAATTGACGCGAAACGGCTGCTCAATTTAGAAACAAAGTTGTTAATAACAGTGATTTTTGTATCAAACACGCCAAAGATATAATCCACATATCTAAATCATCTCCAGATGATGCCAACGGTTGAGGAAACGCGCGTAGAGTGCAGTATACTGTCATGATGTTATGAGAAAAACTACGTCGGTGTTATCTTCACCAAAGGTTCCTTCACACCTTTCAAGATTACGATGTATTCTGAAGACTGTACATTTCTTTTTAGTTACGAAAACTACCTTCTTATTATTCTCGTATTCTTCTTTTGATGTCATTTTCTTGTTTTCCCTGTTTGTTATTTGGAAGAGGAGAGTCAAGGACAAAAACGTTTCATCGACTTGAAACATTTACTCGAAAACCGAATTGAGAAGCATGCACTGTGGTGAGCAAAACTCATGAAAAACGTTATGCAGTTTTCACTTTTTTAAATGTGAATATTGCGGCACAATAATTGGATAGTGCATATCGATGAAACACTTTAAACCTTATAATTAATCGTGTTCGCTTTGTGGAGCTATCGAATTTACATTGAGATGATGAGTCCACGTTCTTGTCCCAAAGTAGACTTAGGGATTTTTAGTAGACTAATTAATTTTAATGCCAAATTGGACATTACTCAAGGAGCGTTTAGCAAAATCAACGGCTTCTGAAACATGAAAAACTGTCAAAAGAAATTTTACCAAATTATAAAATGTGCTTATGTATAAGCACATTGTATATACACAATGTGTAAATGTATAAAATGTTCGTGCTTTGCAGCACGAACCGCTTACTGTACCTACTGCTGTACCTTAAGTGGCACCGCCTTTGCCGCACTTTGGAAATAAATTTGCAACAAGTAGCAGGTGCCGCGACTACTAAATATTAAGGAATACACTAATTGGTTCAGTATTAAGTCTTATAATTAAAAGAGGGTTAAAACCTCTAATTAGTTTATTTCGCGTTGCGTTTAGGAGGTTTTATGGGATCATAATTTATAATTGCTGCATTGTATGCCCCTTCATGCTCACGCATTTATTGCGTGGGTGGTGGCTAATTGGAAATGGTTTCATTTTTACAGTTATATAATAGCCCAGTGATTTTTCAGTGTCTGCCTACATGTTTCGCGAAAATAGATAATAACAGTTTAACTATCTTTGATCATATTATAATTAACAGAATGATTCTCATTAAAATACTTTATTGCCCTGGAATTTAAATGGTTTGTTTGATTATTTACCGATGTTGTGAGGGGTCATGTATTATTTAATTCGCTATTTTAATATTTTAAACGAAACGCTTCTACATCTCCTAAAATGAACGACTATTTCTTTATCAGATGTAGGAAGTACTATGATGTAATGTATTATTTTTCTAGTAACTTCAAAAATTAAAGATTTTTATTTTTTACAAAAAAAAATGTTTGATCAGGTAATCAGTGAGTTATAATGAGTAATATCAGGTAATTTTTGTACTTATACGTATAGAAAATTTAATTTTTATTTTTATAGTCATAATAAGAATATGGTAGTTGATGTTGTTGTTGATGAGAAGCGACGTGGTTACCCACAGCACTCAAACCTATCGACCGATTGTGCCTGCAGCTAGTTGAGAATTATTGCAAGAGACTCGTGATATGCACATAGACCAACATCTTCTACTGGAAGCTCTCAAATGTCCTAGGGCAGGAGAAACGTTGCTCCCAGATGTTTGTATCTCTTGGCCATGAGGCAGGCACACCGACAGAGGATGTGTATGGAGTCTTCGCCATCGTGTCCGCAAAACTTGCACCTTCTAGTGGTACTAAGGTCAATAGTATTAAGGTGCTTGTTGGGATATTCATGATCTGTTAATAGTCTTGTAACAATCCTTATGCTATTACGCTTTTTTATGCTTATGTAACAATCCTTATGCTATTTTAATTGATTGTTATGGCCCAATTGAGCCAGACTCTTTATACACTTTAGAAGTGCTCTGAGAAGATCAAATCATATAAAGCCGCCGACTGTCAGTACTTATGCTATATATATGCTGATTAGAATATCTCTTTTTTAGATTTCCCTGAACACAAGAGATTATTGAGAACTATTATTGACTTTATTCGAGGTTATTGTTAAGGCACGGTAAAAATCAATAATGGATTTATTACATAATTATTTTATAGTATACATAGTTTTTGATTTTATAGTATTGTTAGGTACAGTTACTTCAAGTTAAGTTGTTTAAAATCATTGTACCTATACGAAAATATTTTCCTGTTTAAATAAAGTCAAAGTTACTTTTAGTTAAACGGGAAGTGAAACGTGAAATCACTTTAAAACAGTATATTACTTATATTACAAATTTATAAGTGATTATTATGTTATAAGATTAGAAATTAATTCAATAAAATGTCTGAAATTCAGGACATTCCGCATCCTGTGAGATATTTCGACATGACGCAGGACAAAGGACCTCAAATGCAGGACGATAAATCATTTTAAATATGAAAATATTAGATAATTCTCTACTGGACGTTAAAAAATTATTATTTATGGTTACAAACCTTTTGTACTTAATACTTACTTGTAACTTAAGTTAAATAAATACTTATTTATATATTTTTTTGCCATTTCTGTATTAAAGTTTTTACTATTACAATTTCAGTTTTGTCTGTGTATTGTTCCTAACTTACATATTCAGGTCGATTCTGTTTGCATCTTGCCAAGAGTCTTGTTATGTAAACCATGTTGTTATAACTTTAAGTGGTAACAAGATCTTATTCAAAATTGGTATTCCGTTTGGTGAGTTATAGTAAGTATTGTTAGGTAAAGTTTACAAAAACTACAATATTGTTATAAATTTGTACGTGTCGGAGACAAATGAATTGGATATTTCTAGAAGAAGAAGACTACAGTTTGGTATAACCTCAAATTTCGTGTTTTGAGTTTGAAGTCTAACCGTTTCATCACGATATATTCTTTGGTTTCACGAGCGTTTCACCTTTACGTTTACCAAAGAATTACCTATGTGATTTGTGAAAAGGAATTAGTTTATCCCATAGAGAACAAGTGTATCAACCTCTTTGCCATTACCATGTCAAGAAACAAGAAAACAAACAAACCTCAAATGGAACTGATTGTAAATTATCTCGAATAAGCTTGAAAACGCCTACAAAAGTAGTTTCTATGTGAATTGATAATTTTAATTAAATTATCCCTGTGTATCACCTGTAAAGAAAATGTAGCTTCATCGATAAACATTTAAAGTTTCGGAATTAATTTCAGTGCCGCTCCTTTACTCAAACGAAATAACTTGATAAATTTTCATTCGGAACCTCAAATGGGTTGGTTGCATCTCTAATTCTTTTGAATTCAAGCCTTAATTGTTTTCTAAAATTTTAAAAATTCAATTTTAATGTAGGTACATATTTCTGATAAAAATACACAAATAAAAATAATTGTACTTAAATATAAGTAGGTAGGTAATTACTGGTTTAGAACATTTTGTAACTGTTCATGAAAATTCAGTTGAAAATGTATAAATAATGGATTTATGGCCATTTTAAACACTAAATATAACCACTAACTACATTGCAATGTCCATAGCAAGCACTAAAATGATGTTGCTAAGATTACCAGAAATAATAGCAAGATATGTTTAAAATGGCATACCTATCATCTTGTTAAAATTTATCAAACAGAATAGGTATCTTACATATCTGGTTAAGAAATAACCATATCTTTTTAAAATAGCCAAAAACAATATTGTTATGTTCAAACAGAATCGACCTGAATATCACTTTTAAGAAAAATTAAAAACGGTTTCATATTCAGAATTTGATAGGATTTCAAGTTATGAAATAAAATACAGGGTGTTCCATTTAAAAAAATCACTGTACATGGCGCTGCTCTTTTGTTTTTTAATGAGAGCGTTTTGAATCACAAGGTTGAAAAGAGCACAAAAAATTACTTCAAAGTACTTTTTGAAAAATTTTAATATCTTTACATTTACGAAGTTACTGAGTGTGTAATGCAAACTCACCCACACTGTAATATATGTAGAATTTGGGAATATCTATTGATTCATTTAGAACACTGTATTCTGATCGATTCTTGTATTATGCCAATAAGTAGGTATATAAAAAGGTGAGATAATTATCATGGGTTGGATGTGGACTGATAAGTTTCATGCCAACAGCTTTTACACTCAATTTCCCGTCTTAATCAATTCACAGTTCATTTTCTGGGTATTAATCGACAGATAGGCGTCTTTCTTCACCGGCACCGGCAAAAACAAAAACACCGGCGTGTGCTCCTACCACCACCACAAGAACCGTCCGAAGGGGGCTTGGGTCATCGTGACCATGCAACATGGTGCCGGCGTCGCCCAACCAGTAGTAAACCTACCGTCTGGGTGTGCTGCTGGTCTGATGCTACGGTTCACCCGCGTGTATTCTCTAACCTCTTTAGTTTGTTTACATTCGCTCGTGCATGTGTTCGGACTTTACGTGGTGTGCTCGTAAGACTATGAGGCCAGCGTCGGTCTACAAATGTCGCGTGGTGAAGAACAGGTGATTCTGATACCGGAAAGTGCCAAAATGAACTTCAGAAATAGGAAATTATTGCCGACTATATCGTGCGCCGTTTTGGCCGCGTATACCACGCTCCTAGTTTATCAAACACTATCACGCGGTGGTGCCTTCGGTGGTCAGGAGGTAGGTGATTTTTTACCCGCGTTCGTTTGTTTTTTAACAAAAGGGTCACGTAAACATGGTCATTGGTATTCCTTATTTGTCGTTTGTACGACTGTCTCCAATTTTATTATGAATATTTCAAGTTCGCTGCTAGCGCTGAACTTTTTAATTAAGGTTCGGTCAGTGGTCTGAAATTATAAATTAGCTTTTTAAGAAAATATCTTGGAAAAACATGTTTACGAAACGCAAGCAGACAATTTCATGGTCGATTTTATTATTACCGCAGAAATTAATGCTTTTCAATGAAATTGACGCGCCACTTTTTGTCAAAAGCAAATTGAGCGAATAGCAGATCGAATATGTAATCCTAATTGGAAATTTAAATCTAAGAGCTTGCGAACAAGACGAGTACTAGATATGCTGCATACAGGGTACCTATATTTTAAAACATAACTGCGATAAATTGGGCATGTATGAAATTAATACTTCCTTCATATCAAAAATAATACAGAAAGACGATTCAAAATTAGGTACATAATAATATGTATAGTGTTTTTAAAGAATCTAAGTATAATTCCAAGACCGGCCATGTAATAAAAATATAGGTACCTACCTACCCTAACTTATAAGTAATACCCCAACACATGTTCCTTGGAAATGTGGTATCTACCAATATCCCATATTACCCGTATTTATGCCCATGTGAATAAAAAATGCAAGACATCTTGCTACCAAATACTGGTGTCTTCTTTTCATTTAAACTTTAGTTCATGTCGGATTCAAATTCCGAATGTATTGGCGATTCTAAAAATAAATGCGCCCTCTGCATGACAATATTTGAACCTACTTAAAAGGTAATTTTTGGAGGCTTATTGCTGATATAATGATACAATGATAAATAACACGTATTTGGGTTTGTTTAACGTAATAATTTAGTGGTGCTTGTGATTTTTTGGTATTACAAAGTTAAAAACGACGTGGTTAGTATTTGTAGGTACATCTTTATTTTTTACATTTTAAAATGGCATTCAAAAGAAATCAACACAACACAAACTGCCGTGTTTATAGGTGTCATTCCACAAAATGTGTCAATAGAAAGAAGTGTTTGATTAAAGATAGGTAGAAGTTTGGCCTTAGTATAAGAAACTGTTTCTCATTCATTTCTCCAAAAGGCATGTAACAATTTAATAACAGAGAATACGTTTATTTACACAACATAACCACTTTGTTGCCGTTTGTCTATACTTTTCTATCATTAGCCATATTAAATCAGAATATATTTTAATTTAAACATTATTTAACAAAAAACAAGCAATAATATGGTATCACAATATTATTGCGCAAATGTAAGTAAACAAAAACTAGGGTAGGTACCTGTTTCAACCCAAAAAATTCATATAATTCGCAATGAAGCACTTATGGGACGTTTGACTACCTTTACCACTCTTTATCCTTTATTTCACCCTAACTAACACATGAAGTAACTATATTTATGACAGTTGAATGCTAAAATGGTAGATGATGTGATATGAAATGCAAAATTTTTACTCGTCTTCCTCCATATTTGTTTACAATTTGCAGCGCCCTCATCGGTAATTTGAATCGCCAATAGGTAGAAAGGCCCTATTGTTTGACTTATGTTTAGATTATTTTGACATAATATTTGGATATAGAGAACCTCGTTGAGAACACTAAAAAAATGCTGATTATTATTGTTGCTGATTGTTTAAATTGAGAAGCTTCAAACACATTATAAAGGTTCAGTTCATACCAATTTTTAGACGTACTCTAATTCTATATTTGTATCTATATAGTATCTCATTTGACGTTTATCATTTACCTTCAACACTATTTTTCGGTGTATACTTAGTCTTTATATCTTTACATACTTATTTACTGTTTGTAGACTTTTAGTTGAATCTCAAATTCTGACTGTATTTAGTGTATTTGTATATCGGTTTGTATCAAATAATTTAAAAGAACAGTTTAAATGTTTAAGTCGTTTACACATTTTTATAGTTTACTGTGACTGACGAAATTCATCTTATTTAAGTCATTAAGATGTTTTGTATTTTAATAACATGTTACTTATGAACATGGCGTTAAAAACTTTCTCCCGCCAGATAATAAGGTCATTTACCAGAATTTTTAGCCATTTTGTAATTCATTAATTACTTACAAGATTTTTATCTCTATGAATATTTCCCATGCACCTTCCAATCTTGATGTTGCGTGGAGGGATACCTCATATGCAGCACCTCGGCGTATAATTAATTACCTTTACCTTTGGTCTGTAAGAAATATTTTCTTCCAGGTGTCAGCAGGTGACAAATTAGGCGTTAAGGCTTACCGGCGCGATAGGAACTTGGCCGAAGATCGCTCGACAAACGAAAACGACATTCCTCAGGAATTCACGACTGAGATGCCCTCTGCCACGGCCACTATCAAGCCGCCTACGACTGTCCTGGATGATGTTTTTATTAGCGTCAAAACTACTAAAAACTATCATAATAAGAGACTGCCCGTTATCCTGAAGACTTGGTTTCAGCTGGCAAAGAAACAGGTAAAATATTTAATTGTTTTCTCCTTGGAGCTGTCTAGAATCGGCAAGTTATAATTACAAGTTTGGTGGCTTTCTGTAATAAATTATGTTCCTGTTAGAACAGTTGTTTGTTTTTATGACAGGCAGGGGTAAATCCACTTTTCAATTTCTACAAACATTCTGCAAAACTCTAGACTATGTCTGAGAAGGTTACGATATTTTATCTATTTCCTCCAAAATTGTATTCTTTTTTTAGATTATAATTATACACACTCCACTTTGATACACTTTATAAAATTGTTGCAGTTATTCAGTGCGTATGCATACTATTTGAAATGGGCCTTTTCCACCAAATTGAATGTTACTATTTTATTAATATCAAACGTTAAACTGGTACATAAGTAACGGTAGAATCAACCCGATTTATTAAAGAATTGTAATTAAGCAAAGTTACCCAAGTACAAAGTGACCGGTCTTCATGAATCATTTCAAACTGCGCGGTTCGCTGACATCACACTCCAGTAGCCAATAAAAAGTAGACAAGTTAAAGAACGGTTACTACATATAATTTTACTTTTTTCTTGGTAACGATTAAATTTACATTCTGGTAATTTTGAACTGAAAATATTATGTATTTTTACGTGAAATGGTAATTTTGAAATGAAAATATGTATTTTTAGGTGAAATATTCTCCATAAATTATTACTAAAGCAAATCAACATGATTATTTTACAATTTATCCCTTGAGCAAAATAATTTTTAGGGGTATTTTCGTTAAAGGTGACAACGCTGCACAATCTATACTAGATTCAACTAAATGATGATTTGATAACTTAGGTTATAAAAACTAACGTTCACAGATTATAAAGAGATTCTAACCTTCTTGTCTTAACATTGCGCACTTCAACACTTAAGAAAGTTCATATTTGTGACGTAGAAATCGTTAACCATTTCACTGTCAATTCATGGAAGGTTGTCTGAATCAGCCTTAAGATATCCCCCTTCAATTTTATTCATTTTAAATCAAATTAATCAAAACACAAAACGAAAGTTAGGTTAAGCACACTTCACTTGACAGAACACAAAATGCAGGGCAGCCAACAGAGAACAACGAACTGGAGTATGACGTCAATGGCGCGTTATTTGAAATGTATGGTAATTTTAACAATTTTTCAAAATATATCTGGCGAAGAAAAAAATTTAAAAAAATACTTTTTAGGCATAAATAAGTATATATTTTATAATAAGCGAATAAAAAAAAAATATGTGGAAAAGGCCCATTATTATCTCTAATCCGTGAAATACAACTTGTTGCAATATACTTAACAATATTTAATTGAACATTTATTCTACGAATTATATGGATAAAGCTAAGCGAATAGTGACCTTTGTCACTTCTGATTCCCTTTGATTTTTTGACCAGGTCAAAATCATACCAGGTTACGCGTTCTTATGTTCAGATAAGCATGGGAACAAAAAGCAATGTAAATAAACAAGCTTCAATGGGAACTCTTATCCACCCCCACTGACACGTGATTTCTCATTTAAAATAACACGACTTCCGGTTAGCAGTGTACGACACGGCAAATCAGATTTTATTTGAGGGGATATCGTGGGTAAATTATTATCAAACACAAATAGGGCCGAATACAATTTGAGATCAAGTGATTTCGACACACTAAACTCTGTGAGGATGACAACATACCTTATTGTCCCTTACAAAGCACAAAAATATGACGTGTGCTAAACGCGTGCATTACCCGTGGGAAAGCAGTAGGCCCTGTTTCCCCACTGTCAATTTTAATAAGGGCTACCAGTGGAACAGTGGCATCGAAGGCTGATGATTCCATGGGGACAAAACTAATAGGCGGTTTGACTGATTTAGGTCGCTTAGTATGTAGGTGGATTTTAGCATAATCCTCAATTATTAAAAAAAAGTTGTGACTAATGTCAGTAAGTAATGGCAGTTACTTTAATTTATTTTTTACAGGACTTTTTTTATTTTTCACCATTCCTTGCTCTAATAATATATCTTCCGTATTCACGATGAGCAATTAAACTAAATACATTTTTCGGTTTATTTACCCTTCATAGATTTTGATTATAATTACTTGTTAATGAATTTAAAGTAAGAACAAAAAACACTTTTCTTTTCTATAATATTTCCATATAGAAGTTTTTTTAATTTTTACATATATACAGGGTGGGGCAATAGTGTGACAAAGTACGACAACTCTGCTGTTATGGAAAATATAGAAAATATTAAATACAAATGTTACAGAATATTAATAGGACTTCTTTTAAAATTATTTTGGGCTGTACAGTATGTTACGTTTAATAGAGATAGACAAAATAGAAATTTTTTTATAACTTTAATTTATAATAGACTACATTATAGGCAAGTTTAAGGATTTTTTGCAAAAATTACTATGAAGTTAACCATGGATAAAAACTAACTTGTATAAAAAATTTATTTAGTCAATGTTGCCTGTTACCTATTTTTCATAACAACTGAATTACACTATTCCAAAATCTAAAAAAGCGTGGTATTATATAGACAGGGGTAGAAATATACAACTGCTTTTTTTTATTATAATTATTGTTGATGTCATATCTTCCTGATCATTGATGCATGCAAGGTGATCTGTACATCAGCTTTTTCGTTTTGAAAGTGGCTGGCTTGTATAAATTTTTGATAAGTGGTTAACCTCTTGGCTATAAACAGTGCATATCAAAATGCGGCTAGATAGTAGATGATGCTACTATCACCTATGAAACATGCTACGCATCAACAGGCCATCTCTTCAGTATGTTGGGTCATGTTCTACTCTAACATGGGTTTGACCTCCGATCCGATAATGTATTACATAATAAGAATGCATAAGTAGGTATTTTTGAAAACAAAATCTGATACGAATAAAGAAACGAATGATTGAACGAAGCACCGAAATTTAAAAAAATCAAACGAAAGTCAAATGTTTAAAATCGTCCTCAAATCTAATAGAAAACATATACAGTGACCCTATGATTAGAGTAGAAAATTATATCCTATTAGCTTAAGGTTACCCGTATGATTCTTATACATGCACAAAATCTCGATCCCCTAAATCGGCGCCCCTGAGTGATACCCCTATTAGTGTGGATCAAGGAGCGGAACAATATGTTTCACATCACCCGTCTCTATCACGGACAGAACAAAAAGTTAGAAATCACTCCCACGGGTGCCATTTCGTGCTGTCCAAATGTAAAGGTTTAATTATTAAACCACAAAAAGACCAACAGCCTATAGTTGATGTGTTTGCCTTGTTTTAATTTGCTACACATTTATAGCTTATACTTTGCAGGAATGCGTTATATTTTAGAAAATGTTTTTTGCACTTTTGCTTTTTTACAAAAAATATTTTAATAACGGAGACCAGTTGCTGTGAAGACAAAGGATAGATCGTTTTTGCGTAATAATTTGCAAATTTGTAAACCAAAAAAGTGTTACAAAGGAATATAATATATTTAAGGTCTTTAAGTATTTGCTACAACATACAATGCCATGTTAACTATACAGGGTGTCTCACCAGGAACTACGTCGTTCGATAACTGGAAAAGTATTAGTCCGAAATTATTGAAAATTTAGCAACATAGCAAGGTCTAGGGCGAACAGCACTTCCAGTTATACCGGAAGTCGATGTGAACTTCGTTATTTTAAATGGGACACCCTGTATATTATTGCGTTTTTGGATTCTCTGGAAAATTTTAAGATCAATTTATGTGACATTCCTTATAGCTAGGAGTTCAGAATTTTGAGATATTAGTATTTAAAGAAAAAAATTGACGTAGGTATGTTATGGTGCGCAAGAGTGTCCGCAACTTTTTCCGGGAAAGTGATGTTAAGTTGATTTTTTGTATTCTTAATGAATTTAAACGGCGCTAAATTATGGTCTATCCATATGTTTAAAAATATTATACCAAGTGTTCCATTTTCCCTATCACATTTTGGAAATTTCAAACAGCCATAACTTTTTAAACTAAAATGGAATACTCTGTATTGTTCCAGTCTATTTTGTGCATATTGAAATTCTCTTTCAAGCCATATAAACATTATTAGGATTGTGATTATTACTTTTGAAGCTATTTGCAAATTTCTACTATTTTTGCAGTTCTCATCATATTTCAAAAACAATAAAATCGGATTTGCATTAATCGTTATTAGTAGTTACTATTATATTATGCCGGCGCGTTTAAATTACTCAAACGAAGATTATTTAAATTTATTTATTATTTTCGGAGAATGAGACAAAGTTTTAACAAGAACTTGTGATACATTTTGCTGCTCGATATCCGCAAAAACAGACGCCATCACCAAATACAGTGAAACAAATTATTGAAAACTTTAAAAACTTTGGTTCCGTCAAAGCAAAAATGGAATCCAAAAATGCAATAATATACAGGGTGCCCCATTTAAAATAACTAAGTGCTGGAGAGTTCTACAAGTTTGGGTTGCGTTCGCCCTAGAGACTTCGCTAAATTCGCCAAATTTTCAAATATTTCGGATTAGTATTATCCTAGATATTGATCTACGCAGTTCCTGGTGAGACACCCTGTATAAACATAGTTAATATAGTTAATGAGTGTCATACTAATTTTTGTCAAATGTGGTTCCACCGTTTTTATTTTTTGCCTGAATCTATGGATAAAATAGGTTTGTCTATGGTAAAGGAAAAGGTAGCCTCACTTTTTCATGTGATATTTATTGTCTTTTACTCAGGGTTGACGACGTAGTAGATTTAATATCAGAAACATTTAAGTATAAGGTTATTATCAAAGAAAAACTAAATTAAACTTCCAGCCAATTTGGTCAAAGATATGTACTCAAAGATATTTAGTGTTTAGATTCTATATAGCCAAATAGAATGGAATATTCCTTAGCTTTGTTTTTGTCATTAGTAAGCACTCAATTGAAGAAGTTTCTGGTAACAAAATAAACCAACCATCTCATTAATCCTGAGAGAAATAATAATGGGGCAATAATGGGAAAACAATAATTCATGAACTACATATAATATACAGCCAACAGTAAAACCAACTATCACAAAACTAAGAAAGAAAAATGGGAACATGTAAAGTAGTCTTTGGTGCCATATTTTAATAGATTAATAAATGTTAATTATTTACTGCAAATTGTTTTCAGTTTTAGTGAAAGGACTTGCGGATGTTGCGCAATTGCGAATTGCACAATGAAACTAATTAGGCAAAAATAGCCAAAATAATTTGTTGCAGTTTGTCATTTTCTTTAATTTAAACGATATCTTTAACACCAATGTATAATTACGTATTTTTCTCTATACTTAAGTTGCAATATGTATAATCCGAGAACTCCAAATATAAGATTAAGAGTTTGAGACCATTTTACTGACTCATCCTTTGTTTAGGTTCAAGGGGGTTTCTCGAACTGTCATACATCATGACATGGTCGCCTAGTTTAGTGTAGGATAATTAATTATAGTTATTTTATCTCTGATAATACCTAGATTTGCAATATGTTTCCATGTAACTCACCCAGTGGCGCACTACTATTACATTGAAATCCGAAGGAGGTATATCTAAATATTAAGATTTAGTCTTCTTTTCGCCAGACTTAACTTTTCCAATACCTTCTCTGGCTTAACTTTAATATTTTGATGAATATGTAAAGAAGCTAACTCGGTTTTTAGTTTTGCTTTAAGGTATTGAGGGGCATGGCCCCTTTACCCCCCTGGGTGCGCCTCTGAACTCACCCCGTTATTTAATTTTATTACTCATGCTTTTATTACAAATTAAAACTTTGTTTAATTTACAAAAGTCTTCTAGTTACTAACCTGTTAACAGCGTTTCACAGTTACAGTTTTTACACAGAAAATGGTTGATTTAAATGTACAACTCTTTGGATTACTTTATTCAATAAATTAATTCTAAGTAAACCCTATGTAATGTATTTAAATTTCTTGTACTTGGTTAGAATTTTATCTTTATCCCTTTCTCGCATCACGTCATTTTGGTATGATACCCAACACCCAAATCTTAATTATATTTAGATTAAAATTCTCGGTTTTAAATTAAATTACATATCGGTCAAGATAATCTTAAAGAGTCTCTAACGAGTTTCTTCCAAAATCTAAACTGCCTTCAAAGCGAGCATAATGAAGAAGCCCTATTAATTATGATGATATATCACTCCTAGTGTCAACGTCATTTGATACTTTCCATTTATAATGGGTCCTTTCGGTAGATAGTGGTAAGAACGCCGTCACATTTAATTCTAAATATTTGAGAGTAAATAAAAATAAGTTTGAAATTTTGTTTGACTATCTTGAATACATTTCAGGTACCTACTTATGGATCGTTAAAGTTGAAAATAGCATCCCTATAGATGCAAACACAGATTAGAAATTTGATACCTCGAAATGTGGTTTTGGTTTGGCCAGCGATGGGTACAAACAAACAGACTTAAGGGCCAGACATAGGCGGGCAAAATGCAGTCAGGGCCTGTCAGATGTTCATAAAACATCGAGTAGCTTTTAATTCTTGATTAGGTATGTTTTCAAGGGGCTTTACAAAAATTCTTCGTGTATATAAAAGACTTATAAGAGGCTCAACTTTTCTAAATTTTACAAATCTTTGGTGATGAGTCACGCAAAAAGATTATAACTGTTTCATTTTCTTTTCATTATAGGTACATTCTGACATGACTAATTCGAAGAAAGGAAAATGTAAATTAGTATAATTTAATTTGAATAGTACTGGCTGCAATTGAATGGCTGAAAACAAGTTTTAAAGGAAAATGTAAACTATAAGTACAAAAAGGCCATTGGAATATCATAAAAAATGGTAAAACTGTATTTAAATAATAATAACACATGATTTTATTTGATTTTATGAAAATATAGGCACGATTTAAAAATTGATAACCCTATAGAGAAGGCTATAAAAGTATTCTAGTAGTTAATAAGTGAGAATACAGCTACTTTAACAACGTTTTTGTTAGTTTACTGTGTTGTTTATTTATTAAACTCTTGCGTCTATGGCCGAGACATTTTTAATGGGTTTCATAAGCAGTAGGCATGGCTCTCCACCCTCTTCGGGTTGTTATTTTACGTAAGGTAAACCAGTCATCCCGCCATACAAAAATAACAAGAATTTGTTTACTCTGTCTCCAGTACGGTTTATAGAAATATTTGAACACGAAGTTTGGTGATAATTACAATTTTAAATACCATTCCTTATGAAAACAGCGTTTTTATGAAGGAGGGGCCCACGTAATATACAGCTGGTTTCTTTTCACACGCCGAGTCTCATTCTGATTTAACGGAAAGAAAAAGTAAATACAAAAATATTATAATAAACTTCAAAATTAAACGCCCAAGCCAAGGTTTTTTTTTATTAATTAATGGTTCCTGGTAATCCGCAGAAATTTATCACCCTGTTCTCAATTGGCTTTGATTCTCCTTTGTTGCGTTTTAAAGCATTTTGTTGTTGCGGATTTTGAAGATTTTTATTTATCTAATTAAAGTACAGGAAGTTACGAACAAGGCAAATAGCCATTAATTAACAAATTACGTGAATCATAAGTAATATAAAAAATATTACAAACAAGTATACTTCGCTATTTCATCAGAAAGTTAGGTCAAAGTCTACATATATTCTAATGACTTTAGTTAGGTATATATTTTCATTTTACCGACAAGAACAGATGCTATATAAAGAAAATATTTTATTTGTTTGGAATTGTTGAGAACTTGGAAATTTTGCCCCCACTCGCTTAGTAGGGAAACTGTCTATCATCTTTACTTGCCTTATCTCATAGACAAGGGACCTCCGCCTTTACATCCTATCAAACTTATTTACTTACAGAAAATGTATACATTTTAATTGAAAACCGAGACAGTATGTTCCAACAATATTTTTATTGGCAGTATGTACTTTCATCGGAACATAGCAACATAGGTACCAGAGGTAAATATAAGTACGCTAAAATAAAATATTTGAAAAGTTTGTAGCAAGGTAGATCCGCAAAGGCGATGAAAGTGCAACTGAGTGGAGATATTTGATCTACTTGGACCAATGTGGTTGCTTCTTTTGTGCCCTGCATTTTGGTAACCATACTAATACATTTTAATAAGACATTTTCCGAAAGCTATGTTTACTCCATCTATCTCACTTAGGTAGCTATTAACTTGATTAATTAAAAATCTGAAAATTAACTTTGTTTTCAATTACAGGGTGTTTCATAATATATGCGCAGGACTTCAGGATGTTATAGCTTGTCCCGAGGCTCGTCCAAAAATATGAAAAAAAGTTTCTATTAGCTTACCCTCTAAAATGCACCATTTTAGAGATACAGGGTGTTAAAATTGAAAAAAAAATTCGTTTTTTGCGAATATCGCCGGAACCATTTATTGTACAGAAAACACCTTTTGTAAGCATTTTCTACTCATAATAAACTATGTTTTGTGCGGAAAAGTCAATTGGTGAAGGTTTTGAAGAGGTAGTGGGTGTTTTTCTCCACAATTTCTACGCTACTGGAAAAAGTACGATTTTGAGACGCCCATTTGAACCGCCAATGTTTTCTACACAAAAAAGGTACTCGGTCATAAGCTCTAAAGTCGATCTCTAACGATTTCTAATTCCGTTTCTCTAATTTCGAGAAAAATCAACTTTTATGTTGAAAAACATGGTCAATTTTTTGAAATAAAATTTTTTTCTTACTAATTAAACAAAATTTATTTAAACGTTACATAATACATTCTGCGCATATATTATGAAGCACCCTGTATATTTCCCTTATTCTTAAATATGGAAAAATTCTCTTAGTTTTATGGAAGTACTTATTTCTTATTTATTTGTTAGTTATTTCAAAGTTTCTTATTCTCACGGCATTATCGCAAACCAGATATAATCCCTGATGACTCAAAGTAGCGATATGATATTTTGCTGAATTTGCCTGGATAATTCTTAAGAAAGCAAATATAAATAAATATGACATTACAAAGAGCCCTTTGTATAGATAAAATATGTAAAAGTGGTGTAATATGATAATTGTTGTCACAGAATTGGCTGAGTAAGCAATAAGTTGAAGTTCGCAAAGGTATAATGATATTTACATAGGTAGGCATTAACTAAATATTTATATTTATTTGATTATTTACCTATTCAGTATAAATAAATAACGATAAAATATATCGGACCATAATACATTAACCATGTTAGAAACGAAGCAATGTACAAGGGGGCCCGTTTAACATGGGCCTATACCTTATCTCAGAAACTACAAGTCCCATCGAAAAAAAAAAATTATATGAAATTGTTAGCCAATATTAAAATCCCATATTCTGAGGATAATCATTCAGAAACGGTGGGATACAAAGCCATCATATCATATATCTCTGAATTTGTCGATAGAAGGGCTTTCTAGAAATGTAACAATATACAGTGTGTTCCATTTGAAAAAATCGTGAGAATTTATGGTTTTCGAAATGTGGCAACACGGTAAATTTTTTTTATCAACTGAATATTGAGTAATTACATAATAAAGTCAATAAAATTATAAATCTTTTGGCGCAAGTTAATGTTCAAAAACTTAATTATTAACTTTTCTAGCACGATTTTAATATAGGCTATTTTCTGAAGATAATTCTCAATAACTCCGAAACGGTGGGCGTCAGACCCATCATGTCATATATCTGAACTTGTCTTTAGAAGGGCTTTCTGAAAATGTAATAATATATAGGGTGTGCTATTTAAAAAAAAGAACTTTAGTTCATCGCCCTGTATATAAACAGGTTATAAATTTGAAAATATTAAGAAATTGAAGATAACTTTGAAAAAAACAATTTCATATAATTTTTTTCGCATGGGGATAGTTTTTGAGATAGGGTATAGGCCCATATTAAACGGTCCACCTTGTACAATTTGATGGATTTTCTTATATTTTTTACAAAGAGGCCGACAAAAGTAAAAGAAAATACCTACAGTTTAGTTGAATTTTACATACACTTTTATCTGTGAGCCTATATACAATACACAGCTTTTTGGTGTATGTGGTTACGATGTTGGCCTTTTCAATTTGCGAGACTTGTAAATGTCATTACTTCAAAAGAAAACACAGGCGCGTAATAAAAGTGAAAAAATATACTTATATGTAAACACACAACTCGTGGGAAATACACTGACGCCCCACTTGTTAATGTACACAGTTTTAACTTAGAATGCATGTGCGTTCACAGACCCGGTAATTTTTTATTTTGTCAAGTATCATCCAGATTTTAAATATGCTCTAGTTTTAGTATGAAACTTCTCAGTCTCAGAAGCATATCTTGTTTACTTTATTCGCCACTGAATGTGTTGTTACAGATTAGGTTAAAAGCCTTGATTGCAAGCTTATGGCCGTGGAATAAAAAAATGTTTTCATTTTTCATTTTGTTTGCTTTTGTACTGTTATCGTAAATAATATTCTTCTTTTAAATCTCTGTGCCAAAAGGAACAGTTAGATGTTGGTTTTTGAGATTTTAATTTAAAATTTTATTTTTTCGTCAAACAGAATTGGGTTTTGCTGAACGGTTTTATTTTTTGTTATCTATATCTGGATTATTATCGGATGATTTATTTTAAAATTAATTACCTAACTCATTATTTTATTAGGTAGGATTAGAACTTATTCAATTATTTCATTCAGTTAAAATTACTACACCTTCTCGGAAACATAGGAAATCAAAACCTTCGAAAAATTTCAGAAGCGCCCGCCTGTGTAGTGTCTGTCGTTCTTTGCTCCATATGTTTATTATTTCAAAGCACAGACTATTCCCTAAAGGGCTATTAATTTTTTGGTAGCGGCCAAGTGATGAAAAACACGAAACTTTACGTCTGTCTCCTCAAGTGCCTCTCGGAGCAATCTGCCATAAGACACTTCAAAAAAATTAAATGTACTTGCAACAGTGCCGTTTCTTGTTCACTAATGACTACACACTTAGTTGGAGTAAACAGAGTATCGCTTTAATTGCCTAAATACTTTGATACTAGCATTAGTGAATTAACAATATGTTTACAAGAAGGTTTTTGATTTACAAGAAGTCCGCAGGCAGGAGGATGGAGGAATAGAAAGCCTATTATTTAGAAAGTATCATAAATCCCCGTAATTTACAAAGCCCATTAGCTACCTACTTCACCCTGGTTGTGAACCTTTGGCCCTCTTGGACATGGATAAGCGGCGTTTTATAGTTCTTTTGTACGTGAAGATCTACGATTATTATGCTATCCCTCCACCTGCGAAAGAAATTGGCACCATTAAGTTACAGTTAATCACCAACAAACATATATTTACGGATTACTTTATATGATGTAGGTACACATAGAAAATTCCCCGAACTCCTACTAACTTTTCGACCAGTCAAGATTCTGATATCAAATAAAAATCGGGTTAAGTGGTATCGAGTTTACTACTCTCATGTAATATTGTATAAAATGAGTTCCCAAAGATGGCGCTGGCGGCACTATCACTATGGCGGAAATTTTTAACGAAAGGGTGAGTTACATCGTTTGAAAGGGCTTTCATTTATGTGTCTATTATTATGCTTAATGAATAATTTTGTCCTCAATGCATCCTCGTTGAAGAGTTGTTACCGATAATGTCAATATCATAAATTTGGTTCGTTTGCGTCACTTCTTTTGATTTTCGTTTTGGAAATAGATGATTTGTGTCCATCCGTTAGAAGAACAAATCCATTATTTATACAGTGTGTCCCACTTAAGGTCTAACCACCCGCGTAACATTTTTATTTATGAATCGATTTCCATGAACTTTTTTTTGTTGGGTAGGTCCCAAAAAAGTACATAGAAGGCATGCGTCATTTATTTGGTAAGTCGGCGTCATGGCCAACTACGTCATATTTTTTTATGCAAAAAAACGAGATGTACTATTAGCGATTTTTTCACAAAAATTTTAATGCCAGATTCTTAATCACGAGCACCTAAAACCTAACTGTACCAAATTTCATGGCGCTACTGTACAGGGTGTTCGTGTGTTCCACTTACCTAAGGTCTAGCCACCCCCCGTAAAATCGTTATTTATGAACCGATTCCAATGAACTTTTTTTTGTTGGGTCGAAAAAAAGTACATAGTGGGCATGCTCCATTTGATTAGTAGGTAAGTTGGCGTCATAGCCAACTACGTCCTATTTTTTTATGCAAAAAACGAGATGTATCTACTCTATTAGCGAATTTCTCACAAAAATTTTAATGCCAGATTCTAATTAGGAGCACCTAAAACCCAACTGTACCAAATTTCATGGCGCTTAATAAAATATGAAGCAATGGTTGCAATATAGAAATGAAAGACCCTACAACGACTTTTCATAATACCTACCATTGTATTTAAAATTTCAAAATAGATCCAGACTCTGGGTTATCTTTGTGTCTTCTATTTTACATCAGACATAAGGAAACCCGATGTCACTTGCTCCATTTGCTTTTGTTTCATGTTTCCATCTTGACCATTGTTATGCTGATTCGCTATAGTTACTCACGAAAATTATTGTCTATTCCACTTTCCTGATTTATAGCTTTAGCGCGATTACCGGCATCTTTAGGTGCTTAGTCAATTGTTTGTTTTCAAGGTAAATTGACTTTTATGAGAATAGTTACATTTTAAGTTGGAATTTGTAGTATGTGTCACAGCATGGTGGCACAACTTCAGGAACTTCCAAGAGAACGAGATAAACAATTATAGACCCTCCTGCAAATCCTCTTAATTCGACGGAGTAATATTACAATAGCAGATTATGTCTTGACTACTTCACTTCAAATCTTAATAGGAACAGAGGAGATAATATAAATTCCCTTTACATATTCAGTAGTAGGTACTTCTAGAGAAGTATTATTAAGAAAAATATGAAGAAGGGAGAAAAAGGCGTATTAAAATTAATCAGATATAAAGTGACTTACTATATCGGGTCATTATAACTATCTCCCTATTTCCTATTTGAAGTAGATTCCAGTGGATCAAGCGATGGGAATAATGCAAGTAAATTTCAAATTATTCACATTATATCTGTCGATTTCACATTGAGGCTAGCAGAGAATGTGTGGCTGTGTTATTTTGTAAAACTAGATAACAGGTAGATATCGTTCAACATTCTGTACTTCGATAAATCACAAATGTGGGTGAGATAACCGTGACGGAAATGGTTATCTCTAAATCCTTATACCGCTGGTAAATCGTGGACAATATTGTGCATAATAATTTCTACATTCTAAGCATTTGACGTTATGATAGAACAATAACAAGAAACTGTTTATAATATGATTATATTATTGCTAAATGTCTTGTTGGTTAGCGCTGAAGCATGTTATACAACAGTTTCGTATGATCACAGATTAGATGCAAATTCTAATCTATGGTGTTATCAAGTTCCATCATAGGAGGAATTAAAGTTATGATGATAAAGTAAAACTTAGAATATAAGAATGATATTGGCTATTATTAACGTATCAAAAGGCACCCTTCTAGACAAGACCATCACCTATTTTAGACGATTATATAGGATGGTTCATTTCGTAGGTAAGACGAATACTCTAGGGAAGATACATATATTATGTATAATCCTCATAGACCAGAATCTCTCTCTCTCCTCTTTTTGTCCGTTCGTTCATTTTTTGTTTATGACTATTGAAAAATTTGTGGTTTGTTATGCTTTAGAAACCTACACTATTTTATTTGGGATGTGCGTTATACGTATCTCATATGTACGGCAACATTTTGATAATAAAACATCTACGTGTAAACTCAGCATGTAGTAGAGAATTCTGCAAATAATAGTTTCCATGAATTTCAATAACTACAAACAGTTGTTATACTGCAATGTTTCCCATGAAAATAAAGTTGCTTGAAATGTATGTTATGATACGTTGTGATATGTTTTATGGGTGAATAAACATCATTACATCATTGCGAACGTATCACTGCCCATATACAATCGCGTTGTTACTATATAAATAATTGTATTCGCTTTTGGATTATTAATAAAACCATACGTAAAATTTAGCATTACCAAAAATCACATGACGCTTATTTTATATTAATGTTCACTACCTGATAGTATAGAAATATTTTAAAAATCGATGGGTGTTTTTTGTTTTAAATTCAGAATTTACCAGAGTAACATTTGCTGAACTTATATTGTTATAATTGTATCAAAACAAAAGTTATGGTAGATGGTATATTGATATTTTTTAAGATATACATTTAGAATAAATTTCATGTTTATTTTTATAATTCCGTAAAGATAAGTAACAAGAGAATATAAAATACTGTTTTGTTGTACGGAGAGATCCAGAATATTTGTCCGTGCCGCTTCATATTGATTTTTTGTGTTCCGCTCATCTGTTTTTGGCATCTCTACTAAACTCTCTGACTAACAAGTTGCAAATTATGGTAAAAATATATAAATGTAGAAAAATGTTGGTGAGTAGGTAATAACAAAATATACAGTATATACATGTGAACTTTGGTAGTAAATATTATTTGATATTCTATTCCTACTGCGTATTAAAACTGTGGAACTTATGGTTTCAAGCAATGTACCTATGTGGAATGTCTATGGAACAAAATTGATTGTGCTTCATTTTAAATTAATAATTTAGAAAATAGAGGAAAGATAACTCTTAAGTAATAAAAAACATCCTCCTACAAGTTCCTGAGGACGCCCCTCGTATACAGGGCGCCCTATTTCTTGACCCGTTGCATGGGTAACTTTTTTATTAGTAGAGATACAAAAACGCTTAAATGAGCAAATTAGTGCAGTTTCGTATTAGTAATTCTACGGCAAGGCGAAAAATTATATACGGGGGAAGGTTGAAAAGTTATTGACAAAAAACGAAAAATCCAACTTTTCTATTATCCCTCGTAGCTCGTTCATTTGAAGAGTTAGAGAAAAATGCTTCACATGTTTTTTGCAGTATTTTTCATGTAAAATGACATGCACTTCCTACTTTTTATATATCTCTTAAAATGGTTGAGAATCACAGTAAAATATATCTTTTTTAAATGTAATGGATAGGTGGCTGTGACATTAACCGAAAGTCCCCTTTTTTCTCTTTCAGATGATATAACATAGTCCATATTTTATCCTTACAAAAGTAATAATAATCGTTGTTTTTAAAGAAAGTTTATTGTCATATCAAGAATGCTATGGATTATGGAACAAAAGAATGTTTTGAGAACAGAAATTATTAATTAATTAATTATATTGAAGTAAATGTTCGAAATGACCACCATCCTGTTGGATACATAGTAAGCAACGTTTCTGGATACTTCTTAAAACATTATTTATTGTATGTCCATGTATGCTTCTAATTGCATCTTGAATCCTGACTTTTAGATCCTCTATATCTAGAGGAGCTGTCACATAAACTTTATCTTTCAATAACCCCCAAAGAAAGAAATCTAAGGGGGTCAAATCAGGTGTTCGCGCTGGCCAGTCGATATCCATTCTATTTCCTATAACATTATCAAACTGTTCATGTAAATATTGTTTTACCTCGCGGGAATTATGCGCAGGTGCTCCATCGTGTTGGAAGTATTTAAGATTTCTAAAAATATGAAGTGGTAATTCATTTAAATATTCCTCTGTTAGAGTATTCCTTAGAAAATGAAGGTAATTATTCGCATTCAAATTATCTTCGTAAAAATATGGGCCAATAATTTTGCCACAAAAAATTCCACACCACACATTTATCCCAAATTGACGTTGATTTCTTCTTTCAGAAACAAGATGTGGATTTTCTCGGCACCACATTATGTTATTATGGCGGTTAAAAATACCATTGTTGGTAAATCTACTGTCATCACTGAATAAAATCTTTTTCCAGAAGTCTAGATCCTCTTCGCATTTTGAAATGTACCATCGACAAAATGTCATCCTTCTTTGATTATCAGCTGGATATAAAGTATTGCATATGAAATAATGATAAGGCTTTAAATTGTTACCTTTTAAAATAGCTCTTACAGTTTCCTTGGAAGTGTTGCAGTGATGTGCAATTTCTGCAGTTGAAGAATCAGGTTTAAAATTTACATAAGCCAAAACATTTATTTCAGTGTCTCCATTGAAGTTTCTTTCATCCTTAGGCTTTGAAAAAGAACCGTATAATCGTATATTATTTTCCAGCTGTCTAAATATTCTATGATGGGGTTGTCTTCGTTCCATGTAAGTTTCAAAATAAAGATTCGCTGCAGCTTGTGCATCTCGATTTTGGTTATAATAACAAAATAGCATATCATTTTTCTCTTCGTTGGTGTACATATTTGCAACACTATTATTTTGTATGCAGTATTAATAATAAACAATAAACTACTTAACAAAAACTAAAAATGTCACTTATGATCTGTCAATAATTAAATGCCAACTAGACGTTTTTAAAAATATCAGGAATCTTATTTTTTGTTTTATTTCCATAGCATTCTTGATGTGACAATAAACTTTCTTTAAAAACAACGATTATTATTACTTTTGTAAGGATAAAATATGGACTATGTTATATCATCTGAAAGAGAAAAAAGGGGACTTTCGGTTAATGTCACAGCCACCTATCCATTACATTTAAAAAAATATATTTTACTGTGATTCTCAACCATTTTAAGAGATATATAAAAAGTAGCAAGTGCATGTCATTTTACATGAAAAATACTGCAAAAAACATGTGAAGCATTTTTCTCTAACTCTTCAAATGAACGAGCTACGAGGGATAATAGAAAAGTTGGATTTTTCGTTTTTTGTCAATAACTTTTCAACCTTCCCCCGTATATAATTTTTCGCCTTACCGTAGAATTACTAATACGAAACTGCACTAATTTGCTCATTTAAGCGTTTTTGTATCTCTACTAATAAAAAAGTTATCCATGCAACGGGTCAAGAAATAGGGCGCCCTGTATACTACGTTTGAAGATAGAAATGAATGCACACAAGTGTCAATTGCCACTATCACTATAACGACACACAGCTGTTTCGAAGTGTTGCCTTTCTCTATCTTTAAGGTGCGTACTCACTGAGCGAACGAAGGGCAAACGAAACGAACAACGGAGATTCGTTAGGTCGCATTTTGTCGATTCCTATACATGAGCTAACCCGAAACGATTTGCAGTTATTTGTAAAGTTCGCTTGGCATTTGCTTCGTCTTGGTGTTTAGCGTAATAATGTCTGAGGAAATTATCGCGGCATCGTCTTCCATAATTATTGATAGATTCTAAAAACAAGTAGAAAACAAAAAAGACAACGAAGGCATTGGATGATATATGTATATAACGTTCATATGAATGTTTTCTAGTCTACCTAATGAAATGATATCAATATTAAGAATTTAGTGCATTCTGATAAAAGCAATAACACTCATTTATATTTTACATTAGGTTGTACTATTTGACAATTTATTTACTTAGAAATCTAGTTCCAGGAGTTGACCGACAATTAAAATCATTTTACATATGTGAAAGCAGCTATTTAACAAACAACAGGAAGTTCAACGTTTGATCGTTTAGTCATCGTAATAAAAATAATTAATAATATGCAAAACCGCTAGTAATTAACTAAAAAAATATGTTTAATATGACAAAGCCCTATTAGTAATGTTTCCAAAAATTGTTCTATATTTAGATCGTATTTAAACTATTCTAATTGCATTTATTTTTTTCAGACATGGTTTTTTACCGACACAGATGATCCAGAGTTTCAGATGAGGACAAGTGAGTAATAAAACAATTATATTTCATTGGTACTTTTAATAATCGATCGTGGGCACTAAAGAGTATGAAATAAAAGAAGCAATGACTTAAAATCTGATAACTAAAACAAGTTAATTTGATTCAGTAGAGACAGAAATAGTGAAGTCAGTTATAGTAATATTTTGGTATTGGTGACATGTCTTGTTTCTAACGTGAAAACATTCTGATTCTGATGTATTTATTTTTTACATTACATAAATAAATTCTTTTAAACAGTGATAGAATAAGATTTTCTCTTGGCCGATGACTGCCACTGGCTAGTTTATCTCATTTAACTATATACTAGAAATGGGAGAAAATCGCTACCGCGATTTTCGTTCCCATTTCTAGCCCCACCAAGGGTCCAGGCCTGCGGCCTACAAAAGCATCTAGAATAATATTATTTTTAAGAAAACACATATTAAAGAAATTTTGTATCTGTATTATACTAAACGATTTTTCTTAATATTTTGATGAATTGTAAGTGTACTCCATTCTTGATGGTAAAACATCATCAATTTTAAAGTGCTACAAGTAGAATTAGAATAGAAGTAGAATTCATTTTTCAGTAAACATTTTCATCAATTTTATCAATGGGACCAAAAATATATTGTTGTCATAATTGTTGCAACAAATTAATACTGTAGATATTTTTTACTTTAGTAAGCTAAAATGATGAATTTGCCAAAATGCACGAATTAATTCCAATACGGACAATAAAACAGAATAACTAAACACTAATACTAACAAATAACTGAAATTAAAAAGTAAAAAAAAAATGTGCCCTCAGCGCGACTCGAACTTGCGAAATCGGCATTATCAAGTTTCGAATCCTACCACTTTCCCATTGCTCCATCGCACCTGTTGCCAAAAAGTTTACCCTGACACATTTAAGTATGTAAACTGTACGTGTCAACCTGACCTGGACCTCAACAAATAATTTTTACCAATTTTCTAATTAGAAAAGTATTTCACTTCAATATTTGTTGGCAGTCGATACTATCGATTCCGTTAGCAATATTTCTCGTAGGAAAATAACCTATCTGAAGTTTAATTAACTTGACAGTTTTCATGGGAGGTGCTTGTCGCGTTAGTCGACGTACGGTCTCGAAAAAAGGACGGAACTTTCGCGTGAAGCGATTCTCGAAGCCGTAAAATTAGAAAAAGGATCTAGGGAGTCCTGCGAAAAGTCGGGATTTCGGCAGGCGTGACGGGGCCATTAGGCGCGAGGACAAACGCCGGTGCTAGCCGCATCTCTCTCGCCGAACGGCGGTCGACGAAAATTTAGCAGAGGTTTTTTGAAAAGGCGTTTCAAATTGGGAATTGAAAAATTGGGAAAACGCGTAGGAAACGGGACGAAAATACCCCTACGAATTGGAGAAAGGCCGGGGGCGAACTCTGGTCGCCCGCGGAGATCGCTCCGCGATCCCCCCTCGAAGAAGATAGCTTTGAAACTTTATGGATTTTGAGGCGGAATTTAAAGCGAGACAGAATCGACGCGTTTTAATATATATGGATTTACCATATTTGAGAGTATATTAACCACGATTATATTAAAAACCAAAATAAATCAGATCCATAATAATATTCGAGTCGTTATTCTGCACAGTTTCTAAAACATTTTAAAACACCCCTAAAAAATCTAAAAACTACCTAGGTATATATTCGTTACAGACACAGACATGCTTGCATGTCATGTACACGGATTCACACGATTGGGTGGAAAACGTAAATCTTTCACACTCGCTTAACGGATTCTCAACTCTTATTATAATTACTGGTACTTTATTTGTGTCAACAAATTCGCATAAAATGTTCTCTGTCATCGTATGGTGCCATGAACTTTGCTTTAAATTGTAATTCTGCACAGAGAAAATGTTTATGAAGAATTTAAATGTTCTGTACTGTGTTCTTGTGATATATTTTTTTTTTTTTATCATACGTTAACACTAAACTAGGTTTATCACTTCTTAGTTAATTAATATTCAAAATTCATATTAGTGAAAATTAACCCCCCCCCTACGTAGTTCAGTAATCGTAAACCTATTTTTTAATATGGTCTTATAGAGTAAGTATTCCAATTTCTCAATACCCACTTTCTAAGGCAGAAAATGTAGATATTATGTTTGAAGCACAGCACAATAAATCAAATTTGGATTACTTCGGTTGAAAGGCCTCAATAATGAATATAATAATTCATTTTCAGCCTTTAATATCGTCTCACACAAGTCTTATACCACTTCCGTTTCAGCATTATTTGCGGCTTTTTTTTCTGGATGGTTCTAAAATGTGTTAAAGATAGATTGATTATCGAGCAGTGGTTGCATGGTCTTCCTCATATTAGTTTCTAGACATACCCATATAAATAACTATTTTAAGCAGTTTAAATTAAAACAATTCTGAATTAATCTTTCAATTTTAATATTTAAAGACATAGTTCAAAAGTTTTATCATAGGTAAATTAAATATCAGGAAATGATATCGATAGCCAAGCATGTTCTGCTCTTGAATTATATTATTTTATTTTACCTCGTGATGCAAAGATCACTAGAAGAATGGTCAGATGATACTGGACTGAGAGAGACCAGGCACTTTATTAAAGATGTCCATATAACCACAAACAAGACCAAATCAACATTAGAATCGCCACAGGACTGTTATCAGATTATGGATATCGCAGTGACTACCAAAATATCATAAAACTACACTGAGTACCACCAAAAGATTATGCGGAAACTAAATCATGCGGAGATTATAGGGATTTATCCAGATAGATATTTATCCAGGAGACTCCATAAAATAGGACACATCACAGACTACAAAACGTTGGGAAAGTATAATTTTTGCTGGCGTGCCTGCACTATTATTCTATAAATTTATTTATTGTGCTGCACTTTATATAATAACACCACTTCGCCGGGGCCGCTAGTTGAACTTAAGTGAAATTACGTACTTACGAAAACAAAAATATTATCTTTCAACACAGCTATTATGTAAGAATTTCAGTGAATACCACGTTAATAATAACGTTAATGAAATCCCAAACGTCTTTCAACTCATTTTATCGTCGCAAATAAAAACATCTGTCGACTCGTCAACATCAACTTGTTATAATAAAGTATACTAATGTATGGATCGTGTAACTGTAGAGGCAATAAATTTAGGCTGAGGATAACACCTATAATTAGCATTTAGCTTTGCACCTGCGTCCAGGTCTCTCGCTTTTTAATTAGAAGATGCAGAAAGTAAAATTCCCAAGAGCGCACAATGTAGGAGATCTCTAATCGGATCGTTTCCTGTGCAGTCGCTATCTTGGTGGAACGAAAGTATCCGCCAATATTATGCAGCTGCGTGTCTGCCTTCATGCTTCAGTTATTACATCTACTGTACTATACAAGGTGTCCCAAGTGTTCTAAAAAATTGCTAATAAAAAAATTGTTACACTATATAGTGTTTACGAGATAGTGAATACTAAGTAATATATTTTTGCATTAAGATTATTGACAGAAACTCTCTTTAAATAAATCCTTATGGAGAGAGTTACGTTCATTAGTTGTAGACGACTACGTCTAAAATGGCAAAACGTCAGATGAACCATCACGTCATATTTATTTAAGCAGTTAAAATAAACTTATTGTTTATAAGTACTTATCGTATAGCTAAAAATTATTTATTAACTGGCTGTTCAGTTTTTCCAGAAATAAATCGGACATCTTAAAGGATGATTTGATGGAGGACATCCAAAATTTTGTTTAAAACAGATTGATTATGTGCCCGCATTAATATGTCATTATTTTAATAATAGGAAAGAGAAAGAACTTTCTTAGATTCCACCAGCATGGATTTATGTCAAAAGTGCTCAAAATAATTATTTTGCAAAAACTTAACGCATTTTTTTAAGGTCATGTATTCTGATTATTCTGAACACACCAAAGTTAATATAAAAGTGTATAATAATAATAATATAATTACCACTACAATAAGTAGTAGATACAATTTGTGTATTTACGTATACAGTTTATGTGCTTATGCTTAAAAGTAGGTATATCATTACGAAATTAAAGTGGCTAATTACGAAAGTGGAGCAGAGAATAACAAGTTCCATATACCACGTATCAAACCTGCAACATGTAAATTGCGCGGCATTCTTGAATGAAATTAAATTGAGATAATAAATGCATAAAATACAAAATTGAAAGGCATTTAATGCAAATAAATGTATTTCTGAAAAATAACCTATTATGATGATAAAGAATAGAACTCTATATATGGATTTTTGCTGAAATAAGTATTTATTTCCTCCCACCTCTATGTCACAACTTAATGTTTTATTTTACTGGATGTAAGTACCTACCTCTGCTTTGAAAACAATAGAGTTATTTTAATTTAAAAAAATGTGCACATTCAAGCCATTCGTCAAATGGATGTCAAACAGTCAAGAGTCCGACCTTTAGTCTTATCATTTATTAAGATTTTAATTCTCTACATCTTTAATTCTCTACATTTAATTAATCTACATTAATGTTGAAAAATCTAGCGGTGTGGCCAAACAGTGCTACCCTTGATGAAACTCTTAAAATTTGCCTCGCATAGCTATTTTATTTGAAAAATCGTTGTAGATATATATCTGTACATATTACAAAAAGATATGCGACTGACACTCATGTGATTACTGTACTCAATCGTCTTTCTATATACGAAATACATGAGAGACGTCTCAAGAAATTTGTATTTTATAATTAAAACATTCTATCGGCATAAAACTTCAGCCTAGTGTTCTTTTTCATGTTAGATGGCGCTACTTATACTTCACGCTTACCGCTCAAAAGGTTACTGTATGCACTATCTCCAAATCACTATAAATTGTCTTCACTCCATGACTTTTACGGACGGCACTAAGGAGACCTATAGGTCGAAAGATAGGTAGATAGGTCGAAATAGCTGCCTGATATTTGATGTTAATGATGACACTTATATTTACATACCTATCAAGCAATATGGATCAAGGAAAGATCAGGTGAAGAGTGGTCGAACAGGACTGGGCTGCGACAAGCCAGGGTCTTAATTGAAAGGCCTTGGTCGAACGGAACTCGATAAGTCGTAACAGCATAAGGATTGTCACAGGACTGCTGACAGGTCACGGAAATCTCAACAAGCACCTTAACAGTTATTGGCCTTAGTGACACCAGAAGGTGCAGGTTTTGCGGACACGATGATGAGGACTCCATTCACATCCTCTGTCGCTGTGCCTGCCTCATGGTCAAGAGACACAAGCATCTGGGCGCAGCATTTCTCCTGCCCCAGGACATTAGAGAGCTTCCCCTAGAACGGGTGTTGGCCTATGCGCATAGCACGGGTCTCTTCCAATAGCTCTCAACTAGCGGCAGGCACAATGGGCCGAAAGACCTGAGTGCTGCGGGTAACTACGCCGCCTTCCAACAACAACAACATCAAGCTATATATAACAATATTTAAATAGCTATTATCGGTTTTTATACACAACGTAAATTGATTAGCATACTTTCAAAACTTTATTTTGAGCCGCACTGATGTGCTAAATTTATTCTTATGCATGTCGCAGTCTTGCGATTTGTGGCAGCGATTAATTTTGATAACACGACGAGGTGTATTTTTCAGACGTCACTACAGAAACGTTGCTAGTGTTTTCTTAGCCATATATACTAACGTTAAAATCGGAAGAAGTCGCATTAAGTTTTTGACTGATATAGACACAACAATAAGTATAGGGCAACAAAGTGAAGTGAAAATGTTTGATTCTGATCGATTCCATCGAAATTCAGTGCAGATCACAAGTATGGAATTTGATATTATGATAATAGGGACGTTAGTTAATGTGGCCCTGTCACTGTATTTATTTTCTCTTTCTTCAGATACGAGCAAAGTTTGCTAAACGGTGTACTCATTTAAATGTATAAAAAAATGTTTCGTAGTGAGAATACTACTCTTTAACAGCCTCTACACTAACTAACTCTATTCTAACTACTCTAATTTTTACTCTACTAAGCACTGTACACTGCTCATACAGCACTGTACACTGCTCGTACAGCACTGTACACTGTACGTTCTTTTTTATACCTAGCTTATTCTTTAAATAGCGCCAGATAATAATTGCTAACAGTGTATTATTATCTATGATTATGACTGACCAAAGAAGCTGTCGAGGTATTATTGCATGGTCGGAACATTTTACATATCTGCGACATTCGGCATCTCGAACCCCATAAATTAAAACTAGTTTGATAAATCATACAAACCAAAAATACAATTTCTATTTGCACGACTAGGTAGTTAGGAGACGTGATCCGATGCTAGATTATTAGGACACCCTGTAGAGCTGACGCCTTTGAATGTATAAGTAATATTTATTTCTCTTGGGTTTATCTATGGATGTGGCATCTCGGGAATGCACGATTTAGCTTTTATTTATATTAATTTCTAGATTTTTGTCTGTAATGTCGCTCTGCTGCTGAACACCTGCCACGCTGGGAATGGAAATCATATTTTTATTTGCCAATCGCATCCGAGTAATAAAATAAATGCATTTGTAGCTGTAGCGGCGGGGTAATGGTGCGTTACATATTATGTTGTTTTACTTTACGTCAAAGCTGCCTGTTAATTTCCTCTACCAGAGTTAAAAGAAGTAGACAGCCAACGAATGTTGATTCCGCAAGTCTTCTTCTGGGAATACGCCACCTGCAAAATCAAAACAAGAGAATGAAATATTCTGCAGATCACGAGTATACTATGAAAGAGAACTTTTAAGAATTGTCCCAAACATCACTGTGTGAAATGAAACGGAATTGGAAGTAAACTGTATTGGGGGGAGTTTATCTTTATACTACACTTGTAGTCTTGAAAATATATAGTTTTATTGTTTTTATTTTAGAGGTGGCATATTGTCAAAAGAATATTTGATGAATGATAGGAGCTGTACAGCTTCTTTGATGAATGATACGAGAACCTAGAACAACATGTTTTGGTTATATAAATATTATACTTATTTATGAGAGTAGGTAATTACAAAAAAATAGTATTACTACAGCTTCATAATATAGTTGCCCGTTTCAGTGATAGATTTTCTGTTTTCAACTTTTCTTGTATTTGATAAGATATAGTTCTTAGTAAATATATGTTAAATACAGGCTAAAATTGTGAGAAATTTACATATTTTACAATTGATTTACATCAATCTTTAATTTCTGTTGACTTTATCCTCAAACTTTTATGCTTTACTTAAGGGGATAAATACTCAAAGCAACTTATTTTTGTATTTAATTGCATTCAAGCATAAACATAAAATCCTGCAATAAAGCTTAATAATCCCTCAAAGAAAAATATGATTATTTTTAACATGAGGAAAATAAGTCTCTGTTTTGATATATGACTAAAATACCAGACCAGTTCTTAATGAAAAAGCTCCCTCACACTAACAATATGGTAAACGAATCCACTGAGTAGTGTGGTGCATAAGAAACAGGATAAATATGTTCTAAAAAGTAATCTAAGGTCATTGTCACATAACCAAGATCTCATTACGCTTTCGTTGACAAAAAAAATGTCACAGTCACAGATGTACTAACAATTTTTAAGACTGGCGTATCCTGTCTCAATAAATGAAATAATTAATATTTTTTCCTTTACAGATGGTCACATGATCAACACGAACTGCTCATCTTCCCACAACAGGAAGGCCCTGTGCTGTAAAATGTCGGCGGAGTTCGACATGTTCTTAGAAAGTGAGAAAAAGTAAGTTTTCTTTTTTGATTTTTTACCACTGATATGCAAAATTGCCAGGTACAACATCATTCTCAATAAATTGTTATTCTAGGTCTCTGGGTATTCATAAAACAACACGTATCTTAATATGTCAATAACTTTTCTTAAGTCTAAGGTGTCTTTTCTATCATAAGTTGTCCAATAATATTTTCCACAACTAGCATCATCGTGTGTGGTTCATTCAACATGTGTTTTATAAATTTAGATGAGATTTTGCGTAAAAACTATACCTGCTCCTACAAATTGTTTAAAATAACATAAAATAAGTAAAAAATTAGATTTTCAAATTACGAATTTTTCCTAAACCATACTAAAAACTCATTTAATGAGGAAGAAGATTTCTGTTTACACATTAACTTGTCAAATACTTTCAGTAATCCAGCCCTAGAATGTTATTGCTTTAAAAATATGTTCGATAAGTATTGAAGGATATTTTCTGAGTATGCTTATAACGTTTCTGGACAGAGTACGAGTTGTTTAGCACAAGACATAGCAATTAAAATAAATACTACTACTACTACTACTAAATAAAACTATAATAAATTGGCAACTGATTCTATCTTATTAAAGAAACCAATAACTCACTAGAAGGCAACTCTACAAAACCCTAAAAGACAGAAAACGCAATAGAAAGGAAATATCTAAAACCACAACATTAACATTAAATACATACAACAATATAAAATTTCTAAATTGCAATCGTCTAGTTTGGTTGGTTTTTCATGAAAATGTTCCTTTGGCTGATTGTATTTTTAGAGTGACATCCATGTTTCGGTTGCCTAAGTTTAAATTGAACACTGATAGTTCATATTTTTGCCTTCTTCGTCGACAAGGACCTGCGTAGTCCTTTAATAATAATAATTTGCAAAGTTATTTTGTAGCCAAAATAATACAAATTCACAATACAGCCAAACAGCTTGAGAGCGAAACACAGGAAAGATGAGCAAAGGAAATGACTAACCCAGTTCTGCGAGTGCGTATACAAGTTATATAAAAATATAAATAAAAGTGTACCTAATATGTAATACTTAATAATATTTTCTCCCAGTTGGAAGGGCTTATTTAGCCTTTCAATAATGTTACAAAGACTTTTATATAGAAATAAGGACATGAGCTGATATTAAAATGTGGGGGCACGTAGACCTGTTATTAGCCTGCCAAACAATGAAGATGTCTGAGATGAGAATTATATGCATCTCAGTATACTTTTGGAACTTCGAAAATACTGACAGTTTTAAATGGATGCATTATTCAGATTGTTATAGAAACATAATGTCAATATCAGTAGAATGTCGACAATAATAAACATGTGGCAGTGAAAACGACTTGAGCCATTTCAGAATGTTAACTTTAAGGATAAGTAGGGGTGCTTTCACTAAACGTTATTTTTTCGCATAATGTATAAAAGGCAAGCTTTGTACTCTTCATTTCGACGAAAGATGATGAAGATGATGATGAAGATGGTGCGGGTCTTACATAATTAAGATAATTGTTTTTGGATTATCTATATTTCAGATTTAGGTGGCAGCTTGATGATTCAAGGTCGATAATAATGTTATTAATGGTTATTAAATAATATTGAAAAGGAACATATTGGTCGGTTCCTTCTTGTTTGTAGATATCATTAATTTTATGAAAAAGATCCATCTACGGGTACAAAATTATTTTTAAAATTAACACTTTCCAGTCCACAGTTTAATGTGAATTAATACTCACTTCTCTGCTATGTAGGAATTAGAAACGAGAAAATATAACAGTAAAAGGTAATTGGTGTGTGAACCGTAGTTGTAAAATATTGTTTGTTTTCTATAAAACCTCATGTAGGCGTGTGTAATTTTCACACCCAAAAGAAACATTAGGTGGTTGGTATTAGCAAAGCATTACATGAAAATATTTAAGCCCACACCGAAAATTACCTGCGAATTTACTTTATAATAATTTAAATAAATACAGATATTCCTGTGGAATTTTTGCTTTATACACATCAAGGCTGCCATAAAACCCGTTCTGCCTCTATAAATGAAAATACAATATATCAATTTTTGTTTTACCTACATGTGGGCTAACAGGTGTGATAAATAGAAAAATTATGTTGTTAGAGAAAGTACAAAAAATTAAATACAAAAAGAGTGAAATTAATATAATAATTAAGAGTGTTAATTAATTGTAAATGAAAGTTAACTTTGGTGGCTAGGATCTTAACAAAACACCATTCCAAAATAGTTGTGAGATATACAGGTGCTACGTTTAGAAGTGACATCATAAACAATTTTTTTAAAAATAGAATTACCTATAGATATATTCCCAGAAAAAAACACAAACACAACATTCTTAGTGGAAAAAATATAATGCAAATCATTTTTAAGATTGTTTATACATTATTTGTTACATTGTTAGTTTAAAAATTTTTGGTATGTTGAAAAAACATAAAGTGAATCTTCTACAATAAGTTTAAATAAAAAAATGGTATACCCATCGATTCAATTCATTTTTTCACGATACATTTCGGCGTATTCAAATTACGAAAACTTTTTATTAAAATTAGTATCAAGTTGTCCATGAACAAACACAATTGCTAAAAAGTTTAAATACTTCTTCATGAGAGACTACGTGTGGGCCTTTGGATATTGTTTTTTTTTATTTCATTCTTCTATTTACTCTTGAAATTTAAACTTTTGTTGGCAAAAGCAACTTGAGTAGCAACGATTTAATTATTTACAACATTACGGAACAAAAACTGCAACAAAAAAAAATTAATATGTATAAAATATTAACAAATAAGTAGGTATTCAAAATATTCACTATGATCAATGCATAACTCGACAATAGGTACAGGGTGTTGCCTTTATTAATTCACTTAAAAATTCGCATATCCTAAAAATTGCTCTTCTTTTGCAATACTCCTATATGATTGGCAAAAGTTCATTAATGAGCAGCCTTTAATAAAAAAAGCAGTGGGTAAATTCAAATTTGTAATTTGATTATCGAAGTTTATGGTTACCTTTATAGAAAGTTTTATGAGGAATTCTTAACAACCGATGAAAATAGTAAATATTTTAAGAAAGAAGAAAGAAAATTTAATTTTACACAATTTAGTACAAAAGAATAGAGGGTATTTCGTCTGAATTAAAAAGAAATCAGAAGTTATCAATTTATATTGAGATTTCGCACAAAATTAATAAGTCCGCCATAGAATACCTAACACTAGTTTTATATATAACCTCATAGAAGTAGAGAAACGAAACATATAAGTTAGCAAATTAGATTTTACAGAACTTAACATCAACTTTGTCATGTTATGTACCAATAATTATTAAAATATTGCCAGGGTTATCTATATTTTATTGCCATGTATATAAAGCCATAAATAAATAATATCAGGTAATATTCCTCTGCCGCCAGCAGATGTTGAAATCAGATTTATATCAAATACAACATATTTTCATTTAACCAATTCGCCCGATTCCATGACAAGCTATTAGAAACAAATATTAACATTTAATGTCATTAATATACCGTAAGGATTCCAGTTCCGCGTGAAAGAAGGTTACGAACTCGACGATATAATTTAAAAATTTAAATTAAAAGAACCTGAAATATTTTAACATTTTTATGTTACAACGTTTCCTACCATTTGCACCTGCCGCCGTGTCTTAATATACCAGGTCCCAAGGTCAACTTGAAACATGAATAACTTGGAGCGCTTGGAAAGAATGAAAGTTAAGATAATAACTGGGTAATGGTGTATTAAAGCTTTGAAGAAAAAAGCGTATGCCAAGACAAAAACAAACTGAAAACTAATAAATACATGGTTATGTATGTTGAGGGCCTGACAAGTAAGGCGACTAACTTGGAAAATAAATATTATGCAAAATCGAGTTCCAGTAATAACATCCTTTACTGATACTCTGATGATTAAAACAGATTAGTTTTAATCATATCCAGATGGCGAACTTGGTTGGCGAAACGCGCGTCGAGTGCAGTATAGTGTTTTGGTGTTATGTGGAAAATTACGTCGGTGATATAAAATACTTTCAGGTTTCTTAATCATATCTGGAATGATTAATTGTAAGTACATATATGTAGGTAACCGTATTCGTTCCGAAACCATACTTTAGATTTACTACTGTACGATAACTCAATCTCGTTCTCATAACGTATGTAAAGCGTTTTGTCAGAAATTTAATGGATCACTGCCTGTCTCTGCAATATTCGAAACAGTGTGTGGCTAAAACGGATGCGGTAATTGTGTATATAAAAGTTAAACAGTTGATAAATTGGCACAACTACTCGCTAAATTAGATAAATTTGAATAAACATCGAGCTCCAGCGCTGGATAGCTGGATAATTTAATAAGGTAAGTAATAATAGTGAATGTCCTCTGACAGGATAGGAATATACGTCTGGCAGATGGCGATGGTTTTCGTTC
Source organism: Pogonocherus hispidulus (assembly GCA_963924545.1). Lineage (NCBI taxonomy): Eukaryota > Metazoa > Arthropoda > Insecta > Coleoptera > Cerambycidae > Pogonocherus > Pogonocherus hispidulus. The sequence goes on along the minus strand of OZ004696.1, from coordinate 14,551,160 downwards.
GATCCGGTCTCTTTTTTACACGATTTTGTGCGTCATAGTGTAGCGCCAAAGTCGTTTATGTTCAGTCTCTTTTTGCCGTGCTCCTTCATTCTTAAATATGTTTTATATTCTTGTCTTGTTTCAAACACGCTAATGGTTGTTGATTCATAAATATCTTTATACTTATAAAACACATAAATCATAGAGGTACCCAAAAATTAAAAAGTAGAACTGTCTTTAAACTTTTGTTAATGTTCAATTCCCCTTTCCATTATAAACATAATTTCTGTTCAAAGATTACCTATAGTGCGTACTGTACCTCATTGTAGGTGAAATCTATCACTATCTTCAAACTAACGTAATACCCAAATGGGATATATTATTAAAAATTGGATGTACATTAAAATGAAAAGTCACGTAGATAAATTCTACCGTTTGATGTGAACTACTGAACCGGTTTTTATTAAAACTTTTTTGATCTTGCAAGCAGTTTGAAAGAAGCAACAAAAATAGAAGTAACATTTTCCTTGGAAGTGATATATTTTTCCTGTTTCCTTGCACCTGCAGAATGATTACTTCAATATCGAGTCGAAATGTTTTGTACGTTATTGAAAACAGATTTGAGAAAGGTAATTGACTTCCTTTGTGGGCATTCCATTTGTATGTATAAAAAATATACCTATTGGAGAAAACTAAAATGATCTTTTAAGTGAAACAGATCTGTTATAATCTGTAGCAGTTGGTTAATTCTTGCGAAGACATGACAAATTTATTAACATTTTAAATAGAAAGAAAAAGCCAAGTTGAAATTTTTAAAACTACACGGTTGTTTGAAGTTAATCATTAAACTACAGGAATTGACAGATGTAACAATATTCAAAGTTTTATATGAAAAATTCCATATAAATTGGTAGATGTTGTTTCCTCAATTTTTTTTAGGGATGTGTTAAATCAAACAACCAATTATTTTCATGTTGAAATTGCGATATACCTCCTCTACGATTAATAAAGTTTTTGAAGATTTGTATTGATTACATCTTTTTTATGCAAAATTAGGGTATATGTAGATATACCTGCAAACTCTTCATCTGTATTTTATGAGGATGACATTTCTGCACCGTTTAATTATTTTACCTACGAGGTATAATTTCTACGAAAGAAATAATGTGGCAGAAAAAAGGAAAAATGTATTTTTAAGTTTTGTTTATTTCAGTGATAAATAATTAATATTCATTTACAAAAAATGTTCAGGACATTAATAAATCACTTTTTGTTCATGTTGCACTTTGTTTCATTGATAAATAAATTATGGTTTAAAATAAGTGTTCAAAATGTCGACCATTTGCTTCAATACAAAGATTGCGCCGTCGGGTCATTGACTCGCGGACCCTATGGAATATCCCGGGAATAGCTTCTACATGTAACTGGCCATTATTCTTGCTACGAGATCTTCCTTATTACGAATAGACATATCGTAGACTAAAGATTTCAGATAACCCCAAAAGCAAAAATTCAAGGAGTTGAGATCGGGAGAACGCGCGGGCCAGGCCACGGGACCTCTTCCAATCCATCAGCGGGGAAATTGCACGCCCAGATTACTGGTGCACGTTCAAACCAAAATGTGGAGGTGCCCAGTTATGTTGAAATCACATGTTATTTGTCTACAAGGGACATTTTCTGATAATAGAGGCAAATCATTTTGTAGAAAATTAAGATAAATATCTGCATTCAAACAAGCAGGCAGCAAGTGAACTATTAGATTCTCTCCAACAATAACAGCCCACATGTTTACAGAAAATTGTTACTAGTGTCTTTTAGAGATCACAGCGTGAGGATTTCAGCGTGAGTGTTTGTTTTCAGGTTCCCTACCCCCCTTAAAGTTTGTCAGTATGTTTTGGGGCACTCTGTATAATACATGTGACTGGACTGAAAGATTAGAATTAATTTTAGACCGTTTCTTTTAGCTCCCTTTATTCAACAACACGTTACCCATTTTTCTTTTGCGTTTTATTACAACTGGCGGATCCTTAACGAGAAAGTCTTTTAAAAGCGTACTTTGTATCTATTCTAAAAGGATCATCCGTTTTTCATTAAACGTCTCCAACATAGTTTGGAATAATCTATCCGCATCAGCTGCCTCGTTCAGCCAAACAGGCAAAAATTAGTTCTTGTGCCATTGCAAATTGTGTAAATTTAAATTTAATATAGCAAACAAGAGTAGCGTCTGCATAAAAAAGCGGTATTATCACTAGCATGGCTGTGTTCCATTTTGTCACCAAAATGTTTTCTTATTAATTTTTTTCGCATTTCTTATTAATAGCAAAATATTCTAGGTATTCCTAATAAAACAAGATACATCAAAATTTCTCTAATTTTCTTTGTCGTAAGTTTTCGAATTAATTTTCCATAACTGACATCCCAAGACTTGATGACAACGAATATTCCTTCATCGCTAATAATGTGTTATACTGCTAGATGTTATTGTTGTCAAAATAATATATTGTCAAAATAGTTATTCAGTGCATGTTACTACATATATGTAGAGGGCAGGGCTGAAGTATTAAGGATGGGTAAGATGTAGGTATTGAAAACTGGCTAAATTATACTTAAGTTGATGAATCAGTTACATATTATCACATATCATCACTTATATATTATTATTATTATTATTATTATTATTATTATTATTATTATTATTATTATTATTATTATTATTATCATTATTATTATTATTATTATTATCATCATTATTATTATCATTATCATTATTATTATTATATCGTTATTAGGTTATTAAATAATAATTCCTGAATAAAATTAAGTAATTCTCATTTTAGAGGATAAATAACCTGAACTGTTTATTGTTTATATCTATTGTTAAACTACTCTCAGTTCCCAATGAAGTTTGTTGTATTTGATTTTAATTTTCTTTAATATTTTTTGCTATTGAATTTCTATGAAATTCTGAAGCTGTTATATTTAATTATTGAAACTATCCAACCTTACATGACCTAATACATATAATGACAACAAATATGCGCAAACGAAAATATCCACGTGTGAGGTTATGTGCTTCTTCTAAGGTTGTCTAAGGATAACCTGTTGGTTATTTTAAAGTTTAAATAGATATATCCTCTTTCTGTCTTGCAAAAAGTAATAGTAGCTATGCCTGATCTAGGTGTCTAGTAACAGAAAATACAGGTTTTGATAACATTTTGGGCGAAACATTTCATTTCATTGATTTTTTCTACCTATTAAACACTTTATTTTTTTAATAAGCGTTCATTAACAAAAAAACTTTACAGTCAAAGATAATACTGGACTTAATACAAATTACAATATCGATTTAGTGATTTATTTTAATATGTAATTTATTTTAATATGTAATTTTAATACTAAAGAGACAGATAATAAATTATTTTCTCCTATTATCTATCTACGCCTTGTATTTTTCATCTTTTGATCGTCAAATGCGATGTCAAAGCGTGTGTGGCTTTTGACCCTCAACATAGTATAAAGAGGACCACCAGCGTCAGCCTCAATCTTCTTGACTGATTATCTGACACGTCAATTATTGTGCAACGTGTTTTGGTCCAGATGCAAAAAATTTAATTAAAACTATTTCTCAGTCGACTAACTCGGCTGTATAAGTTTACGAAATCCGATAAGTACTGAAGAGTTTTCTATAAAAGCGCATTTTCTTTGAGGTTTGCAAATCGGTTGAGGCCAATCGATTTTAATCATGTAGTGCGGTTTACCGGATATTTCTCGGTTGAATTACATTCTTTTCAAAGAGTCTGAAAGGATGTTCTATTTTTTATTTGAGTTTCTTATACATTATTTTACAATTATGATTTAAAATTCAGGGCACATTACCATCCCCTAAAAGTTCTATTGACAATAAATCTATGTGTTAAGGATATTCGTAGTAAAATTAACTTAATTATGGATTTCCGAACTAAAATCCAGTTAAAAATGCATTTTCAGGTAATACATCCTCTTGATAACGAGATATACCGGGTGTCAACGGATCTATTAGACAAGCCATAACTTCTAGAGTATTGGATGTATCAAAATGAGATTTGGTATAGGTAAATGGTAGAGGAAGAGGAAAGTTTTTGCATATTTTTCACGTTTAGGTTACTTCCGGTTTCACCGGAAATGGCTTCAATTTTGAATTTTTAAATGGAACACGTTGTATATTTTTACATATTTGAATTTATGAGACAATTTTGGACTAGAAAATGACATTAAAACTTTTAAAGTATAATACTCGTATACGAATTTATTAAAAACTTCACTGAAGTAAATTTATTTTATGAGCTTATTTTTAAGCTTGTATCGTTGCTTTTAAGCTTTAGTATCGTTGGATTCGCAAAAAAAATCCTTTTTTGAAAAGTGCTTGTCTAAAAAGTGTTGCCATTTGAAAAAAATAGTTAGATATAAAAAAGTAATTTTGCCAACTTGTCTCATTCCTATCTATCATATTAATCACTAAAACTTTGCGATTACAATTTTCTGACATCATCTAAGGCCTTCAGATTAGTTTGCGCTCAATCATGGCCACCTAGATGCAATATTAAAAATGGCTCTAAAAAAATCAAGTAGAAAAAACTTTTTAAAATGTCATTTTCTAGTCCAAAATTGTCTCAGAAATTCAAATATGTAAAAATATACAGGGTGTTCCATTTAAAAATTCAAAATTGAAGCCATTTCCGGTGAAACCGGAAGTAACCTAAACGTGAAAAATATGCAAAAACTTTCCTCTTGCTCTACCATTTACCTATACCAAATCTTATTTGGATACATCCAATACTCTAGAAGTTATGGCTTGTCTAATAGATCCGTTGACACCCGGTGCTATGTTCGAAAAATAATTTTTTACGTATAATTTTAGTCTCAATACTTTGTAGCTTTTTGAAAACATTGTTATTAAATATTCGTGAAATCGGGATGAAAACTATTGCTTATAACATATCTTTTTTGTATTTTCTTCTGCTTTTCTCGACTGTACCTTGCAAATCTCGACTAATTACCTATTATACACTTTGTTGTTATAAATGTGTTTACATTAGTTTACCTTAATAAATTTAATTTTCTAAAAAAAAATTATGGTTACTTACTATAGATTAGTGGTAAAAATGTCATTAAAATTTGTAGGTATCACTCTTTCACCAGTTGTACGATTTTTTGGAGTTAATCAGTTTATGTCATTTTCTACAATTTTATTTGTAATGTTTATTGCTGTTATTGTATCTATTGTATCCATAATACCAAACACCAAAAGTCTTACAAATCAACTTGATTAGAGAGGCTCAAACATAACACCAGTCTTATTGCCGCCACACTCCCAGTCAAGAGTACGGCAAATCCTTGAGTAAAATTGTAGAGGACTCTATCAACTGATGTCTAGTACCAGATAAAACGGTAAATGTGAGTACAAACTATGCATTGTACCTTGAGGTAACATAACATATTGAGACAATATGAACATATAAAATGAACCAATTGTAAACTCTGTAATGAATGGTGAGAATCAGCCTCTCATAGATCTATGAGTCTGAAGCAATAATTCGTTGGAGAAAGAACCCTCTGGGAGGTGCAAACACTAGACAGGCCTCTAAAACCTAGCCGCTGTACTATTTTTAATCAATAGTGTCAGAAATTTTAATCTCTTCAGGCCTTCAATAATGTGACACATGAAATCAGGTTGTCTCTTCTTGGGATTCTGTATGCCGTTTTCTCTGCCAGAACAATTATACTCGCATGCCTATTGAGCCTACAATGTCCAGTTAAAAGACATATCATTCCAATGGCTTCTCAATCTTTGCTTAGTAGGTCTTCCGGGATTTAAAGATTGTTATTCAATGCATATCTTAGTTTCTCGGTGATGCGAGAGATTCCACCATTCCAGAGATATTCCGCATCCATTCATTAAAAGATGTTGTTATGTATGTACGGCCACAAGCGACTTTATCTAACAATCCACGAACAATCGGGCAATATTGAATGTAACCCTAAAGGCTTAGGTTCTTTACCCTATATGGTTTACTCACAGTTTTTTATATCTAGAAGATGGTTTTAATAAGTTGTAGTGCGTAATAACAGTTTTTTGGATTTGTTTCATAGTGCAGCTAGATAATCTAAAATATATATGGTGTTGAGAAGGTGTTGTCTTAGTGAGTTAATGACAGTTGATAAAGGTCTATAGCAAATAACTACGAATAGTAAGGACATCATTAGGGGTCCTCCATCTGCAAAAGCCTTATTTAAATAAGGACTAAAACAAATCAAGCTAAAACAGCTATTCTCCTGGCTATATGCCGCGCCGAGCGCTGAATTACAAAGCAGAATTTGCCGTATTTTGTCTAACACAGTTAAAATCAAAATATACAAGGATTCGGATTGTAACGAACTAGTGTCTACACCCTGTTATTGTATTGATAAAGGTCTGTTAGCCGATGGAGCATTTGAAATTATTATCAATCGTATATCTATCTTTATCCTAATAAACTAAAATGGAAGAGGAACTCTGAAACTGATGATGATAGAAGAAATGAATAGTAAAACCTTAATATTCATAAATGATTGAAAGGTAGATTATTTGTGATTTGGCTTGACTGTCTGTGACTCATCCCAAGTATTTGCCGTTCAAATATTGTGGGAAATAAAGAAGAAAATTTCCCTGAAAATCTTTATATGTTTTTCTCCAGAGAATCTGTATTAAAATTAATAACAATAACATGGAAAAAAGTGATTCCAAATGAAATGATCAGAAAATTGAGAATCAACAAGTATACTTTAAAAATAAATTATTATATTTTAGGAGTAATTATTTGCCAATGTATTTTCATAAAACTACGTGAAAATGTACAATAATCGAGAATTGAAACAAACTTAGTTGATATCTTGGAAGAAAAGATAGGTATTTTTATTATTTTGGATATTATTATTATATATTATAATAATAGAATAAATATTAAATCGGAAAATGAGATTCAGCCATAGAAATGGAGAAAATAAAATATAAACACAAATATATAGGTAGTTAACGTTAATTTTATTGTGTTAAGGTAATTAACGTTAAGTTTTAGTTCGAGTTCCATTATTTGTAAAATATTTGTATTATAAATATTTATTGTTTTTCATATTCTCCTTTGGTCAAGGCTTTAAATATCATATTTTGGCCACCCCTTTGGTAATTTGTGTAACGACTTTTCCAAAAAATACATTTATTTATTTACTTATATTTGTTATTTGATTATTAATTTTATTGAATCTTATGTTATTTACAGATTTTTTACTTATTGAGTTATTTTTTTTTTGTTTTTATGTAAATATTTTCTCATTTCGATTATTCTCATGCTCATGAATAAACCTTCTAAATTAATTTTCACTTATTCCTTCCAACCTGGCAAATTAACATACCTTAATTTGTCAAAAATATGTATAGGTATTTTTAATCGACGGTTTGCTAAGAACTATAAATTTTCCTATTCTAGGGTGTTGCCAGTTTTTACTTCGCAGTTTGTTAAATAAAATAGGCCAATTAATTTGAATTTGCGAAACTTGTATCTCCTCTCGATTAATCTAAAATTAAGTTGTTACGCAAAAATTGTTACATTCAAGCAACGCCTAACGATGTAGTAATAGTAGTAGCGTAATTGATAGCAAGCAACTTATTTTTTTTTTTTAATTTATATAGACCGTAGACTTATAAATTAGTAGGCCTTTCATCATATTAATCGGATGAGTTCTTTATAGAAATTACTAGGTACCTACTATGTTAATTACTAGGGCATTATATCGGCGATTTCTTAAGTTTTGTAATGTTTAGCGGGATTGAATCGGGACCTGATGGGCTAGACATTCATTAAGGCTATTATTAAGCAGTTTTAATTTCTTTGTTGATATTTGAAAGTTTCAAAGTTAATTACGCTGATCAGCGGGGATATTTTCCGAGTCATCGCTTTAATTTTTATTTATTCCTACCACTCTGACATTTCACAATTTATGGGTGTAGGTAGGCTGCGGATTGGCGTCAGTCTCTGAGTTGGAATTCCGTTGGCAGTAACTGTGGCAGAAAATAACGAGGAAGTGAGCTTACACCTTGTTGTTGCACGATGCATTAGGTTTAATAAATTCTCTCCTAAAACGTCGATGCAGGTTAATTGACAGTTTGTTTTTAGAATATGCGCCGATTGAAATTCGTTCAGGAGTGACAGATGCAATTAAATGAAGATATATCGTGCAAAATACAATCTCCTTACTCTCCAACGACAGATGTTTGCCTTATTCATATTTTTTATACCTAAATTATGTTATTGCGCTCAGAAATATTTTTGTCAGAAATATGTATACCAGCCTTACATTATTAAAGAATGTATTCGCATTCTTCTATATGCTAAAGTTACAAAATTAGTTGGAAATATTTTAATAAATTTTTAAATGTTGTTCTAAAGTGAAGTTTCACTGTTTTAGTCAAATGAAAGGATTAATTATTTTTCAATAAAAATTATAATTATTAGTTAAAAGGATACAGTATTCCTAAGCGAACTTCGCACAGTTCGTATACCTACTAAATTTCATCCAATGGGGTATTTTCCTTCAATCGAAATGAAAGTGGAAACCTGTATTTTTATAAAATATATATTTTTTTATATTTATTAGGATAAAAATTATTAAGACTGAATCGGTAGAAAATTTTTAATTCAATTTTGAAATTTTATTCTATATTCGTGACGTCACTAAGCGAAAACTAGGGAAAATGTATCTATAAAGAGGCCACACTGATAATATGTAGCTAGATTCAGTTTGTAACGACGAGAAACGACAGTCGACATTTCGATAATTGACATTTGAAATTTCCTGTTTGTGTTTGGCTTGAGAACTTGACGTGTTGTATTGTTGTTTTCTTGTGAAGTAAACTTTTATTAAACATGGAGCAAAGTTTTGTAGAGGCCAAGTCCGACAATTTACCGGTTATAGATCCTTTTATGATAAAGATTCTATAGATCCTTTCAGAAATAAAAGGGATGAATAATGTAAGGTTAGTATTTAACTTAACAGTATTACTGCAAAGTCGATTAAATATATTCAAAGATTACCTTTACAAATTACGATGTTTTTCTATTACTAATAAATACACTTGTAATCAGTCACAGGGAGAGACAACAATTCACAGGTAAAAATATAAACTAAAAACAATGTCTCATGTTGACCATGATGTTTACCCTAACCAAACAATTCAAACATAAACATAAACAAAAGTAAAGTTGTCACGCAGTGTCACCAACCACACATGAAAATATCCTAAAAATCACTAAAAAATGGCGCAAATTTTGATTTTCGCTTAGTGACGTCACATAGATATCGCGCACAATAAAAAAATAATTTATGGACTTAAATGAACCCAATATTAAAATTCCAGAAATACGTATCTTTTCTTTTTCCAACTGCTTTCCATTGCCGATGTAAAAAAAAAAATAAAACACCCCATTGGAAAAGTTTGTTGCATGTTTATATTTTACTAATGAAACCAGTAAATTAAACTGCTTAGTTATTATATTGATACTGTTTTTAGATATTCATTATGTGTATTTAATTGCCCTGAATATATACTTCAATTAATAAATATCTGTTTGTGCTCATAATTATTCCAAACTAAAACTGAAAATGTTAAATACCACTTGTTGGTGTAGGTTGTAACGCACACAAATATGCAATAATTATTAATCTATGCAATATTTAATTTGTGCTATGGTCGGATATTGGTTAACCGACAAGTTTTATTTGCTTTCAGTTCTAACAAAAATATTGTATTATGAATTAATTGTATCAACTGCAATTTATACAGACTGTTTATAACACAGACGTTTATAACTTAGTTGTGGCACAGCTTACGACTACTTTTAAAAATTCTGAGAGAACATGATTTATAAAATATTTCATAGGTATTTTCAAAAAATGGTTAAATTGATTATTTAACATTTAATCCTTTCTACAGTCTCCGATAAAAATATTGGCGATTCCAAAAATGAATGCACCCTCTGCATGAAAATATTTGAACCTACTTAAAAGATAAATTTTGGAGGATGATATAATGATAAATAACACGTATTTGGGTTTGTTTAACGTAATAATTTAGAGGTGCTTGTGATTTTTTGGTATTACAAAGTTAAAAACGACGTGGTTAGTATTTGTACATCTTTATTTTTACATTTTCAAATGGTATTCAAAAGAAATCAGCACAACACAAACTGCCGTGTTTATAGGTGCTATTCCACAAAATGTGTCAGTAGAAGTGTTTAAGATTGAAGATCGGTAGAAGTTTGGCCTTAGTATAAGAAACTGTTTCTCATTCATTTCTCCAAAAGGCATGTAACAATTTAATAACAGAGAATACGTTTATTTACACAATATAACCACTTTGTTGCTGTTTGTCCGTGCTTTTCAATCATTAGTCTTATAGAAGCAGAATATATTTTAATTTAAACATTATTTAACAAAAAACAAGCACTAATATGGTATCACCATACAGTTTATCATACTTATTTTAGTCCAAAATGTAAATAAACAAAAAGTAGGGTACCTGTTTCAACCCAAAAAATTCATATAAGTAGCAATGAAGCATTTATGGGACGTTTGACTACTTTTACCACTCTTTTTATCCTTTATTTCACCCTAACTAGCACATGAAGTAACTATATTTATGGCAGCCAGAATGCTAAATTGCTAGATGATGTGATATGAAATGCAAAATTTTTATTCGTCTTCATCCATATTTGTTTACAATTTGCAGCGCCCTCGTCGGTAATTTGAATCGCCAATAGCAAGAGGTTATAACTTATGGTAAAAGTAGGTTAATGTGTTCCTCTTTATTTGAGCCATTTTGGGATTTTCAATCCCATAAAACCAAATTAACAGCTGGCACATTTTTCGTACATGTTTCTATGGAAAGTTAATTGTCCGTAAAATTACCTTTAAACGTCTGCTGTATAATAAAAATACCTTCCAGTGGCCATAACAATAAATATTAATACCTATTTACAAACGCAATTGTACATAATTGGCGTACAAGAAAAAATAATGAGTCCGCGGGTCTACCCACCCAACATACTTGCAGCTATAAAATTGAAATAAAAGAAACAAGTTTAGTGCGCTCATTGTTTTACGCAATCTTTATAATATAGATAAGAAGATGGTTTATCTTCAGAGTGAAAACTAAAAAGCAGTTCACTTGATAATCAGATCCCTGAAAGGTTGAAATACATAAAGATATCATCATTAGTCCAGTGCAGTGCCTATAGTTTTCTAAACGTATACACTTACTGATAATTACAAGTATTCATGTACAAAATTTAAATGCTTTTTATCGGTTTTTTATTGTTTCAAGCAGGACGATCATTGAATTTTAACCGACTTCAGTACTTATTAACGGCTTATTTTAAACATTGTATTTTTAAAGCAACATGAAATATAAGAAATAATAACTGAATATTTAGCATAGAAATAAGTAAGTACTTTTTACACTTTAGAGATCCACTTCCAAATTATGAACTTTTCTTCACTACGAAAGTAGGAACTGAAGCAGCTTCATGGCGCAATTCGTTCAATTCGAAGATTTCCAATGTTCGTACATTTTGCGTAAAGTATTAAGTTAAATAAAGTGAGGTTAGGATTCTACGAATTCTAGAAACACTTCGATTTCTAATTTTTACTTGAAATGATTTTAAAAACGTAAACCTATTCGAAACAGTAGCTAACAGGGTTAGCGACATAAATTTGTACATTTGTACATGGAAATAGAGATGGTGTGCAAATTAGTTATATTAAAGTTTTCTAATATGATATCTAACTTTATAGAAGATGTTCTGAATGACTTCTAGTTCTGGATATTCTGTTCTGTCATAAATATAGGGTATATAGTATAGGGTTTGCCGAAAATATAACTTATAATCAGGAAGATATGCCTAAAAGAGTGAGTCATCAGATAATGTATTAAATTAATATTTGGTTACTTGGCAATCACTCTGTATCATTATATGTTTGTATACTACATGAATGTATATTTTTGACAAAACGACCTATCCGGAGAATTCATTTAAGTTCTTAAGAATTCATCATAAGGTTTAATTTGTCAGGGCACCCTGACTTTAAGTCATTTAGCATTAAAGATAAAAAATGAAAATGTAACAGGAGTTATTTGTAACCAATAACTGGTATGTATACAATAACGCTGAATGAAATGCTTCTTAAAAAAACTGTTAGTGTATAACCCGCTTAAGAACGTTGCAAATAAATATGTGTATCCAATAATTATTATATTATACGAATTTGTTGACGTTGACCAACTATTATTATAAGAATGTATCTATCAGGGTTCGTAGCAACCGGGAATATCGGGAAAAGTCAGGGAATTCACTGTTCTCCACAAAAATCAGGGAAAAGTCAGGGAATTATATAAATATTCATAAAAGTTAGGGATTCAAAAGTTAACCTGGAAAATTTAGAGGAGCCGGCCCTGTCTTATGTATAAAGCGCACGCGTGAATTCCCAAATTTTGAGCGTACCAGAAAGATAGATTTATCCTCAAATATGTACGTCGAACGGAGATAAAAGACAAGACAAATTACTAATACTCAAAAATTTGACTGAACTGAAATTTGATGATTTTTATTTGTAATTTGAATTTGAATTGAATTTCGATTATTTTTTATTATTTGTGAGCTCTCTTTATACTTCATGATGAGCACCAAGGAAGTTTTATTGCTTAAACTATTAAAATTAGGATTGGTTTACTCTAAATTATAATTTATTATTGTTTTATTCTAAAAGGTAAGTTACCTAACATATTTTGGTTGTATTTTCTTGTAAAATGAAAAATATCTAAATTTATATTCCTTTTCAAATGAGTATAAAAAAAAAATTAATTCTGATATTTTGAAAAATAGACTCCCGAGCAATTTTCAGCAGCTCTTAAATAAAAATATAAAGGTCTTATATGTATAAAATATTCTGTTTTGTGTTTAAAAGAACTTATTCTTTCTGTTGTAAATGTTATTAAATAAATTTTATTTATTTCGGTACTTTTAATGCTTTCTATCCTAAATCTTCCTTACCAAGTCAGATAGGTCTTGTTACCAATGATTTACGTACTAGAGAATGACTGGAAATTTAAGTTAAGTCAGGGAAAACCTGGAATAGTCAGGGAATTTTATAACACTTTTGAAGTATGAACCCAGTCTATTTACTTGTCTCTTTTTTACAAATATACGGAGTAGTAGTAATACAGTTTTGATTTCACACAGTCCCCTCTATTACTTTCGGTACGGCACTGTTCAATTGAGAAAACCCGAGCTGTATCTGAGACTTCGCTAGGGACTACAATACACCCGCATGTCTTTTATATTCATTGAACCGTTTTTCAAACTTGGTCCCTTGAGCTATCTAAAACCGTGATTATACCACCACGCAAAGTTGCTTTAAGGTTCCAGTTTATACTGGATCTGTAAATGAAATAACAATGGGCCCACGTGTCTTGCCCTAGGAGACTGGTATTGCCTTCTTTCTTCTTGGGGTTTGCAAAAAGTATATCTCTATTCTTTTATTGTCGCTATTGTTCCAAACGCCCTTTGAATTGTTTTCAATTTTAAACTGGTAATTTAACAAAATAAGCGTTACAGGCATATAAAATATATACTACATGCCTAAAGAAATTTTTAGTCAGAAGTGGAAGTAGTAAGTGGTGGTGTAGTTGAAATATAGTATATCGATAAAATCGAACTAGGGTCCATTCACTTCGTAGTTGAAAATAGAGAACAATTAAGAAATCAGATTATTTATTATTAATCCTGTTATATTATGAACAGGATTTAAACATCGAAAACGTTAAAATGTATACATTAGAAAACATTAACATCTGATGTTTTAACTTCTACTATTGCTATTATTTTTCGACTCGTTGGTTTTCATTCTATATTCATTCCAAATATAATATACTTATACGAATTATACAGGGTGCGTCAGTTTTTTATAGACAAACTTTAAGGGAAGATAGAACGCCTTATTTTAAGTTAAGTTTGTCATATAAACATATGTCGGGAATCGCTTACTTTTTGAGATACAGGGTGTCAAAGTTTTATTTTTTTTTTAGTATTTTCCATACAGCTCCTATAGTTTTTAAAATAATTTATTCAAATTTTTACCATAGATTACCTATGATGGTCCACAAGTTTTGAAATATGTAAACGATTTGAGAACGTACAGGGTGATATTTTTTCGGGGGTCAGGCCCCCTTTTACCGCTCAGAACTTTTTTGTGGTGCGCCACTGACTGCTTATTTGGATTGCACGTTCAATTTAGAAAAATTTTTGTCATTTGCATTTTTATCGTAGCTGTAACAGTTGTCGAGTAATTTAAAGAAATCTCTGAAAGAATATGTTATTAAAAAAAATAATTTTATTAAAATTTTCAATAAAAACAATAATTAGTGTCAAACGAAAGTTCATTAATCTAAATTGTCAAAGGTTACGTACTTACAGTACAACTTTTGCCACTAATTATTTATTTTTTGTAGCATTATGAGTTCTTAATTATTTTACTTAGTTATTAAGTCTCTGAAATGCTACAAAAAAATAAATAATTAGTGGCAAAAGTTGTATTGTAAGTATGTAACCTTTGACAATTTAGATTAATAAACTTTCGTTTGACAATAATTGTTTTTAGTGAAAATTTTCATAAAAATATTTTTCAAATCAGCAGTCAGTGGCGCACCATAAAAAAGTTCTGGACGATAAAAGGGGCCTGACCTCCGAAAAAATATCACCCTGTACGTTTTCAAATCGTTTACATATGTCAAAATTTGTGGACCATCATAGGTAATCTACCGTAAAAATTTGAATAAATTATCTTAAAAACTATAGGAGCTGTGTGGAAAATACGTAAAAAAAAACCAAAACTTTGACACCCTGTATCTCAAAAAAGAAGCGATTCCCGACATATGTTTATATGACAAACTTAACATAAAATAAGGTGTTCTATCTTCCCTTAAAGTTTGTCTACAAAAAACTGACTCACCCTGTATATAATATAAGAATTACCTGTTAAAAACACATTTGAAACACTCTCGAGGTTGTCTTCTTTGAAAATTTGAAAATCGCTATGAAAGGTTTTCATTCCATCATGTGCAATGGACGTTCATTGGATACAATAAAACTATGGTGGTGTCAATAAAAAAATCAGAGCTGTAATTTTGTTCACTATCTACTGAATTGTAGCACTGACTATACTTTTCAACTAAGCTGAAAAGACTACCTTATGAATGCCCTATATAATGGAGTTAATTATACAGAAGTAAGTAACGTAAGTCATCGGCATCTTTACTCGGATCTCATTATTATTTAGATATATTCAAGGTATAAAACTACCTCCTAATCGAGTCCGCGAGCGAGCGGCGGTTGCGATGCGACGGGAGGTCGTTACTTTATTAATTCTGCTCTGGAACTGGTACCAAATTATAAAGTAAATGTAAATTAGATGAGAATTTAATGGTAATGGAGCGTTTACACCGCGTGCCAACTTTTAAGTACAAATGACCCAATTTATCAACCTAATTAATAATGTTTGTTACAGTATAATATTTGAGATCATCTTACAACTGCGGAAATAATTTCTTCGTTCTTTTGCTGTATTTGCGTTTCACATCTACATAAATCTGTATTTACGCCGTCATGATTCTGCTTAGCTACCAAGTAAATGCGGTCGTAAAAGGCAATCAGGAGCACGAATTTTGAGATAAATGCGTTTGACAAGAAATTATTTCATTACGGGATCATAAACAAGTGAGCGCTCGCCACTTAATGGTTCCTGCATAAATACACATTTGTTATTTATCTGGTTATTGGATTTTGTGAAGAAGTCTCAGATTGTTTTAAGCTTTCTTCTTATTAGTTTGTAACGTAATGTAGATTTTTCCTTTCTTTTTCATCTAATTGAATGAAGTGTGAATCGGCTTTGTTGCCTGTAGTAGGAGGGGTGCCTCAGGGGTCAGTTTTGGGACCGATTCTTTTCCTACTATATATCAACGACTTACCTGTTAACATAAAAAATCAGGGCAGGGATAATCTCAGTTTTGTGGAAACTTGGTTCTCGGCTAATAAACTAAAACTTAATATATCTAAAACACATAACATCACTTTCACCTCGAATAAATTAGCTCCAAAATCAGATAGCGTAAAGTTACTTGGTATTACATTAGATCCCAGTTTAAATTGGTCATCTCATCTAGACAGTCTCTGTACTAAACTATCTTCTCAAATATTTGTTATGAGGCAATTACGGCCTTCTATTGGCAATGAAACTTTGAGAGTAGTATATTTTTCATTGGTACACAGTCACCTATGTTATGGTGTAGCGTTATGGGGGAACTCTAGTACAGCTGACAGGGCTTTTATACTCCAGAAAGCGGCTATTCGCCTTATTGATGATGCTGCACCTAACCGGGCTCATACCAGAGTCATTTTCAAAAAATATAAAATCCTACCTCTAACATGCTTATA
Source organism: Pogonocherus hispidulus (assembly GCA_963924545.1). Classification (NCBI taxonomy): domain Eukaryota; kingdom Metazoa; phylum Arthropoda; class Insecta; order Coleoptera; family Cerambycidae; genus Pogonocherus; species Pogonocherus hispidulus. The sequence continues at coordinate 14,534,622 of OZ004696.1, read as the reverse complement.
TGTACTGGAGTCTTTACTATTAATACATAAAAATATACCCTTTTTACCAACTCATTCAAGTAGACACCAGTATAATACCGGCATGCGGAGGACCTCATTCAACCATTTTCTAGGATAAATATAACAAGGAACAATAAATTGGCAATTGACCCCTTCAATAAATTTGATAATTATAGTAAGCATAAGAATTTTAAAAATATGTCATACAAAGCCTTCAGCTTATACACTAGAAATTTTTTATTATTACTTGGTTTTTTCTCTGTTAGAGAATTTGTGTCCTTTATAACTAATAAAGGACACAACCAACCACTATCCACCTAAGTAGTTAAATATTAAAATTACATAAATTTTTTCTACCCATAGTTAAGTTAAGACAAAAAAAAGTACATCTGTGTATACATATATATATATATATATGAGTCAATAAACACTTACTTACTAATTATCATCCAAGAATGTATGGTTGACAGCTTTAGGATTCATCAAGAAATCCTTTGGGAAAATGGCACCTGTAAAATAAAAACTAGGAATATGTTTGTAAAGACTTATGTCTCATGTACAACTTTAAGTTTGCCCTCATGAAACCACTCAATAATGTAAATAAATGCAATGATTTAATAAATTAAGTAAATGATATTATTCTGATATCAGTAATTTTTAGAAACAAATACTTATATAAATAAATTATATATTAATAAATGAAATACTTATAAACTATATTTTTCTTGTTATTTTCTTTACTTCAAACGTTTCAAGTCGATTCTTCCTTGATTATTTTTAGTTCACCTTACAGATTTTAGATAATGATGCATGCAATTAAACAGATGCAGACAATACACCAACCTATTCTCTCAGGTGGACAAGAAACTCATAAATTAAGACATTAATGTTAAATATAGTTCTACTATCTCTTATCCACCCACGATGTGACTACACTTTAGCTTTGACTATGGTTTATAAACTCAATGACTTTAGCAACAATTTTGGTCTCCTTTCTTGTGTAGATTACCTACTAGAAATGTATTTAGCCTAAAATGAAATGAAAACATTTAATGTTCTAACTTTCGAGTTAAAGAGCGACGAGTTTTCTAAAGGTCAAGTGCGATAAACGCCTTATGAAACGCTTTGTTTATACTATCTTTTCAATTTTACACGTTTTACACCTATGAAAGCAAAGAAAAATCAGTAGAAAATTGTTCTACTCTGAACACAGTAGTAGTAACAGTAGAAATAGTAACACAGAAGTTCATTTGTACAGGGTATTCGCGTATATTTTCACCCCTACCTACAGGGGTTATTAAGAAAGTTAGAAAAAAAAATTAAATACAAAAGTTGTTTGGTTTTTCACGTATTATCTTTTAGCCAGGTCGAAAAAAAAATGGCATGTCGTAAACTTGGGAAAACCAATTGAACATAATATTTTTAAATGGGACACCCTGTATAATGGGTGGACACCCCAAGACACATGCTGGGGGACACATTTTTTTCTGATTTCAAAAATATATATTTTGTTGACATTTACACTGACAGTTTTAGAAATATTCGACAGTGAGTACCATAAAAAAATACAAAAAATACAAAGAACTAAAAATATTTAACAGTAGAAACCAACAGTAATAAAAATTATTTAACGATTTTCGATGTAACCTCCTTAGTTATTTAAACATTTTCTAATAATTTCATTTTTTAATATTTTTTTATGATTAATTGTAAAAATTAAATAGTAAATATTTTGAAAACTGTCAGTGTAAATGTCAACAAAATATATATTTTTGAAATCAGAGAAAAAATTTTTTCTCTGATTTAAAAATTATACAGGGTGCCCCAATAAAATATTATGTTCAATTGGTTTCCTCAAATTTACGACATGCAATTTTTTTTTCGACCTAGCCAAAAGATAATACGTGGAAAACCAAACAACTTTTATACTTAAACTTTTTTCTAACTTTCTTAATAACCCCTGTAGGTAGGGGTCAAAATATACGGGAATACTCTGTACGTCATCTGTAAACTATTCTTTGGCAGGAAAGAACGCAGAATCGTTGAATTCTAGTTTCTGTAAAATGGTTGGTTAAGGATCGTCTTAAACTACAGACCTGTAAATTTGCAGAAAATTTATGTAAAATAATGAGTTGTTTATAAACTCAAAATAGAAAAATCATATTTTTCCATATGTAATGTCACAGAGTATGAAATATTGCCTCTAGATTCACTTACACGGAAATAAATCTGTCAACTTCGTGCCATTTGACTTTTCGACGTTCCTCGGCTCTTGTAGTAAACACCCTTTACTATATTATTGACCTATCATCGGTATATGCACATTATTTTACTACTGCGACTTATTTTCTTTGTATTTTGCCTATTTCCGATGATGTTTTTTTAAGTACAGTTTACAAAGATGCTTTAACCACTTCATTATCTTTCATCTCAGATTACAGTAGGTTTATTATTTTAATAATATTTATACTAAATGCCAGGAAAGTATTATTTCAGTTGTTCGTTCTTGACAAAAGCTTGTGTACACAGGTGTTCGGAAGGTTTTAATAAAGCCAGTTCATAATTGCCTTTGTTTTTTTTTTATATAATATACCACTGATGTATTTTAGTTTTAATTACTTTTACAATGTTCGGTAGATATATAGATATAAATATGAAAAGGGGTTTGCCATAAAGATATGCTAAGAATATACAAATAATAAACATTCATATTTTTGAAATGCCTTTTTCAGTTGTTCATTTTTTAATATATGTATACATATTATATTTTTATATGCATCTTTTTTAATACGGAAAGTGAATACATTTTAATTTCCCTTGAAGTACTATAAAACAGCGGCACATTTCGATACTGGCTTGATAAAATTATTTGTTTCAGTTTATTCAGAAGTTGTTGTGGTTGAAAAATATTGCTCTAGCTAAAAGTACTTTCGATTTTTAAAGTCCGATGATGTAAATTATAGTTATACACTTCTTGTAGATTCATATTTAATTAATTTTAAGTAGATAACTACTAATGATCAGTTAATTATTCCCAAATATTTTGCTCCTTTCCTTTATCCTGTTTCTTTACTTTTGCTACCGTTGTAGCACGAGACTGTCTCTCATAATATGTAAAGTTTATACTGTGCTCAAAACTGTTCCATACATTTACAAGCTGTAAATAGGGAGACTGGGCTAAACGGTTTTTTAATTTTATACGTCCATTATTTAAAATTAGGCGTCCGTCTACTTCAGAATATCATTCAACCTCTGCACATCCTTTCCACGTTTGTCAAGAGTTCTTGCTACTAATTCTCGTCCTGATCTGATAAGGTATTCTTCCGACATAAATCCTTTCTATAAATACAGACAAATTTAACTTTTAAGTTTCTTTGTCACAAAACGGGACGGATTTACGGTCATTGTGTACAGCGCTGATTCCTACGCCAGCGATCCATATCTTGACAGCGAGTTGGCAGTATGCAATCAAGGTAGGCGACGTCTTCCGCAAGTATGTTGCAGGGTCGGACTGTAAATGGTTTGTGCTCATGTGTAACCATAATATCACAGAATAATTATTCTGTCTACCCAAGTTCAGAGAAGGCATTTACTGAGTGAAGTAAATACGTGATGATAAGAATTAAAAATGAATATGTACAAACGTTTAAAGTTTATCTAAAAAAACTTCAAAAAGGAAACAATGGAAATTTGAAAATAAAATAGTGATATGTGAAAGGGAGATTGAAGTGATATTTATAACAATAAAGTTTTTGAGTTTTTTTACAAATACGTACCTAGTGATTTATATATTTAATTTCATTTGCGGCAAAGTAAAAAACACATAAAACTTACTGAAATAATTATTGTGTTAAGTACATTTCATACAGTACCTAGCTTTAAAGAAGTTCACCTTAATAGTGTACTTGTGTCCTTTAGAACTATTGATCCCTTGTTTATATTTTACATGTGGCATATTCGCATAAGAACAGGGACATTTTTTAATGAATCCTAGAGCTTTGCAACAAATAACGTATAAAATCAAAACAAGGATCCAAGCGATGTACGTCATATCCACGTTATTTTCCACAATTATATACATATTTTTTAAATTTTTATGTACCTCAGCATAGTTTACAGTACTGTGATTTAATGTGATTACATAATTACAAGAAAATAAATGTTTTTGTCCCTTTAAAGTCATATAAACAATTTTATAACTGATGACGTACATCGCTTGGATTGTTGTTTTGACCATAGACAATAACTAGATACTTAGTCGGTGGATTCTGTAATCTGAGATCATACTAAGTATGGTTAAAATTAATCAATATTTATTTTATTTTTAGTACCTATAATTTATATTAGACATTTTTATGTACTTTATAGTACCTACATAAAATTTCTTAACTGAACTCGATCCTGTTTTCACCCCCTACGGAGAAGTATGTTGTCGAGAGCAAGAAAAATATATTTTATAAACCTTCTACTATAATATACGACACAGAGTGGTAAGATTGAAGATTAATAAGCTCTCGAATCATGCGGGATGTGTTTCTTCTTATACAATATCGATTCCTCACTTTTTATTGACATCTGCTCCTGTTAATTAAGGAACTGACTGACTTAACGTTACCTACATCATTAATCCTCATTATTTTTATGGTGGTACAGGAAGTCAAGCTGATTTTATTACTGTTATGTTGGTATATGTTTTTAATTAAAAATTGTTTATTTCACTATGAAAAATGGTACTTACCTCTATAAAATAACTTGGCTGAGATTATTATATCGTTTATTTTAGCTCATATTTTATGACAGGCGATGAAATTTATGAAACTTATCCCAAGCTTTCGTGTTTCTAGTACTTTCACATAAATAGTGTCTAAACAGAAGCAAAAAGATGAAATATTTTAACGATGAAGTCAGAAGGTGACTGGAATTATTAATGACGGATTAGATTATTTGTACAGGGCGTTTTTTATGGATCTAAGTTGGTCATATAATTTCATGTAGAAATCTTATTTTAAAGTGCTTTTTAGATCTAGATAATTTTCGACAATGTATCTACATGGGAATATCATAATTATTACATTATGTTCTAAGTCAAATTCAGTTTTAAACAGGTTTTCGAAAAAGTATTGATATGTTTGTAGTGGCGAGATACAGTGAAATACACTGCAGTGCCCTCTTTGGGTCTTTGCTACTACCTGTCTGCCAATTATTGTTTAATTGACAGACAGATAACGATCTGCAAAAAAGCAGATGCCATTACAGCGACCTCTATTGTCTTTGAGGAAGACAATCCTACTTAATTATTGGAAGGAGATGCCGAAAACAACTACTCCACGGGCAATATGCCCCGACTGGCGTTGCATTACATCAACATCTCCATGGATGTCGCCACATCCTTCGTCAAGACCAAATACCAGACAATGACCGGTTTCGATCTTGTCGCCAGATCATTCATCGATTCCGATACCTATGGCAATCTGATGAGATCATAACAAGATCGAAACCGGTCATTGTCTGGTATTTGGTCTTGATGAAGGATGTGGCGACATCCATGGAGATGTTGATGTAATGCAACGCCAGTCGGGGCATATTTCCCGTGGAGTAGTTGTTTTCGGCATCTCCTTCCAATAATTAAGTATTGATATATTGATAATTAATCCAGAAACTGCAAATGTAGGTACCCATACTTCCTGCGGAAAAGTTGATTGATACACATTAAAGCAAAATGTACATTTTTTGAGCATGTGATAGTGTTTAGTAATTTTACAAAATTATTAATGGATTGTCTAAAATGACTTCATTTCACGTCCACTTCATTTTCAAAACGGTTTTGAGTTTGGCAATATGCCCGCTAAATCAAGATAAATCTCAGCATATTTGCAATGAAAACCGCATATTTACGTTATTTTATTGTTACATTAAGGTTGCGTGTCGATGTGTCTTATTAATGTCTACAGTCGTCGGATAAAATAATAGGCAGTGACGTATTACCGCGTGACGTAATAAATTGTGGTGGGGACTGTAATTCCATAGGCGTACGCAAAAATCATTGGAAAGGTGCTAATAATGACGAATTTCCTCGCTTGTCAGATGAGATCGTTTACGCGTTTCTAATCCACTACTCCCCGCGATCGCTTCCATAATAAAATCCTTTTCTTCGAACACTAAATAAACTAAGTAATACATCACAAAGTTCACCAATTAATGTATGCAGTTCAGATACAAATTACAGCATTTCCCGCGTACTACGCTTATGTCAGGCTGCGATGAACTACTTGGATGTGTGTGAAATGCGCATGTCCGATCTTCTAGACACTCCTGACTTTTGTTGCAAAGGTTACATATCTCGCTCTTCGTTTTTTAACCCGTTAAACAAAGACGGAACTATATCCGACGTAAAGAATTGTGGTGGCATCGAATAGAGAAACATGGAACCACCATGGAACAGACAATTTATAGTTCTGTTCAATAGTAATGCGTAAGCGGCATAACTTTTCTATGTGCAAACGTTTGTGCCTCTATGTATTAAGTATTTACACTTCGTCCCTATTCTGTATCGAATTAGATCATGAGTCACTGCCTATTATTTTAGCCGACTGGTATACAATGTAGTATCTTAATATAATAATTAACTGGAAATAGTGTAATACATTTCTCTCTCATTGGGCGATCATTCATATCACTTTCTAATTTTGACTGATCCCTAACTTTTATCTGAAATCAGTTAATTTACATAATGGAATCATCATTGCCAACCTTCCTGCCATAATATATGGAGCTTATCTTGAATTTTAATTAAAATTCAATAAGCAATACGTGATAAATAACAAATCCGTCTGCTTCGTAGTCCCGTTCATATTTCAGATTACCTCCCCAGGTGTTTCCCAATATTTGAATAAATTCAATATTCCTAGCACGACCTTTATACATTGGACCACAAAAAAATCATAACTCTATATATAGATGTGGATTCAGTCGTAAGGGCGTATCCAATACCGTTATTTAAGATAGGTAAAATTGTTTCTTTGGGGCATTAGCCATTTAAATTGTTTGCGGCAAGTGAAATATTCGGTTCGGTTAAATTTAACTAAAATAATAATAATTTCCAAAATGTTTTAAATTATTTTTTATTTATATCTTTCTTTATATCGGAATTAAGCAAAAAAGTTAACTAAGAGATAAATTATTAACGAAATTAGCAAATATTATGGTTCAATAAAGTTTTGTATTTCCTTGTTACCTATTATCCTAGGTATGTAAAGGAATGACATTATTTTTAAGATATGTCATTTATTAACTACTTTGCGTGCAACATTGAATTACCAACATTGAATTACGTTGAGGTTATATCTTCATATAACCTCAGCTTATTGTCTTTAATACATTTGTCTTTTTTATACTGTTATTATTATTAATTCATTATATTTCATTATATTATCTCTATAATGAAATACCGGGATATCAAAAATTATCTTGGTCAAGGGTGGTTGTGGAATGTAAAACGTGTGTCTTACTTTAAATTTTTGAATATGTTTTGTTGTGTCAGAATCTGTCAAGTCATTGTGACGAAATTTTCTAATCCAGTTTTTGAATCACGCCTCTTACCACACAGCACAAAATTTTCATGATTGAAGCCTATTTTCGAACGGGTGCGCTAGTTAATGGAAATTGGCAATACAGTCAACGTTTGTGTTTGGACAATTTTCGAGAGCACTTCCCAAACGTGGCAATATTACCGGACAATTTTTATGCGTGCCTTACAAATTGTGTTGAAGTGTTTCGCGAAACTGGTTGTGTGACTCATAAAAAAGGTGCTGGTAGACCAAGAGTTCGTACAGAAGAAGTTGTCAATGACGTTCGTTAACGTATGGAAGAGGAGCCTGCAAAACCTTTGAAACGTCTTTCTCAGGAAATTGGACTTTCTTATGGAACATGTCATAAGATTTTAAAGAAAGACTTGAACATGCATCCATATAAGATGCAAGCACATCAAGCCCTTCTGCCCGCAGACCACCCCAGACGCCTTGCTTACTGCCATTGGTTTGTCAATAATTTAATGTATGACGATCTTCTGGACTTAACTTTTTTTTCTGACGAAGCGTGGTTCCACCTTTCGGGATACATCAATTCTCAAAATATGCGAATGTAGAGCAATGATAACCCTCATGTTTTTACTGAATCGCCACTACATGCTCAAAAAATTGGTGTTTGGATGGCAGTTTCTCGCAGAAGAATAATTGGGCCAATTTTTTTCGATTTCGCCGTCAACGCAGAAAGGTACAGACACAACTTTTTGGCTGAATTTGTGCAACAGTTAAACGATGATGAACTTCGGTACGGTTATTTCCAGCATGACGGTGCAACAGCACATACTACACGAGAAAATATTGCTTTCCTCCGCGAGTTTTTTGATGACCGGCTGATAAGTTTGCATACAGAAGTTGAGTTTCCTCCGAGATCACCTTGTTTGACAATTATGAACTATTTTATATTTCCTTACTTAAAAAACAAGATTTCCGCAACTCCGGTAAATAATTTGCAAGAACTGCAACAAAGAATTGTTCAGCAATGTGCAACCATAACTCCAGAAATGCAGCAAAACGCTTTTCTCAGCATGAGGAGGCGCGTCAACTTGTGCATCGAACAAAACGGGGGACATTTCCAACAATTATTGTAATTTAGTTTTTCTTGTTACTAAAGCCGTTATTTCATAATTTGTAGTTCATTATTGTTTTACAACTGAAATACATAGGTATGAAATTTGTAGGTTATTGATGATGTCAGTGTGACAGTGACATAATTATTTCAAATTTAAAGTAAGACACACGTTTTACATTCCACAACCACCCTTGACCAAGATAATTTTTGATATCCCGGTATTAAACAAGCATCTACATTACATTAAAAATAATTATTTTGAATCCTGCGTTATAAAATTGCACTAAAGTTGGCAGTCAATCGATAAACCAACAAACTGTTCTAATTCTCTTTTATTTTGGTGAAGAAAATCAATCTACTAGTCGCCTCTGGAGTGACTGACATCTACCGGATATAAGTATTTTGAAGACACACCAGTCGTTATTTCAAGTTCTATTCAAACTAAGGTCTGTAAGGTCATTACATTCCGTGTTTTTAATCCCAACATGTTAAAAAGCCAGAAGTACCTACGTTCTTTCACAAACAGTGCATGTCTACATAATTTCAACATAGCTTTACGCATCGTCTGACCAGCGCTGCTGTAGTATTCTAATATTCCTTGCCACGAAAGAAACGTGATACTGTAATACACAAAAAAGTGAAATGCCTAAACGACCGCCAGCATTAAGTTACTTAAGTTAATGCACCTGTTAATGTTCTGGGTGTTCGAGTGTCATCGCCGTCACAGGGTTTTGTCTTGCACCGTGAATGACAGGAAGCCACTGACGGAAGCATGTTTAAGCTTTTATAAAGTCGCGCATATTGTAATAAAACGAATTGGTTACAGTACAAAGTGCGCCGTTTTTGTCGAACAATTCTGGATTTGTCACAGCTTACGTAGGAAATTGAAATAGAAAAGAATATAAATACACGCGGATGTTCGTTTTGTGAGCTACTGCTTTTTTCCCAGATTGCCCTGAGCTAGGTCATTAATTTTTCTTGCAGTGAATAATGGAAATTGTCAGAAGCAATCTCGTTTTTCGACGAATAAAATACACACCATTAGTTTCTGAAGACCACACACTCAATAGGGTCTTCTATAACTCATGATTTGCATGTGTTATATTCGCCCTCTGTATTATTTGACTATAAAGTACATTGAAATACCTATTGACTATTTAAAGAAAATGTCATTATGCCTACGGACTATGAAACAGTAGAAACTTGTCTTAAAATTATTTAAAAAACACTAAAGGAGTGACTTAGTCTGTTCTTAATATTACTTCAAATTATTTACAATAACGTAAATTGGAGGATATACTAAGTAATTACGTATTACTTGGTGCGAAGGAAAAAAATGTTCTTCCTTTCTCCTAAATAGTTTGTGACTTGTTTTGAAACAATGGGTTGTGGAAAATATTTCTGATGTTTTTCACAGAATATATTAAGTTTGAAAATTATTGAATCTCTACAATATCTCTATTGAACACTCTACGTTGTTAAAAAAGAAGAATTATTTACTGCGATGTCACATTTTTTTCTATAATTTATTAACATATTCATCTTGATATAATGTACATGTGTCAAAGTTTTGAAAAGTTCGTGAGAAATGGATCTACAGTTTAATTAATAAACTTAAGGTTGTATATTAACCCAGATTTGAACAATTAAATTATACTTAAGTTGTTAATTATACTTAACTGTTGAAAAGCTGGTTTAGCTGTTTTCTACAAATATTTTGCCTTGACTAGTTAGACGTGTTGTACGTATAAAATGTTTGTATATAAGCCTAGTTACATGTAATTTTACGCATATAATTTTTGTATAAAAGCGTATACAATAACATTTTAGCTGTATTCACCAAGAGGTATAAGAATGATAAATTAATTTCATTTAAAATTTGATTTATATGTTAATTTTATAATTAATTATCTTCACAAAAGTACCTACCTATCCATGATTAAATTTTCGTATTTTTTTAAATTTCATTAAAGAGTAGGTATATATTATATTCATAAAAAGAATGGGGTCGATTGTGCACAATTATCAAAGGTATACACTCTTAAATTACGTGTAAATGTAATGATACGGTAACATTGGTTATTAAGCAGCTATTTTAAATTTATATAAAAGGTTTTTACATACATACAGGTACTTTATAAAAGTGTTATTTGTTACTTACTTCAGATATAAAACTGAAAACTAGTTCCATAGATAGTATCTTCACTTTGCAGATATTAAATAATTCACTAACAGTTTAGAAGCCATATAGGAGTTGTCATAACTACAAATGATGGTGTAACTGGAGTATATAAAGATGAGTATATAAAAATAGGAAGTTTTTATGACCTATTTTTAGACCAAAATATATTTCCAAGGTACTACCTTTTATGCCTTTGGCGACTGACGTGTATGAACTAGTTTCATGATATATCTTGAATTGATATTTGGGCGCTTTATAAAGGGTGTCCCAATAGTGCGTTAAAGTACGTATTACAGGGTTTTATTTTAAGAGATAGATCCATGACACCTGATATCAGCTTACTTATGAGAGAACGTCATATCCAAATCTGAAAAACATATATGATGTTCTACAAAAAAAATAAAAATGTGGGGTCAATTATTTTCATGTTTTAAACATTACAAACAAACAACTCAGTATTGCTAAACATGAAAAAGAAACCAGTACTATACATCATGTATAGAATTCACCACCATAATCATGTACGCCACCTTAGTTTAACTGAGTTGCATATGTTCAGCCAGTGATACTCCTTAAAAATGTTTTATAATTATTATACAGGGTGTCCACCTAGTGCGCGTAAGTCCAATATCTAGGTTAATAAAAGAGATAACTTAATTTTTTTTTCTACAGGGTTATCTAATATCCCGAGCTGCACAAAATGAAAATATATTTACATATTCAGGGTGTTCAGTTTTTCCTGGACAGGTACCAACTTCATTTTTTTAAATGGAAACCTATATTTTTTATGGCATTATCGAATTCTACGTAAAAAATTAGTGGGACTTTGTGCATAACACTGCTATTGAAATATTGATAGTTTTCGAGATATTTGACTTTTAATTTTTTTTTTCTTATGTTTCGTCACTTCTAATAGTTGACATAATTATGGTTGTATGACAGCTAGAAATTATTTTTTTTCAGAAACTGTAGAGTGAAGATGGCTCTTTCGAAAAACGTATCAAAAGTTGACCTGCGATATACAGGGGGCAACAGAAATCGTGCCAAACCTAATGGTTTAAAATTTAAAAAATCTCGACTTTTTCAAATGGAACACCCTGTATTTTATGATTTCATTAGATGCCTTTCTGTAGACTCTACAATTTTATAATAGCTTTCCCTATACCTAAGTTGCGTAGTTTTTGCAAAAAAACCCACTTTTACGAAAAATACCCGATTTGCGCACGTTCCTTTCTCGGGAAAAACGCAGTGAGCGTCTGTCACGCAATAAAATTTGTGACAATCAGTTTACATGTCATTTCTTCTTTTACTGAATATTCACGTACGAGTTTAGAGTAAGTACTAAGCGTGCATACAATGAACTATTCAAAAGAAGAATTAGTGAAAATGGTTTATGCCTTAGGAGAAGCTCATGGAAATTGTTTGCTAGCAGCACGTATTTACAAAGCAAATAATCCAGATTTACAGAGATTTCCACGTGCTGACTGTTTTGAAAATGTGAAAGAAAGATTTGAAAGAACAGCAAATGCGAATTATGAGTAAACTACCAGGAGACATGACGGTAACAATGACGATATTCAGTTTAATGTTGTGGCGTCTGCTGTTGAAAATCCAAATATTAGTGTCAGGAAAATCAGTAATAATCTTGGAGTTTCCAAAAGCTTGACAAACAAGATACTGAAGAAGAATAATTTTCATCCGTATCATATTAAAAACCATCAAGCACTGTTACCTCAAGATCACCTAAACCGCCTGCAATTTTGCCACTGGGCATTGGATAAAATTCAGGAAAGTCCAAACTTTTTTATGAATGTCTTGTTTACTGACGAATCAACATTTTCAAACACATGCTTACCCAATCGTCGCAACTTTTTTTTTGGACCGTACTTTTTTGAAGGCAATTTAAATGCCAATGTGTATTTGCATTTTTTGCAAAACGAACTTCCCCTTCTACAGCTACAGAATATGCCCGCTGATTATTTGGTTCAACAATGGTTTCAGCATGATGGTGCCCCTCCACATTCCACTTTGGCGGTACTGTGATTATTTTATTGTTGTAGTACTTTTCCTATTATCTATTCATATTTCAGATTAGAGAACACCTAAACCACGTATATCCAAATAAGTGGTTAGGTCGTGGTGGTCCAGTTACTTGGCCTGCACGTTCGCCTGATTTAAATATTCTGGACGTTTTCTTGTGGGGTTATATCAAGGAGCGAGTATACGAAGTACCACCAACGGATATGCAAGACTTGAAAGAAAAGATCCAAAATGAGTTTCTAACCATAACGCCCGAAATGTTAAGAAATGTTCACATTCATTTTCGTCGTAGATTAATGCTTTGTGTTGAAAACAACGGTGGACATTTTGAGCATTTACTTTAGGTTAGCTTGCTTGTATGAGTATTGCGTATTCTTTTTTCAATACTCTATGTATATTCATCCATTTCACTAATAATTTTTCTAACTACGGTAACACCGTTTGGTTTTCAATATGATACGTATGAAACTTCTTCTTCAATATCTTATTTGTCGAGCTTTTGAAAACTCCAAGATTTCTACTGATTTTCTGATACTAATATTTTTGGATTTTCAACAGCAGAAACCACAACATTAAACTAAATATTATCGTTGTTAGTCCCATGTCTCCTGGTAGTTTTCTCATAATTCCCATTTGCTGTTCTTTCAAATCTTTCTTTCACATTTTCAAAACAGTCAGCACGTGGGAATCTCTATAAACACGTGCTGCTAGCAAATAATTCCCATGAACTTCTTCTAAAGCATACGCCAGTTTTGCTAATTCTTAATTACATGTAGAGCTTTTATGATTTTTTACTTTTATTTACAAATAAATGGTAACTTTCCATAAAGACTTATTTATTAAACTGAAATTATCTAAATTTTTCAGTTATTTTTATTTTAAGAAGTGTAAACTAATACATTTTATAAAAATAAATAGCCTTACAATATTTTTTCCAGTGCGCAAATCGGGTATTTTTCGTAAAAGTGGGTTTTTTGCAAAAACTACACAACTTAGGTATAGGGAAAGCTATTATAAAATTGTAGAGTCTACAGAAAGGCATCTAATGAAATTATAAAACACAGGGTGTTCCATTTGAAAAAGTCGAGATTTTTTAAATTTTAAACCATCAGGTTTGGCACGATTTCTGTTGCCCCCTGTATATCGCAGGTCAACTTTTGATACGTTTTTCGAAAGAGCCATCTTCACTCTACAGTTTCTGAAAAAAAATAATTTCTAGCTGTCATACAACCATAATTATGTCAACTATTAGAAGTGACGAAACATAAGAAAAAAAAAATTAAAAGTCAATTATCTCGAAAACTATCAATATTTCAATAGCAGTGTTATGCACAAAGTCCCACTAATTTTTTACGTAGAATTCGATAATGCCATAAAAAATATAGGTTTCCATTTAAAAAAATGAAGTTGGTACCTGTCCAGGAAAAACTGAACACCCTGAATATGTAAATATATTTTCATTTTGTGCAGCTCGGGATATTAGACAACCCTGTAGAAAAAAAATTAAGTTATCTCTTTTATTAACCCAGATATTGGACTTACGCGCACTAGGTGGACACCCTGTATAAGTATACGATTTCTCAAGAGAAACACTCACATTCTGTGATCTTCGTTTGAAAATTTAATAAAACAAAAAGGGGCTAAAAGTATTTTCACAATTCAGATTATGATGAACTGCATTCTGTATGTAAGAAAAATAAAGAAAGAAGAGACTTGCAACTTGCGACCCCCGTCCGCGTTACTCTCAAATTTTAATTAAAAAACTGATATATGCCCAGCAATGAGCGATACTAGATAAGGCTGCCAAAAGGATGTGCAGCAGTCAAAAGATGCTGTACCAACACCGAGCCAACCGAACGGGTTCTGATAATTATAATATGAACTGCATCTGCCCCACGTCCCATATCGAATATGATAAATCATTAGCGTGGATACGCAATAATAAGATAATTGGTGCCCCCGTTGCGATTTCGTAATTTATTCGTCTGCGAGTGTTCTGGTTTATTTCATTTCGTTTTCTCAGCTTTTTAATCGTCGCGAACACCGGCCAACACAAGCCATTAATATTCATTACTAGACCCGTTTTAGTAATAATAATTTTCCACTTCCTTCATTAAAATAAGTGTTTGTATTTGTTTTACATAATCTAGAGGAGGTGTAATGCAAATATCGGAGAGTAAATGTAATTGTGGCATACTTTGAAGGTCTTATGGGTTGATTTTTATTGTATATGGGCTACAAGAAAATATTGTTGTATAATATCGAAGTTGATGTGTCTTATTGCTACATAAATTATCTTTACTAAAAAATTTCTCTTAGATATCATCAGTTCATCACTTTCAGACTTTGATTAAATTATATTCAGTTATTGCATTGATAGCTGCAGAAATTACAGGATGTGAATAAATTTTTAACCAATGTTTTCAAACATAAACCCAAGAGATTCATACTATCTATTCCTATTGGTAGCATTAATATTCATCAAATGAATAATAATTATTATTGGCTATAAATTTGATTGGCTGATGTAGGTATGTTATAACTTATTTGGTATTGCAAAAGTTATTAAAATATTACTTACAATAACTACAACAACTATAAAAAATGTTTTCTTATAACTGGTAGTTAAAACTGTTTTACATATTTAATACTATAAACAAAATAAACATAATGAATAAATACAAAAATAGAATATTACAAATATCATATTTATATTATTTATAACTATTACATATTAAACTTTTTCTTTTTTGTAGTATATTTTTGACATTATTTATTGGCTTATTTAATTCTTTACATCTTTCTTTATACAGGAATTAAGCCAAGTTAACTAAGTTAATTCAGTTAAGTAAGAGATCAATTATTAATGAAATTATCAAAGATTATGGGTCAATAAAGTTTTATATTTCCTCGTTGCCTATTGGCGATTCCAAAAATGAATGCTCCCTCTGCATGAAAATATTTGAACCTACTTAAAGGTAAATTTTGGAGGCTTATTGCTGATATAATGATAAATAACATGTATTTGGATTTGTTTAACGTAATAATTTAGTGGTGCTTGTGATTTTTTGGTATTACAAAGTTAAAAACGACGTGGTTAGTATTCTTCATCTTTATTTTTACATTTTAAAATGGCATTTAAAAGAAATCAGCACAACACAAACTGCCGTGTTTATGGGTGTCATTCTGTAAAATGTGTCAACAGAAGTGTTTAACGTAAAGGATAGGTAGAAGTTTGACCCTAGTATAAGAAACTGTTTCTCACTCATTTCTCCAAAAGGCATGTAACAATTTAATAACAGGGAACACGTTTATTTACACAACATAACCACTTTGTTGCAGTTTATTGTCTATACTTTTCTATTATTACTCTTATAAAAGCAGAATATATTTTAATTTAAACATTATTTAACAAAAAACAAGCACTAATATGGTATCACCATACAGTTTATCACACTTATTTTAGCCCAAAATGTAAGAAACTCTAGGGTACCCGTTTCAACCCAAAAAGTTCATATAATTAGCAATAAAGCACTTATGGGACGTTTGACTGCTTTTACCACTCTTTTTATTTTTTATTTCACCCTAACTAGCACATGAAGTCACAATATTTATGGCAGTTGAATGCTAAATTGCTAGATGATGTGATATTAAATGCAAAATTTTTACTCGTCTTCCTCCATATTTGTTTACAATTTTCAGCGCCCTCATCGGTAATTTGAATCGCCAATAGGTAATCCTAGGTATGCAAAGGAATAACCTTATTATTTTTAAGGTATGTCGCAAAAAACTACTTTGCGTGTAGTAGTACCCAACATTGAATTACAGCGGCATATTTTGATATAACCATAATCTCAACTTATTGCCTTTATTACATTTTCCTTTTTAATAGTATTATCTACATTTTTTAAATAATGAAATATTGAACAAGCATCTACATTACATTAAAAATTATTATTTTTACTGACAAAACTGAAATTGTAGTTTAGAACGTAAAAAAACAATAACAATAACAGTAAAGTTAACTTAATGTTTTTTTTAACATGCAGAATAAGTAAGTAATTGTGGTTCTCTTGCCTTCTTTCAATGACTTATGTAACATAAATATGGAAGTTAGTTTTCAAATTAAACTAATAAAACAAAAAAACACTTCTTGAAAACATCTTTAATAGATAAATATAAAAATTTAACCGACCAAAAACTTAAAGGTGGCTGTGTGATGGTACTCTTCACCTGGATATAATATAGACTTCCCGAACTGTGGCTGAAAAACAAAAAAAACATTTTATATAAATTATATGTTGAGAATTTTATGACGAATTTACTAAAAAAGATGAATTACCGTATACAAGAATTATACAAGACAACCAAACATAAAAATGCCTTACATTATTAATTGCATCAGGGTAAATCTGGGTCTCTAGACAAAACGTCCCATGTTTCTTATAAATACTTCCTCCTTTTCCTACCAAAGAGTCATCCTCGGGTAAAAAGTTGCCAGTGTAAAACTGGACACCAGGCTGATTACTGTAAACTTCAAGTGTCCTTCCGCTACCTGGATGAGTGACTTTTGCCACAAACACGTTTCCTTGTTCAGTACCTTTAGAAACGCAGAAATTGTGGTCGTAACCTGGAGAATCTGGTACTTTCTGGATTACATCTCCAAGAACCGTCGGAATACGAAGGTCGAAGACTGTGCCAGAAACTTCAGGAAGTTTTCCTAAAAAGGAATTTTATAGAGGTTTGTTGTTTATCGTCTAGTTATCAAACATCGATACTGACCAGCGTATTTCCCAGTGGTTAGTTAAAAAAATATCTTTTTAAATTTATTGGTGAAAAGCTATGTATTCAAAATAATTTTGTTTTCAAAGATCGTGTGTGATATCGTTTGTGAGGACTAGTCGTAAGCATTTTAGAAATATAATTTAAAAAATATTGTTACTTGGATAGTTTTTAGAAATTAGAGAAGATATGAGTCAAAATATGCCTCTCCTTTATTTTCGAAAATACTGATGCAAAAATAATGAAATAAATAGGGTTACTAGAAGTATCCTTAAACTTATAATAATATACAGGATGTTACAAATTCACTTCCCACCATTTTGATCTCGGAAACTGTAAGAGCTAGAAAGAAGCTTAAATGGGGGCAAAGTTGCGTAGTCAGGGTGTGCTCCCCTGACTACGCTAATCAAGACTAACTAGATTTTGAAATATATGAAAAAAAAACAACTTTCTCTCCTCTATTGGTAAGGATATTTAGATTTTCAATGTGATGTTTCGTTTTTCCAGAACCATCATCAACTGTATAATTTGCATGTTTCCTTTACCTCTAACAACATTCTATCCCATAATATATTATATTCAGACGTTTCGATAAAAAAGTACATCTTCAATAGAGAGTTTTTGAACCCCTTAAATTCTAGTACGTCGTTATCGTTATCGTTATTCTGCGCGTGCGCAGTGCAAAAAATGATACTCTTTTAGGTACTGCGCATGCGCAGAATAACGATAACGACGTGCTAAAATTTAAGGGGTTCAAAAACTCTCTAATGTTTACGTTTCCAATTGCATAATTTTTTTATCTACATACCCAGTTTTTGCTCATTGATCGTGCACATAAATATGACTAGATGTTATGCATTTTTTACACTAACGAAGTTTTTTGAGAAATGGATATGAAATAGTGGTGTAGTCGAATGGCTTGCAAGAACACCCGATTTATTTCCACTAGATTATTTTCTATGGGAGCCCTAAAAAATAGGGTATACAAGAACGTACTCAACAATGTAAAGGAGCTGAGGGCGATTATTCTGTACGCCTTTAATTTCATTGAAGAAGGGACATTCAAACCACACTGCAAAATATTTTCAGAAGAACATTTTTGTATGTCCAGCTCAAAATTTAATGTTTTTAAAGCAACTAATGAAAATTTTTAATGTTTGTTAATCATTGTCATTGAAAACCTTTTTGCAATAAAATAAACCCATTGGAAGATTATTTGGAAGAAATACTTTTTATTTTCTAACGCAATTCAAAAATTTAAGGACCTAATTGAATTTCGTAACATCCACTGACATAAGTGTACGATAAATGAGTATAAAGTAGATATGCAGATAAAAAATTGAACAATTTAGAACGGAGAGCTTGAAGGTGTATTTTTTTGTTCGAAACTTCCGAATATAATTTATTCTGGGACAGTATGCTGTTAGGGGTAAAAGAGACTTGCAAATTATGGTTTCAAAGCTCCACGTCCGCATTTAAAAAAATGAAGTTGATGATGGTTCTGGAAAACGAAACATCACATTGAAAATCTATATATATATCCTGGCCAATAGAGGACAGAAAGTTGCTTGTTACTATTTCTAATAATTACTTATTAAATTTTTATAATAATTATTATTATGATCACTGTTATTATTAGATATTTATAAGAGTGAATATGTAGTCTTCTATTTCTACTCATTCTGTTCTTAATAAGTACTTAAATCTGGAGAACATATATGTAGATCTAAACAATAAGTAAATTCTGAATGATGTCATTACAATACTGTTATCCAATTAATTATGCGAACAACGTACTGATATGTTCAGAACGTACTTGAATATCCGTATCAAAACCAAAGGTAAAGAATTTTTATTATTAAAAGGTGTTCGTCTGTCTCTTCTTCACTTAATTGTTTGGTGGGTAGAGATGGCAGTCTACAGTCCAATAATGCTTATGTTTTTATTTAAAATATCACTATATAATTGATATTTCATTAATATAGGATGTTCGAACTTTATATGCTTTCTATTTATCACCAAAATATTTTGTAAACCTCAACAAGGTAAATTGTTGAAGTTACAAACATACGATTTGGTTTCCTATTTTTTAACAGACAACATTAATTGTTTCGGTTTAGTAAAGACTTTTACAATCGCATTTTCTCTATTGGTGCGGATCTTTAAAAGCACTTAGATACATAGTACTTATGATGTACGTACTGATATTACTGCTAAATGCAGAGAAGCATATTTCTTAAAGAAAGTATTTGTCGGCAATAGCATTAGGCTCCCGTAATTTATCAATAAAAATCAAAAAAAATTTACTTACCTGTTGGAATCGACTCACTGTCAATCTCAGTTATCTTGTCAGCGTTTATCGAAACCACATGTTTGTACATTTCACTTGCTCCTGTGTTGTGTCCGGCCAAGTTGAAATAAGAATGGTTCGTCAAATTAACCACAGTTGGTTTAGTAGTGGTAGCTTTGTAATCAATTAAAAGTTCATTACTAACATTCAGATCGAATGTGACATTTACTGTAACATCTCCTGGATAGCCTTCTTCCAAATCTGCAGCATGGTAACTCAAAGTCACTGCAGTATCTTTAATGTAGTATTCCCAAATTACCTTATCAAATCCTTTGATTCCTCCATGAAGATGATTCAATCCGTCGTTGGTTGCCAATTGGTAAGTCACTCCTTCAATTGTGATTTGACCCCTTTTTATTCTGTTGGCGCAACGCCCTATTGTGGCTCCAAAATAAGTATTTAAAGTGCTGAGGTAACCTTCTATGTTATCAAATCCTATTACGATGTCTTCTATATTACCTTCACTGTCAGGTACTTTGACAGACGTTATATAACCTCCGTAAGTAATAAGCTGAACACTCACATTGTTAGAATTGGTCCAAGTGAAGCGTTTGATAGTTCTCTTCTCTCCAGTACCATCGGTAATTTGCCCAAAATCATCCACGGCTAGTAAAACGCTAGCTCGGTTTCTTTTACAACTCATCTTCTGCCACTTACTTGATCTATCACTCGAGACAACTTGAATCAAAACAGAATAGACTCTATTTATAGTATTTATCGTGTATATTTTCTGATAACATTTTACACTGACGATTAACAACGATAACCATTAATACTTATCTGGATATTGTTTATGAACAAAAAATTGTTATTCTAATGTTTATTAATTATGCTTTAAGTGTACATTATCAAATTAAGTATATATAACATACTGATGTATTTACTTATTTATAATGAATTTATAAGAACAAGTATGATGATAAGTCTGCCCTGGATACAATACAACTCGTGGAAAATTTTTCTGGAACAAAAAGAATGTTAAACTATTAACTATGGACTCTTTATGAAAACAAGTGATGTTCAAGTAAACTATTAGTATAGTTTGAAGAAAATAATGTTGAAATTGAAATATTTTACAACTGAAGATTCAAACTAACTTACATGATTGACAGCGTCTGGATAAATTTGGGTTTCCAGACAAAATGCTCCATGTTTTTGGATATACCCGTCTTTTCCTTTAGAAGATGTATCTTCAGGCAATGCGTTGCCAGTATAGAATTGAACTCCTGGTTGGTTGCTGTAAACCTCTAGAGTTCGCCCACTGCTGGGGTGATCTACCTTTGCAACGAAAGCATTTCCTTGCTCCGACCCTCTTATAATACAGAAATTATTATCATAACCGGCTGCATTTGGAACGTTGTTTATTACGTCACCAAGGCATCTTGGTATACGAAAGTCGAAAACGGTGCCAGCTACTGGTAGGATTCTTCCTGAATAATAAATATTTGGATGTATTTATAGGACAGAACATTAAATTGAACAGAATGGACAGAACATCATGGCCATGAATATACAAGCAGAAAATAGCGTGATTAAATCTTTAAATTATTATTTTAATAAAATTAGTGGAAATGATTATTATAAAAATTATCTAAGCAACAACATTTTAAATAAATTTGATATTTACTGTCGAGACTGTTATGTTTTCTAGAATTTGGGTATTCATGATAACTTTATGAAAATAACTATATAATATTTGAGTTGTTGATCTCTACATACCTGTTGGGATTCCTGCGTTATTTTCTGTAATGCTATCAGCATTAATAGCAACCACGTGCTCGTACAAACCAGCTGCTCCCTTGCCATTGCCAGCCAAGTTGAAGTAAGAATGGTTTGTTAAATTAACACAAGTCGGCTTGGTAGTAGTTGCGGAGTAGTCAATTAAAATCTCATTATCATCGGTTAGCTCGAAAGTTACATTGACCAAAACATCACCAGGATGGCCTTCCTCCAAATCAGCAGAGTGGTAGCTGAGAACGACTTGCTTGCCTCTAACATAATAGTCCCATATTACTTTGTCGAAACCCTTGAACCCTCCGTGCAGCTGATTGGGTCCATTGTTGGCAGTGACTTGGTACGATACTCCTTCGATGGTCATCTTTGCTGCACCGATCCTGTTGGCAACTCGGCCCACGGTGGCTCCGAAGAAGCGATTTTGGGGGCTTAAGTACCCTTCTATATTATTGAAACCAATAACTACATCTTCTATGTTACCCTGCTTGTCTGGAACTTTTATAGAAGTTATGTAACCTCCGTAGGTTATCAGCTGAACGCTGACGTTGTTAGTGTTGGTCCATGTGAAGCGCTTCACGGTTCTGACTTGCCCATTTGCTTCTTTGATCTGACCGAAAGTGTCTTCGGATAGTAAGACGTTACTCCTTCGGCCGCATCTGTCGCCTCTACCCATCTTGAACTATTTTGTTGAACTACTAACTGCAACTGTATCAATACACCTTTTTCACTTTTATAAATACATAAAATAATGTTTGCGTTATATAAACTAGATAAGGGTTTATCGCGTTGAGAGGTTTTTACTCTTGATGTGGGAATAAAACAGTTGGTTAAGAGATGCTCAAGTTTTTAATTAAACTGATATGATTAACATCTAAGTTAATATGTACTTATTAAATAATAATTTAGCCTTGAATTTATTTTGTTTTGTATATAATACAGAAATAAATATACGTGGTTTGTCTAAAGTAAATTAAAAATACATATTTATTTTCGGAAACTATGTATGTTTTAATTGACAAAGAACTTATAGGCTACAGAGTGGTGGTACGTTTGTCCTGGATACAGAATGGCTGGTGGAAAATTTTTCTAAAAGAAATATTTCGATATAGAACCTAAAGCTGTGGAAAATATTATCACTTACATGATTAGTAGCATCTGGCCAATTCTGGGTCTCGAAACAGAAAGCTCCGTGTTTATAATACTCTCCTTCTTTCCCGAGTAATCTTTGCAGTTTATTAATGTCTCCTTTAAGTTTTTTCGGATCCTCTGGTATAGAATTCGAGCAGTAAAACTGGACGCCTGGTTGGTTGCTATATATTTCCATGGCCCGACCACTAGGGGGATGAACAGCTCTGGCCACGAAAGTATTTTCTTGTTGCGACCCCTTGTTTACACAAAAATTGTGATCGTAGCCGTCGTATCCGGGTATTTCGTGGATTACGTCTCCCAGGACCTTGGGGATTCTTAAATCGAAGATTGTGTCGGCTACGGGCAGTAATTTTCCTGAAAACCACCAGACGTAAAATTGGAATTACAGTCGTTTATATTCCGTAGATATTTTGTCTTATAGTTACAGTATCAAATTTATAGTGGACCTACAGTAGTAGTTTCCATATTTAGATCTTGCATGTAAACATGCAGCATTTTAATAATTAGGATTTATTTCTTGAAAGTTACGATATTCGTTAACTTACTTAGTCAATTTATAGACACAAATTAATCAGAAAACGTAAAACGTTTTCTGATTCTTCTGAAAGGCATTCTGAAAGGCAAGAATGCCTTTTTGAATGTAAAATGACTCATTATTTTCATCAAAACTCTATATTTTTTTCACATTAGTAAAACTTGTTACTCTACTTTTCAAAAATGTATACATTATTGCCACGATCTTGAGAATTATGACGGATTTACACCAAACCGACCAATTGAATTGCAGTGTTGTTGCAATTTTCAAAAACAAAAGCCCAACTCCTTTAAAATGAAGACAGTGTTTAGACTAAGTAGATAAAAATAAGTTGCAGTTTTGTTTTGTTTTTCAGTTCAGTTCTTTGACAGTCAAACAAGGAAGTAGGCCGTTTTCTTTATATTATTTGTTTACAAAATAAATAGGTACTTGTGTATGGAACGCTTTTTTATTCTCGTGTGTGGTTGGATGCTAGTACGTGTTTTTGAAAAAAGAAGAAAAGGATGTACACGCAGGTTAGGTGGGATCGTTATTAAACAGAAAGGATTGCGATGGTGTCACAATATTTATTTATTTATTTATTTATTTATTTTGAGAACAAGGCCCAACAGACGTAAGTCCAGTAAGAGAGCTGAATTTCCATAATTACAGACACAAAAAAAAATTAAAAGACAAAAATGTAAACTAAAAAATACTAAAATGTAAATTAATATTATTAACTAACAAAAAAATGCTCATTCCGATAAATGGCACTTACAAGACTATTTAATTATTAATTAAATTAAAATTGTTGCATACAGAGTAAAAAGGAGACCTTAACATAACATTTGTTTTTGCTTGTGGAAGATAGAAAAAATTTGTATTCCTAGCATTAAGTGACGGAACTACAATATTGATGGAATTACAAAAGGACGACATATAATAATTAAATGGCTGTCAATGCTGACAGAAACTAAAACAGAATTCACTGTTTACACTAAGCAGACTGAGTTGCAAAATACGTAGCAACTCTTTGAAGTGACCGACTTTGATAGGGAAACGAAAAACGTTGAAAAACTAGGAATTGCCAAAAATCTGCAAAAAATTGCTGTTTTATTTATTTTTTTTTAACTCGAGTTGCTGCTTTGTCAGTTTGGTGTAAATATGCCATTAGGATATCAAAATTCAACTTCTTATATATGATATTGGAAAAGTTGGCTGTTAAAATAGAACTAGAAATGGGAGAAAATCGCAGTTGCGATTTACGTTCCCATTTCTAGCCCTAACGGGGGTCCAGGGCTAGGACATTATTAACTCGCCGTTATAAACATACAGGATGTGCAACGATGACTTTCTATTATTCACAATAAATTGTAATTTTTATTCTTACCGCTAGGAATTGAGTTCTCATCCACTTCTGTCGTAAAATCCGCGTTGATGGAAATAACATGCTTATACATCTCTTCGGCTCCCTTGTTATGTCCCGCTAGATTGAAATAGGAGTGGTTGGTGAGATTTACTGCAGTCGGTTTGCTTGAAGTGGCCTTGAAATCCACCAAAAATTCGTTATTATTAGTCAGTTCGAACGTGATATTAACCAGGACATCTCCAGGGTACCCTTCTTCTCCGTCACGTGATAGGTAACTTAGAATCACCTTAGCGCCACATACGTAGTGATTCCAGTTGACCTTGTCAAATCCCTTAAAGCCCCCGTGAAGTTGGTGCTTCCCCAAGTTTGCGGAGACGTTGTAGGTTACATTATCTATGGTTATCCTTGCGTAACCGACTCTGTTGGCCACCCTGCCCACAGTGGCTCCGAAGTAGGGATTTAGTGGATTCAAGTAACCTTTAATAAACCGAATTATTTAGAAAAATTGTGCAGATTAAGTTAACCACTAACAGTTATAACAGTTAACAGTTATATACTATAGTTATTTGTTATTATAAAAGGTAGATACTATTCTATAACCTGAAAGAAGTAAAATGTTTTTTCATTTTAAGTTTTTAAATTTATCAATCCATAAAAAAGGTACCAAATAAATGATAATGATAAAGGATTGGCATCTAATATAGTTTATGGAAAATAGTATATTCAGAATATATTATATAATAGATAATATTATATTTAATACTGCATACTAAAAAAGATTAGGTTATCTAGTAATACTATTGTAACAATGGTGTTATCACTGATATAATATATTCGAAGTGCAAAATTTACGGCAAATGATTTGTGCACTTGGGATATTCGGTAAGTAAATTTCCCTCCAAGGAAAAATTAATTTAGAATTTCAATATCATATTATTTTTTTGTCATAAAAATGTGAAACTAACACTACGAAGGAGACTAATGTCATAATTTATTTATCGGATTTTGAGAGTTTGACGCATAGGGGTCTAACCTTCAAAAAAATTTGTGGTGTTTCCACGTTTAAATTGTGATTATAATTTACAGTGTTTCGTTACGGAATACAGAATCTTTCAGAATTTCGAGATAAATCCAACACATGATTTTGGTGGTTAGTTTCTATAATATAATATGCCAATTTTAAACTCATCCCTTAAACGTCAAACAGTATTCACTATAATTTCACTATAGGAAGGTGTGAATTTTTCACTATAATTTTGCTTTTGTACACTAAAGTGAAAAAATATCCGTTAAATTGTTTTAGTTGGCATGGAAACGGCTTAAATTAGGCACCTGATTGGCTGTGGTTAGATTGGTGTCAAATTTTGTCAGTAATGTTTTCTTTAAGTGAAAATTGGTAAGCACACAAGTTATAGAATTTTATATAATCTTGCAGATCTTGATAGTTTTTTTTCGCTAATTCATTGACATAGAGGTCCCTCACTAAATGTAAGGGAGGCATAACTAAAATATTGTAAGATAGTGCGTTAGAAAGACAATATCAGTTATATGCTAGATTTTATAAGCTGCGAATTCTTTGTAAATACATTTCCCTCATGGTACACCATAGAAAGGGTACTATATCTATAAATGGTACACTACTTTTGTTCTATATCTCTAATTATTGGAGATATAGAGATTATTAGAGATATTATAGAGATATGGACTCCTATGTTTAATATATTCATAAGAGAAAGCTTAATTAAAATTTTTGGCTTAGCAATATGCAAAATATGTTCCATTCGGAAAAGAATAAATTTGGATCATATCCTCTTGACATGGCTTTCAGGTGTTTTTTCCAAAATATAATTTAAAAATTTGGAAAAATATATTCAAACATTTTTATACATCATTTCTTTTTTAAGGAAATATAATCCAAATAGCCTTATTGTCAAAATATGATAGGGAACCTTGTATAATTATAAAAAATAACCCTCTGCTATATAGTGAAAAATCTGAAGATAGAATTGGGTTAAAATAGAAACAATTCCCAGAATATTAATTAATTGGGCATATTTCTTTTAGAAATATATTCTAGCTGATTGTTCTCGTACATAAAGTTTATTTACCTTCTTCATAGCCGTAGAAATATTCCAAGTGATTTTAATAACTAACCATTTAACTACAAAAAAATATTAAATTTCAATGTACCTTCCATATTGTTAAAGCCCATAACGATGTCATCCACGGTGCCATTTTTACTTGGAATTTTGATAGATGTTATCGTAGCTCCGTAAGTAATAACTTGGACAGTAGCATTGCTGGTATTCCTCCAAGTAAACCTCCTCACAGCCGATGACTGCCCGGTGACAGGGTCAGTGTATAAACCAAATTCATCTTCCTCGAATTCCACACCATTGCGCTGGTAATACTTGGGAACGTCGTTCGTATTATTATTCATTCTACTTCTCACCTTTACCACGTTTTCTCTAGAAATAACTGCGTTTGCTATTTGTCACTTATAATAAATAAATCCATACTTACCGCAGTTTCGCCTTGCGGTGTGTTTACAAAATATCGATCGATATTACTATCGATGATGCAGGTCAATAACTTGTAATCAGTAATATGTATTTCAATAAAGTTTCATATGTGTAGCCTACAGTTAACCACATAGACCAACTGCTAACTCGACTTGTTGACAAATATTAACTGATAAAATTTCATATGTAGTCTGTGGAGATACGGGCAACTGCTGTAACCTTGACCGTGCTATAAAGAGAATGTAGCCTAATAAATTTATGGTTTTATAGACTCATCCCAGTTGGCAATCATTCCAAATGTGTTAATTTAATATGAATTTTATTTTACTTACCTTGTACAGTACCTACAACGTACAAAAGTACTTTATACCTACAAATTATTTTCTTTAGTGGAAATGAAGAGGAAGGAAAATATTGTTAATAATTATATAGTGTATTTACTATTGTGACCATATATTTTTTATTTATTACGGGGGAGTACGTATTTTTTGTTATATCCTTTCCGGAAATCCTTTCTAAAGAGCACTCTTAATAATTGACAACTGGCTTTCGAAAATATACACAGTGTTCTAATAGTAATCAATCAAATGAATATCTTTCTCTAACACATATACTAGGTCATTTGGTATATGAAATTGTCATCTTTTTGTACTGTTTTAAACTTTTCCTACCTTATCTGATAAAGCTCATGAAGTTATGGATATTTTTTAATATACCATGCTCACAGTGTACAACACATATTTTCACACTTGTAATTTGATCACGTTTACATTATGTAATGTATTTATATTATTTTTTATTATAATTTAAATTAATTACAGCAGAGAGTCAGTAAGTTCTTGAATCTTGACAAGATGTCTTGATCTAGCATTTTTTAGGTTTATTATAAGTTCTGTTTATTAAGAATAAAAGGACCATAACTTATAAACCTATAAGAAAAGCTAAATAAATTATATAAAAACAGGTTCAGGAAATAACACACCTAAATTGTATATACATCTTATGTAGATATACAAGAGCTAGTGATCCTAAACTATGCTGGACTTAAGACATAAAATATTCTGAAGAGTTAGGGAACGAAGTGATGCTAAAAACATGGCTGATTTGAGAAAATACTGAATCAAGGTACATTCCTTCATCACAAAATATTAAATGAATCGGACTATATTTCCTGCAGCTGCACGGTGAGCTATAGTATAGGGAATACGACAAAAAAATTCACAGGTTTCGCAATCCTTGCAACTATCGGTGACATTGGAAATGATAACACCATTTGTGAAACATAATTATAAACGCGCCGATCGTCCTATCAAATGAGACGCTGCTCCATTAGGGGAGTACGGTATTATAACTGAACACATTTCACAACTCTTCACGCCGTTCGCCGGTCGAGCGCTGCGCTATCTATATTAGTGAAGTAAAATCGCCGGTCTACCTCGCTTCTTTCTAGAGGTAGATATTTATAGAGGCACCAGTATTCGCGTTATAAGCCTGAGCGCGCCGTAATACTTTGGTAACCGCGCGCGCTTTTTAAAAATTCGATAATTCGAATACGGTTACAGATATCGACCTAAACGTTTTTTAAAAAACTTTTTTAGTATCTAGGCTACATTTCATTCGCTGCATATATACAAATTTTGAATATTTCACATAGCTAACCGCATATCGAATTTGATCATGCATCATTTTTGAGGTTTTAATTTTACTTTAGTAATTTTTTTGGTAATATATAGGTTTACTACCAAAAAAAATTTTATACCATCCAAAGTGCTTATAGTTTTGTGCATAAGTGGTTAAAATTTCAGGGCGGTAAGTCTAGCCGTCTTTGTTTTAATGGCGATGTATGTACGAGGGATGTAAAAAAAGTTATAGATCATACTAACTCCACACCCTATACCAAAACTCGACGAGATGGTATAGGGTTACATCTGGTCCACTACATGTTTTGCGTTCCTCGATCGCGACACCGCTGTCTTTTGGCCTTGAACAAAAACTCCTAACTTGGTGTCTATATACGAACATAAACATTTCTAATGTAAAAAAACAAAGGCATAATTTATGCTTCTGGTATAACTTTATATTATATAACGTTATGAATGAATGAAAGCCGAGTTATATAAAATTGCTTTGCTGACTTTCTACAGATTAATTTTTCCTATCTGGTTCGTATAATTTTTATCAGGTTTTGAATACACCGTCAAGGTACATTACGTTTTTATGAGATAATCGGTTAGAATCCGCCCAAAGGCGCCATAAAGAAAGTATACGCGTGAAATGTCGCGCGGACCTTCATCAGGAATTATTCGCGACTATCTGGAAGATCAAAGCGAAGTATAACCTAATTTATTACGCCCAATGTTCAACTCAGGTACATCGAAATCATCTACAAACGAAATTCCGGAGATGCATTAATCTAATAAGAAATCTACATTTAAACATTAATCAGTCAAAAGTCAGACTCTTTTACATTCGGTATCTATCCTTGTACGAAGTTTGTAGTATCAACTTATCCGGATAGTTATTTATCAAGAGCGCTGCTGTCAGTCCTGATTCGTTCGATTCGTTATGTAAATCATAGAATTTCTGTCTAGCATTGACGAAACACGATCAATCATTGGGTATTACCTCCGCGTTTCTATATTTGGTAAATTGACCTGTAGTATGCTGCGACATTCTCATCCGTCGGGTGTCAGCTTGTTAGTCGGCTAGTTTGTGCCTTTGTTAATATTTTGTACAGTAAACTGTCTGTAGTCAATAAATAGAAAAATACGAGATACGAGTAGAAGAATAGTTTATTGAAGAACGCTATTATATAAAAGCAAGTTCGGGAACAAACGGTTTTGCGCCCAATATTTCAGCAAATAAAATATTACATACCTATATCTAATAGCAGATACCATAGGTATACTATTATATACCTTTATCGCATTTTCTATTACTAGGTGGACCGGAATGTTATTTTTCGTTGTCTTGCGGCTTACGATTACTTAATTTCTTTGCATAAAAATGTGCAGGAGTGAATATAAATCGTATGAGTAAAAAATCTATGTTCTATGAGATGCAAGTACCTACAGTCATTTAGTATTCCTACTGTTGTTACTTTGGTTATTATTTAGTTTCTACAAAGATACTGTAATGAGAGTTATCTATACAACCCTTAACGGCACAATAAGAAACTTCATTTGTATAAACTTTAAGTTACTGATTCATAAACAAAAAATGTGCTGTTGTATTAGTTAATATAATGTAAAACATTTATTTTTATTATATACATGTGCTTACCTGTACCAATACCATGATAATAATGCCGTTAACAAGCAACACATCTGTTCAGGTGGAAACTGGTAACCATTAGTTACTGCATATCCTGGAACAATTGAAATTCGATATAGTACAATGCTTATGAGATTATATCAATTACTACTTGACTACATGTTGCGCCTCAAATTAAACTTTAGTTAATATGCAAACACGGTATATGCTATGAATATCTGATATTGGTTAGATAAGTAATTTTTAAAATATTTTTGTATGTGTTCCGATTAGATCCTGTTGAACATTCATTTCATGTATTGGCCTCTATTATTGTCTAGCCCATTTATTTCTAAATAATTGTCTACTCGGTATTTTTATCACCAATTTGTTACGCATTTGGACACATTTATTTCTATATTTTCGAATATACAGTGCTTTCGAAAAGTAACGAATAAATTCATTATTTTAGAAATTGAGAAGTTTCGAAAAAAACCCCTGACACGTCGATTTTGTTTTTAAAAAAGGCACTTTTTGACATACGACCCATATTTGTGACGTCATCGTTGTTCAAGATATGACGTCATCGTCAATTTTTTTTAATAGCAACCCCCAATTTTGACCACGCCATTTGAAAGAGCGTATCATTGTACATACGCATCATGAAAAATTATGGTGTTACATAACAAAAATTTCAAGAAAATAATGTTTGAAGATCTTAAAATTTAATTTTCACAATACTGACAATGATAATGATTATGTAAAAAATCGACTAAATTAAATTTTCAAATTGTGCACCGTTGTCTGCCTGACAGTAGCCAAGACGATTAATAAATTCTTTTTGGACATTATCTATAACTTCAGAAGGTATACGATGTATCTCGTGACGAATTCTTGCTTTTAAATCTTCTAAATTAACCGGTCTATAACGTATACTGTGCTTTTTAAGTATCCCCACAAGAAATAATCTAGGGGTGTCAAATCAGGCGATCTGGCTGGCCAGTCAATCGGCGATAATTTATTAGTTACTTTTCGAAAGCACTGTATATATTTCAATAATGTTATGTTTCATTTTTGTTAAAAATTTGAATATAACCATATATTGCTTAATCTAACAGCGAGAGATGATAAACTAAAAAAAATTACGCTAAATCATTCCCTAGAGTCGAGAACAAGCTAAAGTGATATATTCTAGATCAACGCAACCGAATACGTTTTGTGTGTTTTTTCTTATTTAGTTTCCAGTAAAGAAATTACTTCAACTTTTTAATCGCCCCCGTATATATTCGTTTACCGAGGCCACGTAATAATGATCCTACATCTGCCGTTTTTCCTCATGTTTTTATATATTTGTCAAATAAATTCCTGAATCCTCTTTAATGAAAGGCTCATCCCTTTCAATATACTACGCTTTTGTGACACAATAATCCACTACGGGATATAAAAACCTGAAATATTTCATATCTTCTTTTTTGTTCCAGATGGTTTTGTCACTTCGATGACGACAACTACGTTAACGTGCCGCGACTGGTCCGATTTTTGGGAGATTACAACCCCCGGGATGATTGGTATCTGGGCAAACCGAGTATACAAGCTCCCTTGGAGATTATTAAGAAGGAAAAGAAAGTGCTGGTAAGTAATTTATATCAATTTGCAGGAAGTTGCATTAATTTGTGGCCTAATGCTTAGTTTGATGGAAATGTGAATTAATATCTGGTTGTCTATAAGCTATTTGTTACACAGCTTATCCATCATTCATTATTCTGTAAAATAACAATAAGAGAACAGAAAATATTCCAAGACCACAAGATTAGTATTTAGTTAGTTTTGCATTCATCTTATTTCAGTGTTTTTTTTTTTTTGAGGAAAAGTTTGCCTTTAAATTGCAGATGGGAACAATTAATTTCTTATGCGAATATTTTAATGATAGGATAAATAGTATTATTTTAAGTCTCTGGTTAATTATTTAAATGAATTAAAACCTATAATTGAAAAAATATTTTAAGAACTAACAACCTCCTCAATTATTACAAAATGTTGTTAAAGGAATGAAAAACGAGAACAGTTAAAACATTTTTAAAGGAAGAAGGCAAGACACTCTCAGCATTTTTTATTATTACATTAGTTCTAATTTATTGGCTGCTGTTCTATAAAATATTTTTATTCCTTAAAATGACGTCTCATTATTATTTAGTTCTGAATGACATAAGATAACCTGGAAATAACATACAAATTTCCTGAAGATGCGACTTTTCATCATACGCTGAGGTAAAGTTTAAGGCTACGACCACAGGTTATAGAATTATTGTTTAAATTTTGCCAGAGAAGGTTAGAGCTAAGACTAGACCAAATTATCTTCTTAAATTACATTTTGCACGTTTTATGTAGACATTTCGTGTAATCTAATACATATTAAGTTAGAACACATGTTTACTTATGTAAATATTTATAATTTATATAATAATATAATCTGCCGGCTGCGCCGGTCAACCTTTTTTAATTGCTCTTATATTAAATCTGTACGCAAAAACTGTTCACTGTAATTAATAAGGTTTTCCAGGTTTATATACATATATAATATATAATTCGCCACTGATTAAAATGACTAAAACATAATAATTATCCGAAAATATATATACTTAGGCCCACACAACTACCTACCTTGCCTTTTTTGTAGGTACCTATTGGTAGATATATTTTTTTGTTGGTATTTTATGTGATTAATACATTTACTGGTATAGTAAGTATAGTAGTAATACTACTCCTATACGTATTATGTGTACTAGGTATACCTACTAAGTTGTAGTACATAATAGTAATTATAATACAATTTGAAAATAATCACATCTATATAATTTTATAATAATATTACTTTAAAAAATTCATGCTGTTAATGCATAGGCATCAAAAAATAAAATACCATATCTATTTCATATATGAATACCTATCTGTTTTAGGTATAAATTTCTAAAATTTGCGTATTGCAATTATTCATTCCCATCATAATATATCATATTTGCATTTAAGGTACGTGATTGAAAATATATAAAATGCGCTATTCTGGTACCGACAGAAAAATTATATCCTAATATTTGCGAGGACTGTAAATATAATCTGTTATCATCTGAAAACTTTTATCTAAGCTTGTATTTATTTAGGTATGCGGTCTAAGAACATTTTAATATTTCCCGTATCTTAAATTACACCACAATCTTTGTTTACCGACATATAATAATGGTCTTAGATATAGTTGTTCACAAAATAACAAAAAAATGTGTTCTTATAACCGTGAGACTTATTAATCTATTGCGGGAATGTCTAGAATGAATTTAGTCAATTCATGGAGCTGAGCGTTGAGCGTATTATCTTATAGGTACTATTTCAAATTTTTAGTATGAGGTATTGTAACAACTTGCTAGTAAGCTTACAGATCATATTTTTCTTAAAACGTCAATAAAAAATATTCTTGAAAAGGACTTAGGTATATGAATATAATCTTGAAATACTTCCCGTTTTCTTGATTTTATCTTAGAGACATATTCCCACAAATATGTTTGATCAATCATAGAGCTCTGTCTCTCTTAGACAATATTAAATTTATAGATAATATAAAATGATTTCTTATTATCTCGTAGTAGCATCAATGGGAGTATTGACTTCAAAACGACGGTCATTATATTAATTTCCTATCCTATTAATAATAATAATAATAATGATGATGATGGTAATACATAACACTAAAAGTGAGGTCTGTAAAGTCATCAGCAATTAGGATCCTCCTCTCCTCATGGCACGAGATTATGAGAATGCGGCAGTAGGAGTATTTTTACTCTGGGGAGCACGAAGAGCAGCCGAATAACTTGGTCCATATTCGATGACGAACGGATGAATCGATATTGCGTCACCGAAATAGAACCATTTGGTTGAAACTGGAAATCAAACTGTAGAGTGCTGCTGCGATATGACTGCAACTATCTGAGAAAATGACCTCTAAGACAGACGATTCGACGAGAAGTGCCTGATCTGTTGGAACTAGTCTGTTCCTACCATGAGGCTAATGCAATCCTCCTCCATTACCAACTCAAGACTTTGTTAATTATAAAGTTGACGGCACCTGCTGAAAGTACCATTATATTTGGTACATACATTTGGTGATTTGGTGTTGCATCTCTGCTCATGCTTTGCCCCAACCATACTGCTTATGGTGGACTGATTATTTACCCTTGGTGGAGTGAACCACACACTGCTTTCTGAAGTAAAGACTATGCGAAATTCGGCGCAAACATCTTGCGAGCAGAATTTATATAACCATCATCCTAGGGTCATTGCGTTTACTTATTGAAACTCGTACCCAGTAACCTCTAACTCTATGGTTTGAGGAATAATTGTTGTATCTTCAGCATTCATTTGTGAGTGTCATGGTGACTATCCGTTTAACTTAAAACTATATTAAATAATATTTTATTTGCCATTAAAAAGGACAAGGAGTAAGCGGAAATTTCAGATGGTATTGACTTATTTTCTCTATATACTATATACTCATTTGGCAGATACAGAATGTTAAAATGTTGCATGGGCAACTGTTATATTATTTTTTTTGCGCTCAACCTGATTATCCTCACATTCTGATTATAATTGACGGGAAACGAGGTTGTTTCGGACAGTGTATAAAAATGTATGACTTCTTAAGGTAGCGTATAATTTAAGATCGTTTAATGTTTACCTGCAATTAAGGTTAATACTCGGCGCGTTGTACCCTATAATTACTTACATTAAACAGAGAATTCTGCTGCCTATCAGTGAAATGGTAACGTGCTCAAATTCAGTAGTCATAAAAAGTAAATACCGGTTGATTAGGTTTGTTTTGCAAAAAGTTAGAATGGGTAGTAATGCCGACATTGCAACGAAACAATGTTATTAGTGAACAACTTCTACTTTAGTCCGCGAATCGGTTATTTAACGGCTTAATCCTTATAGTATTAATTTCTCAACATTAAACAATACTTTTTCAAACGTGAACTGTTTATAAATATTATTATCTTCTTGTAATTTATTACATTTTGGAAGTCAATAGATTAAAATAATTTCTTTATTGTCGGCAGAAACTTATATTGTATAGGTCTACAGGGTGGGTTTTTCACCTGAGGCGTGGGGATCTCGATACTATAAGATTATAAGATATACGATTTCGGTTAAATTAGAGCAAAGTTGCGCATTTGCATGCTGATCGATATGTGAAAGAACATTTAATTTATTATTTTAATGTTCCTATTTATCCGAAGGAAATTACAATTGTTTAATTTTTATTTAAAAATATCGTAAAAAAAATAATCAAATCATCGTGTAAAAATTGTAGAGTTGTTTTTAAGAACTGGAGATACTCTAGCCCAAAACTGCCAAACTAATTTTTTTAAAAATCTGCATGTCCTGCAAGTGACAAAAGGCTCAACTACTCGAGAGTTTCGTAGATCACAATTTTGATACTGGATGTTGAATTGGATTAAGAGCGATGCAGCTTATTTCTAATTAACAGAGAACAAATTAACCGTTTTTGAGTAGTACAAGATCCGCAGTTTTACTTGAACAATCTCTGCATTCACAAAAATCAACATTAATATGCAGTTTCAAACGAAACTCCTACTGAGTTACAACTTTTCTATTTTCGCACAAGTGATCAGCCATACAAGAAACATTCCATGTAAGAATGTTCTATAGTAGGTTAGGTTCAAAAGTGAGTGGGCCGAAAACCAGACCCTCCACCGCGACCATGTGGTTTATTGTGGCTCACACTTACTTATATTTCACCCAACAGGTCCAGCTTCTTAATGTAGCTGATTACCTTATTAGGTGAGAATTTGTTCAGATCCTCTGGCAGAAGTTGTCCTTTGCCAAATAATGAGTATCTGATCCCTTCCCCCGCGGGGCAGGTGCACAATATATGTTCTGCCGTTTCATCATCTTCTAAGGATAGGCGGCACTCAGCATCTTCTGCTAGGCCGAATTTGCACAAATGATATTTTAAACGGCAGTGACCCGTGTATAGGCCAATTAGAGTTCGTAGGTGAAACCTGCTTAACTCTAGAAGTTTTTTATTTCTTGTTTTTGAAGGGTTTATTATAAACGCCTTCGAATGAACTAATCGTGGTAGTTCCCACCAGTACTGGAGGATTTGCCCCTCAGCCCAGGTCAAGAGCGTTGCTTTGGCAGTACTCGAGGATATGTCAAGCACCGGTTCTGGTCCGACAAATTCAGAAGCAGCACCCTCCCTAGCTAGAGAGTTGGCTGCTTCATTCCCTTCATGGCCAGAATGGCCTGGGACCCAGACCAGAGTTACTCTATTTTTCCTGCTCAATTGAGCAAGTGCCTGCTGGCACCTCCATACCGTTTTTGAGTTGCAACGGTAGGAACCAAGAGCTTTAAGAGCTACTTGGCTGTCTGAGAAGATTTTTATCGATTTGCGTGTAAGTTGCATTTGTTCCAACCTCTGTACACACAATTCGATGGCATAAATTTCTGCCTAAAATATAGTTGCATAACTCCCAAGGAATGAGGATATTTTCACCGTTGGGTTGCAACTATATACTCCGGCTCCAACACCCATGGGTGTTTTGTGTTTTGGATCCGTCTGTAAACCAACAACTATCTGCCCTCAATAGGTCGGCCTTATTCCGATCCCATTCATCTCTTCCTGGGAAGAGAATATTGAAGGGCAGTTCAAGGTTGGTCTTTGCAGGCATGACATCTGATATTCTATAGTAACCGTCGCAAACCGCTGAAATTTATAAACAACACCATGTACATCTGTATATTGATGTAAATGTTTGCGATTCATTTACTTTCCCAAGACTTAATAAGAATTTTTTGATTTGAACAATAAAAAAATAATGTGTTTGTTCTTTGATTTATTTTTTATTTCAAATAAGAATCAATGCCTTGATGTTTGTATTATTTATATATTATATAGAATTCAATTCAACCTTCGCCGTCGGCACAGATGCATGGATCAGTTTCGTCGATAGGCAGCAATGCAGACACGGATATAGCAGGCCCAGACTCACAAATTACCGAAATATATAATTACGGTTTTCTAAATTGAACATCCTATCCTATACATTTTTAATATTTAACCATTGTACACGTGTGTGCATACTACAGACATTATTATTGAAGCATTGCGTGTTTATTCATGTACCACATATAATGAAAACAATCTTAAATTGGTTTGTCAGTTTGCGTGGTGGAAATTAAGAAATCGCAACAAAATAAATTACCAGTGAAAATCATATATTTTACATCTGCCAGATTTCTTTTAAATAATAAGTTCATAATGATTAATGAATAAATAAGTGGTACCTATATTAGAAGATAATCAGCTGATGAACATGTTATCTTTAATACAAGGGCTAGTGATACTCCCCTTGATAATCAAGAGATACTCGATAATTTACAGAATCTGAATTCGATAATTACCTAGCACTCTTTCATTTTTTACAAGAGGTTGTCACTTAAAAAATCACGCAGAAAGCCACTGTAGCTAACATGAAATCTATTAACACAACACTACGTATATTTTCAAATAATCGACTAGAACTTTCTCTCGTGAATCGTGATTTAGAGAATTGGGTAGTCTAATTTTAATCACGATTGAGGTTTAATAGAGTGAGCTAAAATTGTAGGTAGATACCTAATTTTTTTACCCTTTTGGAATTTACTAGGCATATTCCTATCGACTATATATAGAAATTTTAGCAGAACAAAATACATTTTATGTTATGTTTTTATTTTTCTAATTTTTCCGTATCTATAAATTTATATCTTGGTAACAAAACGAAGATTTCTTTTTTGTTTTCCTTGTAACGAAAATCCACTCACTGTGTGTATTAAATCCATACATAGTTTGTACAGTACATTATTTAGCAGCCTAAATAAACAACACTAGGTAAATTTGGAAGTACCGATATATAAAAATAAACATACTAATTGGTACTAATCAGTAACGGATTCATCGATTTTCGCCTTATACGGGGTGGTTCATTTGTGCAGTAAAGTTCAATATCGGCCTTATTAAGGGTACTGGAAAAAACTTTCATAGAAGTGAGATATAATGTCAAAAGGCGCATATTTTAAAAATATTTTGAAATATTCAGAGTGACTCACTTACAGAGGAGCATCTTCAATGTCATTTTTTTTAACGGATTGCTAAAAATATTTTAATATTTTTGAAATCACAGGAAAATTCCGATTCAACGGTGTACCTAACCTACCATTTTCGACTTTTGGTGCGGCGTTGCCGAGTTATTAAGAAAAAACGTAAAAATTCTCTGTAGTGAGTCACCGTGTATATTTCTAAATATTTTTAAAACGTGCGCTTATTGACACTACATTTCACTCATATGAAAGTTTTTTTCCACTACCCTTCATAGGGCTGACACTGAACTTTATCGCACTAATAAGCAATCCTGTATAATCTTTTTTAGTGACACCACAGCTGCCGATGGGCCGATAAAATCAAATTTAATGCCATAAATTAATTCACTTTTAATAATCAAGTCGGTAATTTGAAAAGGCAACATTAAACTGAGAATAATTGATGCAGGCACCAATGGTTTTGAAAGGAAAGGTTATTTGTTGCTGCCTTGATTTAAATTTGATGTGGTGTAGCCATGCTAGTGTTCAGCATTCATCCATAGTTATATAATATCGGTTAACTCATTTAGCTGGAAACGCAGATCCATTTCAGCATTTTTTCCGTGTAATTAAATTACAATAAAAAAATACCCACTTGAACAATTTATTGTACCTACGTAAATTTGGCACATAACACTTCCCAACCAATCTATTTAAAAAAGTTTCCACCTATTATTTACTAATTTTAAGAAAATTTGTTCCATGGAATATATTAAAATAATATAATTAAATTAATTACATATGTACTACCTACTTGTATTAATAACACATTTTCTTACTACGTTTTTTACTACGTAACGTAAGTTTTTGACATTTTGTTGGAGTAAATTCCACTGTTGAAACCGAGATGCTAGACAACTTTCCCTTGGATAACTCCAGATCCTGTAAGTCATTCTCGGGTGGTTCTCCACGGAACACATCTAGATCTTGCGAAATTGATAGATGGGCTAGATCGCCCTCAGCATTATTATTTGGCTCTTCGTAAAAATCAAACACATATGCTTAGGGTGGCTTGGGAATAGGCAATTCATCACCCTGGAGACTCAGACGAATGGCAGATGGTAAATTAGGGTATTGTAGCACTTACCTTTTCTTCTTAGTAATACTCTGCTTAATAGGTAGTATTAGGTAGGCAAAAGTTGCAATACGTGATGTGATATTTAAGCTCTGTCTATAGATCATAGGTACAGCAAAACCCATCGAACGCCCTTAAACAACTACGTGGGTTATTTGCACAATTATAGCGACAACATAATATGTAGCATGTATATGATGTTTCTGTCTTGATATCCAGTTTTACAATCAAAATACAAATTGTGGTAGGTGTAACACTTCGTTTTTTATCAATAATAGTCACTTCTCCACAAGTATTATCAAAAAAAAGTTATCTGGTTTATTTATTACAATCTCGGCTTTTATTAAGTACCTGTATCAAGAAAACCAGACCCAACTTTTCTTTGCATAAAATATTATTATTCAGCATGGCATAGTTACTAAAAAGTAGCTGTTTTATATGGGATACATTTTGGCTGTAGATTAGACCAAACTCATCGTTTTAACTCAACCACCAAACGTTACATCGATCATCTAGGAGGAATTCATTGTTTTTTCTGACAAACATTTTTTAAAATAATTTTGATTCTGAATTAAATCCTGCTTTAGAAGATGGGTGTGTTCTATGGGGTACCAATAGAATATCTTCATATTCAATTTTAAAATGATGATGATAATAGTTAGAAAACAAAAATACTGGAAATAAATGAGGAAATTATGCCTTTTTTAATATTTATGTTGTGGTAAGAAGGAAAAAAAAGCTTCACTAGATATATATTATTCAGAATTCAATATTTCCTTGAATCGAAATTTTTCATAATTCTTTAAAAAATTTTCATTGGAAAATATTTATTTATATGTTAGGGAAATATAATTTTTTTTCTGCAGACAACATCTAAAGTTGTAATTTAGTGTCTTTAGACAACTTAGCATAGGGTCTTAAGGTAAGACTCTGAGATTTATTTCAATTTAGTTTGTCTTCAAACAAATGTGATAAAGTGACTTTCTACAACTGAACTCATATTGTTTTTGTCCGCAAATTTCAGTGGCAACTAAATTATACATTTCTGGTGATTTATTGTGGATTGTATAGATTCAATTTAGTCATTAACGTCAATCATCGTCCTTAATAGCAAACTACTTCATCATTTGGAACTCGACAGAAGTATTTTCAATTCCATAAGAAAAATACCGCCCTATTTGTTGTGAATTACAAACCTGCAACGGCAAATCCTTATTTGGAGGCAATTTGCATAGTTCCTTTATAGTCGCCAGTAAATATAACGTGCCCGCACGACTTCTTTTAAATAAACAAATAACTAACCGGTTAATTTATTAAAGCTTCATTTACCGGTTCACCGAAGCCCGACATTTAAAGATAGAAGGGCGTGTACGGTTCGAGATTCTGACAACTGACAAGGAATTACAGCGTACTCGCCGCCAGTTTAAAATAAATAGATAGCCATGACAAACGGCGAGGATCGTGACCAGAACACTTAGGCCTTTCTAATTTCTGCACCGGAATCAAATCTAGCACTGCTCCTTTGCTGTCTCTGTTTAAGCCAGTGGCACGGTTACACCCATTAATGATGTCTAACTTCTATTAGTAGTTATAGTTCTTAAATCACAACATTTAACATCTTCAAGTGGGACAGGAAGTTGACTTGCCCGTCTTATCTATAGCTGAGTTCGGCTTAGTCATCGCAGAGGTTTTGAGGTTTGTTGATTAACTTACAAACATAAAGCTACTAGATTATATTTCTCTTTCATCCAACTCAATCGTTCTTCCAAACTACCACAGCAAATCTAGCGCACTCGAGAATCTTTTTTAAAGTAAAACGGTTTCAAATTCCTCAGGCGACATTAGGCAAGAAAACGTACAGGCTTAGAGGTTTATCCGATCTATCTAACACAAAAGCCGAACCTTTTTCTATTTTCCAGTATAGTATATCAACCAGATTTGGAAGATGCCTATAGGGGGTCAACAACTGCAATTTTTGTAAATTATTTATTTCAAGTAAATTTTAAAATACAAACCTGAATAGTTATTAGACTTATTCAGTATTTGAGTAATTATTATTGACAGAAGTCTATTTGAAGTCCAACTATATTTCCTTCATTAATTGTTTCATGTTTTCGTGTTAGATCGTGAGATTGTTTAAAACTTGTGCTTTAACTGAAAAAGACAAATCTATTTCTCATAAATCAAATATAATCAAAAGGTTTCTTATAAATATATGAAAAATACTTTTCACTTTAAAGTTTTTTGCAGAGATTCAGATTGGAATCATTCACTGCATATTTTTCAATAAGTGTTTCGCCTATCACCCCCCCATGACCTTTCGTCATCTGGATATAATTAAAACTTAAGTTCCAATACTAACATTTCACTTTGTTCCAATTTTAACTTTTTTCTTCTTTTTGCATCTTAGAGTCCAGTGTTATTGATTGAGTGTGGAATATATTGAGATGAATTTCGTTTTTTTTTGTTAATCAAAACAATGTTACCACACTACATTAGGCGTTCATACATTTATTTTAATTAACGTGTATTATGTTTAACATTCTCAGTAGTATTGTATAAACTATAGTTCCAAATAATTGTACCAAAGGCTATGCTTGATGAAAATTGTACCTAATCTAGTTTTATCTAGGTATTATACTAGTTTCTAACCAACTATTTAATACCAACTATTTAATTTTAGATACCTAAAGATCTATTATGAAAAATTGTACATTTAATGTAAATGATCTAATTCTATTTTCAATGCCATTACCTACCTTCGTTTTTGGTTGCTTCAGAATGGAGCGTTTCTTAGCTGAATGCATTCTGCACCACCCGCATAATCACCATCGCATCGGATCCTTAACTACGCCTTTGCCTTCAGCGAGGAATCAGGACGAGACGGGCACGAACGTAAAGGCGATCGCGTGTTTCGCGAGCCAGGCGTGGTCTTGGGGCTCGCTCTCTTAAGGCGCTACCGGGCCAGCGAGGTCACCTCTTGTAACGTCAGGATTTATGATAAGTTGGCTGTGGATGTTGTACGCGGCCGTAAGTCTCTCGTTCGATCTGATAATCGCCAGCGCCTCAATAGAGGCACCAACTTCCGCGTTATGAGTGATCGGCGAACCGTACAGGGAATGGACACGGATATGGGCTGAAGTAAAACGGAATATGTCGAGATCTATTATGTATCTCGAATAGTCCAAGTGAAAGTGTTAGTTTTATGGAAGAGATGTCATTTTATTGAGCACACAATTGTTGGATAAAAATTATGCAACTAGATTAGGTTGGGATCCCGATTAACTATAAAAATATACACATAAAGTAAAGTCATGACTTCGAGAGATTGATAAAAATATAGTTAATATAGAAAACATTGCATACTGAATGCCAATCCACTAACAGGTACATGATATGGGAGTCTTGACGTAACTAGGATTTTGGAAAAGTTTCTTGATTATTCGGGTGTTTTCTGTTTGATACTTATATTGAAATTCATAACTCTAATGTTATCAATATCATTGCAAACTTGGATCATTGTTTTAGCAGAGGAAACAAAATATCAATTTTCATCCTTTTACAACTTAAACTTTTAATGATACGATTTACGTGGAAGACCTTTAGAAATGTACTTTGAGAAGTTGTGCCACTATTAGCAATTAAAAATTTACTAAGGGAAAGGGAACTTCAAGAGCAATTGAGACAATGATTGTTGGATATATATCTAGTGCTAAAAAAGAGTAGTATGTTCAAAAATAATGTTGATAATGTTCATTCGGCATACTCTTTTTACCATATGTTAGTTATACTAACGGTGGTCTGTTGAAATGCAAGGTTCTGTTGTTTTTTTTATTATTTATGGCTCATATACAGGGTGGTCCACCGGGAACCAACTCGATCTATATATGGAAAACTATTCATTGGAAAATTTTGAAAATTTTACAGTATACTAATATCGGTGGGGGCAACTCGCCTAAAATATTCTCAAGATGGTGGCACTTCCGGTTATACCGGAAGTAGGTGCCAACTTGCTTAATTTAAATGGAACACCACATATATTACCTCATTTTTAGATTCTACGTAAAATTCTAGGTAGATTTCATGTATCATGTCCTATACCTAAGTCTAAGCGTTTTTACATTATTTAAGTTTTTATGAGAGAAATGACGTTTGCAGGCCCGAAAGCAGTTATCCATTTTTCTTAAAAGGAAGCCTTTATTATTTAATTTGGGGTGGGTTCCTTGTTGGAAAGCCTATTTTAATAGAATTTTTATAATATTTCAATAACTATGAATACAGGGTGTTCAAAAAAATAGGTTAAAAAGAAAATTGGGAAAAGTACAAAAAATCAATTTTTTCAAATGAGAACCCCCAAATTTTATGGTTTTATCTTATTTAGCATTAAAAATAAGGGTAAGTTTGTGTATAGTTGTCTATCCCGAAAATTCTTAGTTTTCGAAATATTGCCCGTTTAATATTTTTATTTGGTAATTTTGCTTCGTATTTTAAGTTCAGTTACTCTTAGTTGGCTGTGACAGCGTTAAAACACAATCAAAATAAATGCTAAACAATGTATTAATCATGCCGGGGCGCTTAAATTATACACATGAAGATTATTTAAACTTATTTATTATTTATGGAGAATGTGATAAAGTTATATCAAGAACATGTGACACATTTGCCCTTCGATATCCACAAAAACAGAAACCATCACGATTTGCTGTTAAACAAATTATAGAAAATTTCAAGAACTTTGGATCCGTCAAGAAAATAGTGGAAAGAA
This sequence comes from Pogonocherus hispidulus, assembly GCA_963924545.1. Lineage (NCBI taxonomy): Eukaryota > Metazoa > Arthropoda > Insecta > Coleoptera > Cerambycidae > Pogonocherus > Pogonocherus hispidulus. The sequence goes on along the minus strand of OZ004696.1, from coordinate 14,490,049 downwards.
ATAAACCTCTCCTTAATAATGAGAATATTGAAATAGCTATTTTGGGATATTTCGCCGCTAATCCGACAATGTCTCTAAGACAAGCTGCGTTAGAGTCAGGATTATCCAAAACAACAATTCTTAGAATTTTACGCAAACATAAATTTAAACCATACGCATTTTCCATAGTCCAACATCTAAAAGAAACTGATTTTCCAAGGCGAGTGGCATTCTGTGAATTTATGATAACTTCTGGGCGCAAGGAAACAATTTTTTTCTGGACAATATACTAAGCTAAATTTACGAAAAATAGTGCCTTTAATCGTCATAATTCCCATTATTGGAGTGATTCAAATTTAAATGTATTTAGGGAGCAAAATTTTCAAGAATCTTGGTAGTTCAATGTTTATTGTGCGATAAGAAATGATAACGTCGTGGCACTACATTTTTATCAGGAAAATTTGAATGGTAAGTTAGATGATTTTCAATCATTCTAAATATAAAATGTGCTTATTAAATTATAGGTGAAGGCTATTTGAATATTCTCCAAAATTTGGAACAGACTATTTAGAAAATGTGCCGCTTGCTGTTCAAAGAAATTTGTTTTACCAGCATGATGGTGCACCTCCACATAGTGGCTATCTCATCGATAATTTTTTACAAAATGCTTTTGATGATCGATGGATAGCCAACAGTGGTCCTTTCCTTTGGCCACCCCGCTCTCCAGATCTCTCAGTGCTCGATTTTTTTATTTGGGGTACAATTAAAGATCGAGTGTATAAGACTCCCACAACAACGATGGAAGATTGTATGCAGCGAGTGAGAAATGAATTTAGAAATCTAAGTCCTGAGTTAATAAGAAAAGCGACCCATGAACAAGTGCTGCTCAGATGCGAGAAATGTCTGGAAAGTCAAGGACATCAATTTGAACATTTACTGAAAAAATATTTTTTTTTAAATTCAAAGTTCCCTATTTTTAGTGTTTTCCTTTTTAAATTAAGTACCTATGCAGTGTTATTTTTATGGATCCTGCCATAAAATTGTTTCCTTGCGCCCAAGTTATCATAAATTCACAGAATGCCACTCGTCTTTGAAAATCAGTATCTCTCAGATCTTGAACTATGGAAAATGCGTATGGATGGAATTTATGTTTTCGTAATATTCTATGAACTGTTGATTTGGCTAATCCTGACTCTAACGCAGCTTGTCTTAGAGACATTGTCGGATTAGCGGTGAAATATCCCAAAATAGCTATTTCAATATTCTCATTATTAAGGAGAGGTTTATTTCTTTCCACTATTTTCTTGACGGATCCAAAGTTCTTGAAATTTTCTATAATTTGTTTAACAGCAAATCGTGATGGTTTCTGTTTTTGTGGATAACGAAGGGTAAATGTGTCACATGTTCTTGATATAACTTTAGCACTAGTGATGGAAAATGCTCGAGCATTTATTTTTGGAGAACGCAAATTGAGCACAAACCAGAATAAACGAGAAAATACGAGCATAAACGAGCATAAACTAGAAATTCCCGAGAATTTATTATCAGCATAGCCGAATTAGGCTATTTAACGTTTTTTGTCAATGTTTCTAATTTTTCTCTTTTATTCTCAATATTCTCGTGAATATTTTGATTTTTTTCAATAATCTCAAGAATATTTCCAATCTTCTCAATGTTCTTGAGAAGATTACCAGTTTTCTCAATATTTTCTTTATTAAAGAAAAAACTATTTTATGTTAAATGGTTATAAAAAAGAGTAAATACAAATAAAGCTCGATACAAGAGGAAAAGTTTGTGATCGGTAGAAACAAAGTAAGTACCTTCACGGTAACATATCGGCAATCATCGTCTTTCCCATTTCCCGAGAATCACCTGTGATTCTCGGGAAATAAGTCACAAGTCGCAGTATTACCTCTTAGCGGCAATTTGGACAATGTGTCTCGATTGTGCTTGGAGAACATTCGCGAAGCTTCAAATAAATTTGCGCGCACTTTCCCGGCCGAGTATTTTGGAGCACATATTGAGCATTTTGCTGAGAATTTTCCAGCATATTCAAGGGAAAGTTCTCAATATGTGCTCCAAAATGCTCGGCCGGGAAAGTGCGCGCAAATTCATTTGAAGCTTCGCGAATGTTCTCCAAGCACATTCGAGAACGTTCCCTCATTTACAACACTATTTATCACATTCTCCATAAATAATAAATAAGTTTAAATAATCTTCATTTGTATAATTTAAGCGCCCCGACATGATTATTAATAATTTGCAAATGGCGAATGACAGCTTAATACATTGTTTAGCATTTATTTTGATTGTGTTTTAACGCTGCCACAGCCAACTAAGAGTAACTGAACTTAAAATACGAAGCAAAATTACCAAATAAAAATATTAAACGGGCAATATTTCGAAAACTAAGAATTTTCGGGATAGACAACTGTACACAAACTTAGGTACCCTTATTTTAAATGCTAAATAGGATAAAACCATAAAATTTGGGGTTCCCATTTGAAAAAAATGGATTTTTTGCAGTTTTCCCAATTTTCATTTTACCCTATTTTTTTGAACACCCTGTATTCATAGTTATTGAAATATTATAAAAATTCTGTTAAAATAGGCTCTTTCCAACAAGGAACCCACCCCAAATTAAATAATAAAGGCTTCCTTTTAAGAAAAATGGATAACTGCTTTCGGGCCTGCAACGTTATTTCTCTCATAAAAACTTAAATAATCTAAAATCGCTTAGACTTAGGTATAGGACATGATACATGAAATCTACCTAGAATTTTACGTAGAATCTAAAAATGAGGTAATATATAGGGTGTTCCATTTAAAATAAGCAAGTTGGCACCTACTTCCGGTATAACCGGAAGTGCCACCATCTTGAGAATATTTTAGGCGAGTTGCCCCCACCGACAATAGTATACTGTCAAATTTTCAAAATTTTCCTATGAATAGTTTTCCATATATAGATGGAGTTGGTTCCCGTGGACCACCCTGTATAATAAAATAAATAAATCAGCTAACTTCTTAATTTATATTTATGTTACGGATGCTCGACTACAGGGTTAATCTTTGAAATAAGAAAGAGATCTAGAACATCTAGAAGAGAAGAGGAGATCTAGAAGAGAAATAAAAAATAATCTAAGAAATAAGATTTTAAAAATAGAAGACCAGAAGATAGTATTTTTCCTAAATTAAGTCTTTTCCAAAAAAACTTCTCTTCCTGAAGATGCATGCGATTAGTGTTCCTAGTATAATCATATAATAATAGATAATATGACAAATTTGGCCCATGAAGTTAATCCAGGGTATCTTTTTTGGGATACTGTAATTTATGATGAACATAATTATGATATTGATTGATATTGATATTGAAGTTGGTAAAATCATTATAAATATAAATATTCTAATTTCGACGCAATGTATTTTTTAAAATTTGCTTGGGAAATAATAGGGATCAGCTTTGTCTTTATTGCACTTAATAATAAACTCGAAACAAGAATCAAAGCAATGCACATCATAAAGGATTCACAACGTTATTTCCCAGAAATATAAAAAATATATACAATTTTGATGTACCTTAGCACAGCTGACACTAGTGTGATTTAGTGTGATAACATAATTACAAGGAAACAAATATTTTTGACCCTTTGTCATATAACTAATTTTATATCTGATGACGTGCACTGCTTGGATTCTTGTTTCGAGTATAATAATGAATCACTTGTTCAGTTCATTCGCCCTATACCGTTGGTTTCTCTATGTTTGATGACATTTTTAATGAGGTTAAGTAGGTAAGTAGTAATATATTTCATCTGATCATCTGATGCGATTGATTCGTTGTTAATTTGCCTTCGTTGGGTGACATGATGGTAAATGAATGGGATTAATTATAGTGTTACGAACTACACTTTATAGCGGAAATGAATGTCGAACTATTCGCAGAGAGATTCATCAGATATACCAGTACGAGTTATACATGTTGGCGACAATGCAGGGTGGTATATATAATCTCCATGACAAGCTTTGACAGATGAAACTTGATACGATGTTATACGAATATCGATTCCATTTCATTTTGGTGTTTGGTAAAAAATGACTTGCTGCTTGTCAGGAATTATTACAAATGATTCATCACCATAGTCCTCTTTAGGGAACTATCGATGCAAGGTTTGCATTCTAAAAATTATTGTTATTAGGTACTTACAAAGTTTATTATGTTCGTACAGTTTATGAATCAACAAAAACCACTCATTAATTTATCACCTATCAGCCCCAAGTCTCCCATCGTGCACCATGGTGGTTGCATGTCGGTAGCTATGGTGGTGTGGGAGGTAGGGGTTGAAAACGGTCGACTTCGAAAAAGCCTAGCGAAGCGGGTTGTCCCCAGCTCGTACGTATATATTTAAAATACGAAATTTCATAATATCCATTGAGGCATTCTTAATAAGTTGGTTTGATTTTATTAAATGGAATAACATACAACAAATAAAAACGTTATTTGCCGGGAACTATAGGTTTTCGAGATAAAATATATCTCAAATTTATAGAGTAATTAAAAGCGTTGCCTTCACATTTGTTTCACTTTCACTTATATTTCTAAAAGCCATTATAGGTATATTAGGTTACTTTTTATTCATTACTTATCCATACAAATATGAGTCATGATATGACTCAAAGAACATTTCAGTATCTTGTTATATTTTAACACATTGATATAAATTAGAATAATGTTCTGTTATTCCGGACAGTATAGCTTTGAGTGAAATTAGGCGAAAAGTAATACAAAATGTTTAAAGGTTTTGGAAAATGGTTGTATATCATATTGGACTTACTACATAGATCTCGGAACCCTTTTGTTGATTTTAGAAAAATGTAGATACGAGTACAAGAATAGCTGTGTATCTCCATTGTGAATATAAAACTATGTATAGTCTTTCTAGTTTGGCATGGACTAAAATAGTTATTATTTCCCTCGTTATATTTCCTTGTTTTCTTGGCTTTCGGCAAAACGAAACTTTCATTTATAAGCTTTCAAATCAGTTTTATTTTTACTGCTTCGGGCCTCTACCTATGCTAAATAAAATTAATTTTTTCTCTATCTACCGTTAATAATTTTTCGCATTTCCACCAGTTACTGCATACTTATATCGTGGTCTTCGCTGCGTCCATCGATTTTATCGTATCTGCCTTTAAGTCTTTGTTGCATTATGCACTGATATTTAAATATACTGGAGGTGTATGTATAATGTTCTGCTATGCTTTGTAAATTCTTCAAGTTTGTGGTATATGCGGATATGAAAACAGTGGGAATAAATAAGTAGCAAAATTATTTACTTCATTTTTATACAGAAGAAGAAATAGTTGAAATTGATTTCTTACAAAAATATTTTTACTTTATAATAAATATCATATATTTCCAATACAGTTTCTGGTTTAATTTTAATAAGGACATTGTTTTATTCGGTCAATTAGTTTCTATGCACATTTAAAACAAAAAAATTGTTAAACATTTAAAATATAATTTCTAATCCTGTCAATGAAATTATGGTTCCTGATGTACCACACCATGACTTTTGCATCAGTTAATAAACGTACAACTTTTTGACATTTTTTGTCAGTTCTATTCGTGGTAGGCGCGCGTTTCACTATTTTATATCATCAAACAGGGTTTTCTGAAATTATAAATTATTTACCAGATTACGGTTGAGAAGGGGGAGCGTATGGGGCTTAAACTGGAACAGTCTAATAACTTCGCAGTCTAATAACTTCGCAGTGAGTTGCAGACTTCAAAGCAGACGAGATTATTTCTTATCGACAACAAAACATGATAACGAAGTAAAGTTGAACCACTAACACGCCGCATGTCTGAATGTATAAACTTTATATGAAACCCCAAAAGGTCTGCCAAGCTCGAAGACACAGTATTAAATATGACAACGAAGGCTTAATATTTCTTGTCTGTGGCATAGTTCAAATTACTTGCAGGTGAAATAAATTACATAAAATTAAATACAGTAGTATTAGCAGGTAAGCTTAATAAGTAATTTGCAATATTAGCAAGACTGAATACAACATTTTCTTTGAATTATTTGGTTTCAGAAGAATACATTTATTTAATGTGAGCCTATTTCCGCGACCTATGGCAAATCAGCGCTGCCAGAAAACGAAACCTGCAAATTTTGCATAATCTTCACTTTGATGTTGTTGGAAAGTGGCGCGGTTACCCGCAGCACTCAGGCCTTTCGACCCATTGTGTTGTTCAACACCGGTTCTAGTGGAAGCTCTCTAATGTCCTGGGGCAGGAGAAATGTTGCACCCAGATGTTTGTGTCTTCTGACCATGAGGCAGACACAGCGACAGAGGATGTGAATGAAGTCCTCGTCGTCGTGCTCGCAAAACCTGTACCTTCTAGTGTCACTAAGGCCGATAGTGTTAAGGTGCTTGTTGGCCTGTGCTGATGCTGATTAGAATATCTCCTTTGGAGATTTTTCTGAACACATTCAGAGATAGCAAAAACTTCCGCCTGAAAGACCGTGGCATACTTTCCCAAGGAGAGGGTTTAAGTCTGGCCCTTGGGCGCACGCTTCGGACTCCCACCCCTGAGCCCTGGTTTGTCTTGGACCCATCCGTAAAACAGATGAGCCCATTCTTGAGCATCAGGATTTTCGAGCTAGGCGTCCCTGTCCGGCATCTCTACTGTGAACGGTTTTTAATCTTCACTTTACCTATATTACGTACTAAGTAGTATTTGACTTGCCCATCATTCAGACAAGGAATCTCCGTTTTACATCCAATTCTAGGGATGGTACTGATACCTCGAAGATTTGTATAGCTTTTCTGAATTCTCTTACGAAGAAGTCAGTAGCAAACGGCCACTCATACGGGTTTCCCCTACATGGCCACACATTCAAGTAGTAACTGCAATCAGCTTTATTTAACTTCGGTTATATGATCGCTATAGTCTAGCGTTTACCTAAAAATTAGGCTTAGGTACGTGACACCTTTCTTGTATGATGGTAAACAAATTAGTTCCTGTAATCTTTTTAAATGAATGTTTGTATAAGAAAATTTGGAAACTTTTTCATCGATCAACAACAGATAGCTTCAGATTTTCTAATGTCTTAGTCTTATGTGGATCTATATTGTTAATTTTTTCATAAAAGTTCATTATAGTGAATCTATAGGTAGGTTGTCTATTTTTCTTTAGATACATTTGGATATGGTTTGAATCATGTTCATTTTTTTATTTTGGCCATCTTCTTCTTTTCAAGTACTCAATTTAATAAATAGACTACGTTTATTTCGTCAATATCAAGCGCGACTGAAAGTAAAGCCGCTTGAAACCAAATCTTGTTGTTTTTTTTGAAAAAAACATTGATCTCATTTAGATGTTCCAAGAAATATATAGAAAACACTCTATATACTAGTATTTCGGCTTGTTAGGCCTTTTTCAATAGAGTAAACGTCTATTACTAAATAATTCCAAGTGCGTTTTCGTTATTTATTTGTTTACGAGCCTACCTCTGGCCATCTGGTGAAGCCCGAGTTTTTAATATCGCTTCTAAGAAGGGCGAGAGTGTAAAGTCTATCTGATCATTGGTAGTACACGGATTTATAATTAAAGATTTTTTAATTTCTAATTGCTCTAACAGATCTAAGCGCTTTCCTTTCTTTTCCCGATGCAGTACCTTTACATTTTTCTGATCTATAAAATGATTGTTTTCTATACAATGCGTCGCTAATCCTGAATTTTTTGCGTTATTTAATATGGATTTTTTATGTTCTTTTACTCTCGTTTCGATACTTCTGCCAGTCTGACCCACATACACGGCATTACAATCCGCGCAGTTAATTTGGTATACACCCGATTGTTTTAATTTATTAACCCTTTCTTTATTGTTTATCAAAATTCTCCCAATAGTACGCTTGTTGACACTAATCGTTTTACACCCGTTTCGTTCTATTCTGTCAGCTATTTTTTCGCTATAACCTGGGACGTGATTAATATAACTATAGGTGCCTTCTTTTTCCCGAATATTGTAAAACTCCCGACGAATTAATTTCCTCCTTTTGTTTTTTAGCATGCTATCTATTAGTTTTTCTTTATATCCGTTGTTTCTTGCAATTTGTTTGATTGTACTTAATTCTTTTTCAAAATCTGCTTTTTCCAGCGGAAACATTAAAAGCCTATGAATTAAACTTTGGAAAACCGACTTTTTTATTTGCCAGGACTGCTGCGAACTTGCTGGTATGATTGCGACGGAAGTTGTTGGTTTTCTATAAACCGAGAATTTTAATTTATTTTCTACCTTTCTTATTGTTATATCCAAATAGTTTAATTGATTGTTTTTCTCCTTTTTCATTGTAAACTGAATATTATCGTTAAGCGAATTTAAAAAATTGAGAAAGCCGCTTAAATTTCTTTCAGTACCAGTCCAAATACAAAAAATGTCATCTACATAGCGGGCCCAAAAGTGTACATGTGATTTTAAATTATTGTCACTGTTGAACAGTGTGTTTTCGAAATGGTTCATAAAAATTTCGGCTAGCAAAGGAGAAATAGGACTACCCATGGGTAACCCGTTTTTTGTTTGTAATATTTTCCATTGAAATAAAAATAATTTTGTTTAATGCATACCTTTATTACACTTATTAATTCATATTTTTCTGTGCTGTTTAATTTTGACTGATTTATTAAATTGCATAGTACTGACGTGAGAAAGAATTAAGTACAATCAAACAAATTGCAAGAAACAACGGATATAAAGAAAAACTAATAGATAGCATGCTAAAAAACAAACGGAGGAAATTAATTCGTCGGGAGTTTTACAATATTCGGGAAAAAGAAGGCACCTATAGTTATATTAATCACGTCCCAGGTTATAGCGAAAAAATAGCTCACAGAATAGAACGAAACGGGTGTAAAACGATTAGTGTCAACAAGCGTACTATTGGGAGAATTTTGATAAACAATAAAGAAAGGGTTAATAAATTAAAACAATCGGGTGTATACCAAATTAACTGCGCGGATTGTAATGCCGTGTATGTGGGTCAAACTGGCAGAAGTATCGAAACGAGAGTAAAAGAACATAAAAAATCCATATTAAATAACGCAAAAAATTCAGGATTAGCGACGCATTGTATAGAAAACAATCATTTTATAGATCAGAAAAATGTAAAGGTACTGCATCGGGAAAAGAAAGGAAAGCGCTTAGATCTGTTAGAGCAATTAGAAATTAAAAAATCTTTAATTATAAATCCGTGTACTACCAATGATCAGATAGACTTTACACTCTCGCTCCTCTTAGAAACGATATTAAAAACTCGGGCTTCACCAGATGGCCAGAGGTAGGCTCGTAAACAAATAAATAACGAAAACGCACTTGGAATTATTTAGTAATAGACGTTTACTCTATTGAAAAAGGCCTAACAAGCCGAAATACTAGTATATAGAGTGTTTTCTATATATTTCTTGGAACATCTAAATGAGATCAATGTTTTTTTCAAAACAATTATTTTCACGATGTTTCATAAAGAACCATCCGCTTCGAGTATCCACTTTACCAATTCTTGTTGTTGTTGTTGTTGTTGTTGTTGGTAGGCGGCGCGGTTACCCGCAACACTCAGGTCTTTCGACCCATGGTGCCTGCCGCTAGTCGGGAGCTATTGGAAGAGACCCGTGCTATGCGGATAGGCCAACACCCGTTCCAAAGGAAGCTCTCTAATATCCTGGGGCAGGAGAAATGCTGCACCCAGATGTTTGTGTCTCTTGACCATAAGGCAGGCACAGCGACAGAGGATGTGAATGGAGTCCTCGTCATCGTGCCCGCAAAACCTGCACCTTCGAAACCAAATCTTAGTCCTGAGTATTTATCTCGTAGAAATAAAAATGAACTCAATCACCTGTTCAATCCTTCTTCAATCCGTAAATATTATTGTGCTTGGGTCTTGAAAGCATTATATGATTAAATCCAATCCTGTTTATATCACAATCTAAAGCAGCTTGGACTATGCCAATCCTATAATATTTTAGGATTGACTTGAACGTTCTAAGCCGCTTGAAATCTCAATTCTCGCGTTTAAGTCATCATTTTCAGTCTTTTCCTTTCAAGCCGCTTGGCTTCAAACCGACTTAAAAGTGCTGAAATAAACGTAGTCATAGGCACACCTTCAAGCCTTCAAATCCTAGAAGATTCTAAGAAAACACTAGCAAATAAATTGGTACCGAACAAAAAAGATTTGCAATTTGGAGGATTCCCGCTTTTCTAAACAAGGTTATAAAGCCCTCGATGTTTTGGTACCTTTCAAACTTGCTATTTATTTCTTTGAACACGGTCCGTATCCGGTTATGCCATTTCGAACCGATTATTGACTGAGAACAAAATTAAATCGAATAAAAAGTGGAGGGCCGGGGGGAATTCTGTCTAATTTATAAGTCGGGGCCGTAATCTTTAGCGCTTCCTGGCCGGGAGCCAGTTACGGCTGTTGATAGCCGGCAGTGATATGGTCCTTTCCAGTCGAATGAACGCGCCTCGCAAGCACACGCAGCTTTTCAAGATCCCAGAGGTGGCAGATTCAGGGCGGGCAATGGGAAGAACACCCAAAGAGGGCGGTGAATTTTTTGTGCACTCTGCTCACCTTCTTATATCAGATAACATGAAAGCTAAGCAATATAATCGGTGAGGCACTGGAATATTAAATATTCCAGTGCTTCACCGATTATAATAAAATAAATAAGACAATAAATAAATCAGACAATAAAAATAAAGACGATAAGCTAAAATTTTTAGCTTATTGTCTTTATTTCAGAGACAAAGCAGACAGACAGAAAAGACCCATTTTCATATAATATAAAAAGAGAGAAAGAATACTTATCGTATTTGAAAAAAAATGCGTATCTCCTTATTGGCGATAGGTTTTTACCGTGAAAATATCCTTGCCGTTTTTTTTGTGTTGGGAAAGTCGAAACCTGCTATCTTATAAGGTGTTTGTTTACTGAAAATAGTATCAAAACTTCGTGAATATATCAACAATTTAATTAATTCAATGCGAGTTGTGATCAGTGGAGATTTTGTTGTGCCAAAAACATTTGGCGGTGAATCATCAAATTTTATTTTGCGAGGACGGTTTGAAATACCATGCACGGTCAAAAATTGTCAATTGCTTTAATTGAAAAATGTGAACAATATAGAAAAATTAAAACTAACTTACCTAAAATAACCAATAATTTCAGTCATTGGGGCAAACTAGCATGTCTTCATCAACCCATACCTGCAACAAATTATGGAGGATCATTAAAATGTAGTATAAACTTCTAATTCACTGTAAAAACCGATTTGTTAGACCAGGATCTGTACATTGTAATGGTTATAGTAATAAATATTCGTGTAAGATATACTTTCTGATTGTATAAGAAATTTAACAACTAGTAAAATTAACAGAAGTGATTTGAACTAGGACTTAGCCATGTTATGTATCATGTTTACTATTTTTAACGGGACTGTTCAAATTATTGTCTAATTAAAATATTTTTTCTGAAAAATATTGCTTTCTGATTGGTTATACATTTTAACAGATCTGTTCAAAATAACGTCATACAGATATTTTGTCGGTTTAATGTTACTTTTACGGCGCCACTGATTATCCACCTTCTAGCAACTATCGCGGCCTTCTCTAACTTATACATACACACAAAGTCTGCATAACAATTACATTCGTGCACCTACCCTGAACGGTAATTTCGACCAAACTTTAACTACATATATTTACATTACCCGTGAAATGGCCTCCATTTTCCTCTAACATTATTATATATATTAAACCAGAATAAAACGGTTGGAAATTATGCGATCGGTTTAGCATCGAAACAGATTAATGTTTTCATCGAACTTATTCCGTTAGGGAAATTACTGTCGTTGAATGGCCGCCACCGGCAGTGGAATATTTCGGTTTTTTATTTCGTAGTACGTAAAGAATAAACCAGCGGCTTCTTTAGTTAAACTGAAAGAAAATATTAGTAATTATACAGTACGTCCCTGAAGTAAGCCCCCCATTATAACTTTTGGACGAATTGAAGAAATTACAGTGCAATAAACCTTGCCATTAATACCTTCATTTACAAAACTGTAATATACAGGGTGTCCCATCGAAAAGTATCACATTTCGTCACTTTATATCTCGAAAACTAAAAGAGATATCGGGATGCGGTTTGGACAGAACGACTTAGGATTTTTGGAAGTTTTTTTGGCATTGTTGCCAAATCTCCAAATATATTAGTAAATTTTTTATGGAATACGCTCCTCTGTGCAGTAAAATTACTTGCTTATATTAAATAGAACACCCTGTGTATTTTGCCATAATGAAAAAGCCTAATCACTCTACTTTTCAAAAAGGTATGCATTGTTTACATTATCTTGAGAATTGGAGCCACAAAATTAAATTTGTTAGAAGTACCTACTCTTATTTGGGTTATTACGAATGAAAAAATACCTCCTTCTTTATAAAGTTATTTTAAAGTTTTTGTATACTTATTTTAAATAAAATACCCTATATATTTTATCATTTTAAAATCTCTGATCAAACTTGATGTGGAACTTGACTGCATTTGCTTTTTAAATGAAAAAAGATAGGAAGAAGAGAATAATTCTTTAATAATCGGTAGGAACGAGTTTTGTTAACAATAACAACGAAGTAATATGACAATGACAATGACAGTAATAAAAATAACAGATAAAATAATCAAAATAACTGTATAAATAAAAACTACTTGAATAAGTTAGAAAACAATTTGTTTTAACTGTCCACCATTTACTTCATTTATACATTTGTGCATCCTTAGTAGTAAATGATCAAAAGTGTGTGATCCTTCTAATGTGAACATTTTTTTATCTATACTTCAAATATTTGACACAACTGACAATACAGTTTATTATTGTACTTTTGTTTTTCATGGCTACTGTGAAAACGAAGACCAGCTTCACAAACTGTTCAAGTAAGAGGTGCCCCCATTAAACTGAATTTTGTGGCTCCAATTCTCAAGATAATATAAACAATGTATACCTTTTTGAGAAGTAAAGTAATTAGGCTTTCTGATTATGGAAAAATATACAGGGTGTTCCACTTAATATAAGCAAGTAATTTTACTCCAAAGCGGAGAGTATTCAATAAAAAATTTATCAATATATTTGGAGATTTGGCAACAGTGCCAAAATAAACTTACAAAAATCTTAAGTCGTTCTGTCCAAACCGCATCCCGATATCTCTTTTAGTTTTCGAGATATAAGGCGGCGAAATGTGATACTTTTCGATGGGACACCCCATATTACCAAAAGAAATATACAGTGAGGACATAAAGTGCCCCCCCCCCCCTTTTGAATCACTGGGTAGATTGTGATGAAATTTGGAACGATAATATATGGCTAAATTCTGCATTTTTTGACACATCAATGATAGCTTTGAATGTCAAAGTGACAGCTGGGCGCGCAATAGGAACATTTTTTTAAATGGAAATGGGGATCGAGTAATAACTCATTTTGAAGCTATTTTTATGCTCAAAACATCCCCCAATTTTGAGAACATTTGGTTCACTAATTTCCAAATAAACACCAGTAATATCAGTTTACAACATAATCTTTTTACCAAATAATCTTTATAATAGAACTTACCCATGGAACATTTATTTGTCAGGAGGTTCATGGTGGTAATTTCAACATCTTTTGAAGTAACACGTGTTTTCTAAATTTATTTCTGCCTCTACGTTTAATTTAAATTATGTAATAATTTTTTTAATTTAGGTTAGGGATGGTTTATTGTTATTTGTTTACTTTTAATTTTTGTTTTGCTTTGAATAATTTACATTAATTTGTAATATGTTTGTAAAAAAATTATATAACAGAAATCGATATTACTGGTTTTTATTTGGAAATTACTGAACCAAATGTTCTCAAAATTGGGGGATGTTTTGATCATAAAAATAGCTTCAAAATGAGTTATTACTCATTTCATAAAATAAAAATTCATAAATAAAATTTCCTATTGCGCGCCCAGCTGTCACTTTGACATTCAGAGCTGTTATTGATGTGTCAAAAAATGCAGAATTTAGTCATATATTATCGTTCCAAATTTCATCACAATCTACCCAGTGGTTAAAAAATTAGAGGGGGGGATGGACTTTATGTCCTCACTGTATATAAAATCAAAATAATACTATAAACTGTTTATAGTGTAACGAAATATACATATTGTCCAGTTTCCTTAAGAAATAAAAGCGATTCTCCAATATACTTGTTGTCTTCTTCCTTACTGTCATCGTTTGATGATGATGACAGTAAGCAGTCCTTACTGTCTTCGTTTGCCATACAAGATCTGATTTTCTGATTGGGATATTATATCTTCCAACACGTATTCTGACCCGCTAATCTGAAACGGTTCTGTTTCCATTTCCTGTTTCAGTCCAAATTTTAGCAATCACACATAATTGCAGCTGACAACACACGCACACACAATTGAGACACTGTTACAAACTGTACTAACTCACAACTTAGCTCTACACATGCGCAGTTGTTCCAATCAGCTCGGGCAAAGGGGAAAGCCATACCTAGCCACGATACACTAATATACGATTCACTATTAGTGTATCGTGTTCCTAGTTTGTTTCCATGCACATACATGCATGAGCTTGCAGGACTGTTTGCACGCTTTCGTACATTATCGGTCGATTATCATTATTATCAAGTATCAAGTAGCTTGAAATTCCTAGACGTCAAGTCAAGTACCTAGTAACGATAGAAAATCAAGCCAAGTTAAGTATTGAATTTTTAAAATACTTGATTATCAAGTTAAGTCAAATAATCTAGGAAAAATCCAAGCTACTTGACTTATGAATCTCTAATATTTTGTTTCCACGGCCAACTATAAAACGTACATTATTTCTCCTCATTTTCTAAATTTTAATATGGCATATAATACATAGCTGTAAAGATAATAAAGCGCTTCATCTGATGACATCAATATGGCGTCCATAAGAAATAAAAAAGTTAACTATCGCATCTCAAAATTTACAGTGCTGAGAGAAAATCTAACGAAGAATTTTTGGACTCGCCATTATCAATAATGTATAAGTTTCAAATTTGAAGTGTTTCTGTCTCTATAAGTGGAGATATTTGGCATTTTGTAAATCGTCAGATTTCGTTTTTTCCCCGATAACTCATGGACGGGTCGATATATGATAGATAACGTACCGCCATTTGATTCAGAATAAAAAAAACATAAAACACACCACAGAAATGGACAGAAATTGATTGATTGATTGATTGATTTAGAAGTGTGCAACTTTTTTCTAATTTAAGTCACTCTGTCTGAAGTTCTTACCTTTCTGAGATCCCAATTCTGGCCAAAATTAAATGTAACGCCCTATAACAAGTCATTATAAGTAAAACTGGATAATAATATATAATATAGCTCAGGATTTTAGCAACAGTAAATATAATTGAAAGGAATGACCAAATGCAGCAATCCTAAACTGAATATGGTTTAAAAAATCGTTATTCATCTAAATTGATTTTTTATGGAACTGTACATATAAGAAGTTTATTCAAGTATCTGAAATTCATAAAATCTTATTTTGTTGACTACCATCTTTTAGAAAGTCCGTTGAGCAATATGCATATAGATAGTGCATTAATTCGTTGTCATATTTAGTAGTGTGTTTTCAACTTCTTTCAGGATTTTAAAATGGTTGCGAATACTGTGAATAAAAGTTTGCCCATTGAGGAGATCCTCAGTAACTTACAGAATGTTACATCCGTGCATTTGTCCTATTTTCAATTTGGTGCGCTTTGATGTTCCTCTGATTCAGTATAAATTATACTTGCAGTAGAAACCAGCTCACAAAACTTACGTAGCTGCCGATTATGAAAGAGATTTAAATTTAGCGGAGAAGTTTATGCAAGTTTCTTGGTGGAGATAAAATAGAGATACGCAGGGCAAATTGTTGAAGGACTATACTGAAATTATAAGATTTTATCTTATTTTGAATAGATATCAATAAATGCAATATTGCTTCCATATATATTTTTTACACAAGCTCTAAGCCTGGTACAATTAAAATTATTGTATGTAAACCACTTACTAGTAAATAGCATAAACGACCCTTTTGGTGTAACATGGAAAGTTTCAAACTTTCATATGCCAAAACTAGTTGGAACTACTTGTATTAACTTGATGTGGGATCTCATAACGGCACCATTAAGGTCCTTGTAGTGCTGATAACTATGTAAGGAACTCAATGTAATGGCAATTTCGGTGATCCGAGAATATGTTATGTCTAATGGAATTTTTAAGTATTGGGATATCCAAATTATAAAATTGTATAACTGGCATTATGTTTATATTTCCATTTGTAAACTATTACCGAAACATTAACAGTAAGTATTAATGATCAGCCTAATTTGAGAAGATATCGAAAATGAAGAGCACTTCCTTAAGGCAACTTTTTGTCTTTGACTGGCCGAGATATTCTGTAATAAATGAGCCTGTTAATGTTTTATTTTGAAGTTATGGTTTCATGTTGTAATGATGTAGTTAAGTAATTTCATTGTGGTATAAAAATTGCAGGCCCGTTAAAAAAAAAATAGGTTGATGATGGTTAAAAATCTGTATATCTTGGCCTATACAGAGCAGAAAGTTGTCATAAGGAAGTTGCTCTTTGTTTTTCAATATATTCTCAAATAAGTTACAAAAACCTGGAAAATTAAGGTCAAGCAGTAACCTTATTATGGATTCCCTGTTACTACGCATGCTTAGATGTTCAAATAAGGGAAAACTAAATACTGCTTAACCTTAATAGGGCTTTCAATAACTCTCTATTAGCTCAAGAAAAAATTTCTGAAATTTAAAAATCTATTTCAGTTACATGACCTACTGGAAAAAATATCCACTTCTGAGATATACAATAACTTTACATTCCTTTATCTTTCATCTGGGTATATTGGACGGTTATAGTTTTATTTGTATCTACAGGGATCAGGGAATGTTTTCAAACCATCAGCAACATTTGCCCAAGTCTTTCGCTCGTCTCTTAACCTCAGAGGCCGCGATGAACTCGGCTGGTCGTGTAATTCTGACGGTTTGAAAATTGTTACGGCTGTTGTGGGAGCACAAGTATGAAGAGTATTTTTTGGGCAATAGATTAAAGAAAAACTCTGAAAGAAATTTTAAACGCTACAGATGTATATGTAATTGTATATCTGGTACACATTTATGAGTATAATAAAACCTGAGACCTAACATACATCTCGTGAAAGGCAAAGAATTGATTGCGGTCGAGTGCAAAGTACTGCAATAATTATTAGTAATTAAGCTCCGTTTCCCTGAAACTAGCCATTAAAATTGTTTTATTGCCTGAGCCGTCCTGATTCTAATCTAATTACGCAAGTCGCGGAAAAACATAAAATCCATGCAAAAATCGTAAAATTTCTTATAGCCAATAAAACGAAAAATCAGCATATAAAATTGTAATTTATCTGTACACTCTGCAGTGATTGCGAAGTACCTACATGTAAGTTTGTGCTTACGTTTGCCATAATATCATCTTACAACATTTATTAGTTTGTAATATTAGACAACTTGCACTATTGGAACATAATAAGAACGACTCTATTTTTATTGTAAGTTTTTCTTGGGTAAGCCGCCAACTTACGATTCGATCGATTTTTTTTTTATTTCTGTCTAAATCTGAAATTAGTGTCAAACGATAGCTTATGAAAAGTTAAGATAGGAATGTGCAAACCGTTTTGCTTGATCTCAAACCGTTTAGATTTTACCGGGTGTCAAAGTTGAAAAATGTCAATATTCACCTGTCAATATTTCAAAAACAGTTGAAGATAGGTAGGTATAGGACATGGTACATGACTGGGACTCACTGTATACCTAAGTAGGTAAGTAGGTATACTATAGGCGTTCTGGGCCAAAAACTCCACGTAAAAGCCCATAAACCAAAAACGTGGTCAAATTTGTTCCCAGATGTGGGTATGTCCGATATATTTTGTGGGTACGCATGACATTTAGCCTCGTTATCCTTACACGTTATCCTCGTTATCCTTACATGTTATCCTTGTTATCCTTACACGTTATCCTTGTTATCCTTGCTCACATATATGTCATGCGTACCCACAAAATATATCGGACATACTTACATCTGGGAACAAATTTGACCACGTTTTTGGCTTATAGGCTTTTACATAGAGTTTTGGCCCAGAACGCCTATAGTAAACCTACTTAGGTATACGTGAATATGAATTCTATCCAATTTTATAAAAATATACGGTTTGTTTAATTTATTGGTAAATTTATTTTTACTAAGAGTTGCACAAACATTTTTTAAATTTTAGCCAACATGTATGAACTTCAGACAGAAATTGGCATGTGTTAGTTTTTAAATAGACGTCATATATTTAGAAACATCTAATCATCTCTAATTTATGGAATGTTTTAATGTTAAATGTTTAAAAGCATAATACATCCTCACTAATATCAACCGAATCTAAGTCCGTTTTAATCGTCGAGCAGTGTACCAGCCATTTCGGTTGTTTTCACTAAGCTGCTTTACTGCTTGACAGTGATTTATGTAAGAAATGTTACCAATTAAATACAACATTAATATTACAGGTTATTAATGTTAGCAGAGACAAGTGATACGAATTTTTATGTGATACATATTTAAATTGCTCGGCGTCAAATGGAAAGCCATTTGAAACCTAATAAATGGTATACGCAGGTAATAGATTGACCGGTCAGTAGCTTTCTTCCGTGAAAGGTAGATTGAATTTCTTGATTGCATTAATAACCCAAAGTAAATATAAATACAATGTTTTAAGTCCTTGTAATAGCCTGACACATGTCTAGCAAGTTGTTATTTGCGTAATGCTGGTACCTCATTTCCATTTTAATGGATTTGTTCAATTTATAGTAAACTAACTCTTTATACGCTCTGATTGTATCGATATATCTTTCTTTGTACAGAAATTAAGCCAAAAAGTTAAGTAAGAGATAAATTATTAATGAAATTATCAAATATTATGATTTAATAAAGTTTTAATTTTCCTTGTTACCTATAACCTAGGTACGCAAAGGAATAACTTTATTGTTTTTAAGATATGTCGAAAACATCTACTTTGCGTACTATATGCACCCCCCAATATTGAATTACAACGGCGTACCTTGATATAACCTCAACCTATTGTATTTAATACATTTTTCTTTTTAATAGTGTTATCTACATAATTATTTTTTGATAATTTGTTTCAAATTTTTCGCTGACAAAACTGAAATTGTAGCAATCCTCCTTTTAAAGATATAAACAGTTAAATAAGCCAATAAATAATATTAAAAATATATCAATATGTTAAGAAACTTATTAAAGAGTTTAATAGAGACTTGTTAGTCGTACATATTTGTAAATATTTTAGATGGTTAAAAGTGCGTATGTATCAACACGAGGTAAGATATAGATAGAAAAAAGAATGAATATATTTATTATTAACAGAATATTAGGGTTATATCAAAAAGTTTCTGTCAAAAAACTTCAAAGATACTATCTACAAAATCTGTAGATAGTATCATCCATATTGACTTATATATCGCCCCTCTTCCTAGGTGATCGAAAAAAATGAATATATGTTTAATAAGATTTGAGACAATCTAAAAATAATTTTATGTGCCATTTGTGAGAAAGTTTTATAATAAGGGGTTGAAACAATTAAAATGGGGAGGACGTTTAATCTGCTTGAAGAAAAGTGTATCAGTACAATCAAATTTACTGGCAATTTATTGGCAGATAAAGAAAAATATGCAGCGCAAACTGAGATGTAAGAATATTGGGCAACAGTAAGTGAATGACAGCACAAAACTCTAACTAATGGCGACTTGTTACAAAAGAGGCAATCTTTTGAGGTAAAAAATTAATTTGTAACACTTCCCTGGAATGTGTTTGAATGATCTTTTTCCTGTAAAACGCACGCAGATATTGAATACACTGGTGCAGAAGTTCGTGATTTAGCTTTATCGGTAACAATTAGATTAATAATTATTGCCTTTTGTTCTTATACAGAGTCCAATTAAAACTCTTTGCTATATTTTAATAGCAGATTCTAAGTCTTATTAAAAATATACAGCGTATTATTATCAAAACAAACAATTTGAAGTCATCTTAAGTGAAACCAGAATAATTATATCTTCCACTCCCTGGTTTAATTTTTTATCTCTAAGGAAACCACTTTTACCATTGCTGGAATACTCATCAATCTATGAAAATTATTTCCTCAAAAATTATAAATACTATTTGCAAAATCAAAAAATTTGGGACACAGGAGTTAAAAGGAGCTACAACGGAATCCGAAAGGCGTAAAGCCGGACCAGTAGATTCTGGTACGGTATTTAATGTAACACAAACAGCTTTACTAATAGACAAAATTCGCCTAGAACGTTATTCATTTCTGTCCAAGGAACCCAAATAAGCATGTAATGTTTGTTTAGGTGTAAACAATGAAGAACAAATATCATTGAGGTTGCATGTTTGTATACTGTCCACTAAACCAACAAGAGTTCGCCATAGAGTGCAGTTTACATCAAGAAACAAATGTTTATACATCTGTGTAGTTCATATAATGTTATTTTATTTGTTTTAATTTCTCTTAGTCTTTCTGCACCCCATTTTGATTTACCTCTTTAAACTTGCTTACACCAGTAATTGAAGAGGTATACATTTTACAATATATTACCAAACTGATTGGCATTATAAGATACATCTTATTATGATACATGATGTATCCGTATATATAGTTTGTTTATCCTTACTAGCCTCCTAAGAATTCCTCTGAAGGGTACATTAATTGTTTACAAAAATATTTATGCTGATCTTGGTAGTAGCAACTTTATGAGTAGAAGTATATACGCAAAAGTAATAATAATATTAATAATAAACAAAGATAAAAAGACAACTTATTACATAAGGCACTAGTACAAATTGATAATGGTTTGCAAGAATCAGAATGAACACAAAACAATACCCTTGTACAAAACAAAATGTTTTAGCGCCTAAAGCAGTACATGGCAGATATTATAACAGAGTCAATCAAAACCAAGAACATATAAACAAAGAACTTTGATATAAGTTTTTACAAACAGGCCAATTATACCCAGAAACAGATGGATTTCTACTTAGTTATAGTGGCAAATAAACTGTTAAAAAGTATGTTTTAAAGGATATTTCGATTAAGAGCGATAGATGCAGAAAATGCCACTAATATCCTGATATAATTGAACATATAACATCCTTATGTAAACTACTAGCAGGTGTGAAATATATCAATAGACATAATACAGTGATATAATCTGCAATGGAAGTCTCAAGTGTACTACCAATATTCATCGCCAACTATAATAGAAAACAAAAATATTATAAATTATACGTATTGGGACCTATCAATACAAATTGATAAAAACGATAACTCGTAATGAACCAGATATAACACTTCATGATAAAATTAAAAGGATCACCTACCTCATGGACGTGGCAATTCCATGTGACAAAAACGTAGTTGAAAAATATACAGAAAAGAGAACAAAATATCAACAACTAGCAATTGAAGTTATGGAATATGAAAACAGAAACAAGTGCACATACTTGCATTCATTATGCCGGTGACCGCTATCACCCCGTCCTCATTCACAAAAACCTCGCTCAACTTAACCTTGAAGAAAGCGTACATATCCACTCACAAAAAGCGGTCACACTTCATGCATGCAATATATTTAAGATTGTCTAAACCAAAAATAATTTCTTGATAAACTTGCTAAGTACTAACCAGTGTACAAAGAATATAAACCATCAAAGAACTGAGAAGTGTATAATGCGCAAAATCACCATAAGGATAATATTGATGGATGGATTGATATATAAATAAAGATGGAGGAATGATTATATTTGAATAAAGTATTATGTATTATTAGGAGTAATTATATAAGTTTCGCATACTATGAACTCGAACTTGGTTACACTATTATTATCATTTATAACATTATCAACATTTTATTACTTAGGTACTTATCTACTTCTGTATGCGAACTTCAAGGAAAACAGAATTAGAAAAAGATGAGCGCAACAGTTCTACCTGTGCTATAATATAGACTTCTTTCAGTAACTTTGCATTGCCTTTACAAGCGACGAGATAGTAATTACCCTCACATAACATCATGTGGGTAATTAATACTAATTTTGCATTTGATCGTTACAGCTCGGTAATTCGTAGTATATTACAGGTAATTTGAGGCCATTCTCATTTCTAACATATCTAAAAAATTATCCCTAGGAATGTATTCCAGTGATTCGACGTATCCGATCATATACAGATGGCTTCAATCATATTTTGTTGACAAGAATTGTGGCGATAGCAAGCTGCCGGTTTTTTATTCGAGTTCTGCCGACCCGTTCCCATTCATCATCGGTTGGTATCAATAACATCTGACAATGGTCCGTTTGTCGTACATATTTTATGGACTGGCTAATATTCATGTAGATGTTCCGATTGCCGCAGTTATATCAAGAGTAATTGTAGTCCTTAGATTGATTAATGATCCCAAATAAGTCTCATGTTAATCCAGTTAATATGAGGTAAGCTGACAAGGCTGATACAACTTTGTAAAACTATTCAAGATTCAAGATATCAACAGAGGAGAATGTGAAATGAATTGAGTAAATTTATAAAATCGTTTTCATCTACTAATTAAAGTTTTCAATTAATTCGAGAAACGTACGCGATTCGTTATCCAAATAATTTAAAGAATTCCAATTCATTACAAAAAGTAAAAGAGGTGTAAATTCAAGATACAGTAATAAACGTTAATTACACTTATATATAAATATAAATATATGGTTTTAAATAAATAATTACAATAAACAGTATATTAAACGTGTAAAATAGAAAGTAAACTAGTAAAATTTAGGTTTGTTTTGGTTCTCACATGAACCGACTCTGAATCGTACTGGGAACAGTTTAAAAATTCGAGGTTTTTTTTTTAACTGTGTACGCTCTGCACAATTCAGAACTGGTTCTGTTAGAACCAAAACATGCCTCATATCTAATAATTTGTATTCAAAATGGATAATACTATAATTTTTACAGATACTTATTTGTTTTCTATTTCCTTCAATAAATGGTCGTAATGAATACATACAATTACTGTTTTACCATCTACATATAATTAAAAAACGATAAGGGAACACCATGAAGTTATCTTATAATGCCATTCTGCACGTATAATGTTAATTTCTTGTATATTTTAATAAAAAACTTAATTAAACTGCTTAATTAATTCTGAAATATTGATACTGCTATAAGAATATATACATAACGAGGATGCAGTCGAGCAAGGTGATAAGGGGCAATTTAGCGAAAATAAAAAACAAGAACTAAAAACTGGCTGGTTTCCGTTAGAAAGCAATCTAAAAGTCCGCAGCGTTCTGCACATTATCAAGACAGTTGTGGCAGATTGATCGCCACTTGTATAGGGGAAAACAAAAGCAAGTTCTCGTGGCTCATAAACAACGCCTACTTTATAAAAAGCACCGGGCGTTCCACTTACCGTAGCCCCTTGGGCAGTGACAAAAATGATCTGTGGTTTAACTTGAAGTAGTTTCACGGGATTTCTAAATAAATTCTCAAAGTATATGACTCTTCAATATGATGATATATATTTTAAAAAGAAGTCTGCCTAATTACCGATTTAACTATAAGAAATCAAAAACCGTGAGTATAAGCAGTAAATGATTTTGAAAACAAATAAAGTCAAAGAATATTTGAACTACAGCTCTATATATAGAAGCTGTAGAAGCTTCTAAAACATAGAAGTTGTGGTAAACGTCTCCGTAAACGGGTGTTGGAGGCGGAGTATATAGTTGCAACCCAACGGTAAAAATATCCCCTTGGCTCGAATTGTGTATACGGCTGGAACAAACGCAACTTACACGCAGGTCGATAAAAATCTTCTCAGACAGCCAAGCAGCTCTTAAAGCTCTTGGTTCCTACCGTTGTAACTCAAAAACGGTATGGAGTTGTCAGCAGGCATTCGCTCATTTGAGCAGAAAAAATAAAGTAACTCTGGTCTGGGTCCCAGGCCATTCTGGCCATGAAGGGAATGAAGCAGCCGACTCTCTAGCCAGGGAGGTTGCTGCTTCTGAATTTGTCGGACCAGAACCGGTGCTTGGCATATCCTCGAGTACTGCCTAAGCAACGCTCTTGACCTGGGCTGAGGGGCAAATCCTACAGTACTGGCAAAAACTACCAAGATTAGTTCATTCGAAGGCGTTCATAATAAACCATTCAAAAACAAGAACTAAAAAACTAAGTTAAGCAAGCTGCATCTACAAACTTTAATTGCCCTATATACTGGTCACTGCCGTTTAAAATATCATCTGTACAAATTCGGTCTAGCAGAAGATGCTGAGTGCCGCTTGTGCTTAGAAGATGATGAAACGGCAGAACACATGCTATACACCTGTCCCGCTGGGGAAAGGATCAGATACTCCTTATTTGGCAAGGACAACTTCTGCCAAAGGATCTGAATAAGTTCTCACCCAATAAGGTGATCAGCTTCATTAAGAGGCTGGACCTGTTGGGTGAAATATAAGTAGGTGTGAGCCACAATAGACCACATGGTCGCGGTGGAGGGTCTGGTTTTCGGCGCACTCACTTTTGAACATAACCTAAACGTCTCCTGTTTAGAACACTCTGTATAAATGTCAATACTATAAAAATGTGACCCCTCTTTAAATAAATATCGACTTGTTTGTGTTTCCATGGGAACCAATCGTTTGACAGATAATCCAGGATGAAACTCTGACTTGACTCACCCTGTATACAAGTTTAATTGTCTTGTGAATTATGTAACCCTCATCTGTACAAGCATCGCTTTTGGAATAGAGAGCTTTTTAAATAGAAAATGTTCCATTTTAGTTTTAAAAGTTTGGGTAACTTCCTGTGAAACCGAAAATTGTTGAGACACATAGTGTCCTTAAATGCATTTTTTGGTCTATTTAAGACTCCAGAAATTTTATTATTATATCTTGCAAAATAAAAGTGGTACAGGGGCGAGCCACTTTCCTTTCCACCCGGTATGTCTAGTCTAAACTTTTATCGATTGTAAAATAGCCAATGCTTTCTAAAAAGTATTATATTTCTGTGATTTAAGGCAGCCACAAAATATTATCACTGCACTGATTCACTTGTAAGTAATGAGTTTTCGTCAATTTTGTAGAAAAAAAATAGTGTAAAAATGATGTTTCATGTTATTTTTAACCAAACATATTGTTGGTTCGACTTGATTTATTGAACCCGTTCATTCCTAACATTAAAAAGTCATTCGTTATTTTTGAGGACAGCTGCAATTACAAGGAACAAATAGAGAGCAAACTTATTTTACGACTTTCCTCATGAAAACTTTCGAATCTCACGACGCGACAAACTTCTCCCTATAAGGATAATTAATTTTATTGCTGCCACCGTTAAATATCCTGCATATCTGGAATGAATCGAAACGAGTCCTTTCGAATCTGTAACGAATCGTTGACGTTTTTAATTTAATTAACCTGAATGGGTATCGCCGCAGCGAGATTGGTCACTTAACATGTTGACCTCGACGGAATCACAGCTGGCCTGGGGCCGAGTATTATGCTATCGAGATAAAAGCATCCATGACAAGTACCCATCTAACCACGCCCGCCTAGATGAGAAACACTTTTTACCGGACTTCTGGCTTCTCTTTGTCATTATCCGTTTAATGCTCGCCTGCACAAGCTAAGAACTGTTTTCTGTTAAGGTTGGTCTAGATTCGTAATTATAATTAATTACCGTACCAGCTTTCATCGTACACGGTTCATAAGGGTGTGTCTACCTAAAAAAGAACCAGACGACCAGAAGTTAAAACCGTGGAACTCCAAAAAAATATTTAGACAGACAAAAGTATTGTAATTTGGTTGTAGTAATCGCGAGAAAACATGTATTACATATTATCACTTATAATTGCACAAGAGGTTTGTATTTTACCGGATAAATTTGGATTGTTTAATGAGAAACTGTTGCCTAGCAATTAGACGAGAAAAACTGTCGGTGTCGGTTTTTCGAGTCAAATTGCTAAAGGAAACAGTTTAGAATTTAAACAACACAAATTTATCCCGTAAAAAAATACAAACATCGAGTGTAATTCGGCAGGACAATTTAATGAATAAAAAATTTAAAAACATATAATGCAAACTTTTATTTATGAAACAATAAAAATAAACACATTTTTATTTGAGCTTCACCAAGTCGATTCATTGTTAGTGTTTAATAATTCAATAACTTGTTGACAGGATGTCAAACTATTTATTTTGGCAACGGACACCGCGATAATTGATTAAAAAATTAATAAGTGAAAAAACCACTAGTGCATTTGTCACTGTAAAAGTTGCAGGTAACTTTTGTCGCTGTCAAAGTGACAATTGCACTCTGGCATATGCGATTTTTTATATACAGTGAGGACATAAAGTCCGTCCCCCCCCCACCTCTAATTTTTGAACCACTGGGTATATTGTGATGAAATTTGGAACGATAATATATGACTAAATTCTGCATTTTTTGACACATCAATGACTGCTCTGAATGTCTAAGTGACAGCTGGGTGCGCAATAGGAACATTTTTTTAAATGGAAATGGGGGTCGAGTAATTCATTTTGAAACTATTTTTATGCCCAAAACATCCCCCAATTTTGAGAACATTTGGTTCAGTAATTTCCAAATAAAAACCAGTAATATCAGTTTATAACATAATCTCTTTACCACATAATCTTTATAATAGAACTTACCCATGGAACATTTATTTGTCAGGAGGTTCATGGTGGTAATTTTCAACATTTTTTGAAGTAACACGTGTTTTCTAAATTTGATTCTACCTCTACGTTTAATTTAAATTATTTCATAATTTTTTAATTTAGGTTATTTTAGGTTAGGGATGGTTTATTGTTATTTGTTTACTCTTAATTTTTGTTTTGCTTTGAATAATTTACAATAATTTGTAATACTCGTATGTATGTAAAAAAAATGATGTAACAGAAATCGATGTTACTGGTTTTTATTTGGAAATTACTGAACCAAATTTTCTCACAATTGGGGGATGTTTTGAGCATAAAAATAGCTTCAAAATGAGTTATTACTCGACCCCCATTTCCATTTAAAAAAGTGTTCCTATTGCGCGCCGAGCTGTCACTTTGACATTCAGAGCTGTCATTTATTTGTCAAAAAATGCAGAATTTAGTCATATATTATCGTTCCAAATTTCATCACAATCTACCCAGTGGTTCAAAAATTAGAGGGGGGGGAGGACGGACTTTATGTCCTCACTGTATAAATTAAATTGTTAAGCTAAATAAGAGCGATTGCAATCCAAGCACCAATTGCAATAAAACTTGAAAATAAGCCATTAAACTCGTACAAATATAAACCTTGAAATGTTACATGATTAGTTTCCACTTTTTATGTCGATAATGAAGATTTTGTTAGAAAGATTTTCACAAAAGTTGGTCTCAGAATCTAAGAGTATGTTAAAACATTCTCAAATCAATGCTTTTATCTTTCTTTTCTTTGGTGTCTATTGTTTTCTTTCTTCCCACACCAAATTAATCAAATGCTATAAAGAGTCTAAAAGACAAAATTATTCTTAGCAAAGAAATACTCTCAATGAAATTTATTGTAGATACAGTCGATTTACGAACTTTTATTATACTTTCCTTGATTTTGGAAACCTCGATTTGAAGAGAGCCTAGCTTACCTAGGGAAAACCCTAAACTTTTTTTTCATTTCGTGTAATGATCTTTGAATCTTAGTAGTGGTGAGAAACACATCGTAGTGCCCTCTTTGGGTCTTCGCCAGTACTTACAGGCTGTCTGACAATTATTGTCAAATTGCCAGACTTGCTTTTCCACAGGTGCCATTACAGCAGTGACCTCTATTATCTTTAAGGAAGACAAGCCTACTTATTGGCAAATACCCAAAGAGGGCACTACGGTGCGTTTCTCACCACTACTAACATTAACGATGCCCATTAGACAATCACGTCGCAGCATCGTTCATCGAATCCACTACCTATGACACTCTGATGAGCGCAAAATAAGCGCGAAACCGGTCTGTGAAGGTAGAAGGTCTCGGTGAACGATGTGGCGACTCCTATGGAGATGCCAATGTAATGCAATGCCAGTCGGGGCATATTGCCCGTGGAGTAGATGTTTTCGGCATCTACTTCAAATAGATCTTTGAATCTGTTAAAATAATATTTCCAGATTTATGCCGGGCATAAAACACAAATCAGTACAAGAATGGGGGAGCGTAGGAAAAACTAATTAACTGTGGTAGCAGTAGATAAGTTTGTAAAAGTTTCCCAGGCTCTATTTTTACCATAGAACCTATAAAAAGTATAGAACGCTTTTATAGAGATTGAAAATGACGAAATGAAACTTTTCTTTTTCCTAAATCATCCCAGAAACCCAAACATCTAAAACAATTTCTTTAGTGGCAGTATGTTACCAATATATTTGCCTAATACTTTGCGAATGACCGTTTTTCTATCTATTACAGTTTCTGAGATACCAGTATATCTATGATCAATTTGGGACACACTGTATATCAAAGTAGTTAAACAAACTTTTGTTTAGAAATAATTAGGAAAATATGAGACACCATTACGTAAGGGATATTCATATCAAATGATTAAAAAACAACTTTGATTCAACTTTGATATAAAATCCTTGGAATATTCAGCCTAGAACAGAATTAATCAGTATAATCAATATAAATATATAAATAGGAAATCAAAAAAACAATTAACGAGACGTCTTCATATTATAGTGTAGGTGCCATAGCGATTGTGTTATTCTCTTCTAATAAAATTTATTTCATTCCATATATTATCCATTCATCTGTTATATCCCTATCATTCCGGGGCCATAAATAAGACAAACTGACGGCTATAACTCCTTCATTCCGGTCGACAAAAATCGAGAAATTACCGGCCGAGAGGTTAAATGTTTTGGTATCCCGGGGTGATTCGTAATACGCCTAATTGCATTTGTTTTTTCTTTTCAGAAAAAAATCAAGTTTTGGTTCGCCACAGGAGGGGCCGGGTTCTGCCTTAGCCGGGCGTTGGCTTTTAAAATGACGCCGGTGGCCAGGTAAGCTTTCTTAATTTACTCTGCGGGCTGACGATGGCCTCAAATTATTTCAGATTAACGTTTTTTTTAAATACAAAATTTTAATAATTTGAAAAACTTTTAATTGAACCATTTTGAAACATTTCTGGTATGTCATTTTGAGAAACAAGACAAAGTAACTATAATCCATTTAAATTGATGAGGTTGTGTTTGCATTTTTGTATATAAATGTCTACTACTCCATTTTAAACATCAATAACATCAATGCAAAGTACAGAGGCTTTAGAATTATCTATAATTGTCCATGCAAGGTATTTCGCTTGTATTACTAATAAATAATAATACTAGAAATGGGAGAAAATCGCTAATCAATGGGACCAAAAATATTGTAGATATTTACTTTTGTAAGTTAAAATGATGAATTTAACAGACTGCCTTAATGAACGAATTAATTCCAAACTTTACGTGCAGAAAGAATAAAAGCTACGGATAATGAAACAGAATAACTAAATACTAAAATACTAATAAATAATTGTAATTAAAAAGTAAAAAAAAAGTTTGCCTCCAGCGTGACTCGAACTCGCGAAATCAGCATTGTGAAGTTTTGAATCCTACGACTTTCCCGTTGCGCTATCACGCTTGTTGTCAAATGTTTACCTTGAGACGTTTAAGTATGTAAAAAGTACGTGTCAACCTGAAAAAATAATTTTTACCGATTTTCTAATTGGAAAAGCATTTCGCCTCAGTATTTTGGTAATCAGAAGTGTTTGGCAGTCAGTACTATTGATTCCGTTAGCAATATTTCTCGTAGGAAAATAACCTATCTGAGTTTAATTATTTTAACAGTTTTCGTGGGAGGTGGTTGTCTCGTTAGTGCAATCTCACATCGGTAGAAAAAATGAGAAAGAAGTTGAAACGGACGCGACTCCAGACTTTCGAAGACGCAATAGACGTAGAAGGAGTCGACGTACGGTCTCGAAAAAAAAATCTCAAAGGATTAGGGAAAGGACGGAACTTTCGCGTGAAGCGGTTCTCGAAGCCGTAAAATTAGAAAAAGGGTCTAGGGAGTCCCGCGAAAAGTCGGGATTTCGGCAGGCGTGACGGGATCATTAGGCGCGAGGACAAACGCCGGTGCTAGTCGTATCTCCCTCGCCCAACGGCGATCGACAAAAGTTTTGTAGAGGTTTTTTGAAAAGGCGTTTAAACTGGGAAAACGCGTAGGAAACGGGACGAAAATACCACTACGCATTGGAGAAAGGCCGAGGGCAACCTCCGGTCGTCCCCGAGGATCGCTCCGCGATCCCCCCCTCGGAGGAGATAGCTTTGAAACTTTGTGGATTCGACGACGGAATTTAGAGCGAGACAGAATCGACGCGTTTTAATATATATGGATTAGATATACAGGGTTAGGCAGAATGACGTATCTATTTTTGAACTGGATTTATTCAATAATTAAAAAGATCTAAATTCAAATCAAATCGCCATGTGCTCCCGATACATGGCAATTTATGATAGTTGCCCAACAGTTTGCGAGAAACGTCAGTTTAATAGTAAAAATGGAGTGTTATCATCGCAACGATATCAACTTGTATTGCAAAATTTGGAACAGCAACTTCCGAAGACTATGGTTTCAGCAGGACGGAGTCACTTCCCACACTGCTAGGCAGCCTATGGCAATTCTGCGAAGAATGTTTCCTGGTCGTGTTATTTCAAAATTTGGGAATGTCGCATGGCCTGCACGGTCACCGGATCTGTCAGCTTATGATTTTTTCTTATGGGGCCATCTAAAGTCAAAAGTATTCGCTAATCCACCTCGAACTTTGGAATAACTGAAACACAATATTCAAACCGAGATTGACGCAATCCCAATTGAAATGTTGCAGCGAGTGCTTCAAAATTTTTGGGCTAGACTTCAGGAGTGCCAGCAGCGAGGCGGAGGTCATTTGACTGATGTGATATTCAGAAAATAAATTGCCATGTTTACTTAAGAACATTTTGTTTCAGTTTTTGATTAAAGTTTAACCATTAATGAATACCATTACATAGAAAATAGATACTTCATTCTGCCTAACCCGTTATTATCCTATTAGTAACTAGTAAAGAGTTATCTCTTATAGTAAACAAAATATTTACAAAAAACTTACATTTCCTGAAAAAATAAATCAAATCTGAAGGCAACTATTTGAAAAAAAAAAAACATTTCACAGTAAATTTTGAATACTTAATCGAATTAACGACGAATTGATTTAATTTTCAAAAGAATTTTTTATTTAAAGTCGAAATTAAAAATTACCCCCTTCTGTGTAATTAGTGGAAATTAATTATTAAAGGTAATGTATTTTTCAGCCGTAGTAAGCACACAAATATAACGTCTTTTATGTAATGAAGTCACGTTTTTGGACATTTTAAATGTTAAAAATATCATTATATTAATAATTCACGAATATTTCTGCACCTAAAGAGTGATATGCAATGTTTTACCTTAAAACTAGACCCTTAAGTAAAATATTGCACCAAATTATTTTTCAAGGAAAGTGACTACTTTTTCTTGGTTTAAAACGTTCGCAAGTCATTATGATTCATAGAAGAAGAGAGTTCCCAATGGCTAGATATAACAATTTTTTGAGGAGAAAACAAGTTACAAAAACTGTATGTAACTATCTTGGAAATAAACAGCTACAAAGTCTGACAAGATGCCTTACAAACTCCCTGTATTGATTTGCATTTTAATATTTGTCTTCATTCTGCTTCACGTTTTATCTTATTCTTAATTATAGATAGCTGAATAGATCCAAATAGACGTCTAGTTTTAGCTGTGAAATAAAAGTTCTATATATTTAATTTCATACTGTCCAGTAAATCTACTTACCCTACACCGATTTGCGGCCGGTAAATGGTAAATGGAACATTACAGTACCTGATGCTGTAATATCGTTTCCTAGCAACGATTTACCGGACTGTTATCAGAGAGCTATGTTTTTGAGTTTAAATCAATGCTTGACATTTATCCGCCATAATTTGGTAAAACTAAAAGACAGGAAAATATAAAAAAATATTTTCTTTTTCTCTGAGCACTCCTTTATTATATAACCAGAGAAATTGTGATACTTAAAAAAAAAGAAGGAATATCAATGTCTCCTTGCATGTCAAGGCTGTTAAGATAGTGATGCAATAATTGCGAGATTTTAAAATTTGCAATATTTCATTTTTGTTTTAAAACGACAATTTGAAATAAAAGATCATACGATACACGTCCGGTAGGTGTTTACAGTAATCGTTTACACTCCCCGAACTTGTACTGTAATACCTCACTTACCGGACTTAAAATACTATAAAATTTTTATTACTGTTTTACATATTTATTATGAAACACTCATAATCTAAAAATATAGCTGTAGGTAATTTCAATTTCAAGGGAAATAATGGAAATCCATTAATATACCTACTTTAATGGTAAATGACTAAAATTTTACATTACGATAAAAGCCACACGAGTCCTAATAGCCAATCTTTACGAATTACCAAAAAATAATTTAATGTTTGTCAGCTTGGTAGACCACAAGAACATGTTTAGTGCCATATAAAAAATTTACAATCCTACAAGGTTAATTGGGACTAGATATTTTAGAGCTCATTAACTTTTATCTCCATCTGACGCTCGAATAGTTTTTCAGTTTTAGATCTGACCACTTCGGAGTCGTATATCTTGACCGAATTAATGGGATCTCCCTATCTAATCTGCTGTCAATTAGGAGATTCACGTTTTAAATTTGTCGGTCTACGTCTAAGGACCAAGACGGTTTCACACTTGAACACGGACCCTGTTCTAAGAGAAAGTGGAACGTTTTTATTAGGCATGCTTATTAGTATTATAAAATGGTGATTAGTCTCTAGTGTAGATAATTTACTGATAGGTTCCAACAAATCTATTATTTGAAGGTAGAAAATGCACACTTTTGATGAACATAATACATTGTTTGTACAAACCAGGACGACGCATACTAAGAAAGGAATATTGAAAGAGACAATTCATTTTTCGATGAACACGACTTCCTGTTTTATACACATTATCCATTCAATGGAAATGGTATTTCATTCTCTCAATACTGTGTGTAAACCTGTTTACCACTTGCTAATGGTTTTTACTTCCTTCCAATAAATCATTAGGCTTTGTTATGCTACGTTTGTGTGTTTAAAATTACTATAATAGTACATGATAAGTACTATATTACGATCTTTGCTGTTAGTAAGTATAATATTACATAATTCGTTTGTAGAGTTGACAAACATTGAAGTTGTATTATAAAAACAAAGTGGTATTTTCAAGAAGAGTTAAGAAATCGAAAAATAAGGAAGATTACCACATAACACTTAAATGTGAATATCTCTTAAAAATGGGTGACAATAAGTAATATGAAACTTGAAGAAATAGATTGATTGAAATCACTTAAGGAAATGCCGAAAATTTTTCTGTGGGGCAGCGCCCCGACCGGTGTTGAATTACTCGATCCATCTTGGAAGGTAGCCACTAGCTACATCATTCGCCACCACCGCCACGAGATATAGACGGGTTTCGAACTTGTTACTTCTTTTCAATATGCTATGGAACTCAATGATACAGACAACTATTATTGGATCAGGGTTTTACAGTAATGGTGATAGACATTGTAGTTCCCTATACTGATCAATGCTACTGATTGTCAGACAGTATTGTGAATCGTTTAGATAGCGTCAGATTTCCTAGATTGCAGGTAGCATTACAGCAATCACCTATCATATTAACGTTGATAGATTAAAAAGAAACGTTGGAAACAACTACTATGCGGGCAGAAACCTCGTATCAGCATTAATTTCTCCGGCTTATCATAAAAAAAGGTATAACCATATCATTTACCAGAGCTACCACCAGACAAATCCCAATATAAACTTCGCTAAACGTAATCTTTTGATCCTAGTCAGCAAGTAATCTTGTTCAAATCTTATATACTGAGCACCTTCATTTTATAATTACTCTTTTATTATTACAGATAGACCCATGTACACTCCTATATCATTGTATTATCCAAAAAACTTTTTCTAAAATTCTTCCAGGGAAAATTAAAGTTGACCTAAACTCAAATTTCAACTTTTCTGTGATGTAAGCAAGTCTTGGTTCAACTGCAATTAAATCACTAATACCACCTATATTAAAAAAATATTTAAATTTATTTACCATTACCATTACAATAGAAGTAATAAAAAGATCTCATGTTATTAAACAACAAAACTGTACCACGAACTACTATCTTAGCACCCACCATTTACCTCTCGCCCAAAACATCGTTAATCTCTGGCTCGCCCAGAAACTCGCCTACCCCACATGCTGCTCTTTGTAAATTATTGGCACGTTATTTATGAGTCCTTTCATATACGAGAAAATAGTATTAAATCATCTGACCTTCAAATCTGAATCATGTTTTAAAAGTAATTATCTGGGACATTTTCGTACAGTCTTATATACTTTTGTAAATTTGTACGGGGCATGGCAGCATTTTTAAATACAACTCGTAGTTGTAAAAAGCCAGCGAGTACCTCTCTAAGTTCCACCACGCCCATGAGAGCTCTATTAACCAGACTTCGTTTAATGTTAATGGAACTACACGAGTTGCGGCCCGATTTTTATACTATTTAAATGCTAATTACCTGCAGATCTGATAACTAGGTGAGAACTGTGGGGATCCTGGAGTTCTTTACAACATCCCACGTACGTGTTATTCAAATGCAAATTACGTCTTCCCTTGGCCCGGCGAATAATAGAGTTGTACTTGTCTCGAGGTTAAATTTAGAGACATTTTTATTCGGTTTCGTAAAAACAATATAAGTATTCCTCTGCGGATGTTAAAAGATGTCTACACTGACTTGAATTGAATATAAAATGAGAGGTCTTGATCTTTACTACTTAGAATTAATATCTACAAATTAGTATCTTAGTAGTGGTGAAAAACACACTGTAGTGTCCTCTTTGGATCTTTGCTACTATCTGTCTGACAATGTTGTCAAATTGACAGACAGATAACGACCTGCTTTTTACACAATCTTTAGTTATTCGTATTAAAATATTCCTTTCTTTGCTAAGCTTTTGAATTTGACTGCATTTTAATAATTTATGTCCTTACTCACAGAAACGCTTATAATTTGAGAAAGGATGGGCCGATTTCAATGTTTCAAAAACTAGTTAGTATACAGAGAATTTTGAGCCTGTAAATGATATACAACATGTCTCACTTTATAATTTGAAACAAATTATTTGCCAGCGCTTGTGGCGCCATCTTTCATTTTAGGAAAATTAATTTATCATAAAAAAATAATACATTTTACATGATTCACTCTGTACTTTGTCAGCAGTCCTTAACGCAATTAATTCAAAAGTTAGCAGAGGGGGGGAGGGGCGACCTTTAAATTTAGATGAATCGGTTTTATTTTGCTAGGAAAAAGCATAAAAAAATGCCAATTTGGATTTATTGCAATTTAAATATGCCTCCCAATGATTTTGTAAACTTTATATACCGTTGCTTGAAGTTTTATTTCGATTAAACTTTGAAAGTGTTGTTCTACAAAACAAGGTTAATATAAGAGTTTAAAACAATTAATTGTAAACACATTAAATTTGTACACCCATGGAAAAATTTTCCTCAAAATCATTTGATAAAACTGTTTCGCAGAGTGAATATTATACAATATTATACTCTTAAATGTATAAACACAGACTTCAGATCAGAACGACAAAAAATTTTTAATTTGAAAAAATCAATAAATGTTGTTTTATTTCATCTAAAAAATTGTGATTGTTTATGATATTAAAACATTTGTTAAAATATTCTCGAAAATACGTCTTCCTTTTGGAACCGGGGTTACGAGTCCATCGGTAACCACATCAAAGCTTCCGCCTGGGAGATATTTATTCTTGTGACACAGATATATAGAGATACTTTACTGACAATTTAATTTATATATAAAAAAATCGCATATGCCACAGTGCAATTGTCACTTTGACAGCGACAAAAGTTACCTGCAACTTTTACAGTGACAATTGCACTAGTGGTTTTTTCACTTATTCATCTTTCAATCAATTATTGCGGTGTCCGCTGATAAAATAAATAGTTTGACAGTTCTGTCAACAAGTTATTGAATTATTAAACACTAACAAGGGGCGCATTCAGGGAACCGCAGCGCTTCAGCGCTTTATTCAAATAGCTGCAGCGCTGTATTAAAGCGCTGCAGCGCTTTATTAAAGCGGTAAAGCATATATTTTTCCCGCTGGATCGCTGAATAATTCCATCAAGCGATCAAATTAATATAGTTTAGATTTACGTCTATGGGTTTACGCACAAAATATCTATGGATAATATTAATTATTATTAATATTAATTACAAAATATGGATTACTGAAAATTATGTCACTTTAAGATTGCGTTTAAAATTTCGATTCGGCGAACATGAAGCGGTAAAGCGCTGAAGCGCTGGAGTGCTATGTTTCCCTGAATGCGCCCAATGAATCGGTTCGGTGATGCTCAAATAAAAATGTCTTTATTTTTAGTGTTTCATAAATAAAGTTTGCATTATATGTTTCTAAATTTCTTATTCATTAAATTGTCCTGTCGAATTACACTCGATGTTTGTATTGATACCGGATAAATTTGTATTATTTAAATTCCTTTCCTTTAATTCCTTTAGCAATTTGACTCGAAAAACTGTCAACCTAAAAACGCTCCACCTTCGGTGTCGCGTTTTTAATAGTTGACAGTTTTTCTCGTCTAATTGCTTGGCAACAGTTTCTCATTAAACAATCCAAATTTATCCGGTAAAATACAAACCTCTTGTGCAATTATAAGTGATAATCATATTATTCAAAGTTATGCTATGATTAATACACGTATTTTTTAACCCGCCTATATTGTTTGTGTGAGGCAATGTTATATTATTACGTTCTTTTCTTGTATCTGTAAATAAATTGCACATAAATTTATTG
The DNA here is from genome assembly GCA_963924545.1 of Pogonocherus hispidulus. Classification (NCBI taxonomy): domain Eukaryota; kingdom Metazoa; phylum Arthropoda; class Insecta; order Coleoptera; family Cerambycidae; genus Pogonocherus; species Pogonocherus hispidulus. The sequence continues at coordinate 14,452,829 of OZ004696.1, read as the reverse complement.
AAACCACTCACATCCTAATAACACATATTAGAACGGTATTGAATTGCATGTCCGTTTTCTATCACGGCTTTCTATTCCACATCATGACATATCCCCGGAGAAAAATATTATGTAAAACGTTCCGCGTCCCACATGGCGTTGCAAAATTACAACTAAAGCAGAACACTTGATTCTAGATTATATCTATTTGGATCTTTTCGAATTGCACGACTCATTTCTCTCTATAATTGAAAGTTCATTTGGGACCGCGTCCAATCTCTCTCGGAGTTTTCAATTACGATTTTTCAGCCCCATTATGATGTTGCTGTTTCGCAGTGTAATAATAAATGTTTTAGCATAAACACATACTTCCTCTAACCAGTTTGTGTTGTCCACTTAAAAGTGTGCATGCATACTCTGTGGCACGTACTTATTTCTTTGGGCGCCTCGAGTCATGCAGGGTAATAAGTATTCTGCAGTCTACGGGGAGGTGAGGAATATCGTAGATGGGTTTATTTGAAAAAAATCGGGGATAGGTGAGGCAGCGATATAGTATATATGAGCGAGGATAGTAATTAATAATCTCTATTTATAACATTCTAAAAATTCGTATCTCGTGTTAATTGGAAACGACTCACCTAAAGCTATAGTCATTTTTGTACGGTTATATTTTCTAAACGCTTCTAGCAATTTGACCAAATTTTTTTTTATTTCATTAAGCCAGTCTTGGGTTGTCTACATTACAACCAAAGACTGTATTAATGAAATAAAAGTCAGTTGGTAGGTAGGTTATAGAATATGTACAGGATGATGTGTAGAAACGTGTTTTTTTACTAAAATGTGTGCAAGTATCTGGGATGCACGCAATGTGGGGAAATAATTTTTATTGTGTCAAAAGATAGTTTTATTCGTGCTAAAAAAAATGTTTTTTGAAAATTCTTTCTACCTAGATTGGTTTCCAAATTATAGCGGTTTTTGTAAACCATTGCATTTGTGACTGATCACAGGTGCCGATTTTTTAAGATAAAATAAGTTGGCTTTGAAATGAAAATCGATCCTGTCACATGTCACCTAGCAACAATCTGATTAAGTATAATTAAAAAATCATAAAAAAAAATAAGTTCTTATTTATTAATAAAATGAAAAAACATGAACTAGAAATGTTACAAAAATATGACTTATATCTGGTGGGGCCTCCACGAACTCTTATAATTTCATAACATCATCCTGACAGGTGACAGGATCGATTCACATTTCAAAGCCAACTTGTTTTATTTTACAAAATCGGCACCTGTGATCAGTCACAAATACAATGATTTACAAAAACTGCTATAATTTGGAAACCAATCTAGGTAGAAAGATTTTTTAAAAAACATTTTTTTTCCACAAATAAAACTATCTTTTGACACAATAAAAATTATTTCCCCACTTTGCATGCATCCCAGATATCTGCTTATATTTTGGTAAAAACCCCGTTCCTACATATCACCCTGTAGATATTCTTTAACCGTATTATATGACAATTTACCTACCCTACATTACAGCCCAATAATGGCTTAATGAAATAAAAAAAGATTTGGTCAAATTGATAAAAGGGTTTAGAAAATATAACCATACAAAAATGACTATAGTTTTAGGTGAGTCGTTTCAATTACCACGAGTGTATTTAAGGAAGTAATGTAGGTAAAAGTTAGTGACAAATTAATTTATAGTAATTTTTAACGTACGATCTTAATGAAGAAGCAATTTAATTGGAAACATATTTTATAATATTAAATGCCATGTTTAACACTTCCTGGAAAACCAGATTAGATGCATAAAAAAATAAATAATAATAAATGAAATATTTAAAAAACTACAATAAATTTTTATATTGTTGATTTAAAGTGGAAAACACTCGGTCTATTAAAGCCGTAAGTATTTAAATATGCCCATATATTGTTGTAATCGGGAAGAAAAGCTATTTTTAAATAACGAAAGATATACAGAGTGTCCATTTAAAAAAAACATAAATTTATTTCGTAGCCCAAAAACAAAAGGAGATAGAAAAAAGTCATTTACATTTTTTCTATATCTCTCAAAATAAGAAAGATACCTACAGGGCCTTATTGAATTAGGCAAAATTTCAAAATCACCCTGTAGTTCCGAAACATGTGACAATAGAATTGATCTGATAACACCATCAACTTTGGAATGAATTTAGAGTATAAAACCTCAAATATCTCAAAAACTATTGCAATTACTTTTATTGCGTTTTATGATGCAATTCTAAAAACTGAAGGGCAACCAAAATTTTTCCCTATAATCGAAAATCTTTTAACCTGTTTGTAGATGAATTTATTTTTGCAGCACATATTTTGAATAAATGCTTAACCAACAGCGATTAAACGTTAACTTCTGTCTACGATGTCTTCAAAGACCTCTTTTTTTTTTCTAATTTTACTCACCCGATAGATTTTCCACTCCGCTGCGGTTTCTTGCAAGGACCTGTGCGGTCATAGAAGAACGGCAGGTGGCAATCGAACGCATCCATGTCTAAGTCCATCATTATCTCGAAATTGCCAGGGATGATCGCAGAAATGCCGCGAACCGTCTCGCCGATCTCTAAGAACTTGTTTATAGAGGCTAGCTTGTCCGTTCCATATTTTTTTTATCGAGCACGATGTGGAATTGGATATGTCCTGGTCGGTGATTACAACAAATGATATGCGGTCCGGTGAAATATCTTCGATACATAAAACATGAAATGAGGGGGAACTGTCGATCCGATTCATACTTTCCTCGTACCGAGAAATGTATCTGTGTCGTTATTATTTCCATGGAACGACTGTTGCATTAAATATATCGGAAAATCAGCTTTTTAGTGCTGGTTTCGTATTTGTTGCAATAATTTCATGCTGTTTCTTGTTTTTTATTGGAGATGATAGTTCTGATTAGGACATTACAAGCGTCTTTTATTTTTATATCTGTCTGCATTTTCTTAAATCGCAAACATCCTCGAAATTAGAACGTATATATTTTTATTTCATACTGTCCGGTAAATCTACTACTGACTTGCAGCCGGTAAATGGAACATTACGGTACCTGATACTGTTGTTTCGTAGCAACATTTTAGCGGACTGCTATTAGGGAGTTATCTTTTTGAGTTTAAATCAATTCTTGACATTTATCCACTTTAATTTAGTGAAACTAAAAGTCAAGCAAATATAAATAATGCTTTTTTACCCATTCCACCGAAGCTACGATTTTAGGGAATTTATTTAAAATTTACTCTGAGTACTCCATTATTATCCCACCAAAGAAAATTATGATACGTCAAAAGAAAGTTAATATCATGTTAATGTCACCTTACATGTCAAGCCTGTTAAGATAGTGATGCAATTTGGAAACTGTGAGATTATTATGTATTTTTAACAAATGAAGTTTAATAACAGAATGTGAAAGAAATTCGAGTGCTTAAACAATGGGATTTCTTATGTCCAGCAGTGGTTATCCAAATGTTCGATATGTCGTCCACGGCTGCTGTACAATCACCAACCGTTCCTCCAAATTATACACAGCATTATTAATTTGCTCTCTAATAATCTTTTAATTCTTCCAGCGTTGTTGGTTGTGTACTAAACACCAAATTTTTTAAATAACTCCACAGCCAGTAATCCGCTGGGTTAAGATTAGGCGACCTTGGAGGCCACGAATTTACAAAATGTCTGCTTATAACACGATTTAGAAAAACATTAGTTAAAAATTCTTTAACTGGTCGGTAAATATGCGGGGGTGCTTCATCCTGCATAAAAATCTTGTTTTTAATTCCTCCGTCCTGTATGCGTAACTGTGGTCTCGTAACATATGCAGGTATCATTCACCAGTAACAGTAACAGTTACAGATACGTCATGGCTTCTCCATTCTCTATTTCCTCAAAAAAGTATGGTCTAATGATTAAATTAGATGGGAAACCGCACCAAACGGTGACTTTCTTGTCATGAAGACCTTCCTAAACGATTTCATGTGAATTATCTGTTGACCATATTCGACAGTTTTCAGTATTGACTCCACCATTTAGAGACAAATGGGCCTCATATGTCCATAAAATACGAGATAACCATTCGGGTTCGATTTCGATCTGAGCCAATATTTGTACTGACAGGAAAATCTGCATCATTTAATTCAAACAGTGGTGTATGGCATTTGCAATAGTTTTGATATCGAATTCACACTACTAATTGCTAACGGATTAGTGTTGGGATATGTTACGATTTTCCCGAAGAATTTCTGCAACTTGGACATCACTAATCCTTGGTCTTCCTGATTTCGGTAGGTCAGTTACAGACCCTGATCCTTCAAATTTGCTGATTAAATTACGCTACGCTTTCATTTGACAGGGTCCTGCTCTCAAACCCATTTTCGTACGAAATCTTCGTAATCCAGCAGTGTAATTTCTGCCGCATTCGTAATAACATTGTACTAAACCAATTCTAGTTTGTAGATCTATGTTATTAAAGTTTAAATCGTTTCAATTTACGTTTATGTGAGTTTTAATTTGAGAACAATTCTCTAAATCACAATGATTACCTTTGACCCTTGTATCAGCTGTTGACCCGACAACTCTCTTGTTTTCCATAGAAACAGTAAAATCCAATTATTGAAGTAACTAGATTACATTTACTTTTTGCTACTAGCTTGATTTTTTAAAAATATATAAGACTTTAAAATATACCCTTACTTTATGATGACCCCATACTATTAAACACTGAAGTTACCTTGACGCACATTAAGATAGATTTTGAGCATACTTAAGATTAGATATTAGTGCAGATACTTTTGCAGAACGTTTTGCTTGAAAAAATCAGTAGTTTTTCAATTTTTCATATTAGTTACATATAAAAATACTAGACTAGATACGTCATGAAAACTGTGACACCGTTTTATAATAGACAGAAACAAATAGTACGCTAAGTTATTTATTGTTAGATTATTTTCTGAGGGAACTGTTTCCTTCACTGCTTTTTTAATGATATCGGTTGAATTGCTACTAAAGGAAGATTTTATACCTAGTGAGGCATCACATAGATGGCATACTTGGTGACCTTACCTAAACAAAATAGTTATTTTGGAAAAACTAGTTTTTCCTTCTTACGAAACATAAAAAGTAGGTACCTAAGTTGATATTTAGGTTGCTAAGAAGTAATTTTCATGAATCCTATAGCGCTCTATAGATTGAAATTCGAAAAATCATTAGTCAGAAATTGAAAATGGTGTTACCAATATGTTCAAAAAATCGTGCTGAATGATATTTACATGTTCCATAAAGTATCAAAAATTGGAGTCAGTTACGGTGAAACCTCAGATTAACCATATACAAGATAAATAACAGCCAGAGAAAAATATCCACGAAATGAAATATAATTAAATAAACAAATTGCACTGCATGCCATTGGTTCGTTACAGTTTTTGACGGACCGAGATATGCCGAAAATACACGACACAACGACTCGTGACTTCATATTTGTTTTGAAGTTTTGTGAACGTAAATTTATTTAAGTATTTTATGTGATATAAGTGGTCATCAGTCAATAATCTAGGCTGTGTTATAGATTTTTAGTTTGTGGAAAATCTTTGTGGACAGTGAAATGACTATTAAATGCATAGTTTTCCATAAATCGGGCAAAAAAGGTGATGGGAGATCGTTCCACCGGTAAGTAAACAATGCTGACCATAGACGTATCATTCGTTAGGAATTCAACTTACGTATAATGTTCATGGGTAATATAAGTAATATAGATAATATTGTAGTTTTATATTGTATATTTTCTATGGATAATAGTTTCTGATCCTCATAAAATTATTTGGAGACAATGAAATTTTTATCATTTTTCTTTCATCGTTCAAGGAAAATTTCAAATGTTTACCCCTCTTTGAAAAAAAAAAATTCGAATAATTTAAAATATAGATAAGAGTATTAGATGTAGTTTTGATTTAGAATGGGAAGTGAATTCCGAACCGAAAAAAATGTATTTTCTTATTTCACTTTCAGGTTTTTAGTAGGTATAAAGTATTATGAATATCTTTATATTATATCGCTAGTTTATTCGGGTATTTGGCCACAATTCTGAACAAATTAATAAAATTTTGAGTAAACAATACATACTCCTCGCTAAAAGACCCATTAAAGTTTTTTTTTAATTTGACTAATCAGTTCTCATACTGAAAAATGTATAAATATCATAAAACATAGTACACACTTTAAGTTAAAATAGCACTAACATTTCGGAAACTTCACTGTCAGAAGAATGTATTGTGTTCTATGATATTTATGTATCTATATTTAAGAAAAAACTCTAACAGACTCTTCGGTGCAGAGGTTTATTTTCTTACTTTTTTATTAGTTTTTTCTGAATTTTAGGAAAATAGCTAAATAAAGTAAAGTATGCATTGCGTATTATGTTATATACCTAGCTACCTAGTTTTTGTAGATGTTAGGGTTTTTTTTTTAATCGTGAGGCAATAGGTACTTTACGTTGTTATAAACACCTTTAAAAACATTAATAAACCTTCTTATTTTGAGAAATACTGGCCGCCACTGGTAGCTATTTACAAACAGTTAAATAAACACTCCCCCCTTTCGTAAATTGTTGTTTATTAGATGGACAGGCATATTAATGCTTTGGGTATTGCTGTTACTTATCTTTTACATGGTTAATCTGAGGTTAGAAACACCTTTAAAAATATCAATAGACCCTTTTCTTATTTTGAGAAATACCGCCGCCACTGGTAGTTGTTTACAAACAGAGTTGAGTAAACATCCCCCCCGCCGCAAATAACTGTTTATTAGATGGATTAATGCTTTAGGTATTGTTGTTACTTATCTTGTACATGGTTAATCTGAGGGTGAAACCAAAAGCAGCTGGGAATATTTAATTGTGTTTTAAAATGCAGTTTATAAGTAATATGAAAATGTTGGACATGCGAAAAGACCTCATTTGATTCGACGAAAAAATATGTGTATATAATATTAACGCCTTGAAATTCTGAGTCTCGGTTGAGTGGTAGCGAAACTCGTAGTCGCAACTCTAGCTGAAACACAATACGGGTACGTGCTCTCACGTGCACCCTTAACAATTTAACAGGGGAAATCGAAAATGATTTTGTTTCAAATCGATATGACCGCACCAAAGGAATGAAAAGTAATTCAATCTGCGGTTTCGCCGTTTTCTAACCGACGGAATGGATTCGGTTCGCACGATAATCCATCAGCGGAAAAAATAACACATAAATAAGAATAATGGATAAATAATTGATGATAACGCAATATTTCGATTAGTTCTGCCCGAAGTCAGACTTTTCATACAAGGTAACTTAAAGGATAGAAGTGAAAATAAAAGAATCTGGGACCGTTAAAACGGTAGGCCTTCATGCGGTCTAAAGATCTAATTTATAATGATTATATTTGTGTGTTCTGCTTAATAACTTTTCTAAGAACAGACAGTGCCTACCGGTCTTGTTTTGAATCCTCCTGTCAATAATTGTATCAATTATTGTAAATCAATTCATTGTAAAATACTGATAACCCTTAAATGTTAAAAATATGAGCAGTTGCATTATTTTTTGGATGCTTTTAGTACTATTTTCAACTTGAAAATAAACTCGCATGATATAATTTTACACAAGATTAGATAAAACAGTTTTAAAATGTGAATTATTTTCTCAGTGAGTTTCCAGACATTTGTTTTGGATTATAAGAAAAGTCACTTTGACTGGCATTGCAGTTTATAATACCATTTCTGCTAAAGTAATTATTATTAAAAATTCACGTTTTCAGCTGAAAGGGTCAATTAGACATACCTACTTTGTATTTTTACGTAGATTATACGGGATATATATACAGGGTTATTCACGCAAAGCGGGTATTAGACGTTCTTGGGGTTCGGTTAACGATAAAAATCTGATTTTTTTATGGGGGAGGTTTTCGATTATTTCCGATTCAATGAAAATATTTTCAGGTTTCCATCACTTCCGGTTATACCGAAAGTAGACCACAACTTCGTTATTTCAAATGGAACACCCTGTATATTATTGCAATTTTGAACTCTACGTGATATTCTAAACACATTTCATGTAGGATGTCCTATACCAATCTTCAACTGTTTTTGAAATATTTACAGGTGAATATTGACATTTTGCAACTTTGACACCCTGTAAAATCTAAACGGTTAGAGATCAAGCAAAACGGTTTGCACATTCCTATCTCAACTTTTCAAAAACTATAGTATGATACTAATATCAGATTTATCCAGAAATAAAAAATTTAATTAAATTTAATCTCTTGGTTACATCTGAAATTAGTATGAAACGATAGCTTTTGAAAAGTTAAGATAGGAATGTGCAAACCGTTTTGCTTGATCTCAAACCGTTCAGGGGTGTCGAAGTTGCAAAATGTCAATATTAACCTGTCAATATTTCAAAAACAGTTGAAGATAGGTACCTATAGGACATCCTACATGAAATGTGTTTAAAATATCACGTAGAGGTCAAAATTGCAACAATATACAGGGTGTTCCATTTGAAATAACGAAGTTGTGGTATACTTCCGGTATAACCAGAAGTGATGCAAACCTGAAAATATTTTCATTGAATCGGAAATAATGGAAAATCTCCCCCATAAAAAAATCAGATTTTTATCGTTAACAGAACCCTAAAAACGTCTAATACCCGCTTTGCGTGAATAACCCTGTATGCTGCTTTAATTTTGTCGCTACATCTCATTAGATATTAAACTTATCCAAAAAGTTCTACGTCGAGCAACAAAAAAGTTTCCTCACATCCACCCACTATCATACTCCAAACTATTGCAGTATCTGAATCTTCCTCTCATGTGACAACGGAGATGTAGAGGGAGGCACTGTATTTACTTATAAAGTCTTACATGACCACTTGAACGACGATATCAGAAACCTACTGACGTTAAACTAGACCAGAGCTACGTGGCCACCCATTGAAGTTACAAAAAGAAAATTGTAAGACAGTACGGCAAATTTTTTTCCCAAACAGGGTGTTTAACAACTGGAACACACTCCCGAGTGATGTGGTAATCGCAACTAACGTAAATTCATTTAAAAACAGATATAACAGTTACATCAATCATGCGCTCATTTAATATGGGTTTTCTATTTTTTATATTAGGTATATAATCAACTTTAATTTTGCAAATTGTACATATAGGTCTTCACAGACCTCTGCTTTACACACCTTTGACCTCTGTCATCCGTGTCACGTCTCCCACCTAAAGATATTGATACCTCGGCCCACTCATCCACTGTTTCTTTTCACTGTTTAGTACGAACTTTACTTATTATCGACCGGCCCTTATCTCCAAATTTTACATAGTTTTATTGGGGATCCGTATATACATTTTTATAAGTTTCGAAAAACGTTCCCTTTCTTATCCACTGTTGTTTGCCGAAAGCTTAGCAACAAATAATGCCTTTCTTTTACATACTCTGCATAGTATTTTAGAGTATCCCTTACTATTGCAATAGTCAGGAAGGGTGCTGCTTCTGAATTTGTCGGACCAGAACCGGTGCTTGGCGTATCCTCCAGTACTGCCAAAGCAACGCTCTTGACCTGGGCTGAGGGGCAAATCCTCAGCCCAGCCCTCAAGCCTTCTTGCCAAAGTACTGGCAAGAACTACCAAGATTAGTTAATTCGAAGGCATTCATAATAAACCCTTCAAAAACAAGAACTAAAAAATTTTTAGAGTTAAACAGGTTGCACCTACGAACTTTAATTGGCCTATATACTGGTCACTGCCGTTTGAAATATCATCTGTACAAATTCGGCCTAGCAGAAGATGCTGAGTACCGCTTGTGCTTCGAAGATGATGAAACGGCAGAACACATATTATGCACCTGCCCCGCTGGGGAGAGGATTAGATACTCATGATTTGGCAAAGTAGAACTTCTGTCAGAGGATCAGAATAAGTTCTCACCCAATAAGGTGATCACCTTATTGGCTGGACGTGTTGAGTGAAATATAAGAAAACACCCTGTATATTTTTTCACTCTTTGTTAGAGCGTACTCTCACGAATACATTGATATAAGAGTTGAAGGGGATAAGCAGAGAGTATTGAAAAGAAAACAAATTGGTTACTAGCCTACAGGCGTTCAAAGTCTACGTCCAAGGTGGTATATAAGAATGACATTTTTTACGAGAAAAGATCATTTTCTTGAAAACTGTGGACTTATTTAATATTTTCTTCCCATAATATATATCTACATAAAAGAACAGGATAACAGAGTGACAACTAAACCTGATTGTCTGCACGTGGTTAATGTGATTTGCTTCAAACAAATCCAAACTAAATCCCAAAATCAATATCTATTAAATATTTGGAGGCAGCCAGTAAATATTATTTTAATTTATAAAATTAAGTGACTGTCTACAAAAATATAATAAACAATATTTCTTCATTCTAATCAACACAAAGCGGTAAGTATATAAATTGCATGGAAAATGAATTAGCAGATGCGAGTTATTCCTTATTTATAACGCTGTGATAACTTTGTAAGCACTTTTAATCTAATCTAGCTAATACAAAGGCAAAATGGAAATTGAAAAATATGATCTTATTTGCGTCAAGTTGATTATCAAAGTTTAAATGTACTTATTACAATTAAATTTAAAACGAACCCCCATAAACCAAAATACAGTGTGCTCTATAACACTGAATTCGTCTTTAGAACTATACTATGAAATATAAAGCGTCATATCTTAAAAAAAAAAATAGGAAATATTGTAGAAAAGTGGCAATTTCTATATACCTACTAATTGAAATGTTTCAGCGGTTTTTTATAATCTTATTATTTATTATATAAAAAAAGTGAATTTTGTTCCATCGCTTTTGAACATACCATATCCATGTGTTATTTAAGCAGTCAAGTCGTACTTCTAGGCATTACACAGGTATGACTGTTGTAACCAAGGAATTTATATACATGGAACGATTATAGACGACTGCGCATCCAATTTTGTGTGGAAACATGGGAGCCGCCATTTTGATGTCACACTGCTCGCAACTTCTACATTTTGTATTGGTACATACAAGACCCTAGAATTCTAGTGTCTTTTTCTTTCTAATCTAAATATTCAATGGTTCAAATCTTCCTAACACGGCAACAGTGGTATGGGTAAATTGGGTAAATAGTGTTTGTTTTGTATTTTTGGCGTCTTGTTGGTTTATTTTATTGTTATTCTCTCGATTTGATTCGGTTTGTGTGTTTATTATTGTGTTCCTTCGATTTATAGACTTTGAGTGACAATATTTGAGTATTGGACTTTCGTAATTATTCCAGGTCAATTCGGATTTTGAATGTCAAACTTAACAAGAATTGAGATCTTCTTAAAGTCATCTCCTCTCCTCTCCTCTTAAAGATAGAGAAAGTCTTAAGAGACATGCAATCATAGTTCTTAGCTAATATAATAGTAAATTATGAAAACTGCGAACATAAACAATATAAAAGATAAGCTAGAATAGTTAAAGTAAGGTAAAGGATAGTTAAATTTTATATGCATAATGCATTTTAATTATTTACTTTTCTAAACGGCTAATGGTGTATTTTACATAAATAATGTGAACAAAGGGTACATAGGTAAATACACAAAATATTCCGTTTGTACCTTGGTTGTGACGTGAAAGTTTGGTGAAGATATATTTTATTTTTCACAAATAATTGTAATTAAACTATAAAATATTGAACATTTCTTATACCTATTTAGAATTTTTCTTAGTCTCAAAAGTTTTACTTGCTGCTTTCTGTGGTTTTTATTTGTTATTGCTATCTAATTGAAGAGGTTAGGTTAATACTGTTAAATTTCCTACAAATTTTCAGACATCAAAATGGCGGATTCAAAATTGGAATATTCGCACAGCGTTGATAATCGTTCCATGTATATAAATAAATTCCTTGGTTGTAACGGGATCTAAAGTGAAAATGTGGTGAAAACTTTGGACACCTGACATGCGCACAGAAATTCGAGTTAATCATTACCTGTACTTAGGAATATAACTAACTGAAAGAAATCATTTCGGTTGGCAATAATTGGCTGACCGAAATCGCTGTTCGCAATGCGGATTATCCGAAATATGCGCTCGGCGTTTTAACGAGCACATAAAATATTGTCCTTTCGCCGTAGTTTAAATTAGAACTCTTCGAGTATTTCCTAATGAGGAGTTTTAAACCTTTAACTAGATTAATCGCTACCAGTGAACGCCGAAATCGATCAAAAAACTTAAATTCGCTCAGTCTTTTGTAAAACCGACCGATTTTTTCTTTGAACCGGACAAAATCAATTTTTTGTATTAATTCCATCGTTTAGTGATTTGTTACAGTTGATTTTATTTTAGATGGACCTCCGTAAGACTGAACAAGATACCTGGTAGCATAAAGCGAGCGATTAGTTTTTTGGTAATGTTCTATAATTGAGTAGAAAACGTAGATACCAATAAAATCCTATTATGTTCTAAGCTGCCGTAAGATTGACTGTCGAACTAAATTATATTATAGTTAAAAAACTAAAAAATACGCTTGTATGAGTGGTGCACTAAAAAGTTAAAAAGAAACTGTACCGTATTATTGTATTGCCACCAGAATTGCATATAAGTTTGCAAGGTTTCAAATGGATGCGACAATTAGAAATGGGCGAAAAGTGAGTTGTAAGATTTGCTCACAATGTTAGAAGCTACAGGTCAAGCTAATAAAAGATTCAGGTGAATCTCGTAAACTGGAATTACCCACCAATCAAAACCAAAGCAGAATTAATATAATGGGTCCCAGTGTATCCATCCATCCGCTGTTAGTGGTTTAAACTTTTATAATTAATAACTTTAGTCTTAAAGTGTTTAACTTTGGTTTTCGTTATATTGTCTCAGTTAAAAGTTTTCATTATAAAGCGAGGACCAAAATCTCACCTAACCTAAAAACACTACGAGATCTTAAATATTCGATAACGTAAATATATAATTAATCATTATAGGTTGCAACTTCCCGACCAATGGGAATACCGTAATAACATTTGAAGGAAATATAAAAGAAGTAACAATCCTTCTCGATTGAAAAAATAATACTCAGTTTTCAGAAGGGTATTTTGCTGCTATTACAATCTGATCAAAGGGAGATCAATGAGTAATTTAGTTCTATCCTAATTTAACTAAAGTTGAAGATCTAAAGTTTTCTAAAATGACAAATGGTATTTTAATTGAAAAAGCATTTCGCTTCAGTATTTTGTTAATCAGAAATGTTTGGCAGTCAGTACTAATGATTCCGTTCGCAATATTTCTCATAGTGTGCCTTGGGAATATAAAATTCAATGAAATGTAATAGTCCATGCTAATTGTCATTAGTCAGTTGATATGGGAAACCCGGTATAGTAGATAACTTTCAAGTTTTTTTTGTGACTCTTAAAGTCATTGTAGATCTATATCGCTCTTAGTCTTAATAAGTAATATTGTAAAATATTACAAAGCAGAATGGTTCGCCTACAAGTATTATTCTGCTCAAGATCCTTCATAATGTTTTAATGTTTTTTAAATGGCATAGAAGTAACGCGATAGAGCATTAAAAGGGCTTTAAGTATTGTGTTCACTTCCCAATCTTCAAATCATTCAGCGTATTAATTTCAAAATAGCAACTGTCTAAATTTTAATTACACGCGAAGATTAACTCTACTCAAAAGTTTAACATGTAAACAACATCCGATGTATATTTATTGCTTTGTATCCAATTATCTAATAAGTAAATGTATATAATTAAGAAACGTTAAAAAATATGTAAATTTAAAAGTCGATGTCGAAGTGAACTGTAAGTTTTTTATTAATTGCTTCCATTAGACCACTGGATTGGTACATAAATAGACTTTTCTTATAAGTATCTACTTGGAATTAGTAAAAGAAAAAATAACGTGTCTGCTTTTGTAATCAAAACCATAAATTTAGATGACATGGTACAGTTATATTTTGTAACACAAAAAAATTATATCCGACAGTAATAAAGAAATAAAGATACTTTCACGCACTTAATGTCTTAGCCACAAATGTGCCAATTTATCTAAAAACTTTTAGAAATAAGTGTAGATGTAAAATGATGTACTATAATAAATCATTATTATAAAATGATTTACAAACAAATATCACAAAGAATAAGACGCCACAAGGCAACTTAAATTATTTTTTTTTTACAATACTTTTACTCGAATTTAAGATGATTACAAAATATTTAATGTTACCCATATTTAAAAGAGATTAGGCATATAACCTAATATGTTTTCCAAATATGGATAAAATTAGACATTTTATAATCATCTTAAATTCTAAAGTACTTAAGTAAGAATGGGAATGAATAATTTTGTATCAATTTAAATAGCTGTTTAATGGAGTGCTTCCAAGTATAAATGCCTGACTTAATAAATAAATTATCTTACCTTATAATTTTGTTAAAATCCTATATTAATTTGACACACCCATATAAGGAATAAAAATTTAGATTAAAGTAGTTTATGCTTAAGAAATCTCATCAGACCACTTGTCTTGTTCATATCTCTACAAAAGTATGAACTCGCCTATTTTAAATTCATTATAATTCAGAAGAGCATAGGAACACCATACATTTTAAAGTGTACTATTCTAATTAAATAGTGAATTATGCTCCTCTGTTGCGGGACAATTGTATAACACATAGATTTATATTCAGTTGAATCGATAATGAAGAAAAATGTATTGCGCCATTTTTTACCAAAAGTTAATGTTGATGAAAAGATGATTTTTTGATTAAGTTGAAGTGATAAGTCGGTAGTGTAATTAGGACATATCTCATATACTTGTTGAGTTACTCAATTTCCTTTTCTGATAATGCTGTACTCCACCCTAGTATCTTTAAATTGGAAATTTTTTGTTCTATTAAATCGTATTACCTCATTAACATTCTCTGTGAATAAGACAAAAGATGATTTTTTGCTTAAGTTGAAATGATAAGTCGGTAGTGTAATTAGGACATATCTCATATACTTGTTGAATTACTGAATTTCCTTTTCTGATAATGCTGTACTCCACCCTAGTATCTTTAAATAGGAATTTTTTTTGAAATCATATTACCTCTAACTTTCTATCTACTGTAAATAAGACAATCGAAATGTGACCATGTGAAGAGTAGAGTTAAATTTGCGAGGAATGTAGGATAAAAACTAGTCTAACGATAAATATGTTTAGTTTTGGTTCAAGTTCTATTTCAATATTTACTAACGAATCGATCTATTTTATCTATTTTTCTTTAAATTTCGCATCATACCGAAATATCAATTGAAAATATTCGTGGATTTAACTTACTCTGATTTTATCTTTAATTAATTCAGTAGTATCCATTCAGCTAATAAAATGTTCGTTCAAAATTGTGTATCAGCAACTTTCTATGCGTTTTTGTCATGGAATTTCTGTGATCGTCAATTGGAATTGTTCGATCGTTCAATCATTCTTAAATCTCAACTGTCTTCTACGCACCTGGAGTTCGTGTGCACTCATCCATCCATCTAGTAGAAAAAACTGACCGGTTTAATACTGAGAGTTCCTCCAGGCCACTGTGGTTAGGTCTACTTTAGTTCAGTTGACCACGTGCCTCGAAAACCTCTTCTCTGGGATAGCGTTGCGTGGAACGTTTATCCGCCAGTCATCGGCAACTCTGTAATTTACACCTACGAGTTGTTTATATCCCATTACGACTCTACATTTTGACGGATAAATTGAAAGTCACGCTCTAGGTGACTTGCCATTGCGTTTCAGTACATAAAAATATTGCTAAAATCGATTACCTGGATACCTGTTCAGCAAATTGTAAAAAATTAAATCTTGCGTCTAGTCTTGAAATAAAAAATAATGTATTTATGTTTTATTCTTGGGTATTTACTTCTATCTAGAAATTTAAGTTTACTTTATACTTTCTATGGGTAACATATATGCCGGATGACGAGCAATATATGACGTCGGTTTAATTTGACCAACCTAAGTTGCCAAATGAAAGTAGAAAGTGTTCTAAATAAATTTTGGTGCAGACAAAACGCACGTCACTTATCGTCTATCACATGTCACATATCGCCCGTCTCATGTCTCCTATCACTCGTCACATGTCAACTGTTTGTCGCCTGTCACCTACCACATGCCTTCCGACACCCAGCGCTCTGTATTTTACCAGTGCCACAACTTGAAAGTTTAATTAAGAACACGGCATAAAATGCGGGCAACCCCAAAATCCAAAAACTGTCCTCAAGATGGACAGAAACGCAGAACACCCCACCGACCGACATTGTCATAAATGGGGATCCAATCCAGACCATAATAAACCCTCTAGCTCACTGGGCTACCGTGGCGGTATGGTATTAATGCGATTTTAAGCTTGGTGCTATTAAAGTATCATATTACATTTTAATTTTATAATTAGCTGCCACCCTTGACTTTAACCAGCCTTCCCAATTCCCCCTCTTCTAATTCATCATGTTCTTTAAGAACAGGGTGTATAATGACTTTGATATAGCTTATATAGCAGACATATATAGCATATAATCCATAGCATAACATAATACAAGACATACTCCAAATTTAAAATTAAGTTTCGAGAGGTTTTGGTAGTATAATGTTCAAAACACTTTGCATCCTTTTACCGCTTGAATTTGGAAAAACTCAATTGAGAGCCTTCACCATTTCTCGTGAAGCCTCTGTTAGGCATGATTATCCATATTTGTTGAATATATTCTCTTTAATTCTAACAAAGAGTACCTACTTACATTGTGTAGCATTCATAGAATGGTTTGACGAAAGCTTATTCTCTTCAGAAAACTGACTTAACAAAATGGAAATTTTCACGGATAGTTAAAAAACAAATTTGCACGTTAAAATATTGTATTAGTGGCTATATATTTAAATTGTAAGCCCCTATTTGTTTAAGAACCAGGAACAATCCGAAATCTGAAAGTGATTTTAAAAATGTTTCAGCGCCATCCAACGCCACTGAAAGATCTTAAATCTTGCACGGAATGCTATTAAGTGATGCACACAAAAACTAAGAGTTTTTATAGTTTTACGCTTGGATGGGAATAAATAGCGATTCAAGTCCATTGATTCCTATTTCAGAGTTTTTGTTGCCTTACAAAAGACGAAATTTAATTTAAGGTACAATTTTATAGAACGACCTAAAGTTTTTCTGAAAAATAATTCGTTGCTTAGATTGTTTTCTACAAAAACTATACTAGTAAAACATTGTAAAACGTAATTATTATATATTTTTCTACATCACAGTAGCACTAAATGAATTTTTGTTCCTACATCTCGGCAAGATGAAGGCTGTGCGAGAACTGCATAATCATTTGGTTATTATAAGGAATAAATGAAGTGAAAAATATGTAACAACCTTTCGATTTCAGTTATTATTTTCAAGCCCAACTATAAATATTATAAATATCATTAAATTTACTGTATGTGCTGGTTAATAACAATTCCAGTATCAAATATTTATATAGATAGTACCTAGGTGTGAATAGCGACTTCAACTAATAAGATTTAGAATCGATGGTGAATGAATTTTAAATATCTATTATCTTGTATTACCATTTTTATTTACAATTTTGTATTACTATTTAAGTTTGTATTATTTTATTAAGTTATACATTTTTAATAAAAATCTAAATTTACATCTATCGGAATAAGTATATGTATAAACACTAGACAATTGATATTCAGTTGGGCTGTTGAATCTTTACACACACGTGACCGTGCATATTTGTATGAATTAATATTAAAAACCTGATGTCAGTGTAATAATACATGAATCGTATCATCAGTTCTTTTCTAACAGCGGATGTTACTTACAATAATTAGTTATGTACATTGTCGTTGATAACGTCACACATTAGTCACGTGTGTGAAATGATTTAGCGGTTCAACTATATAAATAGAAGTACCCAAGTTATGAGGTACTTACTATGTCATTACTCCGTCTTTTTCACATTTTGCATTTGAAGCGGTCAAGTAATGGCGAATGCGCGGGGGTGTACAATGGATGTGGAGGACATTGTAACGATGTTCAGTTTTGGTACACTCTTGTCATATAGGTTACTCGTTACGTTTTAAATAACAAACAGCAATAATATCAACATTTTTGTCACCCGGTGCGAAAATTCTGAATACATTTCTTTGATAAGCATTGTAGTTCAATTTAAGTATAAAGGAACTGCTAGTTATTATATTATTTTACACTGATTTTATTACGAAATGCATATAAAGTCATCAAAATACACGAACTAGAAATGAAATTATTACCATATACGTGGTTTCAAAAGCTGCATTATTATAAAAATATTATGAATAATATATATAATATATAAAGTTATCGTTTCATACATGAAACATATGCATTAAAAAGAAGACCCAGAACTTTATTAATTATTTTTCTAATTATTGTTTACTTTAGTTTAATTAATATTTTTAATATATAATGTCAGCTATTTCAAATTTTTTTCACGATAATTAACAGTGCCTTATCGTTAACAGTTAAAGTGCCCGATAAAGTTATACAATATATATTTGGGATATTGCGGACCTCTTTAGAGCTTCCTATATTTTATAGATAAACCCAGCAAATTATCCCTTAGTTTATTTATCGAGAAAACGGCACCGATGCAAGTACATAATTCATTTAATAGTTGGCTTTGCGGAAAGTTCTATAATGACTATGGCTTCCATTGAAACGCTATACTGGGTGGCCCAACGAAAAGTTTCCAACTTGAATTAGTTGGTGTAAAAGTTTTTTCAAACAAATTCCAGAGATAGGTCGATTTTTATTTCAAGGGGGAAACATTTTCATGTTATTGACATTTATACAGGGTGTTCCAAAAAAGAGCGGTTTATCAGAACTTAGTGACCAATTAGACAATATTATTATATAAATTATAACCAATTAGTTTAATGGAACATTATGTATTTTTACAAATTTGAATATAGATCGTCTTCTCATGAATATATTGATATAGATTTTGATGAATTCAACTCCGATAGTAAGGGAGATATAACAGTGTTTCATAAGTGTATACGTTAGAAAGAGAATATCGATTCGTTGCTAGGCACAGACGATCTTATGTCAATTATTTATAGTCATATCTACTTTACTATTAAAACTATATTCACCCAACCTTGCATATTTCTATCTTGAAAGGCACTTCTATCAAAATCTGTAAAAATACACAGGCTGTATCATTAAAAATGTAAGTTATAGTAGGTTAAACCGCTCTTTTTTGGCACACCCTGTACAAAATGTCAATAATATGAAAAAATGAAATGTATCAACACACTGTTCAATGCACTGTGATTTCGGACAATCTATATTGTTATCGGGAAGAAACTTGCAAGAACTTCAACATTGTGTCGAAACGGAAATAATGTTCGGAAATAATAAACGCAGTAATGTTCGGAAATAATGCACGATACAATCGGGGGTGATTCTACAAGAAAATATCTCCCAAGTTCCTATACCATTTTTCTAAAACTCAAAAATAACGGAGCTACAATGCTTTGGAGTTCACATAAAATTAAATCTCTCAGAATTGTTTCCATGTCCATAAACATGGATATGGAAGTGTTTGGTTCTATCCAAATCTGTAAAAATACTCAGTGTTCCAATAAAAAAATATTGGTTAATTAAAGTTTAATAAACCTTATAGTGTAGCCATTCTTGGTTTCTATAGAAACAACATTTGTTTCTATGGCATGATTTGTTAAAATGTCAAAATAGTTAAAATCAGTTCAATCAATATATGTAGTTCATAAAAAGGTTTTTCTCGAAAACAGCTCATATTAGAGAGATGCAACAAGTTCATCGTTTTTGTAGTTTTTGTATGCTATTTCATTTTATGCAATATAATTATTAAAAAGCAGAAAATAAAAAAAGGTATAGCTCCTTAATATATTTGCAAGGGTGATTTCAACCCTTTGGCATAGGGTGGAGAATGCCAAATTTGGCACAAGTACACAAGAGAACATCAGTAGTAAGTGTACCAAATTTGAAAACAATCAGTTAACCAACAAATAATAAAATATTGATGAAATTATTTTTAAAAATATGTAGGAACTTGGGACATCAATTTTTCATGTAGAATGACCCCCCGAATGGTTTCTCTACATTTCCGGACACTGTATATTGGAGGTATTTCAGTATCTGCTGTTTACAAAAGTTAGCACAACCTTTTCTTTGGCTGCCAAACGCCGGTTTATTACCAACAGCGGAAATAAAATTAAATCAAAAGTAAACACTTCACAATCTGGCCGAGTAGCGCACCCTCCCTCTTGTGTTTATGAATTTGTTCAATACTGCCGCTTAATCCTGATTCCGCCACTCACAGCGCTAGCTATTCACGCGAACGGTGTCTATACCCTCGAATTATTTAAATATTAAGCCCATTTAAATATTGCTTTAGCCTTACATAAAAAGATATTAGATGAAAGGAGATTTTGTGACAAGTTTTTTAGGGTATTTTCAGCGATTATCTTTAAACTGTTGTTTAATAATTTTCGTAGTCGGACAATTTTGCCTTTGCTATTTTTAAAATTAACAAAATATTCGCCTTCCTTATATTTTTATTTGAATATAGAAGAGAATATATAAAATATAATATAAAAAAATATATGTAATATAAAATCATAGAAATTTGATAATAATAATAATAATAATAGCATTTATTGCCCAACAGTAAATCATTTACAGAGCAATTAAAGTACAACATATGCAGGTAATACATGGTAGGTAGAAAATATATACTCGTACTATAGTGTAAACACACAAAAATAGTGCAGCAGACAAACAAATCAATAAATATTAACAACAATATACGCCAACTATTTAATATTGCACAAAATAATCCTACATAGGTACTAAAAAAATAATAAAATAATCCATTACAGAGCAATTATAAGTACAAAATACATACATGCATATATACACATATACGCACATATATACATAAACACATATACACACATACACACATACACATATCATAAACACAACAGAAGTGTTGTGTTTGTTATGTGTAGTGTAGTAGACCAACAATTCAACAAATACTACCGACAAAATATGCGCAATTACATAAAATAATGGGTATATGATCATTATATAAACAAAACTTGACATTAATAATTATAAATTTGCAAGACAAACACTCTTCAATTCAGAAATTTTACAACAAAAAATATCACACATATCAGAAACCCTATTGGCACTATTACCCAATACATATATCGGTGCCCTCAATAATATGTTGGTTCGAGCTCTTTTACATACAAAGGTATTGTTATATCTAGAAGTTATTAAGTACGAGATATTAATTATTAAGTACGAGAATGTTTATGTAAGACAACAACTCAGGACAGTCGATTTGGCTATGTAACAGCTTGTACAAAAACATAGCAGAGGCTTTCTCCAATGGTACAAGATTAAAGGTGTCTAGCAATTCAGGATAATTGTATCCTCTCGGAGGATATAGGTACACCGTTTCTCTTAAAACTTAAAAACTTCAAAAACAACTTTTGGACCTTCTCAATAATTAAGGAGTAATGAATATAAATAATAGATAATAGAGAAGCTTCAAGCCACAATTTCTCCACATTTAAAAAATCAAGATTCAGTTCTAAGACTGACATATTAACAACTATCATGATACGATTATTTTACCCGTTATAGGATCATTATTCATGTAGGAAATCCACTCCGTGCATCATAACAAAGGAAAAATTGATTGTCCTGGTTTCACCGTAAAATGTGTTAACTAGTAAATAAGTCAATTAATGTTAATTTTTTATTACAGCGGAGGCAGATTCGTCAGCACAGGTGAAAGGATCCGCCTACCCGACGACGTAACAATGGGTTACATTATTGGTGAGTACCGGGCATGACTATGCCTCTAAATTGAGGAAACGTCAATTAGATTAAACGCCACAATTACGACAAATTACTGGGAGACATATAGTTAACTGACACCCACCGATTTTTTTTTTTTTTTGTTGCAGAGCACCTACTGAAGCAGCCTCTGACCGTCGTCGATCAATTTCACTCTCATTTGGAGCCCATGAAGTTCATCAGGCGGGACATGATTGAAGACCAGGTAAGATATATGTGAACGGATAAGTTAAATCAATTATTATAGTGGGGTATAGTATTCAGTAATATAGTATATTAAAAAAACAGTACCTAAATAAATGTACATCACAGGATATCTTTTGTTCAGTAATCGAAATGTGTATTATAATTACCTTGATAATGAAATAACATTATGCCCAATTTAGGTACTTGCTTAGGAAATTGCCCATATTTTCTATTTACAAGAGATTGGTATACATTGAATGCGCAGCATGGCAATTTCTAATATAATATCCATGTCTATACCTGTTTTTCAAAATGCAGGCGATATATCTATCTAGCATCCAAAAACATGTTACGTCATACAAAATGATGCTCGACACCGCTACAAACTAGTAATCATAAAAAATAGTGTTACTCCTCCAGAGGTCAAAAGATAATTGAACATAATAAAAACCTTTATTCAACTCTTCAGACACAGTAAAATATTTCTTCAACAATATCAAATTAATAACACGGCAAAAACAAATTGCAAGAAACAACGGATATTAAGAAAAACTAATAGATAGCATGCTAAAAAACAAAAGGTGGAAATTAATTCATCGGGAGTTTTACAATATTCGGGAAAAAGAAGGCACCTATAGTTATATTAATCACGTCCCAGGTTATAGCGCAAAAATAGCTCGCAGAATAGAACGAAACAGGTGTAAAACGATTAGTGTCAACAAGCGTACTATTGGGAGGATTTTGATAAACAATAAAGAAAGGGTTAATAAATTAAAACAATCGGGGGTATACCAAATTAGCTGCGCGGATTGTAATGCCGTGTATGTGGGTCAAACATGAGGGGAGTAAAAGAACATAAAAAATCCATATTCAATAACGCAAAAAATTCAAGATTTTCCACGCATTACATAGAAAACAATCATTTTATAGATCAGAAAAGTGTAAAGGTACTGCATCGTGAAAAGAAAGGAAAGCGCTTAGATCTGTTAGAACAATTAGAAATTAAAAAATCTTTAATTATAAATCCGTATACTACTAATGATCAGATAGATTTTACAACCTCGCCCTTCTTAGAAAATGTAATAAAAACTCGAGCTTTAACAGATGGTAGGATCAATCGGGGGTAGGTAGACTTGTAAACAAATAAATAACGAAAACACGCTTGGAAATGTTTAGTAATAGACATTTACTCTACTGAAAGAGGCCTAACAAGCCGAAATACTATTATATAGATTGTTTTCTATATATTTCTTGGAACATCTAAGTGAGATCAATGTTTTTTTCAAAACAAAACAATTACGGCAAAAACATTTTGAAAATAGCAGTTTTTCACTTGGGTTTTGCTCCATTCCTCTGGATATCAGTCTCATTAACATTAACTTCTCAGAAGTACCGCGGTCTTTATTAAGGTTAACTAGTCTTCTGGATCCTTGTAGAACTTTAATGGAACATTCTCGAATTATCCACGTACCAGGAGAGCTTAATAAGTTATCCATGGCCAAGCATATAAGGGGAATTCGATAAGTATATATGGCGACGCAGGAGAAATGTAAACAAAAACCCCTATCACTATTATTTGAAGGCCTAGAAGGTTGGTTGAGACTTCGCCCATTGAGGGTTGGCTCAGGTTGTGCAGAAATGTAGGTTTAGCAACACCGTATTCGGGTACCTCGTCGGCGATTTTGTAACAATGGCATTTAGGTAATTTCTTTGTTTGTGAGGTATAACGAATAGATATTCAACCAATACATCCTGCAAACAATTTAAAATAAACATGAACGTTTTCATTCGTTCTTGTGAATTTTCTTCTTAAACTGTTCCAACTTTTTGTATTTTCTCGTCTTTTGATGATATATCATATCACTTCTTTTCTGCCTTCGTGCTATTCAATCGAATATAATTCCTTAGGAAAAGACACGATTTAAATGGAGCAAGATACACCTGATGCAAGAAGTGACAAAACTAGTTTCGGTAGTTCAGTACACGTGAATTTAATCTCCTCAATTTATCACAGAATTAACTACGGCAAGAACACTTTAAATTAGCAATAACCATAAAATAGAGCCCACCGAAATATAATTCTGCATTTTAAGATATAATAATGTAAAATACCGGTCAAGCATATTAATATTAGATAGTAATTAAAAAGTTAAGAATACACATGCATTCTTTTCTGAAAATAGTTGTTATTAAAGCAAGGTTTCTTAAATACTTGGTTATGCTTCATTATTATAGATACAAAATTTACCATAACATTTTTAGCAAATTCCAAGGGGCATATTTCTAAAAACAGTAAACAAAACCTATCCCACAAAGATTAGAATCAGTTTATTTTCTTGCTCTTTCATTATTTCTCATTAGAGAAATACTGTAGAATACTCAAGTAGTAAGAATATCGAGATAGTAGGCATAGATAAAAAATGTTGGGCAATATTAATGTACTTATGTCGTGTTAAATCATGTTAAGCTGACATAATTAATAAATAACTAGGAGAACTCCTTTTTTATCTACATTACATGAAAATTTAATGAATCCGGCTGACTATTCAAATTTATTGACACTTTTTAATTAGTCTTTAATAATATTATTTATTAAGGTGAGCAACACCTCATACGGGTGAAAATTTATAGTTTCCTGTTAACCTAAACCCGATCTGGTCCTCTTGGCAGTTGAATACAATATATTAGTAAGTAGTGTCAAAGAATTTAATTCCAAGTTCTCCGGTAGAATGCCAGCAAGGTATTAAACTACTAGTTTTGGAATAAAATTAATTTCCAGTGAAAAGGTATGCGCCTTAAACAGTTGTCATCGAAATATATTAAAATCGATAACATTTTTAACATTTATGTTTATTTGAAATATAATATGTTTCATTTGAAATAAACTTAACCTCTTAATCATACTAAAAATAAGTACCACAGTTCGGTATTGAATTATATCAGCTTCGGCAAAAAGAAAATAGCAGAATTTTGAGAGTATGTTGTTGAGTAAGGACAAATGATGGTATTTTCTTATTTTTCATTATTTTTATCTCTTTATATATGCTTAGGCTTATCAAACTCTAAAAATTAATATTGATACCTTGTTAGGAATTAGGATAATGGTGATTTAGGTAAATGATTAGGTGTAATAAACATAAAAATCAACGAAAAATTTTAAATTTCTTTTCGCATCGTCTTGTTACGATATTATTATTATTATTTTGACATATAGGTAACTTTTACAAGTTAATTCAATTGCACTCTTATATAGTGAATACCTAATTAATATGGAGGAAATAAATAGAACACAATATCATGACCAGATGCAAACTGAATGGACCCGATGAACGTAATAATATATTTTACCTGAGATTGTGTACTAATCTCTGATTTTATGTTATCTATTTATATTCAGCTTTATAATATTAATGTTTCCTTTGAAAATCTCTGTAAAAACGGTTTTAGCGACTAATTTTAATGTGAATTAAATTACTGTGCATTTCTCGTCCAAGAACAAAATAAGAGAGTTTTAAGTGAGCGGTTTATTTATCGTTTATTTTTACTTGGCAGATTTCCTTCAGCTATGCCCGAAGTAAAGACGAGTGGAATGTAGTAAAAATTGAAGGATTTGACGAGGAGCAGGATCAGAACAGGTTAGTTCTCTTTTTATTTTACATATTTCCTTATATTACTTCGTACCGAAGTTATTATTCAAGAATGCTGAAAAGGTAGCAATAACGTAATTTTGAATTTTATAAAAATGAGTGGTTTTATAGGGTAAAAAGAAGATTTATAAATTGGCAGGGAAATTTTTTGTTCTTCATTTTATGCGGACAAGATGTTCAATATTTTTTTTCCAGAAAATAATAAGAAGAAAATAATATAAGATGCAAACAACCTGATAAATCAAACAAATGAAAAAGTTCAATATTTTTAATTAAAGTATTATGTAACAATGTGAGCTTAGAATTATTGTGTGTTACTATAAGTTGTAAAGCATTATAAGATAATTTTTATCCTTTTATTGGATATTTTGCCACATATATGAAAACATTAGAGAATAAGATCTCCGCGGAATGATAAAATTGTTTTATGTAACTTAGTTTTGCCTTTGACTATACTTTGCTTATCTAACCCCCTAGCCATTCATTTTACTTGAGGGGGTCTTTCCTGTAGCACTTTATATTTTCAAATTGCATAAAACAGTAAGTCTCTTGTTGTACTTGTTATAGAAAAGGCTATAGGCATGTTTACTATGAAATAATATAAAATAATATGAAAAATATCAGTGCATAACGCCCGAATATCTGTAGAATTATTCAAGATTAAAATGTTATACATAGGTATTTAAGTTTAATTAATGTATGTTGTTAATATTTTACTCTTGAAACGGGTTGGAACCTTTGATGTGAAGATAACACTGATGTAGTTTCCACAAAACACTACACTGCATTCGACGCGCGTTTCGCTAAACAAGTTGGCATCATCTGGAGATGATTAAAACTGAGTTTAAAATTAAAATGAAGTATTAATCATCTCCAGATTATGCCAACTTGGTTAGCGAAACGTGCGTCATATGCTGTATAGTGTTATGTGGAAAATTACATCAGTGTTAATAATATTTCAACGTAACATAAAAGTTTTCTTTAAATACATCGATGATATAGATTTTTTGTTTAGATAGATTTAATTAGTAATAATTAATTAATAATAATATTAATTAATAATAATATTAATTAATACGTTATTCGTTATATATGTTATTCGTTATTCAATTATAAAGCTAATTCTATTAAATTAACTATCGATCTGCACTAAATCTAAATCTAGTTACTTACAGCTATAAAAGTTGTTCTCGGTTTAACACAAATACGTTGTGCAAATTAATTTTCATTTATCTGGTGAGGAGCGTTAACGGGCAACTTTCTTATACGAGACTATATATTTACTACTTACATAGAGTAATAAAATAGAGAATCTATAATGAGGATATAGATGGAGAACATCGACAGTTTTATTAAATATAGCTACGAAGTAAACGGAGATAATAATTATTTGAATTAGTGGAGAGCAGTAAAAATTTCAAATAAGACGTGGAGCACTTTCTTTCATTACTGATGATGGGAAATGGCACACTAAAAGAATGCGAGATGATAAGATATTAAAAGCACCTGGGTTAGAAGCCACATTTATTTTTTCTGTTTTATGACTGCGGTTTATTTTATATACCATTTCAAAATTAAAGGGGCTTTTATTCTTAGGCTAACAGCGTAGCGTGAATGATAAACGTACAAGAAACAAAAATTAATTGTGTTAGGTAAAGGACAGTCAGTATAGCACATTCATCCGTCCTAGAAAATAACTTGTCAGTCATTATTAAAAAAATGCAGTGATTTTATAATTTATTAGTTAACCTAATAATACATAGTGTGATTCAGTTATTAGTACATTAATTCTAGGGCTTGGAATTGTAATCGAATAATTCCAATATTCGAATATTCGACTATTCTAAATTCGAATTTTTTGTTAGTTAGGAAATTCGACTATTCGAATATTTGATTTAATTAATTTTATTTATTTTATTTATAATTATATTTATTTATTTAACTATTCGACTATTCAAATGTTCGATTATTCGTGTTTATCATACACGAGCTTTTTCTAATGCTGGTAATATTGTTAATGCAAAACGAGGCTGTCTAAAATTTGATAATATTAAAAAACTTTGTTTTCTTAATATTAACTTGTAGTTCCTCCACTTCCTCCTTAGTTTTTATTATAGTAATTTTTAACTTTTGTTTTCGTTCGTTATTTTTAAATTTTATTTTAGTTTTGTACGAAGTGTTTGAGTTTATTAAAAAATAATCTTTTGTTAAAGAGTTTTTATTTGTTACAGAGTTCTCCCATTTTTAAACGATTTAATAGAACTATTGTTTTGTTATCTGAATTTATTCGATACAATGCACTATTTATTCTAAATAATATTGTTTTTCGACAATTTAGATATTTAAATTTTAAATAGCTATATGATAAGTCGTATAAAAGTCGTTTTAAATTTTGAAACGACTTTTTCGATATTTAAATAGACGACTATTCGAATATTCGACTATTAAAATTATTCGAATATTCGAATAAAATACCAAACGCCTATTCGAATACTTAAATTTTAAAAATTCCGAGCCCTAGTTACAACCAGGTAGTCGGAGAGTCTAATAAAGACAGGAAATCGAAAATAAAATATTTTACTCGATCTTTTGAAAGTGAAAAAAATGCCTGAATTCGAGAAAAAATCTGAATCGAGGCCGTCAGCACCGTAACAGTCAAATTAAAGGGTTTTAATAATTATTTGACAATATTTTTTCAGCGTAAATATGTACTTAATTTTTTTTAAATCGTATATTCATATTATAACCATTTTTCCCTATCTTCTCATAAAATTAATGTGGAAAATGATATTCAGGGTTATAGAAATTTCAGGCAAACTGCATATGACGGGGGTGTAGACAGATGTATATGCACTGTCACCGCGCAAGTGCCAATCATACCTAATATCAAATAACAGACAGTTGTTTCGACCTCTTAAGCATTCTTAGTGACTTATAGGTCTCAGAGTGAAGACGACTTATAGTGACTTAGAGATTATACTACGTTTGAGTTGTACCCTGGGATATAAATAACTAAATATCACAGGTAAATAGGTACCTATCCTTCAATTTAATATGAAGTTTGTATAACAAAAGTTGATGTATGAACATGAATGGGATTTATTCTCTAGCCAATTACCATTTTGTTGTTCAAATTGTTGTAGCCCTTATAATCTCAAGCTTTCTTAGAGGTTCTAGACGGACCTGAAATCGCGCTTCTAATGTTCGCATTATGAAAACTTTTGTTTTCTTCCGGAAAGCTTTGTTCGTATAATAAAACCTGAAAAAAATTTTGTTATATTCTGACTTTTCCTTAGTAAACTTTTTATAAGTTATTTTATTAGTATGTAGTCCCTGTCTCTGTTAGAAATTCCTTAATAAGTTATAATATAGGTACGCAATTCTGAACCACCTTCTATATTATGGTGCGGCATCCCAAATATTCCATAGTGGAATTTCGGCTCGACTGTACAATTACTAGTTTCTGCATATACAAATGTGGTAGATATAATCATTAAACAATTGAAGCAGCTATTTTGAGGAGAAAAATGACATTTAAAAAATGTAACAGTGGAAACTTTTCTAATTACTAATTCTATAAATGTCACTGAAATCTATGAAAAAGTTTGTCTAAAGCTGCATCTTTTTAAAATTGTCCTTGGATGTACTGGATGTTTTGTTTAATAGTGATAAAATAGAAATTATTTTTTAAATGGAAATGGCCGTCTATATTTTTACATTTTGTGAAACTGCATAAAATTTAAGTCGAACGATATAGCATACTTAAACATATTCTTAAAGTACACTTTTCCAACATATTTACATTTTCTAAAAAAACAGATGCAATGGCAATGCAGGCTTATATGAGTATTTATAACTTTTTACGCATAAGAAATAATCATTTGGTTTTTGAAACATGAAGACAACATAAGGTTTCATTCCTGTTAGGATTATAAGAGATTTGAAAATACCACACTAAGTGTTCCATTTCGCACGTTACATTTTAGGAATTTCAAACCGAGGAAACTTTTTAATTTTAAACATTACATGGTTACATCTATCGCTAACTGGATGGTAATTTTTACAAAGTCCTTGAAAACAGATGGGAATCATAAATTTTTAAAAAAATTGTAATGTCAGTCCATAAATTGTTTGAAATTCCTAAAATTGGAACTAAAATTTAAAAATGGAACACTTATAATTATGAAAGGAGGCATACCTGCCTGTCTTTTCTTTTGTGCCAAAAACCAATTATTAATGATAGTCTATTATCCATACAAACTAATAAAGGCTTATACAACCCCTTGCATATTTTTATAAAATTTCGAACATATTTGAAACAACTGAGTTTAAGCAGTCATAGAAAGAATTAGTCACTGGTTTAAGCTTATGATATGCTATACAGATCGAATTTTACATTGTTCCATCGTACGTACTCATCGTACTGAATCAATAAGTAGTTATAAATGAAATTCCAACACAAAACCTCGAACGAATAAAGGTTTATGGCACAATTGATTTTTCCTAAGACACCCAGAACTGTTTGGGAGATGTAGGTAAGTGGTTGGTATGTCATCGAGATAATATATATCACCAATTAAGTATAACAGAGACTCGGCTGCATTTCTCCTATGTAACGTACTTGTTAGCTACGTTCTACCTGCCAAACTACGATTGTTGATGAGTACTCAGCTCGGTTAGTCGGTTTTCTGAGAATGTGAGATAAAATTAATTACTTTTGTCGTGTCATGACTGTTCGGTTAGCAGAAGAAATATGTAATCAATATCAGTCAAGTGTGAAGCAGCATCACATTTTTACTAGGAGAGTAACTTGAGATACAAAAAATGAATAGGATTAGTTCTTCGAAACAAGCGAGTTATAATTTTTATTATTATTACCTGTTATTTATGTATTTTCATGTTTTTTTGTATTTGTATTGTGTTGTCGTTAAAGATTTACGGTACAGTCAGAGTACGATCAGGTTTCATAACGTAATAATATATCTTAGAACAAAAATATGTAGTCAATGTAGTTTTGAAATTTTATAGTAATTTTGCTACACTTTCTTCTTTTTGCACTATTGCTGAATATGGTGATATTTGTGATGTCAGTATCCAACCCAAAAGAGATTTGGAAATGAAATCCGCTTGAACACAAAAAATAGCTGCTGTTTAGATGCAAAATAGAGGCCCTATTATATTTCAAAATAATCGCCAACTATGTCAGCATGTTTATTTTAAAGCCATAGCAATTTTTGTAAACCCTCCTGCTTCAACTAATGCGTGATCGAGCTGGAGACCTTCTCGACATCAATTTCAGTTTGGAGTTATCTTCCTTCCTACCTTCCTTAAAATGAGGAAACAATATAATGCCAAAAAACAAAAACTGTACGAATCAGTCACATGGGGAATCTTATCCCTTACTTGTATCCCAGCCATTATCCCATATTTCCCAGCCTAAGAGAAATAAGCCTAATGATGAGTCGAGGTTTCCAGTTGGTTCAGGTATTTGAGGATGCGCATTGATTCCAGAAGGGTTTACATATTATACATGTCAAACTATCTAACTTCAAACTAAACTTATGTGGTTTATATGGTCTTAGTGGGTGTAAATACTTTTTCAGAGTTATATTGTTTTCTCCGTTTCTAAAATAGGGAAACTTATTTTTAAGATAACCCTCGTACAATATGAAGATTTAAGATATGAGATTACGAAATACCTATTGTCTGTGACTATTTCGTGAAATTTGTAGAAATATTAGGAAGCATTGGAAAGAAATCTCAATTTCACAATTATCAATAATGAGTTATCATTTTAACATTTTCATTATTTTTATTAGACAAATCTACTAATCATGACTGATATTTTGGCACAGGAGTTTATTTCTATTTTTTTATATTTTTAGGATTGTGCTAAAATATTTGATTAAAGGGGGAATGTGGATATCATGGATACTGGTATATGATAAATATATTATGAAAGTAAACTAATTTTTATCCATATAATACCATGTATCCATATAATACCAAATAATGTCTTTATGTTATATCTACTTGTATGTATATTTCTATCGCGTTGTTTATTCTATTCGTGCTCGTGAACATAAACTGGAGTTACCAATAAGCCCTCCTATACTTTTTACCTTCTGAAACCACTCATTAACTCAGAAAATTATAAAATCGGTAAAAAATAATTGGACACTTAACGCGCCGAACTTGGCTTCGGCGGTTATTTAAGATGGTGACTCGACAGTTCAGTAATATTTTTGTAATATTTTTCAGGTTCCTGTCTCTACATTGTTTCTTGTTCCCTTACTTCAGCTTTTGTCCACGCCGTAGGTGAGGACCACAAAAGGCTCTGTGAAATTGTAGGAATTTAACTTAATAAAAGACCCTATCATTATATTTAATAATGTGTCGTGAAATCTGTGTGTCGGTTTTACACAGATGACGTGGATAGAGTTATTATTACGTTATTTAATTTCTACTGTTAAGACCAATTATCTGTGATGTTGTATATATTTTTGTATACCAATTTAGTTACATAGTTTTATTGATTTTTTTTAAACAAATTATCTAAAAGTGGCAACCATGACTAGTCGATTTTAATAAACTATTTGAAAGCACCTTTATAAATTAGAAATAGTGCTAATATTCCAAATTATCTATTATTGTATAGGTACATTAAATTTTTTCTTTTGCCTTCATTGAAGACCATGCTGTCTACACAGTTTATATATTTTTAATATTAATACCAAAAACGGCTTTAAAAGAGGTGCAGTTTTTAACAACTCTATTTTATTTATGTATGTTTTGTATATGATTTATTTTATTTTAACTTTTTAACCAACCAAGAATAACAACATATTTTGTACATTTAATTTTTTGTTATTTTTAAATGCTTTTATATAGCTTGTGATATACATATATGTAATTATATTTATCATTTGGTGTAGCTACTGATAGGCCACTAGCTTTGTATGGGTGCAATGTTTATACCTAAAATTATTTTACACTTTGTATTTGCTCAACACTAAAACTAATTTTTATGGATTTTATAATGCAAATTGTATATAAACGTATGAATGTTGAATGTTTATAGATTATGTAAATAAATGTTTGTTATAATGTGTTTTGCTTTATGTCTTCCCATACCTAGATCCTACAAAGTTAATAATTATTTTTATTATCTACATTTCTATCCACTTTCACAAACAGTAATAACAATTTCCTTTAATATAGTATCTTGTAGTACAAAGATTTGTTAGGTTTTCATTTCTAATGTGGTTAGAATGTATATTTCCAATTTGCAACCATTCGCATTTACGTCCTTAAACTGGAATTCATAGAAGGATAATACGAGAAAGAAAGACACAAAATTTAGCGAAATTAATCGTTTTTTTTTTAAGTCAAGGGCGAACATAACTTTTGTATCTATTTAATTCCCTAACAGAAAATTTATTAAGCTGTACTGAGAGTTTTGAAAATAATGTACACATAATTTTTGTCAAAGAAAATATAATAAAAATATTTTCCAGCCTAGGCTAGCTGCTTGTAATAAATGATATGTATATTCATCGTATCTTTTTGGTTATTCACTGAAATAGGAAGTAGGTATATACAGGGTATTCCTCAAATGTATGTACCAGCGGAAAATAATAAGTATTTGGAGGTAGAATATAACGATCAAAGTCATCCTACTTACATACAAGAATACACTGTTAAGAAGCTATTTGGTTTAAACTTTCTGTAAAAAATATATTAATCATAATTTGCTTGGAAAAATATATCAAATATTAGCTATTTAATAATTTTTACTATTACCTAAGTACTTAACTAATCTTTAAAATCATGTATTCATCATCATTATTTAAAGAGAATGCCATTATTATGTGCCAGTCCTTCCAATTGAAAATATAACTGAGAAAATAAATGTTCTACATCAAAGAGTCATCTGCACAAACTATCAACATTCGATTAAATAACAATACTACTATACTGTACTACTATAGTACGTACTTTTACATGTATTGCTTAAAGTTAGTCTATGTACGTACAAACTTGAACAAGCCATTATAAATGAAAAATTATAATACATGAAATACTTGTTATAGTTCCTACTAAAGAGGCACAAGAATTGGTAGGATGGTTTTATAAATAATCAATATCAAATATATATGGGGTGTTAGCCTATATCCTCCCTCAATTACTCCTCCTCCTTAACACATAAATTTATTGAAATATATAGATATCAATCAATGTAACCGCTATATTTTAAGATAAATAAAACTGGGAGAGGCATTTCTGAACTGATTTAGATACATTACCAAAAATAAGTCTTAGAGGAAAAAAATAGCAGTCTATTTACATCCACATAATTATGATATATCTTCTGAAATATTTTTCAATTCACCTTCAACTTAATGTAAATTTACATTTTAAACAAAGGCTACAGTAATTTAAGCCCTCGTAATTTAAATGACTAATGCACTGACACAAGGAGAGCATTATTTCGTGGAATCTAAATTATGCATCTGCGCGTTCACGCAATTCGAAAAATCAGTGGTATATTCATATTGCGTCATAATTTCCATTATGAAACCGTTACATATCTTGTTTTTTCTTTATGTTTCATGTATTTTTTATTACTACGGAAGGAAATTAATAGTCTTCCACCTCGAGCCTCTTCTGCGTTTCCTGTAATTGAAGTTTAAAGAGAATGTGTCAGAATATCTTTTTTATCTGATCTGTGATCTTTTTTAGGTACGCCGTGGTATCTTACTACACCTCTGAATGTAGAAAATGAGACTCTGTCGAGCGATTCTGAGTAAAAATGTATCTATATTTACTTAGAAATTCAGTTTAAGTTAAATATTTCTTTCTTTTTTTTGACACCGTATAATTTCAGTATTCCAGCACGAGAAAATTATGGCTTTTCGAAACACTTAATTGATTTTCTTTAATCGCACTTCAACTCCTAAAACAGTAAAAATGCCGTAAGTACGCCAATTAATAAAATTTAATAGACCATATTTTAGGGACTTCAGATATCCGGGCCGTAAATTATTTTCTACTTAATTAGATCTAGATCGTTTTACCCATCCATAACCAAATTCATTAACGGCACACAGCTGCCGATGTTTCTCTAATATAATAGGTAAATGAAAAACTATAATATGGGACTATATCGCACGAACCAATATTTACCGCAAACTATAATAGCTGGCTGATGTTGACGTGAATCGATTCGGTGGCACATTTAATGACATGATTTTGGCTTTAGGCATAAATAGGGTTTTAAAATAGAATTATGAATCTATTTCTACAAGCAAATATGAAACATTTTTTATATCTGTTACATAATGTTTTATTTTTGGCTAGGTATTTAGCTTTCAAAAAGTAACCTTTGTTTTATTATATTTTATCTACATCCCGACAAAAATAAACAATCAAAAACTTTTTGTTTTTAAATTTTGAATAGGTACATCTATTATATTTATATAAAGATAATGCTTGGTTTATCACTGAAATCAGAATTGTGAATGCTCACAGTCAGCTCATCGCAAAATGTCTAACTGTATTTAAAAATACCATCTCAGTCATCAAAATAACAAATGATTATCAAATTATTATTTAAAAAAGAGCACCTTTTGCAGTACTGTGGAATTTCATGCTAAGGGTTCATAAAAATTCTACCTAGCGATTCTACATTAGGTACAAAATATTTATACTATGCGATGGAGAATCTTCTTTAGCAATATAAGGCGCAAGAAAATGATCGAGCTTCGTAAATTATTTAGAAGTGCATGCATGCAGAGCTTTATTTGAGGAAAAGTAAGAACTAATGTGAGCACAACATTCTATTATTTTAAAATTGTACAACGTATTAAACCTTTACTTTATTATGATAAAACATTTATTATGTTTTCTTAGAATATCTACTTATACTGAGTGATAACAAGAAATAAGTACAAACTTTGTGTTTTTCAGAAAAAAACTTGAAAATTGCTTGTACTAAATATTAGTAGTTTTTTTGGGATGCCTACTTTGGAATTTCAAACTGCTTCCGGTTGTTCAGTAGAAGCCCTCCTAATTTCAATTCTTATATGCAGTAATAAAAAAGTTACAGAGGTACCAACTTTTTATTGTCACCAAGTATATATAGTAGGATTTAAAAGTCTTAATGTCCATTACGTAGCCCTCGCTATTACTTTGTAATAGCGAGGGCTACGATCCATTATTATTAAGGGTAAGGGTTAAAAAGGTATTGTTTTATACAAGATTGAAGAAATATAAAAATATATTTTTGGATAATGCTATTTAATTTAGTACTTCAATGAACTGATGATAACGCCAAGTGGTAATAATAACAATTTCTAAATATATAAATAGGTATACATCAAACCGTAAAAGAAATGCATCATTATTTTTTTAAATTCTAGATTCAATTGATTTTTGTTAATAATTGCGTTACTTCCCGATATTCCTTTTTCTAATATTAATTTCACCTCCTATGATTTATAATTACTAAATTTATTTAACTGAATTGCAATAAGGGTAACAAGTCAATTCGAAAGATATTCTTTTTCGCATTTTCCTTTCGCTTTCCTTAAATATGTTTTCACAAGATATTTTCAGACCATTTTTGCGGACCATTTCCTTAATTAGGGTCAGAATAAGAGTCAAACAATTTACCAAAATAGAGCCCCAGCTCAGTGTTAATGTGGCGGAAGTTATGTTTCATTCTGATTCTACGCGTCGTCATATATTTTTTGTCAGTCACGTCCTGACATGTGCTTTTTGCGAAGTGAATGTTGAAAACATCACGCTTAAGGGCGCTGCTATTGATATTTCAGTCGCGGTCTTCTTTCTCTAACCACCATCGAGTTTGGCAACTCTATGTTCTTTGGAAACGCTACAATATTTATAGACTTTGGAGAATATATGTTTGATACACAGTAGTGGGAATCACTGTGAAAGTAACAATTTAATAGGTATTAACTTTTAACCCAAAACAAAGACATTTCGGTAAATCTTGATGTATATGTAGATTGTATGTAGATGTAGAAGTCTCTGGTATTACTAATATAATGCAAATTACGAGAGTATCAAAAATTTTGTCAACGCAATTTCAGGGATGAGAATGTCGAATAAATAGCAATAATTTCACTAAATTTAATAAATCATTGCTTGAAAAAATGTTCTTACTGCCACTCCATGGCCCGAAAGTAGTGGATAATAGAAATAATTTTAAGTTTTTGTGCGTTCAAAATTACCTTTCAACATAGCTTGTTTTTATTACATTAGCAAATTTCATCAGATAGGTACGAATGTTTATTTTAAAGAAAATCGTAACTATATATTATAATCTTATCCAGTGTTCCAGAAAAAATTAAAATGATACCTACATAAGGAAACGAGATATCTAAAGGATTCGTAAAAATTACTAAAAAATGGGTAGTTTTTTTTCATCGCTTATTTTGGGATGAACCCTTGATAGACCACAGTCAGTCGACTGCTAGTCGAGGCTAATCGACCTGCTTCTCATTTATGAGCTCAAAACTTAAATGTAAGTAAAACGGTTGGTACTACCAGTGACGTATGTAGATGTATAAGTCTCTGGTACTACATAGTGATTCTTCTATGGTACTACCTCGAGCCGCCTGAAAATCCTTTTTTGTCTTCAGAACTGTTGGAGTTGCCCATATTATTGGCTATTTCCACGATCTTTGATCTCTTCTTTCTTCTTTAATCTATCTCCGATGTTTTTTCGGTTTATTGCAGCATCATCTTCATCTGCTGTGCTTATCGGTGTATCATTATATGAATATTTACGATAGTTAAACAAATTTGTATCCATTTGAATCAGTACGTGAACTATGTCATTCAGTACCCTTTATACCAGTATAGCAATTGCATTAAATGAGATTCAGAAGCTACAGAGATACTGTCCATACCTACAGAGATGTAGATATGAGCAGATTGTGGTTTACCAATCGTCATTTCCCCTTTACCATAACTGTCAGTGTTGCGACATTGTTAAATCTGGTTTTAGATAAACGCAGGGTGCACTCGCAACGCTGCTGCCATTGTTGTCTCAGCAGGTAACTAACAGTCATGTTTCAAGTTTCATATTTCTTTAACGGCGGCAATGCAGAACATGAAATTGTTCAATAATTTAATAAGTATGACTACGCTCACTTTCTTTCATATCATCTCACTAGAACCTCATAAAATCAATATGGACATCTTAAAATATGATTGAATAGAATGTATCATTCAGTTTTAACGACCTGGACACGGGATCAAGTGAATACCTAGCTGACTGTTTCATACCTTTGGCTTTAGATCCAGAGCTGGCGGGTTCAGTTCCACGCAGACCTAAGAGTTATTCTTTAAGTTATTGACTTGTATACTGCGTTTGCTTGAAAAGATCATTTTGCGACCAACTCTGCTTGCAAACTAGAAAGCTAGGATGATAAAACACCTATCAGATGTTACTGTAACAGATTAACATAGAGGTATATTTGATTAAAGAATTAAAAAAGTCAAAGACGAGTTTTGCTTATTTGACGGAGATGCCGAAAAGAACTTCTCCACGGGCAATGTGCCCCGACTGGCATTGCATTACTCCGGCATCTCCATAGGAGTCGACACATCTTTCATCAAGACCAACCACCAGAGACTGACAAATCTGGATCTGGTTGGTCTCGATGCAAGATGTGGCGACTTCTATGGAGATGCCAGAGTAATGCAATGCTAGTCGGGGCACATTGCCCGTGGAGTAGTTGTTTTCGGCATCTTCTTCAAATAAATAAGTAGAATTCTCTTCCCCATAGACAATAAGAGGTCACTGCTATAATGGTGCCTGCGGAAAAGCAGGTCGTTATCTGTCTGTCAATTTGACAATAATTATTATCAGATAAATAGTACGAGTAGCAAAGACGGTGTGTTTCTCACCACTACTAACACGAATTTTGCTAATGTATTTCTCCCCTAAAAGTGGACAGAGAGAGAAACTGGAGGCTAGTCACTGCCTTCAATCTAATCACAAGTGGAAGTTAAAATACAGGCACTCCTGGTATTAGGGATTTAATAGTGTAGTTTATAAAAAGTATATTATTTAACAACAGTATTATTCAACAACAGTAAACTTCTTATATCATAGTGCCAGTCATTGTCATTTTATTTCTTGTCATGATTATAGTTTCTATTTGATGCAAATGCTGAATAATCTAATATCATTCAATTGCAATAACTGTAGGTCAGGAGTTTGTAAATAGTATGATTTTTGTCAAATGACTCTTTCGAATATTAAATGAAAAAAAAGTTATGAAATTTACCTAATTGTTGGTTTCCATGGTAAGCTTTTAGAAAATTCATCTGCTACCCACGAATTGGGTATAGCTATCTGCTATACCCAATTCATATGGTACCCATTGTACCATAAAAATACAAGCCTTTTTAAGCATAATTGGGTGCACAAACTAATTAAATATTAACAACTAGTTCAGTAGGCAGCGCGTAATTTAAAAATAGTTGATCGATTTAACCCTTTGAAACTGTTGCAGGATAAAAATTTTAATAGCGAGTTTACTGAACAGTGCTGAAATTGGTATGGGCAAGCAGTTAAGTGTGGAATAATGAGCATATTATGTATGGAAAGGGTGCATATTAGAATTTACACATGCTACATGAATGTGTAAATTGTGTGGTAAATGTGTGGTACGCGAAACAGTCAGATTAAAAAATCAAATACTTTTAGTCTATTTAATAAATATGGTAAATAACTGAAATGCAAACAGCAATCGATAGAGTTTTAACATAAACATATCAAAAAACATATTTTGAACAAATTAAGTTCTATTAAACTCATATTTATATGTGTTGCATCCAAAATATCCAGGTTCATCGTCGAAGCACTATTTTCAGAGTAAGTATAGAACGTTTATTTAATACAGTTCAAAGTAGGAGTAAGTAAATATATACAATTAGAAGCCAGTGCAATGGGTCTTTTCCAGATTAGTAACTTGTCTTAAAGATATTAAGGACTCCTTCCGTGGTTCTAAAGATAAGTGAGATTTTTATACAACAGTATACAACAACAAAATATTTATTCAACACTTCAAATACTTACAATACAACACTCCTTGCGCAAAATCTAATTAAATATACGCCGAAAATTGCAGTAATTTCACTATTTGCCCTTAATCGCTGACTGACTTCTTCGCTGGTACCCGTGGCCGTTATATACAGGGTGACCCATTAAGAATGGAAACACTCGCATACAGAAGTTGTTTATGGACCGATTTAAACCGGATTTTTTTTAAAAGATAAAATGTTCTATGCCCAAAAGCTCTATGTTGATGCAAAATTTGAAGACGAAATTTTGATTTTCAAGGCCTACTACGAATTTTTTTTTAAGTGAAAAATAGCAAAATTTTTTTAGCGATTTTTTTATAAAAAATCTGACTACACCACTGGATTTAGAAGCCCCTCGAATATATTTGTACCAATTTTTGCGAAAAAAAGTTTATTCTTAAAAAAGTTATGACAATATCGGCATCACCAGTGTTTGCCTTTGTCGGTGAACCTATTTTTTTATAAAAATCGAATAGAACCCAAAGAGAAACAAAATTAAACAACTTAAACACTGGTGTAGTTATTAATAAAAACCATAAAAGCCAGTATACACAAAATAACCAACAATTACTCTAATATAAACAACAATTGATAAAAAAAAGTAATGATTAGAAAATTACATTTTTAAAAATGAAAAAGGAGTCTGTCAAATTGATTCACACTTTTTGAATAAAAAATTATAATGTAGTTATTTTTTATCTAAGGAGGTAATATTATAAGTTTTGGCATAATAACCACAAAATAATAATAATTTGACGAACTTACCTCTCAATTGTTGTTTATATTAGAGTAATTGTTGGTTATTTTTGTGTATACTGGTTTTTAAGGTTGTTATTAATAATTACACCAGTGTTTAAGTTGTTTAATTTTGTTTCCCTTTGGGTTCTATTCGATTTTTATAAAAGAATAGGTTCACTGACAAAGGCAAACACTGGTGACGCCGATATTGTCATAACTTTTTTAGGAACAAACTTTTTTTCGCAAAAATTGGTACAAATGCATTCGAAGGGATCCTAAATCCAGTGGTGTAGTCAGATTTTTTATAAAAAAGTCGCTAACAAAATTTTGCTATTTTTCACTTAAAAAAAAATTCGTAGTAGGCCTTGAAAATCAAAATTTCGTCCTCAAATTTTGCACCAACATAGAGCTTTTGGAGATCTATCTTTTAAAAAAAATCCGATTTGAATCGGTCCATAAACACCTTCTGTACTCGAGTGTTTCCATTCTTAATGGGTCATCCTGTAAGTGAACTAGGCTTCTAGATCCTCGTAGAAATTTTCATCGAATACTCACGAATAATCCACATACCAGGGCTGTTCAATAAATAATCGACAGCCAAGTTATACGAGGGATATTCGATAAGTACCGCTGGTGCATGACATCCAGGAAATGTAGACAAAAGGGCCTATCTCCCTTATTTGAAGGCTTAGAGGGTTGAGAGTTCGCTCTTAGGAGATTGTCCCTGACACTCTCAGAGATAGTGTTGCCAGATTGTGCACAATTTTCTTAAGGCTGGGGAAAAAGTCGATTGGGCAACGCTGCACTCAGGCACCGTGTCGGTGATTTTTAATTATATGTTTCCCAAATATTTTCATTTCTGATGATAGAGGAACCGAATGATTTATTTTATTAAAGAGAACTTCCCTTCTAAAGAATCGGTCAACCAAAACAAACATTTCTGTTAAAAAAATAACAAAAAACGGAGCGAACGAGCCCTACTATAGTCTAGCTGTCTATTGTTGATCAGGTTCGACAATCTGATGGAGTATTTCATATTGTCTATCTCGTCTATGTCGTATTGTCTGTGTCAAGATTGGCACTACGAATGCTGAAGTATGGTTTCAGGATTACATTACTTAAGTATCTTCCACCCCACGGACTACACCACTTAATTTATATCATTAAAGGCTGTTACTTTCCCCATCGAGTTCAATTCCAAATAAAAATCTATTTTCTTTTCATTGAACGTTTCAAATTCTTGTGTTCTCTTCTTTAGTGTTAATGACTATTTGTTCAATAACTATTAAACAATGATGGTTTACACATTATAAGTAGAACACTTTCCAACGTGAAAGATCATTTGGAACATATTCTATCATTAGATTTCTATCGCTTTGTATCACTATTACATTACGCTAGCTGCAGCTTTGATATTTAAAGGAAACTAATTTCGTCAAAGGCCTCGTTAGCGGTGACGTGCACACTGCTGGTCTGAAACCAATTAAACCTATTTAGAATACGTCAGTTGCGTTGCTGTTCGTGTCGCTGTGCCGTTCTGGGCATATCGCAGTTTACAACAAATTATACTGTATTTGTTTGGACTGCAGCTACAACTTGTGGTCTGACCGCATTTAAATTAATCCCAGTACTTCAGACTGCCATCTAGCTTAGACTCTTTTTTGCCGGCACAACACATAC
Organism: Pogonocherus hispidulus; assembly: GCA_963924545.1. Taxonomy (NCBI): domain Eukaryota; kingdom Metazoa; phylum Arthropoda; class Insecta; order Coleoptera; family Cerambycidae; genus Pogonocherus; species Pogonocherus hispidulus. The sequence continues at coordinate 14,410,499 of OZ004696.1, read as the reverse complement.
ATTAACGGAAGTTGATCAGGTTCGACAATCTGATGGAGTATTTCATATTGTCTATCTCGTCTATGTCGTATTGTCTGTGTCAAGATTGGCACTACGAATGCTGAAGTATGGTTTCAGGATTACATTACTTAAGTATCTTCCACCCCACGGACTACACCACTTAATTTATATCATTAAAGGCTGTTACTTTCCCCATCGAGTTCAATTCCAAATAAAAATCTATTTTCTTTTCATTGAACGTTTCAAATTCTTGTGTTCTCTTCTTTAGTGTTAATGACTATTTGTTCAATAACTATTAAACAATGATGGTTTACACATTATAAGTAGAACACTTTCCAACGTGAAAGATCATTTGGAACATATTCTATCATTAGATTTCTATCGCTTTGTATCACTATTACATTACGCTAGCTGCAGCTTTGATATTTAAAGGAAACTAATTTCGTCAAAGGCCTCGTTAGCGGTGACGTGCACACTGCTGGTCTGAAACCAATTAAACCTATTTAGAATACGTCAGTTGCGTTGCTGTTCGTGTCGCTGTGCCGTTCTGGGCATATCGCAGTTTACAACAAATTATACTGTATTTGTTTGGACTGCAGCTACAACTTGTGGTCTGACCGCATTTAAATTAATCCCAGTACTTCAGACTGCCATCTAGCTTAGACTCTTTTTTGCCGGCACAACACATACATTAACGGAAATGTTTTACTGTGCACACATACATCAAAGTTGCAGATATTTGTAAAGTATTATTAGCATTGAAAATGCTTATAGGATCGTGAAGGTTCTCGTATATGGGTATATTTCGATGAAAAGTGTAACGCGATGAGCATGTCACACCGACATGGTTAGGTAGACCGAGTAGAGCGGGCGGCGTGGGCGCATAGTTTGGCATTCGTGTTCGTATATTGCAAATTGCAACTCTGAGAATCTGAGCTCTCACGTGAATGTGATATACAAGATGGCAAAGTCTGTAAGTCGCAAATGGTAAGTTCTCAATTAGAAGGTAACTTTTCCCAGCTTTCTATAGTTCCAAATTTCCTTAATTCATTTTCACTGCACTCCGATGGTTGAAGGAATTGCGAAATCTGTGAATGTTTTTTTACTCATTTAGACCAGTACCATCTACTTTAATACGTAGAATCAGTTTTTTAGGAATAATTTCTTTAATGGAAAGGGTTACTACTTTTGACATATTTCCGTTCGTACTGGTATACCCTGTTTTGATACAGTCATTCGTCAGTTTTTAAATCTGTGTAGTAGTTTTACAAAATTATACACTTTAGCCATGCCACAAGGAGCGGGGATCTCTATCTTGATTCCCACCTCTCGGTCTGGGGATCAGTATCTTGTAACTAGAACATAAGAAAATACACACTCCCAGTACTTCGACCTACTAGTTTTATTTTTCTTATGTTATTGTTATTTTTTTATTTTTGTTTTAATTTTTATAACAATTTATTTAGGATTGGAATTTATTTATTATTATTATCAATAGTTTAAAATACTTCCTCTCATACATACACATTTTCTGCCTGTGGTACTGGATGGAGCCAAATTTATAACTGGATAACTAATAAAATAGTACAATCATAAGGGTATCGGCTTTATAAACACTTTAGATCATTGGTTTCCAACCTGTGGGGCGCGCCCTCCTAGGGGGGCGCGAGACTGTTGCAAGGGGGGCATGCAGCTGTTTCCAAAATATAATTTTCGAATACAAACCAAAAAAGTCGAATAGGTGTCAAAAAAATTCATCAGCAAAATAGGTATACGTAATACACAATCCTCGTAAGCTCAACCGTCGCATTAAATTTTTATAATGTTGTATTAATTATATATTCTTTTTTTTTGTATTTTTGTAAGATTTGTTTTTATTACATTTAAAATTATTATTTCTTATAATAAATAATTATTTTTTATGTATATTTTTACATAATATTGTATATTATTTTGTAGCCCATTAAATAAATTATAATATCGGTTGAGTATTTATGAAATTAGATTGTTAGAAAAATTAAGGGGGCGCAACAATTTTTTTTTAAAAGGGGGGCGCAGGTACAAAAAGGTTGGAAACCACTGCTTTAGATGAACCACTAGATATAAAAAATATTTACCCTGTTTCGGAAGACAGTTGCATCTCTTAGTAAGATGTGTAAGTTTTCTTAGTTACCCTACTTTCGGTAAATTTGACTTTCAAAATAGGATAAGTTCTTCTACAGATATCTAGCTGTCTGTTGTAGCTGTAGCTGAGTGTCTTAAAGGCAACGATAGGGGTAACGTATTAAAATAAGATTATTACCGTTTTACAATGATGCATTATTTTTATCGAACTTATTGCCTTTTGAATATATTCACCTATCCCTATTATTATGTTATACATAAATTTAAATACATAATTCTTTACAGTCAAAGAATGGCTTCTAAATATCTTTATAGCTGAATATTTAGATAAGTATTAGTACGCATTAACGTACATAATAAATGACGTTATGAAATGAAACAAATTTGCGCTCGTAAGAAAAATAATTCGTTTACCTCGATAAAAAAGATTATATTAACACCTCTTTACACCTTGCTAAGTTCTAGAATCCATGGATTAAATTCAGAATGAAGGATAAAGCCTGTTCCCACTGTAGCGCGTTCTGAGTCATGTTGATTCATATGGATTTGAATAATCCGCTGTCTAAAATGAGCAAATGGGAGGAATCGATGAGAGTGGGGCTTATATATGTGTAGATCTGTCAATGATGACTAAATTAATGAGAATCTGCATATCGAACCTCCCTAATGAATTCCAAATTCAACCAATCTAGAGAACAGTTGAGTATTACTTGATAGGGTAGATAATTGGACTCGATTACAAATAGAATTGATATACCGTGTGGTCCAAAATACCCCAATTTACCGATTATTTTGACTTGTAATCAAAACTTTCATAATTTCACCAATCTGTATCCTAATAGCATGAAGTATTTAATATAATAATAATAATATCTCTACCCCTCATTCTAATGACAAGGATTAGCCCGATAGTCTGAGATTTGTGTGAGAGAGGGGCCGGCATATTATTATTTCGCAGGCTGCATATGCACCTCATGAATGATTTATGTTGGTAGGCCGTAGCTACCATTCAGTGCTGGAATGAGGGAAACCTGGAAAACCTCATTAGTTAGCGAGACAGTCAAACATCAACTGATTTTAATCTCTCACATTAACACCAAGTTGTCATTCTTCCCATCCTAGGCCATCGCCAGGATAGTTGCCAAGCCATCCCTGCGAATAAGCCTTCATCTACGAGTAAACAATTTAATTAAAAATTGTTTGGTGGAATGGGAATTAGAACCCACGACCTCTGGGTTGAGCGATCGAGACGCTAAGTCCTGAACCACCGGCCCGGTATGGATATGGATATATACAGTGTGGAACAAATTTATTTCTCATGTTTAAAATTAAAAAACATAATTTTCACCATTATTTCTGTGCATTTTCCCTATCTGAAATATATTCCTTGATTGTATCTATCTATCTGTTGTACTATCTATCTATGTATCTACATATCTGTGTTCCGTATACCTACTTAACTGCTTATCTACTTCTCTTCAACTGCATATATTTCACGAGGATGAGTTGGCAACCATCCTGCAGCGCTTGCCTCGGATGGGAAGAATGTCAGCTTGGTGTTAATGTGAGAGATTAAAATCGGTGGATAATTAACTGTCCCTCTAACAAATGAGGTTTTCTAAATTTCCCTCATTCCAGCACTGAATGGTGGCTCGGGCTTACGCGTAAGTCATTCCTGAGGCGCAAATGCGGTCTGCCGAATAATAATATGCCGCCACTTTTCCCACACAAGTCTCAGACATCCGGGCTAATCCATGTAATTAGAATGAGAGATAGAGGTATTATTATTATTATATTAATATATAATATATAATGATACAAATATTTTGGATAATATTAGGTACTTCTCATTAACATATACGACATACTCTTAAATTAAATACAACTATTTATCTTTTATAATGGTGAGGTCATTGTAATACACAACACTACAATGTATACACTTTGATAGCAATACCTCTTCACCACACGTTCTGCATAACCCCAAATTATACATGTTCCCCATTGTTTACACAGCAACCTAAGGGTTAATGAAGGAAATCTCAGAATACGCATGGGGAAGCTTAAGAAACGACTCTGTACTTCGTGGTTCTCATTTCTACGTAATATGCGTATTATGTTGAACTAAGTTTAGGAATATGCAGCACAGACTCTCCTAATGATCTAAAATTAGTAATTTTGAAATACACTTTCTTCATTTATTTTTCTTCTAGGTTTTAAAGCTTAGCGTCCTTTGCAAGAAAAAAAATATAAACTGTCTCTTGCATAGTTATGTGTTTCAATGCAATAATTGGCTTTAGTATTTCTAATTGTATTCCCAGCAGTGGTATTATGTACTTTTTCTAGACGGCTAGAACGATTTGCGACATAAATTCGTCCCGCTTCTAATTTTATTCTGGATGTTTAAGTTTTTGGGAGATTTTGATATTATGTAGTTGTAGGTATAGGCGAGAATACTAACATTATAGGCAATTTTTAAGACTAATGTTTAAGTTGACTCGAATGATCTTAAACAAATTTGCTTAACTTAGGTCTCAACTTTAAGACACTTGTATGTAATAGGTACCACTGCTGAAGATAAAAATTATAGTTGTGTAATATTATGTATTACACAACTATACAACTATAGTTAATATTTTATATAACATGCATAAAGTTGGACATCATCACAGAATAAGATATAACGCAAGTGTATAATATGTCGCATATTCCTGTTATGGCGCGCCCTAATTATATTAATTTTAATAAACCATGCAAAGTCCAATCAGGACAATTTGTTTTTCTTGATATAAAAAAACTGTATATAACTATACATTGTACATGCAACTCATAAAAATAAATCCATTATCTAAAATTTATGTACCAATTCCAGGAGGTATTTATAACAGATCACACTACCTTGTTACATGTTTGGAGAGATATAGATTGATTTCCCTCTGGCAAACAGGATTCGTTCTCTACGGCATCGTATATACAGAGTCCGCAGCACCTGATTCGAATCTAAATCGTAACTCGGCGTCATAAAGTTCTGCAAAGGGGTAACAACCCCGATTGCTTTCCTCTTGCGATAATAAAAACTGGACGAATAATAAAACGTAAAACACATGGGCGCATGCTTTATTACCCTTTGATTATTCCTCTTTTCATTAGGTAGGTATCCCAAGGAGCTTTAAAGGACAACTGTATTTTATGAAACAGAGCCGGAGCTTACCTTTATAATTGGCGATTTAAATTATCGATGAGGGCGCTGCAAATTGTAAACAAATATAGATGAAGACGAGTAAAAATTTCTCATTTCATATCACATCATCTAGCAATTTACCATTCATCTGCCATAAATATAGTTACTTCATGTGTTAGGGTGAAATAAAGGATAGAGAGTGGTAAAAGTAGTCAAACGTCCCATAAGTGCTTCATTGCTAATTATATGAATTTTTTTAAACAGGTACCTACCCTAGTTTTTGTTTACTTACATTTTGGACTAAAATAAGTGTGATAAACTGTATGGTTATACCATATTAGTTCTTGTTTTTTATTCAATAATGTTTAAATTAAAATATATTCTGCTTTTATAAGACTAATGATAGAAAAGTATAGACAAACAGCAACAAAGTGGTTATGTTGTGTAAATAAACGTATTCTCTGTTATTAAATTGTTACATGCCTTTTGGAGAAATGAATGAGAAACTGTTTCTTATACTAGGGCCAAACTTCTACCTATCTTCAATCTTAAACACTTCTATTGACACATTATGTGGAATGACACCTATAGACACGGTAGTTTGTGTTGTGCTGATTTCTTTTGAATGCCATTTTAAAATGTAAAAATAAAGATGTACCAAATACTAACCACGTCGTTTTTAACTTTGTAATACCAAAAAATCACAAGCACCACTAAATTATTACGTTAAACAAACCCAAATACGTGGTATTTATCATTATATCAGCAATAAGCCTCCAAAAATTACCTTTTAAGTAGGTTCAAATATCTTCACGCAGAGGGCGCATTCATTTTTGGAATCGCCAATACCTAATATAATATTGGTAAGTAATTGTTATAAAATATCAATTTCAGACAAAATCTGTCAAAACTTCATTAGTTTTGTATTTACATTGAGATCTATTACATTTTCAAAGTGAGAAACAGTTTTTCAAAGATATTTTCGAAGATTAAGATTCTTTTCATAAAAATATTTCGTCTCACCCTAGAGATTTTGGATGCGACGTCCATGAATATAATTTGTGTGTATTAAATAATAAAAATTTAGGTACACAGTAGTATTTAATAATCTTTTTTTCTAAGAAATCGTACAGAAGAAGGTTTTATGGATTCTGTATACCCTGTTAAGATATTTCAATCCATTAGATATGTTCTGTCGTAAATTTCTCTCGCGATGTATTTCGCAGCAAATTAAAATATATTAAAAAAGTTTTGCTCGGTTTAATCACGAATCATAAATTTTATCTGGAATCGATCACAAAAACTTTTCTCAATTCATATCACGCTTTAGATCGGGAAATTTATAGCACCGTGTGTGCTTTTGTTAGATGGGAAATGGTCCTTAATATAAACTTTTCCACAGGTTAGATTAGTAACTTGATACGACTGGGTGAAATAAGAGTGTCGGCGTAAATAAACATGCAATTCTTTTTAGAAATCGATATACTTAATACTGCTTCTCTATATTATTTTACTTAACAAATAGTTACTTACAGCGAAAATTTGTGAACATATTTATACTTCTTTTTTTTCATAAAAAGACAAAAACATTATTTTTTCGTAGAAAAAACCTAAAGTTACCGGCTATAAAACTTTAAACCTTTTAAATTTAAACTTTAGTTTAAAATTTTAGACAGTTCTTTTTGTAGATGTGTTTAATTAAAAAAATATGCGGGAATGAAAGATGTGACAAACGTGAAAAATACATTTATAGTAAAATATATCCGTAAACAGTAACTTTTTAAGTAATATTTTAAAAAATAAAAAGAAAAGCAGGAAAATAAGCATTGTCAATAACGAATGAAGGTACCTACTATTATTTTTTGATAATGAAAATACTGAAAACTGAAGAAATCAAAAACAGTGTTATTATACTATAAAATATTTAAAGAACACTAACTTCTGTTGCTAGTAGTGCCATCTGTTAAGTAATACAGTTAATTAGATTGTTGCGCATTAAAGATTTCTAGAGTGGTTTACATGAGATACCCATCTGGTTGTGTTACCCTGTTCCTCTCAAGGTCGAGCCTTAGTTTATAATGGCGTCTAAAGCAGTGCAAACATGCCGAGAATGTCGATGATGTATCGATGAAGACAAGACGGCGAACATTTTATCATTTCTTTAAGGATATATATCTGAAAACTACACTATCTATTTACAGTGACAACAGAAATATTATATCAAGACAGAAGATAATAAGTAAGTAGGTAAATATTTTTAAATTGTATAATTCTATAACCTACATGGAAATATATTTTCCCGCCAATTCAATTTCTATTGCTCCAGGACCGTACCTACATTTTTAATGTAGGTATACAAATACATACAAATGTAATTTTAAATTTTAGTTACATTTTGTTCTAATTTGTAATATAAATTAAATTATGAAATAACTTTTCTAAAGATTTTCTGGCTTGAGATATTCTTGACTTGAAAAGACTTGAGCAGTCTTTTAAAACGAATATCTTCACTTTGGTATCATAGTTTCACATGGTTTCACAAAGGCAATGAATATAGGCTTGGGTATTATTTGTTTCTAAGCCGTGGTATGAACATTTTATAGTTCTTTTATGTGCCAATAGATAATATGGGAATATTTAACACTAACGTAGTTTTCCACACAACACCATAACATTATACTGCACTCGACGCGCTTTTCGCCAACCAAGTTAGCATCATCTGGAGATGATGAATCATTTGTCAGTTTTAATCATTTCTAGATGATGCCACTTTGTTGGCGAAACACGCGTCGAGTGCAGTATAGTGTTTTGGTGTTATGTGTTATGTTTTGGTGTTATTTCACACGAAAGATTCCAACCTCTTTCAAGATGGACATATGTAATATTTTATATAAAAAGTTATAGATTAGGGACATGTTTTTGGCATATTGAAAGCACATAATGTGTACTACTAAATTGTGCCCTTTAACAATAATTATGTACAATACAATAATATTATGTAAAATTGAAAGCTCTTCTGGTGCATTCACCGTAGTTGTTTAGATGAACAACTTTTGAAAGCATTTGCAGTTTTAATACATTTTGTAAAAACGCTTTTACTAGAACCAATCAGTTAAAAGTTCCTAGGCATTGAGATTTCCGTTTAACAATAACTTTGTATGTGTATAACTCTCTATTTGTCACATCTAAATTTCTTCCCTGTATTTCTTTCTTCTGTATTTAGCCACATTTCCGAAATTAAAAATATTTGAAAATAAATTACACCCGTGTCAAAAGGTATTTTCATTTCAAACGGTGTGTTTTGGTAATAAAAATAGGGATATTTCAAAAACATTAACAAAATATTGTGGTGTTTTGTTTTTAATAATAATTTTTTGCTTTTTCAAAGTGAGAATCTTAGTTTTTGGCTAGGCAAGACTAGCTTTCAGAAACAATCCCTTGATTGTTTTGATGTTAGGGTTTATTTTTTCTAGTATTTTAATATAGATTCAGAAATACGACAAAATGCCCAATACACTATTACAATTATGAAGAAAAGAGAAAATTATTATTAGCTATAAAAATAATAGGTAATACCCTTGTTTATATATACAAGGATTATCTATATATACAAGGGTAATACTAATTTTAAACTAGACGAAACTTATTTAAAAATGAAAAAACAAAACACACCTCAGAAATGGACAACCTCCCTTCTGAAGGCCTCAAGCTTGTATCGAGGGTACCTACATATGAAAAAAGACATGCAGATATACAATCTGAGAGAGGTTCCCTGAGAGAGGTGCCATTTCCCATCTGTCGAGATTTGAACTCGCGCCGCGATATACCATTCTGTTGGTCGCAAACTACCACCCAGCACATAACAGACTGAGCTATCGTCGCAACAAATATCACCTATAATGTAAAAGAACTATCGAATGTATTCTCACTTCGATCGTGAGGTATTTGCCGTCAATGTTTTGTAGTTAAAATAATAAATTTTGCTGTTTGGACATCATAGTTTCCAAAAAACAGGGTTAAACATTATATTTTTGAATAGATGATGAAAATGGTCTAATTTTGGCCTATCCAGAATTTCTAACCTTTTAGAGAACACCAGTAGTAACTCGAACAGAGCTGATGTGTATTAAAAAAATATCAAATTGCTTTTAGATTCTTTCTTACACATTTATCACCATTTCATTTATATGTATAGGCATATTTTATAGATTTAGAATGGCATCGACATATTAATTAGCCACATATTAACAGTATATTATATTTTCAACATTGTAACAGTAAAACAGAATGATGCATATTCAAGTGTTTCATTCAGATTGTATAAAGTGAGTGAGATGGTTATTAGATGATCTTTCTGGAAGAGCGTTGTGGTTCTTCTTGAAAAGGAATTGATATAATTCCTTAACGTATAATACTTTATAGTTCTTGCTTTGCCTTTATCCTTGGGTCAATGTCTGCAGGTATCATGTTAAGCATTTTTATTTAATTAGCATTAAACTATAAGAATAAATATTAGTTTATTACAGAGAAAAAGGTATAAACATTCTAAATAGCATAGAGAACACTGTATAATTATAATTTTTTTGCTCAGCAGTAATATTCAAATTCCACGGTCCATTTCAATCTATATTCTAAGATTAACATAATTTACATAGAAACACTCCATCACACGATGTTTTGATCACAGCGGTAACGTTTAATAGAACTCAAAATATATATTCATATTTATTTATTTTATGTATTTTGCTTATTTTTTTATATAATTCAAAAATATAATCCTACTAGTTCTGTGTTTATTTTTGCGTAAAATTACATATGGACGTCAAGTAATTATAATAAAATCTGTTAGTCAGTAGTCCGCCTCTCAAAGTAATTGAAAATTAAAAAAAAACTGTTTATTCCAGTTAGACTCGGATATTTGCCATGGATCAGACGTTATCTTCTTTGAAGACGACTTTACCCTGCCGAGATACTCAAATAGAGCAACTCTATAATCTGTTTGCATATAAAGATGAGCCCTTCGTGGAGAGCATCTACATTTACGGAGGACCAAGCACCGGAAAATCAATTGTAGTTACTACCCTGCTGGAGAAACTTGAGATAAGGCATGCCGTGGTGAATCTAATCGAATGTTACACGTCGAAAATTCTATTCGAGTCTATTCTAAATAAATTCTCGGGCTATAAGATGGATCCCAAGAATCCTCTCCCCTACGCGAGATGCGATAATTTGATGGATTTTATATTTAATTTGCAGAAACTGTCGGAGGAGAACGACCTTAACGGTTCCGTTTTAGTGCTGGATAAAGCCGAGGAACTGCGAAATATGGACTTTAATTTATTGGCCGGTTTCCTGCGGCTGAAAGAATTAAGCGACATCTCGATTTCCGTTATACTCTTATCTGAAATCGTATTTGAAAAGTATTACTCCAAGACGAATGTTGTGGATCCCATAAAACTCTACTTCCCCCAGTATAACAAAGATGAATTACTTGAAATTCTCTCTCTAGACATTGATTGCGCCAGAACAATGTTGATGAGCAAAGGGAATGAATTATTTGAGTTCGATGTGGACTTTTATAGAAACTACTTGAACGTTTTCTTGTCTGTCTTTTACCGCGCTTGCAGAGATTTATCGGAACTTCGGTATATGTCTAGGAAAAACTTTGTAAAATATTGCCAGCCAATAATAAATAAGGAGCACACCATTAAGGAATCTATGGCTCTGTGGCGAAATATCGCTCCTATTTTAAAGGCGTCGCTAGAAGTGTTGTATTTAAGAGTCGACTCCGCGTTGCCTGAGAAAAGCTCAACGTCGTCGTCAAGAGAAAATTTGGCGCACAGTCTAGAGTTGCCTTTCTACGCGAAGTACTTATTAATAGCTGCGTACCTAGCCAGCTACAATTCTGTTAAAGATGACAAAAGGCTCTTTATGAAATATCATGGCAAGAAAACTAAAACTAAAAAGGACGTGAAATTAAAAAGCAAGGTGTCTGAACAATTGAATACGCAACTTGGACCGAAACCTTTCACTTTTGATAGATTGCTAGCCATATTTTATTCCATTCTGGACGACAAAGTGGGATTTAATAATAATTTGCTCGTGCAGGTTTCAAGTTTGGTAGAGCTACAATTGTTATCCACAGTATCAGATAATTGCTTTCTGGATGGGCAGAAGTATAAGTGCAACGTTAATTTTGATTTCATACATAGCGTTTCCAGAATGGTCGGATTTAATATCAGGAAGTATTTGAGTGATTTCAGTCATGTTTGAGTTTGTAATATTAAGTTATTTATTCTATTTATTATTCAATACACTACTTATTTTCACATTTCGCTGTATTCTTATTTAAATATGTAATTTAAATTGCATATCTTTACAACATAATGCCTGGTCACATCCTTTTGTAAGAGATATTATTGGTGTTATACGTATGTACATCATCAAATTATAAAAAATAAAATATATTTTAATGTAGGACTTGTTTTTATCGAGTCGGTGGCTCAGGGTTTAATGAGGTCGTGGATTCGAATCCCCATTCCGTGGGATAATTTTTAATTAAATTGTCTACTCCTATATTAAGGCTTGTTCGCAGGGATGGGTTGGCAACCATCGTGGCGATGTCCTAGGATGGAAAAAATGTTAGGTTGGTATTAGTGTGAGAGATTAACATCGGTTGATGTTTGACTGTCCCCCTAACTAATGAGGTTTTCATTATTCTAGCATTAGATTCCTTTTAGTCCTTTAGTTCCAGTTCCTGGGCCGCAAATGCAGCATACTAAATAATAATATGCCGCCCTTTCTGTCACACAAGTCTTAGACATCCGAGCTAATCTTTATGATTAGAATAACATGTAGTGGTATTATTATTATAGAAAGTCATTTTGCAGATTTGAGTAGATGCCTACATTAATATAAGAAATATCTATGGCTAAGTAGTGAGCGACATAGATTAAAAATTAAGCATAAAAAAGACTAAATGTATGAGAATGCTGTCAGTTATTGTCCGATCTATTAATTGTGTCTTTGTCTTATTAAGATATTTTAGAAAATGGAAAAAGTATTTGAACCGCATAAGAATTAAGGAATTCTAAAATATTCCATTCTTTTGATTGAAAAGAGCAGGGCAGATTAAGTAAAAGATGCGACAGTACTCAGTAATCATCGTTATAATATTTTTTGCGAGCTAAGTGAAATAAATAACATCACAGAGTCTACTAGACCGTCAGAATAGGATATTAATTGTGTTTTCTAACCGAATAAGCCGAAAAACATTGTCTGGATTGAGCCAAGGAAATAATGATAATATATCACTGAAACTTCATGTATTAGTAAGGGCACAGTCACAAGCGCCAGCAGAAATTTTCTCAAAGGGAGCACTAACTTGTATATAATGTATATTATATTAAATAATTTTTTTAAGAAAGTTTCTTAGAAAATTTCTACGTAATTTTGTCTCATTATCTGTTTTTTTTTTGGTAAGTAGTATATTGTTGATTGATGATTGAATGTATATACTTTGATGAAACTTAGAGCCACTACTTATTAAGTTTCCGTTATTCTCGTACTGAGTGGTAGTTAAATTTATAGCACCAGTCGTTCCTGGGTGCACTCGCAGCCCACAAAAGTATAATATGCCGCTTCCTCTCCCACACAAATCTCTGAATTCTGGGCTCATCAGATCAGAATGCGAGATAGAGGTATTATTATAATTAAAACATTTGATCAATTTGTCAAAGTATATATCAAACCGGTTGATTTATTGAATGATGTTTTTATGATATCGTTTGACAGACTCTAAACTGTATGAATGTACGTCAAAGCAAGTCAAATATGGATTCCAAACACGGAAAAGTTAATTTTTGTTTATAATATAAAATGGTTCCCTGCTTAATAATTCTGTTATTTTGTATAACATTTGGTTTGTTTTTTATTTTATGAAAGGATATCAATATTATTTTATTCGGCAAAGAAAGTTTTATGTAGTATTATTATATTACCATTATTATTTTTATACATATACCTGGTTCACCCCCTCCCATGCCGACGCTCTTGGTCACAGATGAAGGGTGATAAACTGGGCGCGTAAACACTGAAATTGGGCCTAAATAAACAGTATTTTGAGCAACATAATTTCTGATCTCTCTCATCAAGTGTAGTTCCAATGTCATATTAAAATAATAGATCGCACTAGGTACACAGTAAGTAAAGTTTTAAAACAAAATAACGTCCATCAGTAAAATAGGTGATATCAACCCAGTTCAAGCTTGGTTAAGCTATCGTGGTGATTTAGGTGGGTAATTTAAATTAATCTGTCTGAAATTTGACAAAGGTAGGTATACCTACAGCAACAGTAAAAGGAAATTGTATTCACAATATTTACTCTTCTGTGGCATTTTCGAAAATTGACTTATATACCTAACGCCAGCAATATTTCGTCTTTTGTCAAGTGTTTAGACAAGGTCAGACATATACCTTAGGCCCACTTAAAGTATGTCTTTAGTGTTCCGCTATAGGTTGCTAATGAGGATGATGAGGATTGATGATATTTTGCAAAATTCAATAATTTACTAAACTTAAAAATATAATGATCACTGGAGGGGAGGATCATTTTTTAATTCAAGGCTGCGAAAAAAGTCTTGAAAGTCCTGTGAAAGTCTAAAGACTGGATTTTACTTATAATAAAAAGTAAATAGAGTCTTTATAATCTCATTTGAAACTGCATAAAAAATTCCGACAAACGACAAACGTGCGTAAACAAAGAGGCTGCCGTCAAAGTGCAGGTGATTCTTTTGTCGGAATTTTTTTTACAGTTTCAATTTACATTAAATAAACTCAACAATGTATTATTTTATAATAAACTAATTTGATGCATCATGTGTTTCATCTATGTCAAAACTTGTATATTTATGCTTAGGTATAGTCTATATTGAAATTGTAAAAAAAAATCCGACAAAAGAAACACTTGCACTTCGATGGCAGCCTCTTTGTGTACGCACGTGTGTCGCTTGTCTGAATTTTTTATGCAGTTTCAAATTAGATTATAAAGACTAAGTAAATGTATCGAAAACATTCGAATTGACAGGATAGGATGTAAAGTCGAAGGTACCTTGTCTATAAGATGATTGGCAAGTAAAAGATATGGGCCCTTCTATAAAACTGGGGTTCAGCAAAATTTCTAGGTTAGGGGTTCCTTTAATATTATATTTTAGCGTCTATAAGGAGGTTGCGAATAAACTTAGTAGGTATACACCTCTGTTTACCTCATTTTTGTAGATATGCCTATGTTATGATCTATTATTGAATAAATTGACATTATGGCTCTATTTGTTGATGTTTCTGGACGCCATAATATAAAATACAATCATTTCTGATAACATGTTGCGGGTTTATAATTAAATTTATTTGATGGGGTCAGATTGATCGCACATGCGGGGTGAGATTGATCAAAAGATTTCTAGGCTTTTAGGGAGAATATCATGACCGCACTGATAGTGTTACTCTTTTTTAGTAAATAAATCATGCCACGACAATACAAAAGGAAATTGGGTGCCCGAAGGTATGCAGATTATGACCCAGCAACATTAGAGGCAGCACTACAGAAAGTAACCGAAGATGGGTGGTCATTACGCCGTGCTTCAACTGAGTTTAAAATACCATTTGGCACCCTCAGAAACAAATTTTGTGGCTTGCGCATTAAAAAAACGGGGGGACAAACCGTCTTCTCTGAAAATGAAGAAAAAGCTTTCATCAAGTCTGCCAGCTTGTGTGGAGAATGGGGATTCCCTTTAAGTATTGTGGATATACGGAACCTAGCCAAAAACTATTTAGATAGCAAAGGACGCACTATAACGAGATTCAACAACAATATGCCAGGTAAAGATTGGGTTTATAACTTACTGGAAAGGCACAAAAATGATATTAGCCAAAAAATTGCCACGAATATAAAAAAATGTCGTGCAAATGTTTCGCGAGAAACTATAGTTGAATATTTTGAAAATTTACGCGACACCCTGAAAGACGTTCCTGCTGGTAATGTGTTCAACTATGACGAGACCAATTTACAGGATGACCCCGGCAAAAAGAAGATGCTCTTTCGCGGGGGCACAAAGTATCCAGAACGTGTGTGTAATTTTACGAAGACTGCCATAACTGTTATGATGTGCGGTTCCGCAACTGGGGTGCTATTACCCCCATACGTTGTTTACAAGGCCGAGAAGCTGTGACAGCAGTGGGTAGAAATGGGCCCAAAAGGCGAACCATGTTGCAAGGAGAGGTGCTGCAGTTCTGCAGTTCTGGATCGCGTTATAACAGGACACATCATGGATGGATGGATGTACAGACATTCACACAATGGTTTGAGTCATCCTTTTTGCCGCATGCAAAAAGGTTACCAGGACGAAAAGTGTTACTGGGGGACAACCTTTCGTCGCATTTTACTGACACTGTTATAAGAAAACTGTATCAAGAAAACGACATTGCTTTCGTTTGTCTACCTAAGAATTCAACCCACCTGACCCAACCCTTAGATGTGGGATTTTTCTGCCCATTTAAGATTGCATGGAGAAATGTATTGACGAATTGGAAGGCGACACATAAACAGCAAACATCAATAGATAAGAAGGATTTTCCGCAACTGCTTGCCTCCACTCTCGTCGAAATGGAAAAGAAATCTAATAATGCCATTAAGAATGATCTCATCAGCTCATTTCAAGCAACGGGAATCGTGCCAATGGATCCTCAGCGAGTTTTACGGAAAATTCCAGTTAATGATAGTGATACTGTTGCCGATGTCAACAATACCCTTTTAAATTACTTACAACAACAACGATTCTCAGCAGCACCAACAAGAAGAAATGTAAAACGCCAGAAGCTTACGGTGGAGCCTGGCAAAAGCGTTACAGCAAACAATGATAGTTCTAGCGATTCAGATGTCCATGAACCAGTAACTAACGACAATTCAGATGATGAACCATTTGAAGACGTTCAAGAGGTTGTGCAACAAGAAACTGAATACTTTGAACCACGATTTGAAGATATTGAAGTTGGAAAATTTATACTAGTGAAGGTCGTAGTACAGGGTGTAAATTCTGAAGAAGGAAAACAAGAGATTGAACTTTTAGGGATGAAATCTTCTGATAAGACACGAAAATTATTTGCGCCTCAACCAGATGATGAATTTATAGCTGGCATAGAAGACGTTATAGCAATTTTACCAACTCCTACTGTTAATAACCTTAACGAAAAAGTAACTTATTTATACGAAAAGGAAATTGATGTTTATGAAATGTAATAATTCTCCACTTTCTGTTATATTTTAGAACATAATATTTATTTGTATAAAACAGATTTTTTGTATTTAAACCAGAAAATAAATGCTGATTTTGAACAGTATGACCATAAAACATTTATTTTGTTATTGTATCACTAATTTGCCATTGATCAATCTCACCCGCAGTGAACAATCTCACCCCAAACAATGAAAACTCGTATAACTTTTAAACCGTAAATCCGAAACAGGCTGGGGTCAGATTGATCAGTTTGTATGGAGTTCTCTGCTTATTCTATGAATTATATTTCTTATGATCAATCACACCCCACTTATAGTATGAGATTGTTCACGACAGTTTTCCTCTTTGCAGCCTTTAATATATTTTTTTTATATTTTCTGATTGTTGGATATTATTCCTGACACTAACACCGATTGAAATAACTTCTCTACAAAAAATATTTTTCACTCAAAGAGAAACTTCAAGCGAAAGACTTTTTTTATGATCAATGTCACCCCAAACGACGGTACTGAAGAAACCAACGTGTTTTCATTTAAAGTAACATTATAGTAACATTTCGAGTAACATTATATACATGATTTTTAATAGTGTCCGTATTGGTTGCATTATATGGCATAGAGTAACATAAATACTTTATGTATCTTGATATTCTTCTTTTAATTTTATATTTCGCCACACTTTTGACTGTTACTTTTGGCGCTGGATTCTATTTTCTAATATTCTTCGAAGAATTGTGGCAATGTGCATTGAGTAAAAGGAATAATTTCCATAACTAAGGAGACTCGCGCCTGACACAGCCAGCCACACCAACATTACACCACACCGAATTTAATCAAAAAGAAACTCTGGCATCCCGACTATCCAATCTCACGTAGCAATGAGACACCCCCAGAAAACCACACCATGTCCCGGGGCCTGGAGGCCTGATCAATATTAAACATGTAGATTGTCGGGACTGTGAGCCCTACGGCATACCAAACGTACAATACGCTAGCTGCTGCGAGAAATTACAAATGTACACTAGCTACGTCGAGATTGCGTAACCGAGGGCCAAATTAGGCCGAAGGAGTCGGTGCATAAGCACAAATAATTTCATTGAGATTGTTCCTCTTTCCGGTTTGGACTGGACAATATTCGAATTTGATATGGAGCTTCAACGGCTGTTATTATAAAAATGCTGATGGTTTCATGTTAGATTTTAATTATTTTATTTTATTAATGATTTACTGTCGTCCAGCTATGTTTATTTATTTATTTATTTAACGACAACTATCCAAACAGGCTATAAGCCTAATTACATGGATTTCTGAAATAAAAAAAACAAAGTGTAGATTAATATTACATTAATATTACATTGGTAACAAAAACAGGTGTAAAGAATATTTTTGTAATTATGGGTACCAGTCATTAAAATAAGTTGAGACTATATTTCTGAATTTTCTAATGGAAGTAGAAAAGAAATATAGCACATTAACATTGTTGATTTCATTGGCGAGCCTTAGCATTCCCAGGAGAGGAGATCGCATAGTTTTAACAACAGTAGATTTATTTAACATCAATAGGTTGCGGGTCCTTCTGGATGGAACATTAAAAGGTATTAAACTAACAAATGGCTATCATTAATGTAGTTATTTAAAAGTTCGTATAGAAACATAATAACGTTTATATTACGCCTGATTTCTAACGGTAAAATCTAAAATTCATTACGAAGAAATGTAGATCGTATAGTAACATAATCTGGATACTGGTCTATATTTCAGGTAGTATATGCACCTTAGAAACTTATTTTGTTTAAACTTAAACATACTCAAATAGCTATATAATAGCTGGCTTATATGCCATTATTTTTATTATGTATATGCATATATATTATATATGCATGTATATTACATATGATATATGTATCAAATATAGTTACTAACACAAATTACTGTTACAGTTACTTTCTGAATACCTACTCCTAACATATTTTCAGGAAAATCTCGATTATGGGCCTACAAATGACTTTCTGATAGCAATCGAATAGAATTCAGTCACTTTTCGGCCTAAGGAGGAATACATTCATAAGTCGCCACAAAGAAAACACTCTCTGACCCATGTTAACAAGATCTTTGAATAATTCCAAAATCCCTCGTTTGATTTATGATACACCTTTCACTAGCAACCCAGATGCGATAATCAACCGATCCCAAGTCTTCGGATAGGATAATAATTATGAAATAGGCGAAGCGAATTCGGTGATAAGTAATGCATTAGACGGGCGCAGAGATTAAGTTGATGAAAGGATACTTTGAAATTCTCTCTTAGTTGATGAATTTGAGGCCTCGTTTTATTAGGATTTTGCGCGTGATGTCTTGTCTTGCAGAAACCAACGTTCGACTTTATTGAAAGATAGTACTAACAGTTCGTGTTATTTAAATAAATTTGCAATACTTACGTTAACTTACATATAACTTTGATCCCAGTGAATGGTATATTTTCGTAAAATCTATAGTAATAAGTCTTTGTATAAAACATATTAATACTGCAGCTTCCCACAAAACTGCTAGTTTAGAAAAACATTTCAGTACTAAAGTGGATACTCGAAGCGGATGGTTCTTTATGAAACATCGTGAAAATAATTGTTTTGAAAAAAACATTGATCTCATTTAGATGTTCCAAGAAATATATAGAAAACACTCTATATACTAGTATTTCGGCTTGTTAGGCCTTTTTCAGTAGAGTAAATGTCTATTACTGACATTTCAGTAACAGACATTTACTTGTCTACTGTACTATACAGACATGTCATTATTATTTAAACGACATTACATTACCCTTACTAATTGTGGGTGTTTGTGGCTCGAGTAATGCTAAATTCATAAGTTGGTTCTTGCCCTATAAATGCTATTGTAGATCCCTTCTAGCAAGTTCAAATGCACGTTCTTTTCCTTGGATGCCTTGATGACTGAACCCTGACTGAATCTTGGTCTCAACTCAAATCCTATTTCTCTGTCTATTTTGGAACCACCTGTCAACCACGCGAAGCTCCAAGCCTTTAGAGAATTTACCTCTGAGATTCATTTGAACCTCTAATGGCTTGCAGAAGTTAAACTTCGTAAAAATTCTGTCAGATATCATCTCTAGGATAGGATCTTATCTTAGAATGTTCATTCTTGCCTTCAAAGCAAGAAATTGTATGTCTTTAAGTTTTATTTTCTTCTGCATTCCGTTCAAGTTTACTTCAATAGGCTATATATAGTTCCACAGGCTATCATTAATTAAAAAAAAACACACCTTTAGTTAGTGATCGCGAAGGGAAGTGATCCCTTTAGTTATTGGACATTATTCATCAGAGTTGTAAACGTGTAATGTTAACCTTTTTCTTTTAAATTAATTAAGACTCTAGGGTTGGTTGTGTGTAAGTTATTCACTTATTCAACTTCTGATCATAGCTTAGTGTTGAGCTTGAGACAATTCACCCGTATTGGTCCCAGTTTTCTTCTCTTAGTAAAGAGGATTATCTCTGTACTCCTATTAGAACAGAACAGTACGAAGGTACGGAATAGATACGATATCTGATATCAGTAAAGCGAAGTAACTTTACTTTTAGCATAAAGAAAACGACGCATACTGTCTCTTTGTCCCATATAGTTCAGTTGTAATAGAATGGCAAAGGCTTCGTAAACTTCTATTATTGTTACTACTGCTATTTGTGACTTTAATTTACTTTTATATCGGAAAATGTGCAATATCAATGTTATAAATATACGCGTACATACTGTACCTAACGTTTATTATTAAACTGTATCATTCACATTTAGTACAACTTCAATAATAGTAGTCGTATTACTCACAAAGGTGTAGGTGATATTAAAATCATTAATTACAAACATCGATGATGTCGGTGAGTGTCCGATTGCTAAACTGTGTAAAAAAATGCGGCGCGGGATTGGGGCAAACTTTCGAGCTTGCGTACTGCACCCTATCGATCCTGCAACCCTCCGCTTGCAGCAGGCGACTGCTGGAAAAGCCTCCTATGACCTCGGACCTCCGCAGTCGAGAGTCGAATTCGGAGGACGATTATCCTCGCGTATGTGATCGGATTTTCACTGCCACGAAAACATGTCGTCGTATGTCGTGTCTCTGTCTCCGTCACCTGCAACACCACCTAAACCAATTTAAATGTAACACGAAATCACAATAAAATAAACAATAATTAAAGTGAACACGTTGTTCTATAAACAAACATTTGGATTCGATTATAATTCAAAGACAAATGGTGCTAAAATACATAATAATAAATTAAAACTAGTTAAATAATCTTATACATAGAATTAATATAGGTAAATTCTTAGCATGCACGTATTCTTAGGAGTCTGTTTAGTTAGCTGGATTGTGGCATGTAGAACACATGGTTTTACACTGGGACCTGACCTAGATTTTCCTCGATTTGTTCGATATGTCGAAGCGGTGCAAATGTTTTGGGAATAATAGCAGAGAAAATTGTGCAGCATATGTTTCATTTCCAATCTTGAACCTGAACATATTTATGTAATGAACGCGTTCTTTATTCATGTACATACTAAGAAAAATATAACTGCAATAGGTGCAACATTATTATTTTAGAAATGCTGGAAATTCTAAAGTTCCTGACGTTGATTCTTGTACCTACTACTACCTTTATATATATGAAATAATCATGTTTTACCCACACAGTAAATGGAGATAGAAAATAATTACATTCTTTACAACATCGCATATAAACATATAAAATAACGTGACATGTGTCTAGGTATAGGTGTTATACTAAGTTTTCATTCATTTATCAAATAAAAACATTTTATTTGTAGCAGTTTTCAAACGATATTCTGTAAAATATTTTAATACAAATACCAGTATTTCATAATGTATTTGTTTTTATAAATCCATTTCTGATTTTGGAATGAATGAATTGTATATTTATTCCATATTCTTTAAGCAATTATGATACAACATTGTTACTTCTGTTTTGAAATTGAAGATCTATCGCCGTATGCATGAAATAGATAGTGTTGCAATTATGTAATGCTAATATTTGTCAAAAATGTGTGTATGGAAAAATATTTTCATTATTCATATTATTCTTCTATTCTTCTTAACATTTAAAAATTAAATATTATTCACACCACAAACACTGGTAATTTACGTCAAGTGCTTTGTACACATTTTGAGAGTTGTTATGATGTGATAATCTGTTTATGAAAAGTTGTTTAATGGAGTATAATTTCTAATGAACTTTTAAAATCGATGTTACTGAAAATGCTTAAAAACTTTTGGGTATTGTTGCTCTCTTACTTACTTCAAATGGAATATGCTTTATGTTATTTTAAAATTCTACCTAATTTTGTTCTTTCGAGATTTTTTAAATTCCATATTATTTTTTTTTACAAAATAAATAGTTGTTCTCTTAAGAGTCCATTGTAGATTTGACAGGCATGAATACGGGGTCGAGTTGAGAGGTTGGGTAGCCGAAGGGCGGAGACTTACATATTCCCACTACCGAATTATTAAGATTTCGGAAGTGCACGTAAAGCCGAAATAAACAGGCACATGGAAATAAAGTTAGCCCTTATTCCAACGGTACCGGATTTATGTTATAATTGCAACAAAATTTATTTTTAGTGTTATAAATTATATATCACCGGAAAGATCAAAAGATCTTTCCGGTGATCCCTAGATCCCTATAGTATCAAATTTTGGTTTAATCATGTATTTTAGAGAAAATAATTTTTGAAAATACGCTATTTTAGTACAAGATTGTTTGCCTGAAATTTTAAAAATAAAAAGAATTACCAAAAATTACTACTATAGGGATTTAGATTAAAGTCTTATCTTTCACTACTTTTTTACTAAAAGTCGGTATCTTTTATAGTTTTTTTATAATTAGACACGAGACGAACGCCGATTTTGGGCTTATTTCGGACTAGTGAATGGACCCTTAAGTATTTGGAAAGTTACACAGAATTTATTCAATATAAGTTAATTTCAAACTTAAAAAGTTGTTTTAAATTAAACCCAGCATATTGAACACTATCTATTATTGTCTCTGTAACTTACGCATCTATATGAATCATTGTAGTTCCTTTTGGGATTACACCACCTATAAATTAATAAGAAACAGGAAATCAGAAGTATTCAAAATAAATGTTAAAATTGTAGTATCATGGCAAACTGTTAAAGTTTGCGATACCGTTAATACAACACTTTCAATATTTATTTTGAATAGTTTCTGGTTTCCTGTTTTTATTATTTTAAGGTGGTAGGCAATATACCTACAACCAATTAAAAAATTGAAAAATACATTAATTTATAATATGGATACTTGTGGTAATGTTATCCATTCAAATTTTTCCCTTTACTATACGTATAAATGTAACTAGGAGTACTATCTAAGCTCAACCAGAATTTTTCTTAAATTCATTTGAATTTTGAAATGTCATAACCTTTAGTGTTCGATTAAAAACATTGATCGCTGAATGTTGTATGGCTTTGAATCATTTATTAAAATACTGAGAGGGGCGTATATTTTTAATATAACTAAAAAAAAAAAAAAAAATAGAATGAAAAGTGGAAGATAGAAGATTCCTTCATAATAACATAATTAGTAGAAAATCTTATTTTACATAAGACACTGTAAAAATTTACACTGTAAGTTACAAAGACAGTGCAATTAGTATAGGTACTAATTGCACTGTCTTACATCGATGTAGCAATTCCATCTAACAATATATAGAAAAATAAAAAGAATATAGAAAAAAAAGAAAGAAGAATATCAACAACTAGCAATAAAATTTGGAAAAATATGGAAACAGAAACAAGTTCACATCATTCCATTCGATATACTTATTGACGACGGGTGTCACTCATATTAAAAATGCTATCAACTTTATCTGCACTAATTTAATATAGCAATTAGAAAATAATGTCGGGCGGCCAAACGAATTCCGAACCGTCATCTAATGCGGCGAACGATAAAACTACGTGTATTTTACCGTTCTGAAACAATGTATTATTATTATTATTATTATTCGTTTTTAATTTTGGTTAGGCAAAACTGAGTTTAAAAAACTAACTCCTGCCTTATTCTTTTGGCTCTTTCATACAATATTTTCTAATATTTTATGTTTTTAGAAATTATGTAAAACACCAATAAATGTAGTTAGTGGAAGGAGATGCCGAAAACAACTACTCCACGGGCAATATGCCCCGACTGGCGTTGCATTACATCAACATCTCCATGGATGTCGCCACATCCTTCATCAAGACCAAATACAAGACAATGACCGGTTTCGATCTTGTTATGATCTCATCAGATTGCCATAGGTATCGGAATCGATGAATGATCTGGCGACATTGATTGCCTAAGGGGCATATGTGAATGTTTGTAGTGGCGAGATACAGTGAAATACACTGCAGTGCCCTCTTTGGGTCTTTGCTACTACCTGTCTGACAATTATTGTCTAATTGACAGACAGATAACGATCTGCAGAATTTTCAGATCTTTGTTTTCGGCATCTCCTTCCAATAATTAAGTAGGATTGTCTTCCTCAAAGACAATAGAGGTCGCTGTAATGGCATCTGCTTTCTGCAGATCGTTATCTGTCTGTCAATTAGACAATGATTGTCAGACAGGTACTAGCAAAGACCCAAAGAGGGCACTGCAGTGTATTTCACTGTATCTCGCCACTACAAACACCAATAAATGTATTTGTGACCCCATTTATAATTAATACAGTTAATTATACTTTATTATAAAAAAATTTGTTTAATAGTAATAATTATTATTTTGCTCATTTATAGTAACCCACTGGGACCGTAGAAATCTCAATATTTCTAAAACCCTAGTAAATTATTAACTGAAAGTATAATTAAGTCCGACATAATTTGATTTACCTCCAACATAAAGCGAAGCTGAAATTTTGTAACAGCTGTAGTCACATTTCTGGAAGGCTTAATTCCATTTCTTTTCCCCTGATGCAATTATTTTAAAGACAGCAATTGCATTATCATGTCACTCAGCAACCGAGTAAATTTTTCTCTGAAAATACAGTGACAGAATAATATCACTTACCTATGACAAAATAACTTTTCACTAGATAATGTCTGTAATTTATTTGTGGTACATTTTCATGATTCAATGTAGTCTTTTTTGGAATTACACCACCTGTAAAATAATAAAAAACAGAAAAGCATTCAAATAGTCCACCTATATAAGTATTCAAATTAAATATGTAAAGTGTAGTATCAAAGCGAAATTCTAAAGTTTACCCCAAAAAACCACTGTATAATACTTATGCAATAAAATAAATATTTGATAAATTAACTAAATTTGATCAGTGGTTTTTCAGTTTTATACAAAATTGTATAATACTACAAATCATATTTTGAATTATGTCAATAAAATAATTATTATAATAAAATTTAAAAGAAATTAAACACTTAACTAGCTTTTTTCCAATTATTTTAAGTCGATCCCCGACTCGTCGTCAGTAGAAAGTTTGTATGATAAAAAATTAATATTTGATTTTTTAACATAAAGATTACAATGAATCACAACTTTTCATTGTCTAACCTGTACAAGCAATTACTTCGCCTCTGAAGTGGAAACTACACAAAAATTCCAAGGTAAAATTTAAAGAGAGAACTAGACTGGTAAAACATCACAAATAAATTACGTGGCCCTGATAAATTTCTTTCCGAGATTGGGACAGGTTCTATAACGAATGAGGGTACTTTAAAGCGTAGGTGTCTCCCCCAAAGTATAACATTTAAGATTGGGATTATTTTCCAAGAGCAATATTTTATTTTGCTATGTTTACTTTACTTTTGTGGCTCGTTTAAAATTCTAATTTATTATATTCTTGGAGCTCACGTTTTCTTTACGTACCAAATGAGTAAAGTTGGCGAAGAATTTTTTTTTTAAATTAAATTGAGAAATATGTAGACGTGTAAAATTTATTATTAGCTTTGTAAACAGAGAAGAGCTATATAATTAAAATTTGATAGAATATGTAAAAATAATTGGAATTTTTATACAGGGTGGTTAAACTATAAACAGACAACTATTTGTGGTCATAACTCGATCTCCTAATCTGTCATCCTTATGGTTCTTGGGGAGCTTTGAAATGGAATTTTCACTTATAATTGCACAAGAGGTTTGTATTTTACCGGATAAATTTGGATTGTTTAATGAGAAACTGTTGCCTAGCAATTAGACGAGAAAAACTGTCAACTATTAAAAAAGTGGAGCGTTTTTAGGTTGACAGTTTTTCGAGTCAAATTGCTAAAGGAAACAGTTTAGAATTTAAACAATCCAAATTTATCCGGTATCAATACAAACGTCGAGTGTAATTCGGCAGGACAATTTAATGAATAAGAAATTTAGAAACATATGAATGCAAACTTTATTTATGAAACACTAAAAATAAACACATTTTTATTTGAGCATCACCGAATCGATTCTTTGTTAGTGTTTAATAATTCAATAACTTGTTGACAGAAATGTCAAACTATTTATTTTGGCAGCGGAAACCGCAATAATTGATTAAAAGATGAATAAGTGAAAAAACCACTAGTGCATTTGTCACTGTAATAGTTGCAGGTAACTTTTGTCGCTGTTAAAATGACAATTGCACTGTGGCATATGCGATTTTTTATATATAAATTAAATTGTCACCTTGATTTTTTGATTTTATAATACGAACGGGAAACACCCAAATTTGTTTTTGCCCCAGAGTTGGTAAACTTAAAGCATCATCATCAGTTTCGACACCAGCTCGTAAATTGTCTATTTATGTAAAACTTGTGGTTTTGGATCTCCGTTGGCAAACCAGGCCAATGGGGATAATTCCTTAGCTTTTTTTTACAAGTTATATATGAACTGCGGATAATGAAAATAATTGCCTAAATTATTCTCATCCAGAAATAGATTGTAAATTATCATTTGTTTAATTTGGCAAAAACACAGAGGGAAAGGAAGGATCAAGGGATTAAATTCCTGAAAATGAACCTATATTTGGCCAGGAGTATCCGGCATACCGCAATGAAAACAAACACATTATTCGTTAAAAGCACCTTTTCGGTTGTCATTTAATCTTTCGCTCAATATTTGTTGAACCAAATCAGTAAATGTAATAGTGTATATGTTCAACATTCAAGACGTTTCTTGTAGACTGTGTCACTTTGTAATTTATATTTTACACTTGATAAGCGATGTATAGGAGTCATTTAGATCGTTTAATGTGTGTTAGAAAAATAGAAAACTTGTTTCAGTAAATATAAAAAAAAAAAGAAAATTTAATTTTCTGTACTATGTTTTGTATACACGAATATAATCCCGATGAAATTTGTAGGTTTTAAATATTTACTAGATATTGGGCTGTATTTAACATGAGAATTCCTTTGTTGTTATATTCAATGTGTCCCACTTTAGTGGCCCCCTATGTATCTCAGTTATTAGTTGATTCAGTCAACTTTGAATCCATAGCAATGACCTTGCTTGAGCTTTTTTGGAAAACGAAACTTATTTTTTGTCGGCTGCGTCCATATTTTAGAAAAACGGGGTCATGTTAGACGTTTTCTTTAGTGAAAAATTTGAAAAATTAACAGAATATTATTGATCTGCGTACTTTGGAACCTCCATATCCCAAATTTCACAATATGAGAGTTTCCGAGTAACGGTCAGTATAACAAGTAACAATAAAGAACAAATAATACCAAAAAAATGATAAAAACAAAGAATAAATAATATACAAATAAAAAATGTAAATAATAAATTTATCAAAAAATAATAAGTTGAGATTATAATAAGATATGCCCATATAATTCAATAGTGAATGGTGCATATAGCACAACCAGTAGTTGTTTACAATATATTCCTTTAAAGAGCTTACGTTATTCCTTTGCACACCTAATAGTTTCAATAATAATAAATACATCTTTTATTTTGTTATTTTGGCTATAAATAAATATATGGAAATACTTAAATAATCCAATAGGTAAGATAAATAAAGAAACTCCGCTAAATAAACAGTCCTTAAGTGTATAAACTCTTCTAAAATATAACTTATAATATAATCAATCAAAACACCCCAAAGATTTTAATATTTCCAGAGGGCACATACAAATATGTTACTTCAGAAATATTTGTATTATTCTACAAATATTTTTATTACCAGTATATAACAAACAAGAATTTTTTGTAAATAAAAGAAAATGTTTTTGTAGTTACGGTTACAGAGAATTTATTTTAAAAACATAAATCAACATTAATTTGTGCGGCATACATTAGAAAATGGGCTGAAGTTTTAATTTCAAACAGATCTGACTACGCAAATTTATTCAGAAATAAATAATTCATTCATTTACGCTTTGCATTTCCCATTTCAAGCGATAAATAGCTCGATTTCATGGTTTTATATTTTCCTAGATTAAAAATTATGATTAAATATATATTTACCAGACCAATCCTGGTTCTGTTTATGGTCTGCGCAAATTTTAACTGCAATTGTTCTTCAGTGCATACACCAATTAAGTCGAGAGTTGCATATGGGGAGTCTAGAAATAATTCCATTTCCTGTGAAAAGTTCCATTATTGTTGAGTGCAGTTATGAAACTTTATTTTGTAAATAAATGTGGCAAAAAAGTAAAAACAACCATTTTAATAAGCGTTATGATTTATCATAATGGGTATTAAAAGTTCCGCATACACAAGACATTTAAATAATATGTAGATATAAACAGCTGTAAATATCTTCTCGCCCAAACTAATCCCAGTTTTATTACTACGATGTCGCTCAAATACATAAATTCGTGTTTTTTTATAGTTTATATATCATTTTATTATGTTTTTTAGAGTTTTTGCCGTGTTATTTTTGGTGTTTTTTTGAGAAAGAAAATCGTCGTCCTCACCATCCTCCATGTTCACATTAACATTTGATTCAATGTTTTAACCATAAAAAACAACTAACTCGATTAGGGAGATTTTGAATCCCTTAAATTTTATCTTATAGTTATCATAATCGTTATACTAAGCCTGCGCAGTGCCAAAAATGATACTCTTTTTGGCACTTCGCATGTTCAGAATAACGATAACGACGTGCTAAAATTTACTGGGTTCAAAAACTTCCAATTGATTTACAGGGCCAAAACTATTTAAATGCTTTCTATTTGTATTTAAAGGCAAGCCATACTACACTGGAGCACTATCAAATATTCATTAAATTTGTTACCAGAGCACGTTAAGGTGCATATAAATTAGAGCGAACCGAAGCGAACGAACGAATTCGTTTGCTTATGCTTGCGTAATTTATATGGAGAACAAAACGGGAGCGAACAAACTCGTCCATGTTTCTGCATATATTAGAGCGAACAGAGACGAACGGACGAATTCGTTCGCTCGCTTCTGTTCGCTCTAATTTAAATGCACCTTTACGTTTCCAGAGTCAGTCATGTGAAGCTCAATATTAGTAAATTGAAAATATTGCCTATTATTACTTTTGTAGTATTGAGTAATGTTCAGTTTGTAGTAATTATGTTGAATTAACTTTTATTTATATTTCAAAACTCATAGAAGTGTTTATTTGTCTTTTTAAATCCTCACTCATTCAGAATTCGAGATTTCTATGTTTGTACAAATCTTACTTGAAACAAATCCATTATTACGGTTTTCGATGCAATAATAGGGGTGTGGTTTCCAAAGCTAATACTTAAATTTTAGATTATCTGGATTGGTGTCCGATATAAAATGTAGTATAAATTTTTATTTTTTCAGTGGTATATTAAAGAATATCTCGCTATGCTTAGCACATTAAAAAATAAAAGGTTGCACTTAATGTTATGTACGTACCTAATTATATAAATTCAAACTACGTGTTATGTGAAAGATTACCTTAAAAACATGATTTCATACAAAACAGAACTAATTAAACCCGAATTAAAATTAACACTTTACGTGCTCTGTTGGCAATTAAAACAAACCAGCTCTTTTTCCCCAGTTAAAAGCGTTTTAATTGGTTGTAGGTATGTTTGTGTAAACGGCAAAGTTTGCGTAACGAAAATGTACGTAGGTGGTACATAAGTAATTGTTTACAATTTCGTTTATTCTTCCTTGAGGGACAGTTGCAAGGTCAAAAATATTAGCATTGCATTTATTCTTTTAAGCACAGACATTTCCTGAATTATTTATACAATGTGAATATTGAGAATGCCCAAAAACATAACTTCATTATATACATAAAAGAGGTTATACTTTATTTCTTGTTTCGGCTGAAAAATACTTGCCTACCTTTAGTCATTAATTTTTACTAATTACGCACAAAGGGGCATTTTTAATAGTCAGCTTTAAATAATAAACTCTTTCGAGAATACGATTATATAAAATTCGCATTGAAGTATTCTTTGGTTGAATATATTTCTGTACCTGAGGAGAGAGCTGTTTAAAGAAGAGAGTATAACTTTTTATGGATTTTCTCCCGAAGTGAAAGTTTTTGTATACGTTTAATTTGTTTACCAAAAATATTAAATTTTCTGTTGTTGGATTTTATAAAACTGGAACAATTTCAAATTAAGATCTAAGTAACCTCTAACAAAATTCAGAACTGATGAGCAAAATTTACTGGGTGAATTATATAGATTGAACACATTCATCTATATATATATTAAAACGCGTCGATTCTGTCTCGCTCTAAATTCCGTCGCCGAATCCACAAAGTTTCAAAGCTATCTCCTCCAAGCGGGGATCGCTCCGCGATCCCCGCGGGCGACCGGAGGTTGTCCCCGGCCTTTCTCCAATGCGTAGGGGTCTTTTCGACCCGTTTCCTACGCCTTTTCCCAATTTAAACGCTTTTTCAAAAAACCTCTGCAAAATTTTCGTTGATCGCCGTTCGGCTAGAGAGATGCGGCTAGCACTGGCGTTTGTTCTCGCGCCTAATGGTCCCGTCACGCCCGCCGATATCCCGACTTTTCGCGGGACCCCCTCGCCCCTCTGCTAATTTTTAGGGCTTCGAGAAGGGCTTCACGCGAAAGTTCAGTCCTTTCTCTAATCCCTTGAGATTTTTTTTCGAAACCGTACGTCTAGTCCTTCTACCTCTATTTCGTCTTCGAAAATCTCGAGTCACGTTCGTCTCAACTTCTTTCTCATTTTATCTACCGATGTGAGATTGCACTAACGAGACAAGCACCTCCCACGAAAACTGTCAAATTAATTAAACTTCATATAGGTTATTTTCATTATTTTCCTATGAGAAATATTGCTAACGGAATCGATAGTACTGACTGCCAAACACTTCTGATTACAAAAATACTGAAGTGAAATGCTTTTCCAATTAGAAAATCGGTAAAAATTATTTTTTTAGGATAACACGTATAGTTTACGTATTTCAACATTTCAAGGTAAATTTCTGACAACAGGCTCGGTAGCGCAATGGGAAGATTCCAAAAATCGTAATGCAGGTTTCGCGAGTTCGAGTCACGCTGGATGCCAACTTTTTTTTTCACTTTTTAATTCCAATTATTTATTAGTATTAGTTTGGAATTAATTCCTTAATTTTGGCAGTATGTAAAATTCATCATTTTAGCTTACAAAAGTAAATATATTTTTGGTCCTACTGATAAAATTGATATAAATGTTTACTGAAAAATAAATTCTACTTTCAGCACTTAAAAAATTATGATCTTTTACCATCAACAATAGAGTACCCTTACAATTCATCAAAATATTAAGAAAAGTTTCGTATAATTACTTCTTAAAAATAATATTATTCTAGATGCTTCTATCACCCGAAGGGTGACGCCAGGCCGCAGGCTTGGGTCCCCGGTAGGTCTAGAAATGGGAACGAAAATCGTGACAGCGATTTTCTCCCATTCTAGTAATAAGTTAATGTATGTATGGTTTCATGTGTGGGAGATAAATATCAATTCGCGTAATTGAATCCTTAAAGTTTTAAAAAGGGAAACGGATAATCAATAGGGCAGTTGTAGCCTTGAGGGTGGCAGTGAATGATTTGAGTTAAAAGTGTGCAACAAATAGTACGTACAATCATGGTATACTAATCTATTTCAAAATAAAATACTTTTAAAAAGAGAAGCACGAAGATTCACGCTTTCTTATTGCTCAATCAAACAGTTCCAACAAGTAAGCAACTAAAAAAATGTTGCAACAAACAAAAAAAGGAAAATCTGGGCCACATCCCTCTATTTCCATATAAAACTTTAATTTTCAGATAAGTACATATTTATTTATATCCATTTTATGATCTAATATTATAATATACAAAGTAATTAGTTATATTTTGTTTCCAGTTAATTATTACATTATTTGTTTGAAGTAGAAAAAAAAAATAGAAGTAGAATTATGCGTGCATGTGTAACTGAAATATTATACATAACATGCTGTCATGCAGATATCATATCATATGCACATCTTATTGTAAGAACATGTCTTAAACAGCTACTATGCTAGCTATATAGACCCCACCATTCCTTTCTTTATATAGGAATTAAGCAAAAAAGTTAACTTAAAGAAATTATTAATGAAATTATCAAATATAAATTCAATAAAGTTTTTAATTTTCTTCGCTACCTATAACCTAGGTATGCAAAAAGGAATAACTTTATTATTTTTACAATATGTCGAAAACAACTATGATACTTGTTTAATATTTCATTATTTAAAAGATGTAGATAACATTATTAAAAAGAAAAAAATGTATTAAAGACAATAAGCTGAGGTTATATGAACATATGCCGTTGTAATTCAATGTTGGAGGGTGCATTATTCACGTAAAGTAGTTGTTTTCGGCATATTTTAAAAATAAATGTTTTACTAATTAAAAATTATTTAAAATGAAATTATTTAACAAAATTCCCAAGCAAGTGCCCAAATACTAAATAATATAATGGTGCCTATACAGTATTCCACTTAAAATTCCAGAGCTTGTCTCTTGATCTGAAATACTAACTGCTTTTCTCATAGTTAGAAACGTGGTAATTTCAGCTTGTCTCTAATTTATCATCTTTGGTACAAAATTCCAATCAGGATAAATATAACATTCTAATATATTGAAAAAATGTAACACCTTTAAAAAAATATACTCGAAAATTGTCTACTTGTTTTTTATTTAATTATTTTTTATTCATAATTTGCATTAAAGTAAGAACAACATAAAATGAAAACGCTTTATGCATTCAATATCCAGATTTAACTTAATTAGCTGAGGTATAACATTTAACGGCAATGAGAACTTACATGTTTTGATTGATTACATAATATTTCATACATAGTAGCTAATGCAAATTTCTTACCCTATTTTATTTATCTTATATTTAGATCAATTATATCTGAAAGCAGCATCTCAATCCAATAATATTTAAATAAAGTGTCGAAGTAAAAACAAACTCGTTTCGAAGTAGAATACGCTAATGCTTCAAATAATTCTAATTAGATCTGATACCAACTTACGCTTATTCGTGTTGACAATTTAGTGTTTATAAAGTGAACTGCTCACTAGTGAAAATTCGCAAAAGGTGTAACTCCCTAGAGATAAATCATGCAGTGTTGTGATTATAGTTAATGCCCTGTTAATTATTTTGTCCCCCGAGGCGCGTCGTCGCCTATAAATTTCGCAAGGGCCGGACTAGCTTGACTTGTTTCGCCATAAAAATAGCAGAGGATGGTATTTTGGAGCGAATCGTGTTCCTACAGAAAATAATATAAGAGGTGAGTGATGCATTTTAATAAAGATTATTTGGTTCTCCCATCTTTTTACAACAATTTATTTAAATTCACTTGTATGGTTCAGTCAAGATTTCAAGTCCTACACAATACATCATGAGTGAAGCTATGAAACCCTTGCCGTTTCCAACTAAATTTTAAATTAATTAATGGATTGAAAGTAGACTTATGGACACCAATTTAAATAACAGTGCTTAAAAGTGAATTCGCCTTTATACATTATCATTATTGTTACAATTTATTTGCAAATAGTCATACAAATAGTATAGGACTTGAAATCCTGACTCTACTATAACTAAGTAACTAACATTACTTTAATATCTATCTATTTACATCTATGAAAACTAACATTTCCACCTTTTTTTTAATACAAAACAACAAGAAAAAAACGCTACTGCAAGACCAGGATCATCAGCATCAGGTAAAATATAGACAATATATGAAAGGATAAAGATACGAAACTCCGTGGTCCAACGGTTAAAGGCGCGAGGTTTTTAATCGTTTTCCGCGGTTGGCGACGGTTCGAATCTCACCGTGGTCAATTTTTTCTAATTGCTCCAATATTAAATATGTGTGCATAAAGCTAGTAGCGTTCTAAATATGCAACTAGTACTGCAATGTCACTGTATAAATGGCTAACAACCTACCGTACACTTTAATTAATAAGGTTTTCCAGGTTTCCCTTATTCTTATACTGAATGGTAGTTAAAGTTATAACATAGTAAGTCGTTC
The DNA here is from genome assembly GCA_963924545.1 of Pogonocherus hispidulus. Taxonomy (NCBI): domain Eukaryota; kingdom Metazoa; phylum Arthropoda; class Insecta; order Coleoptera; family Cerambycidae; genus Pogonocherus; species Pogonocherus hispidulus. Next base: position 14,376,418 of record OZ004696.1, on the reverse strand, counting down.
CTGCGCGCACTCGCGCCCACAAAATAATAATATGCCGCTCCCTCTCCCATACAAGTCTGACTTCCGAGCTTATCATTAAGATGAGAATGAGGGATAGAGATATTATTATATATTGTTTGTTATTATTATTATTATATAAACAAATAATAAGTAAACAAAATACTTCCATCTATTATGTCATTATAGCAGATTACACATCGTCATTTAAAACTTATGGTCTATTATGTTTACGGGTGTTAGGCCTCAGTTGAATAATTAGAATTACACATATTCACTTTAAATGTAAAATGTTATCGCTACCATGTTACATTAATATTTTTTCGGGGACTTGGTAATAAAAATGGTATTATAAAAAATTCAAACCAGACAATAATTAATTTAATTTATAAATGTCTTTCTTAGGCAAGAAGTAATTGCTCCAACGATAATTACGATTGGAACTTGGTAGCATAAAATTACTTATAAAATATTCCTTCTAATTGATGTAACAGTAGACTTTGACAGTCCACTATAGGATGGAAAGTTTAAATCTGATAAAGACGGGGTTAATTGAATTAAATTCATTAAATAAATCCGTGTGCCGCAGATTTGGATGAAAACCAGATGAGGGTAGAAATTTCTGTTAAAATGTTTGTTTTTGATATTTTTTCTTTTGCTATACAGCAGTGAATAGGTACTTCTAGAAAAGACTGCAATCTGAGAGTAACTTTAAAATTAGTTGGTTCTCATTAGTCTATTCTATTCTATGATTAAAATTACAGTCTTCTATTACTGTAATGTTAATCATATGGCAGTCTTCACTAATTAGAAAGTGGAAAAATGTATAAATATGTTTAGTAAACTTCTTGTGCAGATTGTTTCTAAAATTACTTCCTCATGTCTGCTATTTTTGGTAGTACAGACCTCCTTTCTGCTTGTCATAATTTCCCATATTCCCCAATATATTTATATATGTATAATAAATAAGTAATTTTATCTATTATGGCGAATGCGCCAGTATTCAGCCAGCAAGAATTAAAATTCTGATGTTCATGTTCATTCTCAAGTTTCCGTTAATTGCGATTTAAAAAATGAATAATACCTACACTAACGGAAAAAGAAAACTTCAGGCGATAATTTAAAATAGTAGCCTACGTATGATTACTGTTTGTGTAATATATTCTCTAGGCAGTATATAATGAAGTGGTTTTATATAATTTTATAGGTCCACGTTCGAGAATAGATTATTTAAGTTTTATTTAAACCTTTTTAGTTCTTAGTCGTATCGCTTCTATCTCTTCAAATTAAATCCACATTCAAAATATGCATTCAAATCATCGTACATTTAATGTAACATGAACCTGAATTCCCGCTATAAATGTTGAGTTTGCGCTTATAAATAAATCCCCTTGCGCTCTAATATAGCTCCAAATATACCTCAGAATAATTTATAAGATATATTGAAGGACGTCAAATTGAAGCCGACGTTGAGTCTGCGGATAATGTATTTAGGTATAAAATAATCTGATAACCCCGAGGTGGAGGACATGGCAACTGGGTAGGTATACACTGACCCCACTCTGTGGCCTAGATAACATTCTTTTCCATCCGAGCGAGGCTGACATGTCGGCTAATCAAATACGCCCCGAAATCCCGACAATGAAACTTTATCATCAATTCTCTGTTTCAAGGTTCGGTCAGAATTAACCTTATGTGACGCGATGTAAAAATGTAAACGATGTAGTTGATAGGAATGCCTACAAACACATTTTCTGTTGAATAATTATGGAAAAATGTCGATTTTAAGACCTGTGTAAATGTAAAATAAGTAGTAAGTTATACAGTGTGTTTAGATAGAATTTAAAGTTTGAAAAGTTGAATATCCTTATTGAGTACTCAAAACTAAATTAGTAAAATTTAGAGTGATAAAAATCAAATTATAAAAATGCTATCGAAGTAATATCGACGTTTCGAAAAATTATACCTGAAGATAATCACATTTGTTTGTGTTTCATAATCAAAGTCAAACTAGTAAACGAAGAAAATACATAGATAAATCAATTTGTTTAATATAATTTCAGCGTGATTTTAATAAGAAAACAATATTCCATCTATCTGGAAACTATATATTTTAAAATTATCTAATAAACAGGGAATGTGCTGGTGCGTCATCATTTTGGAACTATAAATTTTTCCTAATATTTGGAGGCATATTTTGCAAAAGTTGTGGCAAATTATTTTCCAAGAAACGTAAGCATTGATCACCAGTGAGGTGACCGTTAAAAAAATGTGTACCAATAATATAGCTTTCAACAATACATCCCCATTAAATTAAATTTAGGAAACTGTCCAAATGCTTAATTATTACGCAAAAAATCTGAAATATCTAGAAAGACCCTAAAATAAAGCTTACGACTAGATAGAAAAACATTTCTCTGAAAATATTAAAATTTAGGTAGGTATAAGACATAGTTCACGAAAATTATAGAGAATTAACCTACTAACTGAAAAATGAAATAATATACCTACTGTTGTTACCTACCCTTTAAAAATTTTTAAAAGATGCTATTTGAAATTTCCTAAATTTGCGTTTATGCATAAAACAGCCTGTGTAATATAATCATTATTCGGTGGCAGCAACATTGAATTAGGTTCCTTAGCTACGTAATTACAAAATATTTATTCTTAATTGATCGTAATTTTCACACAGTGAGTTTATTTGTTAAACCTTCAACCTTGTTAAACTAAAATTTTCAACCTTTTTTTGAATAACTCAGCAATGTCGCGTCAAAGATCGAAAATGACATCGTTGAAAAGAGAATTTTCATGTGATTTCAAAAATATTAAAATATTTATTGCAATCCACTTAAAGAATTACCTTGAAGGTGCTCCTCTGTAGTGAGTTACCATTTATATTTCAAAATATTTTTAAAATGTGCTTCTTTTGACATTATATCTCAATTCTATGAAAGTCATTTTTCCGCAGTACCCTTAATTGAACTTCACTTCCGCACTAATGAGCAACCCTATATATTATACCCTATATATTATAAACGTAAAATATCTTGTTTTTTATTTTGATGAATATTTACGGACCGCACTTAATAAACAACTTTTATAAAGCGCATTACCGTGTTTTCAATTGGGAGGAAATTCATTTTCCCTGCCTTTCTTCTGTAGACATAAGTGCTTAAAAAAGCTAAATCTGGGGCGCACTAGTAAGCTTCATTTATCAGCGTCTCTGAAAGAGCCTTACTATTATAAATCTTTGATTTTCTAACTGAAGGTTCTCATCTCTACCTTTTTTTAACTATACAAAATGTCTTAAAGAGATATCAAAAGGATTTTGAATGGTGCGAGAAACGTATAATATGCATTGTGTACTGACACAAAGTATTAAAAATCAATGATAAAATGAAGACTTGCCCTTTTGCACAAACGTATATCAAGTAGATAGGTTCAATAAATCATGATTTGTAATCTTTACATTCCAATTCTCAAAATACTGCAGCTACATATCGGCGCATATATGCATATTTTTATGCATATACAGGTAGAGAATATGTAGTCGAAACAATAACTGTTCTGAAAATATATAGTCAGACCAAACCACTTTTTACAAATTTTAATACCTTGTGTTGTTGGACTTAATGGCAGGCACGTTTTAAAACTATTTTCCGTTGTTATAAAAGTGATATCAAAAACCTAAAAAAATATTTGGACCGGGGGGTCATGGTGTAACCAAAAATCTAGTACCCCAAAATTTTACAATATGAAACACTTAAAGAAAAGTATTTAAGACTTTAGAGGAATGACAAAGGAAGCGCTGAAGAGTGTGCAACAAAACTTAGTGATTTTCAAGTTGATCATTTTCGTACCACAATAAATATTTCGAAAATGATATTATTTCACAATAAGGCATAAATATAAAAACTTCGAGACGCTACACCTCCATCGCATTATAGGCATTATATCAGCTGTCTACCAAAATTTACTTAAGAAACATACCGAATATCCCTCTAATAGTAGCTTATATTACTAGGTAATATATTTATCTTTTTTTTTAATCTCTGGCAGTTCAACTTTGAGGCACTATACACCAATATTATAAAAGTTAAACCGATTTTGTCCCGAAAAAGTATTGACCTCTATTATAATAAATACATCATACAAATTCCCGAACATGGGATATATAATTTACAGTGCCGTATCTAAATAAATGATGATTTAAAAGCACATAATCTATTGGGGTAGAAAATCAATTCCCGCACCCACCACTGAACAAATATCCCACTCTCTATTCGGTTAGGAAGGGTTGGGATAGAAAGCTATACATTTTCTCAGTTCCTCTATCCGATTATGGCTGTCCCACTGCGGCGACGTGTTTAAATATTAACAGGGAAGTGAAACAGTTAGTATGTAGGAGATGCACCCAAAACTATAAAGTAACTGTACCTAATAGCTCAATTCCAAATCGATCTTGAAATAATGTTGGTTCCTACCAATTTCGACTGGCGTGGTATGCAATATTTATCTTGAAGTAAACAAAATAAATTTCTGCCATGAGAAAAGTGATTTATACAAAAACCACTTCAATGTGACCATTAGATGGGACAGAAAATATTTTGAATGGTGAATTATTTTATTAAATTATTAATTTTAATAAAGCATTAATTTTGTTAAAAATATCACCCATGGAGTCCAGTTATAACATTATGAATTTATACCATTTAGGTAGTACAATTCCTCAATAAAAAGGGCAAGCGAAACTTTATCAATATTATACCTACATCTCCCGGAAACTGAAGATTTCAAAGTCATCCATTATTTTCTATTAGTAATAAACAAAAATTTCATTTTGAAAAAAATAATGGGACACTCATTTATTAATGTTCTCTGTTTTTGGGCGTAATTATTTAAAATTTACTTTAATGCACATGAATGCAAGCCACAATAGACCACGAGAAAATGGTGGAGTGTCTGCTTTCACTTCCATATAGAATATAATAATAATAATAATAATAATAATAATAATAATAATAATAATAATAATAATAATAATAATAATAATAGCGTTTATTGCCCAACAGTTATCCATTTACTGAGCAAAATTACAATAAAATAAAGAATATAGTATACAGTTGTTAAACCAAAATTATTACAAATGTGCGTTAAAATAACTTTTTAATTTAGATATGCTACAACAGAATATGTCACAAACATCAGATAATATATTTGCATTTGTGCACATGAAATGCACAGGTGCCTTAAACATTATATTAGTATTAGCTCTTTTACACAAAAAAGTGGAAGTACTTCCAGATGCAAGCCTTGGTACATATATATCAATTTTTGACAAAAGAACCGAACAGTCAACTCTACCATGTAACAGCTTATAGAAGAACAGCAAGGACGCTTGTTTTCTACGTTTTTCGAGCGATATAAACTTAAAGCTATTCATCAGCTCATTGTAATTACAACCTCCTGGAGGATAGACCTAATGAACCCTGAAATTTAAGAATTTAAGAAAGTTCTTCTGCACCTTTTCTAAAGCAGATGAATACTCGGCGTATATAGGGCTCCAAATTAAGGAAGCATATTCAAGTTTCGTCCTAACCAAACTAAAATAAAGTAATTTGATTGATGAGCTAAAGCTAAAGCTAAAGAGATTTACTGTTGTATCAAACTGAATTAAAGAATATATATATACTATATAATAAGTAAAGAATTTTTGTGAGAATATCTTTGTTGGAAATCTTTTTTTTTCTGTTTAATTAGAAAATTAATAATAAAGTGAGGCTACACAACGAAATAACAAATTACATGTATAATAAGTATGCGTTTATAAATTTTCTGTTAATAATAAAATGAAATGTTGAAATTACTGTTTACATGTGCCAAACGCTGGGGACCTAATATACCATGTGTTTAAGAAGCAACATTATCAAGTATATGGAAGTAGATGAAACAAAGTAGTTATAGGAATATTAAAGCAATAGAAACATTTTAACAAAGAACACCAAGTAGATGAGTTTTTAATTGATGTTCATGTTATCAGATAATACCGTTTTTTTATATTGGCCGTGTGGGTCTACGAACTGAGACTGCTCTGTCTTCCAAGTTGATTCTGTTCATCTTAGAATATGGCAATTTTGTTACGACGACACGTAACTTCCAAAATTCATTCCACTTTTATACTTACTTTCCCCAGATTAATTAAGTTTCCTCTACTTATAAGTGGAAAATTAACGAATCTGGAGAAAATAAGAACAGGGGCATATTTTTTTAATTTTATCGCACAACAGTAATGAGATTGCCCCAAAGGAAATGCGAAGAGGATTAACCAGCATAACCATAAACACCGTTAATAAAGGTGTTTATGGCGTTTTTTCAGCTAATATTATTTGCTTAGGACTTTTGCCGGTTTATCCTAAAACTGCTTATTTCTTATATTAAATAGATTGTGCTCTATCCAAATCTGGCAAAAATGTAGCTTGATGTGTTATAGAACAGAAAAATCATAATATTGAAAAGTGAAGTTATAATTCCAAATCCATTTGGTTACAATGGTTCTAGTTTGTATATTCACCCTATAAAACTCACAGGTGCGAGTTTTATATTCACACCTGTGAGTATAAAATTGTAAAATTGTGACACATGCAAACAATGATACAGTGTTATTTTTTAACAATCAGTTTATTAAATATTATTTTCCGGCCGATTTGTGATCTTGAGGAATTTACATTTTATTAACAATGAAATAAATTCACTTGGAGTGCTCAACATTCTAGAGCTACTGTAATATCATAAGAGTACCTATACGGGTGTGAGAATCCTTTACCAAAGTAGACTATAGAATAAAATGGGTCCCAGGGGGTGAAAAACAGATAGGACCCAAAGCAAACAATCTCAATTTTCTCGAAGAGTATTGAGCGTCCCAACTTCTCCTTTGGTACACGTAATGGGCATCTCATATAGACTACTCAGTATAAAAATCATTGACTTGAAATGGGTATTACGTGTACCAAAGGAGAAGTTGGGACGCTCAATACTTTTCGAGAAAATGAGATTGCATGTTTTGGGTGCTATCTGTTTTTCACCCCCTGGGACCCATTTCAAGTCAATAATTTTTATACTGAGTAGTCTATATGAGATGGGGAATACGTCTACCAACGGAGAAGTTGGGACGCTCAATACTTTTCGAGAAAAGTGAGATTGTTTGTTTTCGGTGCTATCTGTTTTTCACTCCCTGGAACCCATTATAAGTCGTTCTTTTTCATGCCATCAGTAGGTATATATAAAAATAAAATTTCTGTACCGAATGAAAATTTGGATGTCTCATGTTTTCCGAAAAAAAAGTTATTCTGATTTGGTTGCCATCTTGTTTTTACCCCCTGAGCCCCTTTTCTATTTCCAAGTTTTTGTACTAAGTTACTAAGTTACTTAGTTTTCCTACTCTGGTAAAGGATTCTCGTGTACGAAATAACGTGTGTTTTCCATGGAATTTAATGAGCACTTAGGAAGTGAGGTTATGTTAATGCCTCTAGTATTCTAATTTAAATAAAATGGTTTATCTATACGAATTAAACTCTTTTCAGTCTATACTAACATTATACATATTTAAAGAGTAAATTACAACTAGGTACTATGTACTAGAACAGTTATTTTCTGCTCGTTGTATCCAATTTAACGCACGTCTATGGATGTTCGGATATCTCCGGAAACTTCGCGGGCTATCTTACGGTGCTGTTTTCACACCGGTAGTACCTAGTTAGTCTTTTAGAAAGTAAGAAAGCACGGGAAACAATAATAATTTGTAGTACATGAGGCATATTCTCCGACTTTCCCATGTATCCTTTAAATCCATCCAGAAAATCTATCAAGATGTATGGAAATATACGGGTAATAAAGGTAGAGTGCATTTTAAACATATTGCACCTTACCGACACGTACGTTTCTTTTTAAAATAACCAATTTTGTTTATATAGGGTGCTTCAGTTTGGGTAAATCAAACTTTAGGTGTAGAGACAACTCAATAAATAATTAATAAATCGCGTCATAAAGAAAAAATCTCAGTTGAATCATTTTCTCTTCACTAATTTTTGTCCTGTCCTATTTCCTACAAGTTTATGCCCTACTTTTTTAAAATTTACAGATTTTTGCAAGTCAATTGCATAGATATGAAAGTGATATTTTTTTACTTTAATTTCTGCACAACTACTGTGCTCCGAATTTTCACGATTTTTAGATTCTATAGATAATTCTTCATAAAACTTATCGTTTAGGAGTAACGAGTAGTAGTTAAGGAATTTCCGGTATTGTGTAATCGACACAATTTCACCTAAAGCTTCGTATACGCCCAGCTTAGATTTGTTTGTTTTCCACGCCAGTTTTCTCTCTACAGCATTTGTCAACACTTAAGCCAATACTACTTCATACCGTGGGAGATTTAGATCGAGGTACCGTCAAGAAATCGTCAATGCTAAGAAACTGTCAAATGACAACTATATCCAAAATCATAGTAATCCAGTAAAAGCTGCCTGGAACCTGGTCAATAATTTGAATAAAGTACTTAAACATAATTCTCAGAGTACATCAAATATATCTTCCGACGAATTTAATAATTATTTTATAAATGCTGCTGACATCATAATAAAGGGATTACCATCTAAAAATAGTGACTTTCAGAAATATCTACAACAATTTGTCGTCTTAAATAGCTTTTCTTTTTCGAGTGTCTCGCCCTGGGAGGTTGCTAATGTTGTTAGTAACCTTAAAAATAAAACATCAGTGGATACTTATAGCTGGTCAACAAAAATTCTGAAAAGTATAATTAACAGTGTGTTAAGCCCTATCACTTTTCTGATTAATTATTCTATTAAGGATAATATATTTCCTCAGTGCCTTAAAATAGCTAAGGTTGTTCCCATATATAAAAAAAATGATATCAATGACCCATCAAATTATAGGCCCATTTCCGTAGTGCCGGTCATGGCAAAAACTTATGAGAATTTATTAAATAATCAAATAGCAACATATTTTGAGACTAACAAGCTTTTCAGCTGTCATCAATATGGTTTCCGTAATAACCTATCAACTACATTGGCTATTGACTATCTAACAACAATGATTAATATTGGTTTTGAGAATGGTGAGTTCGTAGCCTCCCAGTTTTTGGATTTAACAAAAGCATTCGATTGTGTTTCGCACTCTATCCTCATAAAGAAATTATATTGTTATGGCTTTTCAAGCGATAGTACAAATCTGGTGAAATCTTATTTAAGTGATAGAGCCCAATATGTTCAATACAATCAAGTCAAATCTAATATTAAAATACCTTTACATGGGGTGCCTCAGGGTTCAGTATTGGGCCCTCTTCTTTTTTTGGTATATATAAACGACTTCCCAAATTCGTTAGATAAAGATAATATAAGTAGTGTACTTTTTGCTGATGATACTAATATAATAACTAGAAATAGTAATTTCACATTACTGACAGAAAAAAGGCATAAAACGCTATCACATGTTAATAACTGGTTTTCATCTAATAACTTAAGTCTCAACACGACAAAAACCGAAACTATGATCTTCACGTTACGAAATTCAGAACATATAAGTAATCCTGATTCTGTTAAATTTCTGGGGGTACACCTGGATTCTAAATTATTATGGAACCAGCATGTCAACTACGTTTGCTCTAAAATGTCTAAGTATATCCACTTGCTTCGAAGTCTAGCACGTGTAGTGTCCAGGAATACATTATTAATGGTGTATCATAGTTTTATACACTCTGTTTTATCCTATGCGATACTTGTTTGGGGTCACGCACCTTCTAGCAATCAAGTATTTTCGCAGCAAAGAAAGGCTATAAGGGTTATAGCGGGTTTAAAATACAGAGATGAATGTAGAGATCAGTTTGTTAGGTTGAATGTACTCACGTTTCCTTGTACTTATATATTCCATTGCCTTGTTCATGTTAAGAAAAATATAGAGTCATTCCATTGCAACCATGAAAGTCACTCATATAGCACCCGTAATAGAAATTACTCCTCAGATAAATACCTAAGGTTAACAAGAACAAGAAATGGTACAGGTTATTTGGGTGTAAAGTTTTTTAATGTCCTACCTGACCATTTGAAGACTCTACACTTGAATAAATTTAAAAAAAAAATTAAGAATTATTTACTGATGAACGCGTTTTATGATTTTAATCAATTTTTATCAAGCGACTTTCGCGACATCTAGTGACTATTTTAAATTTGTTTGTTCGTAGTATTTTTTTTTTTTAATTAATTGTTTGTAATATGTATGTATCTATAATTCTACTTGTTATTTGTTGATCTTAATCTTTTAATAATAGGCACTTTAATATGATTATTTGTACTCTAGCTAGTAAGTAAGTAATCTCCATATTCTGGTTTTTGTGACGAGTGTAAACACCCTGGTGTATATTAACACGAATTTTAAATAAATAAATAAATACCACCTACCTACTTCTGCACAGAAATTTATCGATAAACTTTCAAATGAATCTGACAGCTTAATGCGTAGATATTTCTTGGCTTTTCGATAACAAACAAGCTCAATCGAAGAGATAAAATGTATTTCCCAGTCTCTTAGTTTGGGCATTTATTTTGTTTGTTTTAACAGGAACAACTGCTACTTTTCCAAGATTTCTTTTTGGGGGAATCAAGGGTCTATTTTTTTCGATAATCAACATATTATAAGACAAAAGAATATGTAAAAACCTTGTTATAATTGCCACCTAGAGGTAATCTACCTTTTCAACGTCAATATTGAAGCCCCAAAATATTCTTAAGCATTTTAGTTACTTTTAATCTGAACTGCGCCTGAAAAAATGAATAAAACGCGCAACTCAGATTTTCGAATGAAATTTGGTATTACGTTATAACATGGAAACCACTTTCATACGAGACAAAAATTCTAAAGTTTAGTAGTTTTTCTTAAAATGCACTGCATGAAAAAATCCAATATTTGGTCGTAAAAAAATGTCGGTTCCATTTAGTTGTGCATTTTATTATTCTCTGATCAAACATCTAATACATTTTTCATAAATGACAAAGAAACTTAGGTATATATATAACAATACAATTCTATAATCGTCATTCTACATTCATTTTGTCTGTCAATATTAAAATCAGGATCACTGTGTAACATAATACATTGTTATCAAAAGTTGATAAATCGAAAATATCACGAGGGGCTGTCCCGACCTGCTTCAATCCATTAAGCAATCGGACGTCTGGCACTTTAACTAATGCAAGGAAAGAAGTACAGAGAGTGCCCATTAATTGAATGGTATTATAACTCGAGCTGTAAGTCTGCTTCATCTTCTATTTCTCTTAATCTAATCCAATATGTATACCATGTATGTATTTCTTATAAAGTGTGTCCTGTGTGTGTTGACCTGTCTATAAACAGATCAATATTTCTTATTTCACATTTGCAACATTTTTTATTTTTTGAGCCATGTTTGACGGAGCTCAGACATTTTTTTTTCAAATAGCATTCTCTATATTTCATAGTATAAATAGAGAGCCCTTCCAAGGACAAATTCAGCAATATAAGGTTATACTTACTTTTTTTGTCATAGCCGTTAAAAAATTTAAAAAATGTGTAAGAAGGAATTTAAAAAATAGTATTTTCTGTACTAGTACTATTTTTCATTTTATTATAGCAAATGTTCAGAGTGACTTCCATTAACCATTCGACAATGCCAAATTCTACGTAGGGCTATCTTTATCTATTCTATCTCTATCTATCTATCTATCTATCTATATATATATAATACAGAGCGTCCTAATTTAAAAAAATGTCATTAATGTTATAGCTCCGTCAAAGATGGTTCAAAAAAATTGGAAATAAGTATTGGAGAAAAGTTGAAATTCATATAGAGGGTGTCCCAAGATAATGCGACACATTTTAATTGCTTATAACTTCAAGGCAAAATGATATAGCGACGAGTGGTTTTCACTAGTCCTCTTAATTTTACAAAAAGTTTTTTTTTTCATTGGTACTGGGTTGTTTTAGATCTACAGGTGCTTGAAAAAAATTGCCACTTATTTTTAATTCAAAATTGTGATAATTTTTTAAATGGAACACCCTATAGATTATATTACCTGAGACACCCTGTATATGTACTATTTTTTCCAGAAATGTTAACAATGTGTGACACATTAAGTAACGTTGTTTTTTGTATACAAGTAAAATGAGTTCAATCATAATTTTTAAGCTCCAAGAATTCACTTACTCACTTGTTACATTTCAAAACCACCTCTCGTACATTTTTGTACTCATTATTCATGTCACGCAATCTTATTTTTTTTTGGAGATAATAATGGGGAGCCTATCCAACAATTTGCAGCGCAACAAAACCTGTAGGCGATCCATATTATAAATACAATGCAAGGGGTTCAGTAGAAGAATAGTAGGGCAAATCTGCCAAGATGAATGAGACAACCCAGTGTGCAGTAAAAATAGAAGATTAGAAAAGCACAATTTAGATTTGAAAAGAACTTTACGGCTGTTCCCCACGCTATGGCCGTTGTGGTTTAGAACGTAACTTATCGTGGTTATCAATTTGTCTTACATTAAATTCCTGACTTTTTCCTTTATAGAAACCGAGACAGAAACTATTTCAAAGACCCAATTGTTTTAGATGCGGTATCAGTTCAAGAATCAGATAAAGAGATGCATTTTATAGGCAATATATACTTATAATTATTTATAAATGCTTCAGTACTAATAAAATACAAGTAAATATAATACGCTCTGGATTAAATTCAATTACAAATGGTCCATATATAATTTCTCAAAAAGTGTTAAAACTGCGTGTGAACATATTCAATTTCACTTTTGAATTAGAAGTAGACTCTCTACGCCGCTACTTTATTGCATCATGTATATTAGATGCTGTGTAATATTTTACTAAAATCACCAGGGATCCGGAAACTGATATTGCCTTTTTGGGAGTGTTGCTTGGGGATCTCCCAAATCGGCCCAATTTAAAGGCAGGCATTACTCATGGGGCTGTAATTAAAGTACGATAAAATACTACCTAAATAAACCTTTCCCTACCCTCCTTCCTTTTTCTGTATCAACAAATGACTGTTAAAAATAATTCAATTCCATTTTCTCTCGTTAATGTTGTTTTATTGAGAAAGGGAGAGTTTATTAATGTTAAATACACACAAGTGTTTACATACGTCACAAAAGAGCTGCTCTAGTCATCATGTAGTAAGTGGAATTAGAATAAGTATTGTATATATCATAGAATTAATAAATTATAACAAAACAAAAATATAAATTTACGTTAGTACCGTATGTCTGTATATACAGGCACTATATAAAGACAAAATTACTAAGAATTACAGATACAAACGTATCTGTAATACACAGAAACAAGTAACAACAATCACTGGGGACTTAGGTAATTAAAATTTTAATAAAATAAGAATAAGTAATTCAATATATATTCGTATATTCAATAGCAAGTACAAAAAATATATTAAAATACACTTAAAAATTAATTAAGATATGCTGGTGTTAATAGTTGGTTAATCCAATTTACCATTTGGTGCTGAAATGCAGTGGCGGCTCGTGGGATTTTACAGTCGTAGTGTCAAACAAAAAAAATTGTGTAAATTACGCAAAATTTTTAACAATTTTTGCTTTTTCGATGAAAATTACTGAAAATATTACCTACTTATAATGTTAAAGAAGTCTTGCTCTCCTTCTGGACACAATAAAGTTATTCAAGAACAGTTCATATAAGTCGGTATTAAATTTAAATTAGGTATATAAAATTTATTCTACGTTGTTTTTTCTTTGGATACCTAGAAGTCAACCAATAAGAAATACAAAGAAATCCGTTCTTTTTGTCCCATTCACAAGCGCTCTTTGTAGGTATAAATATTTCACTTAAATTTTCTCGGTTGCCCTTTAGAATTCGAAGCGGTAGAACTAGATGCTTGTGTTTTTGAACTTTTCAAATCGGGAAGAGGTCTGCCCAATTTCTTAATCGCGATGTTTTCCTCCCGCGAATGTAAGGAAAAAGGTCTAAATAACAGATAGTCTATATTGTTCATTGTTATTTTACTTTAAGAAACTTATTTTACAGAATTAAATTAGTTTTCAGAGCGCAGCACCCAGGACATACTAACTATACACGCAGCATTAATGTTGTGCCGTGCGCATCGCCGTGCCACTTGTTGCTTGGCTCCGATTCTCCGTTTAAAATGCGTACTCCCATCTTTCTCTTTCACCCGCCTCCGCATCTAGTAGGTATTCTGCAGTCCTACCTTGCAAGCAGAATAGGTTGCCTACCCATCGCTTCGAGCAGCTCTCATATAAAAAAAATCACAGATTTCGCAATTCTCACAACCATCGGAGTGCATTGAAAATGAATTATGGAAATTTGGAACTATAGAAAGCTTGCAAAAGTTACCTTTTAATTTGAGAACTTACCATTTGCGACTTACAGACTTTGCCACCTTTTATATCACATTCACATGAGTGCTGAGATTCTCAGATTTGCAATTTGCAATATACGAATACGAATGCCAAACTATGCGCTCACGCCGCTCTCTACTCGGTCCCCCCAGTACCTAACCATGTCGGTGTGACATGCTCATCACGTTACACTTTTCATCGAAACATATTCAAATACGAACTATAAGCATTTTCAATGCTAAAATTAAAATTATATAGTTGCATAGAATCCTTCTATTTCTAGATCTAAAGATCAAGTCTGTGGACATCAAGTCGTATCGACTTGGTGAGCTACACATGAAGCATATTTGTTCTTTTCTATTTAATAGGATAACTTATAGATTATGGGTACCACATATTCCCAATTAAGTAACATTACCCATTTGGTTTCCATTCTATCTTCTATTCCTTTACTTATTAACTTATAATTAAAGAAGAATATATTATTGCCCGTAAATAATTTAAAGTCTAACTTAGTGAGAGTACATCATCTGAAAGATAATAAAATACAAGAAACGAAGTATTCAAAGTAATGATTCCATATGTATTATCAAAGAAAACTTTTGAAGTGGCAAATTAACTGAAGTGTTTTAGAGTTATTTTTTCTGGATCCTCACGCTAGAAGTTCGAAATGAAATTAGTAAATATACTTTATTGCTTGACATAAATGAGCAGCAAGAGAATTCTTTAAATTAACTGAAGTATTATAATGAAATTAAGAATTATAAGTATTAAAATCATTATTTTTCGTGTCAAACTAAAATACCACTGGCAGTCTTTACTGAATTTGTTGAACAATTTCTTTTATTACATTCTGTACGGTGTTTCTTGATGAATCTGTGGCTTGTAAATAAATGTCATTATTACTGTACAATATATGACAGCACAAGCTTCAGTTGTTTCTATCCTGTCTTAGACAACGATAACTCTCTCGACGCTTCCCCCAGGAAAGATAAAATACTCCTCGTGCCAGGAAACGATGGATTTTATAGTCTAGACCCCACGCATCTCTGTCATAAGGGATAGGATTAATTAAACTTAGGTCTTGTACCCACCATTTTAGGCCAAGCGTTGGGTAAGTATGTGAGTTCGGAAATGATATTAACTGAAAGCTACAAACTGTTTTAATTGCCATATTTTAAGACTGTAATAAATGTAGTCCCTCCTCCTGTATTAGTTGACTTGTTTAATTAAGTTTTATAATTAGAACAGTTATAATTATTATTATCGATCGTATTTTTGATATAATTATCTACAGAAAATTAACAAACGTATATTTTTTAGAATAAAATACTTTTGTATTCATATGAAAATATCCGTTTTCATAAAACTGCCTCTTTTTAAATTTATTCATTGTTACATGGTTCTTGTGCGCTATAATTAATTTATATTCTCGTACTTTCATGTCCAAGATTTTTAGGGGGTGTCTCGTATAGAGCAAACTGTTATATTTTTAATTGTTCACATGTAGTTGAACGATGAGGGCATATTAGTCTTTTGAGTTTTACCATATTTTTTTAAATAGTATATGGGAAAACAGTAACACAAAATCAATTATTATACAAAATAATATTAGAGTTACTAGAGATTTATATCACATATTGGCTTAGTAACTCTTAAAAATTAATCCATATATATTAAAACGCGTCCATTCTGTCTTGCTCTAAATTTCGTCGCCGAATCCACAAAGTTTCAAAGCTATCTCCTCCTAGGGGCGATCGCGGAATGATCCCCGGACCTTCTCCAATGCGTAGGGGTATTTTCGTCCCGTTTCCTACGCGTTTTAACAATTTAAACGCTTTTTTAAAAAACCTCTGCAAAATTTTCGTCGATCGCCGTTCGGCGAGAGAGATACTGTTAGCACCGGCGTTTGTCCTCGCACCCAATGGTCCTGTCACACCTGCCGAAATCCCGATTTTTCGAGGGACTCCCTAGACCCTTTTTCTAATTTTCTAAGTTCCGTCCTTTCTCTAATCCTTTGAGATTTTTTTCGAGACCGTACGTCGACTCCTTCTACGTCTATTTCGTCTTCGAAAATCTCCAGTCACGTCCGTCTCAACTTCTTTCCCATTTTATCTAACGATGTGAGATTGCACTAACGAGACAAGCACCTCCCACGAAAACTGTCAAATTAATTAAACTTCAGATAGGTTATTTTCTTACGAGAAATATTGCTAACGGAATCGATAGTACTGACTGCCAAACACTTCTGATTACCAAAATACTGAAGCGAAATGCTTTTCCAATTAGAAAATCGGTAAAAATTATTTTTTCAGGTTGACACGTACTTTTTACATACATCTCAAGGTAAACATTTGACAACAAGCGTGGTAGCACAACGGGAAAGTCGTAGGATTCAAAACTTCACAATGCTGATTTCGCGAGTTCGAGTCACGCTGGAGGCAAACTTTTTTTTACTTTTTAATTCCAATTATTTATTAGTATTAGTATTTAGTTATTCTGTTTCATTATCTGTAGCTTTTATTCTTTCTGCATGTAAAGTTTGGAATTAATTCGTTCATTAAGGCAGTCTGTTAAATTAATCATTTTATCTTACAAAAGTAAATATCTACAATATTTTTGGTCCCATTGATAAAATTGATATTGTTTATTAATTGATAATTAAGATTTACTTAAAAATAAATTCTACTTTCAGTACATAAATAATTATGATGTTTTACCATCAAGAATAGAATACCCTTACAATTCATCAAAATATTAAGAAAAATCGTTTAGTATAATTACATCATCATTCCAGATACAAAATTTCTTTAATATGTATTTTCTTAAAAATAATATTACTTTAGATGCATTTGTCACCCAAGGGGTGACCCCAGGCCGCAGCCCTGGACCCCCGGTAGGGCTAGAAATAGCGATTTTCTCCCATTTCTAGTACTATTTTAAAATAGAGATAAATACAGGAGAATCTTATCTATAGTTTAAAAGTGAAGCTGCAAATCAGACTATGATCGCTCTTACGGGCTTATATTTTGTAAGTTTATAGTTCATTTGTAATAGAGACAGCAAATACAATTACTTGAAGAAGATGCCAACAACAACCACTCCTTGGGCAATGTTCCCCGACTAGCATTGCGTTACTCCGGCATCTCCATAGAAGTTGCCACATCCTTCATCGAGACCAACCACTGACCTTCAAATAAATAGGTAGAATTGTCTTCCTCAAGGACAATACAGGTTACTGCTATAATTGTGCCTGTGGAAAAGCAGGTCGTTATCTGTCTGTCAATTAGACAATAATTGTCAGACAGATAGTAACAAAGACCCAAAGAGGGTAATATGGTGTGTTTCCCCCACTAGTAACGAAATACAATTGTTTCCTTCACTTCTCAATTAAAGTTTAACTATTATAACCGAGCATAGTATATATCACATAACTTGCTACCAGATAACATCTTATTAGCAATGTGATATGCTTATCAAAACGGTCTCCTCAAATACTAAACCCAGTAATTGTCAGAAGTATATTTATCTCTACAGTATTAATGAAGCAATTATTTGTAATTCAATTCACTTCGGAAGTAAAAGGCGTTTAATTACATTTCATTTAACTTATGTACTTTTATTTCAACAATATTATAGGTAAATCGAGTCAAATTATTACTAATAAAAGAAGGATTTTTGTCCCTTTCTACATAGTAATCGCATTACCATATTATGTTTACGCACATCTGGGCACCAACAGGAGCTTTGGATATATCTTCCATTCATCCTAGATACACCCTCATTTTAGTAATATATGCTTCTGGTCAACATAACAGCCACTTGGATAGTATTGTAATTTACAATTCGTACACTAGATAGTACGAGTTCGTTCGTTCTCCCTTGTACTGCGAAAAAATCATAATCATACCAGAAGCAGCAAAGAGCCTTCGTGATGTCAGCGAATATTATGTTGGCGACATTACATTGTTTCCATCCAGTGGCAGAATTATTAACTGACGCCTTTACAAGGATGTACTTTTTGTGCACAAGCAGGTTTATATTCAGCCACAACGAGATTCATATATGTTCAAAACAGACAAAATTTGATTTGAGACCACGTCATGCACCTCATAATATTTTTAACTTTTACATTTTTAATGTTATTACAATTGGACAGCATTCATGTTCTGATAGCCTTGAAAAACATTTCCAGCGATACTACGACATTTGTTAATGCTATATTTTGCAGTTTGTCACTAATAACGGATTAAAATAAAAAGTGATTTTTTATAACTTTGCGGCAGTGTTGGTGCATTAGTGTTACACATAATGTTAACATGTATTTTAATTCTATGTTAAATTTAAAATACAATTACGTACAAAACGTATAAGAAAAAAAAATATTGTAAATTCTACTGGTAAAAACACTAATGGTAATGGAAATGGAAATTCTTCTCAGTCTCCCAAAATAAAAACCATTTCAACCAAAACTTCACCAGAAACTCCTTTTAAAATATACATATTATTTATATTGTGATATAATTACGTAGAATTTTGACTAGATTAAGATCAGTATACAAATATTACTGAATAACTTAGTAACTAAAATTACAAACTACAAAATATAGATTAGGAATGCAATAACATGATGATTTCGATGTTTTCGAGAAATATAATGTTTTCAAAATGCCATCGCCCTGTAAAACGTGAAGTGTCGGATACTCGACTGATACATCAGGACAGTAAAATTGTAATGCATAATAAAAAAGTTATAAATATTATGAAGTACATGAGGTTGAGATAGTCTCAAACTTAGTCCTTTTTGGATGTACACTGGTTATTATCTTGGGAATCGCTTAGGTAAGTTAGGGATAGAAATATTGAAAATAAGAGTGACACTAGAACTATAAGAGGAATCAGAAAATGCGAAAATATACCGAGTGTATTATTTACAAAATCATAACTTTGTACTGCCATCCTGAAAAAAATTTTTAAACGTCTGTTCTAATTCAACACACATTCTGTATGTAATATTTTATCTTATATGCTAAATATAACCTAGTTAAGGCCCGCCCTTATACCTAATGTACTTCTATCAAAATAACCCCTAACGTTTTAACATGTGTGCATATCATCATTTATTTATGAAATAAACTATAAGTTCCATAGGTACCCTAATAATTCCCCGGGACTCAAAAAATACTGTTGTTCATACTTTCGAGAATCGGTATAGATACATCTTATATTATTCAACTTAGAAAAAATAAAAGAATTTATTTAACTGCGCTCATACAGACGAAACCAGCAAGGTTTATCTGAAATTATTAGATGGCCATCTTGAAGGGGGATCACGTGATAAGTTAAATGTCCTATTTTGCCATTCTATGTCGGATTTATATCTCGCGGACGGGAACCTATTTAGCGAGTCGATTTATCATTGTCACCGGCTCATTCGCCATTTATTAGAAACACATCCTTGTAAAGGGTATTTTTCAATGTTGCGTTGGAAATAAAATAAAAATTTTCAATATTGGTCGTCTACAATAATATACTAAACGACATATATATCTTTTTACTGACGTATTCAACTGAAAATTGATTAATCAGAAAAACTCTCGTGGGGGAATGCGGTCACTCTAAAAATAATAGAAAGCAGAGTTCAAAACAAAGGTTATAAATGTATAATATGATTAGTGGCGGCTAGTCATAATGGGCACAAGGGCACGTGCCCTATGCGTAAGCACAGAAGACTTGTGAATGTTGTGATATTTTATAAACTTTTATAATTATTATAATTTGGTGGATTTTTTTATTAGTTTTTCATCATGAATAAATCATTTGGTGCATACATTCCCCTCTAGCGTCTAGACCGCTTCACGCTTCACCTTCTGCGGACCGGGCTGGGCACGGCCGCTGTGTGCCTGTTCTTTTTTCCTCTCTATTTGCATGCGCAAGAAAAGGATACACAGCTTCTATTTTTCCAGCGCGTCTTTCCTAATACGTTGTATTACGTCATTGAATGGGCGCTGCCCCGTCGACCAGACGGTAGACGGTACAGAGTCCTAGAGATGGGAATACCCCATCATATTAATGAACGTACGTGTGAGATTTCAATTTACTGATTTTTTAACTATAGCCAATTTGTTTGAAAAGGAGAAATTTAACAACTATAGAATAGTTTTTCCTCTGGAACATATTAAAACAGTGTGTGCCTTATTTCCAAAGATCAACATTACAAAATAAAAAAATGAGCTGTATATAATGTATTCTAGAGATGATTTCATACAACATAGTGGTGCGGTTGCTTTATTACAAATGTTAAATAAAAATAATTTACTTACGACGTTTTCGGAATCGGTTGAACTATTAACTATATTGTGCACAATTCCTATGACTACAGTCGAAAGTGAACGCTGCTTCTCAACACTTAAGCGAATAAAGACATATTTAAGAAACACGATGTCACAAGAAAGGTTACGTGCTCTAGCAATGCTTTCCATTGAGAAAAATTTAGTAAACACTATGACTGATTTTAACGAACAAGTTATCGAACATTTTGCAAATGATAAGTCAAGAAGAATGGAGTTTCATTTTAAAAGTTACTAAGTTTAGTTTTCGATGGACGAGCGGGTGGTTGCAGATTGTAAGTTAAGCACACCGATTTGTTATGGGTTTGGGTTAAGTACTTAAATGGGTTTTATTATTTATTTTTTTTATCTATCTGTGTTTTTTCTGGTCTAGCAGAAAACAGAAGTTTCGCCTGCCATTTTTCTGACATGTATACTTTTTTTGAACCGATTTAAATATTATTTTAAATAATTTTCTGTCAATCGCATTAAAAAAGGGGATATTTGCCTAACAGAACCTATTTCTTCAAGCAAATATTTTTGCTCTACGAATTTATAATTTTTAATTTTAGGTTTTTGACCTTGAAAATGCAAAATTTTCGCCTGCAGCGCATTTTTTTCCGCTGTACCCCCCATTCCCAAATTTCACCAGCCGCCACTGAATATGATTGAAAACTTTTTGACTCGTTATTCTATACCATACATATCTAAGCTACATCAGACAATATACAACTAACATATTACATATAAAAGTAAAATGCATGCACTCTAGTTAATATGTTGGAGGTTCACTTTATATCTAGCTCTCAAAATAGAAACAAGCAACAAAACAAAAAGAACGTCAAAACCACAATATATTATGAAAATAGGAGAAAATACAAGCTTCCAGCTTTGTATGTGAAACATTAACGGACAAGTTTATCAAAAATGTGACGAAACGTACAATAAAATGAAACTGTTTCAGGAATATAACATTTATACAGAATACCAGCATCGCGTAACCTATACTCATTATTTTTGTAAACATTAGGATACGTATAGGTAGGTTGAGTATAGGAAATGTTAATAAAAGTGGCCCTATAGAATTGTAAGAGGAACTAAAGAATGCAAAAATACACAGGGTGTGCCAACAACAGCATAACTTTGTTTTGTCGCGCATATGTGCGGACCAGTTTGAATGATAGAAAATAATTTTAAAATGTGTTCTTTGTAACACTTTTGTACGATCAATTCGTTATCGTTTGAAGTTGCGTAAGGAGAAGAAGAAAAGGAAAAGAAAACGAAATTCTATACAGTAAAAAAATCCGACTGATTTTAACACTGAATCAACACTCATCAGTGTGTATATAGTCCACACTTGGCAGTGTTAGACATATCGGTGTATTATTACATTACATAAAAGTAATTTAACACAGTATTTATACGCAACTTCAAACTTTAAACTTCAATACTGGATAACGATTTTAAAACTAGGCACCTCATTAAATAGAGAATTAAAATACCTTTCAGATGAAGTGTGATTCGACCCCTATTCATATTTGAAATTTTGTATGTCTTTGGGGCGGGGGAGAGGGGTCTAATGCGCCCACCCTGTATAATATATTTCTGTGGTATGTTGTGATGTTTGTGCGGGTAGTGGGAGACCGAGTGTGAGCTAATCAAGGGCAGTCGGGAGATGAGGCCACTGTGAGAGGTGCTCTTTTGAATGTCTCAAGACTACTGCTAATTAGTACTATATTGTTGTGGTTTTGTTTATATTTTCGAATGTTCCTGTTCCTGAGGAGCCCGCTGTTGTGTCCGGAGACGACCTGCCATCATCTCAGTGCCAAGAAACGTTGCTGTGTCTAGAATATTGTTACAAAATCGCCGAGACAATGCTCGAGTGCGGCGTTGCCAAATCTACGTTTTCCTCATGCAGTTTTCCTCATGCAGCCTTACTTAAATTGTGCACAATTTGAGAATACCGCCTCTGGGGGTGCCAGGGACAACCCCCCAAGGGCGAAGTTTCAACCCTCTAGGCCTTCAAATAAAGGAGATAGGCCCATTTGCCCACATTTCCTGGATGTCACCAGCGGTTCTCATCGAATATCCCTCGTATAACTTGGCTGTCGATTAGCTATTGAATTGCCATGATATACGGATTATTCGTGAGTATTCGATGGAAATTTCTACGAAGATCTAGGAAGCCTAGTTTACCTATATAAAGCCTGCGGCGTGCGGGCTAGTCAGTCAGTTTTAATCAGGCAGTGATCACGATAATAAGCAATACTTAAGTGAAATAAGTGCGATTTTCGAAGTGTTTTCGGTGTGTAATTATTTAGATATTGTACAAGAAGTGTTGTATTGTGTCTGAAGTGTTTAAATATTTGTACTGTTGTATAAAAGTCTCACTTATCTTTTTATATTTAGAACCCAGGAAGGTCCCCCCCCCCCCCCTCCGAAATTATGAGAATTTATATAATCCTTTGCATAACGTTTTATTTTACCCACACCGTTATCTATTAAAATTTTAAATAATGTTTCTATACGCGTACTTTACTCCAATCCCTGTAGATGTATTTTGAAGGGATGTCTCTTACCCCGTTATAATGAAATGTTTCATGTCAGACTTTATATATGGACTTCATTAGCAAGTATCAAACAAGTAGTTCTGCTGTTTGTGTGTATGCTGGTGTGTAGTTTAAAGGGATTCCGGCAAATCGTGTGTAGTCTTAAGCAAACCCTCATAATCCACAGCATTACAGAATTTCGCCCTCTCTCAAACAGCCGAGGCTCTTGTAGTATATTGAGGTTAAATTTAACTGTGTTAGATAATATATGGAATCGCTCGCAGAAGATATACTTCTATAGGGATACACAGAGAATTAATTTCTGATTCTAAAAAAAAATAAGTCAGGAAACTCCTACAAGTCGTTTATATAAGGAAAATGTATTTGTAATTTTGGTTGGTTTAGCTATTTTTTATTTTAGAGCAGTTTTTGACGCCTGATTATATATAACCTGATATTGAAAGTCTGATAATAATAATAATAATAATACTTTATTGATGTCATCACATTAAAGAAATGTTTACATACGTCACACAAAGAAATTTACACAGATAAAAGAAATAACATAGTTAAAACTTGAAAATACAGTTTAAATATTAAAAAAATCTTATAAACTACATACAGTACATTGAACATCACAAAGACTAACAATATCAGAAAAATCATTCTCAATATATTCCTCAAAGGTGTAAAATGCCTTTTTTTAAGATAGATTTTCATTTTCATTTTAAAATGTTTACTACATATAAATTTTTAACACAATCTGGAAGCCTATTAAAAAAAAGATACCGAAATAATTAGTTCCATCACTACCCTTACTCAGTCTCAGAAAATCAGGCTTAATTTTGTCTCTATTTCTTGTTCAATAATCATGACTCATACAGTGTTGTTGAAATGTATGTATGTTATGTTTAATATAAAGAAGACATTCCAGTATATAATAAATACAGGGCAGGGTGAGAATACTGTGATGTATAAAAGATTTTTTGCAATCTGCTCTATAATGAAGGCCGGTTATAATTCGTACACATTTACGTTGTAAGCTAAAGATGTCAGAGCAATGGCAAGAATGACCCCAGTTCAAAATAGCACATATTGGAATGGAAACAGCCGTAGTGTGCTGTCAATAATGTCTTTATTGTGACTGATTTAGAAAGACTCCTGATCAGAAAAATATTCTTAGCTAGCTTCTTAGAAAGGTTGACGATATGATATTCCCAAGTCATTTTTTCATCAATGTATACACCAAGAAATTTAGCGTGTGAATCATAATTATTTTTATCGATATCACTAATGTCGCGTAATGAAAACAAAAATAAGATAATAAATTTACTGGTTTGGTAAATATTATTTCCTCTACCTTGACCTTATTCAGCTTATCATTATTAAGTATTAGAAGCGCGCTGTTCAGAAAACAGTTAATTACGGCAATCGTCAAAATTAATTACTGCCTGATCAAATTTTAAAGTAAGATTTTCTGAAAAACTCTGACAAGGTCAATGAACAACACCGATCTTTATTTTCCGATCGTCTAATTATAACATGTCGATTTTTACAAATATAGAATATGCATTATAAAACCACAGTACCTATAAATACATCAGTAGGTCATATATTTAGAGAATATTTATATATAAACAAGCTCCAAGTAACGTAGCTTTTCGAAATTCTGCCCCTCGAAGAGGGGTTAGATTTGGAATTTTTATGTGTTTTATTAACTTTTTTTACACTAATCAAATATGCAATTCAATTCTAATACAAAATGCAGTTCTCAGAAGTAGTAATAATTAATGATGTGAACCTGTTTTGCGTCCTACTCTGATGTACCTACTACGGATTAGCGGGTCTAGGACTGAATAAATAATGCCTTTATTTATAAAATGGCCTTATTATAAATCAGTTATTTAAGTATTCAGTCCTAAACCCACTAATCCGTAGTACCTAATAATTTATTTAATATCATTATATGGTGTGAATATGTTCATATCGAGGGTGTTTTTCCAGGTGTGGCAGGATTTTTATAAAAAAACTTTAAATTTTTTTCAAGAATAGAAATCTGACAGGAAAAATCGCAGCAGGCCCTGCATATTCGACTTACAAGCGGTTCTCGGTACTAGGATCAAAAGAAGCAGTTCTTAATGCCCTTAAAACAAAACAAAAAATTCAGTCGATTATCTTGAAAAATAAAGATTTTATGGATTTGTACATAAATAAAAGTAGACACCCTGTATATTAAATGATAAATAATAAAAATTTAGTTAGAACAATGTCAGAACAAATTCATAACTTTCTCAGAAAAACGCAAAAACAAATATATAATCATGTAAAAATAATTGTTGTCTGCTTTTCCTGGAAATTGAACATCCTGTATATTTTTAGCTATTTGGATATAACTTTCGCTCACTTGTCGATTGATATAGGAGTTGATATATCTGCCTTTAATAGTAAGGGACATAATATGCTCAAATACTCCAGCAACAACTTGAATATCTTCAACACTTATCTTTTATTGTACACTTTTCAGGACATATTATACATATTAATTACTATTCGAAACAAACTCATCAAACCCTGTCCCAGATGCATTTATCAAGCTTTTTTTAAAAAAAATATGACGCCCGATCGTAAATCTTATCTACTCTATCTGATTTGGCAAAAAAAATTAAAAAGAATACAGAAGATACAATGAGAAGACACCAATTCAAATACTAAACCTAAAAATATTTTTGCTAATTTGTAAATAACAAACGAATAGGTACGTTAACGCTATCCCATATTAGTCTCCAGATATAGGTACTTTCACAGTAGTTTCTACAGGATAGATTCATTCATCTGAAAATATTTATGCTCTTTCCTCCAGGTGAAGTTTCTAGACTACGAAATGGAATTTTCGTTATCTAAATAGAAAATCTCGAAGCTATTTACGCTTTAGTGAGAAAAAGTAACTGTTTATTATTGATTTCGGTTATCTAAAGAAAGAAAATAAGGTCACAAGGTTACGCAGCGCTTTAAATTAAATGTAGTGAGTTAAAATAGTAAGTTTATAAATCAAATTAACGATACTTTTTCCGTAAATTCAAAGTCACAGAACTATAATCTAGGTATATAATTATAGTTATACAATGAAAAAAATAAAAAACTAAAATTTCTTCACAACCGACACGGGAGAGTAAAAACTAATTGTAATTGGAACAAAGAAAAAATCGGAAATACAAAACAAAAATTAATAATTTAAAAAAGCACAATATATATATATATATACCGCATAATAAAAGTAAAACCATGTTAGTTTTTGAACAGAGAATTTATAATGTAAATGTGTTAATTTCACTTGTTTCATGTATTTATTTTCATTTTAATTTAAACTGCCTTCGGTGCTACAAACTGCATCAAATTAATTTTAATCTCGCAGAGATGGTTGAGCGCTATATTAAATCGAACAAATAAAAATTTCACGCCTAAAGCGTAACAAGCTACAGAAGTTCAAACGACATCAAAATCTTTACGTATTATCAAATTACGGAGTAATGGGATCGTAATATAGTATAGTAATAATAGTATATTTTTTTACACTAGAGCATCGTTTCTCAACCTAGGGGTCGCAATCTGTCAAAAAGAAGGCATTCATACGAAAAATCCTTTTATTAAATAATAAACCTTAAGTTATAATCATCGTACTAACTACATTATGTAATAAAACAAACTAATAACTAGATATATGTTTATTTATTAATTAATGATTAATGTGAGGGTTGCGTTTGTTTTTCAGTTAAAAGTTTTTCTATATGTAGATTAAAATCGGAAACACACAGTAGATTACACACAGGAAGTTAGTAAATTATTTTCAAGTGATAATAGCCGATTTCTATATTTAGTTTTTAAAGGCACCATTGAGGAACACCCCTTTTCGTACAAGTAAGAAGTACCAAATGGAATTAATGTTTTTAAAGCTTCCGTTACTAAGTTTCCGTATTCACCTCGTATTCCGTATTCACTTCGTGCAAGCCATAACTTATCTAAATCTTGAGACAAAAATTCTAATTGTAAAGTTTGGTCTGCTGATACTGTCTGTGAGGAGGTCGTAAGGCTTTTTACTTTATTTTTTGGCTTTTAAGGGGGTCGCGACTCTAAAAAGGTTGAGAAACGATGCACTAGAGAATAGAGGATGCCAGGTGAATGGCATCTTATTTATAATTGGAGACACCCATTAAGTGAATAGAACCTAAGGATGCGGAAAATTGTAGATTAAAGAACATTAATTACATTTACGGACAACGTAAACTTTAAAAGTTTACGGCTCATTCATCTATTGAGAATGTATCCAACTTCCGAGCTAAAACGATATGATCTGCTATATCATAATTTATTAGTAGCAGTTTTGGAGTATTTTGTTGTTTTATTTCTCGCTTCAGATAGTCATTATTTCTCGTAACAATTGGTTTTGTCACTGTTTCGTAGTTAGAAAATAATACCGTTGCGTCAGATAAAAATAATGAATGCCATATTTTTATTTCACTATCTTTTTTAATATTGGAAATGTTTATTTTTGTATATGGGCACCAAGTTAGGAATTATCTGCACAATTCGAAAACATGTGTTTCTGAATATATACATCACCATTAAAAAAAAACTGCTAGACTTACCGCCCTGAAATTTTAACCACTTATGCGCAAAATATAAGCGCTTCAAATAGTATACACCTTTTTTTGATAGTAGGTACAAATACCTACATATAATTTCAAAAAATTTACGTAAAGTTAAAACTTCTAAAACTATGCATGAGAAACTTGTGGCTAGCTATGTGAAATATCCAAAATTTGCATCCGTTTTCGAATAATCTAATTTTTAAAAAGCGCTCGCATTTGTCAGTCAAGTATTACGGCGCGCTCAGGCTTATAGCGCGAAGACTGGTGCCTCTGTAGATGCCTACCCCTAGAAAGAAGCGAGTTACACTGGCGATTTTACTCCACTAATATAGATAGCGCAGCGCTCGTCCGGCGAGCGGCTTGAAGAGTAGTGGGGAGTGTTCAGTTATAATACCGTACTCGCTTAATGGAGTAGGACGTCCTACCATTTGATAGGACGATTATAAACACGCCGCTTATAATTATGTTTCAGATATGGTTTTATCATTTGTAATGTCTCCGATGGTTGCAAGGATTACAAAATCTGTGAATTTTTCTTTAATAATTCTGCCTAAATACATTTTTAACTGTTAGCTGCTTTCGATCCTCAGCCGTCGAACATTAATTGGAATGGCGAGCCAAGGCTCGAGAGTATCGAGACCTCGGTAAATAGTCAATTCATTATGGCTGATCGTGGCTCGAGGTTCGATAGCATGTTTAGTGCGTGTGAAGTGAGCAATGATGAGTATCAAGGGTGGACTCTCAGCAGCGGGTCCGATTCCACATGCAGGAATCGGAAACCTGCGATTCTGATAGGAATCGAAAATTTAAGGAAAAAGAAATTTACTTAAAATCTACATATATACGCACCCGCATAGCAAATTGTTTAAAATTAAATAAAATGGTCAATAAAACTGAATTTTATGAGAATTTTTCAGAAACGATGCCAAAGACTCAATTAATAACGCACAAAAAATTGCTGCTGAGACATAGGTAATTGTCAAATAGGTCTAGTAATTTTATATTAGGTGTTATTACTATCAAAGAGTATGTAAACTGTTTCTCGGTATTTTGTGCGCAAGCTTACCGCGCAGATTTAACGCAATGATAACTTATTTTCTCAAATATCTGCGTGCAAATGTGATTTACTATTTGTTAGATTGTTAATGTGACGTGTATCAGCAAGACAGCAGTCCTTTAACTAAAGTACATCTATATGAAGCTTCTAATCTGGTACATTTATTACAAGACCATGGATTTCAAAACCAACTCCAAGTGCTACTATGTGTCGTATGAATTTTAACGAAGTCAATAAAACTTATCTCTATTCCGCAGGTATCGAAAACTTAAACACGATTTCCTAGTTACACATTTAGCAAAGTCGCCATCCCCATTAATCCTTCAAGTCGTCAAGCGAAACTGCCACGTAGATAACCGTTATTCAAATACATTTCAAATTTACGTTAATTAGCTTAGCCTGAGGTATACATAAACTTAATGCACACATTAAACGCTATGTAATCCGGTTAGATTCAACACGGGCTGCCTGGACAGAAGTTTCGAGACAGCAAAGCGTGTCGCTTGTTACCTACTACATATTGTGCTTCAATAGTGGAAACATACCCTGATACTTGGCATACCATCAAGTTGGTTGCGTTACACATTGCCATAAGTATATGGTCGCAGATAAATAATAATTTAAAGGGCTGATTTGGTCCTAACTACAATAAAATTATTAAGCCGGGGGGGGGGGGGAAGCACTAACCAAATTTATTAATAAAAGAATGTACGCCACTGACTTTAATTAATATCGATTCAAATTAAACTTCAACACCCTGTAGATCGGTAACGAAGCATTTGCGGGCCCATATTTATAGGAACTTGTTTTTATAAAATGAGCTGAGCAATCACCCCCTTAAGTATTGCCGTGTCTTTTTTAAACACCCTTTATATAACAGGGTGACCCATTAAGAATGGAAACACTCGCGTACAAAAGTTGTTTATGGGGCGATTTAAACCTGATTTTTTTAAAAGATAGATCTCCAAAATCTCTATGTTCATACAAAATTTGAAAACGAAATTTTGATTTTCAAGGCTTACTACAAATTTTTTTTTAAGTGAAAAGTAGCAAAATTTTGTTAGCGATTTTTTTATAAAAAATCTGACTACACCACTGGAGTTTAGGAGCCTCTCGCATGCATTTGTACAAATTTTTTCGAAAAAAAGTTATGACAATATCGTCATTACCAGTGTTTGCCTTTGTCGGTGAACCTATTCTTGTATAAAAATCGAAAAGAACCCAAAGAGAAACAAAATGAAACAACTTAAACACTGGTGTAATTATTAATAAGAACCATAAAAACCACTATACACAAAATAACCAACAATAATTCTAATATAAACAACAATTGATAAAAAAAAAGTAATGATTAGAAAATTACATTTTTAAAAATGAAAAAGGAGTCTGTCAAATTGATTCACACTTTTTGAATAAAAAATTATAATGCCGTTATTTTTTATCTAAGAAGGTAATATTATAAGTTTTGACATAATAACCACAAAATAATAATAATTTGACGAACTTACCTATCAATTGTTGTTTATATTAGAGTAATTGTTGGTTATTTTGTGAATACTGGTTGTTATGCTTCTTATTAATAATTACACCAGTTTTTAAGCTGTTTAATTTTGTTTCTCTTTGGGTTCTATTCGGTTTTTATACAAGAATAGGTTCACCGACAAAGGCAAACACTGGTGATGACGATATTGTCATAACTTTTTTTGAAACAAACTTTTTTTCGCAAAAATTGGTACAAATGCATTCGAGGGGCTCCTAAATCCAGTGGTGTAGTCAGATTTTTTATAAAAAAATCGCCAACAAGATTTTGCTACTTTTCACTTAAAAAAAAATTCGTAGTAGGCCTTGAAAATCAAAATTTTGTCTTCAACTTTTGTATCAACATAGAGATTTTGGAGATCTATCTTTTAAAGAAAATCCGGTTCAAATCGGTTCATAAACAAATTTTGTACGCTAGTGTTTCCATTCTTAATGGGTCACCCTGTATATAAACTATACCTATAGAAACGAAGATTTTGCAAAAAATGTAGGATTTTGGAGATCTATCTTTTAAAGAAAATCCGGTTCAAATCGGTTCATAAACAAATTTTGTACGCTAGTGTTTCCATTCTTAATGGGTCACCCTGTATATAAACTATACCTATAGAAACGAAGATTTTGCAAAAAATGTTTTTTATTATATACTGTTTTTTTATTTGTTGCTATTTTTGAACGAGTGGTAGTATTTTATGTGTTTATTTTGTTAAATATAAATGTTTATTGCATATTAGATCTTCTTTAACGTGAATAAATTGATAGATAATGTGAACAACGTTAATGTTATTAACGCAATAATGCACGCATTGCATTGCAAATATTAACGCAATAACGTTATATCGATACCTTTTTACCAAACTATTGTAAGTGACATTTTCCATGAAAATGACTATGGATCTATCGTAAGTATAATATGCAAATACACATCCTGGCAGAGGTAGATAGATCCATAAATATGTAAGCGTATTTAAATAATTGCATACATTTTATCGTAAGTAACAGAACTGTAATAGGCAGAGTGGCAGAATTGTCGTAAATAGTCTAACGTAAAATTTACTGAAAGTGACTTACGATATTTTGGCAAAAAGGTATCGATATATTTTATTCTATACATTTACAGAATTTCACAAAAAGTAGATTAACATCACTCTTATTTCAAAATAAATAGAAAAATTCCGTTGGCATGATCAGTTCCTGTCATATCAAACTCAAGATTAAACTGTTTTACCGCAGGACGATCCAAACCCTGCAGGTTTAGTGAGCCAACTAACAAGATGATTTTCCTCTATCATCGTGGTGACATGCCTATGTATGCGGTATAATTTGGTACGCAGTTTCTTGTGAAATTGAGACTATTTGTTTTGCTCGTCTGTGCCTCTGAAACAGATGTATAGTTTCAGCCACAACTGGTTTTATTTGTTGTAAGTTCCGAGGCTTGCTTGATAGATGGTTTCCCTTAACATTAAAAATCAATGTCGTTGTAACCATTCAGGGATATTTTTCAATCTCCCTGTTGACAACGCAAACATATATCGTCCTAAAAGAAGTAGTGTCACTTCCAATTCAGTCATAGCAAATAAATAAATTTATTAATGAGAAAAACCGTTTTTTCTAACCTGTACATGTACGTGTTTTTTTCCTTCTTTTAATAAAACACTTTTGCAAGAAATAAGCTGCCGAAAAAAAGATATATATATGTATATATGTCTCTGTTCCTTCTTTGTATTTCGTCAGTCTTAAGGAAGCATTCCTATCCATAAAAAAATTATAAAATAGTTTTTATTATATCATAAATTTGCTCACCACTTGAATTTTTTATGTAAAGGACATCTAAATCATCTTACAGGATGACGCCATGAACTATCAAAGTATAAATATTTGTGCCTTGTTATAACAGTTTAATCATATTAAGAAAACGATAATCATTTGTTTAATCATACTGGTTGTGTAATTTACGCAATCCGAAGATTACGAAATTCTCTACAAAGCAGATAATTGTGTAATTATCGTCCAAAATCTTAATGTGTAAAATCTTCGGTAGGAAGCAAATACAGACTGCATTTTAATGGTAATCTCAAAGACAATATGCTATGTAGATGGCATGTACCGGGATATCAAAAATTATCTTGGTCAACGGTGGTTGTGGAATGTAAAACGTGTGTCTTACTTTAAATTTTTGAATATGTTTTGTTGTGTCAGAATCTGTCAAGTCATTGTGCTGAAATTTTCTAATCCAGTTTTTGAATCATGCCTCTTACCACACAGCACAAAATTTTCATGATTGAAGCCTATTTTCGAACGGGTGCGCTAGTTAATGGAAATTGGCAATACAGTCAACGTTTGTGTTTGAACAATTTTCGAGAGCACTTCCCAAACGTGGCAATATTACCGGACAATTTTTATGCGTGCCTTACAAATTGTGTTGAAGTGTTTCGAGAAACTGGTTGTGTGACTCATAAAAAAGATGCTGGTAGACCAAGAGTTCGTACAGAAGAAGTTGTCAATGACGTTCGTCAACGTATGGAAGAGGAGCCTGCAAAACCTTTGAAACGTCTTTCTCAGGAAATTGGACTTTCTTATGGAACATGTCATAAGATTTTAAAGAAAGACTTGAACATGCATCCATATAAGATGCAAGCACATCAAGCTCTTCTGCCCGCAGACCACCCCAGACGCCTTGCTTACTGCCATTGGTTTGTCAATAATTTAATGAATGACGATCTTCTGGACTTTACTTTTTTTTCTGACGAAGCGGGGTTCCACCTTTCGGGATACATCAATTCTCAAAATATGCGAATGTGGAGCAATGATAACCCTCATGTTTTTACTGAATCGCCACTACATGCTCAAAAATTTGGTGTTTGGATGGCAGTTTCTCGCAGAAGAATAATTGCGCCAATTTTTTTCGATTTCACCGTCAACGCAGAAAGGTACAGACACAACTTTTTGGCTGAATTTGTGCAACAGTTAAACGATGATGAACTTCGGTACGGTTATTTCCAGCATGACGGTGCAACAGCACATACTACACGAGAAAATATCGCTTTCCTCCGCGAGTTTTTTGATGACCGGCTGATAAGTTTGCATACAGAAGTTAAGTTTCCTCCGAGATCACCTTGTTTGACAATTATGGACTATTTTATATTTCCTTACTTAAAAAACAAGATTTTCGCAACTCCGGTAAATAATTTGCAAGAACTGCAACAAAGAATTGTTCAGCAATGTGCAACCATAACGCCGGAAATGCTGCAAAACGCTTTTCAGAGCAATGAGGAGGCGCGTCAACTTGTGCATCGAACAAAACGGGGGACATTTCCAACAATTACTGTAATTTAATTTTTCTTGTTACTAAAACCGTTATTTCATAATTTGTAGTTCATTATTGTTTTACAACTGAAATAAATAGGTATGAAATTTGTAGGTCATTGATGATGTCAGTGTGACAGTGACATAATTATTTCAAATTTAAAGTAAGACACACGTTTTACATTCCACAACCACCCTTGACCAAGATAATTTTTGATATCCCGGTAAAATATTAATCTACAGAGGAGTTTCTACCAAACGGACAGAATAGAAATAAAATAGAAGCTGTATCACTGAGACTGAAAACAAAAGGAACTCCAACAAAATGTACCTAGTCCGCTTGGTGGAACCAGGAGTTTTCAGTTTATTTGAGTTTGGTTTTTGTTTTTCAAGTATAGAAAGCACAAACAAAACACGAACTCTACCAGCTCGTTTGGTGGAAAATCGTCTTAAGAATTATTTACACAGGTTTTCTACAGTACATCATATCAGTGTTCATTTTGGGCACTTATCAATAATAATAATAATAATAAGATTATTATTATATCTACCCCGCATTGTATCACAAGGACTTGGTCGAAAATTCAAAACATCTGTGTGGGAGACGGGGTGCCATATTATTATTATTCACTAGGACGCAATTACGCCTCAGCAACCCTTACCACCATTCAGTACTGTAATGAAAGAAGCCTGAAAACCTCACTAGTTAGGGGGACAGTCAGACATCAACCTATTTTAGTCTCTCACATTATCACCAAGCTGGCATTCTTCCCATCCTTGGCCGCAGACCAGGATGGTTGCCAATCCACCCCTTCGAACAAGCCTTGATCTACGAGTAAACAATTTAATTAAAAATTGTCCAGCGGAATGGGGATTCGAACCCACGACCTATGGGTTAAACAATCGAGATAATAAACTCTGAGCCACCAACTAAGTGACTGCGTCTATTTATACTGGAAAATATGGTGCTTTTCTCAACAGCAAGCCTACAAAGAGCCACCTGACACGAGACTTAATTTAGCACTCAATTCAGTACTCAAATTGCGCGCGCAGATTTAGCTGACTTGTATGCTACAAATTAGAACATGTTCTAATTTCTAGCATCCAAGTCCGCTAAATCTGCGCGCGCAATTTGAGTACTGAATTCAGTGCTAAATTAAGTCTCGTGTCAGGCGGCTCTTAGTTATTGTAAATAGAGCACCTTATTTTACAAATTAAGAAAACCTTCATTTAATAATTAGATTCGGAAGAATTAAACTTTAAAGAAACAGAAAACTTTTACAAGTGAATCTTCTAGCATATTCCTGTTTTGTTTTTTATTTCTATAAGATAATTATATTTACAAAAATACATGATGAATTATCATGCTTTCTTTTTATCATTCATGTTTTTTTTATTTGTTTCGGAAAAATTCGAGTAATACATATACATAATACAAATACAAGGGAATTAAAAGTGGTCAACATCATACTTCCACATATTTTAGAATCATTAAGTAAACTGCCAATTAATCATCCTTTTATTATAATTAAAGTAAAGATATGTACTTGCTCTGTTTGTTAGTATCGCCCTGGGAATAGTATTTGTAGAAGAGGAAGAAGAAAATGCATACAATTTTCGGTATCATAATATGCTGTGCCAGGTTTTTCTGTAAAGGATTTAATAGGAAAAATAGAATTCTTCCATTTCGATCGTCATTTATTATAGAACTTTAGCGGCACCTGTGTCAATTTATCGAAATCCTGCCCCCTGCGAGGATTATTTCCAGTGAATGGCAGAAAATTTATCGTTCCTAAATCTTGGTAGATTCGAATAAAATTCATTAACTGCTTGTTTCCGCTAGGCCGGAGCAGTATATGTGCTTGAAGTTTGTTTGCACACACCCTGGGATTCGCAAGAGAAAGAAAAACACGAAATAGGTTGTTAGTTAAATTCAGTAGCAGTAATAAATTTATCACGGACCGTAGTAAAACAAAAGTGGAATGGAAAATTTATGAAGAAGGGAACTTATTGAATTAGCTGAACACGGAAATAAGATAAGCAGCATTACGTAAAATTCAGTCCGCATCTAAACTACCTGTTTAGTGAAATTAAAATGCTTTTCATCTTAATAAAACAGTGGCGTACGGTTATAAATTTTGCATAGACACTGAAGGAAGCTACACTGAAAGAAAAGACGCGGTTTATAGTTAACAATTGTTTATTTGGATGTCATTTATTTAAAATAAATAATACATATTTTAGGTTAAACAATGTTTTTTACTATAAATATTCTTCTAAATATATTTTACTTATTAAAAACAAATACTTTGTTTGGTGTAAAAATGTTAATAGTTAATGAGAAATGTTTCATCTTAATAAATTCTTTATTTGGTGGTATTCCCAAAAAATATATTTAGGTACTATTAATTTGGATTTTATTAATATTGAATAATCCAGACTAAAAATTAATATATGTTTGTTTCTAATTTACTCTATTTTATTTATTATGAAGTAATCCATTTTTTTGTTAAAAATCCTGAAGTAGTTTTTTAATTAATAGATATTTTATTGTGGCATTATAAAACTGTGCAGTTGGCAGTGTAGGCTAGGTTGGCATTGTTGACAGTGAGTAGCAGACATGTTTTTCTATTTACCTTGGATTGGGTGACTTTATTTCATTTCATTATTTTCATTTCATTTACCTATTATTTGGGTGCGGCGCGAGTGCTTCGTTTTCGTTAATGTGAGTGTACGTTACTTTACTTAATACTTGAGATGAGACGATAGACGCTGCACTGTGCTGTACGGTATACCTATATGACCCATATGTGTATAGTGCACAAGGTAGGGACGTCAAAACTTATATACCTTTGAAAACGTAACTTTGGAAAACTGCCAATTGTGTGATTTATTAAAAATGTTTAGAATTATTACCTGTTCAGTGGTGATTGCTGTGACATAAAAAATAGATCTGGACTATAACTATACTAAATAAACGTAAAATAATTACTGGATGTGATAAATAAGACACTATTCATTATAAATAATCTTTATTTTTTAAAATTAAGACAAATATTTATTATAAACATTGTTCTTTATATTCTAATAAAGTCGAAATTTTAATTAGTATGCTTTATTTATAATGAATAACTGAAATATTCATAATAAATAAGTAATGCTACATTTACTCATAATAATATTTATTAAAAACGATCGTTATTAATAGAAAATAAAAGATATATTGATTATCAATAAACCCTTACTTGACGGTAATAAGGTATATTTGAAAATATTTAATATATTGTTTTTTTCTCATAAACAAAAATTTATTACGCCATTATCCAATAAAGCCTTTGTTAGGTGTCAATCAATATCATTAATTATTAATAAACTGTTCTTTCAGTGTACTTAATATAAAACATATTTTAGATAGAAATAAATAATTTGGAAGAAGATACTTTCAATATGTGTAATGAGCATTTATATCAGTTTCAATTTAGTTAGTACCATCTAAATGTTGGTAAATTGAGGTACTTACCTTTTATTGGATGAACGAATTTTGCCAACATTAGTTTTTCTGCAGGAATTGTTCGTGTAAATCGTAGATTTGGTAATAATAACGTAATAATAACAACCTCTATGAGGTAATACAAGTTTCTAAGAAGTAGCAAAAACAGAAAAACGTCTAAATTTAATTAAGATGTTTTAACCTATCAGAATCGGTAATCGGAAAACTTAGCATCATGAAGACCGAATCATTTTAGACCATTATAGAGTTAATAATTGTGACCCATGTAATGTTAACTTCATAACTTCAATGTGTTGATATAAATATATACAGGGTGACCCGTTAAGAATGGAACCACTCGCATACAAAAGTTGTTTATGGACCGATTGGAATCGGATTTTTTCAAAAGATAGATCTCCAAAAGCTCTATGTTGATGCAGAAATTGAAGACGAAATTTGGATTTTCAAGGCCTACTACGAATTTTCTTTTATGTGAAAAATAGCAAAATTTTGTTAGCGATTTTTTTTACAAAAAATCTGACTACACCACTGGATTTAGGACCACTCGAATGCATTTGTACCAATTTTTGCGAAAAAAAGTTTGTTCCTAAAAAAGTTATGACAATATCGGCATCACCAATGTTTGCCTTTGTCGGTGAACCTATTCTTTTATAAAAATAGAATAGAATCCAAAGAGAAACAAAATTAAACAACTTAAACACTGGTGTAATTATTAATAAGAACCATTAAAACCAGTATACACAAAATAACCAACAATTACCCTAATATAAACAACAATTGATAGGTAAATTCGTCAAATTATTATTATTTTGTGGTTAATATGCCAAAACTTATAATATTACTTTCTTACATAAAAAAAACTACATTATAATTTTTTATTAAAAAAGTGTGAATCAATTTGACCAGACTCCTTTTTCATTTTTAAAAATGTAATTTTCTAATCATTACTTTTTTGTATCAATTGTCATTTATATTAGAGTAATTGTTGGTTATTTTGTGTATACTGGTTTTTATGGTTCTTGTTAATAATTTCACTAGTGTTTAAGTTGTTTAATTTTATTTCTCTTTGGGTTCTATACGATTTTTATAAAAGAATAGGTTCACCGACAAAGGCAAACACTGGTGATGCCGTTATTGTCATAACTTTTTCAAGAACAAACCTTTTTTCGCAAAAATTCGTACAAATGTATTCGAGGGACTCCTAAATCCAGTGGTGAAGTCAGATTTTTTCTAAACAAATCGCCAACCAAATTTTGGGATTTTTCACCTAAAAAAAAATTTGTAGAAGGCAAAATTTTGTCTTCAAATGTTGCATCAACATAGAGCTTTTGGAGATTTATCTTTTAAAAAAACTCCTGTTTAAATCGATCCATAACCAACTTTTGTAGGCAAGTGTTTCCATTCTTAATGGGTCACCCTGTATGTATGTCCACTAGTCGTAGCCTATTTTTTTAAATTACTTCAAATAAAATATTTCTAAAAATACTGGGGTGTGTATCTTTAGAAGGTAGATGAAAACATAACTGTGATATTATATATGGATCAAGGAGTCACGGTTCTTCAGTTTGTTTTGCAAATTTCTCCCTTGTAGCCTTACTGACTTACTGACAAACAACTGGTTTGTATACTCTGTAAATATAAGAGTGAGTCTCACATTAAAATTAAATTTTAAATTAAAATACCACATAAATTAGACAACTCCCAAATCCAAAGTTAAAGGTTTTTATTACTATATAGAACTTCTTCCATAGTTGTCAGTTGTCAGTTTGTCAACTGCTTTTTTGTTTTTTTGACAATACTTTTGGACTTTATGTTGTATTTAAAGGGAATAAATGTAATTTTTGTGGCCGCAAAATATAGTTTTATCCCCGTTCGCGTAAATAAAGTGCTTTATGTCATTCTTTGATACACCAACTTTACCGAATGAAAATTAATGTTAGCTAATATGTAAGTGCCATTTACATTGGCCGACAGAAATGATAACTGTAAAGAAATGCAAGCCGGGAAAAGGGTTTCAGTAGAAAAGTACAACTAGAGATTGTGCACAATAAGAAAAGAACGTCTATAGCTCTTAACTGTTGTCGACCGCAAAGGCTTATTTACATGATCCTGTGGGTTTTGAGAGCTACTAAAACCGCTGGATTTTAGTTTCATCCACATATACAGCCGATAACAACATACTGCCTCTCCTGTATGTGTTTTGAACGAAACGATGCTTTTAATATGCTTTCATGTGCAATGTGCATGTACAATAGACCACGTATCGCAGAGCTTTTATTTCTATTGAAGTGTCTCGGTACAAAACTAGCATTTTTCTTAATGGAAAACAAGTACTCCCAGATCAGAAATATGCTGTCACTATTAGAGTAAATGACTTGAGAAAAACTGTTTTCCTGAAAGTGTTAAACAAGAGAGAGTTATCATTTAGTTGCATCTCTTTTTATATTATTTATTGGATTATTGTATTCACTGTTTACGTCTCTATTCAGCCAGAAGACTAGATACTTATTTATATAAAATGTGTTTTTTTAAGGATGATAGAACTTTAAACTTTAAAAAAATATTAAAGAAAATATTTTGTGATTAAAAAAGTAGTATTATTTAAAAAAACAATCTATTACATTAAACATTTAAAAATTATTTGCGGCATGAAACCACCGCGGCTGCCCGCAAGATAGCGTACTCTTTTGATCCAATTTTGGGTGACTTTTTCGAGCACTTCTGGTCGTATGTCGTATAACACGAACAATGTTGGCTTCTAAGGCTTCAATTGTTGCTGGTTTATCAGCATAAACTAATGACTTCACATAGCCACACAGAAAATAATCTGCGGGCGTCATATCACAGGACCTGGGTGGATAGTTAACAGGTCCATTTCCCGAAATTAATTTGTCACCAAACCTTGTTTGCAACCACACTTTCACGTACAGCAGTAATATTCCTTTGATTACGCAAATTTCGGCTGTAGACCGAAAAAATAAGTTTTTAAAAAGAAATAACTTTATTTCAGACACTTGGTACGAACAGAGTAATCTTAGAAGTGAGCTTAACAATGAATTCTACATATATTTATAATGTTTCCTTATCGCTAGACGCTAGACCTGATGTATGCAGTTTTGAGAGATGAGGCATGTACGGATGATGTAACTCGCACATTCCTTCGACGCATTGGTGTTTTCAAATCAATTAGAGAGTATGTGGTACGAAATCTATCCACAGTACGACGAATAAATAGCTCAGATGGACGATCACGTGGGCCATAAAATTCATGAAGTCTTCTATGCGTTTGGCGAACCGACGAATGATTTTTAAAGTAAATTTGAGGAATTTGGTAGCGTTGATCAAGAGTGAATCTATTCATGATGATTTGCCAAAGTATACTGAAAATAAATTTTATAAACAGTGTCAGAGTAACAGTTCAGTCTGATAGTAGTTGTCATGTAAAGTTCTATCAAACCTAAAAAAACACCCTTCCGCGGTGCCACATGCCGCAAATAATTTTTAAATGTTTAATGTAATAAATTCTTTTATTTTAAATAATATTACTTTTTTAATCACAATATATTTTCTTTAATATTTTTTTAAAGTTTAAAGTTCTATCATCCTTAAAAAAAGCACCTTATACCTAAAAATACAAAATAAAGCTATACCAAATAAACCATATAATAAAATATATCCATATATTATCATACAATGAAGATTTTATCTTTCATGTTACATACTCTACGTAGAAAAGAACAGTTTCAATTTTTTTTCGAAATCGACACTAAAGAACGTCGAAATTGGCAGTAAAGAACGAGAAATAATTAGCTAAGTAATCCATTGTTTTACAATTTTTTCAACTAGGCGGAGTGACAGATAAACGTCAAGTTAATACACAACAATCGCTGTGGAGTATTTGTAGCATAATTTTGTATCTTTAAAACGTAAGTACATGTAGTTTTCTCGATTTCGAAAAAAAAATAATTTAGTGTCTAGACATTAAAATTTCTTTGTATGCCTCATCCCAAAATGTAAATGTGTATGTAAATTACACGTTAATGTGTAAATATCCTTACGTGATATTTACACATTTACGTTTATGTACACTTTTTATATATCTCTCAAAATAAGAAAGATACATAACCTTGTTGAGATAGGCAAAATTTTAAAATCACCATAATGTGACAATAATCTGATAGCACCATCAATCTAGCCTTGAAAAAGTAGGTCGAAACTGTGCAATTTATTTGTCCGTAACTTTTACACTTTTTGGGTTACCCTGGATTCCCATAAAAAATTAATTGCTATACTGTAAAACTTGAATGACTTGTACAGGGTTTGTACAGGGTAAATTGTACAGGGTTTGTTAACCATAAAATAAATAGTCACGTAGTTGACTCTACCTACTAACTGCCTTTCATTTAATCAATGATTTTCTTTCAACAGGAAGGGTTGTGTTCGACTCTTTTGTGGAAAACAATAAAAGCTAGTGAGAAGTTTTGAAAAAGAAATTCTGTATAAAACGCCGGAAATGTTTCAGGATACTTGTTTACAGTCGACGGAGAGTATTTCTAGAGTTCTAAGGCATTTTTTGTTTGCCAACTTTTCTAACTACGAAACACTTCTAATAAATTATTGACTGAATTTAATTTGAAATTTGTTGTTTCAAACACAATTCAGTTTATATCAAACTTTTTCTCTGCTCTACTTCAAAAGTTACAAACAAAAGTTCACATCTTCGTGGAACTGCATAAAAAATGTATTATATAATACAGATTTGTCAACTGATAATTTAATTTAGATTTAAAATATTACGCCGATTTTCATATTCAAATTTTGTTTATTTGTAACAGTGTATTTATTTTTATTGCATATTGTATAATGTTGTTTGGGGCAAACAGTACTTTGTTTTGATACTATACCTTCAATATTTATTTTAATACTTTTGGTTTCCTGTTTTTTGTTATTTTACAGGCAGTGTAATCCCAAAAGAAACTACAATGAACGAAAACTAAAACTTCATTGGATATATCTGCGAATAATTTTGTAAACAAGACAATAAGTCAATAATAAGTAATATAAAAAGTGTATATAAAATATAAATTTTCATAACATTACACCGACAATTTCGATGCATAGAGGCATGAATAAAATGACATTTTTCATAACACGATAACTAAAATTGATAACATTTTGTTGCGGTAGTCGAATCCCTACAAATTAATTACGTTTCTGGAACAATGCATTAGTTTGTGACAATGAATATATGACACATTGTTAAAAATATATATATTTTGATATAACAAAATAATAATAAAGCAAAATTTGTTTATAAAATGGCCATTAATGATCATTTAATAATTTTTTAATATTGATAATGATAAATAAAATAATTTAGTTAGGTAGTGATGATATTTAATGCGCTATATTCATTTGTTATATATTATACACCTCATATTAGGTAAAAATGGGTACCTGCTCTACTTGACTTGCCTTCCTGAGCCCATTCTGATCATGAGAAAGGTTAATAAATGGCCAACAGCTGATTAATTGAAGTCCATTTAAATGTTCTTCTACCCGAAGAAATCTTCAGATGATTAATGAACCATAGAAAAATTTCCCTGTTACACATTCTGTAGCGTTTTGCTGAATTATGCGGATCCTATTATATTTAATTCAAAGCCTTTCAGCAAAGGAGGATTAATAATTTCTCTTACTTTTGCTACTTTTGATAAAGAAGTGAATTTTTAATACAGAATGAGTTAAAATATTATTTATATTAGCTGAATAAGTAAATTTCGGGACATTTGCATATTTGAAGCAAGGCTTAATTTTTCTTCAGCATACACTAACGATTAACAATCCGGTATATCTATTTTAAAAATGTGATTCGGAGACTGTTTACTATACAGGATGTCTCGAAATTAGTGTGTAATAGTTTACCAGTGTGTTCGTCATAATAAACATGTGTGTCGAAAAATGCTTCCTAAAGGGACTACAGCCCTTTAAAGTGCCCATCCTAGTGTCTATTTTTTCTAAATAACTCCGAAACCAGTTAAGATAAATTTATTTAATTTAATTAATTATTCCAACAGGTTTAACAACCCAATTACAGGAAACAAAGTAATATAAAAATGGTAACAATAAAAATGAGATCAAGAACATTAGTAACATTAATAATAATAATAATAGTAATAATAACAAGCCTTTATTAATTTAACAAAACATAAATAAAGTATTTGTTATGGGTGGCGGTATCCAACCAAGCTGCTCATACAACCACCCCAGAAACAATTCATAACATTGTATGTAAATGAAATATCATTATACAAAATTATACAAAAGTACAGTGTGTAAGTATAGAAAGCAAACAAAAAATAAACGATTCAACAAGTAAATAAGTGAATGCACCCTATATTAATATAGTGGATATTAGTTCACATTATCACGAGCACTAACAATTTGCGTTTTAACATTTTTCTTAAAAACTGTAAGACTAGTGGCACTTCTGACGTCATGAGAAAGCGAGTTGAATACTTTAGCAGCATTGTAACTAAAACTGCGTTGAAACAAAGCCGAATGATGTTGTGGAATATGTAGTAAGTCACGGTGGCGCGTAATACGATCATGAACATCTGAATCTTTTATTAATTTATCATGAAGATACACAGGCATTTCCAATTGAATTATCTTAAAAAGTAAACAGGACAAATGTATTTGATATCGTTCATGCAAATTAAACCATTTTGAGTCTTTAAAAGCTACAGAAATGTGATCAAATTTCTTCAAATTATAAGAAAATCTAATACATGCATTTTGAATTTTCTGTAAGGTATTTTTATCTTTAAGTAAGAGAGCAGGCCAAAAGACA
The DNA here is from genome assembly GCA_963924545.1 of Pogonocherus hispidulus. Classification (NCBI taxonomy): domain Eukaryota; kingdom Metazoa; phylum Arthropoda; class Insecta; order Coleoptera; family Cerambycidae; genus Pogonocherus; species Pogonocherus hispidulus. The sequence continues at coordinate 14,332,180 of OZ004696.1, read as the reverse complement.
ATGTTACAATAAGATAGAATAGATAAAATTAAACTATCAGTTAACCTTAGTTTAATATCCTTACTCAAAATATCTTTGTACATATATAATACCTTTAATTTGGAAAAACATTTTTGAATTAAACTTGTAACTTGGGTCCCAAATCTTAGATCAACATCCATATGGATTCCTAGATTTTTGCATGTATTTACTGGTACAAGTAAACAATTATTAATACTAATTTGGAAATCTCTATTAACAGATAAAATGTGATTGTGAGGACCAAAGACTAGCAGTTGAGTTTTATTTTCATTAAGCATAAGTCCATGAGCAGTAGAAAATTCTTTAATTACCTCAAGATCAAAATTAATATTTCGAACAGCAAGAAATAGGTCATTATATGAAAACGAATAGTATACTTGAGTATCATCAGCATATTGATGTAAAGAACAAAATTTAAGACGACTTGACAAGTCAGCAGTATAAACAGTAAATAGGAGAGGGCCTAATATACTACCTTGCGGTACACCTTTATCTATGGAGAGAAATTTCGAGAAATTATTGTGAAATGATACTCGTTGATGCCTGGAGTTTAAATAGTTGTTAAAAAAAGAAATAGCAGGTTCATCCACACCAAAGAACTTAAGTTTAGTAATAAGAGTTAAATGATTAATGGTATCAAACGCCTTACTATAATCAAGAAGGATCAAACAAGTATCTTTATTAACATCAGAAGCCCGTAGAATATCATCAGTTACGTTAACCAAAGCAGTTGCCGTACTATGGTGTCGACGAAAGCCCGATTGAATATTTGATAGAATTCTGTTTTTATTCAAAAACTCATTAAATTGAACATGAACAATTTTCTCTAAGATTTTAGACAACACAGGCAATATACTTATAGGCTTAAACTCAGAAACATTTACAGGATTGCTATTTTTTTGTACATTAACAACCTACAAAGCTTATACAATAACAATAATGTAGTATACAAATCAATAATATACAAATATTTTTTATTTACAACATTATATAAAAGGACAATAATTATTAAAACAGTTCAACCAGACATTGCTTCTAAATGACTACATATTGATGCAATTGCGAATAATATGTTTAATCACAGCCATCAGCTATTCTATTAACATTAATGCTCATATTATGTATTGGCGATTTAAGTAACATATTAGTGCGGGTAAAATCAGGATAAAATCCATAAATGATCTAGACTCTATCCTCGGGATGTAAAAGTTTAATTTACCAAGCAATGCTGGTGAATCAATCTTATTATGAATTAAGTTATAAACGAACTTTATAGATATTATCATACGCCTGGTTTGCAGAGACGGAATATTATAACGATTTAATATAATAGTATTATCAATACCTTGCTCAGGATATACACCATCCTCTTTATAAATCAGATATTTTACAAATTTTCTTTGCACTGATTCAATATTATTTATGTGAATCAAGTAAATAGGATAATATATAAGGCATCCATAATCTAATTTAGATCTTACAAATGCGAAGTATAATACTTTCAAGCTTGAGATGTTATTGAAATGTTTACATCTTCTAATAATAAAACCTAACATTTTGAGGGCACCAGACACCACATGCTCCACATGTGAAACAAAACTTAATTTAATATCAAATAAAATGTCTAAATCTTTCATTTCGTAGCATCTACTAAAAGGGCATTTACCTATATAATACTGATAAATGTATCAAATTTGCTGTCCTGCCAAAGTCTTACATTCTGAATCCTCTCTGCTGTAAATAAAATTTCGAAATTTGTATCACATACGTTCCAAACAGGGAGGGGTGGGGTAAATATTACCCCAACTTTTTTTTTTGCTTTGGCCTTTTCAACTTTTGATTAGGAAATATGAAATTTCAATATTTTTTACTAACAAAAGGTACACTTAGTTCGTATCGACAGGACGCATCGTTTTTGAGCAAAATTGCTTTAATTATGTACATGCGATAATACGAGATGTTGTAACCTTTTTTATATGTAGCTTTTCCCTGCTTTTGTCATTAAAATATAAATTTTATGGTTTTCTACTGGTAAAGAAGGTACACTTGTTGAACATCGATGAAATCCACCGTTTTTTTTTCGACCCATGTTTGTATAAAGAAAAAGTCCCCTTTTTAACCATAGAACACACTGGTAAAATCTTGCACACCAATTGCGAGACACCCTGTATATAACAATACATATACAATAATTTGATTTGATTTGAAGTGTTTTTAAGTCTGAAATTTTTAAAATATTCGTGCAGATATTTTTTACTAATTTTTAATATCTATATTTATTTTTTTTAGTGATACTAAATGCTTATCAGGCCCAATTGGCCCTTTGTGTATATATAAGTGTAGTGTATACATAATATGGTATAAGAACATTCGAGATACGATAAAAATAAAATTTGTGTTTATTATTTGGAAAAACGAAAGGGACATTCCAACTCGATTTTTTACATGAATTAGAGAAGGCCATGCAATTAAATTATCAGTATAAAATGAAAGTATAAATAACTTTTTTTTAAACATTTTGCTTATTTGAAAATTAGTAAGTTGAAACAGTTCTAGTCTCTTCTGATTTGCACATCATATATATTTTGAACTTTCTCTCGGCATGTAAGATAACAGAAAAACAAATAAGCTGTCACATAAAAGGACGATGGGAGATTTTATAAAATGTCTGTACAAACAATAAATAATGTTAACTACAATGAATGTGTTACTAATATTAAAGTCGATATTTTTCTGTTCTATAAGTTTCCATCTCTGTCGGAACATATTGAGGAAATATAATAATTTTACTTTAATAGCATTTTTACCAGATAAATTTCCCATTCGTTTTAATTTTTACTCTAAACATTTTGCGTCAGATGTAGAAAACTAAGACGGCTCTAAATCTTATTCGAAATTAATTAAGAATATAATGTTCAACTTCTAGCTAGTATTTGAAGTACCACACAACGGTGAAATTTCATTGTGCTATAGCATAGCTTATATATGGAACGGAGTTTATGAAACGAAGTGTTTAGTCATTTAGTACACAGCTTGATTAAATTCTGCTTAATTTCGTGCGGATAATTCTTAAATTTGACTAGATTTGATTTATTGAAATAATAATTAAATCCAGGTCTAGTGTTTCCAAAAAGAGCCGACTAACGTTGAATGCAAGCTTGTTCAAATTTGCCTTATGAAACCATATAAACAAGAACACTATATATCCACCAAATGATTGAAGTTAGAACTATTTGACTTATTATTTTCAATAGATTTTCTTAAAAATTTCTTACTATCGAGTTAGCCATGACTAGAAACTATCATATATAATTTTTCATCAGAGGCTACTTGTCAATAATTTGTATCATAAAAAAGTTGGATCCTGGACAGTGTTATGACTTATTTTTGTTTTACTAATTATATGTTTATACTAATCCTTGCTGTTACAAGGTTACAAGAAGTTACAATTTGATATAAAATGTTTTACATTCATAAGTCATAATGTTTATATGGATCTGAATTCAATAATATTTATACATAAGACGTCAAATGTTTTCTCTATTATATTCTATTTCTCTTACGTTTACTTCTTGTATCTCAAAAATGTTCACTTCATAATACAAGTACCTTATAATCTTTCGTACCCACTTCGTTCATAAAGGTAATTCATAAGATAATCCCATCGATAAAATAAATAAATAAATATGTACACATTTCTGTCTGTAGGTTAGGTGTCAGTACTCATTAAAAAAATAACATACAATATTAAAAAAATCCTTGATATTTAAAAAAGTAGTGGTTGATTTTTAAATCAATTATTCAAAAAATTCTGCAGCCATTTCTAGATAAATATTAAAAGCATTAGCAGAATTGCCGAATGCTGCCAATAGAAAAAAGAAGAGGGTTGTTGAATTGAAACAGGGACATTGTATATACATATATATATATATATATATATGGTAGACATATTGATTGTTTGCCGACTCTTTATTGCATTTCGATAAAGCATTCTATTTGGAGATCTAGAATTACGACGAAATAGCTCATCGACCATTCGCTTTCCATTCTCATAATTGTCAATCAATTTACTTTCCGTAAAGTATTAGATTCATAAAATCCAATCGCAGTTCATCACATAAATCAATACATTAAGAACAAAAGCGGCCACATCTGTATTCCGCTGTGGTTTAATTTGTATTTTACCGAAGTTGTTAATGTTTGTTCGTATTAAACAGAATAGCAGAAATATGGATTGGTTATTCGTCAACCTTTAAAGTTACCAATGTAACTCACGGAAAATAAAGGCTGTGTGTTGGTTAACGGAATGAAAAGATTTACAGTTTATGCCATTTCGAACAAGTTCTTGGTATATTTTAAGTAAAAATATTTGACTTCTAAACTAACAAGTAAGACAAGTCGACTGCCGACCCTCCAAATCCGTCAAAAGTATTTGTTGAAATTGGGTACTAAGAGTTAATGGAGGTAGTGGTTTATTATCAAATATTTTCCGAAGTGTAGCAAAATAGTAACAAACAAATTAAATCTATAGGTAATGCAACAAAAAATAATTACGCCGACAATATTTCGGTTGCTGTATCATGTATGTGCTCCTCACTTACTGGTGTGAAGACAGTAGCCAAAGATACCAGTTATCAGCTACGGAAACGCCCGAATGATCATATGCGTTCGTCGGAATAGAAAAAAGACAGTTAAACATATAAATTAAAATCATACAAGTAGTTTGTAGGAATTATAATTTATGATGAGATTTTCAATACTGGAAAGCTCAAAAATATTTCAAAAGTGAAGAAAGAAAAATGCCTAAAATAACAACTACCGGGTACAATCCCACATCAAGAAGAAATAACAAAAATAGGTTGAAACTGGAAATTCTGAAAACCTATCATTTTAGTAGGATAAAACCCGGTGATTGAGTAACAGATATACTTATATGTTTTCTGAGGTATCAGTGGCATCCACTCGTAAGCCGTCGGAGGGGTGAAAAATTAATAAAATTTTAAGATTTGACTTATTTTTCACCTTTTCGACGGCTTATAATCTTAAGATTTTATTTAGTTTTCACCCCTCCGACGGCTTGCCGCAAATTGACGTAATTGCTGAAATTAATTCCTCTCGGTCGCTTTGTATGGTGCCAAATGTATTTCCTAATTCATCTTATCTTTTCGTTTGTCCTTATGAGATATACAAGTATAATTAACATGAGTGAACTGATGTTCTAATCTAACTAAAAGTTCGGTTATAAATTAGACAACTCCCTAACTCAAAACCAAAGACTATCAGGAAAGGATACTCTTTGTCTTTTGGATTGTGTTTTTTGGAAAAAAATGCAGATAAACATCCCATACCCACTAATATTTCCGGATCTGGGGATTGAACCCAATTAAAAAAAACACACCACAAAAATGGACAACCTCCCTACTGAAAGCTTAAGGCTTGTGTAGAGAGAGGGTACACATGAAAAAAACGCAGACACACAACCATTCCCTGGGAGAGGTGCCATTTCTCCCCTGGCGAGATTCGAACTCGCGCCGCAATATACCCATCCTGTTAGTCACAGGCTATCATCCAGCACCTAACAGACTGAGATATCGCAGCAGCAATTCATACCAGACAGTGGGACCTGACTGAAGCATGCTGCCACAACATGCTCCTGTAGCCCACTGTGCTATCGTAGCAGTAAACGATTCCTGAGATATGAAGGGGACCATTGCCCAGTGGTGCAACTAGTAACAATCAAGTTCACTTAGCGCCGTTTCATGTCGCGGCCCGGCCATCTGAGACTAATGACGGACGAATCTGTGATGGCGGCGTCTGAACCCTTATCAAGCATTCCGTTAATTGCCGATCCAACTCCCCACCCTCTATTAAACCGCTCCACAAATAATAATAATCCGCAGCAACCGTGACGACGCGTGGGAGGCAATCTGGGTTAACGACGCTTTCCCAGGACAATCCCCGCAGTTTCAACACTTTTCGCTTTAAGGTGGGACCTCATCGACGTTGAAATTTTAATCATGGTTTGGATAATACGTACCTTCCTATAAATAGTTACATAAACGTGTCAATAGAGTAGTTACATTGAACAGAAAAGTATAGTCAGTTATCTTTAAATATCATTTACGGTTTGTGAACATATGCAGGAAATTAGTAAAGGTGAGAAACACACAGTAGTGCCATCTCTTGGTCTTTACAGATCTATTCGTCTGACAATAAGCGACCTGCTTTTCCGGTAGTGTAGTTGTTTTCGGCATCTCCTTCAAAGAAATATGCAGGAAATATTTGAACAGAAATTTAATATTTAAATATTTAGACCCACTGAAAAGTAACAAATGAAGAGTAAGGGTTGAAAAAATAGGAATGAAAATCTTAAAAACATGCGTATATATCAATTTTAACTGAAAATACTGGTATATTTTTTGGAATACTGGAAAATACTGGTTTCAATAAAATTCTGTATCAAAAAATTACTTGCAAACGAAAAACATATTCACGAGAAACCTCAGTTATCGATGAGAATAAATGAGTATAAATAAGTACGAGTAATAATGAGTATGAATATATAAGACACGTTTTACATCTGTATCTTTATCCTTTTCAAAATAGAAGTATAGTAAACAGTATTACGATTTTTATAGGGGCAAAATTAATTCAATAAACAACAAATACCAACAGCGCGCTACGCTCACGATAGCTATAGCTTCTAAAAGAAAATCCAAAGGATCGAGTATTTAATAAGAATGTATAAATAGAACCGGATCTTAGCAAAATTTGATAGTTATTTTAATATAAATTATTACAAAACCAAAGGCAAATTTCTTATTATTACTGAACATATTCATCCAACTAATTCTACTTCTTAAGAATAACAATTTTAAAATTAATAATGTATAGTAAAATTATGATGGTGATTATATTACATAAGTACTGAAATCTTTTGTACGCTTGATCGATTTTGTTTAGATGAAAGGTTCGACATGAAACGCCGCTAAAAGGAAGAACGTTCCATTACAAAAGTGTCCGAAATAAGCCCGAACAAACCATTTAAGCTTTCTTTGGAATCTGTAAGTAATGGTAAAATAATAGTGTGTGCGGAGTCTTTCGAAGAAGAAAAATAAATAAATAATAGGCTACAGCTACTGTTTATTTTAAAAATGTTTATACTAATGAGACATGAAAGTACACATTTTGATGCAGTATATATAAAAATAAAATTAACGGTATGTAACGATAGTATGATTCTATACTTTCACATGATAATATTTAATGTCTCCTAAAATATTAATACGTAGGCACTCTGTAAACTGATATAAATCCAGAGATGTGTAGGTAATTTATTGTGAAAATGTACTTGAATTTTTTAATGGTCCTCAATTCCTCAAATAATCCAATAAGTACTTATAACATTGGAACATTAATGATGCAGCAGTAGGACGAATCGTCTCGTTTCAGAAGCTTAGCATTTTGCTTTAAAATTGCTTAATTCCACTCTTGAACGTGCATTTGTTTTACTGATATTTTAAGTTAACCAATAATACTGACATACTACAGTGTAGGGGAGGGACCACGTACTAGGTTGTTAGTAACGCTATCTCCCGACAATGAACGAAATTTGATTTTAGGATCCTGATATCAGGCCCGTTTCTGGCCTTAACTTTCAGAACTGCGGTTTCGGGACCCGATATTTTTAATACCGTTACCTAATATACAGGGTGGGTTTTTGAAAACGAAACAGAGCGAATAACTCTCAGGAAAATTATTTTTTCGAAAAACGCCGAGACAGGTCGATTTTTGATCAAAAGGGGACATCTTTTCCCATACTTTTATTCTCCAGTCTCACTCCCCTAGGGAGGGGGGGGCAACCCCCCAAATATCTTAATAGGGAAGGAGGGTTAAATGACACATCATTTGAAAGGTACTTCAATTCTCTACACAACCCTGTATTAGTTTTTTAATTTGACTGGTTAGTTTTGAAAATAAAGGTTGTTAATAAAAAACTACTTTTTACGGTTTTATTTGCAAACTTTTTCTACGTCAGCCAATTAAATATTCAAATTGATAACCTCCAGCCTCCATACAATAGTATAAGTTTTGCACAATGCGATCACGTACGTTTTGCAACATTTCTGGAGTAACTTGGCGGCATTCGTTAATAATGCGTTGGCGTAGATCTTCAAGGGAAGTAGGCGGAGTGGCATAAATTTTGGACTTTAAATGACCGCACAAGAAAAAATCCAAAGGGGACAAATCCGGCGATCGCGCAGGCCACTCTATGACGCCTCTTCTCCCAATCCACTGATTTGCAAACGTACGATCGAGATACTGCCGAACAGGCAAGGCGTAGTGAGGAGGGGCTCCATCCTGCTGAAATATCAACTGGTCTTCTAGATAATTTTCATTATTCTCTATAATGTGTATCAGCTCTGGATAAATGAAGTTTTCCAACAAATCCAGGTACATCTCCCCCGTGAGATTACCTGGTAAGAAAAAAGGACCAACAATGTGGTCACCAAAAATTCCAGCCCATACATTTAATTTTTCCTGATGTTGTGTATGAGTCTCATAAAATATCCTGGGATTAGAATCGGAACAATAACGACAATTGTGACGATTGACATTGCCATTAACAGTAAATGAACATTCATCCGAGAAGCAGATGTTAAAAATTAAATCTGGATTGTTAATAGCTCGTTCACTCATTACTTCACAAAATTGTAGTCGGCGGTCAAAGTCATCTCCATTAAGTTCATGTGCCAGGCGAATCTTATAGGGATGGAATTTATGATGCTTCAAAGTTTTACGAATTTTGTTTCGCCCAAAACCGGATTCAGCTGCCATTTGCCTCGTACTCGTTCTAGGATTTATAGCAACATGGCCTAGAATAGCAACATGGCCTAGAATAGCTACATCTTCTGCTTCATTTCTTTCGGGGTGTCGCTTTTTATTACTTACAGATCCGGTCTCCTGGAATTTGGTCACTAACTCCAAAATGTACTTCCTGTGAACATTTTTACCCAAGTGTTGCTGATTAAATATTTCTGCTGTCCTATTAGCACTCCGATTATTTGCATAAAAAAGAGCAATTATTTCCACTCTTTCTGGAATCGAATAAACCATAATGTCGACAAACTGTACAGGTAACAATAAAATAATAATTTACTCAATACCCGTTCTGATTGTATTATTTATTATTTCAATTTACTGCGAATAATAAAAGGAAATGTCACTCTGACATAAGGGGTGACACTCATGGACGACTATTATATGGAGGCTGGAGGTCATCAATTTGAATATTTAATTGGCTGATGTAGAAAAAGTTTGCAAATAAAACCGTAAAAAGTAGTTTTTTATTAACAACCTTTATCTTCAAAACTAACCAGTCAAATTAAAAAACTAATACAGGGTTGTGTAGAGAATTGAAGTACCTTTCAAATGATGTGTCATTTAACCCTCCTTCCCTATTAAGATATTTGGGGGGTTGCCCCCCTCCCTAGGGGGGTGAGACTGGAGCATCAAAAGTATGGGAAAAGATGTCCCCTTTTGATCAAAAATCGACCTGTCTCGGCGTTTTTCGAAAAAATAATTTTCCTGAGAGTTATTCGCTCTGTTTCGTTTTCAAAACCCCACCCTGTATATGGTTTAATACCTAAGATATGGTTATGCTCATACATTTTTTATAAAACAGTATGAGGAAAAAGGAAACACTGACATTTGGTTTTCCCTGTAGTGGGAGTATGTGTTATGTAAGGAATGAGGTAAAACATTTGCTACATATATGTGTGGGTTCCAAATGATAATAATAACAGAGCAGTGCTCATATAAAACCTATATTATATGATACAATACACTATAGGATATAATAAAAATGTCGGTATATCTATGCAGTGTGCAGTATGCAGTGTGTGACAGCTACTTTTTACCAAAAGCATGAATAGGAACAATTTTCTTCTCTTATTATTTTTTCAGCTAGTTGTTACAGATTTCAAAGTCCTTTTTAATATTAGATACTTCTTTTTTAATATTACAATTTTCCTACGCTCAAATCTACCTAATCAATAGCTTAACAATATATGGCGTAATTTGATTATAGGTGTAATTGTAGCAATTATTCCAACTATTTAACAAGTTTGTGTACAGTTCGTATATATCTTTGACAGAGGGTGTGACACATTATTGTTATGAAGTCCCACGACTGAATATAAACCATAACCATCATTTAGGTAATGAAATATGAAGAAAGCTTGGAAAGCCTCATTATTTAGGGGGTAGGTGAAACAACCAATCTTGTTAACTTCTTATAGATATTCTACTAACACCTGGTAAGTATTCTTCCCATCCTAGATTATACACAGAGTTGTTTGTCAGTTTATCTCTCCAAAGAAGCCTTATATGCGAGTCAAAATTACTCGAAAATTATTGGGTCTGGGTGATGTGGAACCCGCTACCTCTGCATTTAACAACCAATAACTCTAGGGACTCTATGCGGCTGACTAAAAAGTACATCAAATACATTATGTGATTAAAATACATTATACTATATTCGTCAAACTATTTAACGTGCTATTGTAGAAACAAATTTATTCTATTTGTTAATTAATAGAGCACGATAGCTTTGCTGACTTGCAACAAGTTATTGAGAAATCTGCTTCCTGAAAACTTTGGATCCCAGTAGTATAGGAAACGTTAGGCCAATTATAACTTCACATCCTCCAACAAAGGCATAAGTAGCTACGTTCCAGAAACATTTAATTCGTTTCAATTAAATTTTATGGAACAAAATTCACCTCTGGGTTAAACTCCAGCCGCCTCGGCGTTCGAAATTTCCGTATCAATTATTTTATTGTGCATATGTTTGCATTTGGAAAGCTCTGCTGCTGCATATTCAGATTTAACGCCATATGTCGAACTGTTTATAACTGCATATTTGAGTTTAGAATATTTAATTTCCCAAACAATTTTGATGCTTTGCTACAGTGCTGTTGTATTATTTCTAAATAATTGTATATATGATTATATTTATGCCTTTCACAGATGCACCAGAAATGTAAAATAACATACAGTAGCAATATAAAATAATTAGGTAATAGGAATGGTAAATGGTAGGAAAATCGTCTTCATATTTTGTATCTTGACAACTTATGTTCGTGGGTAGTGGCTCACGATCAGTATCAGAAGCTCTTCAGCTGCTGGACAACCAACATCTTGTTCGAAGATTGAAGAGACCCAAACCATTTGAGCTGGTGTAGTGTGCTGTGTAAAAGCAGGACATAGTGCGCCAGTGAAATTGTTAAAAGAAAACAATCTAAAGGGCGTCGTTGGATGAACTTTAGTTAATAAATGTTTAGTTTTTAAAATTATTAGAGGAAAATTAATGGTTGGTCATCAGACCAGTTTTAATAGAAATAAGATTCTCCAACAAAGAATCTTAATAATAATAAAAAAAAAAATATTTTGTATCAAAAGAGTCAAAACACGAGTGTGTTCTAATTAGCAACCCAAAAATGCATTGAAAACTGCTGCATGTGCATGTATCCATAAATCCAGATAACCTTTTAACCAGAATGATTTAATTATTTGTTTTGTGCCTTATTACCCTCATACAAACTCCATAAATCATGGTGTTTATGACATTATAAAATACATGATGGTTACTAGTTTTAATTAACACGATTATTTGCTGAGCATAAAGGGATTCCATACATTAACAATTACCACGAGCTAATAAGCTCAGGTTATAAAAACATTTTGGAATATCAAAATGAAACAGGAATAAAGAATACACGGCATATTTTCAAAAACTACGTCAGATTGAAACATAATGAGTAGGGCACTCTTACACATTTCTCACTAAACGAAAAATCTGAAAAGTAGAATTCATTTATGTACATGCTGTGCCTCATGATCAGTTAGTGCGCAAGAATTGCTGGGTTAAACTTAAAACAAATAAGGATACAATAAAAATACTAGCTCATATCAAGCTTATTTAATCTTAACAAAATATTATTATATTATACTACATTTAACATAAGATAAACCTCTCAATTATATAAATATGTTTCTGTTTTTAGAAATAATTTTACACCAGAAAAAGATCTTATAGGTAACAAAATATTTATTTCGTAGAATTGTCCAAAGAAACAATAATTAGATACAGACGTATAGTCACTATTTCCCCTGAGAAGTAGACAAAATTTCTTCTATTTGTTATAACATTACCCCAGCATTTTCACCCCTTGATACAATCGATTCTAAGTATTGATCTTCACTATCTTTTTTTGGTGAGAATTTGCTCTATTCTATCTTATAGATTTAACTATATTATTGGCCTAGATTTAATTTTATGGGTTAAATAAGAAGGACATTCTATAAATTAAATTTTTAGTTGTTTCAATTTTCTCCTAAAGTTACCTATACTAAATCACTCAGTCTTTGAAAATGCAAACGGTTTAACCCACAGAAGGGGTGGAAATAGGAGAAAGAAAGACGCTGTAATAAATTCCATGATATAAAAGAGGCGGAAAGAGCGCTGGAGAATTATTTTTTCAACAGTTGTTTATATGAAGGCTCTAAAGAGGACGGAATTATTTATAAGAAATTCAGGAAAGAATAGGCAACTAGAACCGCAATCTCGTTTCTGATACTTTTTCACTGAAGAAGGAATAATGGATTGGTTACTAACCACAAATCATTGATTTTGTGAAGTCCCAGATTTATATATAATAGTCCAATGTATATTTTTTATGGAAACAAATAATCAACAAATAAAATTCATTTATAACACACAAGTATTTAAATATATATTTAGACTAAACAATATAATATTCAGTATGTACTAATTAATTATTATGATTATACTATAAAAAATTTAAAACAATATTTAATGCTATAATTGACGTTAACTGCATTTTTCTAATAATCGGCTACTAAAAAACTTTTATACAACTTTTACAACAACCAATATTTATTACAACATAGCATAAACAGAAGATTTAACATCCTAAGATGCAAAAAATAATTATGCATACCTTATTTACAATAAAAAAATAACTAGACTTGAAAAAAAAACGTTTTTCGTATACTTCATGGAAATGAACCATATTGTTTAATCCAAAATCGTTAAGAAAAGAGGAACGTTCCTCGTTAGCAACAGTTTTCTTGTTAACAACACTTTTTTTCATTCATTTATTTTATTAGAATTAATTACAAATGAACAATTACTTAAATTATTAAATGTTATATCATCACTACCTTCATAAAAAGAAAATCAGCATCAGCAGCTTTTTTTAGGAAGTTCTTCACATTTTCCATCGACAGAACACTCGACTATTTGGCTAAATAATTGTCATTTTGACGTTTCAGATAGGCTAGCAATTTTTATAGGCAGAAATGTCTACGTTTTCGTTTATTTGCAGAGTACTTTTCACCATTGAGTACAGTGACCAGAGTGTTGAAGCTTTAAGAATTTTCACCTATAACAATATTTCTAAATTAATCCTTAAACATGAGGAATCATAAATAAAACAAACCTTTTCACAAAAGTACGCAATTAGAATGTCTTCACTGGCTCCTTGCACATCTTTCTCGTTCCTCCAGTGGCAAAACTGTTGGTAACTTTTCTCATATTTTGCTCTGGACTTTACAGGTAGTAAACTTGACTCTGCTTCTGATAATAATTGAGCAATTTCCTCATTATATTCATTTTAGTGATTCATTTTACGTGAATGTGACATGAAAACTTTTGCATAAATTGTTTACATGTTCGCATGTTTATTATTGCTATGGCCACAAATGCTACCTTGATATATTAGAATTTTTCATAATTTTTAATAAGTATTCAAATTACACTAATTTTTATAAAGTACACGAAAAAATAGCATGTTCAACTCGTTAAGAAAAGTGAATTTTCCATTTTCGTGTAAATTTTCTCCACTCGCTCGCTAACGCTCGCTCGTGAATAGAAACGTTTACACTCACTGAAAAACAATCACTTTTCTTAACTTATAAAACAATCTACTATATTTCTGACAGAACGAATCATTTCCCGACATGTTTATAGAAACTTGTTTTCTTATTTTTATTCAATGATTTTCCACTTTTCTTTAGTGACAATTATTTTTGCTTTATAAGATATTTTTTGTTGTTAATCATTAATTTGTTTATTCCAGAATATTATTATTAATTCGGTCGTCTAGGTTTAGATGCAAGTAAAATCAACCATAATAATAAAGAAAGTAGGTTTATGAATTAGTAAAATTTTATTTAACTTACCCTTGGGGGTGACTTTTCTCTGTGTAGATTATATTTTCTGAGCGGGAAGAAAGTCTTAAACTTGGTTAGATTCTAGACAGTGAGTTGGGCAGAAGAAGAGTTGAGGAATGTTCTTCCAGATAAGTAGAAATTGTCGAGGAGGTTTTACTGGTAGAAATAAGGATTAGATATTTGTTTCCATTTAACAGAGAAGGAAGAACATAGTTTCATAACGTTAACTCCTAAGAATAACAAAAGATGGAATTACGTACCTTAATTTTTTTAGGGTCTTAATAATTATTGTCTCGAAGAACAGTCAAGGCTCGACTAGTAAAGTCGACGTGTAGTAAATGCTCAATAATGTTAGATATTCACAAAAACAATAAACAAGCGTATACCATTAATGAAAATAGCTGAATATCTGCCAAACGGACTGAATATATTTCTATAATGTAATTTTCTATGCAGCAGGTTCTCGAGCACGCGAACTCTTGTAGGCTAATACCTAAAACGTGTTGGAAAAATCATTTATTTAAAGATTTTTACAATTAGAATTAGACTAAAATGGATATTAATAGCAAATATAACAATGTTAAAATCAATGAGAAGAAACCATGATACATTTACCCAACAAAAATTCTTAAAAGTAAATAAGACAGTTAGCGAGAGGATGTCAATAGTTTAAATTGTTGTTTATACAGGCTGATTCACTTAAGGAGGCTCACCATTGGGATATCGGTAATGGTAAGAGATACAGGGTGGCTCAAATTACAAAAAAGTTGCGCAATTTTATGACGACTATTTTGGTAAAAGCAAACCTGAAATATTTTTTTTAATTTCTGAAATATTCTGAAAAAACTGAAAATTTTTATTTTTTAATTTTTGCCGTAATTCATTTGTTTTTCAAGATAAGTTCATGAAATTCGGTTCCCAGGCATAAAATGATCTATTGATTGCATTGGCAAAGTCAGATCACCTCTATCTCTTATTGTTTTTGAGAGGCGATAATCAACTTTTTTTTTTCTTATGGGCGCCATATTGGATTTTTATATTTTCAGATAGCTCTCCTCATTCTCTTTACGACGATGTATCATAGCATGGGTAAATTTAAATTATTAGGGTAATAGTCATAATTTTTTTTATTAGGTTGTTATGACATCGGTCTTTTGAGAAAAGACCTTTTTCGTATTCCCGATCAGTGTTCGGAATGAACAAAAATTACTAAATACTACTAAAACTACTAAATAGGTAAAGAACAATTTATATTCAAATATAAATAAGTTAACAAATTATGATTAAGACGAGACACAATTAAAATATTAATTATTAAATAATAAATAAATTAAACTAATAAATTAATTATCTATAGCAAATGTTCAAATTGCAACCCATTATTATCAAGACAGGCACGGGCTCGGCTAATTGTTTGTAGAACACTGCTCCTCAAAGTATCACCGTCTATATTTCTTATTGTATTTGTAACACTTTGAATGAGCTCTTGATGGTTATTATAAGTTCTAGTATAAACAATGTTTTTAACATAGCCCCACAGGAAGAAATCTAAAGGGGATAGATCGGGGGACCTGGCCGGCCATTCAAATGGTCCTCCGTTTCCTATCCATCTCCCTGCAAATTGCATGTTAAAATAATTTTTTACATTCCTAACATTATGCGCTGGTGCACCATCTTGCTGAAAATATAAATTTCCCAGTATTGCAAGAGGTAAATCATCTAAATATTCTGGAAGAGTGTTTTCCAAAAATTGACGATGGCGTTCCCCATTTAAATTCTCTTGAAAAACATAAGGTCCAATTATCCTAGTTCCTAGAATTCCACACCAAATATTTATACCAAAGCGAATTTGATGTCTAACAGGTCTATTTAATTTAGGATTTTCTTGTGCATAATAATGATAATTTTGTCTATTAAAAACTCAACAATTCGTAAATCTGCTTTCATCAGACCACAATATTTTTGTAGAAAAACTATTATCTAATTCACACTGATTGAGATACCATTGACAAAACCGTATTCTTCTTTCTTGGTCACCAGGCTGCAGAGCTTGGGAAATGTGTATTTTATAGGGACGAATTTTTGTTTTTTTATAATCCTGTGTACAGTACATTGTGGAATGTCTAACTGCCTTGATATTTGTCTAGTGGAAATTTGAGGATCTGCTACAACTAAACCTATTACATTTACCACTGTTACTTCGTCCCTCAATCTTTGTCTATCTCGGGATTTATTGGTAAATGATCCAAAATTACGCAAATTCCTTTCCAATTTTGCAAACAACGTTCTATGTGGTTGTTCTCTTTCGGGATACATATTTAAATACATCTGCTCAGCTGCTATAGAATTTCTTCTGCATTGAATATAAATAGAATACATATCTGCTTTTTCGTCATTTGAAAACATTTTAATGGTAACAGTAGCAATACAAATATGAAAGAATTAGTGCAACGATGCTAGAATAAACACTTTTGACAATCAATGAACTGACAACTAAAGCATGCAATTGTTTTAGTTTAATTTCATAGCAGTCTAATCAAAAATATTTTTTTATGACTATTACCTACCCTAATAATTTAAATTTACCCATACTATGATACATCGTCGTAAAGAGAATGAGAAGAGCTATCTGGAAATATAAAAATCCAACATGGCGCCCATAAGAAAAAAAAAAGTTGACTATCGCCTCTCAAAAACAATAAGAGATAGAGGTGATCTGACCTTGCCAATGCAATCAATAGAGCATTTTATGCCTGGGAACCGAATTTCATGAACTTATCTTGAAAAACAAATGAATTACGGCAAAAATTAAAAAATCTAAATTTTCAGTTTTTTCAGAATATTTCAGAAATTAAAAAAGATATTTCAGGTTTGCTTTTACCAAAATATTCGTCATAAAATTGCGCAACTTTTTTGTAATTTGAGCCACCCTGTATCTCTTACCATTACCGATATCCCAATGGTGAGCCTCCTTAAGTGAATCAGCCTGTATATACCTTAAACGCATTAAAATATAGAAATCATTCTGTATCAAATATATTGGTATCTTGGTTATATAAATTACCTAAAACTACTATGGAAGTCTTATTAGTAGTATCATTTAACAAGTTTCAAGCTGAGATGTTTTATATCTATTATAATTGGCCTCTTCACGTTAACAATCTAATTTTAAGATTAACCCGTTTCCTTTTTAATGGCGTTAAGCTTCATTTTGCCTGGAAAATTAAAGACAGCGTAAGACAATCCCTTCAAAGTAATACGTTTCACATTTTTTTTTTTAAGTTGCTAGCTATATTAAATACTTAATAATGGTCTCCAAAGTTTAAGTTGTATCTGTTGTTTATATCTCTTCGCTAGGAGAAAAATCAATTAAAAATAAAATTCTAAATTGAATTATCTTGAAGCATTGTTGTAACTTTGATGTTAAAACTCTGTAAACTCAAAGAGGGCATAAAAAGTTTGAAAGGAAAGTCGATTAAAAAAGTTAAAGTGTTTTGAAACTGCATTAATGGAAAAAATAGCAGACGGCTGCGGAAAAGTAAACTTTTACAGAAAAGTGTCTAACATTTTTTTTTTCGTTGAAGGGTTTTATTGTTACGTGTCGCTGTATGCAAAACTTCGTTAAAACTCTTTGAATATTGCTTGTTTCCATTATGTAAATTAGAATAGTGTGTTCATTATTATATTAAACATTGTGAATTATAAACTGTTGGAAAATAACGAGATGTGAAATTAGTACTGCAAAAAATGTGAACAAATTTTAGAATATGTAAATCCAACTTAAACTTTTAGCAGATCTCCTTCATTTCCTATGAAATTGGATCGTATTTGGATTCTTTTCAAATAGTCATATACCTGCCAAACTAAAAAGATGTTTCTTTTCTACCCACTTGGTATGGCAAGCAAATGTAACTCCAGATATTGGATGATAGCGATTTATTTATGAACGATATTATTCCTAGACGTTTGAGAGAAAATATTTGTTGGTTGTTCAGGAACATTATTAATGTGCTCCAAACGTATATATTTGCAGATACATTAAACTTTACCGGTTTAGATTCTTATTTACGTCATCCGGAAGGCAATATTAAGTTAAGATGCTTTCTAGAGACAGACGGAGTACACTTTTTAAAATATTATACCTTTTGTATTAAACTCTGTATGATACCTCTTTTAAATAGTGCAACTATCAAGTGATATACCTATAGTCTAATTCTTTTTAGGTACTATCAATCGATGTGTTGTCAAAAATATTAAGTATCAAAATAGCACCATAAAAATTTTAATTATAGTAGCAGTGTGAATAAATCAACTGCTCACTGTTAAAAAAGAACCAACACCATACTATCCATGCTAAAAGTGAGAGAATTGCGAATTGAATTAACGAAATATCAACATGCCGCATGATACCAACTATCAACTGATCTAGAGAAATGTCAATGATTTTTGTGAACCATAATATACGGGGTGTCCCATCGAAAAGTATCACATTTCGCCGCCTTATATCTCGAAAACTAAAAGAGATATCGGGACGCGGTTTGGACAGAACGACTTAAGATTTTTGTAAGTTTTTTTTTGCACTGTTGCCAAATCTCCAAATATATTGGTAAATTTTATATTGAATACGCTCGTCTTTGGAGTAAAATTACTTGCTTATATTAAGTGGAATGCCCTGTATATTTTGCCTTAATCAGAAAGCCTAATCACTTTTCTTTTCAAAAAGGTATACATTGTTTACATTATCTTGAGAATTTGAACCAAAAAATTCAGTTTAATGGGAGCACCTCTTACTTGAAGAGTTTGTGAAGCTGATCTTCGTTTTCACAGTACCCATGAAAAACAAAAGTACAATAATAAATTGTATTGTCAGTTGTGTCAAAAATTTGAAGTGTAGATATAAAAATGTTCACATTAGAAGGATCACACATTTTTGATCATTTTACTACTAAGGATGCACAAATGTATATTGAAGTAAATGGTGGGCAGTTAAAACAAATTGTTTTCTAACTTATTCAAGTAACTAGTTTTTATTTATACAGTTGTTTTGATTATTTTATCTGTTATTTTTATTACTGTCATCGTGCTTTGTTGTTATTGTTAACAAAACTCGTTCCTACCGATTATTAAAGAATTATTCTTTTCTCCCTATTTTTTTTTTCCTTTAAGAAGCAAATGCAGTCAAGTTCTATATCAAATTTGATGAGAGATTTTAAAATTTTAAAATATATAGGGTATTTTATTTAAAATAAGTGTACAAAAACTTAAAAATAACTTTACAAAGAAGAAGGTATTTTTTTCATTCGTAATAACCCAAATAAGAGTACTTCTAACAAATTTAATTTTGTGGCTCCAATTCTCAAGATAATGTAAACAATGCATACCTTTTTGAAAAGTAGAGTGATTAGGCTGTCTGATTATGGCAAAATACACAGGGTGTTCCATTTAATATAAGCAAGTAATTTTACTCCAAAGAGGAGCGTATTCCATAAAAAAATTACTAATATATTTGGAGATTTGGCAACAGTGCCAAAAAAAACTTACAAAAATCCTAAGTCGATCTGTCCAAACCGCATCCCGATATCTCTTTTAGTTTTCGAGATATAAGGCGACAAAATGTGATACTTTTCGATGGGACACCCAGTATTATAACATAAATATAACACGTGCCTCTACAAAAGTTAAAAATGTATTACTGAATATAACAGTAATTAAAACATTAATGTATCATTCGGTGTAGTTCTTCTGCGTGCCACCAGTTATGTAGTTTTGAGGCTAGCATAACTGGTACCTGCTTACGAATTTCCTAACTTAATTCTCAAATATTATATAGCAATTGCAGTCAGTTTAATGTCATAATACCATCTTGGATTATTTCACTTAGGCTTATAACAAAATGATCTTAGTTTTTCAATAACATAAAATTAAAAACAAAATAAAAAAAATTTCTTTAACGCGATGACTTATTAATAACAATAATAATGAAGGATTCATAATGGGTTGCCAGGATGGTGTATTTAACATCCTCGTCTATTGAAGCCGTGTCATGCATCTGCTATCCTCTTGTCCCTCATACGCAGTCTCGGTTTATATCCATAAACATAAAGCAGCTTTACGAGTGCTTTACTACTTTCTACGACGCTCGTACGAGAATAGATGAAACACCAGTGCTGTCGTACGTTCCGGGAGATATTGAGTCCGTTGTGGGGAATTAGAAGTGCTGAATTTATTGGGACTACTCATTTGCCACTCTCAGGCAGATTCGAGCCAATAAGCTTGATGTAGTCCCCTTCTCTACCACCAGCTCAAGACAATGTTTGTCATCGAGTTCTCGGCTCCTGCCGAGACTAACATTGTCTTGAAGGAGGAGGCGAAACGGACGAAATATCGAGACCTTCTCTTCGAACTCTTCATACCCCATCCAAAACATACTATGAAGCTTCTGGTACTGATTATAGAAGCTCTCGGTGGACCAAGAGTACACTGCTTTCGAAACTGAAGATCATATATAGCGTCGTGCCGAAATTCGGTATATTTTCTACCTGGAAGATTGCAAAAGGCCGTCATTCAGGGCACTAGGCCTGGGTTGACTTCGACTACTCAGGGCACACGATTCTCGGATTCAGTAGTTATTCACTCCACGGATGTGGGGAATAGCTACTGATAACCACCAGCGCCCAACTCTGAGAATCGGAGCCAGCGAACCGGTCGACTGGATTTCAGCAAAAACAACAAAAAAATAATAAGACAAGGGTGAGCCCAAAAGTCTGAAACTTGTGTGGGAGAAGGGTATGCAATTTTTTTCGTGGGCCGCATTTGATCCACAGGAATGAGTTAGGTTGGTAAGCCCTAACCAATATTCAGTGCTGAAATGAGGGAAATTTGGAGAACCTCATTAGCTAGGAGGACAGTCAAACATCAATTGATTTTAATTCCTCATATTAATACCAAGCTGACATTCTTCCCATCCTAGGCCATCGCCTGATGCTTACCAACCCATCCCTGCGAACAAGCCTTAATCTACTAGCAGGCAATATAATTAAAAATTGTCTGGTGGAAAGGAATTCAAACCCACGACCTCTGAGTTGAGCGATCGAGACTCTAAATCCTTATCCACCGCTTCATATATTCTCATATTCGTATTGCGACGTTAAAGGTGAAATTTTTGGGTCGTCTCAAGACGGACAGAAGCAAAATCATTTGCCAAAAACGCTTTCATTGATCAAAAACGAAAGTTAGAGTTCGATGGCCATCAGATACCGCCCTAGTTCTAACCATATTGTATCATAATAATATAACATTGCCCACATTAAGATTGCTTTGTATTTCTTACCGTTTCCGAGTTATCTGCAGTGAGAAGCATATTTGTAACAACAACCTGTGAATTCATCAAAACAACTGAATTGAGGTAAAATAATATTAATGAATTTGAATATTACGCATATTATGTAAGGCTGTTCTTAAGGATGCAATTTTTTAAACCGATTGTAATGTGTAATTAACGTCGATGCTGAAACAAAATGAGCATATAATTTAGTAAAGCGAACACGCGACTTATTTTTTGAAAAAGGTGAAAGCTCTACTTTGTATAAATCTTGGTTGTAATATACATTCCACTTAAAATATCAATTCTAACTTGTAATTATACTTAGTGGCCATAAATAAAACCTCTATTAGCGCAAATGAATTAAAATTAGTTTCCAAATGACGCTGCCTCGACAAAAAAGTCAATTTCGAACCGAACACGCAATATAAATTTAAAGAGTGTAACCCGGGAATGCTAATGAACAATCGACAAGGAAAACAAATGGAAGCCATTACCCATTTTGAGCTTAATGAGGCATTGTTGGCGACAGAAAAATGTTTAATTGACTTGGCAACATTTACTTAAGTTTATGATTATTAATTCCCTGACATTTAAAAGACGATATCCACACAATAAAAATGACAATGATCTTGATAAAATAAATAAAACTCCATTAAGCTTTCAGGGAAATTCTTTGTCTTTCCTTTGTACACTACGACGGAATTCTTAAATTTTATATCCAACCTTAAAGCTCTAACGAAATAATTCTTTTCCGGCAGTTTTATATATTCCGCTTTGCGGTTTATTTTAAATGAAATTTCAAATGCAACAACAAACAAACAAACAAATACAGCAAATGGAAATTGTCTATTAAGTATATCTTGGAGTCTATTATACATGAAGTCTGTTAATTTTAACTAGGGATGTTATTAAAAAAACTTTCCAAGGACAAATTTTAATATTTAAATTTGGCACCTTTTTATTCAATTCCCGCCAGTTGGTTTTGTATTTGACATAAGCCACATAACCTTAAAACAAAAACCTGATTTATTAAATCTTTCTATAAATCTGAAAAATACATTTTTGTGGCCTCAATATGAAAAGTGAGTCAGCTATTTGGGAGAGTTTTATAATAAAATAAATTAGTAAAGAGAAGAAACCTGGTGCATGTATTTTTTGTGCAAAATCGTATGAGAATAATGCCACCAGAATAGTTAAATTGTGTGAATTGCCTCCAAATTAAGAATGCATGCTAGGTATATTTTTTCTTTAAGTTCATTTATTATCCAATCATTAGATACACCTTTACTTATTTTTGAAAAGTAAATTTAAAAGAAAATAATTAGAAAAAATTGTTTTAACTAAATAATCACATTCTTTACGGGTAAAAATTATAATATATTTTGATATAGAAAATAAAATTTAACTAAACTTGTAGAAGGAATATTTAGAATATAAATTTATTCGCCTGTCGAATCATATATTCTGTACTTACCTTATTTGAAACCATTTATTTTAATCATCCTTGCATGTGATATTATAAATCAAAATAGTACTTGCAGTCTTGGCTATAAATCTAATCCTACTCCACTATAATTACTTACTTTACATGACTTGGTCTTGTTCCAAATTTCACATTTCCCTGATTATCGTCCCTGTATTTCTTATACGAATAAGTTTTGCTTTGTGATTTCTACAGAAAAGTTTGCTATATCAAACATTTAAGAAATCTTAAAAGTTGGTTGCTAACACCATAATGCTCTTACATCATTTCACACAAATAGGATGTAAAGGGATAATATTACCGACCGTTTTGCAAAGGAAATTCAAGTCAACGGCTAGTAAGTATACCGCAGCAATCCTTTTAGGAAATCCACCACAAAGATGAAAAGTTTCCTTTGCGACAAAGTTCATATTTCATACGGAATATTAGTAAAATAGGTACTCTTAAACTTATTTAGAATCTACAAAGGTAAAGCGACCAGTAATATTTTACTATTGCTGTTATACAGGGCGCCCTATTTCTTGACCCGTTGCATGGGTAACTTTTTTATTAGTAGAGATACAAAAACGCTTAAATGAGCAAATTAGTGCAGTTTCGTATTAGTAATTCTACGGTAAGGCGAAAAATTATATACGGGGGAAGGTTGAAAAGTTATTGACAAAAAACGAAAAATCCAACTTTTCTATTATCCCTCGTAGCTCGTTCATTTGAAGAGTTAGAGAAAAAAGCTTCACATGTTTTTGGCAGTATTTTTCATGTAAAATGACATGCACTTGCTACTTTTTATATATCTCTTAAAATGGTTGAGAATCACAGTAAAATATATTTTTTTTAAATGTAATGGATAGGTGGCTGTGACATTAACCGAAAGTCCCCTTTTTTCTCTTTCAGATGATATAACATAGTCCATATTTTATCCTTACAAAAGTAATAATAATCGTTGTTTTTAAAGAAAGTTTATTGTCACATCAAGAATGCTATGGAAATAAAACAAAAAATAAGATTCCTGATATTTTTAAAAACGTCTAGTTGGCATTTAATTATTGACAGATCATAAGTGACATTTTTAGTTTTTGTTAAGTAGTTTATTGTTTATTATTAATACTGCATACAAAATAATAGTGTTGCAAATATGTACACCAACGAAGAGAAAAATGATATGCTATTTTGTTATTATAACCAAAATCGAGATGCACAAGCTGCAGCGAATCTTTATTTTGAAACTTACATGGAACGAAGACAACCCCATCATAGAATATTTAGACAGCTGGAAAATAATATACGATTATACAGTTCTTTTTCAAAGCCTAAGGATGAAAGAAACTTCAATGAAGACACTGAAATAAATGTTTTGGCTTATGTAAATTTTAAACCTGATTCTTCACATCACTGCAACACTTCCAAGGAAACTGTAAGAGCTATTTTAAAAGGTAACAATTTAAAGCCTTATCATTATTCTATATGCAATACTTTATATCCAGCTGATAATCAAAGAAGGATGACATTTTGTCGATGGTACATTTCAAAATGCGAAGAGGATCTAGACTTCTGGAAAAAGATTTTATTCAGTGATGAAAGTAGATTTACCAACAATGGTATTTTTAACCGCCATAATAACATAATGTGGTGCCGAGAAAATCCACATCTTGTTTCTGAAAGAAGAAATCAACGTCAATTTGGGATAAATGTGTGGTGTGGAATTTTTTGTGGCAAAATTATTGGCCCATATTTTTACGAAGATAATTTGAATGCGAATAATTACCTTCATTTTCTAAGGAATACTCTAACAGAGGAATATTTAAATGAATTACCACTTCATATTTTTAGAAATCTTAAATACTTCCAACACGATGGAGCAACTGCGCATAATTCCCGCGAGGTAAAACAATATTTACATGAACAGTTTGAAAATGTTATAGGAAATAGAATGGATATCGACTGGCCAGCGCGAACACCTGATTTGACCCCCTTAGATTTCTTTCTTTGGGGGTTATTGAAAGATAAAGTTTATGTGACAGCTCCTCTAGATATAGAGGATCTAAAAGTCAGGATTCAAGATGCAATTAGAAGCATACATGGACATACAATAAATAATGTTTTAAGAAGTATCCAGAAACGTTGCTTACTATGTATCCAACAGGATGGTGGTCATTTCGAACATTTACTTCAATATAATTAATTAATTAATAATTTCTGTTCTCAAAACATTATTTTGTTCCATAATCCATAGCATTCTTGATGTGACAATAAACGTTCTTTAAAAACAACGATTATTATTACTTTTGTAAGGATAAAATATGGACTATGTAATATCATCTGAAAGAGAAAAAAGGGGACTTTCGGTTAATGTCACAGCCACCTATCCATTACATTTAAAAAAAATATATTTTACTGTGATTCTCAACCATTTTAAGAGATATATAAAAAGTAGCAAGTGCATGTCATTTTACATGAAAAATACTGCAAAAAACATGTGAAGCATTTTTCTCTAACTCTTCAAATGAACGAGCTACGAGGGATAATAGAAAAGTTGGATTTTTCGTTTTTTGTCAATAACTTTTCAACCTTCCCCCGTATATAATTTTTCGCCTTACCGTAGAATTACTAATACGAAACTGCACTAATTTGCTCATTTAAGCGTTTTTGTATCTCTACTAATAAAAAAGTTACCCATGCAACGGGTCAAGAAATAGGGCGCCCTGTATACAACTAAATTGAACAAAACTACATAATTTTTGATTTAGTCACATTTGAAAGCTAGGTATATCCCAAAATAAATTTTGTAGTGGCTCCTTGGTAATAACGGATTAAAGGAACGAATTCCAAAGCAAGTGTAAAGCGAAGTGGAAATGAAATTGTGCACAAAGCTAGCAGTAAATCGAAAACGATAGAACGTAAATGGACAATTAGTGAGGCCCAACCATAGAAATTAAAGGGATCGATATAATATTTGTCTCATTTTACTTTTATATCCAGTTTCCGTATTTTGTGGTGCCGTAAGTTTTTAGTTCTTCACGAGCATTCGTTTCAAATTCCAACAATTTACTACTATACATTTTGTTCTAGGGTAGATACTGTAGAAATCACGAGAAAATATTCCTAAATAGAATATGTATATTTTTATATATTTCAAAAAAATTAAACTAAAATCTATAATTCAAAATTTGTATTGAAAATGGACGATCATTTTCTCATTTCAAGAACTTACCGATATGCACCTTGCTTATGGGGCAGTAAATTGTAATGGAAGAAAAGCTGCACGCTTGCATGGACAGAGATATCCGGAACGCCGGAAACCTCATCATACAGTCTTTGCTTCCATCCATCGCCACCTTAGAGAAAGTGGGAACCTAAAGCGTCTTGGTGGTGATGATAGTCCAAGAACAGTTCGTACGGTTAAATTTGAAAGAGTTCTACACCGTGTGGAGGAAAATCACTTCACAAGTGTTCAGCGCAATTGCACACCAAATGGGATCCTCCGGGTTGACGGTATACCGTGTCATGCATGAAACAACTCCTCTACTTCTACCATTTACAACTCATACAAGCTTTAAATCTTGAAGATTATCCACATCGATTAGCTTTTTGTCAATGGTTCTTGGGTCACAACTTAATAGAACCTCACTTCGGGAGAATAGTATTGTTTTCTGATGAGGCATGTTTCTAGCGCGATGGTTATTTTAATGGTAGAAACAGCCACATTTGGCATGATGAAAATCTTCACGGTGTGGTCCGTAGAAGACACCAGCAACAATTTTCTATAAAACATGTGAACTGGTATTGTTGGAGAGAATCTAATAGTTCACTTGGTGCCTGCTCGTTTGAACGCAGATATTTATCTCCATTTTTCTGCAAAATGTTTTGCCTCTATTAGGTATTAGAAAATGTCCCTTTAGACATTAGAAATAATATGGTTTTTCAACATGACGGGGCACCTCCACATTTTGGATTGAACGTGCGCAAGTATCTGGACCAGCAATTTCCCCATTTCCGATGGATTGGAAGAAGAGGTCCCGTGGCATGACTCGCGCCACTTTTCCTAATCTGAACCACCTGGATTTTTTCTTTTGTGGTCATCTGAAATCTTTAGTCTACAAAACGCCTATTCGTAATGAGGAAGATCTCTTAGCAAGAATAAGAGC
The DNA here is from genome assembly GCA_963924545.1 of Pogonocherus hispidulus. Lineage (NCBI taxonomy): Eukaryota > Metazoa > Arthropoda > Insecta > Coleoptera > Cerambycidae > Pogonocherus > Pogonocherus hispidulus. The sequence goes on along the minus strand of OZ004696.1, from coordinate 14,304,951 downwards.
CAGTTGTACACATGTAGAAGCTATTCCCGGAATATTCCATAGGGTTCGCGAATGAATGAACCGATGGTGCAATCTTTGTATTGAAGTAAATGATCAACATTTTGAACACTTATTGTATACCATCATTTATTTACCAAAGAAACAAAGTTCAACACGAATAAAATGTGATTTATGAAACAAGAAAGGTTTGTTTTCATGTCCACTACCACCCCTTAAAGTTTGTCGGTATGTTTTTGGAACACCCTGTATAATCTTAAAGATATGTATTTGATTGAATGCACATATGATAAAAAGCTTTAACAGAAAAATTAAGTTAGTATAATAATTATAAGTAGGTATATTCATTTTTACATAGCATAAGCAAACCTATAAAAATAACTAGCTTATTCACTTCGAAGTTGTAGGTCAATCTTCTTAAAATTTATTAAGTTTTAAAAAGAAACTCATATTTTATTGTAATAGACAAATTTCATTTAATGAAAAGTACAAAACCAACACGTTGAATCCGCCATGCTGTTCATAATTACTAGTTGTGCAAATTCACTCTTAAACCTCATCAACAGAGGCGATATATTTATCAAGGGCCTTTAACACAATGGCCAGGATTAATTCCTGAATTCCAGATTTAAGTTAAGCCTTTCTAATATAATCGAATGCTGCACTGTTCATTCAATATCCAATGAATGTGTGGTGATTACCATGAGGGCAATGGAAATTATTTAATAAAGAATGCCTTGCTTTCTTATTTAAATTTCTCACTTTGACGTTTACGAGATTGATAAATAAGACGCATTGTTTTAATTTTCATCACAAGCAATTCAAGGAAATATAAATAGGCCAGTCATTTAAGACATCGTAGGTCGCAAAAAATTGCAGAGTTCTGATTTTTTGGAATGTTGTTAGGATAGGTACCAATAGTGTATAATCAAGTTTGCAGCTTCGAAAGACCTGTGCTAACTGCGTGGTGCTCGAAAAACCTTTTTTTTTTCGAACAGTTTTTAGCTTATAACTTCTAAATGGTGCATCCTACGGAAAAAGCTGTATTGATTACGCAATAAATACTAATTTACATTGTACTCTGTATTTCTGTCGCAGGAGTCAGTTGAGGTCCCGCCATCACTTCACGTTTAACATTTCACGTCCAAGGTCTCCCAAACCACCAAAATATTTTTTATACAATTTTGATAACTTTATACGTTAAAGCCATTTTCCACTGAGTTATGTCTCTCTTATTCTTTACAAAAGTCCTGCAATTCGTCAGGCTCCATTTCTTGAAAAATCCCATTTTCCTTAATTTTTGTTATTTCCTGATAACAAGGGAACTATTGGCCCTACAATGCTTAAATTAAAGCTAAATAGCTGCTCTACAACTTCATTTCCCATGACTTTTCTCGTAGGCTGAGTATTTTAGCCGATATTCGACTCGGAAGACGGTTAAAACAACAATTTCGAACTTTTTGGGAAAAATGGCCAATTTTTGAAGTGCTGTATCTCGGGACCTGTTAGACCTATGGAGCTGCGGTTGCACTCAAATTGTAGTAAATTTTGTCTACTTTAATTGTAAGGGCGAGTTTTTCCGTAGGATGCACCATTTAGAAGTTATAAGCCAAAAACTGAAAAAAGTCCGAAAAAAAAAAATGTTTTTCGAGCACCACGCAGTTAGCACAGGTCTTTCGAAGCTGCAAACTTGGTGTTACACTATTGGTACCTATCCTAACAACATTTCAAAAAATCAGAACTCTGCAATTTTTTACGACCTAACGCGATTTTTGTGTCTACGGTGACTGGCCTAAAATGGACTGTATCGAAAGTAAATACATCGATAGCAAGAAAATGGTAACAGATAGAACCCTACTACAGATTGAAAGATCACTTTATTCTCCATCGCATAGAGCAATAAAATACAGGGTGTTCCGTTTAAAAAAATACGTTTGGGCAGTTGAAATTAGAAATTTTGAACACCCCGCAAATAATAAAATATGAAATTACACATAATCTGAGAGCTTGTGCAGTGCCTCATTAAAAAACGTAGATTTTAGTATAGAAACCAAAAATGTAAAAAAAATATAGGGTATTCCATTTAAAATAAGGAAGTTGATAGCCATTTACGGTATACCAGAAGTGACAGAAAAACGGAAATACTTCAGATGGATAGAACTTTCTCGAAAACCCTCGTGTCATGCATGAAACAACTCCTCTACTTCTACCATTTACAACTCATACAAGCTTTAAATCTTGAAGATTATCCACATCGATTAGCTTTTTGTCAATGGTTCTTGGGTCACAACTTAATAGAACCTCACTTCGGGAGAATAGTATTGTTTTCTGATAAGGCATGTTTCACGCGCGATGGTTATTTTAATGGTAGAAACAGCCACATTTGGCATGATGAAAATCCTCACGCTGTGGTCAATTTTCTATATAAACATGTGAGCTGGTATTGTTGAAGAGAATCTAATAGTTCACTTGGAGCCTGCTCGGTTGAACGCAGATGTTTATCTCCATTTTTCTGCAAAATGTTTTGCCTATATTAGGTATTAGAAAATGTTCCTTTAGACATTAGAAATAATATGTTTTTTCAACATGACGGGGCACCTCCACATTTTGGATTGAACGTGCGCAAGTATCTGGACCAGCAATTTCCCCATTTCCGATGGATTGGAAGAGGAGGTCCCGTGGCCTGGCCCGCGCGTTCATCCGATCTCAACCCCTTGAATTTTTGCTTTTGTGGTCATCTGAAATCTTTAGTCTACAAAACGCCTATTCGTAATGAGGAAGATCTCTTAGCAAGAATAAGAGCCAGTTGTACACATGTAGAAGCTATTCCCGGAATATTCCATAGGGTTCGCGAATGAATGAACCGATGGTGCAATCTTTGTATTGAAGCAAATGATCAACATATTTTGAACACTTATTGTATACCATCATGTATTTACCAAAGAAACAAAGTTCAACACGAAGAAAAAGTGATTTATTAAACAAGAAATGTTTGTTGTCATGTCCCCTACCACCCCTTAAAGTTTGTCGGTATGTTTTTGGAACACCCTGTATAATCTTAAAGATATGTATTTGATTGAATGCACATATGATAAAAAGCTTTAACAGAAAAATTGAGTTAGTATAATAATTATAAGTAGGTATATTCATTTTTACATAGCATAAGCAAACCTATAAAAATAACTAGCTTATTCACTTCGAAGTTGTAGGTCAATCTTCTTAAAATTTATTAAGTTTTAAAAAGAAACTCATATTTTATTGTAATAGACAAATTTCATTTAATGAAAAGTACAAAACCAACACGTTGAATCCGCCATGCTGTTCATAATTACTAGTTGTGCAAATTCACTCTTAAACCTCATCAACAGAGGCGATATATTTATCAAGGGCCTTTAACACAATGGCCAGGATTAATTCCTGAATTCCAGATTTAAGTTAAGCCTTTCTAATATAATCGAATGCTGCACTGTTCATTCAATATCCAATGAATGTGTGGTGATTACCATGAGGGTAATGGAAATTATTCAATAAAGAATGTATTGCTTTCTTATTTAAATTTCTCACTTTGACGTTTACGAGATTGATAAATTGTTTTAATTTTCATCACAAGCAATTCAAGGAAATATAAATAGGCCAGTCATTTAAGACATCGTAGGTCGCAAAAAATTGCAGAGTTCTGATTTTTTGGAATGTTGTTAGGATAGGTACCAATAGTGTAAAATCAAGTTTGCAGCTTCGAAAGACCTGTGCTAACTGCTGTTAAAAACGACCATCTTTTATACACTCTGTATATCTGTATTTATATTCAGGATATTATATATATTTCTGTCTAGTTTAGTTTTTGTGTCACCTAAAAGGGCAAACAAGCAAACCAGATGTATATGGTTAGGCTCTAATATTTGACCTGTAGTTATTTCTCGGAATAGCCTGAGCCCTTAATAAAAGTTGTAAGCAATAACAACTGTTCTGGTTTATTTGAATGCTTTTTAAGGTCTCTAGTACTCTCTAGTTCTCGCCTACTTGTTCAACAGACCAGACGCTCTGTAATTCTATGTATGTTTTGTTTCTACTCTTTCTCTTCAATTAAATTCTGTTTTTACCTTCAAGTGACTGTGCTTAATTTAGACAATCTGTATACTTCCTAAATAATCTCAACAGGTTATGGGCCCAGGTATCTAATATACAGATTGTTTTGTTTTTCGTGAGTTTGCCTAAATTCGTGAATTGTGAGTGCGCCGCGCCGTCGATCACTCCAGCAAGTACAGTATACGTGACCGTAAGACTTTTTTTGAAAAATACGCGTGTGAAGTACGTTTTGTGCGAAACAAACATGGAAACAGTACGAGAGAACTCAGCAGCAGCTGGACACATTGTCAAGTTTAATGGTAAAAATTTCCAATTGTGGAAATTTAGCGTGTCCATTATTTTCAAATCCGAGGATTTGCAAGATATTGTTAATAAGAAAACAACTGAGCCAACGGACCGAACTACCGAGGAATGGAAAACCTGGGATAAGAAAGATTCTAGAGCACAGGTAATTTTTCTGTCCTCAATCTGCCCAGAACAGCTGCAATACTTAGTAAATTGTACAACTGCAGCTCAAATGTGGTCGAAACTAGTCTCTATTCATGAGCAAAAGACTGAAGTTTCGAAAGAACTCATGTGGCAACGCTTTCATGAGTATCGCATGCCTTCCAATTTAAAAATTGCTGCTCATATATCTAATATTGAAGCAATGGTTAAGCAGTTAACTGACGTTGGGGAAAACATAAGTCAAAGTGCAATTTGCTCCAAAGCAATCAGTAGTTTGCCTGAAAAATACAATTCCTTTAGAACTGCCTGGGATTCGGTTTCTCCAGAAATGCAAACCTTTGATAAGTTGGTTGCTAGGCTGCTTAAAGAAGAAACGCGAATGTCTGCTAGCGAAGACGAAAACTCAAGCTTGGCTTTAAAGGTTGAAGCATTGCAGATGAAGCTGGATAATTTAAACAAAAATCAAATGGGACGACAAAGTAAAAATAGAAACATTGCAGATTTGAAGAAGAAGACGAAGTGTAATTTTTGTCATGAGAAAGGACATTGGTCACGCGAATGCAAGAAACGACTTGCAAATCAGAAGCAGAATCAAAGTCGCGGCGGATCTTCAGGAGAATCAGCATATATCTGCGATATTTCAGAACTTTGTCTAGCTAGTTCTACAGAAGACCAGTCCGATTGGATATGTGATTCTGGTGCCACAGTTCACATGACAGCTAGAAAGGACTGGTTTAAGGAACTTAGACCGCTAGAACAGTCGGTATCTGTAAAAGTGGCTGATAATAGAATAATTCAAGCTGCTGGGATAGGCAACATCGACATTCAAACCCTTGTCAATGGTGACTGGAAAAATCGTACTATCAACGACGTATTATATATTCCTGAACTGAAGAGGAGTTTATTTTCAGTGGGAGTAATGACCGACCGTGGTTTCAAGTATAGCTCGAGTCAAGACAGTTGTGAATTTCGCGACAAATACGGAAACTTATCTTGCGTTGGGGTACGTAGCAACAATTTATGGAAAATGCTTTTCCGCATAAGTTCGTCGATTGATTGTAATTTAGTTACAAAGAACTCACTTCAGCTGTGGCATGAACGCCTTGGACATGTAAACATAGATGTTGTAAAATCTGTTAGTAAGACTAATAATATAGAATATATAAATAGTGATAAGTTTTTATGTGAAGCATGCCAGTTTGGGAAGCAAGCTAGGAAACCTTTTCATTCAGTAGCAGAACCGAGGGCTGTAAACCCAGGTGAAATGATTCATTCGGACGTATGCGGACCCATGAGCGTAGAGTCACCGAGGGGCTCTAGATATTTTGTTCTATTTAAGGATGATTGTACAGGTTACAGAGTTGTTTATTTTTTAAGGCACAAGTCTGAAGTACTGGAAAAATTTAAAATTTTTGAAGCTCTTGTGACAAAGCAAACTGGAAACCATATAAAAACTTTGAGAAGCGACAACGGTACTGAATATGTAAATCATGAATTTAATGAATTTTTAGAACAAAAAGGCATAATTCATGAAAAATCTGCTCCATATACACCACAGCAAAACGGCAGCTCCGAGCGCGAAATGAGAACATTGGTTGAATCAGCTCGATCAATGTTACTTGGCAAAAATGTTGCGACAGAATTGTGGACAGAGGCCATTAATACAGCAGCATATATTTTAAACCGAGTTTTACCTATAGAAAATGGTGTTAGTGCGTTTGAAAAATGGTTTGGAAGAAAACCATTACTAACACACACAAAAATTTTTGGCTCAACTGCATATATGTCTGTTCCAGCTCAAAGAAGAAAGAAATGGGATGCAAAAAGTAAAAAATTAGTGTTCGTTGGCTACGAGGGTCATTCCGAAAATTATCGATTATGGGATAAATGCACCCGGAAAGTATATATTAGCAGAAGTGTGATTTTTGATGAAATTAGGATGACTGAAAACGATCCGAATGAATCCATTGCGGTTATACCATTGTTTTCTAAAAATATACCTGAAAATGAAAACCTCGAACCCCAAGCTTTAGAAGAGGTTGAAAATAGGGACGTTGAACTGCCGCGGTTACGTAATAGTGAAAACTTAAGAAGACCGGACTACTACGGACCTGCTGTTTATTGCTCTGTAGTTGAACCGGAAACTTATGAAGAGGCAATAAACCAACAAGATGCCGACAGGTGGAAAGAGGCTATGCAGGAAGAAATAGAGGCTCATCGGAAAAATTGTACCTGGAAACTTGTGCCAAAACCGAAAAATGCACAAGTGATCGACACTAAGTGGGTAGTTCGTGTGAAAACGGACGGAAACGCGACGCGTTATAAGGCTCGGTTGGTGGCTAGAGGTTTTACACAAAAACAAGGCATCGACTATTACGATACATTTTCCCCGGTAGTGAGATATGACTCTATCCGTCTATTACTTGCTCTAGCTGCAGAAAAAGACTTTGAAATTGCACAGTTCGACGTGAAAACGGCGTTTCTTTACGGCGAACTTGATGAAACAGTGTATATAAAACAACCGCGTGGTTTTGAAGACTCTAGAGAGCCCTACAGTGTCGGAAAAATTAAATAAAAGCCTATATGGTTTAAAGCAAGCTCCGCGCTGTTGGAATAAAAAGTTTGTTACTTTTCTGACTAGTTTTAATCTAAACAAATTAAAAAGTGATCCATGTGTATTTGTTGGCAATGTAAATAGTGTTGCAATCTATTTGGCCCTATATGTCGACGACGGTCTCATCTTCTCGACATCAGGGGACTTAGTTTCGGACATGCTGTTAAATTTAAAACAAAGTTTTGATATCACGGTGACTGACGCAAAATTATTTGTGGGACTTGAAATTGAACGTGATCGCGAGAATCATTCTGTTATGATTCATCAAAGACAATATGTGAAAAAGATTTTGCGGAAATTTCACATGGATCAAGCCAAACCCGTGAGTGTTCCCGCTGAACCTGGACTCCACCTGCAGGCCCCAGTTAATCAAGCGACTGCGACATCCCAATCCACAAGAAATGAACCCTATCGTGAAGCAGTAGGTTCATTAATTTTTCTGGCTACGGTAAGCCGACCCGATATATCGTACGCTGTGAGTCAGGTGAGTCGTTTTTTAAATAGTTGGGCAAATGAACATTGGCAAGCTGTTAAGCGAATTCTTAGATATTTAAAAAAGACTGAGAACTACTCAATTGTGTATAGTAAATCCACCAATGCCTGTGTTCATGGTTATACAGATGCTGATTACGCAGGGTGTATTGACACCAGGAAGTCGACTAGTGGCTATATATTTATGTTTGCAAATGGTCCAATCACATGGTCAAGTCAAAGACAAAGTGTGGTTGCATTATCAACTACCGAAGCCGAGTATATGGCTTTGGCACTTGGGACTAAGGAAGCTCTTTGGCTTCATTCTTGGCTATCTGAAGTTGGAATGGACCAGGAGTCAATCACTATCAGCGTGGATAATCAATCTGCGATTAAGCTCGCTCACAATCCGGAATTTCACAAGAGGACGAAGCACATAGACATTCGTTTTCATTTCTTGCGTGAAGTTTGTGAAAGTGGTAAAGTTCAAGTGTTGTATGTAGAAACTAAAAGACAAATGGCTGATTTTTTGACCAAGCCTTTGAGTAAAAAATTTGCTTGAAATTTGTGTTTCAAAATGTTTTGGAATATCCTGAATAAGTGGGAGTGTTAAAAACGACCATCTTTTATACACTCTGTATATCTGTATTTATATTCAGGATATTATATATATTTCTGTCTAGTTTAGTTTTTGTGTCACCTAAAAGGGCAAACAAGCAAACCAGATGTATATGGTTAGGCTCTAATATTTGACCTGTAGTTATTTCTCGGAATAGCCTGAGCCCTTAATAAAAGTTGTAAGCAATAACAACTGTTCTGGTTTATTTGAATGCTTTTTAAGGTCTCTAGTACTCTCTAGTTCTCGCCTACTTGTTCAACAGACCAGACGCTCTGTAATTCTATGTATGTTTTGTTTCTACTCTTTCTCTTCAATTAAATTCTGTTTTTACCTTCAAGTGACTGTGCTTAATTTAGACAATCTGTATACTTCCTAAATAATCTCAACAAAAAACCTAAAAACTGCGAAAAACCTTTTTTTTTTCGAACAGTTTTTGGCTTATAACTTCTAAATGGTGCATCCTACGGAAAAAGCTGTATTGATTACGCAATAAATACTAATTTACATTGTACTCTGGTATTTCTGTCGCAGGAGTCAGTTGAGGTCCCGCCATCACTTCACGTTTAACATTTCACGTCCAAGGTCTCCCAAAGCACCAAAATATTTTTTATACAATTTTGATATAATTTTGATAACTTTATACGTTAAAGCCATTTTCCACTGAGTTATGTCTCTCTTATTCTTTACAAAAGTCCTGCAATTCGTCAGGCTCCATTTCTTGAAAAATCCCATTTTCCTTAATTTTTGTTATTTCCTGATAACAAGGGAACTATTGGCCCTACAATGCTTAAATTAAAGCTAAATATCTGCTCTACAACTTCATTTCCCATGACTTTTCTCGTAGGCTGAGTATTTTAGCCTATATTCGGCTAGGAAGACGGTTAAAACAACAATTTCGAACTTTTTGGGAAAAATGGCCAATATTTGAAGTGCTGTATCTCGGGACCTGTTAGACCTATGGAGCTGCGGTTGCACTCAAATTGAAAGTAAATTTTGTCTACTTTAAAATTGTACAGAGCGACCATTTAGAAGTTATAAGCCAAAAACTGAAAAAAGTCCGAAAAAAAAAAAATGTTTTTCGACCACCACGCAGTTAGCACAGGTCTTTCGAAGCTGCAAACTTGGTGTTACACTATTGGTACCTATCCTAACAACATTTCAAAAAATCAGAACTCTGCAATTTTTTACGACCTAACGCGATTTTTGTGTCTACGGTGACTGGCCTAAAATGGACTGTATCGAAAGTAAATACATCGATAGCAAGAAAATGGTAACAGATAGAACCCTACTACAGATTGAAAGATCACTTTATTCTCCATCGCATAGAGCAATAAAATACAGGGTGTTCCGTTTAAAAAAATACGTTTGGGCAGTTTAAATTAGAAATTTTGAACACCCCGCAAATAATAAAATATGAAATTACACATAATCTGAGAGCTTGTGCCGTGCCTCATTAAAAAACGTAGATTTTAGTATAGAAACCAAAAATGTAAAAAAAATATAGGGTATTCCATTTAAAATAAGGAAGTTGATAGCCATTTACGGTATACCGGAAGTGACAGAAAAACGGAAATACTTCAGATGGATAGAACTTTCTCGAAAACCCTCGTTTTCAAATTTTCAAAAAAAAATATCCCAGTGCGATGTCCTTAAACTTTTACTGAACGGGTTAGCTGAATCATCCTGTATAAATTTATATAATTTAATTTTTTCTAAACGTGCAGTGACTCTCTCGATGTCTATTGACTACCATCAGTGCACTCTCCCTTTGTTGCAAATGTCGGAACAGCTGTCGGATAACGCGAAATTTGGGGCATATCATAAACTGATTACACCGTTGAATAGAATACAATTTCACCCACTAAGTGACTATGACACTGATCCACCAACGGCCTGCGTTAAAAATTAATCGTATTTATATTAGCTCCATTTGAATTCTCGCATTAACTCGCTTATAATGAAATTTTATTTCAAATAATGCAAATTTACTACCAATAGAACGCAGAATCAAAATCCTCCTATAGCTTTAAATTAAGGAATAAAAAATTTAATAAATATTTATCTGTATATTTTTACTCTGACTCTATATTTAGTAAACATGTATAACATAATTTATCTATAATTAAAGTCATAATAAATGCTGAACTCTAAGGGATATATTTCAGCTCATTATGTATTTCTAACGAATTAAGTTAATAACAGGTTGAGAAAGAAATTCGATTGCTTAAGAGTCCATTCACTAGGTCGAAATAAGCCCTAAATCGGCGTTCGTCCCGTGTCTAATTATAAAAAAATATAAAAGATAGCGACTTTTAGTAATATTGAAATCTAAGACTTTAATCTAAGTCCCTATAGTAGTAATTTTTGGTATTCCTTTTTATTTTTAAAATTCCAGGCAAACAATCTTGTACTAAAATAGCGTATTTTCAAAAATTATTTTCTCTAAAATACATGTATAAACAAAAATTTGCTACTATAGGGATCTAGTTTATCTTTTGATCTTTCCGGTGATATATAATTTATAATACTAAAAAGAAATTTTGTTGCAATTATAAGACAAATCCGGTACCCTTGCAATGAGGGCTAACTTTATTTCCATGTGCCTTTTTACATCGGCTTTACGTGCATCTCCGAAATCTTAATAATTCGATAGTTGGAATATATAAGTCTCCACCCATCGGCCACTCATCCTCTCAATCCGACCCAACATTCATGCATGTCAAATCTACAGAGAAGGGACCCTTAAACAATGAAATTTCTTATGTCCAACAGTGGTTCACGCAAATGTTCGATATGTAAATTTTGCTGCTGTACAATCGCCAACCGTTCCTCCAAATTGTACACAGCATTATTCAGCATTTCTGGTTGAATTGCAGCAATTTGCTCCCTAGTTTTTTAATTCTTCCAGCGTTGTTGGCCGTGCCCTAAACACCATTTTTTTCACTCACCCAATTCTTGTTTGTAGATCCATGTTATTTAAGATTAAATCGTTTCAATTTACGTTTACGTGAATTTTATTTTGAGAAGAATTCTCTAAATCGCAATGATTACGTATGACACTTGTATCAGCAGTTGACACGACAACTCTTTTGTTTTCCGTAGATACAGTAAAATACAATCATTGAAGCAACTAGATTCCATTTAATTTTACCTACTTCTAGCTTGATTTCTTAAAATTATATAATACTTTAAAGTATACCCATACTGTATGATGACCTCATATATTTAATGTAAAAGTAATTTCATTATTTAATTTGTATTTTAACTTATATTTTAACAAATTACGTGTGAAAGGGTCTCCTATTAGGGGAAATAAATCAACCCCTATTACAGTGTATTAACAAAGAACGCTTCATCCAAATATGTAAAAAATATAGTATTCTATTTAAAATAACGAAGTTGACGTAAGAGTCTCAATTACGCCGTTATTTTATTGAGAGGAGCATAGGTACAGAAAACCCCTGATATGCCAAATGTGATTAGTGATTGTTCTCCTGATGATGGGTTTTGTTTGAAAGCTGACTTGACGAACTTGTATATGTATAATTGTGTGTAATTTGTATGTAACTATTTATAAAACATTTTCTTTCACGAAATTATCAAAGTGTCTGATCCTTATTGTAGTTGATTGGTAAAATTGGACTTTTATGGACAAATATATATGTACTTACTTAAAAAAATAAAAATGATTAACACCAACCTGATTAACACTGGATATAAGGAAGTAACACATTACACAGTAAAAAAATCCGACTGATTTTAACACTGAATCCACATTCATCAGTGTGTATATAGTCCACACTTGGCCGTGTTAGACATATCGGTGTATTATTACATTACATAAAAATAATTTAACACAGTAAATTTTACAAGGTAATGTGTAATAGTTAATTATTCACCGTGTAATTATTCCGTTTTTATGGCGGATTGATTCATTTTTAACACAGGGTTTTGTGAATTTTACAATTTATACTTCTACAAACTTGGCAGGTATATCGTTCGTGTAATATGAGTTCTAAAGGTTTATTTATTATACTACCCAGTTCGTGTTAAAAATAGCACTGCCGCAAATTACGATTACCATTTAGTAATTTTACCATTTGTCTTTTTTTACTGTGTAGGAAAATATTATATCGCATATTTAATTTCTCTTAATAAGAGAACTACCTAATCCTCAGCTCCGAAGTGCATTATGAAAAAGTATATATCTTTAATAAAAATAAAGTAAGGGTTAACCATATAAAGACCTTTTCCCCTGTGTTCCTTTCACATGGTAATTTGCATGAAACCTGGATTTCATTATACACAAAATGTCAGCTCTAACTCTCGCTCTAGAGCATAACCCCTTTTTATGTTAGCTGGATATAACTGGTGTCTAAAAAATGCCAACAAAAACATGAAACGGCCCTCAAGTGTAAATTGTACTGAAATTAACGGGGTCTGCTTTGAGGAAAACCATTTAAGTTTGATTCAGTGTGATGTTGAATAGTCTAGAATTATTTATTGACGGCAATTTCCTTAGTGTAAAAGTTTGGTAAAGCCAGAATGTTACAAGAATTAACACCGACTGATCCTTTCGGCCCAGGGTGTATTCCTACACTACTTCAGCAAATTTATATTTTTTTGTTAACTGAGGCAAAAGACCTACGAAAAAACGGTTCAGTAAAAAATACCTACATAATATAAAATTAATTAATATCTATAGATATCACCAAGATAGTAGCTCTAAGAAAATTCTTATATACATAGTGATTTATCTCGAATAGCTGGTACCTAGAGGATATTGAAATTATGAATTATAGTTATAATGAACTAGTATTTATGGTACGATGTTACGACGAACTGATTCGATCTGTATGGACAACCAGTAAAGGTATAATTTTGAGCGCGGGGGGCTATTTGATGGCAGTGCCTTTTTGAACATATTTTGACTTCCGATCACTTCTTGTTAGGTATACCGGAAGTCGATACCAACTTCCTTACTTTAAATAAGGAACTACAATTTTTACTGCATTTTCGAATTACTCGAAAAATTAATTTTATTCAAGATTTACTATACCTAAATTGTACAGTTTTTGAGATTTTTAGATTTGGATTGTTTTACGATACATTGATATACTTAAAATTTTGAAAATCAAGTGACTATGGAAAACAAAAAAGTTGTGTCAACTGCCCATACAAGTATCAAACGTAATCGTTGCGATTTAGAGAATTGTTCTCAAAATAAACTCGGGTAAACTTAAATAACTTGGGAAGGAATTCTTGGAATTGTAACTTTGGTTTTTTCTTGGGCCTAAAATTGCTCAACTTTTTTCCAATTTAACCAATTCTGTATCTCCAATGGTTTCCAAGATAGCCATGCAGTTCATCTTAAGATGTACAGGGTGTCCAAAATAAGATCCTCTATCCCCTTATCTCAGAAAGTATAAAAGGTAGAGAAAAAAGTTAAATACGAAAGTTTTTTGTTTTTACCTGAATTTTTCATTTTTATAACTTTCTTGAATACAGGTTGTTCAGTTTTTCTGATCCAGGCATCAACTTTCTTTTTTTAAATGGGACACCCTATATTCAATTACGTTTTTGAAATTTCCTTAAAATTCTAGGTCGACATTGTTAAGAGTACCCTATACCTATCATTTACCATTACGAAGATATTAGCATTTAAAGAAAAAAATCTTTAAAAAACACCTGTTCAAAAAATCTCGGCAAAACAAATAAGACATCCAAAAAAAAGCTAAATAGGGTTTATTTCGTAGACAATTAGACTCAGAAACTACTTCTATGAATCGATATTACCTGACTAATATACAGGGTGTTTTTTACAGATTTTTTTCTTTAAATGCTAATATCTTCGTAACGGTAAATTATAGGTATAGGGTACTCTTAACAATGTCGACCTAGAATTTTAAGGAGAGTTCAAAAACGTAATTGAATATAGGGTGTCCCATTTAAAAAAAGAAAGTTGATGCCTGGATCAGAAAAACTGAACAACCTGTATCAAAGAAAGTTATAAAAATGAAAAATTCAGGTAAAAACAAAAAACTTTCGTATTTAACATTTTTCTCTATCTTTTATGCTTTCTGAGATAAGGGGGTAGAGGATCTTATTTTGGACACCCTGTACATAGTGTATACAGTTGTGATGACTGACATAAAACGATAGTTTAATCAACCAACAAAGTAATTTAGATTTGAGTCTAGGATGAAATGGTGAAGATTTCTGTAATAGTGATTTATGGTGAATGAGGATAAAGTCGTTAAAGGGGCACATGAAAAATTTTCTATCAAACATTCAGATAGGCTAAAAATCTTCCTGTGATGCAATTGGTACTTGAACTTGTAACTGAATAATATCAGATTTGTTTCAATATTACAGAAGATTTTAGAGATAAATAAGCAAACGGCATAAGAGAAAGTGACGGATAATCAAAAATATTTTTGAAAAAGTCCATATACCTCTACTGGGTCTCCAATTCACCCCGTCATGATATAACTTGAATATAATGTCTGTAACTTATTTGTGGTGCATTTTGACGATTTAGAGTTTGTTTCTTTTGGGATTACACCACCTGCAAAATAACAAAAAACAGAAAACCAGAAGCATACAAATTAAATATTCAAAGTGTAGCAACAAGGCAAACTTCTAAAGTTTGCTCCAAAAAACCACTGTATAACGTGTGATAAAATAATATTTGATATATCAACTAAATTTTATCAGTGGTTTTTCAGTTTTATACAAAATTCTAAATTCTATAATATTATATGTCATATTTTAAAATATGTCTAAATAAAATAGTTATAATAAAATTTAAAAGAAATTAAACACTTAACTAGCTTTCTTCTATACGTTTCGAATTGATCCTCAACTCTTCTTCTGTAGACTGTTTGTACAATAAGAACTCTTTATATAAAAAGAAGTACTTTTTGTCAGATTGACATTTTTAATTTAAATTGTCATCACATGCACCGATCACTATGATATTAATTTTCCATTAGTAACATCTTTTTGGAGTAGAGGATGGCATGTTTGATATATGGATCTGATGAGATACAATTATTATCACCATTAAGTTTTTTGGGGCAAACTTTAGAAGTTTGCCTTGTTACTACACTTTGAATATTTAATTTGTATGCTTCTGGTTTTCTGTTTTTTGTTATTTTACAGGTGGTGTAATCCCAAAAGAAACAAACTATGATATAACCTGTATGTTTGTCAATTGATAAAGTTATATAAAAGAAAACTTAAAAATTTTTGAATTTATTATTTCTTGTCCTTTTTTTCCAGACCTCTCCTGGCTTAGGATGCCGCACCCCGTTCTTGGAGTCGCGGTGTCGGCAGCGATTGCGATCTGTCTCATCGCGATAAGTCTGGCGACCGGCGCGTCTGCCACTGGCGAGGCCTCTCCGACTGCCCGCACGTGTAAGGTGTCGGAGTTCACGTGCACCAACTCCAGGTGCATCCCCCTCAATTATTACTGCGACAACAAGAACGACTGCGGAGATTCATCCGACGAGCCGAGATACTGCACACGTGAGTACCCCATGTTTGTACTTTTGTAATCACCTACATTACAAAAGTAGCTTCTGGTGCATATACAGTCTGTCCATAAAGTAACCCCCTTGCTAACTTTTGAACGAATCGAGTTAGAGAGTTTTAACAAAATACAGGGTGAATCATGTAAAATGAAGTTGATTCTGACGATAAATTCAATTCTTCAAATTCAAAGATGGCGCCACGGCCGCTGTCAGCTCAATTTTTTTAAATGGCAAAGTGTGCCGTGTTGCAGCTCATTTAAAAGGTAATTCAATTCTCCACATTCTCGTTTTTGAAAAGTGACAATCGAGTTATCCGTTCTCTAGTTACAAGCGTTTGTATTAACGATATTTAAAAATTTTGCTTGTATCAAGTCTCCTTGCCTTTGCTTGCCACTGTCACTGAAACGTCAATAAGGTTCGAGAAAGTAGTTTAGCGTTCAATTTAAGAGTGTTTGAAAGTTTATACAGGTTTTTTCTTATTTTTTTAAGCTATTCGATTTGATAGATTTGATAGATTTAAGAGAAAATTTAAGAGGATTGGTACTTAAGAATGCTGCGGGAGGAATTTTTTCCAAAGATAGAAAGAATAGCAGGCAATAACATTCAAAGTATTGTAGGTATTTCAAGAAGATGGGGCCCCGCCTCATTTCTATGGACCTGTTACCGATTTTTTATATAACCATTTCCCGGGCAGATGGATTAGCAGAAGGGGCCTGATAGAATGGCCGGTTCTTTCCCCAGACTTAACTCCTCTTAATTTTTTCTTATGGGGATATTTGAAGTCAAAAGTCTGCAGAACTCCTCCAGTAAATATGGACGAACTACAGCAACGTCTAACACATATGTGTAGAAATGTCCCTGCAGAAATTTTGGGAAATATCAGGCAAGAATTTCAAAGTACACTTTTTATGTGCCAAGAAGTCAATGGACAACATTTTGAACAACTTATCTAATTCTTTTATTTTTTATTTTAATAAATATTTGTTCAAAATTTGTTGTATTAAAATATTAATTAACATTTTATTCATGGATCAGATTAGAAACAGAAACGCTTGTAACTAGAGAACGGCTAACTCGATTGTCATTTTTCACAAACAAGAAAGTAGAGAATTGAATTATCTTTTAAATGAGGTGCAACACGACACACTTTGCCATTTAAAAAAATTGAGTTGACAGCGCCCGTGGCGCCATCTTTAAATTTGAAGAATCAAATTTATCGTCAGAATCAACTTCATTTTACGAGATTCACCCTGTATTTTGTTAAAAGTCTCCAACTCGATTCGTTCAAAAGTTAGCAGGGGGGTACTTTATGGACAGACTGTATATTTACCAGCTGATTTATGTGAATTCTTACTGGTTTTCATCCAATTATGCAGCAGCTCTCTCATGCTCATGAACCGCACACGTAAACCTGCTGCATTCAGCTAAAAGACCTGCTCCTTTTTAGCCCTACTTCTGATATAAAGTTGCAGTTCGTACAGGCTGGTTTTCTGCTGACACCATTTTCGTTCTCGCCGCAAGCGCTACGTGAAAACGGCGTGCGTACATGGTCCTCCATCTATCAAAAGCAATTTAAGTTTGTAACAATAATATAACAATATACCTATTTCTTTAATTTATTATCTTATCACTTATCGTGTACAGTGTAGACGAGATTCTGAGCGTAGTTCGGGCCGACATTGAGCAGCTCAATGTGAACGGCTAAAGTCGTTTTTTTCGGTGAGCACAGAGGGATACTCTATCAGTTTGAATGACAAAAATGCGTGATCGCAAGTGAGAACGTATATGTAAAGTAAAACTAGGGCGGACTGGCCGGATGTTGTGAGCTATTCTGCTCAGTAAATTTTCAAAATTAGTACGTGGCATTCTTGTGAAATTTTTATACTACCCACTAACGCTCTGACACTTCATGTCCGACAATGGGGTGTTTTCCTATTTTTCTTTACATCGGCAATGGAAAGTAGTTGGAAAAAGAAGAGATACGTATTTCTGGAATTTTAATATTGGGTTCATTTAAGTCCATAAATTATTTTTTTATTGTGCGCGATATCTATGTGACGTCACTAAGCGAAAATTCAAAATTTGCGCCGCCATTTTTTAGTGATTTCTACGATATTTTCATTTGTGTGGTTGGTGTCACTCCGTGACAACTTTACTTTTGTTTATGTTTGAATTGTTTGGTTAGGGTAAACATCATGGTAAACATGAGACATTGTTTTTAGTTTATATTTTTACCTGCGAATTGTTGTTTCTGCCTTTGACTGATTACAAGTGTATTGATTAGTAATAGAAAAACATCGTAATTTGTAAAGGTAATTTTTGAATATATTTAATCGACTTTGCAGTAATACTGTTAAGTTAAATACTAACCTTACATTTTTCATACCTTCTATTTCTGAAAGGATCTATATGATCTTTATCATGAAAGGATCTATAACCGGTAAATTGTCGGACTTAGCCTCTACAAAACCTTGCTCCATGTTTAATAAAAGTTTACTTCACAAGAAAAAAACAATACAACACGTCAAGTTGTCAAGCCAAACACAAACAGGAAATTTCAAATGTCAATTAGTCGACTGTCGTTTGTTGTCGTTACAAACTGAAAATAACCACATATTATCAGTGTGGCCTCTTTATAGATACATATTCCCTAGTTTTCGCTTAGTGACGTCACGAATATAGAATAAAATTTCAAAATTGAATTAAAAATTTTCTACCGATTCAATCTTATTCATTTTTATCCTAATAAATATAAAAAAATATATATTTTACAAAAATACAGGTTTCCACTTTCATTTCGATTGAAGGAAAATACCCTATTCAGATGCATTCCGTTTTGTGATATAGCTCAATACGCCAACACCGATGGGATTTGCGTCACTTGCAACCATCACAGCAAACAGAGTTTCTTATTCAGACATCTGGTTAACAAATCGGTAACACACAAACGCGATCAATGCCGGCACAACGCAAGGATTGTTAACTGTTTACAGGATTGCTCGATCCCTATACTAAAATGTAATCCATAATTGTGACGTCATCAAAGATCCAAAGATCTCGAATTGTAGAAATAGGTACACTTTATACTGTTATTACAAACTTTAATAAATAATAATATTAATAATCATTCAAATACGAAAATTCTCTTGCAAATGTGAAATATAACAAACACAAAATAGGTATATTTTGACAATTCGATTACATATATCTTCGATGACGTCACAAAGGCGGATGACAAAATTGAGCGATCGAGCAATCCTGTAAACAGTTAACAATCCTTGGGCACAACGTATACTAATGGGAGGTTCGGGATTCATTTTTTTCAGGAGCGGTTTATAAGCGGCTCATGAGCCTCTCAGCTCGCAAGTCTATACGCGACCTTATATATCCAAGGATTTATATCAATTTGAATAAAACTGTAAAACATGTAGGTTGTTATTGGTAGGAGATGCCGAAAACAACTACTCCACGGGCAATATGCCCCGACTGGCGTTGCATTACATCAACATCTCCATGGAGTAGTTGTTTTCGGCATCTCCTACCAATAATTAAGTAGGATTGTCTTCCTCAAAGACAATAGAGGTCGCTGTAATGGCATCTGCATAAAAGCAGATCGTTATCTGTCTGTCAATTAGACAATAATTGTCAGACAGGTAGTAGCAAAGACCCATAGAGGGCACAGTGTATTTCACTGTATCTCGCCACTACAAACATGTAGGTTGTGTTTTCAATATTTAATTTCGTTGTGGGCAATAACATAAAACGTATACATATATTCCAATATAAAATCGAATAACATTTACGATATTATTTACAACGATAGGAAAACGTAAATGTATACATTTCCATAAGGAAATATGATACGCTTCGAAAAGTTTGATGTATCATTTAAAATTCAGCTAAGAGCTGGAGAGAAAAACTTGCAGATCAATATATTTACATAAAGTATACCTGGGAAAACCATATATACCATATTTATGGAGGAAAAGTTTTAAATTAATGCATATATTCATAGGGATGATATAGTTTTGAGTAATTAATAAGCAGTTATTTAAATTGTTTTGTACAATGTTTTATAGACGTATAAATATATCAGGTTTAAATCGGTAAATGTTTATTTCCTGCCAATGTTTTATAGTTTTCATTAAAAGCATTTAATTCAGTAACATCGTGAATATTATATAAATATCGTTCTGTTACAGCAATTTTACCATATCTCTGTGAAACACACAGGTGTTCTGAAGTCGTATAATCTTAATAAATATGTCGAATTAATTGGATACCTATGTATTAAATAGATGGCCATATAGTTAGATGAAAACCCTTTTCCGGTATATTCCCGTTTTGTCGATTGACAGTTTCGTCTACTGGACATTTTTACCTGTTTGCACTGAGGCCTAAATCTCTTCCTTCCTAAAACCCCTTCCGTTTGGTCAACTGTCCTAATTATAGTTCCGAACTACAATGTACAGGTGCCCCCGGTTAGATTTTCGTAGACGTTCAGTTGATTAACTGTTTCAAAAACATTAACAAAACTTAGTTTCTTAGTACTTTTCAGTCAGTTTTTTAAACATGGAGTTTTAAATTGTAGAGTTGAAAAGAGGAAAACCAGTGATTTTGTATGTCGGGTATAGGGTAACGATAAACAAGTACCCTGGAAATATTACAACCCCACTCGCATCAGATATCAACCATATAAATCGGTGACGATACATGTGAACTCGGCATTGCCAAAAACGAAGTTGATATTGCTAAAACCAAAAAGACGAGCAGAAAAGAGCATACACCACATACAAAGCTTGTAAATTTCAAACAAGTAGTAAATTCACAACATTTTCCTTTGATAGTCCTGTCTGCATAAATAAGACTTTTACTCTTACGTAGCAACTATGCAAAGAATAAAATTTAAGGAATAATTATTATTTATCTATAATTATTAAGGAATAATTATTAGACTAGAAATGGGAGAAAATCGCTGTCGCGATTTTCGTTCCCTTTTCTAGCCCTACCGGGGGTCCAGGCCTGCGGCCTGGGGTCACCCTTCGGGTGACAAAAGCATCTGGAATAATATTATTTTAAAGAAAATTCATATTAAAGAAATTTTGTATCTGGAATGATGATGTAATTATACTAAACGATTTTTTTTAATATTTTGATGAATTGTAAGGGTTTAAGGGTACTCTATTGTTGATGGTAAAACATCATAATTTTTTAAGTACTGAAAGTAGAATTTATTTTTAAGTAAACATTATTATCAATTTTATCAATGGGACCAAAAATATTGTAGATATTTACTTTTGTAAGCTAAAATGATCAATTTAACAGACTGCCTTAATGAACGAATTAATTCCAAACTTTACGTGTAGAAAGAATAAAAGCTACAGATAATGAAACAGAATAACTAAATACTAATACTAATAAATAATTGGAATTAAAAAGTAAAAAAAAGTTTGCCTCGACCGTGACTCGATCTCGCGAAATCAGCATTATCAAGTTTTGAATCGTATACGACTTTCCCGTTGCGCTACCAAGCCTGTTGTCAAATGTTTACCTTGAGACGTTTAAGTATGTAAGCTGTACGTGTCAACCTGAAAAAACTATTTTTACCGATTTTCTAATTGGAAAAGCATTTCGCTTTAATATTTTGGTAATCAGAAGTGTTTCGCAGTCAGTACTATTGATTCCATTAGCAATATTTCTCGTAGGAAAATAACCTATCTGAAGTTTAATTAATTTGACAGTTTTCGTGGGAGGTGCTTGTCTCGTTAGTGTAATCTCAGATCGGCATATAAAATGAGAAAGAAGTTGAGACGGATGCGACTCGAAATTTTCGAAGGCGAAATAAACGTAGAAGGAGTCGACGTACGGTCTCGAAAAAAAATCTCAAAGGATTAGAGAAAGGACTGAACTTTCGCGTGAAGCCCTTATCGAAGCCGTAAAAATTAGAAGAGAGGCGAGGGAGACCCGCGAAAAGTCGGTATTTCGGCGGGCGTGACGGGACCATTAGGCGCGAGGACAAACGCCGGTGCTTAGTCGCATCTCTCTCGCCGAACGGCGTTCGACGAAAATTTTGCAGAGGTTTTTTGAAAAGGCGTTTAAATTGGGAAAACGCGTAGGAAACGGGACGAAAATACCCCTACGCATTGGAGAAAGGCCGGGGGCGACCTCCGGTGGTCCGCGGAGATCGTTCCGAGATCGCCCCTCGGAGGAGATAGCTTTGAAACTTTGTGGATTTGGGGACGGAATTTAGAGCGAGACAGAATCGACGCGTTTTAATATATATGGATTTCCATTTCAGATAAAAAGGTTTAGTGAATCGACGAAAGGGGAATTATTAATAACACCAATGTGTAGGCCAAAAGGCCAGTAGATAAAACGGGAAATTTTCTTACATTCGGCAAAACGGGAATTGACGAAACGGTAATGAATCCTTCTTCCAGCGTGAGTTCGTTTCTTGAAATGATTAAATAATATTAGGATTTATTTGAAGCTGTTTTTTATAGCACATGCAAACTTCTGAAGGAATCATAAAAATCTTATTCATGATGGCAATAGAATAAGATATTTGAAGGACTTTTTGTTAGTTTGAAGCTGCTTCGGAAATTTCAAAAACCAGAAAATGAATTAAGCAAATAACTACGAATAGTATGGACATCATTAAGACTATCCTCCATCTGCAAACGCCTTATTTAAATAAAAACTATAACAAATCAAGCCAAAACAGCTATTTTACAGTTTCTACAACCTGTTATTGTATTGGATTTACCCCTACTCAAGTCTTCGCATTCGTAGGTACGCTCACTTATATTGCACTGATGAGATCAAAAAAAGATCGAAACCGGTCTGCAATTAGTGGCATCCTAGGATGTGTGGTCTGAGTATTTCCTCGTAGTTTTCGTTGCAATCCGAATCCTTGTATTTTTGATTCTAACTGTGTTTAGACCAAAACGGCAAATCTTGCTTTGTAATTCAGCGCTCGGCGTGGCATATAGCCAGGAGAATAGCTGTTTTGGCTTGATTTGTTTTAGTCCTTATTTAAAGGCGTTTGCAGATGGACGATAGTCTTAATGATGTCCATACTATTCGTAGTTATTTGCTACTTATATGCATGCCATCTGACAAGTATGTAGTAGAACTAGTTTCTACAACCTGTTATTGTAATGAATTTAGTATTTAATGCAGTGAGTACCAGGAGAGAGTCAGGAAGGTATCTCACCCCTTTCTTACATATTTTAAAGGTTAATAATGTCTGAAGGTTAATATCTCTAGTATAAGGAAGGCATAATTAATATTATTAACAAAAGAGAGATGAAAGGTATCATACACATCGGTGCATTCGTGAGAAAACTAAATCGAAATTGTATTGTCAAACCAAAAGTGGTTCCTTTTGAGTATTTTTCGTAAAAATAATTTAAATATGCATATTATCCTATTACTTGTGAAAAGCTTTTTCTTTTACGGTAAATATATCACATATAAAAAACTTGCACTTCAGAAGAAATTCAATAAAAATAAATTTACTTATATGAAGCTAACCATTAAAAATACCTCTTCTGCGTAATTAGTGAAAATTAATTAATAAACGTACGTATTTTTCAGCAGAAAAAAGCTTAAATAGCTTTTCATGTAATTAAGTCATGTTTCTGAGGATTTTCAAATTTATTTACTCTTTCAGCAGGACGATCAGTAGGAGAGCAATTGAGGGCTTGCACGATCACTCGACTTGTTCCTGCTCGATTTTTACATATATGAGAATGTATTAAATCTAGAGTATCGACAAATACCTACATTACATGACTAGGTACCAGTATATTGTAATATTTTTTATACGGTTAAGAAAATACTGCTTATTTGGGTAAACACACTTAATTGAAGTTGTTTATATTTGGTAGGTATCCCAAAACAAAAGGCATTACAAAGAAACTTTAGCAATTGTGAAATACCTTATTCGCTTTACATTTATTTAAGAAACCCGATACGCCCTTACAATTTAATAAAGTTCCAACGTATCCTCTTGGGTACAAATCTAGATTTGAGTTTATTATTTTCCTCCTGCTTACTGCAGCAAAAACATCTATAAATTTGCCCAGTTAGTCGCCTAAACCACAATATAAAGTAGTACCTATACTACTATTTCTTCAACTCATATAAAATTTACTTTACAACATTATAGTTGCTTTTTTATTGCGCCGTAATAGTTTTATCTCTTCTAAAACGTGATTGCAGCCACTAACAGAGCTCATCTCATAATTATTATCTTTAAATGTTAAAATTATTGTCTTTAGTAGTAAATTAAATTATTTATCAATATTCTTCGTGTTAAAAATTATATTAGGAATACTTTAGAAATACCTACAGTAGTGGGAATGACAAATCCCTAAAAGTAAAATTTTGAAGCAGCTATTTTTAAGTTTGAAAACCGTATAAATAAACTGTTAACTGTTCAAGTGAATTAAATCTAGTTTACTGGTCTTACACTAATAGTATTTATAATTAATTCCATTCCATTCCTAATCCATAACATATGGAAGAGGAACAAACTTTAATGGGAAATAAATGCGTATTTAACAGTGATATAAATTAGACACACCTACATTTAATCCTATTTTAAATTTTTGTAGGTACAAATCTCTTTTAACAAATTATCCATAAGCAAGTACTGAAAACATTAATGATAAAAGCAATGTAGATATCTATTTTATGTATATATGCATAGTTATGAACTTCAAATTAACGAAATAGGATCAGTTTACCAAGGACCAAGAATATAGATGGGCTATAAATACTCATGATAAAATTCTAATAATGATACGTTAATATCAAACTTTATATAACATTACATTGGATTTATAAGTTATTCTTATTATTCTCTAGTGGTATTTTTTTTCAGGCTGCAACAGAACGTATTATGGTGTTATTGGCAAGACCTACGATTTGGAACTACATCGACCGAAGGAAGACAAAATTCCCTTTATTTGTTTTTTGACGTTTACAGCAAAAGGTGGCGACTATGGCGATTTAATACAGGTACTAAATTACCTATTTCTTCACTAATGACTTACACTATTTAGGAATATTTGAGGGAAATATTAAACTTAAAATATTCTCCAGAAAGTGCAAAGGTTTCCTTATAATTTTTAAAACAACTGGATTTAGCAATTCTGCTAGGGTTCTAGTCATAATAGGTATAATCATATAAATGGTTTTAATGTTTTTTAAGTATTACATTTGGCATTTTCCAAGAAGCTGGGTACCGATTTTTATATTTTTTACAAATATTTTATGTATTCACTACTTTTCAGGATTTTTACATACAACTCTTCTCATATCTTATTTCGCTAACTGCAACATTTTGCAATAGTTAATAATAATATTCTATTACTTTCAATCGTCACTGATTTTCTGCATACTAGTCTTTGAAAAATAGAAATCTGTCAATCCGTTCTCCAGTTATAAGCATTTCTGTGAGTAAGGATATAAATAAATAAAGAGCAGTCAAATTCAACAGTTTAATAAAGAAAACAATATTTTAATAGGAATAACTAAAGATTTTATTCAAAATGAACAACTTAGACCTCCTCACAGTTGAAGAACCTATAAGACATTTCCTGGTCACGTTATAAAATGTTTGTCTGGGGATAAATGCTCACTCGTTGGTGATTCTCGGCCGCATATCCAAAAGATTGTCTGGTTGGGTAATGAACACCTTAGATTTAAGGAATTTCTATAGAAAAATCCAATGGACTCAAATTCGGAGAACGAGCAGGCCTCGACGTCCAATCCGCCTGCTAGGATAAAAGTTATTAAGGAAATTCCTGACCCCAAAAATAATGTGGTGGCGTACCGTTTTATTGATATGTTATGTTCAGCCCTTGAAACTCATGGACAATTATTCTAGGAGATCACATTGGACTTTCTCTATGGGGTTTCCTTAATCACCAACGAGTGTGCATTTATCAGGCAAACATTTGACAACGTGCGCCAGGAAATCTCTATAATAGGTTCTTCTAGTATCAGGAGTCATTTTGAACAAAATATTTAGTTATTCCTATTAAAATATTGTTTTCTTTATTAAATACTTACTTATTATATTTACTCACAGAAATAATTATAACTTGAGAACGTATGTCAATATTTTAAAGACTAGTATGCAGAGAATTATTTTAAATGATATGCAATGCGTCCCGGCAATACCTTATCATGTGAAAAAAATATTTGACTGCGCCTGTAGCGCCATTTTTCATTTTAGGAAAATGAATGCATTTTACATGATTCACCCTGTGTTTTGTCCAAGTTCCTAACCCAATAAGTTCAAAAGTTAGCAGGAGGGGGGGGGGAGGTCTTTAGACGCGCGCTGTATATTCTTTATATATTAGAAATAACCGTACTAAATATTTGCATTATACATCCACGTCAATTTACAAATGGGCTATGAATTCTTAAATTCTTTATTAAACCACTAATTTATGCATTCATGCCATTTTGAATCAGAACGCATATCGCGAATTTCGCATGACATACAGCAAGCGCAATATGTAATTACA
The DNA here is from genome assembly GCA_963924545.1 of Pogonocherus hispidulus. NCBI lineage: Eukaryota > Metazoa > Arthropoda > Insecta > Coleoptera > Cerambycidae > Pogonocherus > Pogonocherus hispidulus. The sequence continues at coordinate 14,278,638 of OZ004696.1, read as the reverse complement.
GCTTAAGGAAGCCCTTCCTCCAGTTATAACTTATAACTGTAACAATTACATCTTACAGTTCTCCTAGTTCCATACACCAGAAAAAGTTTTGCGTATACCTAAGTTTATATAGATATAGATGATATATAGATTTAGATAGATATATATATATATATATATATATATATATATATATATATATAGAGATATATGCAATGACCTTCAACCAAGGGAATTGTATCTAAAATAATCTCACAAATATAAAAAATATGTTAAGAAAAAATTAGGCACTAATATTTTGCAAAACATTTTAGAATTTATCGTAACTATCTGACTTTAGTAGGGATGTAGGGATTTATACATAATAAATATAAATATTGTCCTGCTGAAAGCATTTACGTAGTAATACGGTAAGCAACTCAGGCAACATATGAATGATTTATGTATGAAGGTAAAACCCAGAAATATAAAAATATTTTTTGAAATATATATCTTGTGTCTGCGTATGTCACTATATCCTCATAAAAACGTAAGAAGGAGTTACACCCACAATCCACATCATCCATCACGTCTATACCTAAACGGGTAACTTTGATCGATTTTATACCATACAAAAAGTTGACCTCGAGATTGCTTCAAGTCAGATTGCCCTTCCCGACCCTTTTCTAAATACTTTAAGCAGTTACAGCTTAGCTCAAATTGGTCTGTATTGGGAACCTTTTTCCCTTTTCAGCTCTATAAAAACAAGATTAATGCTATTATTTATTTTTAAATATATAATAGATATAATAGAAATATATATATATATATATATATATATATATATATATATATATATATATATATATATATATATATATATATATATATATATATATATATATATATATATATATATATATTTCTTGCAAAAATGCAGTATTTAATGAGAAAAGATAACAGTAAATTGAAACAGGTCAATATTAAATTTTAATCCGAGGTATATATTCAGACATAACAAATAGTATATTATGTTACTAGGAGTAGAAGGCGAACATTATTTGTTGAGCTCAGAAGTTTACATAGCCGAGGCGTTAGCCAAATTAAAACTGTATTTCTTCAGACATTTATGCTTGTATAAAAAGCGATCTGACGTGCCGTTTCATTTCAAGCTGACAGTTATGAGAAATCATGGCTACATGACTCTCTTTTTTAATCTGTTGCATTTCTATAATGAGTCCTACATAATATAATGTAAGTATTATTATACCCTTAAAAAAATATCTCTACTGTCTGATAATGTCTCATTATTCCGTCTGGTGATAATATCTCATTGTCATTTTTGATAAAGATTAGCACGGAAGTCTGACACTTTTGTGGGAGAGAGGCGGTATATTATTATTCAGTGGACCGCATTTATGCCTCGGGAACGACTTACATTGGTAAGCCCTAACCACCTGTAATGAGAGACAGCTCATTAGCTAGGAGGGCAGTCAAACATCACCGATCTATCACATTAACACCAAGTTGACACTTCCCATCCTAGGCACGCCCGCCTGGATGGTTCTCTACCCATCTATAAACCTTGGGAATAAATAAAAAATTAAAATTTACTATAACTTTTTTCAATTTAGATATACCTAACTACCTCTTAGGTATACCGAACAAATATATGATCCAAAAAATAAATTGCAAGATTTTTAAATATTCTACGTTTAACAAAATATGTACTTTTCTAAATTATAATACCAACTGTTGTTTTACCTTTAGCAATGGTTTAATTAAATTACTTTATATTTTCTAATTTTTGATTAGTTAATTAAGTTAATTGCACTAGTTATTCTTTTCTTGGGAAAGTGCATATAGAGTTATATTGATTAATTTTAGTTTCTTTTGGGATTACACCACCTGTAAATAAACAAAAAAACAAAAGTAACAAAAATTAACAAAAATAAACAAAATTAATTAATAATAAAAATTAACAAAAAAGAAAAGTATTAAAAGTAGAGATTGAAAGTGCAGTATCAAGGCAAGTTTCTAAAGTTTACCCCAAAAAAGTATTATTATAGAATTATACTGGTTCTGAGTATACATCACATGGGGTTCGTTATACGTTACGTAGAATGTATCGTCAGAATACTACTTTCGTTTATATTAACTTAGATTTACTATTATGAACAAATTTCTTAGCCCATTATTTATGTGGCACAGCTGTTTTGAATTTGAACAGCTGTGTTTAACGATACAAGTTTCCAGTAAATTAATCAAAATGGACTGGCATTATAAATTTAGTGAAATAAATAAAAATAGTAGATTTGAACTTGATGTTACTGAATTGGCGTATCATTACCCCAGAAATTTAAAGAGAATCTTGGAAAAAGTTAGTCGAAATGAAATAGGAGATCATTTGTAGTTGAAAACTGGCCTAGATACTACTTATTTATGTCATTCTGGAGAAGACACAGATCCCTATGTTCATTTAATTTGCAATATTAACGGTAAATTTTTTTCTCTTTTTCCTTTTAATAGGTCCAAAAATGTTAACATATCTAGAATATATTATTTTTTAGTTTATTTATTACATACCTAATCAAGAAAGTCATGATACTTTCATTTCTAATAAGCAACGATCTTTAAAAAAATAAAATTTTGTCTTCAACATAATTTCACTCCTAATGATTAAAAAACGTTAGTATTAAACATAAACCGTATTAAAAATGTTTCGCATAGTGTAACAGAACTTCTCACGGACTTGTGAATATCACATCAGTTTGTATCACGTCCTGAGATTTGATTTTCTTTCTGTCATCTGATCGAAAAAAGAATATGTCTTAAAACAAAACATTAAAGTTTAATGCACGCTTGACTATATATAACTCTAAATCTGTTTTCAGACGTTTCACAGGCAAGGGCTGTGCCTGATTTGGCGGTGCAAAATGATTTTGTTTAACATAATTTTACATCTCATGAAGAAATCCCGAGTCTGTGAGGGCTCTATGAGGGTCTTTATGTAAAACAAAACCTCTATTTTTTCAACCGCAGGTAACATGTAAATAACAAAATACAATGTCAATCATTTCATAATACATCTTAGGGAAATCTTACATTCTTTTGTATTATAAAGCACGCCGAGAGGAAAAAATATGTAATTAACAACTGCTTGTGCAAATTTAATGAAATAACATAATAATAACAACATAATAATTTATTGTAATAACAATTGAATGTAATTCTGAATACAAATGTCTCCCCCATTCTTAAAAAGTTTATCTTTATGAACTTCAGGGATATTATATATTTCAGAGATGCCCTGAATATCTTTATTCTTCTGAGAGGGGAGGAGCGGCAACCAGCTTTGCGTGAAAGCTAGGACGGCAGAATACGTACTAGGTGATAATGTGAGAGGTTAACTTGGATGAGTGTTTGAGTTTGCCCTAAAACTAGTGTGAGGTCCTCATTCTTCAACCAACTGACCATCAGGGTTTAGCACTTTAAGTCGCTCTTGTATGGTAATGCTGTCTACAAAATAATACACTGTCATTGTTGCAGGTGAATGCGGGAACTACTATGTGTAAGATGCGGTATAGACGTTCAGGATAAACTCTGTACAAAACAATTAATGTGTTCATGTTTAGAAGTTTAAAAGTGCATTTGATACGATTTGGCATTTAACGCGCTCAATTTGGATACATTTATTATTGTTCAATCTTTATCGCGACGTTTATATTGCGTTGACTTCCTAGTTTTCGCATTAATCTAGAGTATTGTTTAACTAAATTCCGCCTCCTCTTGCTCATAAGCCTTAGAGTTTCGGGCCAATTCTTGTAACTAGAGTGAGAAGTACATGAATATTATATTATTATCAGGTTTATGCATTGTATTATTACATTAAGGGTAATCATGTGATCTTTACGAGCGAGCAGCATATCTGCATACCCAGGGAGGTAGTCAGGCAGCCTAGGTTTTACTACAGTTAACAAGTGTGGCTGGTAGTTAACAATTGTGGTGAATAGTTATTGGCAATTAAGTAAAGTTGAGCATATTAAATAAAATGTCATATTCGGACTTCACAGTCTGACAAATTCACCCAAAAATTCAATGAACCAATATGAGTGTGGTCCTGTTTATCCTTGGTCTATCTTTAACATGAATAAACTATAGTCCCTTCTGGATACTGCGTAATAAATATTCTCTATACAAGTTTTCGTAGCATTATTTACCCGGGGCGTCATTAAATGTACTGTACGAATGTTTAATGGCACTTGACCCTCTGACAGTCATATCGGACATCTGCCGTTGAAATAAAATTAATTTCACTACAAATTCGCACTCGACTAATGCATATGTTGCCTTAGACTTCTTCGCGAATGTACAGAATGGTCCAAATTCCTCGACACTCGCATTTTCACTCCTACCAGTTTTTAAGCTATAAATAAAATTTAAAATATGAGGTAATTTTGCAGGGAATACGAATTTGACCTTAAAAGTTTGAAACATTTTGAAAACATATTTTTCAGTATTATAAAAAAATGACCATTATTAAATCCGATTTCTGATTTATTTTGGTGAGTGTGTAAGCAACATTTTCTAGCAACAACTTAATTTCTTGATAAAATTCACACTATTAATGTGAAGAGATACATATTAAATTTTTTTTGTTTCCCTTATTGTATCCCGCCCGCTTCCAAAAGGAACAAGTTAAACAGGTAGACATCTACAAAAATATCTCTATTTTTTAATATTATCTGAATTATAACTACCTATATCGTTGAATAATCTTACTTTGCCTCCTTCATGATGTAAGTAAGTAATTTAGTAAATAATTTATTTAAATAGAATCCTAATATACAAATTATTTACTACAAGTACTTAGAACTCACTAATATCTTAAGCATAAAGATATAAGCTAAGTAAGCGCCTAATATTAAAAGATAAAGGGTCAGTAGAACACACAGCCTATACAGATATTCAATAACAATCAGCTTGTTAATTTACTGCATTTAATGAGTTTAAGCAACTTATTTTTAAATGTATACCTACCTATACACTAGTACTTTCTTAACAAACACAGAATTCAAGGTTTGCTTATTTCCAGTTCTTGTGATATGGAAGTTTTCTCTAGTTCTGGTATTATAACTATGTATACTATTATTGTAAATAATAAATTGATTGAATTTGATGGTAACATATTTTGACTTACTTTATATATAAATATCATACAAAATAAATAAATTATGTCCTCAAAATACAGCCAAGTTAAGGTCTCATGCATGATTCTGATTGGTGTATATCTGTTACATTTCAATATAATTCTAAATCCTCTATTTTGTCATTTTTGCAAAGACTGCATTCTGTTTTTGTCAAAAAGATAATAATAATAATGTGGAACAATAATCAAAATGAGGTTGAATTATTGACTGATAAACAGTTCTTGAAAATAGAGAAATGTGTGAAGAAGTCCTTGAAAAGCAATACAGTTTTTTTGAATTTTTTTTTATGTAAATAGTCAAGAAGTTTTTTCAGATTAAGAAGACATTCATCAATAATTATACTTAAATTTTTTGTGTTGTTTTGTATTTTTTGTTTTTTTGTATTTATGTAAGGCAAAGACCAATCGTATGACAACCACTTTTAAGACAAATTTGTAAAAAAAAACAGTAGACCAATGAACTTCTAACACTGGCCACGAAATGCATCCGAAAATTGGTGGTGATCACATTTATTAAATTCTGTTTCCAGCTAAGTTGTAGCGAATAAAATTCCTAAGCATTAAATTTTGATAAGCCTGTATAAGCTGCGGTAAATTGCTCAGTGTAAATTAAATGTGTTCCTGCGAGATTCCTGGGACATAATCTGGGAACAATTACCCGGAGAAATTACTTAATGTGCGGGAGGATATCTCGTAAGTAATGCCGACATATTCCTGGAGGCTTTGGCGTGCATGTATGTATCAATTTAAAATAAATATTATTCAGTACTTCTACCACCTAATAAATTACGTTCCAATGATAATATATAGGGTATTCCTACGTATGTTCTCTGATACTAATCAGCAGAAAATATCCGACAAATTTTAAACGATAAATATCGATCAAAGTTTTATTTTCGTGCTATTGACACAAAACTTTCAGCAAGACATCTTAAAAAATGATAAACCTCGTGATAAACCATTCTTGTGTAGTAGTGGAGAAGTAGTCATATGCTAATATGGCTTTAATAAACTTGCTTTAATACCAGCATTTGCCTTAATTTTGATAAAGGTTTTCATGAAAGAAACATCGAGGAACGATCAACAATGTTTTCATTATCGAAACAAATAGGTAATATACAAAACCAAACCATTGATTTTTTACTCAAATGTTATCATATGTATCAAAGTTTACAGAATTAAGTATTGTATAAAATTTGATTATACGCGCTGGCTATAACTTTAATTGAATAATATTGAACAGTATTACTCGCCACAATAGGTATTTATGCTATGTATTTATGTCACAATAGGTATTTAAAGTTAACTCATGCAAGTATGTAAATGGATTTTGTTATAGTTACAAGAAAAATGAATTTGTAAAATATTAGATATAACAGTACCTATTTATTGAACTGACCAGTTTTGTACCAGTTTTGGGTATCTACCTATACTACCTATACATAAACTTTTTTAGCAGTTATCTTAAAGCAGTTTCTGATATTTGTCACACGATATATGAAGGTAGAATACATATCAGAAAAAAATTGTTAAACCCAAATGTCAGAGACTATTTATATATTTTTAATATCTGTGACATTTAGATATGTAAAATATTAGCATACGAGTATACGTTTTCTGTAAGTTTACCTAATTAAACCTACCCATATGAATTATTAAATAATACTAAGTACCTACAAGCATTTTATTATTAAATATAGTTACTTCTGGTGGAATTATCAGGTTCGTAATTTAATACTATACACCGACAGCGTGCTTCATTTGTGTATGTATTATATGCACATCTGCGAGTGTCTATTCATGTAAATGTTAAATTTACCGCACACAGTTCATATGTATTCCATTGTGTACCTTCTGCAGATACCGACTAACTTCTGTGGTGAAAAAAACTGACACAATCCAAATTTATTTCAGATACCGCGTAAGCCCAACGCAACTGCAGATCTCAAAGGAGGTGGTGCCAAAATTTCAAAAACGTAAAAGTTACAAAGAATAATCGTGTGAAAAACATTTATGTTATCGGCAATATATTTTTGTTTGGTTTAAATTAACAGAAATATGCGATTGTGAAATATATATACAGAATGGAGCAAATTGGATTAAAGTTGCTCTGCATGATTAAAACTAGATAGTTTAATCAAGATGATGTCGACTTGTTTGGCAAAACGCGTGTCGAGTGCAGTATAGTGTTTTGGTGTTATGTGGAAAATTACGTCAGTGATCTTCACACCAAAGGTTCCAGCCTCCTTAAAAAAAAATCAAAACGCCCTATATATGTCGCTTCTGCATTCGTTTTTGAGATACCCTGCAGCTTTACCTATTCTTGCTCAGAAATATATAAAAGTAACAGGCAAAGATCATGATACAATAAAAAAGCGTCACTAAGCAATCACTATAATATTAAAAATCAATGAAATCTTATTTTATAATGTTCTGCTTGTTATAAGTGTTTAAAGTTTCTATAAAACTTTCAAATCAATATAGTCTCCGATTTTTTTTATTTTATATATAAATAGGTGCAGGCTAGTCTTTGAAATAACTTTACTAAACAGTTGTTTATTTAACACAAGCCGCTAATATTATTATTCAATACATAATTGTCTTGTATTGATTTCTTAAAAAATGGCGAATGCGCGGGTTAGAGATATTGACTTAATTACACGGAAATGGTATGTACAGGGTGTCCAAAATAAGATCCTCTATCCCTTTATCTCAGAAAGTATAAAAGGTAGAGAAAAATGTTAAATACGAAAGTTTTTTGTTTTTACCTGAATTTTTTATTTTTATAACTTTCTTGAATAATTTTTATAACTTTCTTTTCGTCAATATCTTGAAAGCTAAGCAAAATAAGAATAGGGAACGTTATATAGAGTAAGGTTAAAATTTAATAGAGAATCCAAAAATATAATAATACACAGGGTGTTCCATAAGAGATTTTCGATTTTCTGGAGTTTTAACATATACATGTTTGAACCATCTGTCAAAAACACCCTGTATATTAATTAGGTAATATCGATTCATAGAAGTAATTTCTGAGTCTAATTTTCTACGAAATAAACCCTATTCATCTTTTTTTTGGATGTCTTATTTGCTTTGCCGAGATTTTTTGAGCAGGTGTTTTTTAAAGATTTTTTTCTTTAAATGCTAATATCTTCATAACGGTAAATGATAGGTATAGGGTACTCTTAACAATGTCGACCTAGACTTTTAAGGAGAGTTCAAAAACGTAATTGAGTATAGGGTGTCCCATTTAAAAAAAGAAAGTTGATGCCTGGATTAGAGAAACTGAACCACCTGTATTAAAGAAAGTTATAAAAATAAAAAATTCAGGTAAAAACAAAAAACTTTCGTATTTAACATTTTTCTCTACCTTTTATACTTTCTGAGATAAGGGGATAGAGGATCTTATTTTGGACACCCTGTACATATTACAGTTATTAAATATACTGATTTTATATGAAATTGAATGAAATTATCATTATAATGAATCTTTTGTCATGTTACAATAGACCACAAGGCGTTGAGCAAAATACTTTCATTACTTATTATATAACTATCATAAAATGGAGTCACCATCATAGATTCATTCATAAACTAGATACAACATAATGACTTTTCCCAAAATGGGCCTGGTTTTATTAAGCGCCTTATTAATTTTTCTACAACATCTACGCAAAATGACATTTCGCGACTAGTTGGCATAGCAATGGCATTGGTGTTTCATAGGGAATGAGCACACAAAGTAAATAATAGGAATTGAAAATACCGCAATATTAATTTGTAATATTTACAATTTTAAATGTTAATGAATTGGTTAAATTATCAATAGATATGCCTGATTAAATCAAATAATTTCAGTTACCAATGCCAGCAACATTTGAATTTTGCTGTTTTTTTTTTATATATCTCTGGAAATATAAACTGATATTCAGCACAACATGAAACTGCTTTGATTTCTAATTTCCATACGTACAATTTAATACATACTTTGAAACGGACAGCTACCGTCAAATTAATACCAAAAATGAAGTATCAAAATAATAATTATCAATTTTTTATGGATTCTCATGGATTATCAAAAATTCTGGATGTATGAATGTCTGGATTGTAGGAAAAATATGTGAATGAATTTCGAACGCAAAGAACATTACAGATTTCGAACTGTTATTTCTCAATCGTCAATGTATTATCTTTCGCTCATATAATACACAAAAAAACTATTTCATAATTTATCGGTTTCAGATTTCAGTTATATGCTCAATTTCGTCAGTTTTGTTTTGGCAAATTATATATTGAAGGAAGTCGTGAGGTAAGCCGAATTAACTTGATCATTAAATGGAAATCCACGCATTGTCCTGAAATCATCATTATCGTCATTTTGCTCCCCAAAATTAATTCGCATTTTTTATTTGGATTATATTTCTCTTTCCTCCCTCCGTCATTTACTGGGTTTTAGCGCTGGAAAAAGGTACTAACAAGACTGTTAAAAATTCTATTGCCTTTGTTCTATTTTCATTATTTTATGATCCAATCAATGTAAATCCTCTTAGTTTTAATGATTATCATTTTAGGCATTAAGATAAATAATATATCATAAAATCGTTACTTATATACAGGGTGTCCCAGTGTGTGCATACACAAATTTACCGGGGGTGGACCAGACCAAAATAAGAATAAGATTCTTATAAAAAAAATTTCTCTGATGCACGACTAACGAGTTACAGGGTGTTATTCTGGGAAAAAAACAACAATTTTCCGCAATAACCGTTTCATAGATTTAGGTAATTTTTGGGTGACGTATACATCTATTAAAGGTCATTAAAACTACATGGTGTTTGTTTAACTCTAACACCTGTGATAGCCCAGGCCTAATATTCCTTATGATTTTGTCTTCATAACTCTTGCATATCCTAGAGTTTTTCTAAACTTTCCTTAATCTGCTACCAATTCTGAACAAAAAAGGTTCTCTTGTTACACAGCTCTAAAATCAACCATTTTCGAGTAAATTGAATGTAAAGTACCGACTACATTCCTTTATGCAGAAAAATACATGCAAAGGAACTCTTAAGGAAGAGTAGGCCTAGGTCACCACAGGTGTCAGAGTTAAACAAACACCATGTAGTTTTAATTACCTTTAATAGATGTACACGTCACGTCAAATTACCAAACGGCTTTTAAGTTATTGCGGAATTTGTTTTCCAAAATAACACCCTGTAACTCATTAGGCTTACATCAGAGAAATTTTTTTATAAGAATTTTATTCTTATTTTGGTCTGGTCCACCCCCTGGTAAATTTTTGTACGCTCACACTGGGACACCCTGTATAAACGAACATAAAGCGTTAGGTACCTACCTATTTCATTTATAACTAACTATAGGTAGGTATATTAAGTTGCTACCTTAAAAATAAATTCAAATATTGTATACAGTGCTTTCGAAAAGTAACGAATAAATTCATTATTTTAGAAATTGAGAAGTTTTCGAAAAAATCCCCTAACACGTCGATTTTGTTTTTAAAAAAGGCACTTTTTGACATACGACTCATATTTGTAACGTCATCGTTGTTCGAGATATGACGTCATCGACAATTTTTTTAAATAGCAACCCCCAATTTTGACCACGCCATTTGAAAGAGCGTATCATTCTACATACACATCAAGAAAAATTATGGTGTTACATAACAAAAATTTCAAGAAAATAATGTTTGAAGATCTTAAAATTTTATTTTCACAATACTGACAATGATAATGATTATGTAAAAAATCGACTAAATTAAATGTTCAAATTGTGCACCGTTGGCTGCCTGACAGTAGCCAAGACGATTAATAAATTCTTTTTGGACATTACCTATAACTTCAGGAGGTATACGATGTATCTCGTGACGAATTCTTGCATTTAAATCTTCTAAATTAACCGGTCTAGTAACGTATACTTTGCATTTTAAGTATCCCCACAAGAAATAATCTAGGGGTGTCAAATCAGGCGATCTGGCTGGCCACTCAATCGGCCCCCTTCTCCCTATCCAACGATTCGGGAACAGCTCATCTAAATAAACACGGACAGGTGCTGCATAATGGGGAGGTGCACCATCTTGTTGAAAGAACATGTCATTTCTTGGAAGATCACGTCCCTCTATATCTGGATATAAAGTTATTAGTGCAGGAATGAGGTCGTCTCGAAGAAAATCCAAATATCTTGCACCAGTTAGGTTGACGTCAAAGAAATAGGGACCCAGAATTCTTCCGTCCACTATGCAGCACCACACATTTACTTTCTGGGGACTTTGAGTGTGATACTCCATCATCCATCGGGGATTCTCGGTAGCCCAATAACGGCAGTTTTGCCTATTGACATGGCCGTTCAAAACAAACGTAGCCTCGTCAGAAAAAATTACGTTTTTTACGAATTTTTTATCATTATTGCATAGTTCTTGCATTTGCTTGCAGAATTGATTTCGCCGATCAAAGTCGTCTTCCTTCAGATAGCTCATGAACAAGGCATACCTTATAAGGATGATACTTTGCTTTTTTCATAATTTTGTGAACTGTGGATGCTGCCATATTGAAATCAGAAGCCAATTGGTTAAGTGTTGAGTGATGATTTTCTTGTATTGCCAACAAAACATTAACCTCATCATCTATTGATTTTGACGGTCGACCAGATTTAGGAAGATCACGAACATGTCCAAAGTTACGGTAATTAGACTCAATACTGCTTACCATGCTTTGGCTAATGGGATGTCGATCAGGATGAGTTTCATTGAACAATTCAACTATTTCTCTTTGGGTGCGCATCCTGTCTCCAAATCCGATCGTGCAAAGAATTTCAATTCGTTCTCGTTCAGTTAATCTAACCATTTTTTTTTATCAAATGACAAAGTTACTACTCAATAAACACTTCAAGCTCAGTGCTGTTGCCAAGCAAAAGATAAGAACTAAAGAAATAACTCAAAAAACAGAAAAACTATTTAATAAAGTACGATTTCAAGTTTTTATCTGACAGCAATAAAAAAACATTCTCGGTCGCTAAGGCTACTGTCAGGCAACCATAATTTTTCATGATGCTTATGTAGAATGATACATATGGGTCGTATGTCAAAAAGTGCCTTTTTTAAAAACAAAATCGACGTGTCAGAGGATTTTTTCGAAAACTTCTCAATTTCTAAAATAATAAATTTATTCGTTACTTTTCGAAAGCACTGTATTATTACGAATGATATTCTGTCAGAATATAACAAAAAAGAGAATGTATAACGATTTTAATACGTTTTAACTGAAACAGCTGTCTTGCCAAAATATTTTACTTTATGTATGCAAATTGTAGGTTATAAAAATTCCAATAACGAAACCATCAACCGGGAGAAAAAGCCTTGAATAAATTCTTGATGCCAGACCATTATCTGCGGCTCATTCAAGATAATCAGTTTAGACTAGAAATTAAAAATCGATAACGGCCTTCGAGAATACTCAGTTTGTTTTCATATTCTCCGTGGCAAGACTGTTATTTTCTAGTTAGGTGCAGGCTAAATGTTCTTATTTATCTCAAGAGGTAATTTTATAAGGAATAACATTTTAACGCTACATTGGTGACATATATTTACGTTACGTTTAGGTTACATAAGTTGTTTTCTTTGAATTATTAGTGCAACAACATCTTATTGTAACTCATATGCTGTTTTAGAAGTACTTATATTTTGTCTTTATTATTGATAGAAATTCAATATGTTTCAAAATGATAATGTAATGAAGTGCTTTATTTAAAAATAGAATTTTAGCCCGTTTTCAGTTTAATTAAAATCCATGGAATGTTTCAAAATTATAAAAGCATTGGTCCTAGTTGAAGTTGAAATTCCTCTGAGATTCTATTCTGAAACAGTCTGTCCTCTAAACGGGGCAACGAAATTATTCGAGATTTAAAGAATTACATCTGATGATTAGCATTAATCCGAGAGGTATCACATTCCTCATGTGACATAAATTCCTTTGGTTTCCAACGGATAAAACTTTCATTGGCACACATAAAACACTAACACAAAAAATAATTATAAAAAATTACCCCATATGAACGAGAAGAGTTTTAGATTTAATTTCATTACAAATAAAGACTGAACACAGTTCTAGTCGAAGTCACAACAATCATCTTTGTCAATATTTAATATTGATACGATTCCCAACGATATACGGAAAAAGAATACTTGTAGTAATATTTATGTTAGTGATGCAATATAAATATGACTTATTTATGGTGTGGCAATATTCGACCCACAAAACTTTAAAGGGGATTCCTTGCGCAAATATGATACGAGTAGAAATGCTTCATTTCCGAAATGCTAGGTGATAAAGTTTGATTTTATTCATTTTTTTCTAGATAATTCTATTTTAATTCTAGGTAAATTACTATTTGCAGTACCTACGGAATACCTCTATACCGAGATACCTCCAGAATCTACGCAGTGATGTTTTCTTTGGTCTATTTGACTTATCCTAATTTGTTAATGCGACGACATTGACCACCATTTTGAGTAATACTTCCCTGTGGCAACCTATGGGCGTTCCTATGATGGGAAAGACAGTCAGTTTGGTGTTAATGTAAGAGATTAACATTGATGTTTGACTGTCCCCCTAACTAATAAAGTGTTCCAGATTTCCTTCATTTCAGCACTGAATGGTGGTTAGAGTTTACCAACATAGCTCGTTGCTGAAGCGTAATTGCATTCGCCCTACTAAATAATAAAGTGTCGCCCCTTCTCCCACACAGGTATCAGACAGGGCTAATTCTTGTGATTAGAATGAGGTGTAAAGATATTATTGTTATAAATATTGCACATTTGCACCTTACTTCCTAGACAGGTATTAAAATAAATGCATCTATGCCGACTCTCCTACCTACTAAAACATCGTATGCAACGAAATCTAAAAATAATTTAAATTTTTCCATCGATTTGATTTATTCGCAGTTTTCACTAATCAAGTTTTATCTGGACGAATGAACGGTAGCGATAAACAATGATTCAATAAAAATGGAAATAAAACGGGAAAAATTGTTGACACGTCAGACAAAGTGTTGTTTGAGCTGAAACGATAAATTGATATGTATACCCATAAACAAACGAGTTATGCAGAAACAATATTTTAGCACAAAATACACATAACTCTATTTCTTCTGTGCATGTCCCATGATAGTTTGCAATTGTTTGGCTAAATACAGTTTGGTATTGTAATAAAATAATAATTATTAATATATTTATACTTACTTGTACTGATACTTGAATCAGTACAAAGCACAGTACGGACATATAGCATTTTAGTTGTATATTTCCCTGCATATATATTAAACTGTAAATTTATTTAAATTCACACAGTTTAAAGTGTAAATTTACTTAAATTCACACAATTTAAAGTGTAAATTTACTTAAATTCCCAGTTTAAACTGTAAACTTTGTTAAATTGCTAGTTCAAAGTGTAGATTTTGTTAATTTCCAGTTTTAACTGTAAACTTTGTTAAATTCACAATTCCCAGTTTAAAGTGAAAATTTTGTGAAATTCCCAATTTAAACTGTAAACTATGTTAAATTCCCAGTTTAAACTGGAAATTTGGTTAAATACTCAGTTCAAAGTGTAATCTTTGTTAAATTCTCTTTCAACTGTAATTTTACTTAACTTTCCATTTGAACAGTACATTCTTTTAAATTCCCAGTTTAAACAAGGAATTTAACGAAATGTATGGTTTAAACTGCGATTTAATAAAATTTAAGTTTAAACTGAGAATTTAAAATAAGTTACCGTTAAAACTGGAAGTTTGGCAAAAATTACAGTTTAAACTGGTAATTTAACTAAACTTACAGTTTCAACTGGGAATTTGAAAAGTACATTTTCTTACATTCCCAGTTGAAACTAGGAATTTATCAACGTTTATGGTTTAAACTGAGATTTAATAAAATTTACACTTTCAACTGGGAAATATACAAGTGAGGTGCTACATGTCCGCTCTACGCTTTCCTATACGCAAGTACGTCCGTGTATTCACAAAAGATATACAAACTTAGGCGAGGTTTGTGTAGAAGATAAATAACCTCTCAGATAGGATTTAAAGAATAGGTCCCTTGTCTATGAGATGCAAGCAAAACATTCTTATCCCCCGTCAAAGTGGAGGTTTGACAACATTTTCAGTTTAGAAGTTGCTCGTCTCCTGGCGTCGCTAATTGGCCTTTGTCGCTGAAATAGGCCAAAATTAAGTAACAGAAAAAAATTCAATACATAGTAGCACCTATTGATAGTAAATAGATGTACCTAAGTACACTGAAAGAAAAGACGCGGTTTATAGTTAACAATTGTTTATTTGGATGTCATTTATTTAAAATAAATAATACATATTTTAGGTTAAACAATATTTTTTACTATAAATATTCTTCTAAATATATTTTACTTATTAAAAATAAATACTTTGGTGTAAAAATGTTAATAGTTAATGAGAAATGTTTCATCTTAATAAATTCTTTATTTGGTGGTATTCCCAAAAAATATATTTAGGTACTATTAATTTGGATTTTATTAATATTGAATAATCCAGACTAAAAATTAATATATTTGTTTCTAATTTACTCTAATTTATTTATTATGAAGTAATCCATTTTTTTGTTAAAAATCCTGAAGTAGTTTTTTAATTAATAGATATTTTATTGTGTCATTACAAAATTGTGCAGTTGGCAGTGTAGGCTAGGTTGGCATTGTTGACAGTGAGTAGCAGACATGTTTTTCTATTTACCTTGGATTGGGTGACTTTATTTCATTTCATTATTTTCATTTCATTTACCTATTATTTGGGTGCGGCGCGAGTGCTTCGTTTTCGTTAATGTGAGTGTACGTTACTTTACTTGATACTTGAGATGAGACGATAGACGCTGCACTGTGCTGTACGGTATACCTATATGACCCATATGTGTATGGTGCACAAGGTAGGGACAAAACTTATATACCTTTGAAAACGTAACTTTGGAAAACTGGCGATTGTGTGATTTATTAAAAATGTTTAGAATTATTACCTGTTCAGTGTTGATTGCTGTGACATAAAAAATAGATCTGGACTATAACTATACTAAATAAACGTAAAATAATTACTGGATGTGATAAATAAGACACTATTCATTATAAATAACCTTTATTTTTTAAAATTAAAACAAATATTTATTATAAACATTGTTTTTTATATTCTAATAAAGTCGAAATTGTAATTAGTATGCTTTATTTATAATAAATAACTGAAATATTCATAATAAATAAGTAATGCTACATTTGCTCATAATAATATTTATTAAAAACGATCGTTATTAATAGAAAATAAAAGATATATTGATTATCAATAATCCCTTACTTGACGGTAATAAGGTATATTTGAAAAGATTTAATAAATTGTTTTTTTCTCATAAACAAAAATTTATTACGCCATTATCCAATAAAGCCTTTGTTAGGTGTCAATCAATATCATTAATTATTAATAAACTGTTCTTTCAGTGTACACAAAATATAATTGGTTCTTTAAAGAAACTGTATAAATAAAGAATACTGGATAAAGTATACTGGATTCACTGGGAAATTGATTTGCCAACTTAAGTAGATAAATATGCAAAAGAAGGTATTCGTCAATAATTGTATTTTCACAAACTAGTGCAAAAAAATCCATTAGTAATTCTTACGTAAAACCGCGGCGTAGGCAAAAATTAAAATTTTTTCAAAGACAACTGACATTTAATCGAAGAAAAATATGTTCGACTCCAAGACTTTGGTTTTCTGATGCATTAAGAAGTTCTGTTGTGATGATGTCATCGTATTCTTATCGATTTTCTACAAAATTATAAATCTACTGCTTGTAGTAAGTACTTATTCCGAAAAAACTACTTGTTTCGAAACAAGTAGTCAGCCACTAGACATTACCTACCATGTGTCATTATACACCGAATTCACATTTCTCATACTTATACGAAGAATAAATAATTGAGTCTTATATCGTAGGAGATTGGCGGAAAGCCAAAGTACCACCCAGATTAAAACTAGACTAAGAATTAAGGAACAGAACTCAATACCATTGCCAAAGTTCAACCCTGAATTTTTTTACTATACAAGAATATTGTTATGCCAAATAAAAGTCACAATTTAGAATGTCTAGTGTTCTAATTATTTTTTGTATGTTGATTAAGTTGGATAAACTTGAAAAATACGTCGATTTATAACGTTATTGACATAACAGACAGCGAACAGAATAAACTACAATTAATAGTAATGCAAGGAAACTATAGTCAACTCGTTCCCTTTTGCGGCCCTAGGTAGGACAAAAGTGACACTTATAAATGAACTGAGTTATTAAAGGGCCGGCCCTCCATATAAATTAAAGACAAACGAAACAATAAGTGAGAAAAATATTACGTAATACACATTTTGGCATTCAATTATGTTTATCCAGTGTTATTTCCA
This sequence comes from Pogonocherus hispidulus, assembly GCA_963924545.1. NCBI lineage: Eukaryota > Metazoa > Arthropoda > Insecta > Coleoptera > Cerambycidae > Pogonocherus > Pogonocherus hispidulus. The sequence goes on along the minus strand of OZ004696.1, from coordinate 14,261,004 downwards.
ATTTTATTTTACATAATTAGTGGCAAAGAATCTGACCAACTGAGGTTGAGGTTCATTGACTTCTTTAATCTAATTTGGTCAATTAACTTAGTATATATAATGTAATGTAATACGTACATTACATTATCAACCCATATAATACGTCTTCATTAATGTCACATCGGTTTCCAATGCCATTTAACGAAAAGACAATCACCCATAGTCTTACTGTGTTATAATCAATTAAGGGTTGGTCACGAAATAAACTAGCTAATGTCTCAAATATACCTAATTGTTATACACAGTACCCCGAAATTAGTATGCAATATTTTACTGCTGTGTTCTATGGTTAAAAGGGGACTTTTTCTTCATATAAGCATGGATCGAAAAATGCTTCCTTAAAATTTCAAAATCGAGTTTATATCAAAACGGTGCATTTTATCGATGTTCAACAACACTACCTTTTCCACGTAGAAAACTCTAAAATTTCATATTTTAATGACAAAACCAGGGAAACTAACATACAAAAAGGTTACTACGTCTCGCGTTCTAACGCATGTCAATAATTAAAGCGATTTTGCTCAAAACGATGCGTCCTATAGATACGAACAAAGTGTACCTTTTTTTAGCAAAAAATATTGAAATTTTATATTTCCCAATCAAAAGTTGCAAGAGCCAAAGCACAAAAAAGTTGGAGTAATATTTATCGGCACTGGGATGCCCTCTTTAAAAGGCTGTAGCCCCCGAAGGAGGCATTTTTTGACCCATGTTAATATGAGGAAAAAGACCCCTTTCTAAACATAGAATACACTGGTATAATATTGCACACTAATTTCTGGACACCCTGTACAATGCAGGGCTATAGATATAGTATAAATATACGACTGCTTTACATAACTATTCCTTTTTTTCTAATGTTTATTTACGTACAATATTTGCCTACTTGTATATGTAGTCCTGTTGATTTTGCATTCATTATTTTCTACTTTGATACTGATATCGGACAATTGAGGTATTGTTAAATAAATATGAGACACCTGAAACTAGATAAAAGATATACGATTTTTGTAATTAGTTTTTGCAAGCGTGCATGAATGCGAGAAATAGAGTCGCACAAAGGAATTCAAAAAGTCTAACCGACACTCTTATAGAAAACTAGCAATCAGTTAATTCATCACAAATTACGCCCTAAATGTTATCCGCCAATATCCATTAACCGTAGTCATGACCTGGGATGGTTTGGGGCCGAGCGGGATTGTCGCCCTTTACCCTCACCATCGCTGTAGGTCTGGACTGGCTCGTAGAGATGGACCCCATCCTTCACCAACCCCCATCACAAAAAGTGATCGGTTTGGGCAATTCGTGGAGTCTCCTCCTGTCCTCCTGGTTCTATCCTGGAGGCTGGATAGGATCTTCTGGCGCTCTTCTGTCTTGTCTTCTTTCTTGGCCCACCGGGGGTAGGCGGCCCTCTGGCGGGGGCGGCAAGGGCCGCTCCCGTCCTGAGTGATAGTTTGGGGCTACAAAACCACTTCGTCAGGAGTGGAGGCCGGGGATGCACCTGTAAAGGAGTCAACTAGCCCTTTAGCTTTATGCATGGTAAGGGAAGGGTACTCGAAGTGAACCCGCCGGCGGTCGCGGCTTTGAGGGGAGGTTTGGGGATCGTTTTTTCGTCGCTTTGTAGCCCTCTACGCTTGTTCCGGGTGGAATCTGAAACATAAGAAGATTTTACTCTCATCCTGGGTCCAGCAGTTGGAGTCTTTGCCGCTTGTATACAGCGGCCGCATCGGGCTCGTAGTCCACAGCTTCCCGGATTAGCGGGTTACTGTGCGTCTCACCAACTTGACTCCGCGCCTCCTGATGACTTTTAGGACTGAACGTAGTCGAGATCCCGGTATATATCGGCTGTCCGCAGGTACCGCGGTCCTTAGCACTATATTTTTGTCGGCTTGGATCTTCTTCATATAAGTCTTCCCAGCAATCGCCCATGCTGCTGACGCATGTGTCAACTGAGGTTGGATGACATTCTTGATCAGGGTTCGCTTATTCTTTATGCTGAGCTCGCTGGTGCGACACAACATCGGGTATAGCTTGGCCTGACCAGTTTCGCCTTCGCTACGACTTTCTCGATGTGGTGTTTCCACCGCAGCCACTTATCCAGATGTACCCCTAGATAAGTGACGGTGTCTGTTCACTCGATGTCGGCCTCGTTCATGTTGATGTGTCCAGCTACCGTCTGTCTGTATCTGCGAGAAAAGAGAATAGCAGTAGACTTGTCGGGATTTACCCTCCTTCCCTATTTACCTTCCAGTTGTTGCACCAATCCTCAAGAAGGAACACCGCCTGTTGGAGATACCTCGTTACCGTTCTGGCCTCGGGAGACTGTGCAATCAATGCCGTGTTGTTTGCGTACAGGGCCCGCAAGGTCCCTAAATAATGTTATAGTTACAAAATTTGTTTTATACGATGGAGCTTATCGATATTGACGCCGTGATACAAATACTTTATAAACTAGATTATATTACCATTTTTATCTGAAAAATCTGGTCCTTAATTTTCCTCATTAGTAACTTCATTAGTTTAAAAGCATTACTGGTGCAGCGGGCAAGACACTAATTAGTTCACAATTTAATTTTATGTTTCGCCCTTAGCATCGAAACCGCGCTTTACGGTAATGGGTTTCTCAGTTACAAAAGAGACTGGTTCAGCTTTATAGAGCCGAATTAAGGGCTTTGATAACAAAAAATATTAATTTATAAAGAGCGTTGTGTCCGTTAGAAAAGAGACAGATTGAAGGTACGTCTTTATTTTATTCGGTTGAGGTTTATAGAGTTTTATCTCTATAGAGTTTCTTCAGTTTCAGAAAAAAACAAGGAACGAAGCGATGTTATAAAAGAGCTTTGTAATAGAGTAGTTTTATTTTGGTGGTTTGCGGAATATAGTAATAGTAATACTAATAAATGGTAATAGAGTTCGACATTTGGATGCGTAAGTAGGGCGTAGAAGTGGGGAGCCCCTACTACACATAAACAAATAGTAAACTGTCTCGTCGTCTGAGATATGCCTATCAAATTATATATTTCTTTAAAATTAACATATTCTGTGATGGTAACAAAATTTAATGTGTCGTAATTGTGAGTCAACTTTATTGCGGTAGAGTTCCTCTCAATGTAAAAAACATATTGAAAATTCATTGTATCAATAATAAAATAATTATTATAATAAAATTTAAAAGAAATTAAACACTTAACTAGTTTTTTGACGTGTCTTGGGAATTTTTCGAAAAATTATTTAGCTCTCCGGTAGCGAATTTATTCCAGTTAAAGTCTCCACCCTGTATAAGAATAGGAGAACACCATATGCCAATATGAAAACAGTTTATTGGTTGTATGTATTTAGTAGTACCACATCAGTGATTTTTAAATTTGTTTATGCAGATTCGTTTACAAATTTAAAAGTGCCATGCATCGGCAACGAATTGATTGGTGACCACTCTCTACTCTATATATTTTAATAAATTTTACTGCCTGTATTTTTGTCTAAAGGAGACATTTTCATATCTCGGAATAACTTACCTTTCTGCAAGCGCCGCATCCCTTCTCGTAATATTATGCATATATTCTGTAGCCAGCCATGTTCGACAAGCCTTTGTTATGTTTTGTGACATCTGGAAAATAGTTTCTCCTAAGCTCTCGGTTTCACAACGCGCGTTATAAAGAATGTAGGTTTCAAATTATGAACGGTAGGTCGTATTCTTTTTTTGTTTATAAAAAAATTCGAGGATAGGGGTTAACTTATTGAAATGAGTTCTAAGTTTCTAAGTTATACAGTTCGGAGATTTATAAATCTAAGCCAGGAATAACTGTTACGTAGAAGAAACGTTTAATGTTAACATAATCAATAGTTATATAGTTAACCTTGATACGCTAATATTTTGTAGACGTACAAATGTCTCGCAAAACCACGTCCATTTTAACGCAATTATTAACGTTATTAAAACATATTATATTAATGAATTAAAACGTTTTTCTACGTTTAAATAACCTGAAAAAGACGTCAATGGTAACACTCATTTACACGTTGAAGACACATTGAAGAGGTGTGCATTTAAACATCAAATTTCTAGTTAATAACCACACTATATACAACTGATATACAATGTATTTTATTATGTTTAAAATTAGTTAAACTGTAAAATTTTTTCAATAAAATATCTATCTGGATCATACCCTCGAGCAGCTGGCTGTCACTAGCGGTCATAAGTTGACATACTATTCGTAGACCATATAGTTTCTGGTTGTTATTGACTTTTGTTAGCACGAAGATGGTTTTCGAAGGAACCTTCATGATTCCCACCAGCAATCTCCTCTCAGTAGGAAATATGTTTCTCCATCTAGCGGTGGAATCGTAAACTATAAAAATGACATGTTTATAGCACGATTAATACTAATGTTTAAAACACCAAAAACGTAAACGTTTTATCCAGGCATTGGTCATGGTTTTACTTATTTTAAATAATATTTCTAGGTCCTTCATAGGTTTAATATATACATTGAGAAAACCTGTAAATTTAGTATTTTCTCTAAGTAATATTTAAACCAATCGTAATTTTTCCATATTTTAGGACGTAAAATGTTTGAAAAACTAAAAACGTTTTACCAAAATATTATTTACACTTTTAGTTATTTCAAATAATATTTTGAGGACTTTAAGATATAGAATTTGAAGAAAAGTGTACCTAAATTTAACGTTTTCTCCATGAACAATAATTTAAACCAATCGTTCTTACTAACAAGTTTTTAGGACGTTTAATACTAACCTTTAATACACTTTTAATTACACCTTTAGTTATTCTAAATAATATGTCCAGGTCTTTAGTCGTTTAAAACAAACATTGAAGAAACTTGAAATTTTGATATTATATACAAGAAATATTTAAACTAATCGTTATTTTTAACTGTTTTTCATGTTTTTGAACGTTTAAAACTAACGTCTGAAAAAACCTAAATTTAAACATTCTGTCAAAGTGCTATTTACACATTAATTTGTTTTAAATAATATTTTCAGGTATTTAAGACGTTTAATATAAACATTGAATAAACATATAAATTTAACGTTATTCTAAGTATTTACACTTTTAGTTAATCAAAAAAGTTAGTTTAACGTTAGTTCAACGTTTAGCTGAAAATTCGTTGCAAAAAGATGTCATATTTCTAACATTTTACGTTTAATCAACGATAACAACGTTGTTTTGATGTTTTTTAAACTATGATGTTCTCATTGGGAACTAATTACAAAGCATATGTAGGACTTACTGATAAAGAATACACGCAAGAATTGTAAGAAATTGGAAAAAAATATGAGTTGATAAACACGGTTGATGAGTTGATTCTATAATTTTGTTTGCACCTTGTGACATCCGTCGCAGACATGTACATGTGTTGTCTCTAAATAAAAATATGAACCTCTCCTAACCAAAATCGCCCAATCAAACTTTTTCTGATACATCTTTTATTTGATGATATGTACTTATGTAAATAAATACAAAAACCATAGTATATTGGCCACTTTGATGTTGGCCCGCTGCTAATATAATACTGTTAACTTTTCAGTGTTTAATTTCCATCACAATGTAGTAGTTACTTATACCTTTCGATGCTAATTTCGTTGCCTTGTTACGCGAAACAGCTCGTCATTGTACATCTCAGATTAATAAAGTTTTCAGACTACTAACTTATCTTTATGCAATTAAGCGTTTTAGATACATAGCGTCTTTAATAGAATTCCCAAGTTGTGTATACCATTTAATAGAACTCCCATTGGAGAGCGGCTGCTCCAGAAATTATTTCAGAAGTTCTGTAGGCCGGAACAGTTCAGTTATTATTAATGGTTCAACTTGTTGATTTGCGCCAAATATCGAATGTGGTTATGCTAATAAACGATTAATAATCGATATTTGACTTATATAGTGTGCCGTGTAGCATTAATGGTGCGATTATTATTATTATGAATATTTAATTCACAATTTCAGTAAAAGCTCTATACAGGGCGCCCTATTTCTTGACCCGTTGCATGGGTAACTTTTTTATTAGTAGAGATACAAAAACGCTTAAATGAGCAAATTAGTGCAGTTTCGTATTAGTAATTCTACGGTAAGGCGAAAAATTATATACGGGGGAAGGTTGAAAAGTTATTGACAAAAAACGAAAAACCCAACTTTTCTATTATCCCTCGTAGCTCGTTCATTTGAAGAGTTAGAGAAAAATGCTTCACATGTTTTTTGCAGTATTTTTCATGTAAAATGACATGCACTTGCTACTTTTTATATATCTCTTAAAATGGTTGAGAATCACAGTAAAATATATTTTTTTTAAATGTAATGGATAGGTGGCTGTGACATTAACCGAAAGTCCCCTTTTTTCTCTTTCAGATGATATAACATAGTCCATATTTTATCCTTACAAAAGTAATAATAATCGTTGTTTTTAAAGAAAGTTTATTGTCACATCAAGAGAATGCTATGGATTATGGAACAAAAGAATGTTTTGAGAACAGAAATTATTAATTAATTAATTATATTGAAGTAAATGTTCGAAATGACCACCATCCTGTTGGATACATAGTAAGCAACGTTTCTGGATACTTCTTAAAACATTATTTATTGTATGTCCATGTGTGCTTCTAATTGCATCTTGAATCCTGACTTTTAGATCCTCTATATCTAGAGGAGCTGTCACATAAACTTTATCTTTCAATAACCCCCAAAGAAAGAAATCTAAGGGGGTCAAATCAGGTGTTCGCGCTGGCCAGTCGATATCCATTCTATTTCCTATAACATTATCAAACTGTTCATGTAAATATTGTTTTACCTCGCGGGAATTATGCGCAGGTGCTCCATCGTGTTGGAAGTATTTAAGATTTCTAAAAATATGAAGTGGTAATTCATTTAAATATTCCTCTGTTAGAGTATTCCTTAGAAAATGAAGGTAATTATTCGCATTCAAATTATCTTCGTAAAAATATGGGCCAATAATTTTGCCACAAAAAATTCCACACCACACATTTATCCCAAATTGACGTTGATTTCTTCTTTCAGAAACAAGATGTGGATTTTCTCGGCACCACATTATGTTATTATGGCGGTTAAAAATACCATTGTTGGTAAATCTACTTTCATCACTGAATAAAATCTTTTTCCAGAAGTCTAGATCCTCTTCGCATTTTGAAATGTACCATCGACAAAATGTCATCCTTCTTTGATTATCAGCTGGATATAAAGTATTGCATATGGAATAATGATAAGGCTTTAAATTGTTACCTTTTAAAATAGCTCTTACAGTTTCCTTGGAAGTGTTGCAGTGATGTGCAATTTCTGCAGTTGAAGAATCAGGTTTAAAATTTACATAAGCCAAAACATTTATTTCAGTGTCTTCATTGAAGTTTCTTTCATCCTTAGGCTTTGAAAAAGAACCGTATAATCGTATATTATTTTCCAGCTGTCTAAATATTCTATGATGGGGTTGTCTTCGTTCCATGTAAGTTTCAAAATAAAGATTCGCTGCAGCTTGTGCATCTCGATTTTGGTTATAATAACAAAATAGCATATCATTTTTCTCTTCGTTGGTGTACATATTTGCAACACTATTATTTTGTATGCAGTATTAATAATAAACAATAAACTACTTAACAAAAACTAAAAATGTCACATATGATCTGTCAATAATTAAATGCCAACTAGACGTTTTTAAAAATATCAGGAATCTTATTTTTTGTTTTATTTCCATAGCATTCTTGATGTGACAATAAACTTTCTTTAAAAACAACGATTATTATTACTTTTGTAAGGATAAAATATGGACTATGTTATATCATCTGAAAGAGAAAAAAGGGGACTTTCGGTTAATGTCACAGCCACCTATCCATTACATTTAAAAAAAATATATTTTACTGTGATTCTCAACCATTTTAAGAGATATATAAAAAGTAGCAAGTGCATGTCATTTTACATGAAAAATACTGCAAAAAACATGTGAAGCATTTTTCTCTAACTCTTCAAATGAACGAGCTACGAGGGATAATAGAAAAGTTGGATTTTTCGTTTTTTGTCAATAACTTTTCAACCTTCCCCCGTATATAATTTTTCGCCTTACCGTAGAATTACTAATACGAAACTGCACTAATTTGCTCATTTAAGCGTTTTTGTATCTCTACTAATAAAAAAGTTACCCATGCAACGGGTCAAGAAATAGGGCGCCCTGTATACGGTTTGTGTTTACAATATCAAAGGCTGGTCTTCGTACATGGAAATGCTTTCATGTATTATGTGCATAAAAACGTTTCTGTTGAGACGTAAGTATCGTATTGTCAATAATAAATATACACTCTATTACTTGAGAACAAATGAATGAGAACAAATTGTCATGTGGTGTTACATATACCTACATTAATTAACATATACAAAAAATGTGTCTATCATCCATCTGGATATTATTTACTTGTCAAATCTGATATAGCTGCAAACTAAAGTTTTTGGAGTCTAAATTATAATTAATTTATGTACTAATAAATAAGTAAGTCGATTTCAAACGGTACAGTAAAGAAAATTATAAAAAAAAAGGACACCTCAAAACTGATAAACAATAAACAGTCCTTTAAAGATTATGGAAATATTGAATTTATACCAGAAAATACAGTCTCGGTAATTTTCGGCAAGAAGTTTTGATTAACAAATAAAAATCTAGTGCTTCTTAGTTTCATCATGCACTCGTGTTCATAATTTAAGATGTAGAATCTGCCCTTACCATTTCTTACGGTCTTTTTGTTACACACTGTATATAGAACTAATGGTACTAATGGCAGTCATAATATAGCGATTTTTATTATTCCATAAAATGGATCATTATTTTGATAGAGATAAAATGTCTTATTTTCTTTCGATTCACATAAAAATAGACTTTCTTAATAATTTATTTCTTTTGTTTGTGATCATTTAGTCGCAAGAAGAAAACAGCAATAGCCCAAGCACAGTACTAGTTTACTTCTAAATACTGCTGTATACAGTGTTATTCAGAACTTATCCATAATAAAATTTGGGGATGTTCGACATACATGTAGAAATGTGGTAGTGCAAAAAAAATTTTTTTGGCGGCTTCTGAAAACTATTTAAAAATTTTTCATTGCACGCCGCTGGATACTGGTCCACTGTAATGGAGTGACCTTGGGACTGACAATGCAAACTGGCTAGCACGAAAAAAAGTTCTGAAAGTATACCGACACCCGGCGCAAAAAAGATTTGCAGCGTTTTTACTTTAAAATAAACTTAAAGATAGATAGATGTGACCAAAGTGACGTGTCTTTAAAATAATTAAAATTTTGTTACACTAATTTTGAAGAATTGCGCTACTTGATTACTAGGTATTAGAAACATGAAATTTATAAAAAATTTGCACATACCTTGTTACAAAAGCTGCTCGAAATAATATTCCTCGACTTGTACACAATTTTGGGCACGCCTTATTCAATTTTGCCGCACTAAACCGAATGTTTCTCCTGGTTGCTGATCTTGTAAACGCAAATTATTAAGTAAATTGGGGATTTTCAGCATTTTGAACCACTCACAAAACCTAACTCGTATTTGATAATCCACTGGTAACAGTCCATTAACTCAGCATTACTGTACACATGAGCCATTTTGAAAATTTTACAGTTTAACACTCTTACGATAAATAAAACACCGGCACACAGAGAGTACACACATAGACTGATGACTGAATAGACAATAGAGATATTATCCCCGCTCCAGTTCTATTCGCTCGGTCGTCGTTCGAGGTACAAAAACGTGTTTACTTTTTTTACCACATTCTTAGAAATGTGGTAGGTATATCAGATGTAGAAATATAGTTGCCCATCTACGTAGTCCTTTATAATGGTATAACTTTAAACATTGTTTACGGGAAATCCTAAGACTTTTATTATAAATTTTTTTGGTGATATCGATTTCTTATTTAAGGATGCACATATCCTCAAAGTTTTAGAGATAAGTTCTGAAAAACCCTGTATATTCTATATTTCCAGTACGGTACCTACAGTGTAGAAAGCATTCTTGTCAGAACCAGATGCATAACCTGATTTAGGTGCAGCTCTATTCTGGGGAATGAGCTTTGAAGTGAAAAGCAAAACGTTACCATGCAGCACTGTTTAACTTTATATTCCAATAAAAACTTCGACCTCGTTATTTAGGTTATTTGCACATACCACTTTACTTGCTCATACCACTTTACTTGCACATGGCAAACAATTCTCAAATCCATGCATAATTTAATTCATCCGACATATCCGGCTTCAAGCTCGATGCAGTAAATTTCAGAACTTCTTTTGCACGTGTCTGTCGCACTCAGCTCCATGAATTTTTCCGCGGATTTCAGTTTTACTGCATTTTTATAACACATAATACGTATCTGTCATTCCCCAGATATAAATGCGTCCAAAGAAATATATTTCTGAAGAATTCTGCTCGCCTCGCTTGTCAGACGGTCTTTTTCATACTTCATAGGGTATATATTCCTGTGTTTTCGTTTATAAAAAAAGGAGACTCGCCTTCTGGTTTCGAGACCTTTACGTTCAATTAGGCGCGCGCTGTTTCAATGTCCCATTCAGAAAGAAATAACTATTCATCTCCTTGTGGACACCATTTGGGGTTGTTGTATTTCGAGGAAGGAATTTGTGACAACGTAACTATAAATGCTAAAAGTAATATTAGTGACTATCCAAATATTTTGGATTTTAGTTTAAACCTTAACTGAAGAATTTAATAAGACGTGCAACATCAATTTCAAACATAATTTGGTGTTAATAATAATGGTGTGACCTTAATAACCACTTCCATATAGAACAAAATTTAACGTTAATTAAATTTCGTCATTAATCCTAAAAAATACAGACATGGAAAATTATGGGAATCATGCAGTTGCGTGTGTTATTAAATTCCTAGGCCAACCGGTTAGAGATGGTATATTTCATACATACAGTGAGATTGTAAAGTCCCGCATACATTCAATAAAATGAAAAATAGTCAATTTTTATTTTTAACTGCAGTGTTTTATGTAAATATCATACCATCCTTTTCAACCTCCTGGAAGGGGTAACAACCCCTTACAATTTATTAAATGGAAACAGGGAGAATTTCAACATCTCTTGTCAAAGGGAATTTAATGCTTTATCCAATGATGCTTTTATTTTTAGCTTTAAATCATTAGTTTGCGAGACAATAAACGTTTAATGAAAACAACATTTTGATGTAAAACTTAAAAATACAAATTTCTAATTAAAAAATTGTTATGAAACAACTGTAAAGTGAACCGAAACAACTCGTAGAACAAAAATCACTATTTAAGTAGGTGTTCGAATTGCTCTCCACCAAATTCTTGACAATATGCTATAGTCTACTTTCAAATTCCTGAATTGCGCTGTGAACAACCTCTGGAATTATACTTCTTATTATGGTTGCAATTTTATCTTTTAATCACATCATTTGGCATCTCGTTAGAGACTTGGCTCTTTATATATTCCCACAAGAAGAAATCTAGAGGTGTCAGATCAGGAGATCTTGTCGGCCATTCGGCTGAACCTCTTCGACCAACGCATCGATTCGGAAATATATTATTTAAACACTCCCTCACTGATTGTGAGCTCAATCACATTACGCACAACCAGTGGGCACCACACCACACCTACAAGAACACCACAAACTAGTAATAAAAAATTTCTGTGATCTGACACCCTGACGCTGATGAATTTTTTCGACTTATCCTAATTAAACACAGACTCATCCACCCTATTAGTGCATTCGTGACAGATCGCAAGATTATCCATTCTTCTACTGAACGTATTTTATTTTTACATCCCAACTTCGATACAATGCATTCCTTTAATTCCTTATAGCCTTATATATTTCGGAAAATACTTAGCAAAAGGATAAGTTGCTTTACTTTACTGAGATAGACAGAAGCAAATGCTGTCTATCATGTCATGTCTGATCATGTCATGTCTTGTTTTGCCTATTTGAGACAAGAAGCAGAGAAACCTAAATAAAACTAAGCGTGTCCTGAAAAGAAAACAGTATACTTAACTTAATAAAACACAGAGAAACCTTGATGTCGAATGTAGGTAGCGACTGAAAACATTTTACTGGAAGTTTTTCGAATCAATAATGTGATCCAATAATCCCATAACGTATTTTGGTTTTCTTTGAGACCAAAATTTTTCAATATTTCTGTTGCTCATAATATACAAATACTATGCTAATACTTATATCTTAAAAAGTAATGAAAGGAAAGTACCTACTCTCTTGTTATGTAAATAATTAACAAATTGCATACTAGATCCACGAAAAGATTGAATAAATTGATTTAATGGCTGCAAGTTCTCATTAAAAACGTTTCACCGCGTTTGTTCCACTATCAACGTCAATTTGAATATTTTCTTTAACTGCAGCATTATATTTGCATAAATGCAATGCATAATTTATTATTTTAAAATGCAGCAACCCAGAATAGAAATATAAATTTTGTGTTGTTTAAAATTCTTGAGCACAGCCTCGTTATATGAAGTTACGTAAAACGAAATCGGTGCCTGACGGCAACATTTTGCAGCTTACAGAGAATTTTTCATAGACTGCCACTGCATTTTTAAGGAATTACCATAATGTTGTCTTTTCGCTGCAGTTTCTATCGGAATATTTGGATATTATTGTTGACTTTTCAGAAGCTTTAAAGAGCGTTCACATATAGCGCAACATACATACTATCTGATATTAAAAAGAACAACGCACTCGAATAGAACGCAACTATTTATCATTTGTGGACAAAAATGGCTAGCTCAAGTTACGACAATGTCATTTTTATATTCTTCTGTGTACTACTAAGAGTAAAATTTAAGGACAATATGGAAAAAATATCAATTGACTGTATATACAGGGTTTTTCAACGAAAAGTAGCCACCCTTAATAACTCAGAAATGGAGGGTAGCAGAAAAATTTCCAAAAATAGGTCGATTTTTATTTCAAGGGGGACACATTTTCATATTACTGAAATTTTTACAGGGTGTCCCAAAAAAGAGATATTTACCACAACTTAGATTTTTTAAATGGAACACCCTGTGCATTTTTACAGATTTGGATAGAAAGTTCTCTAACGAATACGTTGATATAGGGTTTGATGGATCTAGCTCTAATAGTGAGTGAGATATACCTCAAATAGTGTTCCATAAGAGCAATGTGTTAGAGAAAGACTTTGTAACGGCTGTAGCCTAAAGCAATGAATCGATATTCTCTTTCTAACCCATTATGCTTATGGAACATTTTTTAAGATATATCTCCCTCACTATTAGAGATAGATCCATCAAACCCTATATCAACATATTCGTTAGACAACGTTCTATCCAAATCTGTAAAAATTCACAGGGTGTTCCATTTAAAAAATCTAAGTTGTGGTAAATATCTCTTTTTTGGGACACCCTGTAAAAATTTCAGTAATATGGAAATGTGTGCCCCTTGAAATAAAAATCGACCTGTTTTTGGAAATTTTTCTGCTACCCTCCGTTTCTGAGTTATTAAGGGTGGCTACTGTTCGTTGAAAAACCCTGTATAATAAAATCTAATGGAAATCTAATGGTATGTCTACCTGAAACATAAATGAATATCAATATACAGAAATATTTTTTATTCAACTTCATTCTATGCCATTTTAATGACACTTGGCTTGAATATTGTGGCAATTATTTAAGAAGTGAATATGCATAAATACTTTTCTTTTTTGCTATATAATTATATCCTGTTTCTGCTCGAACCATTAAACATAACCCAGCTAGTCTGTGGACGGAGTCCTACATTTAAAGCGATGTAAAAATTAAATGTTGTACAGTGCGAGTGCCAAAGAGTAAAACTTTTATTAAAAGAGTAACTTAAGTTAAGTTAAAAGAGTAACTAAGAGAGACTTAAAAAAAAGAGTAAAAATTTTAAAATAATTTTTATTTTCCAGCGATGGATGGCGATGAACGGTGGTGAGAAAATTATATTTCTTTGAATGAAATGTCCTAATTTTATGAGCAGATCTCAAAATTAGACCCATTTTCGCACTTAAGAGCCCCTATAAAAAAATAATGATCAGGGACTTCTTCTTCTTCTTCCTGCGGGTCGGTTCCTCTAAGGCAAGTCCCAAAGCACTGCAGTTACCTTTCAACCTGGTTTCATGCTGAGCGGAGGTTTACTCATGCCCAGTATCTCTACAGTGCTATTCTGTAAAGGATCTTCCATCATTGCCTTCGCATGACTGTCATGATTTTAAAACCCAATAATTCCTATGTTCTAGCTCCACCCATTTTCCCAGAGCCGTTCTGACAGCGCTCTAACCAACTCCACACGCTGGCCGGTCCTATGAAAGCCATTCCAGATCCAAGTTCATCTGCATATTCATTTCCTTCAATGTCTTTATGAGCTGGCTCCCAACACAGTCTTGTTGTATTGGTATTTGACAATTCAATTAGCCATTGGAGGCAATCCCAAATAAACTTTGAAGTAACCTTGTTCGAGTTCTAAATATTTATGGCGCCTCCGCTATCCAAAAATATGTAGATGAGTTTACGTGCGTAACCCCTCCTCACATTTTTCCTTAGAACACCATGAGATAAGTCTCCAGACGCCATTACGGTTGGGTTGGGTTAAGACCAAATACTCCAGATCGTGTTCCTGTTTTGGATTGGACAGAGTCACAGAGACTCGCAGTCACAGAGATTTTGTTTGAACCTCGAATGACTTGCGGAATTCCTTCTTCCTTGGGAACTACCTGTCCAATCATTATTCTTCCTGATTCGGTGCACTACTACCTCTATCTTCACATTACGTGAAGTTGTGCTAGATTTACCAAGACTTCTTGCGCAGCTGTTGGAACCGGAGCCGTAGATCCAGTTACATACAGGCCAACAATCACCTAAATTTATCGATATTTCATTAAGGCATTCTGATGGAAATTATCATATCGGAGATTATGCGGTGATTCAAGTTATTCGATGCGATATGCGATTGAACAAGGCAGATGAAGAGAATAAGGCAAAATGATGCCACTTGTATTGAATTACGTGCACATGAAACACCTTACCAGGTTAAGTGGACTTTTACTCGTTTTGGGCATTCTTAAATACTCAGAACAAAAGCTTCACTATTCTGAAATAGTGAAACTACGTGATCGATTCCTGACTTTTTGATACAACCACAACTAGCTAGCTCTCATCCATTCAACTGAGCTCCACTTGAGGTTGGCAGACTCAAAATTCGTATTTCAAAATAAACAATTAATGCGCCATTACGATTATACACAAAATAAACTCATATGATCAATCATTTTGATATGACGTTCATCATCTTACGCAAAAAATTTCAAGATCATATAAAAAATCAAATGGGTGGATAAACTATCTCCAGTCAGATACACTAAATAATTGTTTCGATCTGTTAGGTCTCATCAGCGCTATTCAGGTCATTCAGGACAAAGAAAACATATGCATGCATGGAATAGCGAAAACTTATCAACAAATATTTGCATACACCTACCGCTAGGTATACGTTTTTTACCATAACTGCATACATCAAGAATTGACTGCTACTTAATAGTAGCATGCCTGATAAACCCATGTTATAATAATCACAATAGCAACTACGGTTTGAAGTATAAAACCTCATAAAACTTTATATACTCATAAAAATTTTATGAAATTCTGGAGTCATCAATTTCCAGCAATCGCCGTGCATACGTGCCGTGCCGAATTGCATGCAACTCTCTTAGTATTTCAGTTGCAATAAACACGCTGCATAATATTTGAAATAAAATTTCTCTATTTAAATTCTGTTTAAATTCCCACGAATCCTGATCTACATTACTTCATCTACCAAGTACGCATTTGTCATAATATTGCTCACCCAGTCTCATTGTGTTTTGATCAGTTCCCTGCGGTATTTATGTTTTATATCTGTTTGATGTAAAAGTTACTTGATCGATTGTGTTAATAAATCATAATTCTGTAATTAGAATAATAATGTTTGAGGAGTGTATATAGTTGTTTAAGGCCTATATAATTTATTAGACAGAAACTGCTTTATGCATATTATATGTAGTACCTACAAACAGTCCTCAAAAATATATAGATGCTATCATTTAATGAGGCTCTAAAACTCGTTTTTGTGAGGATGGTGGAAGACCTGCCAGTTACACTGATTAGTGATTACTATCATTTGCATGAAAGGGCGGTTACAAATTTACGGCTAGACTTCCTGCCACTGTTTTGCTGCGGTCAACAAAAAATAAGAAACTCTTTCGTTCCCTCTTGAATTAGATAGTACAGTATGAGAACGAAATTTAATATATTTTTTAAAATACGCGCATTCTCGAATTTAGAATGACAGGGACAGACAGGGTATATCGGTTGAGGAAAACTTCAGCAAAATAATGACACCACATTCCTTATCAACTCCTTTTTCGATTCGACTCACTTTTTAATTAATTTTGACACCTGGTGTTCCAAAAACTCGCTTAAAATAGTATAGAAAACAGTAGATACATATAATTTTTGTCAACTTGTCATAGAAACTTATAGTTTTATCAATTTTTTGTTTACCAGTTCTCCTTATTGAGCCATAAACCACTCATTATATTTTCATGAAGCCATGTAGAGTTTGGTACTACTTAAAAGCTTAAAAAACTAAACTAACTTTGTAAAATAGGTAGGCGCAGATCCACATAGGTAGTTATTTCTACAAATAGTTACCACCATTTATAATAGTGTTACCATCATTTTTACAGTTAACAGAATTGAAGAAAATATAGTTGTAGTTAGTGAGATATTGTTTTAGGTCTATCGTTTTATGTATAGTTTATACACGTATATTCATATAGGTTCAAAAAATATTGACAAAGCCTGCGTTGATAGTATCGGTGTTAAATGATTAATTAGCTTAGCAATGGATCTCTTGTTTCAGTTCCACATTTACAAGGTGTGACATAAGGTTTTCATTTTATATTATGTATTTGTATCTTGCGTTCATCTATCTCTATTTTCATTATGAATCCACCAAATATAGAATTAAGGTATGAACACATACATTTTTACATCTTTGGAAAGTAATGTGCTAAAGATTTACTATATAGCTATCCTCATTATTTGTCTATTTGCGTATAAAAATCACATATTGATATGAAACCTCAAGTGGTTAACGTGACAAATAAAAATAAGAATACCTAATTGATTTTACGTAAAAGTTATTCACTCGCCCGCTTAATTTCAATTTCACACGAGACTCCGTTCGAGCAGGCTTCATTTTAGCGTTCATACCTAGAGGAGGTGGAACTGCTGCAAAAGGCAACAATAAATCAAGCGTATCTTTTCTGAATTATGTAGATATAGCAGAAAGTTAAACTATATGAGAAATGGTGGGTTCCTTTTTATAAATACTTACTTACAACGTTAAACTTCATCATACGTGCAGAATCGCCTCGTAAGTAACAGGTGTGCTAATGTAAGTAGGTACTTCGTAAAACTGCAATTGGGAAATAAATCGTTAGAAATAAAGTATCTGGATTTACCTTGAATTAACTTTGAATTAACATATCGCTTATAGGTCATTATAACCCCAATATTAACACATTTTCTTTAGAAGACGCACTAATGTTAACAACCATGCTTAGTAAACATAAAGAACTAAGTTTTCTTGATAAAATTATTAACCTTGTTTATAATAGATAAATAATAAAAAGCTCGAAAATGTGTTTTCTTACTGATTTGAACACAGAACTGATTTGTTAAAACATGATAATTTAAACTTTCACTTTTTATTTTTCAATGGTTCTCACAAAATAACTCTAAATAAATTTTTGGTATTGAAATAGATATATAATACTATACAAGCATGTGATCACCTTAGAATATTTCAGAGGCCACTTTGATTTAAATTTAAATATTGAAACTTAGCACATCAAAATTTCTTTCTATAGTCCTTTGAGACTATAGGTACCGGGTTTCCCATTTCATTTGACTAATGGCAATTAACATGGGGTATTACATTTCATTGAATTTTATATTCCCAGGGCACACTATGAGAAATATTGCTAACGGAATCGAGAGTACTGACTGTCAAACACTTCTGATTACCAAAATACTAAAGCGAAATGCTTTTTTAATTAAAATATCAATAACAATTCGTTTTAAGTTAACAGATGTAGTTTACATAAGCATTTTAGCGATATCATCTTATGTCATCTGGTGGACTAGTTGGTTGAGCGGCAGTCTTTTAAGCTGAGCCGTAAAATTTTGCAGGTTCAAATCCCGCCAGACACAACTTTTTTTTATTTTACTTTTTCATTAATTACAAATTATTAGTGTTTACTTATTCGATTAGTACCTAGTTATTATTTTTGAAAGTCACAATATTTACTATCAAAAAAAATAAAATAAAACATGTTTTAATTGATTCGTTTCCTTTATCTTTAGCTAAAGCTATTATCTTAAAAAAAAAGGTAATCAACAAGCAACATATTTTTTATTTATTACATTCATATCCACAGATTTTGGTTAGAACTACAATCGATAAAGCCGTGGTCACAATATAACTTCTTGAATTATCAACTATTATTATATCTTCAAAGTGGTAGGATATGAGAAAATTAAATATTAGGTAAATCTCGCGTCACTTGTCAGGAATCAAGTGCTAAGAAAGGGATCATTTGAAAAAGAGAAAGATATATAGGGTTTTTCACGTAACCCGTTCATTAAAATATTTCAGAGACTACTACGATCTAGATTTTGAAACTTGGGGCACTGGGGTTTTTGAGTATTCTCGTTTCAAAAAAAGTTTTGACGTCACTGTAGCACTTCCGGTTATACTGGAAGTTAGTAGTAATTTCGTTATTTTAAACGTAAAGGTATAGATTTTGTTGCATTTTTGAAATCTACGGAATTTTTTAGGATGTTTTTGTTAATATATCCCAATACCAAAAATGAACAGTTCTGGAGATATTTCGATTTTTTAAAAAAATATTGGCGATACTAAGCCTATATTGTGAGTGTAATATCTAGAACTTCTAAAAAGCTATAACTTTCAAAATTTAAGCAGTAGTAGAGCAGGCAAAGGGCTTTCCAAGAATGTACTGCTTCTGTCGATAGTCCATACGGGATGTTTAAAACTCAAGGGCCAATATTAAAAATTTCAAACACAAAAAAGTTGTTTTTTTTAAATGGAACACCCTGTGTTTTATCTCATCAGTAGATGCAGAATTAAATTCTACATCGATTGGTTACGCATTCCCTATACCTATCTTCAACAGTTTTTGAGTTATATGCAATTATTTATGTGAAAGAAACTTTAGCATCGATAATATATGTGTATCTCTAAATTTTATAGAAGGCTGAGATACCAAAAAAAAAATTGAACTGTGTTTGTCAAATTACTTTTAGTTGTTGAATTATAGCAGCAATAATTATACAGCGGAAAATTAAATAATTACAAATGAGTGGTATTTTAAATTTATTTTGTATTCGTGGGTAATTTAATAAAATAGCTACAAATTGTTGTCGTATTTTCAACGAAATATATCCAAATTTATCAACAATGAACAAGATAAAATTCGGAAGATGGAATTGCAATTCCCTCATATTAGAATTGACATTAAGAAGACATATCACAAACCTATAACTGAAGATGAAGACAAATAACATGTATCGTTTTATTCATTCTCGTTAAATTTGGGTATCTTTCATTGAAAACACGACAAGTTTTTTCAACTATTTTATTACATTCCCCATAAAAGTAAAATAAATTTAAAATATCAACGTTAGTATAATTATTATTTAATAATTCGTTCTGCATTGTAACTGCCACCAAACTTTAACAACTAAAAGTAATATCAAACTTTTGACAAACACGGTTCAATTTTTTGGCATCTCAGCCTTCTTTAAAATTTAGAGATACACATATATTATCGATGCTAAAGTTTCTTTCACATAAATAATTGCATATAACTCAAAAACTGTTAGAGATAGGTATAGGGAATGCGTATACCAATCGATGTAGAATTTAATTCTGCATCTACTGATGAGATAAAACACAGGGTGTTCCATTAAAAAAAAACAACTTTGTTGTGTTTGAAGTTTTTATTATTGACCCTTGAGTTTTGAACATCCCATATGGACTATCGACAGAAGCAGTACATTCTTGGAAAGCCCTTTGCCTGCTCTACTGCTGCTTAAATTTTGAAAGTTATAGTTTTTTAGAAGTTCTAGATATTACACTCACAATATAGGCTTAGTATCGCCAATTTTTTTTTAAAAATCGAAATATCTCCAGAACTGTTCATTTTTGGTATAGGGATATATTAACAAAAACATCCTAAAAAATTCCGTAGATTTCAAAAATGCAACAAAATCTATACCTTTCCATTTAAAATAACGAAGTTACTACTAACTTCCGGTACAACCGGAAGTGCTACAGTGACGTCATAACTTTTATTGAAACGAGAATACTCAAAAACCCCAGTGCCCCAAGTTTCAAAATCTAGATCATAGTAGTCTCTGAAATATTCTAATGAACGGGTTACGTGAAAAACCCTGTATATTTTATTGAAATTGGAACTTCCCGCAAGGATTGAACAAAACAATCCCAAATAGCGGTTGACCGGTAATATAGGTATAGATTTATTAAAAATAATGAAATGAAATAAAATCCTGACCACTTACTTCTTATATCAGACGGGGTGAAAAGAGGATGATTCCGTAAACAGTTGACCGATGACAAAATTGGTACAGATATGTTAAAAGTGATAACATCAGCAATCCTGGTCCTTCATTTGTTAGATGGGGTCAGACCAGTCAAAAATATTTTGCACTGGTCTTATATCTTGATAAAGTACTTTCCGAATAGAGTGAAGAATAAACCGCATAAGTTAAAAAATTTCTTTAAACAAACTTTTAACATTTATAGTTTTATATTCTGTTTTTTGTATCATACTGGGGCACTACAAGCCTTGACTTTTGCTCTAATTCATTTGTAATAATAATAATAACATAAAACCCTTTCGTTTCAGTTAACTTTCGACAGTTTTACGTTGGGCCGTTTTGTGTCTTTCACGTCGGACGGCTGCCCCGACGGTGCCTTACAGATATCGGAGTCCAACAGACCCCAAGTGGGCGGCTCCTGGTGCGGAACATCCTGGGGCCCGGCCATATACTACAGCGAGACCAAAAGTGTCATCATCTCCGTCAACCTCTTTCGCCTATCGAAGGTCGAAAGCGGCTACAACTTCGACTATCGCATGGAGTACAAGTTCCTGAGGAAGAATGCAGCCACTGTCCGCTATGGAGGAGGTAAGATAGATATCAGTATCATATTTATTTAATTATTTATTGCCCACTTATATATAATAATATTACATATGAAGTCATAAGAATATAAGAAAATATATATATACTCTTTTATACAATCAGTCAATTATAAATAATAATAGTAATAATAGCGGCATTCGTACGAGATAGACGAAACACCAGTGGTGCCATACGCTCCGGGGGATATTGAGTCCGTTGTGGGGAATGAGAAGTGCCAAATTTATTCGAATTACTCATTTCCCACTCTCAGGCAGATTCGAGCCAATAAACCTGATGTAGTCCTCCTCCATCACCAGCTCAAGACCATATTTGGCATCGAGTTTTCGGAAATTTTAAATAAATTTCCTATACTTAAATAAAAAATAAATTAAAGCGGATATATGTCAAGAATTGATTTAAACTAAAACTAGGAGACATAGCTCCTAATAACAGTTCGGTATAGTTTTGCTAGGAAACAACATTACAGTATCAAGTACTGCATAATGTACCTTTTCCGTCGCAAATCAATGCAGAGTAAGTATATTTACTGGACAGTATAAAATAAATTACTTATATTGCATATTCTTGTACTAAAGTTACCTGTGGAACATATTTCAAAATATTCAATATCTGATGTTAACGGCAGAAAAGAACCCTTCTCTTAAATTTACATATTTTTAAGAACTAGCTATCCTCACAAAAGAACGAGACTGGTTTCCCAATATTTTAGGTAGTTCGGCTTGCCGTGTAGTCACGTAAAAGAAGCAGGGAATAAAATGAAAGAAGAAGACGAATGACATAAATAAAAATTGCTATCCCTGTTATTAAGAAAAGCTCTGATGAGTAATATGTTCCTCAAGCTGCAACCGTCCTTGTGGATAATTTAAAAGGGAGGGGGTGTTTTACAGACAGAGGCAATCGTTTATTTTATTTGAAATATTATGTAATTTGTTTTTTCTTACTTACAAAAACGTTCTCTATCTAATTGACGAGAAATGTATAAGTAAAGTGGATTTGCGGTAGACTGAATGTATTTTATAATTTCCAACAATATTTTCAGTCCATACAAGATATGGGATTCAGTATAATAGAAGTAGGTCACTCTAATAGTTTCCATATTTTTGGCCGTCTTAGAAGTCAATGTTACGGTCTACGTTCCATACAGACATCATCAATAACGTACAAACGTGTTTTAAAGATAAAACAGTAATGAAGTACAAGTTAGAAAATTCAAAAAACAAATGAAAGTGACTGCTGAAATTGTCAAAAAATAATTGACATCAATACAGGACTGGCAATTATATTATAAAATCCATGACCACCTTTGACTAGGATTTTTTTTTACCTCATCTATTCAGAAATAATTTTTGACTTCACTTATAATCTCATCGAAAATTATTATTACTCATTTTTGATATCGAATATTCGGTAAACTTTTACATTTACATTGTTTAAATATATCTACGCAACATTGGTACTTTTTGAGTAAACAAATACCTATTTTCTAAGTTTGTATCTACAAATTGTAATAATTACTTCATAGGAATTAGTTAATACCTATTAACCACAGTATTATATGTGTAGTCACATTAGCCAAAGCTATAATCGATATAAAAAAATGTCGCAATGATTTTGGCCTAATATTAGCCACAGTGGCATCTATCTTACGATACGATTCTATGGTCTCGAAAAAAAACCGATTTGGAAATGAATTCCATTGGGATTTGAGACGGTGTATTGCTATTCAGTAACAGGAACGGTAGCAGGAATGAGGAAAACTTGTAAAAGCTGATTAGTTAAGGAGGTTAACTTCCATTAACACTTGGTAGGTATTATTCCTAGCTCGGTTTATATACAGAGTTGTTTTCCAACCCATCTCTCTACATAAGCATATTATATTTCTGAATCCGCCGGAAACGAATCCGTTTTTGATTTTCCCGAAGAACTTCTGCAACTTGGACATCACTAATCCTTGGTCTTTCTGGTCTCGGTAGGTCGGTTACAGACCATAATCTTTTAAATTTGCTAATCAAATTACAGTACGCTTTCATTTGACAGGGCCCTGCTCTCAAACCCATTTTCGTACGAAATCTTCGTAATCTAGCAGTGTAATTTCTGCCGCATTCGTAATAACACTGTACCATAGACTAACTGTACTAAACCAATTCTTGTTTGTAGATCCATGTTATTAAAGTTTATATCGTTTCAATTTACGTTTATGTGAGTTTTATTTTGAGAACAATTCTCTAAATCGCAATGATTACGTTTGACACTTGTATCAGCAGTTGGCACAATTTTTTTGTTTTCCATAGATACAATAAGATCCAATTATTGAAGCAACTAGATTCCATTACTTTTTGCTACTAGCTTGATTTCTTAAAATTATATAAAACTAAAGTATACCCCTTACTTTATGATGACCCCATATTATCTATTCGACAAATACAAAAAATGTTACATTTTCAAGGAAGAAAATGACAATAAGTAAAAGCGCTATTGAAATAAAACACAGTTTTTCACACGCTTTGCAGACTGTTTGCATAATGGCCTTAATTTAACAGTGGCTTAATCAATTGCGGTACTTTGAATATACATGCAGTAAACTTATAGGCAGGAAACTTGCACCGTCAAACCCTTAAGGGCCAGTTTTTCAATGCAACGTTAACATAATTCAGCCGGTAGTTGTTCTAAACTTAGTTAGCTAACTATTGGTCTATATTACGCTAACTGGGCACTAAAAAACTTGTTTCTCAACATGACAAGTTAAGTCACAGAACATAGCTGTAGTTTTACCTTTTATATTTAGTATGTTTCTTTAAATATAAAGTATGTAGATGAAATTTTATATATAACAAATTATATTCATTGCTCATCGGGTCGGTGACTCAGAGTTTAGTGTATCAATAGCTCAATCCAGAGGTCTTGGCCTAAATAGTAGGGCCTACCAACGTAACTTGTTCCTGAGGCGCAATTGCGGACTACTGAATAATAATATGCCGCCCCCTACCATATAAATCTCAGCTTTCGGGCTAATCCCTGTGGTTAAAATGAGAAATAGATATATTATTATTATATATAAATGTGAATAAAATCGAAACCAATAGCAAATAACTACGAATAGTAAGGACATCATTAAGATTATCCTCCATCTGCAAACGCCTTATTTAAATAAGGACTAAAACAAATCAAGCCAAAACAGCTATTCTCCTGGCTATATGCCACGCCGAGCGCCGAATTATAAAGCAAGATTTGCCGTATTTTGGTCTAAGCACAGTTAGAATTAAAAATACAAGGATTCGGATTCCAACGAAAACTACGAGGAAATACTCAGACCACACATCGTAGGATGCCACTAATTGCAGACCAGTTTCGACCTTTTTGTGATCTCATCAGTGCAATATAAAATATATTGCAATATATAAGTGAGCATCCAAGATTAATCTATGAGGGATATCCAGTAATTGCTGTTGACTATTGATATAAAACCACATGCCTAATATACTACATGCTTTTTATCACCGAGATAGCATGTAATAAATATACTGATACTTAATAGTAGTACTAACAAATATAAGAAAATCCTCTGATGCTATGTGTATTAATTTATTTGTTAGAATAGTATGACAAAGACAAATATGAGCCTTCAAATGTCAATTTAAAATTGCATTCCAGCATACACATCCATATACCTACGTGTTTATTATTCCTTTTTATAGACTAGATTGGATTGTAGATACTGCAGTCCATAGTGGGTTGAGAACCATATTAGTGACGTTTTAATACGAAATTGCGGCAATAAATGTAACTTTATCATTTAAACAATCCGCCAGGTGGCGCCAGTGCTTCTCACCCTGATTACGTTCCTTTACTCAAAATCAACTGACCCGGATTTACCCCGATACATCCTTGACACTGTTTACTCGTTGGTGAATGAATACACTTTAGGGTACGTTTTTGGGAAGGCGATATAATGTTCTTGTTTTTCTTGTCCGCATAAAGTACACAATGGGTTGTCAGCTTCCGTGAGCAATAACGAGATATAATAGCCGACCGCTGGGTCGGGCCAAATTTCCCAGATAGGAAACACGCCACATCCGGGTGTGAAATATATACCGGGTGTCTCAGGATCGTAAGAACGACCAACATAGTCGTTTTGCAATCGTCTATATGCAATAATTATTAAGTGTTATAGTATAATATAGGGTTTATAGTTATACTATAATATAGGGTTTATAGTTTCAGTTGTGTTTCATGAGATATATGAAGATAACGTTATTCTATGTTGTGTTTAATTGCTGGACATATATCTAGCCAGGATTGGTGGTAACCAGGGGTGGACCATTAAATGTTTGGTAGACACAGCTTAGTAAATTCATGTTACATAACATAATTCTAAAAAAAAAATTGTTAACAAAAGTTTATGTTTTCCGTAATCGATAATTCCGGGAGTTTTTAGAAAATAAAAACTGATTCTGGCACAGAAGTTACGTCATAGAACTAGAGCTTTAGATTGATCAGTATGGGGATTGACCGTGGAACTCCTTGTCATTAAGTATTACATTATCTCGTACGAAGATTATCCTTTTCCGGTCATTCATAATCATGGAGGCATCTATCAC
Organism: Pogonocherus hispidulus; assembly: GCA_963924545.1. Classification (NCBI taxonomy): domain Eukaryota; kingdom Metazoa; phylum Arthropoda; class Insecta; order Coleoptera; family Cerambycidae; genus Pogonocherus; species Pogonocherus hispidulus. Next base: position 14,235,010 of record OZ004696.1, on the reverse strand, counting down.
AAACGAATTCTTGGCATTTTGTCTACTTCACTGATTTGACATCAGCCTCGACAACAGATATATAGACCATACATAATGCTATTTGGTTCTGATTGTTTTAACACTTATTATCTATTAGGCTGGGCCGAAAACAGTGTCGACAGAGTAAACCAAGGGCCGACAGAGTAAACCAAGTGGGTAAACAGTTCGGACTGACAATCAACTCAACTAAAACAAAAATGATGGCCATTACCCGACAACCTGTCAACTACGGACGGAGTTGACGGAAGAAGTTTAGATCAAGTGTCGCGTTTTGTTTATCTGGGTGCCACCCTTAATCAAAAATGGGATTGTGATGAGGAAGTCAAAATACGAATTGGACAGGCTAAGACCACGTTTATGAAGCTGAAAAATCTAATGCTTGCCCGTACTCTCCCAATGGCACTACGTCTTCGAGTTGTCAAATGTTACGTGTGGCCTATATACTCCTGTATGGTGCAGAGACATGGTCGATAAAGGTCAGGACCCTGAACCGTATAGAGGCATTCGAAATGTGGACCCTTCGCAGACTCCTCCGCATTCCATGGACTGCGCGCAAAACCAACGAAGAGGTGTTGAGGATGGCTGAAGTCCAGAGAGAGTTGCTTAAAATCGTCAAGGTGTGGAAGATATCTTATCTTGGTCATATTCTGACAGGCGCGAGATATTCCATTCCAAAGTTGATCCTGCAAGGCAAGATAGAAGGTAAAAGAGGCCCGGGTAGAAAGCAACACTCGTGGCTTCGAAACATAAGAGACTGGTGCGGAGTAAGAGATGCCTCCACACTATTCCGCCAAGCAGAAGATGGCACCCTCCAAATGACACAAATATATGACTAAGGATCGCCAACGTGCGCATGTGCACAAGGCACATCAAGAAGAAGAAGAAGTCTCAAAAAGTTGTCTAGGGGGTCCCCTAAGAGTATTTAAAAAAAAATGGGATTTTTAGGATAAATTTTAAACTTGCCCAGGGACCCTTATTAGGGCCCAACTTTTTTTTCATAAATTTTAGCTGCGCTACCAAAAAAATGTTTCATATTAAGCCATTTGGAAATCTGAAAAAAAAACTGGGTCCAAATGTAAAATGTTTAGCCGACCCCATGCGCCCAAACGTAAACATGAATTTTAAAAAATATTTATAGTGTTGCAGCCTTTTGCTTGATTTAGTGATCAATACCAAACCACAGAGGACACAGACCAGAGGCGAAAGCTTGCGGCGGTGTCTTTGATGTTTAATGGCCCATTTTCGATACCAGTTACGTCTACACTGAGAGAAATAATTGCTTAATTCTAACAATACCACCTTACTATAGGTACTCTGAAAGAAGTGTTTAATGATTATCGTTAACGGCTTTTGTAGATTAAGTATATCAATACAATAATTCACCTTATGTAATGTAACTAAACCACAGAGGACCTAGAACAGAGACGAAGGCTAGTAAGTGGCGGCGTCTTTGATGTTTAATGGCCCATTGTCTGTACCAGTTACATCTACACTAAGAGAAATAATTGCTTAATTCTAACAATACTACCTTACTATACTCTGAAAGAAGTGTTTAATGATACTTGTGGTTGTGACTGATATGTTATATTACTTATATTACTAATGTCATTCAGTTTTTTGTTTTATGTATTTTTAATAAATGTTTCATGTCATTTATTGCAAATAAAAGATTTATTATTATCCATATGTGATCTTGTATTTTTTATTATTCCCAGAAAATAACCCGAATAAGTTGCAGATCATTATTAGAATTAGGAAAATTATCAAAATTTTGCTTATAAATGTACCTATGCTTTTATTAATAACTGAAGTAGTAATACAATAATTATTAATTTCCGACTGATATTTTTTACACTGGTTTTGTAAAATCAGATGCATTTTTAATAACAATCACCAGTATACAACATATTTTTAAGCAAGTTCTAACAAAAAAAGCCATAAATTTGAACACAGCGCAAACTTTACATGTAGACCAAGATACCTCCAAGCTTCGTAAGATTATTTCCTGTATTAGAATAATTTAGAGGTACATCTCGATGATAAAGCACATGGACTATTTATTTATGTCCATCTATATTAAATAATTTAATATTTAATTCATTTATTCTTATTCTGAATTTTGTTGGTGTGCACTGCAAATTTTTTGCACTTGCAACTACAATAATTTGCTACTAATATACTTATGTATTAGTACAGTCTAAACAGCAGACTTAAAGGAAACACAAATATTGGTAATGTAGCTTAGTTACATTACATAAGGTGAATTATTGTATTGATATACTTAATTTACAACAGCCCTTAAATATAATCATTAAACACTTTTTTCAGAGTATAGTAAGGTAGTATTGTTAGAATTAAGCAATTATTTCTCTTAGTGTAGACGTAACTAGTACAGAAAATGAGCCATTAAACATCACTAGCCTTCGCCTCTGGTCTGTGTCCTCTGTGACCAAACACAAAACATATAGCACTAAATCAACCTAGAACTCACCACGTGGAGGTATCTGCACCTGGTGTTCCTCCCACCCTTCCATTCTCCCATACTTTTTTCTATGAAGACTTATGTTTCATTTCGTTTATGAAAGTATTGCGATTTGATGTCAAATGAAAGTAACATTTTTCGGCCATCTAATTTTCTTATCTTACAAATCCATATCTGGATAATTCACGACATACTTTTATAGATGCCTCAGTGGCTAATTTCACACACCGTTCCACTGGCTGAGTGTGACATTGAAACTTTTCAAAATTCAGTACAAAAGTTCCTTCTACTATGTTCTCTATGTCTTCATTTGTTAACTTAGTTGTCACTCGTGGTTTAGTAATTGTCGTTTCCTGCCAGTCTATCAATTCGTGTGTAATCTTCGGCATCTAAATTAGTGGAAGGAATCCACCTCTTCGAAGACATCTTACTAGGTTGCAACCTACAGATTTTTATTCTTCTGGCAGCTAATTGCCCTATGTGTGGCTGTGAGTCCATTAGCATTGCCACCAGTAGGTTTTCAGGGTGGGCAAAGTATAGATAAGTGGTTCTGTTTTGATATCAAACCGAACAGGTGCATATACCTTTCAGTGGAGCATCAACGTTTCTGATGTTAAAACCTTAACAATATTAGTACATTTATATAAATTCCCAAAATAACAAGGTTTGGGGGTGAGTTTTCAGTAGCCATATATAAGCGGAGCAGTCTGTTAGCGGTAGAAACCCAGCGGGCATGGGGTATCTTGCCTCATATTGTATCAAACAGTCTTTCCCTACCAAACACTTTCCATTTTGAATTGCACTGCAAATATTATACAGTACCTGTATAATATTTGCAGTGCAATTCAAAATGGAAAGTGTTTGGTAGAGAAAGACTTTCAGTATTTAGATCATGTGGTGTTAGTTTGGGAAGTGCTGTGCTTATGCTCTTAAAATTTACAACGGGCATATCCTCGCAGTGTTTTAACAGAGAACCTACAGGCCCTGAATAGTTGTAAGATCCTTTGGTGTCGCCATCTAAATTTTGTTTTATAGACACATAGGCAAAAGTACCAGGGAGTAAAGTTACCAGGCTCTTTTATAATAGTAATCTGTTCTTCATGTTGAATAATCTTGTGATTATTTATAAATCAGATCGTTTGATCCTTGCGCCCATCAAAGTATAAACCTTGAATGTCTTTATTTTCTTGTATTTGTTGAAGCTTCTTCCTGGTTTTATTTAGTTCTCGGCGTATTTTGTTTTTATCAATAATTTCGACTGATCTTCTCCCGAAATTATTTTAAATTGTTCCAAAACTGCATTTACTATTTTCGCTACTGCTCTGTTAGATGTTCCAGTTAAGTCTGCCATTCTTGCCGTGTTGAATAAGTAGTGGTTTGTGACATAACTTAAAAATAATTAACGGTTATTCCTTTGCATACCTAGGATTACAGTAACAAGGAAATGTAAAACCTTATTGAACCATAATATTTGATAATTTCATAATAATTTATCTCTTAGTTAGCTTTCTGGCTTAATTCCTATATAACGAAAGATGTAAACACTTAAATAAACCAATGAATAATATTAAAAATATAAGTGCTATATTAGTACTGTAAGTCTGAAATGATTTTTTCGATGAAATCATATCTGAAGTACATGAGATAGTTCCTAAAATATTTTGAAAATGCTATCTTATTTTGCGTTTCGTTTATATTATAATCAAACTCATTTTCTTTTTTCCCATATATTTTTTTAATTCACTTTTTAGGCATAATACACTTTGCTATTTAAAATATTCAAGTCAGATTTCAGCTTTCCTATTTCTAATAGTTTGCGATAACTCAGTATGTTCAGAGTAATATAATGTGCCCAAATTTCAATTTCATTCAAAATAGAAGAATGGGCTACTATGTAAAGTTCTTCGTAATAAAAAATTCAACAGCAATTTACTAACGGTTAATAACTTTTTAAGTGGGCTTTGCTGCCTACATGAGAATCGTAAATAACAATAAAAACATTAACGGGATTTGTTTGGGGCTGTAACTTACCTATTTTAAACCGTTCTAATAGCAGGATGTAGTCTTGGGATTTAACCCGTCGGGCCGGCCTCGGGCTTGGGTATGTTATATACCCTTTACATCTCCCCCTACACATATCCACAACAGAACAGAAATAAGTTATTTCATTTTACACGTTATATACAGCGATATATATACAGGGTGATTCAGCTAACCCATTCATTAAAAGTTTACATAAGGACTTCCCATTGGAATATTTGTTTGAAAATTTGGAAACGGGGTTTTGAGAAAGTTCTATTCTTCTGAAGTATTTTCGTTTTTCTGGCACATCCGGTTTTACCATAAATGGCTATCAACTTTCTTATTTTAAATGGAATAACCTATTTTTTTATATTTTTGAATTATACGCTAAAATCTACCTTTTTTAGATAGGTATTTCAGTTTTTTGAAAAATTTTTATTTTGTAGCACCTTGAAATGCTTGTCATGGATTGACAAGGAAAGTTATGGTAACAAGTTTTGGGCTATGGTTAGGCGGGCCATCAAGCTTTCAGATTATGTATAAATCCATATTTTATTATTTACAGGACGTTCAAAAAAATAATTTTATTCTGACTAATTTCAACTGCTCAAAATTCATTTCTCTTATATAGAACACCCAGTATTTTATTGCTCTATGTGATGGAGAATAAAGTCATCTTTCAATCTCTATTCTAGAACTACCTATACTATCTGTTACTCACTATCTGTCCAAGAATTACTATAATATCTGTCAATTCTTGGTATTGACGTATTTGTTGTTGTTGTTGTTGTTGGAAGGCGGCGCGGTTACCCGCAGCACTCAGGTCTTCCGACCCATTGTGCCTGCCGCTAGTCAAGAGCTATTGGAAGATACCCGTGCTATGCGCATAGGCCAACATCCGTTCCAGGGGAAGCTCAGTAATGTCCTAGGGCATGAGAAATGCTGCACCCAGATGTTTGTGTCTTGACCATAAGGCAAGCACAGCAACAGGGGATGTGAATGGAGTCCTCGTCCGCAAAACCTGCACCTTCTAGTGTCACTAAAGCCGATAGTGTTAAGGTGTTTGTTGAGATTTCCGTGACCTGTCAGCAGTCCTGTGACAATCCTTATGCTTTTACGAGTTAGCGCAAGTATTGATCGGGTTGCGTTCCACCAAGGCCCTTCAATTAAGAGCCTGGCTTGTCGCAGCTTAGTTCCGTTCGACCATTCTTCCTTTGATCTTTCCTTGATCCAGTTTTCAATAGACCTTGTTACATAACTAGGCGGAAGTCCGAATACTGGTTGGGGCCCTGTAAACTGTAATCGAATTTATTTTCGGTGCAATGATTTTCTATTTGCTTGAATTACTTGTGATTCCATGAATGAAAACTTATCAATCTCGTAAACGTGATTTTCGTTTAATTTTCAAAACTCAAACAGTGAAACTGATGGTGGCTACTATTTCTTTTCTAATAGATTTATTAATCTGAATATGAATATACATATCTCAAAATTAAGGTTGTCCAAATCCAAGTTCTTCAAAGGGAAGTATTAATGTTAATCAATAATATTTTTATGGATAAAATAAAAAACGATAGCCAAAAAACCACCGAATCCACTTTATCTATACAAAAAAAATGCACCGCTAAGCCGCCATAGGGCTTTAAAATTTCAGAAAAAATTGTAATCGTAAAATCCAACACGTTGATTTAAATAAAATTAAGAGTACGTGACATATTGTCATGTAATTTAATGTCCGTTAACGGTAACTACGCGTTGCTTGAATTAGGTACCCCCAGTAGGTGGGTATCTGGTAAATTGAGTTTTCTAAAAAAAGTTACTCTGTAGTAAATTTCGATAAAATTCGAAAAGAATAATTTAAATCAATTACATCTTCTACAAAATCCAAAGCTATAAATCATACCACAAAGTGGCAAACGATAATGAAATCAGTTTTTAACTGTATTTCAACTAAACACCAAGTCATCATCATCATTCACGGAGGGTTGTCCTTAACAGGGTTGGCACCATCCCGTGATTGTTCCAGGTATATGTAGAAGCCCTCTTGTCCCAGTATACGCACGTAGAGTAATGTAGCGTAAAATTTTGTTGGTTCTTATATGTTTCATACCAAAAGTTTAAACCTAATCTCTTCTGAAGATGTTTATAAACATTTGAGATATAAAATATAGAATAAAAGAATAAATAAAGATTGAATAAAAAATTAAATGGAAGATTACGGTTCTTATTAGCGTCTCCGTTTTGATTGCAGGTCTTCCGTCGGTTTTCCAGAACACGACGGAGCCCTCCCTGGAGCCCGAGCCGGAGTACTACCTAGGTGATTTAATATCGGGCACATACTGCTCCCGAATTTTCAGCGACTGTGATAGGAAACACTGCCGTCTCCAGTCCCCCAATTTCCCCGGAATCTATCCCCGGAACCTCACCTGCTACTACGCCGTGCGCCAGCATGAAATACCACCAGGTAAGTCGGAGAAATTTATTCGGGTGTTTAACATCGGCGTGCAAAAAGAATTTTATATGGGGGAACCAAAAGATACTAAAATCTTTAGGGTCAAACTTTAAAACGTTATCATGATGTTATCATAAAACAGGATGTTAAAACACAAGTTCTACTACTTCTTAAGAGATGGTATGTATATAACACATAAACACTAATAATAGTACGGAATTTGTTTTATACTCCGCCATCTGCAAATGCCTCATTTAAAATAAGGGTTAAAACAAATTAAGCCAAAACAGTTATTAACCTGGCTATGTGCCATGACGAGCGCTGAATTATAAAGCAAAAATTTGCTGAATTTTGTCTAATACAGTTAGAATCAAAATATAAGGATTCGGATTCCAACGAAAACTAGGAGGAAATACTTTTGATTGTAGTTTATCTGCTATTTTTGAGAGAAAATAAGGTGATCTTTCAATTTTGGCTTCTTTCCATTTTCTAAAATCATTATAATCTTCAGCATAAACTTCTTGTTTGTCATAAAAAGAAATCTTAATGCAGAGCTGTAAAGCTTTGTTAACAAAGGAATATGAAATTTCCAATTTTTATAATTAATTGTATACAAAAACAATTACTTTTCGTGTTGCCTGCCTGTTCTATGACCTGCATAATTTTGTTTATTTTGAACTAGTGAAACATTGTCTATAACTATTTATTTGTAGTATTGAAATATTTATAGTATTATCTACAAGTACTTCCGTTTTATATTTTGCCACACTTCTAAGAATATAAATTAAGAGAATACAAAATAAACTTATACAAAACTGTGCTTCAACCAGACTTTTTAATATTTTTATAAATACATCAAATTCGTGGAAATTGTAGATTAAATCTAACATACCAGAGAGAGGGGTAAAATTACTAAAAATATTTTTATTAACTTAATTTTCGTTTATATATATTTTACAACTCAATATTGCCTGATAACAAATCAAATACAAAGATAACAAATCGTCCTTCAGAGTACTCGCAATATACTGTGTACCTGACAAACTATTTCAGCTACAAATTTGTTCTGTAACGCAGCATTCAGCGATTGACGTATAGTGCTTCCTGCAGGAAAATTCTACATTCCAAGTAATAGACATATGAATCTGTGGGTCTACTGAAGGTGACATATTTCAATTTATTCCCATTGACTACAATGCCGACCGAAATGTACTTCTATTCATATGATGGTCTGACTGTTGATTTAAGGATTTGACAGAGTATCTATACATCTTCGATAAACTTGGGAAGCGTGTAGAGCTAGTCTCAGAAGTCGATTTGGTTTAAATTGACTCGAGCATAGGCAGGGTTATAATAAAATATTTTGTGCTGACAAATATACACACAATGGAAAAACTGAGGTAAAAAATAATACCTATTATTCGTAGACCGAAATGTATTTTCTTGGTATACAACTCTACATCTATACTACATTTAAAAAACATTTTCATGATATGGAGCATATGTATTTCATAAAATGTCTATTAAATAGGATAATAATTATTTAATAATCTAAAAATACATTTATAAATAAAATATATTACCTCAAATGAAATATTTGTTGCAAGCTAAATACGATTTTGTTCTGTATTAAGAAAAAAAGATAGGTAAAGTCTATGAGAGGTAAACTATGTGAAAATGCTTCATATTTTAAACGTATTTTTGTCTGAACAAACACCTGTCTAAAAAAGCTAATACCTAATACTAGACATACAAATTAAAACTCATAATTTATAAGTAATAGTATAGCACTTGACTGTGGATAATATCAAAATCAATATTTTAAAAATGTTGATATGAATGTAAATGTCGATACGGCGTCTCAAAGTTAAAATGTATTTTTTATTTTTCCTTATAATTTGACGTGTTTTTAGAATTTTCTCTTCAAAGTTAATGAAAATAGATTTAGCTCCTACGGAAGCCACATAGGCAACATTAAGAGTATTAAAAAGGCAGTACCTGACTTTCATAATTTTACAGCAGGTATCACAAGAAAATTGTGTTTTTCCGTCCTTAAAAAACGTAAAAATGTTAGCGTCCCTAAATACAACCGTTTTCGATAAAAATGTAAAGCAAAAGTTTTCAAAACAATTTTTTATACCCTTCTGAAATACCTAATATTTTACATAAAGTCGTTTTCCTTTATGAAACTAAAACCGATTATATGTTAATATAGTGAAAATAGTACACGTTACTAAAACACTTATCCAAATTTGAGACACTATAAAACAAAAAAAAAATACAAGCCACTAGTAATAACTACTAGTACTTAGGAATAACTAATTTTATTCAAGCTAGTAAACATAAATCAAGCGATCTAACAAATAATAAGATAAGACCTATAACAACAATAACAACGAATACATCTCAACAAAATACCACCTAATTATTGTTTGAAAGATTAGTTGTTAATTAATATATTTCTCTATTTAGTTTGATAATGCTATATCTCTCGTCTAATTTTAAGAAATATTGTTTCCATAGGGTACTAAAAAAATGGCATGGAAATTTTGATAAGCACTATTCTCAAAGATGGTTAAATTTAGAAATTAAACAAGTATTTCTTTTTCATCAAGAATATAGACAGAAAAAAATTTTTTTTCGAAATCTGCCTAACGTTGCCGGTAAAAAAGTGACAGTTTTTTTAAGAGTTTAATTTAATGTAGCCTACATAGTGTCCTCTAGGAGCTAGAGGCATTTTTTCGTCAGACATTTGGTATAGAAATATCAAATGTCAATTTAAGGTACATTGTTACCACAGGTAACAATTTTATGTTGTAGTTAGCTGACGAAAAAACGCCTTAGGTCTAAATTGAAGGTGTATTATGATTTCCCACCCCAAATAATTTCCACCCACCTAAGGACATTCTAAAAACTAGTGAACTAAAAAAAAATATTTTACACATTTCTCTCTAATTTACATTTCATTAAAGTATGATCAACTAAATATTAATATTTTCACTCTTACTATTATATATACAGTTAAGTGTGGTACTATTACTTATAAATCACACTGTATAATTTAAAACCAATGTAGCAGTTTTTCATATTATTGCTGAGATCTGACAACAAACAATTTTTCAAATAATTTGTCATATTGCATATTGACTTAACTTTGACAACAATCCAAGAAACTATTAAAAACATGGTTCATTGTAGTTTCTTTTGAGATTACACCACCTGTAAAATAATAAAAAATCAAGAAACTAACGTATTAAAATAAAGATTGAAAGTGTAGCATTAAGGCAAACTTCTAAAGTTTGCCCATAATATGCAACAAAATAATAAGTTTGGAAGAAACTACAATGAATCATCATACAGCTACACCACAAATAAATTGCAGACATCATTAAAAAATATATTGTTACCAGGTAAGCATGCCCTGATAACGGTCCGCCAACCCAAGGGCCAGCTGATCTCTATCCGCAGCCAATCGGCTCTTTACGGGACGGCCAGCACCAGAGAACTCAAAGTCTGGAACGCCTGCGACGATGTCCAGGACTACGTGAACATATACGACGGCTACACCACCCGTGACCCCGTTATCCTTAAGTTCTGCGGTGGTGGCGAGGCCGTGCCCGAGGCCGTGTCCAGCGGACACGAGCTGTTGGTTGAGTTCTCCACGTCCCCCTACGGCACGTTCCTGTACCCCGCCCCGGCGCAGTCCCTGCACGGATTCCAACTAGAGGTCGAGGTAAGTGCCTTGTAGATGAAAATTGCCAGAGTGCTGTTAAAATGGATAAGATAGTGTTTGAGGGCATGTACTACTCATCAAAATGAGAAAAAAGATCTTATGAGCATGGATCCGAAAATCCTCCGTTTCTGGGGGCTGAGGTTCAACTTATATTTACTTTATATATCCATATATAAATATATATATATATATATATATATATATATATAGGTATATATATATATATATATATATATATATATATATATATAGGTATATATATATATATATATATATATATATATATATATATATATATATATATATATATATATATATATACAATATATCCCGTTCCTAGAAATAACGTTTATAATAAAATACAAAACTATCATACTTGCATTCGTAAACCCACAGACTCAATTACTAAAAACCTAAAAGGATATTAATATTGCTTATAAAACTTCTAATACTCAGGAAGAGTAATAAGAAAATAATAAAGCTAAAACTAAAAAGGAAAACCCATTTGGTGTCAAGTTAATTTGTACCACGTGTCCTAAATTGTAAATAGATCAAGCTGATAGAAGTTTGAAGAAAAATATCTTTGGAGAGCACAAAAGGAGCTTTACTAATAGAAAAATAAATTTCTTATATCTATAACATAATAAAATCTAAGTGAGCCTAAACACAAAAGTGAGCCTAAAAAATAAATTTGACAATGTATATCAATTTGGAACACAGTGTTTGTGATAAAAAGATCACAGAACAAATTTCACAGAATCAAAAATCGCCAAAAAAGAGGAGTAGGCTGGAAATTAACCCACACAAGTAAGTATATGACTTTCGTGAATATAAAAAAGTAAGTCTGATGATGTAGAACAATCTGATAGGCAAATCTAAATACCTACCTTAATTAATTGGTTTAAAGATTTTTGATCGTGTGAAATTTGTTCTGTGATCTTTGTCTAATTTATTTTTTAGCCCTTTTTATATTATAGATACTTAACTTATCCGGTCCACTGTAAAATTTTACAACTTTTATCTTAAATTAATTTTAAAACTTAAATCTGAATATGCATCCAACTTCAGCCACTTTCCATAAGGAAAGATAATTAAATCATCAATAATAATAATAAACACCATAGTATTATTCAGCATTAACATATTTGGCAAAATATGTAATCTTTTACACACCACGTATTCGCGACATATCTCGTTAGTTTGCACAAACTTTTTCCAAGTTTGCACAAACTTTTTCCTGTTAAACATTATGGTGGAGTGGCATAAAGTAGATCAGCAAGCTAACTCCTTCATGTCAGAGATAAATTTATAGCATTTTAAGGCAAGTTCTGTCTAGAGCATCAGAAAGTTTGTTCCATTATTGAGGCGGTCGAATTTTCAGGGATTCATTATTAATCGCTTTCCCCTTTCCTGAAATTACTCGATTCTGGAGATAAATCCTTCTTTTAAAGGAAAAAGTTTCGTAAGAGAAATAGATTAGATGTGATATCTTTATTTATACCGTTTATACAGACCCCCAAAAAGGTAGATAGTTATAAATACAATTAAATAGAACGAAAATTGACAGTTGACAATACTTATACCGAATTAACAGTATCTATGAATTCTGTAGTCGCTGGAAGGTTACTTTAATATGTTGTGGTACTGTAAACAATCTATGGCTTGATATTAATTGAAATAGTAGATATAGGTAATAGGTATATTGAAACAGTGAAATAATAGGTATGTAAAATGTCACATCTGCTTTATTCATATTAGGTATCTATAATTTACGTATGGCACAGCTCTGAGGATAACACGATATTGTATCACCAAGGCAAACTTTGGCTAGGTGGTAACTTCTGAACTAAAGTTTATCGCAAAAAATTACTGCGCCATGTAATGAATGTAATTATTTAATAACTTTCCTAATTTAGTCAGTGTTTCTTTAGTTCAATATTTTACTCTGTAATTCTATCTGTGATCAAAAAAATATTTCATTCTGATGAGTCATCATTCATCACCATAAAGTTATAAGCAGACGTATATTTATGGATCTGGTAATTTTCAATATATTCTTCGAGTCTACAGATATTAATTGTATATCATCACCCATAGTGTTTACCACATTCATATTCTTTGTATGTTGATCATTATCAACAGAATTTGTTTTGTTTTGATAAGTATTTTGGTCAATACTGATCTTCAAGTATTTTTAATTTTTAAATGTTGTTCTTATGATAATGTATTACTAAATCTTTCAGGTAATCCTGAAACGTTTGAAGTTGTAGCAGCAGCTAGTGGATTTTCTCTGTTTATTCTTGATTGATTTGTCTTTGTACAAGAAAGATTAAACAGAGAAAATTCGAATCATTAATAATAGATTTGTGAAACAAATAATTTATAGACTAGTATTTTCTTTTAATTTTAATGGTGTAGTCCCTAAAAATGACTTACCTAATTCGCAATATAAAACACTAAAGTTAAAATTTAGCTAGAATCGTACTAGACATCGACGAAGAGTCAAATAACTTTTGAGATCAAAATTCAATCACAAAATTTTTGAGCGAGGTTAAGATACATACCTAAATTATGAATTATAGTACAAACTTTCATGTCTTTCCTCGCATAGTTCCTATAAAGTATCCGGGACGGTCTTATAACACTGTACAGGGTGGATAGAAAAATTTCATTACTGGAGGACTGTCACAGAATCTAGTAAATTATATTCTGGAGTGCTAGTCGACCCTTCTGCCCTTCCAAGACTCCCAGAGGGATAGCACCCTGAAACTTTTAAATGGCAACATATATGATGAGTTAAATTTCAATGTAATGGCGAAAAAAGAAGTATACCTTCGTTAGTTATTAAGAAAAATGTTTTATCATATGAGAAAATCTTTTAAAACAATAATAATAATAATAATAATTCTTAGGCGACTAATAGAAAATCACTAAACAATAATTGTCATTATCTATTTGCGACTAGCTGTAAATTCAAAATAGGTGAAAACTCAGCATATGAAATTGTAATAGATATATAATCTATAGCATACAATTGAAATCAAATAAATTACATTATTATCAGATTATTTAACAAACCAAAATCACTTAACTGTTAATCTATTGGTATATTCCACATTAGTGGAGTGGAAAATTAATTTAATTTGGACGATTACGGGAATGGCACTCGATAGAAAACTATTTCTGTAAAACACGTAAATGTATTACATCCAAATATAAACTGGTTTTTGTAACATTTAATTTACAAATTAAAGTGCAGAGCTACCTACTAAAAAAGCCAATGGTTGAAGAGCTTTTACATCATTTCAATGTGGAAAATACTTTTAATATGAAAGTTTCATTCGAAAGACAAAGTGTTATAATAAGTATATATTTTTATAGAACGAACAACTTCTTGGATATTATGACGCTATAATCTCTGTGTTTGCCGAGTTCACCGAAGTGAATTGTAAAAAGTAAGTGTCACCTACTCAATGAAATTATTATTAAAACAGCACATGCGGGTACTTTTCCAGCTTGCTGGATATCTTAAAAAACAATTTGCTATTCACTATGATCGTATTTCCGCTGTTAATGTTTAATTAATATCTTATAATCTAGTCGTGGACTTAATCTGATACAGTATTTGTACACATTATATAATCTATTTATTTAAAATATATTATTTAAACCTAACAAATTAAACAATTAATTCAACTGATTCATACTGAGTAGCGCATAACATAATCTGCTTTTATAAATATTACAGTTCTTAATAATACGGAAAATTGGAGGGTTTTGAACATTTTTTAAATAACTTGCTGACATTGTAATACATGGCTACAGGTTCATATTAAAAAAAAATTATTTTAATGTACTTATACATTTGGATAATTTAATCAGATGCGCAACTGTTTGAAGAAATTGGTTATTTCAATTTATCCGACAATACTCCAGAATTACGAAAATTAAGAACACTACTTATTTATTGTCAAAAATACAACGTATGAAAAATCTCGGTCCAGTCTTATCTTCATCTTATCATCTTATTAATCTACGATAATATAGAGTATTTGGATTATTTTAAGATGGATTTCTATGTCAAACTATCTTCAAAATGGCTAGGTGTACTCTAGAATTAGACTTCACGTCACTATCAAATCAGTAATACGGGTGGTCTACTACTTTTAAAATAACTACTTTGATACTAATCAATTTAGTCAATCAAGACAAGACGAAATTTTAAATGGAGTATTGAACCAATTATTGAAATCGAATCATTCAAAAAATTATTTATTCAGTACCTTCTGCAGCCAATATACCACATGTACATATAGTTTGTAGGGCTTAAAACATATAACTATTGTAGAATTTATTAAATTAGTTGGGTAGATGCCAAGGGTTAAAATGAATTATATAATAATCCAATTTCTACTGATATGAATATTTTAACAGAACAAGGACAACTTTCCGACAATATCGGTATGTATCTCTGCCCGAGAGAAGACAAAAGAATAATAACTAACTTATTTAGATTACTAAAGTGCTGTGGAAAATGATATCGATTCTGCTGCAGCAGCGGTTAATACAAAACATTGCATTATATACTACCTACAATTCTTCATTTAACATATTTGTCTCTTAAACAGATTTGTTTTCCGTAAAATGTTTCTATATAGGTTAAAAATGTAAACTTATAAAAATTATACATTCATATTTCTTCACTAGAAAACTCTAGGGTCCGTTTCATAATAACTTTCAAACCATTAATATTAGTCTTGTAACTACTAATATACTATATCTGGGAGTGTATAGTTAGTGGTTACATTACCAGACATTTTCATCAGGTTTGTAAAAAGAAATGGTAATTAATGCTGAAAAATGTGCTACGGACAGGCTGATCCAGAAAAAAATTTCACATCATTAAATATCACATCACATACCTAACTTCAAATGTGGTTTGGTCAGAACTTTGGAATTGGTTTGTATTGTCAACAAATTTACGGATTTATTAGGACATTTTTTGGGTTAATTCCTCTTTGTTTGCTGTTAGCTTATTTTAAATGAAATGATTTAGGTTTTAAAGATTTGTGAATTTATTAATACTTAAAAAAAATAATACAAAAGGAGCCGCTTCACTTCAAAAGGACTTTAATTTAATATGGATGCCTTTATAATAAAAGGATGCCATTTAAATTTTATTGCGACATCCCGGCTGCAGATCCCGGCATTCTAGATATTTTTTAGCTTGTACTAGTAGATATTAATATCTCAGAATACAAGGTGCCCATTATCTATCTCCTTACATGGCTAACTTTGTTGATAGTGGAGATAGAGAATTGTTTAAATTAGCAAAATTAGGCAGAATTACAAGAGGAATTCAGTGCCTCCTTCAGATTTAATTTTAATTTTCAACTTTTCGAGATATCTTGGAAAAACTGAAAATCGCCAAAATTTTTAAACTCGAATATCTCGAAAACTATAAAAGATACAAATAACATAAAAATACCGTGTGATAGTGTTTTTTACGTGGAATTTAGCGGTGATATTGAAAATTTCACGGGCTTCTTAGTTTTTAAGAAAAAAAATAAAGTTGTGTTTTTTAAATGGCAACCATAGCTTATTTTTTTCTGATTTCAAAAACGTAATATTTAATATACTTTTCTCTTTTCTTTTGTTTACTGTAATTAACAAATGATTTATTAACATAGTAAGCTATGAAAAACAAACGTAGATCAGTAAACAACAATAAAATATAAATGTCAGATCACACTAAAATCACATTATAAACGTCAAAATTAAACGTTCATCTTAAAATAGTTATTGTGAAATGTACACAAACGAAGAAAAATACGATTTATTAAATATTATATTTATGAAATCAGAAAAAAATAAACTTTTTATTGATACCATACTCAACTATGGTTGCCATTTAAAAAAACATAGGTAACTTTATTTTTTTTCTGAAAAACTAAGATGGCCGTGAAATTCTCAATATCACCGCTTAATGCCACGTAAAAAACACTATCACACAGTATTTTTATTTTATTTGTATCTTTTAAAGTTTTCGAGATATTTTGGTGTTTTTCAGTTATTTCAAAATATCTCGAAAAGTTGAAAATTAAAATTGAATTTGAAGGAGGCACTGAATTCCTCTTGTAATTCTGCCCAATTTTTCTAATTTAACCAATTCTCTATCTCTACTATTAACAAAGTTAGCAATGTAAAAAGATAAATAATGGGCACCCTGTATATGAACACAGCTATATTACCGTACATACCTATATATTATGTCATCTGATTCTGATTCTTGTTCTGTCTGAGAATGCTTATCAAACAATAATTTAGACGTATTAAATTTGAATTCGGCCAAATGTTTTAAAAACATTTTTATTCATATTAGTTTAATTGGTGTACCTCTGCAACTATAGATATTTGTTCCAGGTAAAATTCGTGGACCAGCAATCTCCCACTTTCATGAAGCAGAAGCGTAACTGCGAGTTCTGGGTGCGCGGTACTGATCGCGGGGTCGTAGAGAGCCCCCTACACTCGCTGCCAGCAAACACCACCTGCCTGTACCACCTGCAGGGCCTCGATGCTGCGGTGTCCCCGTCACCGGTCCCCTTTCGGCCCCTCAACGCCAGGTATCCCGACTGGCGACACGTAGGGATGATTCTGCCGCCCCCTCGCTACAGGGTATGGCTCTCCGTGATCAAGTTCCACGTGGCGAGTTCGTGGGATCCACAGAAACCGGATCAGGTCTGCAGGAGTTACCTGAACGTTTGGGACGGACAGCTCTGGACGCCATCCAACTGCGACGGTCTTTACTGGTAATTATTCACGACGGGATGAGGTTTCTATGCTATCTAGGCTTTTCGTTGGAAGCATGTCATATTATTAACAGGATTTCTATTTCACACTAACGTAGTTTTCCGCATAACACCAAAACACTGTACTGTACTCGACGCGCGCTTCACCAACCAAGTTGGTATCATCGGGAGATGATTAAAACTCAGTTGTAATCATCTCCAGATGATTGACTCAGTTTTTAAAACTGAGTTCCAATCATTTACAGATGATACCAACTTGGTTGGTGAAACGCGCGTCGAGTGCATTACAGTGTTTTGGTTTTATGAAGAAAACTACGTCAGTGTTACCTTCACAACAAAGGTTTCAACCCCTTTCAAGATTTATTTTTAAGGCAATTATCGATCATATCAGCATGTAAGGCATCATCCAGTCTTATTACTATTATTGTTATATTAAAACTTTATCAAAGTTTATTGCAACGCATATTAATAGAATTTCTTAATTTATTATTGATATTTTGAGATGAAATATTGGAATACCATTAAACAGAACAGAGAAAAAGTACATAGAGCTCGGTCTTTGATTGACAAGGAAATAAAACCAAACGCATGGTAAATTTAACAATATTTAAGAGGTAATAACAAATATAGCTCTCAATTTCCGTCTTCTTTCTCTTCTTCATGTAGGTCGGTTCTCTTAACGAGAACACTGCGGCCACAGCTAGGTCTATTGTACATCCCATAAATTTCTTATTCAGCGAGCATCTTTGTTCTTTGCATAGTTTACTTGCTGAAATTTTCCTCAGCTCACAAGGTTCTAAAAATTCAAAATTCTGTCAATCTTAAATTATAGAAATGTGCTTTGCAATGCCTTGTTATGAACCCCGTCATGAGCTTAGATGCCACTCCTGCCCAGCATCCCTACAGTTCTTATCTGAGAAGGACCTCCATCAGTGCTTTCGCATGACTCTGTTTTGGTTTTAAGACCCAGTAATTTCTATGTTCTAGTTTCACTCACTTTTTCAGATACGGTCTGACAGCGCTATAAGCGCTATGTCTTGACTAATGCAGATTTATATCACCCACCACTCCTTATTAAATTGCTTGATACTAAAATCCCAAAAAAATTCAAAAATAATGTTAAGTACAGTTATAATTTCAGACTTGTTGATTACACTATATTGTATGACAAACTCTGTCGGGTTGATTGGAGCATTTTGGATGTTTGCAGTGACGTTAATCGTGTCTGTGATATGTTTTATAACACACTGTATACAGTATTTGATAGCTGTGTACCAAAAACTAAGCCTAAATCTCACAAGTATCCTCCGTGGTTCAGTAAAACTACGATTCAAGATATAAAGATAAAGAACTCAATACACAAAAAACTTAAACGGAATTGTAGTCATGAGCTGCTTGAAGACTTTAAGAGTTTACGAATTAAAATAAAACGAGACATTTTCATCTCACATAAGAGATACATCGCTGATATGGAGAAAAATATAATTTCAGATCCTAAGAAATTTTGGTCCTTTATTAATAATGTTAAAAATACTACAGCAATTCCCAATACATTGAAGCTAAATGACCACATACTAAATGACCCGCAAGAAATTGTTAATGCTTTTGCACAATTCTTTCAATCAGCTTATAAACCGTCGCAATGTAATCAAACCTTTGGAGTACAGGTCCCAGTTAATACTCCACTTATCAATATTAATCACTTTAGCGAATCTGACGTTCTCATAGCACTTAAAAAGACTAAACCAAAATTAACTGCAGGTCCAGATAATATCCCAGCATTCATTCTGAAAGATTGTGCAACAATGTTTGCTCATCCACTAGGTACTCTTTTCAATTTGTGCATTAACACCTATAACTATCCTCACACTTGGAAACACTCTAAAATATGTCCGATTTATAAAAAAAATGACAAACAAGATATAAGTAACTACCGTCCGATTGTGATTTTAAATAATTTTAGCAAAGTTTTGGAGAGGCTTATCTACGATTCTATTATCGCCCATGTTAACTCACAGTTGAGCTTCCACCAGCACGGTTTTGTGCCAGGGCGTTCTACAGTAACAAATCTATGTTATTTTACACAACTTGTTTCTAAAGTACTAGACTCGGGCGGACAAGTAGACGTCGTATATACAGACTTCTCTAAAGCCTTCGATCACGTTAATCACAATATTTTACTAAATAAATTAAATCATTTTGGCTTTGCGCTTCCTTTACTTAGCCTGCTTAGTTCATATCTAAAAAATAGATACCAATTTGTCCACTATCGGGGCTTTACTTCAGACAGATTTGTGGTTACTTCGGGTGTGCCGCAAGGGTCAGTTTTGGGACCATTGCTGTTCAACCTTTATATTAACGATATTACTTCAAAATTAACTTGTGAGACTCTGCTGTATGCAGACGACTTAAAAATATTTTGTTCGATAGGTAACAGCAACGACTCGGATATTCTCCAAAATGATTTAAACCAATTAGAGTATTGGTGCTTTGAAAATCAGCTTTCGCTTAATGTAGGCAAATGTAACAGTCTAACTTTCACTAGACAACACAACCCTTTAGTAATTGATTATATCCTCAACAATGAAGTTATTAAAAAATGTGACAAACTGAAAGATCTGGGTGTTGTCTTCGACTCTAAGCTATCTTTTACTGATCATGTTTCTGAGTTGGCCACATCCGGCTATAAAAAACTAGGTTTTATTTTAAGAAATTCGAAAGGCTTTACCAACGTGGAAACTTTGCACTTATTGTTTAATACTTTTGTAAGATCAAAACTGGAATATTCTTGCATTATTTGGAACCCATTATACAGCGTGCATAATGTTGAAGTTGAGGGTATTCAGAGAAGGTTTCTAAAATATTTGTTTTTCAAGGAAATGGATGTTTGTTTATCCACCGAGAGGTTACCCTCATGAACAACTACTTGAAAAATTTAAAGTCTCAAACTTGGCTAGCAGGAGAAAATATCACACATGTGTTTTTTTATTTAAACTTATGAACAGCCATATTGACTGTCCATTGTTATTAAACATGATACAATTGCATGCTCCATCACAACGTACGCGATCTACAAACTTATTTTACCTTAACACTCCACGAACTAATTTACTTAAGCATTCTCCTCTCCATGTAATGTGTACACATTTTGACTCTCTTAATCTGGATATCTTTAATTGTAAACTTAGTGAACTTAAATCCACTTTGTGTTAGTTTTCAACTGTTTTTTTTTATTTTTAATATGTTGTTGTTTTTGTTTGTTTTGTAGCTTTTAAAATTTTATGTTGTAGCTTTTAAAATTATACTCAAGTATATAACTCTTTCTTAAATGTTCTTTCCTGCCCTATAATTGGGTTTCCTGTTGGGCAGTGTATCAAATAAATAAATAAATAAATAAATAAATAAATAAATAAATAAAATAAGCGACTCCACAGGCTGGCTCCTTCCTATGGAAAGTCATTTCAGATCCTTTTCTAGCAAATTCATCTGCACGTTCATTTTCGTCTATGCCTTTATGCCCTGGCACTCTCAGATTCCTTACGCATATTATAGTAGCCAGTATATGATCACGCTTGCATAAGGTTTTAAGACTTATTCTACTTTTACTTATTGATAAATTTTTCTATCCATCCCTGAGCTGTCAACACGTGAATGACTATCAGTTGCTGCACTTTTGTTGTACCCATTGTGGACTAGTTCAGATGCTTAATGGTTATTTATACAACATGGTGCACGATGATACTTAATCCCATATGGGATACTTTTTATGGGATTTGTTTTACATAGGCAGGAAGGTCACGTACATTAACTTCGATAAGAAGTGTTTTAGGAAACGAAATTCGATAACAGTATTAAATACGTATTTTGCATTTACATAATTAGGTATATGATTTATAATGTGCATATGTGTTCACCTCATATTTATAAAAATAAGTTTTCCGATGTTTCTGCACACTTATAATCATTATTATTTTCTTGCTTGTTTGCGAACTATATGTAGCTACCTCCTTTCGAACACTTTCATTAAGCTCGTGTTGTATATAGGCGAAATTAATTACTTCCTACAATAGTTTCCAAGAAGTTTTCTGTTTTGCCGGTTGTGCAACTACTCAAAAGAGAATATAAAACACTTGCAAGAGAAGCTTGCGGCAAGAAATAACCCATCTAAAGCACGAGTAAACTACAAAACTTCGAAGTAAGTTTGTGATAAGTTCCATTTCCTTTTCTATGAAATTCTCGTTTCTTGTTGGGATTTATGTTGGTAAAACATAGTTGTTTTCGTACATTGAAATAAATGTATGTATATATATATTGTTTCAGCAAAAATAATTAAGACATAATATATCTATATCTTTTTAGTAATTAATCAGGGCCTTCTGCATCAGTTTCACGCATTTCAATACTATAAAAAATAAATTAGTAAAATGTAAATTACGAAAAATTCGTAATTACGAAAACTACGAACTATCCTAATGTAAGAAGCTACAATTATTCAGTTTTTTAAAATCAGATAATTCAAACATCAAAAACCAACTGAAACCATCTGAATAGCTCCTACTAACTAGATTTTTAATATTTATAAATAATTTTGTTTCTTCTGCGTCCTTTCTTAAAAAAGAAATGCATTCGCTCGAATAACATTTTAATATAAATAAATATCAGTTCTACACCTCTTTCAGCGAGACTTGGCCAAAATAAATGAAGTAAAAAAGTTACTGAAGTTACTTATATATTTTGGCGTTCTCCTTAGAGAGTGCGTCTTCTTCACAAGGGCATTGGTAGCTCTGCATGTGTATCTTTCGATGTAGATTTATTATCAAATTCCTTCACTAAATATCCTTTCAAACTTACCCTTACATAAGGTCTAAGCTGCCCTACAAGAATTATAGCTCTCCTCGGCATACCTTTCCCTACGCAAGTTATGTAAATTTGTAAAAAACAGAGGTAAGTAAAAATGATTGATACACCTGGGTTACTTTTCATCCATCAATCACAATTATATTTATTTGCATGTGAATGATACATATAATTTATTATTAACTATATTTAACATTAACTGCCGTTAAAAAATGTATTAGATGACGGCGGCAGTGTGCCAGAATCGAAAGACAACATCTGCTTTAATTCCTGAAAGTGGCATCATCGATTCGACTTCTGAATGCTCTTCTTTGCGGCAAGACATAATTTTCATTATATCATGGTGTTTAATATCGCATCGATTGTATTTCCGTACTTTAGATTATTTAAATATATTTAAACTATGAAATTGTAAAGTGATAATACCATATTTGAAATTGGCCTGATGGAAGCTTTTATATAAAATAATTATAACCAAATCAAATTGATGACCTTATCTACTACCAAGTTCAAGAAAGAATTTATACTGAGCTGAATAAAAGCAAAATACGTAGTATTTCGATCTGGTTTGTGAATTTTACGGTGTGACACCGGAAAACACACAAATACTCGTAATATAAAAAAGGTGAATTATATAAAATCACAATAGACACGCCAACACTATGGTAGGTTTTGTATGTCTTGCTATATACTTGTATTGACTGAAACATATACTTATTTGTTTAAAATAATAAATAATAAACCTCCATATAGTTTCCATATTCAGAAACTTGTAAATAACAATTTTAATATTTATTCATTCTAAATACGAATGAATATTTTGAATTATTGAGTTATAATTACAACTCAGAGTTTCCAAAACAAGAGGAGTATGAATATTTATATGGTATTAGTGAACCGACTCTGATATGTATCTCTTTAATTTTAGAGTCACTCAAACCGAAACTAATAGTAATATTAATACGAAAATGAAGCTGTGATTTATGTAGATAAAATAGCTTTTGAAGTTATACAGATAACAAAGGCTACCCATGTATTTATATTCAAATATCAGGAATAAATTTAAATATGTATATTATGAGTACAATATGGTTCCTACATAGGTACCTTTAAATTATTAAAAAAGTAATTTTTTGGAAGTAAATTTAGATATTTTTCTTATATTGACGCTATTCAACAAGCCAAATAACCCAATTACAGAATAAAAATACAAAATTCCTAAGAAAGCTAATATAATAATGAACTATAAAGAAAGATAAAAACTATACTACAACTTGAAATGAAAAAAAAAAAAGAATACTAGAAGGAGCATATAAAAATAAAAAGGCATTCAGAAATTATTTTTTGAAATTCGTAATAGTACAGGAGAAAAATTTCGGTGGTAGAGCCCAATTCTCCACAAATATTGCACATGTTATTTAATGGAGAAAATTTCACTCAACTTATCACCAGATAATTATACCGAAAATATGACTATACAGTTAATATAATTATGTATATATGTATATGAATAGGACGGTTAAATACGTATAGCTGCGTCTGTCTTTCAACGAACTAATTAAACAATCTATTTAAAAGTTCTACTTAAGGAAAACTAACCTGAAGATAATACTCGCATCAACTGTCAAACAAGGGCATTTAAAAAAAGGCGTTGAATATGTTTAAGATCGTCAATATGTATGCGAAAGTTAGGACACTAAATTATTGATACATATTGTTAAATATTGGGCTTAAATATTAATTGGCTTATTGTTAAATTGCGTCATTTTGGTTTGCGAGGATTGCTATTGGACTGGACACAAGATTATCTCTCTAATAGACACTTTTCTGTTCGGGTAGGTGACGCACATTCGCCTAAATATCCTGTTTTAAGTGGTGTCCCGCAAGGTTCTGTATTGGGACCTATTCTCTTCCTGGCATATACTTCTGACTTGGCAGCATCGCTGAAATCTAAATTTGCAAGCTATTTGACACAAAACTTTACGGCAATCCATTGCAATCATATCAACAGCTTCAAGAAGACTTAGATAGGACACATAAATGGTGCAACGAATGGCTACTTCCCCTTAATATAGACAAGTGCGTTGTTTTACACATGGGTAAGAAAAACCCAAACTTAAGGTATCACATTAACAATATAGAACTCGTGTCTGTCGAAAGTCATGTTGATTTAGGCGTGACATCAATAACAAAGGATCTGACATGGTCTCAGCATATAACAAATGTTACAAGGCGAGCAAACATGAAATTTCTTGCTTCATAAAGTTTTTACCAACGTATCTCTAGAAATGTTTTCAAAACTTTTTACAATTTATACAAGACCGATCATGGAATATTGTGGACAGGTGTGGCACCCTACCCTTATGCGCGATGTACAACAACTGGAATCAGTGCAACGACGGGCAACCCGTTTACCATTTGGCCGTGTGAGACCATCGTACGAACAAAGACTACAAATTGCTAACTTGCCTGTTTTTGAAAGTCGTAAGACTCGTGGAGACCTAATTCTGACCTATCGAATACTTCATGAAATGATCCCAGAGTTAAGCAATATTCTTAAATTAAACAACAATGAACATCTCTGTGGTAGCCATTACAAACTCAAGAAAGAGAACTTTAAGACAACTGTGCGTCAGTGCTTCTTTTCTAACCGTGTGTTCGATACTTGGAATAGACTCCCGGAAAATGTTGTTAGTGCTCCGTCCTTATCTTGTTTTAAAAACAGACTCGACCAATGGTTGAGAGACAGTTAATTCCGCTACAATCTCCAAATTCTCTCATTTATTGTTTATTTTTCATTGTTTTTTATGTTTCATAATCGTTTTTCTTGTGGTATATGTGGTTTTTATGTTAATTATGTATGTATTTGTATTTACTGCTATTGTTATACTTCAGCAATTATAAGACTTACACAGTTATTTTGTAATATGGGCTTTACAGGTTCGTCCTCTGCCCATTTCACTATGTAATAATAATAATAATAATATTCAGAAATACTATTAGTCCACTATTAGTTTATATGGTAAATCGACAAAATCGAAGATAATATTTTCTAATAACAATTTCATATATGTTTAATTACTGTTTCAATTTCATACAACTACAGTTAAATAGATGGATGTGGTTTCACATAATGACCAGATATAACTAGATATCCGTATTTTTAACGTATTCCAGAGGTAAAGGTATTTTTAGATAGATTTTCTTAAGGCAATGGGAAATCATATCATATAGTGCCGATCACTATGATATTCAGTACCTACTTGCCCTTTAAATTGGCAGTCTAAACTAAATGTAAACATTAAATATTGGAAAAATTGTATCTATATCTCCACATATTGGATGGTCTGTATACCTTTCAACAAATACGAGAACATTATTCCCTAACAGTGGTTGCACAATTTAAAGAAACATTCATCATGTATCAAAACAAAGAGAAAACTGCCATTATAGATATACGATTCAACCACTCGGTCCTGACTTTTATGTATTTACCAATTCCCCTAAATTTAGTTTGTCTCGGCGTGGCAAGGATAAACCGAGAACCGCCACTCCGGCGGTACGGCGGCCGCTTCCGTTGCCTCCGGCAAGACTAACGTTCCCTGCTAGTCTGCTATAAAAATAATGTACAGGGTGGGCAAATAAGAGAGAACGCCGGCTGTATCTCGGAAAGCGCTTATCGGAGAATTTCCGGGAAAAAATTTAAATAGTAAATATGGCCAAGAGATGTCGCTGGAAATTATTTTCAAGTTCCTGAAATGACCGCTAGGGGGCATAACACCCATGGCCATATGGCCAACTAGAAAAATGAACTTTTCTCGAAAATTTGCCTAATAAAGTAGCACCGGAAATAAGTAAATATTAATCTAGAGGAAATTTGAAACTTTTTCGCGCAACTCATTTTTTTCAATTTTTTAAAATAAAGTGGGGGGGGGGCGTCAAACTTTCTTTCCTTTAAACGTTAATAACTCTGCTCAGGATAAACCGAATCTAACAAACTTAGTCTCATTAGAAAGACCTATTTTTTATGCATATTTAGTCTCATGAAAGCTGGTTTTGTTACTTTTATTATAAGCGCTAGAGGGCGCTGTCTGCCAACATAACAAATATGGCGGATTTTCTAGAAAATTTTAAATGGCAAGGTATATTTATTGTCACATATTTAAATAAAGGACAGCAATTCCTAAAATTCAGTGAAAACCGCAGCTTTCTATCTCATTCCTAGCGGAACATATTACCAAAGAATTGCAACTGGAGATTTGTGATGTAGCCCTGTAGCTTTTGTGCTGCACCTTAGCATTCAAAATCGACTCGTGATAGCCTATTATTAATAAAATATAAGAAAAAAAACTGTTGCGGAATTAAAAAGTCGTTAGTGCTTGTAATTCTTTAAAAAATTATGATATCAGATAAAAGTAAAAATTTAAAAGTATAAAAAAAAATAAACAAATTTAAACTGATGCGGCAAATGCTGACTTTGTAAATGCATTCTTTATGAAATAATGTGGTGGTCCTGATTAATATTAATAATGTGAACGACTGATTTATTTGAAAACATGATGTTCAAGGGCCTCTCAAATGTTCAAAATGTTCAAAATGTCGCCCATCGTTTTCAATACACAGTTCCAACTTTCAACCGTTCTTGGGTAGATGAAACTGCAGTTTCCACGTCTGGTACGGGAATACACCTTAATACGTTCGATCATCACTTCCCTTGTGGAGGCAAGCCTCTTTGCGTAAATTAATTTTTTTAATCGCCCCCATAAATAAAAGTCCATACAGGTCAAATCGGGGATATATACATAGAATAGATAAGTAATCAATTTCATTTTCAACTTGTTTAATATAATACCTAGCCGGGTTTCGTCTACCCAAGAACAGTTGTAACTGTGTATTCAAAACGATGGGCGACATTTTGAACATTTTAGAGGCCATTGAGCATCACGTCCCCAAATAAATCGGTCGTTTTCAGGGCCATCGCATTATTTCATAAAAAATTCATTTACAAAATTAGCTTCTGCCGCATCAATTTAAATTTGTCTCAAATTTTTATAATTTTTACTTTTATCTCTTATTATATTTTTTGAAAAAATTACAAGCACTAACGACTTTTCAGTTCGGCAACAGTTTTTTTTTTCTTATATTTTATTAATAATAGATTATCACGAGTCAATTTTAATGCTAAGGTGTAAGGCTCCATCACAAATCTCCAGTTGCAATTCTTTTGATAATATCTTCCGTTAGGAATGAGATAGAAAGCTGCGGTTTTCACTGAATTTTAGGGATTGTTGTCCTTTATTTAAATATATGATAATAAATATATGAAAGAAAATCCGCTATATTTATTATGTTAGCAGACAGCGGCCCTCTAGCGGATATAATAAAAGTAACAAAACCAGTTTTCATGACTCTAAATATGCATAAAAAAGATCTTTCTAATAGGACCGAGTTTATTAAATTCAGTTTATCTTAAGCCGAGTTATTAACATTTAAAGGAAAGAAAGTTTGGCGCCCCCACCACATAATTTTAAAAGATAGAAAAAAATGAGTTGCACGAAAAAATTTCAAATTTAATCTAGATCAATATTTTTATTTATTTCCGGTACTATGTTATTAGGCAAATTTTCGAGAAAAGTTCATTTTTCTGGTTGGCCATGGATGTTATGCCCCCTAGCGGTCATTTCAGGAACTTGAAAATAATTTCCAGCGACATTTCATGGCCATATTTACTATTAAATTTTTTTTTCCGGAAATTCTCCGATAAGCGGTTTCCGAGCTACAGCCGGCGCTCTATCTTATTTGCCCACCCTGTACATTGTCAAATTTTACATTTGACACAGACATTCGGTATATTTACCCTTTTTTAAATTCTTGTAGCTGGCCCCATTCTGATAATGTAATATTGTATGTAGCTGTCTTACAGAGATCAGAACAGAGATGTTTTTTTTAATTAGATATTGAAATGAGATTAAACAAATGGTATCTTTTACTGAAAAGTAAAAATATTATAATTACATAAAATTATTTTACATTTGTATTTTCTTTCACATTTCCAATTTGTAAAATGGATCATTTTATATCACACAAGTCTCTGACTTCAAGATGACAAGATGAGAATGAGGGATACTATTATTACAAAAAAAATATATATTTACCAACAAACATACTTCAATATAAGTCAGGGTGGGGGCCCCACCCACCCATAATAATCGTGAGTATTTTCCCTCAGTTCACTTGAACTCAGTGTCATTTCATTTGCAAAAGGGAAGCAACTAATACGTGGCGTCAAATTTAACAAAGTAGAACCTGATTAATCATGAAAATAGGATTGAGCGTTTAATTTACACCGCCCTGTATCTACCGATTGCCTTATTTAGGTTTCTTTCAGCGGCAGTAAGGAGAAATCGAGGAGCCGCCCTGGTCAATCGGGCGGAACAGCCGCCTCCAGCAAGAGGAACGTGACCCTGCTGGCCCGCTACTGCAGGGAGCACGTGCCTAGGAGCTGCGATCATTCCCTGCTGGCCAACGCGACCCGCTTCCCCAGACCCTGCTCGCTAGCCGAGAGTTTCCTTACCTCGGGAGACAGCCTCACGCTGGAGCTGCGACTAGCCGATTCCACGGCACTCAGGTTAGATTGCTGTTGCTTTCCGCCGTTTGGTAAATTGCATGCCTTTCTTTGGACCTGTTTATCTTTGATCTCGAAACACAGATGTAAGGGCCGTCTTTATACAAAACAACCATTCCAAAAATATATCTGCAAGTACGTCTAGAAAGTATATGGAATTTTCATCTTTTTTATTTTACGTTGAAATATATTTATAAGGCTTTTTAATAAAAATATGTCATAGTTACCTTTGACTGACAGTTGTCTGATTTAATGTCAGTATTTGATTGTCGTTTGAAGGCACCACAAAATAATTAATAAAACAATGACACAGGTAGCAAAAAGGCGTCTAGTTGAACAGTTATATGAAAATTGTGTTCGATAAGTGCCGAAATTTGTAAGATTAACGGGAATGGGTAAATCGGCGGTTTATAATGTGTTAAAGCGTATCAGAAATGGTATTGGTATGGAACATGGGAACTTTCTGAAAGACCACGCAAAATACGAGGTCGCAATTTGATGTCTTTGCTGCGATTGGGCCGCAGAAATTCAGGACTGGGTTTTCGAAAGTTGGCAAAACGGTTTACAAGACAACGGAGAATTCCTGTTTCTTGTGAAACCGTTCGTCAGGCGTTTCTACGTAGTGGTTACAAAGCAAGAAAACCTAAGAAGTTACCAGCTGTTACTGAAGAGCAAATTCAGAGAAGACTTCAATTTTGCGTAGATTATCGAGAGGACAATTTTGAAAATCTCTTCATTATGGATGAAGCTTGTTTCCAGCTGGGCGATAATCGTTTAAGGATACTAAGCAGAGATAGGCTCGAGGTGCAGAAATCAAAGTTTCCTACGAAAATCATGGTTTGGGGAGGGATTTCACTACGTGGTGCAACTGAACTGTGCATTATCGATGGTACAGTAGATAGTGCACGCTACTGTACCATTTTAAATGAATGTCTCGTCCAAACAGCTAATACCCTGTATCCTGAGGGTTGGCGATTACAGCAAGACAACGCTCGATGCCATACTTCCACGTATACAAGACGTTGGTTGGACGATAGCAGAATCGCACCCATTTCATGGCCAGCAGCTTCTCCTGACTTAAGCCCCATTGAAAACATATGGGGGCTCATGAAAATCGAGGTAGAATGTACAGTGCCTCGAAACAGTCCTGAGTTAGTGAGAGCCGTTTTAGAAGCATGGCAACTTGTTACGGCGACGTATATGCATCTAATTTAATTGTGGGCATTCCTCATCGACTACAAAAATGTTTGAGGTTACATGGACTATGTATCAGCAAGTAAAATAAGTTTTTTTTATGTGTAAGGTTGAATTTTACTCAAATAAAGTAATTATTTTTTTATCGATGGATTTTAATTTTCACATGCTTTCTAGACGTACTATATATAAACAAGATTATAAACCGTACGAACAAGTAGGTATATCTTTACATCCTTTAGATGGGGAAGTTATTTTATGTTTTATTTAAAGAATAGTAGGTAATAAAATCAATCTAAAGGTTATTTCCGTTGTAGAAACATGGTTGAACACAGCGGTTTGTCGCACAAACATCATGGTAATTTGAAAACAATATTTCCAAGCAACACCCCGTGTAATTATACGGGTAAATTTTTTACCCCGGTTTAAACTGAAAATAAGATAACATAATAAGTATCTTTAGTATGTCATTGCCCAGAAAAGTCTAAAAGATTATCAAGAACACAAAAAAAAATACAAAAATTGGTCGAAATGAATAACGCTTAAATGTTGCCATTACTTTTACAGGCCTGTGACGTTCAAAGCCCTCTACGAATTCGTCGATTTACACCTGGACGGAGAGCCCTTCGGCGATGGGCCGTGCTCCAGACGGTTCAGCATGGGAGTTGGTGATCTGCAGCAAAAGTTCAAAGCACCGAAGGACATATTCCTCTACGGAAGAGGAGGAGCCAAGAATATCAGGTGGGTAAATGTTTTCGCGTAGATGTCAAATTAGGAGGCGATTTTTACTTGTTTATGCCGCTGAGTAGAAAAATTCAACACTTACTTATTAACTTTTTTCGATGGGTGTCATCGTTCATTATATACAGGGTGTCCGTATGTATGGTCATGAATCAAGGTTATGTTTTTTAAATGGAACACCCTATATATATTTTTACGTTATTAGTTTCTACTAAAAAAACTTTGTAGCATCAAAATAAACTGTGATTTAACTTATCAGATTCATTAATAGCAGCGACAGCAGCCTACTTGAAAAAATTAATAAATATTTTTGTTGTAGGTAATAAAAAATGTGTATGTAGTGTGTCCAAAGATAAAGATGGGATAGCATTGGGATCTTGGAAACGGTAAGAGCTAAACTCAGGAGGCTTTTCCTCGTTAATTTTTAATGGTGGCAACAACAAGCTAAAAACGTAATTAAACTATTACTTGTGATACATCATTGAATTAAGAATAAAAAATGGTATCAAAATTTCTATTTAAAAATACAGAGCCGTATTTAAAAAAAAGAAGTTGATGATGGTTTCTCGGAACGAAACGTCGGACAAAAACCTCATGAATGCCATCTTGTTAAGCTCAAAAAGTGGCAATGGAAAAGTATTTTTTATTTTTTGATAGCTGTTAAAATAACGCCAGAAATAAATAAAAACAAATATCGCAAAAAAAATGTTTTTCGAAATACATATTTCGAAATGAAAAAAAGATAACTTATTTTTGCAAAGTCCATGTAAAAGGTATTCAAACTGCTCAACTTTTTCATAATTTAGCCAACTTTGTATCTCTTACCGTTTCCAAGACCCCCAAATGCTATCCCATCTTTATCTTGGACACACTGTACATATATTTTTTTTTAAACCTCGATAAATATTCAAAATTGACCATAGAAACCGGATATCAGTGGAAAGCTTATCAAAAATAATATCGACACGTAGAATCAAATACAGGATGAAACGCAATTTTCTGCGTTTCAGGACACCCTGTACAATGTCTGTGTGCATGGACCAAATATCGACTATTTGCTGAAATTACAAGCTATTCTATAATTTTCTGCTCCTTTTTTGTTGGAAAATATTCATAGCCTACTTCGTGATTTTCCAAATGTCGTTGTTTTTTCTATCAAAAAGTTGAATAATTCCGAAACGGAAAGAGCCATATATACCCATAATGGTATATAAAAAGTTCCCTTATTTTATTATACGTAGAAACTAACAATATAAAATTATAAAAATTCTTCCTTTTAAAAAAATGTATATAAATGAAAATGTTTTTAAAATGTGCAGTATATAGGTAGGTACACCTACTGGGTGACGAAAACCGCATGTCGATATAGTGAATTAAAAAAATTATGAACCGATTACGCATCCCTGGATCCAACCAAAGTCAAAATCGAGAGGTTATAATAATAAAATCTTTGCAAAAACGAAGACCGGCAATGGGCATCGGTTAACAGCTTCTCTTAGATAAAGTTTTTTTTTTTAGGGTTTTAATTTACATTTACATTTAATACATTAATTAATTACTATTTTATAGTTGTCGACTTGAAATTTATAGGTAATCCATTGATATTTTGTTTAGTATAGGGAATGATTATTGTCGCGGCGCATTCGCCATTTCGTAAAAATTACCTAAATTCTTACGAAATGGCGGATGCGCCGCGACAATACTTATTCCCTATACTAAACAAAATTAAGTATAAGTATAAGTAACCAAATCGATTACTCTATGCTACAGGCCACTATGTAACTATTTTAAGCATTATTTGATATACTATCAATAGTTACTTTGGAAATGATTGTCATAGTTTTTTTTGTTCAAAGTATATACTATATCTAAATGATGTCTAGTTTGCTGGTGATGATATCTACACCCTTTTTCAAAATTGCGAAACAATTTCTTTAATAATGCAGTGTTCCACCAAAATTAATTCATATCCTAGGCATTTATATGAAAATATCTTCGAGGAAATTAAATATGGGTTGCCTATTTTCCATGCGGGCGATCCTATTTAGTTGCTTTCGAGTTATGCCTTTAAAACAGTTTACCACGTCCTTTTATTAGCAATTTATATGAAATTGTGAAATGAGAATGTGAATAAAATGGAAATTCGGTATAAATTTAAATAGATCCATGCAATTGAAATGTTAAAAAAATGATATCAGTAACATGATTTTAGTATCTTGAATAACAATCAGGGTAACATATTGTATAGGTATACATGTGATTCCGCAGTAATAATTACTGTTTCAATAATTAATTTTAAGGTTGAATTCTTACTTTAAAATGATTATAGATATATTGTAAAATATCATTTCCTTTGGTAACAGACCTTTTAAAGCTAAAAATATGCTGCTCATACCCTTAGGTTATATACGACTTTATTCAGATATTTATGTTCACTTTCAAAGGTACCTACAAGGTTGATTTAACAATATAATGAGACACGCAACTGAGTACAATCGAAATTTTAACCACATAAATTTGTTGGATAATACGCCAGATTTCTGATCAAATTTAGTATTATATAGGTACGCGACCACACGATAGTCAGTTCCATATACGAGGGAAAAGAATAATTATAAAGTTTCAGTTTCTTTCCAAAAACATGCGATTGCACTCGATTACCGATCTTATTAAATTATTCAGGTAACGGTTACAGACAGTTTCATCTTTAAAATATATGTTTTGACTGAATTTCCAAAATCTATAATTGAGCTAACTGCTTATAAATGTCAAGCTATAATACCACATACAATTTCAGTGAAGCGCCACTGGCGTATGTAATCGTCATTATCAAACAAATTACAGTGATTACGGTACTGTCTAAAATCAGATATCAGTGCGTTATCAGGCTGTGCCATCTCTTTCACTGCGTAAAGGCGCTGATGTAGTTTACATAATCTTTTAACGGTTTCTCAAAATTATTGACATAAAAAAGTGTCAATGTATAATTTTTATAGAGTGATTTATAGAGAGATTGATATTTTTAGAGAGTGAATAAAAATATAAAAAATAATACATTTACATTAGATATTAAATTAGATATTATCCGTAACTATATAATATTATTTTTGACTTGACATTATATGGAGACACTAATGTAAATACCTACTGTTTGTTCCACCTTTATTCTTTTTAATTAAAATATTCCATATTCTGTTTTCTGGCACTGATAAAAAGGTTTATAAAACTTGTTATATCTTTTTTTAATTTCGCTATAAACAAAAGTGTCAATGTATAATTTTTATGATTAAGAGAGTGGATAAAAATATAAAAAATAATACATTTACATTAGAAGTTTAATTATCTGTACCTATATAATATTATTTTTGACTTGACATTATATGGAGACGCTAATGTCAATACTTACTGTTTGTTCCACGTTTATTATTTTTAATTAAAATATTCCATATTCTGTTTTCTGGCACTGATAAAAAGGTTTATAAAACTTGTTATATCTTGTTTTAATTTCGCTATAAACAGAGCTATTAATGTAAACTATTGACGTAAAGTTTATGTTAAAGTGATTTTATCATTTTAGAATCTTTGGAAGATATTACATTAAATTTATATAAGCGCAACATTATTTATTAAATGGTGTTCGTTAATAACGATGTCAGGCCACTTGGCATTTTGAACTTTACTGAAATGTGGTAATAGCTTCATAGAACGAGCGTTATGTGCTCGTTCATATGATGTCTTATTAAATTTACGAGCTATCGAATTATTGGTGTCTGAAGGATGCATCCAAAAATGTCTTCTGATAATCATCTTTACACTTTTCAAATGTCTATAACTTTAAAATTATTTGATATATTCGAGTGTAGTTTTCGCTAATATTTCCACCAAGGTCATTTTCTGATGCAATTACCTTTTCCATTCCACTTGCTATGTTTAACCGGAAATAAATATGACCGATGTCTGAGGCAGGGCAACTTTATTGTCCATCCATATAACAGCTTGTATTTTGTCTAAATTCGGATATTAAAAAATGTTGATATGAAATGTTTGATTTGTTATGTTACTACTACAGAGTGATGTTTTCTTACAAGCCGCCTTTGTATCTACGGTTGTATACCGGGTTTCCCATTTCATTTGACTAATGGCAATTAACATGGGCTATTACATTTCATTGAATTTTATGTTCCCAGGCCACACTATGAGAAATATTGCTAACGGAATCGATAGTACTGACTGTTAAACACTTCTGATTACCAAAATACTAAAGCGAAATGCTGTTTTAATTAAAATATTAATAAAAATTCGTTTTAAGTTAATAGATGTAGTTTACATAAGTCTTTTAGTGACATTACGTTACGTCAACGATTGGAGTAGTTGGTTGAGCGTCCGTCTTTCAATCTGAACCTCGCGGTTTTGCAGGTTCAAATCCCACCAGGGACAACTTTTTTTTATTTTACTTTTTCATTAATTTCAAATTATTAGTGTTTACTTATTCGAACAAATATGGTTCAATGTCAGTACCTTGTTATTATTTTTGAAAGTCACAATATTTACTTATCAGCAAAAAAATAAAACATGGTTTAATTGGTTCGTTTCCTTTATCTTTAGCTAAAGCTACTACCTTACAAAATAAGTAATCAATAAGCAACATATTTTTTATTTATTACGTGCACTGTGCTTTTACTAATAGTGTACTTATCTCTGCTAATAGTTACTACATATTATACCTCAATCTGGATATTGAGTTAAACAGTTACAGAGGAACTGTCGTGAATTAGTAATAGGTTTTTTTAATGAAAAACTATAATTCTAAAATTATGAGTTTTTTCAACATATTTTAAAAAACCTTTAAATTTAGAATTAGTTTTTTATTTAAAAAAAACCTATTACTAATTCATGACAGTTCCTCTGTAACTGTTTAACTCAATATCCAGATTTAGGTATAATATGTAGTAACTATTAGCAGAGATAAGTACACTATTAGTAAAAGCACAGTGCACGTAATAAATAAAAAATATGTTGCTTATTGATTACTTATTTTGTAAGATAGTAGCTTTAGCTAAAGATAAAGGAAACGAACCAGTTAAACCATGTTTTATTTTTTGCTGATAAGTAAATATTGTGACTTTCAAAAATAATAACAAGGTACTGACATTGAACCATATTTGTTCGAATAAGTAAACACTAATAATTTGAAATTAATGAAAAAGTAAAATAAAAAAAAGTTGTCCCTGGTGGGATTTGAACCTGCAAAACCGCGAAGTTCAGATTGAAAGACGGACGCTCAACCAACTACTCCAATCGTTGACGTAACGTAATGTCACTAAAAGACTTATGTAAACTACATCTATTAACTTAAAACACATTTTTATTAATATTTTAATTAAAATAGCATTTCGCTTTAGTATTTTGGTAATCAGAAGTGTTTAACAGTCAGTACTATCGATTCCGTTAGCAATATTTCTCATAGTGTGCCCTGGGAATATAAAATTCAATGAAATGTAATAGCCCATATTAATTGCTATTAGTCAAATGAAATGGGAAACCCGGTATAAACTACACATTGATGAATACGTGAAATACTTGAATATTTTGAAATTACAGGATAGTTGGTATTTAATAGTAATAAATGGTGGATAGTAAATGAATGTCAAAAAATGTCTAAACAGTATTCATAATACTGATTCCATTGTCAGATTTCAAGAACTCTTAATCTTAAATTCGTTCTCTGTTGTAGGTATATTACATCAATAATGTGACATAAAATATACGAGTATCTAAAACAAACTCATTTATATGTCACTGCATGTAATATGTAAGTGTTATAAGGGTATGGATAGAGCAAATAATATGATACTGTTATATAACATGTTTTTGTTGTTGCTAAGATACAATGATTCCTTTTGGCTGATGGCTAGTGATAACGTGCATAGTATATCTAACAGATTCGACTTACTATGTTCCATCATAACTCCCATTATCTTAAATACTGTTATAGATTTGAATAATATTTGAAAATTTAAAAATATAATCCCCCACAACACTACTGCGATATACACAACACTACTGCAGATATATCATCTGCATACGCAGTACGCAGATGATATATCATTAATTATATATGAAGTCGCCACATCCTTCATCGAGATCAACCACCAGATCGGTTTCGCGCTTATTATGTGCTCGTTAGAGAGCCATAGGTAGTGGACTCGATGAACGATGTTGCGACATGATTTTCTAAGAGGCATCGCGTATGATAGTAGTGGTGAGAAACACACCATCCCAATAAACACGCATACGTGTATAAAACGTTTTTTATATTGTAAACACCATTAGAAAAATACGAGTCCCCTTTACGTAGAATCAACTTTTATATGTCGCAGTTTTACACGTTGCGGAGTCCGAATATAAAAACGTTCAGTTTTAATATATAAAACACGAATAATATACGTGTTAAAATCGTATAGCTTCAACCACATAAAACACGAGTAATATACGTGTTAAAATCTTATAGTTACAACTACATAAAACACGAATAATATACGTGTTAAAATCTTATAATTGACACGTTATCGTGTAGCGTTTTAAAAACGTCTTTATTAATGTTGGTGTAACGTATGAAGAACCCTTATAATTATTACCTTTATTTCTACTTTTAAATGTTCTTTAGAACATTATTTATAGAGTATTCACAATTATGCATTTTTCATGCAGTTTCTTTGAAACAATCTTCACAGTAGTAAATATAGCAATTACTTTTGGGATAATGTAAAATGCATTGGAAGATAGTACAATTACCACCTACGTGTATCTTAAACGTTGAACGTTAAAAATATGTATTTAGCTATATTTACCATCTTAAAAATTGTGCTTCAAAGAGGTGCTGCATGAAAAATAAACAAGTGTAAATACGCACAGACTGTAAATTATAATAATACAGTTATACACGTATCTAAATTTATTGAAAAATTTTAAATACTAAATAAATGTATAATGCAGTTTTATGCGTACCCAAATTTACTGAAAAAACTAAAGTACTAAATAAGTATCTGTATTAATATATGAACTAATAAAGAAAACTAATGTTATACAAAAAGTTATACTTATAAAAGCAACTAAATAAAAAAATCTATTTTATAAAATTTGTTGATTATAAACAAGAAATACTAGGTATTTATTTTTATTGCCCTGGTTAAGTCGCGCTGCTGAATGCTTTAAGCCATTCATTTATAGCCCAGGCAACCTGCATGTAATTTTTTTCATTGGCAGGGAAATTCAATTTTGCTGCCTCTAAAACAAAAATTATTAAAATTTAGCAACAGGTCAAAATATGTTTTTTCTTTACCTAAAACTATGTTCATTGTTGTCGTATTCTCAAACCTTATTTTGTTTTATCGACCGTTCCAATTGAATTGTATTCCCAACTGATTTGCCATCAAATATTTCATAATTCGTCTTGTCACCCCTTCGATTCCTGAACCACCTAAAGCAGCCAACCTCCGCACCTGTAAAATTATTTAGTAAATCATAAAATATAGGAAGTTTTAGTAAAAACTAATTAACCATATACTGATTAACTATAGGGTCTTTTTTGCCAGGTGTTCAAAATTTAAAAATTCCTTATAAGTGTTTATCAGGAAACAAGGTAAGTTTTCTGGTGCAATCAATTTCTCTAATGCAATTTTTTATTATAACGCAAAATTTCCTGCATGGTTAATAAAATTTGGTCACTAGTTGTTTGTAACTTTGCAATTGATGTTATTACTGTTTCTTGAAAAACTGTAAACAATGAAACAAAGGTAAATATTTTTAAAAAGGTAAAAAAATTGTTACATAAGCCAAAATATAAGAACAGTAGATTATCACCGTAGTTAGAAGGTAGCTAATTATTAATTCTAACCTGGATTATTAAACCCTTCAGTAGTTGCATCCAAAACAGCTCTGCCAAAAGTATTAATCCGATTATCTAGAACAAAATATGTATTATTAATACTATAATAACGTTACACAAACAAAGTTTTTACCAATTATTATTTCGTGAATTAATGCATCTGACAATACTGTCATAGTTGAAGTAGACGAAGCACTTGGAGTCGGAGGAAAATTGTTGTCGATTTGTAAAGCCTGAACAGAAACAACATTAGGAACATCTCCAAAAGGAACAGCTGCTGTCATCATATTTGAAGCTGCCTCTGTAGATTTCAAGTTTAAAGAAAAAAGTTAAATATATATACAGGGTGTCCGGAAAGTAAAGGGACCCATAGCTTTCTCAAGTCAAATGGAGTCGATTAACCCAAACATACCTTATACAAAAGTGCTTCCTTATAGCGAGTTATAGGGCCTTAAAACATTTTTTTTTAAATTTTTTTAGGAAAGCAAATTACCGATCAAGCTGAATATTGGTACACATATAATATATGGAAGCTCGAATATTGTGAGGGTATAAGTATAGTTGCATATCATAGATGGCGCTGTCGACGTATTTTTTTGACACATTCTTTATCATATCTTTTTATTATTTTGGGTTCGTATGACTTAATATTATGATGCAAAAA
Organism: Pogonocherus hispidulus; assembly: GCA_963924545.1. Taxonomy (NCBI): domain Eukaryota; kingdom Metazoa; phylum Arthropoda; class Insecta; order Coleoptera; family Cerambycidae; genus Pogonocherus; species Pogonocherus hispidulus. Next base: position 14,195,522 of record OZ004696.1, on the reverse strand, counting down.
CTAATTTTACAAAAATAAGTGCTACTTGTTTCATGTCGATAAAATGCACCGTTTTCGGTGCATCGCAGATGTATTTCAGAGCATTCCAAGAGCTAATAACATGTAGGTACCTAACATGATACTACATCAAGTTAGCGTTTGTAAAATTGACATTATTGAACCAGTTTAGTGACTAAAGCAAACGTACATTAGTCATAAAGTGCTTCCTTACGAAATTATGCGTTTCTAAATAAGCTGAGATCACAGCTGAAATTTTTAATTACTGTTGTTACACTTGCAAATGTGTTAGAAGAACAACAATTATAACTAAACTAACTCAATAACGTGAATTTGACAAACGCTAACTTGATCGAATTTCATGTTGCATGGTAGTTCCCACATGCCACAGTAATTCCACATGCTGAATATAGAATTACAATTCTCACAATCATATGATATGATAATAGGGACTTTTACATAACACTATTTTCAAAGCGATAACTATGTCTGATAATAAAATTTGGCGTCCATTGAAAATGTATTATAAAGTTTGCACACGTTTTAAAAACCTTGGGTAACCATTCACTATACATATAGAAATATACCCTGACATGTTGCCTAATACTTTTAAATTAAGAACATAAAGTTTGTACTTACCCAAAACAGCAAACGCAATAAAATTGTAGAAAGCCACACCTCACAACAAAACAAAGCACGTGTAGTTGAACCGTTTGCAATTATTCTAATAACGAAGCTCTGGCAAACTATATAATAAAGGATCACGCCATACATCATGTGGTCCTTTTTCTACCAATCAGAATAGTGAGTTCTTCATTGGTTCTTTAAAGTCGTTTAACAACACGTCTGTTTAAACGTGTAAAAAACGTTTTCTGCCTCTTCAATTCCAACGAATTCGAAAATAATGGCAAAACATTAATTTAAATGTTTTAAAACAATATTTAAATGTATAATTTTTTCAAATTATATATTTTAACATAATATATATTACGCAAAGTTTGCGTCAGTGAATATTCTCGTAAATTTTGTTTCGAGGACGGCTAATATTTTGGTATGAATCAAACGGTTCTCATCGGCGCCGGAAATAGCAAATATTTGGTCTATGGTCCGAAGCTGCTAAACTGACAAATCATGTTAGCAAAATTATACATATTTTAATGCTAACTTTAAACAATTCTAGATTTAATATCAATTTTGTTCCATCAATTTTTATGTTACAATATACCAATATTTGTTTATGCTGGAAAATTTACTTTCTATTAAAAAACAAAAAGCTCATTTTTTCTTCTAAATCGGCTGAAACGATTTTGTTCAAATGTACAATATCACGAAATACCAAGAAAATGCCATTATTGGTTTTCGACACAATAATCGAGAATTTTTTCTTTTATAACAGTGTTCAAAATAGTTCAGAAATGTAGAGTAGGTATTTAAAACACGTTCTTATTATGCCCATATGTATATGTGAAACTAACGTAGTTTATTAGATACAAATGTTTATAGATTAAAACATTGTTAAACCTATCTAAATAAACATTTTAATAACGTAATCTCGAAACGTTACAAAACGTTATATTTATCCCATACTTACTAAATTAGTTAGAAAGCACGTTAAAAAAACGTTGATAATACTAGTAACAATAGAATCTGTAAATTACGTTATTTTAACGTAGGAATATTGGTAAATCAGATTTTGATTAGAAAACCACGTACTTATAACGTTAAAATAAAACGATGTTTTTATGAACCAAAAACAAACCGTTGAATTTGTAACGTAACACGATTTATCAACCAATGACACGTTGATAATACGTTTAAAAAACGTTTGTGTGTTTATTGGGATAGTGCCCGTTTTGGGTCTCTGCTACTATCTGTCTGACAACTATTGTCAAATTGACAGACAGATAACGAGCGGCTTTTCCGCAGGTGCCATTACAGCTATGACCGCTATTGTCTTTGAGGAAGTCAATGCTACTTTTCTATTTGAAGGAGATGCCGAAAACAACTACTCCGCACTGGTAATGTACCCCGACTGGCGTTGCATTACTCATCATTACTCACTCGGGGCACATTGCCCGTGGGGTAGTTATTTTCGGCATCTCCTTCAAATAAATAAGTAGGATTGTCTTCCTCAAAGACAATAGAGGTCACTGCTACAGAAGGACCTGCAAAGCAGGTCACTATCTGTCAATTATAATTGTCAGAGGGATAGTAGCAAAGATTCAAAGAGGGCACTACGGTGCTTCTCACCACTACTTCCGCATATTCTGATGTTTTAAAATAACATTGGTCACAATTTCTATTATCACAATTTCCCAATATTCAGGAAATTGAATTTATATGCATAAATAACTACCAGAAGAAATTAGAGAACATAACTTTAAAAATGTACGATTAACTCACATGATTGCATGCGATTATCGGGACTTTATCTCAATGAAAACTTAAATTTGGAACCCACTGTGGGAAATAAATTTTATTACAGTTCATATGTAGGTATAAAATTACTTTATTATGCTAAGGTTCAATCAATGTTAAGACGTGTCTGTTTTTGGGGAAATTCAACTCTTAGTTCAAAAGTATCACTACACAAAAACGCATCGAAATTCGAATGCTGAAATACCTAATAAAGAATCATATAAAGACGTTTTCAAAAAATATGGCATATTAACATTGACATCCTTATTTACGTATATAATTTAAATGAGGATATTTACTCTTACAATATGCGTCAAAAACCTCAGTTTTGTGCATATCCTTCACTAAACTGAATATAACTAAAAATAAAAACAACTGAATTAGATTGAGCCGAAAATAATTAACCGACTTCCTGAGTATATAAAACTCAATCGAAACATCAAGGAATTAAAGCATGGTTTATAAGAATACAAATAATTTACGTAAAATATAGTTTTATATAATTGTTTTGAAAAAAACATTGATCTCATTTAGATGTTCCAAGAAATATATAGAAATCTCTATATACTAGTATTTCGGCTTGTTAGGCCTTTTTCAATAGAGTAAATGTCTATTACTAAACATTTCCAGGCGCGTTTTTGTTATTTATTTGTTTGCGAGCACCTACCTCCGATTGATCCTACCATCTGGTAAAGCCCGAGTTTTTATTACCTTTTCTAAGAAGGGCGAGAGTGTAAAATCTATGTGATCATTCGTAGTACACGGATTTATAATTAGATTTTTAAATTTCTAATTGCTCTAACAGATCTAAGCGCTTTCCTTTCTTTTCACGATGCAGTATCTTTACATTTTTCTGATCTATAAAATGCGTCGAAAATCCTGAATTTTTTGCGTTATTTAATATGGATTTTTTATGTTCTTTCACTCTAGTTTCAATACTTCTACCGGTTTGACTCACATACACGGCATGACAATCCGCGCAATTAATTTGGTATACCCCCGATTGTTTTAATTTATTAACCCTTTCTTTATTGTTTATCAATATCATCCCAAAGATGATTTGATTTTAGTAATAGACATTTACTCGATTGAAAAAGGCCTAACAAGCCGAAATACTAGTATATAGAGTGTTTTCTATATATTTCTTGGAACATCTAAATGAGATCAATATTTTTTTCAAAACAATTGTTTTCACGATGTTTCATAAAGAACCATTCGCTTCGAGTATCCACTTTATAGTTTTATATGTTTTTTTGTATATTTTAAATATTTTACTAAGTATATTTTTTATATTGTTATTGGTGTATCGATTTGCTCGATGTTGGAAACCTGCCTACATCGACTTCTCTTATATAATTTTTATTATTCTTTAGTTATTTGTCATAAATTATTTTGAAGTGCATGTATATGAACAGAAGTAAAGTGTAGGCAATTCGTATTAAATACACAAGCTCCCTATTTCCATAAAGCCTTTTTCCAGCTGCATTTACCGCTTCGAAGTTCCCAAGGACGAACGGATAAAGGTCATCCTCACCGAGATGACTGTAAAAAATCGAGACTGCGAGACGAGGCTGACTCAGGACACCGACCGTCTCGAGTGTTCGGGCAACGCGTCGGCGACGCTCCGTTTCTTCGAGCTGCCCTGGAACGACGTTCCGGGGGTGCCTAGGGACTGTCTCTGCGCCGTCAACAGGGACAAGCTGATGCCTTTCACTTACGTCTCCTCATCTAATGTGGTGGAATTGAGGTTTGACGTGACCGGAATGAACGCATCGGATGACTTTAGGCAAGTACATATATGTCATAACTTGATAGATTGTCACGTAGGGGCATTTGCAATCATTATTTTTAGGAGATTGCTTTCAGTCGTATATTTTTGAGATGTGCGTATGATACATACAGTGCTCCAATAAAAAGTACTGTCACAAACAAATATCTATACAGGGTGATTCAGCTAACCCCGTCATTAAGTTTTGAAAATTTGGATACGGGAATTTTTGAGAATGTTCTATTTATCTGAAATATTTTCTGGTATTTCCAGTTATACCGAAAATGGCTATCAACTTTCTTATTTTAAATGGAACACCCATATTGATTTCTACGCTAAAATCTTCGTTTTTTAATGTGGGACAACCTATAAGAGAATTTAATAGTTCCTTAGATGTTTTAATTTTTTTGAAAATTTCACACCGTCATTTTTTAACCAATTAGAGGCTTGTTTTTTGTTCAGTTACCATACCAACCCAAAAAATTTCCAGAAATTTTTAACGTTGTGTGAAATTAATAAGTGGAAATTTTTCTGTCATTTAAAATGTCAAAATAAAGACGCGGGAGTTGGAGTGCTTTTAGAATTAAATTTTTCCACCAATCTTAGTAGATCAAAGTTAATAAGAAACAAAAATATGTTTTTAACTTATTTATAAAAAGTTCATGTATATTATTTCACTAAGAGATTTCGCATTTTATTGAATATATAAACTTTGAAGTAGGTACTTCAGAATAATTATTATCAAAAATAAATGATGTTCCACTAATATTAGTAGATTCAAGTTAATAAGAAAAAAAGATATAAGATGTCTTTAAGTTATTTATAAAATATTTATGTAACTAATGTTAGAAAATGACATTTTATTTTATATTTATTTTGGCATAATATTTATAAAGTAATGGTGTGAAATTTTCTTACCGAATATCCCACAAGCTTAAATTAAAAACCGGAAATTTTTGCTCGTTCATGAATATTTTAAGAAAATTGAAAAAATATAATTTCATTCACATTCATGACCTCGAAAAAACTTTCGGAAATAATTTAAGCACTAGGGATATTATAAGTGAAAACATTTTATTTTGTAGTACCTTATTGAAATGCTTGTCATCGACTGACAAAGAAAGTTATGATGACAAGTTTTGGGGTAAGGTTAGGTGGACCATCAAGCTTTCAGATTTTGTGTAATTTTTAATTGTGTAATCCCACTATTTACTTCTATTTGTCTAGTTGATATAATTAGGATTTGTCGTACATGCTATAGAGAAGGGGTGGCCAAGCTCCTTGATAGTCCGAGCCATTTTTACTAATATTTATACTATGCCGACTATGAAACAAATTTAGTTAACTTACCAAAAATTCCAGATTACAAATTATATCCGTAGCAAAAGTGATACAAATTATTACCTCCAGAGTACAATGTCAACTGTCCCTTGCAATAAAAGTTTACAAATTCAAAATCGGTTTGAAGTCGGTCGATTACGGACGATTACGCCACTGTTTATGTTCGTTCGCGCAGTTTTCGATGAGTCATATCATTCTTAACTTGGACGGAAATGAAATTTGTTACAACGTTGCACTTAATCTTTCATATTTGTCGTCAGTAATTTCAAAGACATTTTGAAACACATACGGAACGATAATAATTTTTTAAAATATAATAGCACAAAAATGAAAAGGGAACTCGGGTACATTTATCGAGAGCCACAAATAATCCTTCAAGAGCCGCATGTGGCTCGCGAGCGCAGGTTGGCCACCCCTGCTATAGCGCATTATTTTCTTACTCTTCTCGATTATCCTTGCTGTAAATTTTATTCATTGGTTTAGTGTAAGATCCATGAAATTCTCTAGCTTGGTCGTGACTTCTATGGATACGTTGAAATGGAATCACTTTATGTGAAATATTATTGTTAATTTTACTACATGCATTTTAATTTATTAGATTAAGGCCCGGTCTTTCCACCTCCTTTTAAGTTCCTGATAACTATTTGGCAGATTAGAATGTGACATTTCAGTATTTCAGTTTTCACAGTCTAATCTGCCAAATAGTTATCAAGAACTTAAAAGGAGGTGGAAAGACCGGCCCTAAAACATTTTATTAAACTGTATTTGTCTTCATTTGAGTAACGAATCATTTTTGATTTGTGTTAACACGCTTCTAATAATGTCTAACGTCAAACTTGTTTGTTTTCAAAGCCTTCTCAGTCAGAAAACTTAAATATCGTTGGTACGAGTATTTTGAAAATTTCATATTTTTCGCAAATCTACACAAAAAATAATAATAACTAAAGTATATATTTTCGGAATGCATCTTTAGCCCCCTTTCCGTTTTTGAAATATACCTAATACAGGATGTTCCATATAAAAACTACAAGTTGTGGTCGTATCACGAAAACTAAAAATATTATCACATTTATTTTTATGCCATTGAATGTATGTCTAAAAAGTGCCTCTAGAATGTTCAAACCGTTCTAAGATATCTTGAAAAGGAAAAGTGAAAAAGGGCACCAGTAGATTTAGCCATTTGTTGCCATTGTTATTTTCTCGAAAAAAAGCTCTAAACTCATGTATCAGATTTGCTCTATCTATGACATGTTGGCAGTAACCCTTGCAACCGACCAATTTGAACCATCCTGTACTTGCCTCCTTGCGTCTCGGTTGATTAATTTGCTTTCCCAGTTATTTTATTATTCCAGTTAGAATAACATGTACATATTATAAATTGGAATTGGACAGTTGCATCAAAGCTTACAGAAATACAGTTATATTCTCTAAATGTTTTTACTTTAAGTTTTATATTATTTTATATTAAATATTTCGTACTTCGTGGTTAATATTTTTGCCCAATTTTTAAGTAGATATACACCTAAATGTTTAAGATGCCCTTATTTATATTGACATTAAGTGCATTTAATCTGCAATAAATTTTGCCAAAGGATTTTGTTATTACATTTTATTTTCTGTATAAATTTATTTAAGGTTTATCTAAGGGTTTCTCCGCACCATCAGGAATGTCTATTAATCAACAGAGTAGAATAAGATAAGACCGAATGCCATTGAATATTCGGAATATTAGCTAACACGAACAAACAATTAATGATAATTATTGCTTGTTCGTCTTTTGTTGTACGTGTCTCGTATTTCGCAATTTAGTGCTATTTGCAATAAAATACACTTAGTGCAGAAAATAAAATGGACAAAATTGTTTTACTGAAAATTTCACACCGCCATATTTTAACCAATCAGAGGCTTGTTTTTTGTTCAGTTACCATGCCAACCCAAAAAAATTCCGGAAATTTTTAACGTTGTGTAAAATTATTAAGTGGAAATTTTTCTGTCATTTAAAATGTCAAAATAAAGACGCGGGAGTTGAATGAATCAATACATTTCCTATGCTCGAATTTAAGTAATATTCTCAAAATTAAATTATGTTCCACCAGTATTAGTAGATCAAAGAAAAATATAAAATGTTTTTAAGTTATTTATAAAAAGTTCATGTAACTAAACTTGGAAAATGGTATGTTATTTCACTAAGAGATTTCGCATTTTATTAAACATATAAATTTTGTAGATACTTCAGAATAATTATCAAAAATAAATGATGTTCCACCAATATTAGTAGATCAAAGTTAATAAGAAACACAAATATAATAGGGAGTTTTTGAACCCCTTAAAATTTACGTTATCGTTATGGTTATGGTTATTCTGAGCATGCGCAGTGCCGAAAATGATACTATTTTTGACACTGCGCATGCGCAGAATAACGATAACGATAACGACGTGCTAGAATTTAAGGGGTTCAAAAACTCTCTAATATGTTTTTAAGTTATTTGTAAAATATATATGTAACTAATGTTAGAAAATGACATTTTATTTCACTAAGAAAACTCACATTTTATTAAGCATAATATTTGCAATGCTCGAAGTACTTCAGAATAGTTATCAGAAATGAATGATGGTTTCCTTTCCAAAGCGGAACATTTTCAAAACCACAATCTAATAAATCAGCAAATTGCACAAACACAATGACACGATGACAAGTGGTGGAATATGATACGATACCAAGGTACCGTACTTGACAGTCGTAAAAAATGTTTGTTATGGCTCATGGCTCACTATGAGGAATGAATGTTTGTCATTCGTAATTAAAATGTTCAATTTTGGCATAATATTTATAAAGTAATGGTGTGAAATTTTCTTACCGAATATCCCACGAGCTTCAATTAAAAACCGGAAATTTTAATTTAATTTTCAAAATATTCATGACCTCGAAAAAATTTCCGGATATAATTTAAGCACTAAGGATATTATAAGTGAAAATTAACTATTTCTTTGCACTCGAAATTAATTCTAGTTAAAATAAAGTTTAATTATTTACATAAAACCCACACTAAGACTGAAATAAAACATTTAACGAAGAAGGTGACGAACATAACCGTTTATAAAAAAAACCTGCCAAGTATAATAAACGATATTATCATTACTTTTCAGCACGTTGTTCTTCGAGGGGAGCTGGAAAGTCATAAGGACTCCATTATGTTCCAGGAATCTCCGATACCGGGGCCCCAGCGGGCAAATAGCCTTCGCCTACCCCACCCCACCCGACGAGGTAAGGCTTGATTAAACGTAATTCCGCCGCAGTTTCCTAAATTTGTCTGAGGTAATGAAAAGACAATGTTGGTTCTTGTGTTCCATCTCGGAATTCAGTTTATTCACATTACACTCCTTTAAAAAAAAGCAAGGTATAACAATGTAAGAAAGAATTTGAAATCGGTTATTCCTGTAAACAGGAATTAGTAGGTACTTATACCGGGTGTCCACAACAATTTGCAGGTACGATTTATATTCAAATGGGTACTTATTTAAAATTTAATGCAGCATACATGCAGGGCGAGCCGGTGGCTCAGGGCTTAGCGTCTCGATCGCTCAACCCAGAGGCCGTGGGTTGTAATTCCCATTCCACCAAACAATTTTTAATTAAATTGTTCTTACTTGTAGATCAAGGCTTATTCGCAGGGATGGCTTGGCAATCATCCTGGCGATGGCCTAGGATGGGAAGAATGTCAACTTGGTGTTAATGTGAGAGATTAAAATCAGTTGATGTTTGACTTGTCCCCCTAACTAATGAGGTTTTGCGGGTTTCCCTCATTCCAGCACTGAATGGTGGTTAGGACCTACCAACGTAAGTCGTTCCTGAGACGCAAATGCGGCCCACGAAATAATAATATGCCGCCCCTCTCCCGCACAAGTCTCAGACTTTCGGGCTAATCCTTGTGATTAGAATGAGGGGTAGAGATATTATTATTATTATTATTATAAATTATTTAGGATCATTATCCCAAATTTTAAACACTATAGCCTTCATTTTGTTGATAAAGCTGACCAGGATGGCATAGTTATAAGAGCCATAAGTAAAGAAAACTGAAGAAGAAAATTTGATAGAATTATATTATATTATGTTCACCATAATATTGATGGTAATATTTGAATAACTGACCCACCTTATAATAATTATAAAACTGAAAAAAAATTGAATTAGCCGAAACCTGTTGATTTGATATGTTTATCCCCCTAACCTTTAGCGACCACAACTTTAAAATTTCAAATGACACTACCCTACTTCTAACACATCATTTTAAAACCCTTTCCTTTGCGAATACACTGGTGCATCGATTTTGGGAATCGGTTGAAATTTGACAGAGTTATTGGCTAAAAACGAAAAAGTTAAGTTTAAATAGCTAAGTTTAACAAAGTATATGCTACAAAGTCATAATATTTCCGTTTCAAGATAAAAAGATTTGTCTCCACCATGTTAGGAAGAGGTGCAATTTTAATCTTTAAAGAGCCGAGCTGTTAAGAAAATATTATATTTTTAGTTTTTTACCTCCAGGTATCAGCATAATGTAGGCATTACATGAAATAAATTTTGATTATCAAATTTTTATTAATTTCTATATCGACAATCGTTTATGCTTCGTTAAAAATTCAAAACATTTTTAATCAGTGCGCCGTTTGTTTTTTAGAATTCGCCGGAAAATAACAAAAAAAATGTGCCAAGAGTCAGTCATCTTATGTGAAAATATATCGTAACGTCTTATTTAAAATTTGGAATGAAGATTTATAGCTGTACACACATTTGAAAAATAGTCTAGGAATAAATACAATAAAGTGTTTCCAAATAAGTATAATATATGTAGTTTTAAAACACACTTTTACATAATAAGTTTTATTCTTTATGCGACAACAAATATTGTTATTATTATTATTATTATCTCTACAATTCTGTCTATTTCTGTTTTTTTTTTTTTGTAAAGAATAAAAACGCAATATAGAGTAGTCGTAGCAGGCCACATCAGTAACATATCTTACACAATATGAATACTAAGTGTATTTTTCCCTTCAATTGTACGCCACATTTGATTATACATGTAAAATTTAATTCGAAACATTTTCAAATTTTGCAAAATCTCTATAAAAAATTAAATAAGAATATCCTATAAACATGGCTTCGAGAACTCGTTTTCAAAAGTAGGGTCTTGAAGTTTCCAACAAAGTAGATAATTGTTTAACTTTTAATTCTAATTAAAAGTTTTTTCGGTGCTTGCTGTCTATAAATAATTTGACTTCTTTATGACGCCCTTCCGCTGAAACATTACGTACATTATTGTTTGACTTATGCTAATCCAAATTTTAATTAGTAGATAGTAAGTACGTCACAAAATATAGGTATACCAAATTTGAACTAAACGTATTTAATAACAGCAGTTTTTCTCTCCAAACTATAGCTACAACAATCTTGTATAAAATTCTTGCAGCTTCATAAAGCAAATGCAAAATAGACAATGGATTTTGAGATATTGTATTGTATTTATAAAATAATAATAATAATAATAATAATAATAATAATAAACTAGATACAGTATTAATAAACCGAAGTAGGTAAGGATAAATTCATTATTTAAAAGAATTCTGTAATAAAGAATTACAGCACGCAGGATAGTGCTTTACGACATATTGTTTTAAAAAATGATATTATTGCTTTGCAGATATAATTTATATAAGAAACCAATTAAATAAAAATCTCACTGAATCGTATTTTTTTTAATAATTACATTTATTATACCACTAATACAAATTATTATTATAGAACAGAAGCTGTATAATTAATAGATAAGCGATAATCTGATAATACACAAAAAAATGTCAGCGGTTATTTCACGTTTTCATTAGGAATCACCATAACTGGCAGTGTCAGATTAATTTATTCAACAAGATTTTGTCAAATATCGTATAATCCGCCGTGGATATACGCACTTTCGTAAATCCATCATTTCTCAAAAAGGTGGAATCATTTCTATCACAAAACACTAAAAGCCGTTCGTAAATTCAGCAATTGCTTTATGATGGACATCAATTTTGTTCGTAAATTTAGCACAAAATTGTATGATGTCCCATCAGAAAACCATCACTTCCATCATTAAAGAGTTATGATGGATTTCAAATTTTGTGATGGAAAAGTATGTAGTAAAAAGGTTAGTATGTTGTTTTTTGTTTGGTTCAAGGGATGCAATTTTGATAAAAGCATAAAAGTAAGCACAAAATTGATTACCAAAATTAAGCACCTAGTAGATTTGTTAGTCACAACGAAGGGTGAACAAATTCCAGTTGATATTTTGGTTGGGGAGACAAAATTCTTACTCACAGAGATTCATGCAATGGACGTTAAGGCACATGTCTCCATCTATCATTAAACCTAACTTCTGTTTGTAAATTAATCTTAACTGTCAATTGTTCTGATGGAATCCATATCCAGCATAAATTCATCACATCCATCAGTTACGTCATCCATCACAAAATTGAGCTGAATTTACGAAAGTGCGTTATTACATGGATGAAGTAATCGTCAAAATGGATCGTTTCAATGACATCCTCGAAGAAAAAATCGACGAAAATGTGATTCATTGTGAACCGATGCACAGGGAAAAGTAAGAAAAAAATTTGGAAACTCTTGGTAATTTTGCGCGGAAAAAACTACAAAATGTTTCAAGGTACTCCAATCTCTGAACTCGTATGTATTTTAAAAAGCTGGGATTTCAACATGCGAAAACGAAATGGAAAATAATACAAAGACCACACTATTAAAACATTAGTTTAACGATATTTAGGTGTGCTGTTAAAAGAGTTAGTAAATGTTATATTTAGTTCCTAATGCTTACCTTCTTTATTTGAAGGAGTTGCCGAAAACAACTACTCCACAGGTAATGTGCTCCGACTGGCATTGCATTACATCGGCGTCTGATTACATCTTCAAAGAGGGCACTACGGTGTGTTTCTAAATAATAAACCAAATATTTTTCACTCAATCATGTTTTCATTTCAAATTTCACTAGTCCTAAAGGACTCTTGAAATTATACAATGTATACAATCGTAAAAAACTATTAGTAATTTTAAAGCTCTTGTGGTATTACCCCTATCTTAATTTAAACATTGAACAATTGATATTTCTATGACTATCCTGTATGATTCAATAGTATGTTAGACGTGTTCTGCCAGCAAATCTCTTCTTAAATTAAAGTTATAGTTAATCAAAATACTGAACTTATAAATATTATTTGTGATATTTATTGTGTGTTGTATATTATTAGTGACGTTTTATGCGACTCAAACTGAACGTCCTCTATCAGACTTCCTTTTGTTTTTGCGTCTCTTCGTCGATCCCTTAACTGTACGCCCCATTACGCCCTCAGATCTCAAAATTGCTGAACCGGCCCTGGCGGATAGTCACTATAGATGCTGTCGCCGATATCGACGATAACCATTATCGTAACATTCAAATCGCAGTCGTCCCATTAGACTTCCAATAAAGCCCGAAATGGGAAGCAGCTGCTTTGTCTAAACGGCCCATCAAGGAGGTACATACAAGTTGTCTTAACCGCCAGCCGTATTCCTTGATTTCGGTTTCATTTGACCAAGACGGACGGAACGTCAGACGCAGACCGAAGTTGTGCCATTGTAGCTGCCTGGGAGGGCGTGCCCAGACATAATTAGAAATGTTGAATCAGGAAATTAATGGGTTAAATCCTCCTACTACTCAATTAAGCTGTACCTGCGAACTTGCAAGTAGTAATACTTGTCTTGTTCTGGTAATTGGGTAACAGAAAGGTTTTGTAAACATTCGACCTCTCAGTGTAAACCAATTTCTATTGAGTTTTTAATTGAATTATTACACATTTATCCAATCGTGGAAAAATACATTCAGAGGACGATGCAGAAAGAAACTTGATGTCATATTGATTTCAACTAGTATCCGATAAAACTTCTTGAATCCGATTCTTGAATATGTTTATAACACAGTGGCGACTCCTGTATAAGTCCTGCTGAGTTGCAGAACCACCAGATTATACCAGAAACAGCAGGCAATGAAAATCATATACCTATTATTACCTATATAATTTTTTCAAAACCTAAAATGTAATACTGTAAGGTAATGTAAAATCAATAAAATCATTATTATTGAAACATTAACACCCATATTAATAATAATCACAATAACATCAAGTTTACTGATGACCACTAACCGCATTCTTAAATCAATCTAAGTAGTTCATATTAATAATAATATTTATAGACAAATAACTAACAGCAAGCTAAATATGAAGTTAATGTGACAACATCTCATTCTATACATAGAGCTAATTTCACTGCAATAAATCTAACCTGCATTTACAAACATTTACGCAAAGTGACAAGACTGACAAGTGTCTTGTGTCAAGACTGTTTTGTGTTAATAAGCAATCAAGGGCGGATTTAGCTTTTCAACATGGGGAAGTATCTCAAAGAACCACATTTTTAAAAAATGTTGTGAAATTAGAAATTATCTGTGCATTTAGATAGGTACGTTCTTCTTTAGAGAAACATGAAATAGCAAATAGAAGTGTTTAATAAAATATCCTTAAATGTTTATATATTTTTTAACTAATTACGTTTTTGCTTTTTGCTAATGTAAAATTTGAATTTATGGTAAATCCGCCATTGATAAGCATTAACTTTGCCTTTTATAATAGGGAGATTTTGAACACCTTAAATTTTTACCTTATCGTTATCGCAATCGTTATACTGAGCACGCGCAGTGCCAAAAATGATACTCTTTTTGGAACCGCATATGCTCAGAATAACGATAACGACGTGCTAAAATTTAATGAACTCCCTAATGAATTCGATAAGTAACCATGCCATAATAAAATTTTATAATAATTATTGAGGTTACTGACATATAAATACGGAAAATTTCGCATTAAATTATTTAATATTTCAGAAAAACGTTCTTGATTTGTTAATTGGGAGGGAAAAGAAAAACTGCTGTAATTTTTGTCAAACTTTTAGGTTAACTTTAACTTATTGTAAAACATACCCAAACTGATAACTAGTGATTTAGCATCATTCTAGCGTTAACCTGCATTTAAATGGTATTATTAATGCAGTTTCCACTAATTACATTCTAGTCACGTGTTAGAACATTCTAAGTCGCTTCAGTCATTCATTCCTGATGACACTCGTCGGCGTCAGTACAACTAAATAAAATCGTAAAAATATGTGATGAGAGCATGTTTTGTTTCTCATATAATGTGAGAACGACGGAATAAACAGGAGCACAGTCAGTGTTCAGTTTCAATGGTGCCGAAGACGCTCAAAAGAGCTGAATTTTCACCAGATAGACGGTTGGACGTATTTGAGGTGGTATATTCGGTTTTTTTGTTAATTTGTTGTGTATTAATTTAATTTAATGATTAAAATACATTTAATAAACTTAGTTATCAGGAACAATTATCTGTGAAAGAGGTCAGTCGTCCCGTGCCTGATTTAACAATTGAAAGTACTGGGAAAAGTCGTGAGAAACTTTATAAAAGATAATTTTAAAAAGACATACAGGGTGGCCAATAGTGTGGGCCATAACTTCTATGCTGTAATAAAGAAAATAAAAAATTAGGATCTCATTGAGCCTAAGACGACGCACATTTTAAAAATATGTATAGTCATATAGGGTGCTCTATAAACTGGAGCCATATCAAATTTATGTTTTTTTTTTTTAATGGAATGGCAGATTTTTAATTTCATATTTGAATTTGGATTATTTTTCCGAATTCGCCAATATAGAATTTACTAGTATTATACAGAGTAGTTCAGAAGATATGAGCATTTTTGTATCTTAATCGCAATGAATTGAGTAAGTCTGTATCTTTTTAAAGAAAATAAATAGAACTCGATAATTTTTAGTTTCATTAATTACGCTATATGGTCTAGTGTTCTTTCTATAGAATTTCCTTCAAAATAGCTTTAGTTGTATACATGGAGAACCAAAACTCGGAACCGCAGTTTTCTCAATTTTAATTAATGAAACACCCTATATTTTATATGATTTTCATTAAGGTCCCTCACGATTCTTTCTACTCTATGCAACGGTTGCAACGGTTTTTGACATTTTTTAAGTTTTATACTCTAAATTCTCATTTCTTTTAGAAGTAAAGGATGGACTAACTGTTTAGTCAGTATAGTCTAATGAAAGTACCAATTGAAATGCATAAGAAAAAAGTTCAAATTGTCCACATATCATTTTCACAATTTTTTTTACCGATTTTTTGTATTTAATAGTTCCCTAATGAACCGCGAATTTTGATAATAAACTGCTCACCAAATTAGTCGACTGCTAATTTTTTCATCATTTTTAAGAAACTACATATCGGAAGCGGCTTCGCCAATTTTAATAAAAAAAGAAAAATTTAAAAGCTCGCCTCTTGTAGAATCAGGGAGGAAGAGCGATCTTCAATAAAAAATATTTTTTTTAATATTATACTAAAGAATGCAATACAAACTGAATTATTTAATTATTACCTCAAATATCTCAAAAACCGTTGCAATTAGGTATAGGGAATGCTTCATAGAATAGAAAGAGTTATGGGAGACCTTAATGAAATTCATATAAAATATAGAGGGTGTTTCATTTACAAAAATTGAGAAAACTGCGGTTGCGAGTTTTGGTTCGCCTTGTATACAAATAAAGCTATTTTGAAGGAAATTCTATAGAAAGTAAAACTAGACCATATAGTAAGTTAATGGAGCTAAAAATTATCTACTATATTTATTTTCTTAAAAGAGATACAGGGTGCTCAATTTATTGCGATTAAGATGCAAAAATGCCCATATCTTCTATATCACTTTGTAGAATACTAGTAAACCCTATACTGGCAAATTTGAAAAAATGATCCAAATTCAAATATGAAATAAAAAATATATAATTCCATTAAAAAAACATAAGCTTGAAAAGCAGAGATTTATATACAGGGTGTCCACCTAGTGCGCGTAAGTCCAATATCTGGGTTAATAAAAGAGATAACTTAATTTTTTTTTCTACAGGGTTGTCTAATATCCCGAGCTGCACAAAATGAAAATATATTTACATATTCAGGGTGTTCAGTTTTTCCTGGACAGGTACCAACTTCGTTTTTCTAAATGGAAATATATATTTTTTATTGCTTTTTCGAACTAAACCCTTGATTTTAGTAGGACTTTCATCAGCCTTCCCTATACCTAACTTAAACTGTTTTTGAAATATTGACTGGTGAATATTGACATTTTGCAACTTTGACACCCTGTAAAATTTAAACGGTTTGAGATCAAGCAAAACGGTTTGCACATTCCTATCTTAACTTTTCATAAGCTATCGTTTGGTACTAATTTCAGAATTATCCAAAAATTTTAAATTTTCTGAAAATTTTGAAAATTTTTTATTCCTGTATAAATTTGAAATTAGTACCAAACGATAGCTTATAAAAAGTTAAGATAGGAATGTGCAAACCGTTTTGCTTGATCTCAAACCGTTTAGATTTTACAAGGTGTCAAAGTTGCAAAATGTCAATATTCACCAGTCAATATTTCAAAAACAGTTTAAGTTAGGTATAGGGAAGGCTGATGAAAGTCCTACTAAAATCAAGGGTTTAGTTCGAAAAAGCAATAAAAAATATATATTTCCATTTAGAAAAACGAAGTTGGTACCTGTCCAGGAAAAACTGAACACCCTGAATATGTAAATATATTTTCATTTTGTGCAGCTCGGGATATTAGACAACCCTGTAGAAAAAAAATTAAGTTATCTCTTTTATTAACCCAGATATTGGACTTACGCGCACTAGGTGGACACCCTGTATATCCGATAATGGAGAAAATACTCAGTAATATTCAATGTTATTAGAATATTTGTGAATACAAAAGCGTATTGCTGGACAGCAATCTCTTGCGATTAATTTCACTCATGTTTCCAGCTGTTCCCTGATAAAGCTTAAAATTTGAACGAGACGCCGAAGAGGCGCAAATGCTTCATCAAAAGCTTGCTATGTGTGTATGTACAATTGCAACGGACGGAGACCCGATTATATTTACTCTAATCTGTCCCGGTTTCGCTATCTTCATATTCCACTCTACGATGCGCGTCGGTCTGTGTGCAATTTCCTGCGCCATGAGCGCCAGAGGGAATATTGGCCTCTCAGTAATTTAGTAAGTAATTTGGACTACAATCCTACACATCTACTTGGAATTTCATCATTGCAACCAACAAAAATATATACAATTTAGAACCAAAAGTGATACATTTCAATCTTTTCCGAACAACCTATTAAAAATCAAGACGCATTTATCATAAGGCAAACACACCTAATTTGGTCCACATATTAGCTGCAAAAACAATGCGTGCATCCAACCCTACAAGAGGGCTCAAAAAATTCAGACAGGTTCGAGAGAATACTCCAAAGTAATATATTGAAGCCTGATTCTGTGGGCGCCATTACGGCCCACTGAATAATAATATTCCGCCCCCTCCCCCACACGATGCTCAGACTTTCGGGCTAATTCTTGTGATTAGAATGAGAGGTAATATTATTGTTATATTATTGTTATATTATTATTATTATTCTGCCCTAGCGTTAAATGATTGTTTTTAGGTTAAAATTAAAATTTCACTTAATGAAAATAGGCATACATAGTTCTCTTGTATATAAATAGATTTTTATATAGATACAAGGGTAGTTCCTAGTACTACTACGTTTAGTAAGAGATTAAAATAGTCTACTAGGGCACATGTAAAAGAGCAAATTATGGACTAACATATGAATACTAATCTTATACACGACAATGATTTGTTTGGAGAAACTTTCGCTAAAAGCGTACATACGGATAGTCACGCTACAGAAGTCATGGATTAGAACTTCAATTTAGTTTGGGCACTGCTTAAAAATGGCAACTGAATTATTAACTATTAAAACTAACCCGACAATGATACGATAGTATAATTAATATAGAGTATTGAGTCTAATAACATATAAATATATGTTATTAGACATGTATGTTAATATTGTTTAAAAATTTTCACCCATATTAATAATAATCACAATAACATAACAAGTTAACTAATGACAACTAACTGCATTCTTAAATCAATCTAAGTAGTTCATATTAATAATTAAATATTTATAGACAAATAACTAACAGCATGCTAAATAAGAAGTTAATGTGACAACATCTCATTCTATACATAGAGTTAATTTCACTGCAATAAATCTAACCTGCATTTACAAACATTTACGCAAAGTGACAAGACTGACAAGTGTCTTGTGTCAAGACTGTTTTGAGTGTTTTGTGTTAATATTAATAAGCAATCAAGGGCGGATTTATCTTTTCAACATGGGGGAGTATCTCAAAGAACCACATTTTTAAAAAATGTTATGAAATTAGAAATTATCTGTGTATTTAGATAGGTACGTTTTTCTTTGGACAAACATGAAATAGCAAATAGAAGTGTTTAATAAAATATTCTTAAGTGAAGTACGCTTATATTTTTTTTACCTAATTACGTTTTTGCTTTTTGCTAATGTAAAATTTTAATTCATGGTAAATCCGCCCTTGATAAGCATTAACTTCGCTTATAAATATTAATAGGGAGATTTTGAACACCTTAAATTTTTACCTTATCTTTATCGCAATTCGCAATCGTTATACTGAGCACGCGCAGTGCCAAAAATGATACAGTTTTGGCACTGTGCGTGCTCAGTATAACGATTGCGATAACGATAAGGTAAAAATTTAAGGTGTTCAAAATCTCCCTATTATAAAAGGCAAAGTTAATATTAAGGGCGGATTTACCATGAATTAAAATTTTACATTAGCAAAAAGCAAAAACGTAATTAGTTAAAAAAAATATAAACGTACTTCACTTAAGGATATTTTATTAAACACTTCTATTTGCTATTTCATGTTTGTCCGAAGAAAAACGTACCTATCTAAATGCACAGATAATTTTTAATTCCGCAACATTTTTTAAAAATGTGGTTCTTTGAGATACTCCCCCATGTTGAAAAGCTAAATCCGCCCTTGATTGCTTATTAACACAAAATAGTCTTGACACAAGACACTTGTCAGTCTTGTCACTTTGCGTAAATGTTTGTAAATGCAGGTTAGATTTATTGCAGTGAAATTAGCTCTATGTATAGAATGAGATGTTGTCACATTAACTTCTTATTTAGCATGCTGTTAGTTATTTGTCTATAAATATTTATTATTAATATGAACTACTTAGATTGATTTAAGAATGAGGTTAGTTGTCATTAGTAAACTTGATGTTATTTTGATTATTATTAATATGGGTGCATGGTGTTTAACTCTAAACTTTCAAATCTTTGGATGTATTTTTCTGCATAAAGGAATGCAGTCGGTAATTTATACTCTATTTACTCGAAAATGGTTGATTTTAGAGCCGTGTAACAAGAGCACCTTTTTTGTTCAGAATTGGTAGCCGATTAAGGGAAACTTAGTTAATTCACGAAAAAGTAGGATATGCGAAAGTTATGAAGAGAAAATCATAAGGAGGAGTAGGCCTAGGCCACCTCAGGTGTCAGAGTTAAACAAACACCATATAGTTTTAATGACCTTTAATAGATGTACGTGTCACCCAAAATTACCTAAATCTACGAAACGGTTTTTAAGTTATTACGGAAAATGGTTGTTTTTTTACAAAATAACCCTGTAACTCGTTACGTGTGCATCACAGAATTTTTTTATAAGAATTTTATTCTTATTTTGATCTGATCTACCCACTAGTAAATTTTTGTACGCTCACCCTGGGACACCCTGTATATCGTATTTTAATTTACTATATTGGTAGGTACCATTATAGAACTTGATAGTCCATGAGGATTACTGGCTCTACATGTCAAATGTTTTCTTGATCAGATATCTCTCGCATATTTATCGTTTATTTTTGCTTCTCCCGTATTGTGATATTTTTCATTTTATTTTTGATTTAATTTCCGACCTAGTAGGTATTTTCCTCTTTATAAAATTTTCTGTCAGTACTGCCGTGTTAACTTCATATACAAGTATTGGTAATCACTACTATGCATTGTTCCTCCCTTAATAATACAATAAGTAGTAAAAAACCGTGGCTAACCATTTCAGTAGGTATCCAATATATAATTATTAATATAATTGAAACGCCGCGATAGCCACTTTCATTTAATAAAACCACTGGAACTGAACTGTATCCGTTTCAGGAAGCCCCTATTCTGCGCTAATGAGACTGAAAACGGCATCGGCATTTCTCGATGAACAATCAACAGCAAACGTAGCAGGTTCGCTGAAAAGTATCTGCACGTGAAGAGATTGATGGAACGATTAGGGGAGCATTTTAGAGCCAGTCACACTGTTGCTTAAGCTGAATGCGCACCCATCATGCCGTGTTGAGCATCTAATCTCTAATCGGATAAACGTTCAGTCCCTGGTTCGAATTTCATTATTCAGATTTCATTAGAGCATAAATTATGTAAAAGCGTGAAGTATCCCGATATTACGGTGCCTTTGAAGGTATCTGTCTCAAGTAATTGTAAGTTTAAAAGCCTATAAGAATGCTGGCGGTGGAGATACTTCCCTGCGCCTAATTCATTTAACTCTCCCCATTCGATGAGCTCTTGAGAATTCTACAGAGCTGGGCAAGTTATACGATCATACTACAATAGGTAGCCAGAAGAACTGGTAGAAATAATCAGTTCTTTAAAAAGAATGAGTTCTTTTTATTTGATAAATTAAGTTTAATTTGTTCGTTATAAATGAGTTATATATAACCAAATCTATATATTCTTTTCAACAGATACTTATTTGAAAAGTATGTGTTTGCTTATATTATACAGGGTGTTAGTTGAACATGCGGCAAAAATTCAAGAGATTATTCCTTGGACTATTCTAAGAATATTTTATCCTTTGATGATTTTTGAAAAAGCGCTTTGTTGCGAAGATATAGGGCGAAAAAAATTTTCAATAAATCCAGTTTTGTTATTTTTCACATTATTAATGTAGGTGAAATAAAAGTATGGCGTACTACACTGGACGTATCAAGTAAAAGACATGTAAGAAAAAGGAGTTGTTTTTTCTTACCAACATCCCGTGATACTTCGGAGTGATTATTTTGTATGTTGTGTTTTTGTAGTTTGTATGTGTCGCATTTGTTAAGATTGATTGACGTTTGGCTAGTTGACGTGTAAACGGTTGTTGAAGTCCTCTATCATGGCTCGCTATATGAATGCCGAGATGGCTGACATGCATTTTGTTTATGGACTTGCTGATGGCAATGCATTAGAAGCTAGGCGACTACATTGAACGATTTCCTAACCACATTGCTCCAGGTAGAAAAATCTTTCAAAGTATTCATCAACGTCTTCGAGAAACGGGAACATTGAAGCGAAGTGAAGGACCAGGAAGGCCAAGGACTGTAAGAATGGTAGACGTAGAAGAGAATGTGCTGGACATGATAGAAGAAGATCCAGGTACTTCTAGGCGAAGAATTGCAAATACTTTGAATGTAAGTAATTGGACTGTTTGGAAAATTCTGAGAGATAATTTGTTGTATCCATACCACTTTCAACGCGTTCAGGCACTTCTTCCTGCGGATTTTGCTCAACGTATTGCATTTTGTCAATGGCTTTTGCACACATTGGTTGAAATCCCTCAACTACTTACGCTGATTCTTTTTACCGATGAAGCCAGTTTCTCGCGTAATGCAATAAGGAATTTCCACAATAACCATGTGTGAGCTGAGGAAAATCCACATGAGATTTGTGAAGATCGGTGTCAACATCAGATCTCGTTGAACCTTTGGGTTGGAATTATGGGTGACTGGCTAATTGGACCGGTATTTCTACCAGGAAGACTTACCGGCGAAGTATAGGTACCGCAACTTTTTGGAACAAACGCTACCTCAGTTTTTGGAGGATGTACCATTGGCTACAAGATAGGCAATGTGGTTTATGAGGCAGCATGATGGTGTACCACCTCATTTTAGTGTAGTTGCTCGAGAGTTTTTAACAGCAACATACGGAGATCTCTGGATTGGTCGAGGTGGACCTCACGTATGGCCTGCTCAATCCCCGGACTTAAACCCCCTGGATTATTTTCTATTGGGCCATCTAAAGTCATTAGTTTATACTAGGCCAGTGGAAGATGTGGATGATTCAAGAGATCGGATAATTGCTGGGTGTAACTCAATAAGAAACGACCTTGGTGTTTTTGAAAGAGTTCGGGAGCCTATGAGGAGAAGATTGGATGGTTGCATCCGAGCTGGAGGTAGCCATTTTGAACAATTCTTGTAGGTTCAGAAATGTTACATGTAATTTTTAGTAATAAATTGTTATTTGTTGATAAATTTTTTCGCCCTATATCTTCGCAACAAAGCGCTTTTTCAAAAATCATCAAATGATAAAATATCCTTAGAATAGTCCAAGGAAGAACCTCTTGAATTTTTGCCGCATGTTTAACTAACCTCTTTATATAGTTGCTTATATGACATATACAGTTATATGAAAGTTTAATATGTCAAATAAAACAGTCATAATACCTATAATAGGTCATAAAAAACAAGTACTTACAAAGTGAGGTTTAACAAACTAAAATACTATCTACTACCTACTTATATTCGACAGAACAAGAAAGTTATTTTCTCTATTTTCATTATTTTACACGATACATTTACTTTAATAAATGTTTCTTACATTATACTTTTACTTCAGATTTCATATAATTTTTAAAAATATGCCATTTTATTCACATGAATAATAAAATCAAACATATCACTTGCTCCCTAACACACCCATACGTTAGGTATTTATCTGTAACAATATTTGAAAGTTTTTGTGAAAATCTTAAGTTACCAAAATGACAAGTTACTCAAATGGCTTCTTACTTCGTTGCCTAATGTAACCGTATCTTTATATACCTATCAACTAATAATATAAAGTGGAAGCGATTCACATGCATATGAAATCATACTTTACTTATTATAGAAACATAATATTAAGTTATAAAGTTTTAAGGCATCTTCGGGAAAGCTTGACTATACAGAACGCTGAACTAACTGAAGAACACTGATTACAAACCGTGTAGTAGTGTAATCACAGTGTAACACTAACTAAAACCAAACCAGCGCCTAGTATAGTCTTGTGTATTTTTGAGGGAAATTAATACTATTTTCTTTATCAATTTTCTTATTCAAACCGAGGTTACACAAATATATTTTATTATACCTAATTCCTTTATTCAATTTACACATTAAAATTATTTGATCTGTTGAGTGTATCCGTAAGAATAAAGACGAATGGTACACTAAAGGGAGGGCAATGAAAATAAATATAAGAAAATTCTGGTCAGAGGGCAAAATTCATTCGGAAAACCATTAAAAGGGAAGAATAAATTGAGTTAATGAAAAATTGCTATTCAGAATTTAAATGTACACAAGTCCTGTATAACCTAGCTGTTACACAAAGGCAATTAGCTTGGGGTATTCAAATAAATTTGCATTGTTAAGAAACTCAGACTTTATGAGCTCAGTGTTAGCGATGAATTAATTAAAAAAGAATATTTAGATAAAATTATATTTATATTTACTTTATGTGCAATTACTCTTTTTATTAATAATTGTAAAAGGTGTTGACAGCTTTTGAACGTCTGTGTTTTCTTTAATTAAAATATAAAAGATTAATTCATTTCGCCTAAATAAAACCCTGTAAAAAGTCTCACGGTGTGCCTAGAAATGTACCTTTTGCAGATCGATTATTTGCCCTTTTAATTTTTCACTCTATTGCATTTAATTCCTTTAAAGAATTATAAAAGTTTTCCAAGAACAATACTATTTTAAAGTTTAAAATTTGAGTTGCCCGAGACTGCAAACGGCATCGCAATGCATCTTGTTTATTAATTAAAATCGCATCACCAGTGCGTCGAGAAGACTTTGTTGTTTGGTTTTCATAAGTTGTTTAACTTTCGAGCTATTCCAACTTTTCAGTAAGACGCATAATCCGTCTTAATTATATTTTTAATAACTTTTTTATGCTACGTAATGAGACTACTACTTTCATAATTTCATAATACACTCATAAAAATAGACATTTGAATTATTTCAACGAAATAATTGCATGGCCTAATGTGTATAATTAAATTATCAAGGTACTAAAAATCAAATCCTATTGTACTAAATATGTACAAAATCAAATTGGACAATCGCATGAAGAAACGAGTCTATTGAGTACATAGAAATATTACATGAGGTTAAATTTATTTTATTAAGAACCAGTTCGATACCTACCTCTATTTATCTAGTTTATTTTTATATAAGTATACGTTCAATTTTCAAATTTTCATGATTTAAATGAGTTGCGTCCTATTACTATACTCCCGACATTGTCGAAAATCTTGGAAAGAGCAATTGAACTCCAACTAAAAGCTCATTTAAATATGTACTCAATAATTCCACAAATACAGTCAGGGTTCAGGGCAGGGTTTAGCTGTGGTACCGCTTTGTTAAATATAATGGATGATATTCTCACAGAGCTGGATAAAAGAAAGAGTGGAGCTTTAATTTTGCTTGATTATAGTAAAGCTTTTGAGACATTGAACCATGATTTATTGTTTGCTATTTTATTTTCATAGGCTTAAGCACCTCCGCCATTGAATTTTTTAAGAATTATTTTAAAAACAGAACTCAGCAAGTTTTATTTCAGGGACAAATGTCTAATAAGGGTTTTATTAATAGAGGAGTGCCACAGGGTTCAATTCTTGGTCCCCTGTTATATTCTATATATACAAGTAATTTATTTTTATCACTGAATAAAATGAAAGTTCATGTATACGCTGATGACACACAACTTTACCATTTTTTTGAGAAAACTGACTTAAATGAAGCTCAAGATTTAATAAATAGTGAATTGTTTAGTCTCGTTCAAACTTCAAAATACCATGATTTAGTAATTAACTCTTCCAAATCATATGTTTTACTATTTGGTAACATTGTTCCAAATGATTTAGTTATTAAAATCGATGATTCTGGATTGAATATTGTAGAAAAAAGTAAGAACTTGGGTGTTGTCATCGATTCTAAATTAAGATTTACCGAACATGTGTCGTTTATATTACAGAAAGAGTATGCTAAACTTAAGTTTTTGTATCCCAACAGGCATGTATTAAATACCAAGTTAAAAACTCAGTTATGTGAAGCCCTTGTACTTTCACATGCAAATCATTGTGATTACGTCTATGGCCCCTGCCTGACGGTTGCAGATAAAAAACGACTGCAAAAATTACAAAACTCGTGCTTGAGGTTTATTTTCGGGATAAGAAAGTACGATAGAATCACTCATACTCTATATCGCACTCATTGGTTATCTATGGCTAATAGAAGGACAGTACATTCTTTAACTCTATTCCACAAAGTTATCAGTACCGGAATACCCCCGTACTTAACAAATAAAATTAGATATAGATCCGATGTTCACAATATTAATGTTAGGCAAAAATATTACATAACTATTCCTAAACATAGAACATCTATTTTTGAGAGATCTTTTCGGTACTATATGGCGAGCAACTACAACAATCTTTCTAATGATTTAAAACACATGACGACCAATAAATTCAAAAATAAATTATTTGATAAATTATTTGAGGAGCAAAATATGATGTAGTTTTTTTTTCTATTTGGTTAAGTTTAACAGTAGATGAATTTATCTAAATTTGTCTAAATTTTCAATTTGAAATACAGTAGGTACCTATATATTTAAATTTTTCGGGTTCTTGAGGAAGAACAGCTATGCTGATCTTGCGCCTTTCAACCAACATTTATTTTTAATGTTATTATTTTTGCAAGTCCTGTTTTGTTATCTATGTTGTTGGTTAATAAAGACAATATTATTATTATTATTATTATTATTATTATTATTATTTATTTAGTATACCCTTATGGTATATGCAACTAAAGAAAATGTTTCTACTTGTCGATTTTTAATGTAAATGCAAAGGTCAAACGTTTATGGATAACATTCATGAATGATGTAGGCACTTTAATGGTGGTATAATGAAAAAAGTATACCAGAATATCATTCTTTTGGAGAAAATGTGTTAGATCTATCAACTTATTTCCCGCTGAAAGACGTAAAAGATTCTTCCTCTTAAAATAGGCAATTTATGTTTTACCATATATAATAGGTCCTTTTACTTACACACTGCACCGGTGTAAAATCTGCATTGAAATAGTCTAAGATGCTTAGTTTTTCTTTTTGGTTCACGTTTATTTATTTTAGTTAAACATAACAACAACGTAAAGTAAAATTTTATGTAATCAATGCATGTGATAATAATTGTTTTAAAAAAACTCAGTTCTCATTTAGATTTTTCAAGAAATATATATAACACTCTATATACTAGTATTTCGGCGTGTTATGCCTTCCCCTCTGGCCCCAGCCCGAGATTTTAATACCTTTTCTATAAGAAGTACGAAAGTGTAAAATCATAAGGAATAAAATATACAAGGATTTATAATTAAAGATTTTTTAATTTGTAATTGCTCTAACAGATCTAAGCACTTTCCTTTCTTTTCCCGATGCAGAAGGTACCTTTACATTTTCAAGATCTATAAAATGATTGTTTTCTATACAATCGAATATATACGTCGATAATCCTGTTTTTTATGTTTTTTTGTATAGATTTTGTATGTTCTTTTACTCTAGTTTCAGTACTTCTACCGGTTTGACCCACATACACGGCATTACAATCCACGCAGGTAGTTTGATACTAATCATTTTACACCTGTTTCCTTCTAATCTTAGATTAGAACCAAAGCTTAGAAAGATTAGAAGATTAGAACGAAATGGGTGTAAAACCCGTTACTCTATTGAGAAAGACCTAACAAGCCGAAATACTAGTATATAAAGTGTTTTCTATATATTTCTTGAAACATCTAAATGAGAACTGTGTTTTTTCAAAACAATATTTTCAGGATGTTTCATAAAGAACCATCCGCTTCCAGTATCCACTTTATTTTTGTATGTGTTTTATATACCTAATATTTCAAAACTTGTGACTCCTAGCTATAAGGAATATTACATACAATCTAAATTGCAAAAATATACAGATAGTGTTTGAAATATGTAAATTTTTTAGTTGTATTCGCCCATTATCACTTAAGTTGCCAAATTTTTAAATTTTGTGTATTGTACGAGCAAAAGCCCCGACCAGTATTATTACATTGGTGGCAATTAGCTTCTATAGTATATGCTGGCGTAATTAAATACTAGTCAAAACCTTTGTCCGAAGTAGTTTCATATATTTTCTTTAAAGTGTCAACCAAACATTCAGAGGACATTACACACAAAAACTTTCTCAGCAGAGCAATACGAATAAAATGTAATATTTAAAATTAGCTATGCTCTTAAATAGTCCAAATATTTTAAGCTTTACCAGAACAATTGTTATACCTATATTGGAGTAGTTCATTTACTAAACCAGTATTGAATAATAGCAACGTGTTAGTTCAATTCATCAGTTGCCAGATATATAAGAAACCGATACAGAGCACTACTGTGTCTCTTAATAAATATGTTTTTATCATTTTTGCTAATTAACCCATGATTGTTTATTTTTAGTTTAAAGAAATCCGTGATATGATAACCTACAATGACCCGCGAGTAATTAAATACGCTCTCAATAAGGTTGCATAAAATTAATTATTCCACCGTTTACCTCCAACTTACGAATTCGTTTATATCTATATTTATATTAAGCACTATATATAGTATGTTAAATATGTTTTCAAATTATCAGTTGCTATTTTACGAAGTACAATTTACTGGTCATACAAATATTGAATTAAAAACTTTATCCTATCTGCATCTTCAATTTGTGCTCTCAATATTCATATTACATTCCATTCATAAAACAGTTTTCTTCCGAGAAATCCGCTGCGCGATAGTCTGAAGTTTTATAATCCCTTAAAGTTATTTTCTAGATCATAATTTTCCAAGAACCACATAAAATAAAAGTTTTATATACCCCTTTTAATTAAATCATAGTGACATAGGATACCCGTGACAAAAGTGCCATACTCAAATGTTAAACGCTTATCTAAAGAATTTAAATTATAGGACTTTATCCATTATTAAGATCTGACATTTATAAATAAGCTTTTTTGTCGCCACAAATGTTAAACCAATATATTTAAAGGTTTGTGGACTTCAGTCACACTGATCTAAATTTGTATGTACCTGACTAATATGAAACTTAATTTATTATCATGAATTGACCTGTGATTTGACCTGCTACTCTCCCCTGTCTTCTATATATTGAATTGCAGGCAACATTCATATTATATTCGTTTTATAAAACAATATTCTCTGTGAAGGACCTAAGCCTTGATACTTTTACGTTTTGGAATCCCTTGACGTTATTCTGTCGATCATCACTTCGCGAGAACTAACATAAAAATCCAATTTCCAGGCGAACTGCGAGTCCAGTCCCCGAGTCATAATCCCGGCGCCCAATAAGTATCTCTACGTGAAGATCGGCGGCGGCATAATGAAACATTCGAGCAGGCTTGGAAACGGCACGTCCAGGACGATCTTGACGGGCTTACGTTGCCAGACCTCCAATCGAATTAGGGTGAGTACACTCCTTGCACAGGAAACAAGTTTTACGCGAGCCTGTACCAAAGGTGACAAACTGAAAAAATCGCAGAAGAGGTATTATCCGTAAAAAAGAAATATGCATTCTCAGCAGAAATAGACAGGCAAAATTTATTTCCGATAAGGAACTGAAAAATAGTTGACATATCGCAAATATAAATAAAAAATTCCGATTCCGAAGGACGATAGATTTTTTTTACGTTT
The DNA here is from genome assembly GCA_963924545.1 of Pogonocherus hispidulus. Lineage (NCBI taxonomy): Eukaryota > Metazoa > Arthropoda > Insecta > Coleoptera > Cerambycidae > Pogonocherus > Pogonocherus hispidulus. Next base: position 14,166,100 of record OZ004696.1, on the reverse strand, counting down.
AGGTTATATACAGAATTCCTTTTAAAGAAAATAGCTAACTAAATTTTTCCCGTTTTGTACGTTATAGTTTTTGGGCCTTTTAGAATTAATATGTTCTATTAATATTTAAAAATTTGACCCTATTAATTGATTGATACCTACCTTAAGAAGGATAATTTTATATTACTACGCCCCACAGTGGGTAAAAATAGGCATTTTGCGGAAAAAATTCTGTAAGTATCTGAAAGATGCTTCATTGTTTTAGTTTTGTTTGTTTCATAATTGTAATAGAAGTAATAAGTAATTTTAGCACAGGGGCGTAGATACGGGTCTTACCTGGGGGGGCCTATGGCTAGAAACAAAAACTAGGCGGTAATAAGTCACTTTAAAAATCGTTAAGTTTTACAATTTCAGTTGGGTTACAACTGAGAATTAAACATTCTTGTAAATCCATGAATTCCAAAGAAAACATTAGAGTAAATGTTCCAACTTATTTCTTTTTATTATCTATTACCTGGCATTTTTTAAGGTTAACTCGTGGAAAACCGAAACCCACAAAATAAAACAACGCTTCTAGCGCTTCTACCGGATATTATGTGAACTAAAGATTGTGTTCCAACAAGAATAATTCAAATTAGTTTCCAACTGCTGCATGAAACGCATTGCGCATTAAACCAGTGCTGCAAACTATCAGAAATTGTTGTGTAGGAACAAACCTAATATATCATCTGAAAAAAATACATTAATTATAATCATAAATAAGATATGAGAATAATTATTATAAAAGATCAAACTGGCCACTTCCAAAAAATAAGCGATTTAGGGACAAATCGCCGATTTTTCGTGAAAATTACAAATTTAAACTATATTTTCACATAGAAGGCCATACAAAACACAAGAATTCTCTAACGACAACCAACCAACGAGTCTTATGGCAATATATTTTAAACGTATTATTAATATTTTTAGTCATTATTAAGTTTAAATCATTATTTATTAATTATTTAGTCACATCGAAAGGATCACCGCCAACTATGTTTTATCCGCAGATATCCGCAGATGATTTTTGCTTTATTACTTTGGCCAAAGTACAGACTAAAAAAATAAACTGACAAGAAGATGTAGGTACATGTAGCTGGTAGTTAAATTACTTAAAGTTTATGAAAACTTACAAAAAATTATTTCATGTTAATACTTTCTCGATTTAAGGTTTAGAAGTGTGACATAAAATTCAAAGAAACTAATGTTTATAAGAATTAAGGTCCCTCCTTGTTTAGTAAAAGAGTTGGAACCAAGCAAGTTATTTCTTATAACAAAAACGGATAGGTTAAATTTGTCCCTATTTTCTATGATTTTTTTTAAGTTCGATATTATTTGATTTAAAAAATATATTTCTATGTTATCTGGCATTAAATTCGGACATAGGAGCTGAAACTAATTAAAATAGTTATCTAAGAAGAGAAAAAGAAAAAGAGTTAGCTTATATAATAAAAAAGAAAAATATACATTTTTTCCTACTATAACCCACTGTGCGCCCTCCAAGGAATCATCAGTTCTTAAATTAAATTAAAATAAACAGTAAATTTTCTTCTAATTATTGAATCGATTGATTTTAAATATGGATATTTATTTTGTTCCAAAATATACATTCAAAGTTGCATTCATTGCATTGCAGTTGAGATCCTTTTCAAAACCAAAACAGCAACAAATTTAAGTGTTATTATTTAATGTCGCTGATGAAACTATATTTCTGACAAAAAGAACGCAACAGTTTTGAACTTTTTAAAATTCTTGCTAGATCCTCGTTATTTATAAAAAGGCTGGATTAGTGGATTCATTACCGAGCAGGTGGCTCAGGGCTTAGCGTCTCGATCGCTCAACCCAGAGGTCGTGGGTTCGAATCCCCATTCCGCCAAACAATTTTTCATTAAATTGTTTGCTCGTAGATCAAGGCTTATTCGCAGGGATGGCTTGGCAACCATCCTGGCGATGGCCTAGGATGGGAAGAATATCAACTTGGTGTTAATGTGAGAGATTAAAACCAGTTGATGTTTGACTTGTCCCCCTAACTAATGAGGTTTTCCAGGTTTCCCTCATTCCAGCACTGAATGGTGGTTAGGGCCTACCAACGTAAGTCGTTCCTGAGGCGCAAATGCGGCCCGCGAAATAATAATATGCCGCCCCTCTCCCACACAAGTCTCAGACTTTCGGGCTAATCCTTGTGATTAGAATGAGGGGTAGAGATATTATTATTATTATTATTATTATTATTATCTTTTCCTGACGGAAGGGGTTTGTATTTATCTGATCTAAAAATACCATGCTAGAAAATTGAAATGATTAGATAATCATTTCAATTTTCTAGCATGAAAATCTAGAAAATTTTCATGCTAGAAAATTTTCTAGATTTTTAGATTCTAGATAGTTTATTTAGTACTATCAACAAGAACTAAATAAACGATTATCATCTCAAATGATGCAAATTCGCATCACCCTATATAAAATCGTTTAAATGCGCTAATGCGAAGGTTTGTATGTGGTTGGCACCGCCTATTGCCCATTCATTTAAATAGAGTCAGTACCAGATATTGATGTGCACCGACTATTGACAATGAGTGGTAGTCCTTATTGATATGTATACCAAATACTCCATTTACTTCGAACTCTCCATACAGCGAACTCCAATACAGAGATGTCATTAATAAATTAAGAAAATAAGTAAAATAGTACTGTCGTTTTGAGGACACAATCTCGTGTGGGACAGAATAATCAAACAAATATATCAATAAGTGTGACCAAGACCGTAAAACAAATGCAAGAAGGCAAACTAACGATACTGATAAATTGTATATTTGGGGTGTTTTGAACTAGTAAAGAAGGAAAATAATGCGTATTAGCTCGCCATTAGAAATATATTAAAGAATCCTTAATTTTTATATAAAATGAAACTTATTAAACTATGTAGATAAGTTAACAAATTGAAAGTATAAAACTTTCAATTGTTTGCATACATTGATTGACTAATACAATTGATTTTGCTATATTGAAATATAAATTCCTATAAGTGAATTTTAAAGATCTATCTATACCTATATATATTGCATGGAACATGCAGATCATTTTAAACAATGTTTTTAATAAATTTTTTTTCTTCGGCGAATTCCTTTTTGTCTTTGTCTTTAAATCTTAAGAGTGACGTTTCTCAACAACGAAATGCCAGATGTTAAAAAGGTTATGACTACCAAAAGAGGTATTTGAGCATAATTCCCATTTGAATAATTTTTAGCAATGGGGTGGGACAGAAAGGAACGTAACAAATGTTGTTTGGATGATTTAAAAAACATTCCCCTCAAATTAATAATAAATGTGTTCCGATCGATAAAGAGCCCATTTGAAACGATAGTGTAGGCTTATTCTTGACACATATTGATATTGATTATCTAGCACCATCTAATTATCGTAATAGCTTTTTAAATATTATTTTAAATTGAAACAACTGAGGTAGATCATAAAAATCTACAAGAAACACTGCATATTCCTCGACGCACAATTTGCTAAAGACGTTAACTCAGTGGCTCAGGTCTTAGCGTCTCGATCGCTCAACCCAGAGGTCGTGGGTTCTAATTCCCATTCCACCAACAATTTTTAATTAAATTGTTTACTCATAAATCAAGGCTTATTCGCAGGGATGGCTTGGCAACTATCCTGGCGATGGCCTAGGATGGGAAGAATGTCAACTTGGTGTTAATGTGAGAGATTAAAATCAGTTGATGTTTTGACTGTCCCCCTAACTAATGAGGTTTTCCAGGTTTCCCTTATTCCAGCACTTAATGGTGGTTAGAGCCTACCAACGTAAGTCGTTCCTGAAGCGCAAATGCGGCCCGCGAAATAATAATATGCCGCCCCCCTCCCACACAAGTCTCAGACTTTCGGGCTAATCCTTGTGATTAGAATGAGGGGTAGAGATATTATTATTATTATTAGTATTATTATCTTTTCCTGACGGAAGGGGTTTGTATTTATCTGATCTAAAAATACCATGCTAGAAAATTGAAATGATTAGATAACCATTTCAATTTTCTAGCATGAAAATCTAGAAAATTTTCATGCTAGAAAATTTTCTAGATTTTTAGATTCTAGATAGTTTATTTAGTACTATCAACCAGAACTAAATAAACGATTATCATTTCAAATGATGCAAATTCGCATCACCCTATATAAAATCGTTTAAATGCGCTAATGCGAAGGTTTGTATGTGGTTGGCACCGCCTATTGCCCATTCATTTAAATAGAGTCAGTACCAGATATTGATGTGCACCGACTATTGACAATGAGTGGTAGTCCTTATTGATATGTATACCAAATACTCCATTTACTTCGAACTCTCCATACAGCGAACTCCAATACAGAGATGTCATTAATAAATTAAGAAAATAAGTAAGTAGTATTGTCGTTTTGACGAAACAATGTCGCGTGGGATAGAATCTTAGAACAAATGTAAGAAGGCAAACTAACGATACTGATAAATTGTATATTTGGGGTGTTTTGCACTAGTAAAGAAGAAAAATAATGCGTATTAGCTCGCCATTAGAAATATATTAAAGAAACCTTAATTTTTATATAAAATGAAACTTATTAAACTATGTAGATAGGTTAACAAATTGAAAGTATAAAACTTTCAATTATTTGCATATATTGATTGACTGATACAATTGATTTTGCTATATTGAAATGTAAACTCCTATAAGTGAATTTTAATGATCTATACCTATACAGGGTGTATTTTTTAAAGGTAAACACCCCTGTATCTTCGTTATTAAGAAATTTACATTATATGTTCTTTGGAACTTTTTTCATCATTTTTTATAAACTATTTGATAATGTGTCGACTTACGTTTCATCACTTCCGGTTTCACCGGAAGTAACCCCAACTTTGAAAATTTAAATGGGACACCCTGTATATTTTCATCCAGTATTGTTTATCACTCAATTTCAAATAAATTTGCAAATGGAACTACATTTCTAAAATCAAAAACAACGTTGCTATTTAAAAAAAAAATTATTATAACTAATGTACTGGGTCATTTAAATTAAGTAAAAGCTAATGAACAATCAGTAACAAACTTATAATCTTTACTAAATTGTAATCGTTACAAATTATTTTCAAAAATATCACCGCCATGATTAAGAGAAGCCTCCCCCCTTTGTAAAATTTGTTGAGTCGCCCTAAATATCATTTCTTGCGGTATAGTTTGTAACAATTCTTCAACTCGATTTCGCATTGCTTCCTTATTATGCCATTCATTTTTATAAATTTAATTTTTAATGTAGCCCCATAAAAAGAAGTCAAGCAGGGGGTTTAAGTCTGGCGTGCGTGCTGTCCATTTGAATGGACCATCATTTGCAATCCATTTGTCGACATATGTGTTTGTTAAATAGATGTTGACTGCATCGGTATTATGAGGTGGAGCACCGTCATGCTGGAAAAATATTTCTCTTCTACTCGCGAGGGGAATATTATCCAAAAAGTCGTTTTCAATTTGACGAAGAATATTTAAATAATTGTGACCGTTAAGATTTTCGTCATAAAAATATGGGCCAACAATGCGACTATTTATTAAACCAACCCATACATTGAATTTTCAAGACCTTTGAAAATTAGTTTCCTTATACAAATGGAGATTCTCGGTGGCCCAATAGTGATAATTGTGCCTATTAAATACACCATTATTTGTAAAACTTGCTTCATCGCTCCACAAAATGTTTTTCAAAAATTCTAAATTCTCTTGACTTTTAACTATAAACCATTCACAAAAATCAATTCTTCTTTGTGTGTCACCAACATGCAAATGCTGATGAAGTGTATATTTATAACAATTATAATTATTTGTATTCAAAATTTTCCGTACACTTGAGTGAGAAATTTCACATAAATTAGACAATTGTCGAAGACAAATATTTGGATTCTCAGTTACTGATAATAATACCTGTATCTCGACTTCTTCATTCCCAACAATATTATTGGGTCTTCTTTTTACTTTAAATTTTCCAACAGTTTTTAAATTATTGATAAGAGAGTTAAGAGTCTTATAATACAGCTTTTTCTTATTTGGGTATCTCAGGTTAAACGGTCTAGATGTTTCTCTATAACGCTTGTTACACATACCAAAAAGAACAATTATTTCAAACATATCTACGTTACTATAATTTTCTTCAATTTCTTCCGTTATTATTTTTAACTTTTTACACAATACACGAACTATTACAAAGTTACAGCAGTCATAGGACTAATAAAACTATTATTGACAACCAAACAACCTACCCTTAATTTATTTTACGCCTACTATGTATTTCAAATTTGTTACTGCAATTAAATAGAAATTAGTCTTTTTTTTTAAATAGCACCGTTATTTTTGATTTTAGAAATATAGTTCCATTTTCAAATTTATTTGAAATTGAATGATAAACAGTACTGGATGAAGATATATAGGGTGTCCCATTTAAATTTTGAAAGTTGGGGTTACTTCCGGTGAAACCGGAAGTGATGAAACATAAGTCGGCATATTATCAAATGTTTATAAAAAATGATGAAAAAAGTTCCAAAGAACATATAGTGTAAATCTCTTTATAACGGAGATACAAGGGGGTTTACCTTTAAAAAATACACCCTGTATATATTGCATGGAAGAACATGCAGATCATTTTAAACAATGTTTTTTAATAATTTTTTTTTTCTTCGGCGTATTTCTTTTGTCTGTCTTTAAATCTTAAGAGTGACGTTTCTCAACAACGAAATGCCAGATGTTAAAAATGTTATGATTACCAAAAGAGGTAGGTATTTGAGCATAATTCCCATTTGAATAATTTTTAACAGTGGGGTGAGATGGGAAGGGACGTAACAAATGTTGTTTGGATGATTTAAAAAACATTTCTCTCAAATTAATAATAAATGTGTTCCGATCGATAAAAAGCCCACTTGAAACGGTAGTGTAGGCTTATTCATGACATTGATTGATATTGATTATCTAGCACCATCTAATTATCCTAATAGCTTTTTAAATACTATTTTAAATTGAAACGACTGTGGTACATCATAAAAGTCTACAAAAAACACTGCATATTCCTCGACGCACAATTTGCTAAAGAAATTAGTCTTACCAGATGCTGCAGAAAAAACAGTCCGGTTTTATTTTCCACATTCCTGATGGTACACTGACCTACTACTGACTAATTTCCTTCCCCCAGCTACACACCGCCCTTTACACGGCCCTCATATGTCCCTTTGAGGAGTCGGCCCGTCAGCATATGGTCGAGGTATTCTCCGAAGGGTGGAATGTGAAGAGCAGCCCCGAGCATATCGTCGGCCTAATGGCATTGGACAAGATCGAGATCGACCGACTGGGCAAAGAGCTGCCGAGGATGATCGTCGTAGAGTTCTTCGGTCGACAGGCAGGAGAATACTCGGTATCGTGGCTGGAGTTGTCCAGACGGTAAGTTGCAACCCAGGGAAATTAGATAAAAACTAAAAAATCAGTGAGTAGAAACCAAAATTGTAATAAAATGTGTGCCATTCTATTAAAAATAACGAAATTGGCAGCTACCTCCAGTATGTCCGTAAGCGCAACGACCTTAAAATTATTTTTGTTAAAAAGTTTATAAGTAGTGTGAATTATAATTTGCAATGAAACACCGCCCCCCATAAGACAATTAGGTGATAAGAATTTAAGAAAAATAAATCCACATTTTTCCCCAGATATTTCGATAAAAACAAAAATTATACCGAAACATAGTTTTAGTTTTCGACATAAAATCAGCTAAGGAACCTCTTAAATATTTGAAAGTACTTGGGAAGAACCTACCTAATGCCCACTTTTGGTACTTACCTTTTGACTGGTATATTAAGTATCTTTTGAGCTTTAAAAATTAACGCATTTATTTCTGATATTTTGCGTAATGCTTCAAAAATTAAATGCCTTTTAAATCGATTTTGGTTCATATTTCAGTTCTCAGTTCTGTGTATTCAGTTGTACATAAGTTTTTATGCGCCCTGGAATTATCGCCTGGTTACCACAGCCAACTATCCCTGTAGTTACCGGGCTACGAACCGGATCTGGTTAATGTTGCATGTAGGGTTCGGCCGGCTGTTAACCTAGATTTCTGGGCGATGATTTGATGGACTGTTATTCCTAATACCGAGTAAATATAATTGCTGCGTTCTTTTATTGGGAAATTACATTTTATAGCATGGAATATTGTTTAATTTTTCTCTCAAACATTGGACCAGTTTACCATGAAACAAATATTTGTTGATCAGGTTAATTCAGATATATCAAATTGAGAAATGTACAACTTAAATAACCAATTAATTACCTTAATTATATTACACATGATGTTATTCTGTTTAATTTCAATATAGGTAGATGTTATAATAAAAAAATATGAAATGGAAAAGGTCTTGTTAAGAAAATGATAAAATTACAAAATTGACGAAATTCAAATTACTTTAATTACTTTTGGAATTACACCACCTGTAAGATAATAGACTACAAATGTAGTATCAAAGCAAACACTTTAAGGCATAACTTAAAAATATTATATTATAAAGAAACTCTTTCAATTCAAACTATCACTTTTATATTTTCTAAGGTATTTAGAAACATTAAAAGCTTTGTGGATTATACTAATATAATAATGTAATGCTCCAAATAAAATGAACATAAACTAACTGCATGTGAAACTTGAAAGGATTTAATTTTAATATTCAAGTTAATTTGCTCGTGCTAATTATTATACATTTACAAAAAACAGGATTTATTGAGTATGAGTTCACTTGTAACTCATTTTATCCCAGTTGCGTTTAAATTCGCGATTTTCAGCTATTCTCGAAAATCAGTTACAAATAGAGCAAATCTGTCTAGGGAAATTGTTTCTTAAAAAAATTGGATAGCGCAAATTTACATCTTATAATTATATAAATAATAGATTTTTTCAATCATCCTTTCGTTATTGAAAAAAAATCAGAATATTCCATATAAATAATTACAAATTGTAATCAGAGGCGAAAAATTCACTCCTCTATCCGTGAGTAAATCCCAAAAATCATTGAAAACACACGAATCTGAACCCATGGCACATAGTTTCTTTGAATTTTATGAAATGCATTAAAGTGAAACCCAATAATATGACAATAAACTTCTTCTTGCCATTTTTTCCGTACTAAATAAACAGAAGTTTCCCCCACCTGGTGAATTTTAATTGTCCTGCAAACTAGTCGAATTTGCCACGCCCTGTATATAAACTGAAAAGAGAAGGTACATTATTTATCAGTTTCATTCCACGTCATTTTACTTGTCCAGCGTAAAAATCAAGAGGAAATCGTTTCCACACAAAGGTACTTTATCTACTTCAGAGTGCTTGTAGATTTTATCTGTTATTGAATTTTAAGATAAGATGGAGAGCTGAATTGCCGCAGAGAAATGGAAACTACCTGCAATTTAAAATAAGGATTTATTCATTCAATTTCTGGGCGCAACGTTCGAAAATATCTCATATAGTTTCAGAACAACGCAAATTGTTTATTCCTTAAAAATGATTCTACTACGAAAATGAGTCTTTTACAATCTAAAATAAAGGCATTAAAATGCCTGATATATATAATTATGTTTTCGCATTTTTTATTTGCATCATTTTTAAATGTTTTTCGATTGGAATTGTGTTTAGACATTTTGATTTTTCTTGATTTATAAAAACATTTTAATTTCAATAACCAAGAATATCTAAATACTAACACCCATATTACTATTTTTAAGAAAATAAGGTCTAAAAGGGCGTCGAAATTTAGTTGTTCTATATAGGTAAAACTGTAGGATATTTCGTATAGTGATCGTTTGTTTGGCGAAAAAACTCAAAAATAAATAGAACAATGTTCTACTCGTAATCAAAATCCATTAAGTAATAAACAAATTACTGTGAAAAATTCACTTACGATTTTCAAATAAGAGATCTTTCACATTTAGAAGATATGAAAACCCCAAAATTGTAAAATCCACCTACGTTCAAGAACAATCAGTCACTGCCTTTGCTACGAATAATCAGATAATATCAAGTTTTCAATGATATTTGAGCTTTTGAGCATTGACGCTCAAAGAAAGAGCACCCTGTATATAGGGAATCGTTATGCAGCTATAAAATAATGCCAACTACACACCCGTGACGTCCCCATCCACAGTGTTGGGGTAACACAATATAAGATCAGTTGTAGTCGTCCGTATTTTGTGGTCGTCAGATTAGAGTATTAATCAATACAATGTCAAAGCGAGAGACCAATAATTGCAAGGAAAAAACTGTATCACACATTTAAAATACTGATTACAAAAATCATCCAAAATCAAAGTATAAGGAAATTCCAAGATCAAAAATGTATATTGGAAGGAGATGTGCCCCGACTGGCGTTGCATTACCCCGGCATCTCCATGGAAGCCGCCAGACCCTTTATCCAGACCAACCGCCAGACAATGACCGGTTTCGAGCGTGTTATACGCTCCTCAGAGTGCCATATGCAGCGAAATCGATTAACGATGTTGCGACATGATTGCTTAGGGGCATCGTGAGTGTTAGTAGTGGTGTGAAACACATCGTAGTGCCCTTTTTATTTATTACGGTATGTTTCCCACCACTACTAACATTCACGATGCCCCTTAGGCAATCATATCGCAACATAGTTCATCGATTCCGCTACCTATGGTTCAAAGAGGGCACACTGTGTGTTTCTCACCTCTACTAACATCAAAAATGTATATTAACATGAGAAATGTGAAGATGTGAGGATTGGTACATTCGACATAAAAACTTATTTATTGATGATTTTAGATACTACCAAATTTAAAAAATCAATCAAGTTTACAGAGATATGTTATAAAACACATTCATATTTTGCATACTTTGCAGTGTATTTATCAATATACCTACTTACTAACTGCCACCCTGTATCATATCTTTGAGCCTTCTTCTGCTTGCCTTTGATAAAATTCCATGACATGAAATATTTCCAATGACAAGATACATTCTAATTTCCTGTTTTCAGACGAGACGTCCCACCGAATGGAATGGGTCTTTTCATGATGAAGCCCGACGAGTGCCAATATAGATGCCCTGAGCTGGATGCTTGCATCAACGCCAGCGTTTGGTGTGACGGCATTGAAGATTGTCCATCTGGTATTGATGAGGCTCTGACGCACTGCTCGCTGCTCCTCCAACTTCCCCCCGTATACCTCTTCTTCGGTGCCCTTGGTGTTATTGTTTCTAGGTAGGTAGAAAGTAACTACTATAAGGGATACAATATATAAGTATTCTAAATTAACCTTTTATTCTTATAAATAATGAGGTTATTCCTTTGCATATCTGGGTTAACCATAATACTTGGATAATATCAATAATAGTATATTGCTTAGTTTATTTTATTTTTTTGCTGAATACCTAAACATAAATAAATGTATAAACAGGTAGGTACTGAAACTTTTATTCATGTCACAATTTTAAAAAAATATACTAGAAATGGGAGAAAATCGCTGTCGCGATTTTCTAGCACCACCGGGGGTCCAGGCCTGTGGCTTAAAGCATCTACATTTTAGAATAATATTATTTTTAAGAAAACACATATTAAAGAAATTTATATTTGTATATGTATTAAAGAATTTATATTAAAGAGATTTTTCTTAATATTTTGACGAATTGTAAGGATACTCTATTCTTGATGGTAAAACATCTTAATTTTTTAAGTGCTGAAAGTAGAATTTATTTTTCAGTAAACATTTTTATCAATTTTATCAATGGGACCAAAAATATTGTAGATATTTACTTTTGTAAGCTAAAATTATGAATTTAACAGACTGCCAAAATAAACGAATTAATTCCAAACTTTACGTGCAGATAGAATAAAAGCTGCGGATAATGAAACAGAATAACTAAACACTAATACTAATAAATAATTGGAATTAAAAAGTAAAAAAAATTGCATTCAGCGTGACTCGAACTCGCGAAATCAGCTTTATCACGTTTTGAATCCTACGACTTTCCCATTGCGCTACGCGCCTCTTGTTAAAAAGTTTACCCTGACACATTTAAGTATGTATACTGTATCTGTAAACCTGAAAAAATAATTTTTACCTATTTTCTAATTGGAAAATCGTTTTGCTTCAATTTTTTGGTAATTAGAAGTGTTTGGCAGTCGGTACTATCGATTCCGTTAGCAATATTTTAACCTATCTGAAGTTTAATTAATTTGACAGTTTTCGTGGGAGGTGCTTGTCGGGTTAGTGCACTTTCACATCGGCAGATAAAATGAGAAAGAAGTTGAGACTGATGCGACTCGAGATTTTTGAAGACGAAATAGACGTAGAAGGAGTCGACGTACGGTCTCGAAAAAAAATCTCAAAGGATTAGAGAAAGGACGGAACTTTCGCGTGAAGCGATTCTCGTAGTCGCAAAAATTAGTCTCGGGGGTCCCGCGAAAAGTCGGTATTACGGCGGACGTTACGAAACCATTAGGCGCGAGGACAAACGCCGGTGCTAGCCGCATCTCTCTCGTCGAACGGCGATCGACAAAAATTTTGCAGAGGTTTTTTGAAAATGCGTTTAAATTGGGAAAATGCGTAGGAAACGGGGCGAAAATACCCCTACGCATTGGAGAAAGGCCGGGGGCGACCTTGGGTGGCCCGTGGGGATCGTTCCGCGATCGCCCCTCGAAGGAGGTAGCTTTGAAACTTTGTCGATTTGGCGACGGAATTTAGAGCGAGACAGAATCGACGCGTTTTAATATATATGGATATATTAATGGTAATTCTATTAGGGCTAACAATATTTTTCATTAAAATATATCTTAATCTTAAACTGATAACAAATTATAATACTTAAACATACTAATTTAAGTTTCTGAAAATAATCATAAAAGCTGAACTCCATTATGTGACCAGTTTACATCTACGATCAAAAATTAACTCCCAATAACCTTCTTAGAACGGAATATCAAAGAATTATTCTTTTACAAATAATTCCCATTAACTATCAATTTAACCATTTAGATTCGTGTCTGGCTGAACACTGTGAACACTATGTAAAGAACGCTATGTAAACACTATGTAAATGAACACTATGAAAACACTATGTAAATAAACACTGAACACTATGTAAACACTGAACATTATGTAAACACCTGAACACTATGTAAATAACTGATTCCACATTTCTTATTTTCAGTTTCACGACAATCGTCATCCTTTGGAGGACTTGCCGAAGAAGACCTCGCTCCATCCTACAGACGCGATTAAAAAGCCTGTCTTCCGATACTGCCATCGTTGACGAGAAAGGCGTCATCTGCTGACACAGCGACAATTCTGTGCGGTATGTTGAGGTCGATAGGGTCACAACCGTGTGACGCTCATACTTCAACGTAACGGGCAGAATTGGCGGCCAACGACGATTTTTTTTATACATTTCGTACTTTTTCAACTTGGACCAAATAATTAACATTTAATAAGCGAATTTCTTAGAGTTGTGATTCAATTTAGGGATTATCGTTAGAAGGTTTTCAGAGTTAGTGCTTTCATAGTTAGGTAATTAGTGAACGAATATTTCTTGGTAAAATTGCAATTTGATAATGCGTTATAGTGAGTTGTACATTTAAAAAGTAATTTCATAGGGTTACATAAAATAAATAAATAACAAACAATGTGGTATACTTATTGGCAGGTGGAACTAATCAAAATAAATGAACTGTTTTTGGATATTTTGATGTTTTCGAAAATATAGCATATTATACTGGAAAGGTGACTTAAAACAAATTAAAGTATTTCAGAAACTATTGAAGTGCAACCTTTAATTTTTGGGTAAGTAAATTCTGAAGTCATAAGTTTTACTTCGGTCTTTTTAGAATTACCTTGATGGTCTTATAAGGGACCTGTATAAGACCAGAAAGATAAAATTAATACCAGAGATAAAATTAATAGAGGAATTTGAGGTACTTCCAAAGCAGCATGTTCTGCCAAAGAAATAAATATCTTTCATAGCCCCATTTTATTCCTGTATGTTACAATGACAAGTACATTTTTAATTATTCAAATAGTGATATTTTAAATTTACCTTTTCTTTATTTGGGGAGAACGGAATAAAATTGTGGACAAGCCATATAGGTAAAATACTTATTCGTACTTTTAATGAAAAATATCGTCAAGTAGGTGATTAAGTCAAGTTTTTTACTTTTTAGAAATGTTACCTGCAAAAAATTGGTCAAAATTTCCATTTTTTTACGATATATCAAAAACTATCAGACATAGGTCCAATTTTTTTGACTAATAATCAGATAAAAAATGCACAATTTTGCCCCTATTTTACCGTCTTCGTGTCTCTTAAGATAAACGAGATACCCATGGTGGGATTCGAAAAACGGACACGCTATATTCACAAAAAACAATACTGAAAACTGTCTAGTTCTTTAAAAACACATAGTTATACCTAACTCAAAAACTATCATGTATAGCTATAGTTCACCCTTGTAATAAGGTACAACATTTTACATACAGACAGAAAAATTTTCACAGGGTGTCTGTTTCATTATAGAAAAAATACATAATGTCTGTAACTTATTTATGGTGTATTTTGACGATTCATAGTTTGTTTCTTTTGGGATTAAACCACCTGTAAAATAACAAAAAGCAGAAAACCAAAAGTATACAAATTAAATATTCAAAGTGTAGTAATAAGGCAAACTTGTAAAGTTTGCCCCAAAAAACCACTGTATAACGTGTGATAAAATAATATTTGATATATTGACTATTCTATAATATTACATGTCATATTCTAAAATATGTCCAAAAAATAACTGAAAAACCACTGATAAAATTTAGTCAAACTATGACGTAGGTAAGTCTTAGGGCTTCAGTTTTGACTTATTCCAAAATGAGGGTTTGTGCAGCATGCGATATTAAAAAAAAGGTAACCTGAAAACAATTCATTTTGGGCATAGGAAATAATACACAAGTTGCCGTAAAATTTGATTTATATTCCAAAAATAGAAAAATGCGGTTGGGAAATTTCGTGCCACTGGGAATATTATTGCACCTCACTAATATTTTTCCATGTTACAATATATCGAGGAATGTACCTATAGATCTACCCTAGTTATTAACTCATATAGACAGTGGACTATAGTTAGATTCTTATTTTTTAATATCCATAAATCCTAACAAGGTGCAAAAATAGAGCTTTGTAAAATTTGTTATTCGTACTCAAAGACAATTTTATTTTAATTTAATTTATTTTATCTATAACCAAATGATTATCCAGTTTATTATTTAGTAATTTATATAAGAAAGGAAGACAAATTTTAAACGTACCTACTGACAATATTATAGTATGGTAATTATGTAAGTATATAAAATAGGTAGTCGAAAGAATGAATTTTAACTTCTATGTTAAATTATTGGGTTTTGATTCTGTCCATATTGATATCATATGGATATACCGTATACGAAAGTACATAAGTTGTGTGGATTCTGTTATGAGAGGAAAGAACAAGCTAATAGACATGAGTAAGAACAGACACAGATAGTTACATTTTACATATTTTCACCAATGTAACATCAAGAAAACATTTCTGCATGAAGCGCATAAAATAAGGTCTAAAGTGTGGCATCCATGGATATGTTATATCTCTGTCTGATTGCCTGTATAGACACAAGAGTTTTATCCTCTTCCTTCTGGTTGTACCAAACCACCGAACTCTTTGACTTTCGGGCATTATACCAAATGTGTGATGAAATATACTTTGTAAAGTCACAGCCATAGATCCTGAAAAAGGACAAAGCACCATTTCTAAATGGCTTAAATACTAGTTTGTACTGAATAAAATTAAAATTATAATTATAATAAACTCTTTAATTTCATAAGATAAGTATAATAGTCCAATATGCCCGACCGGATTATTTCTATATGCCTGATGTCGCATCAAAAAAAGTCGTGATGTACATACCTAATTTTGGTACTCAGAACTATAAATGTCAAGCCTTGTTTAACATAACAATAGATATATTTATATCACAAACAATTTATCAAAATGCAATTTACCATACTGTTGAAAATAAAATAAATAATTTAATAAACTCACCACCGTTCTGAAACTTTCATGAAATAACATGCTTATATATAATATTGACTATTTCAAATGCATATTAACTATGCAGGGTGCAAATATAGCGTTACAATAAACCATTTTTTAAATAGGATTTTTAGATGTACATATTTAGGACAATTTCAATTTTAGCTATTAGCTC
Organism: Pogonocherus hispidulus; assembly: GCA_963924545.1. NCBI lineage: Eukaryota > Metazoa > Arthropoda > Insecta > Coleoptera > Cerambycidae > Pogonocherus > Pogonocherus hispidulus. The sequence goes on along the minus strand of OZ004696.1, from coordinate 14,149,796 downwards.
ATGAGGGAATACTTTTAGTGAAGTGGGAAATCGAGATTATTATTTCTTTACACATTAGGTACCTATATATTTTAAAACTTCTGCTGACACATGAAAATCAATTTTAAAATTATCTAAACCATTCTGCAAATCAGCAGTGCAAATATGTAATTTTTTTACAAGTTCTTAAATTATATGCAAGGTAATATGATGATATACAGGGTGACCCAATAGTGCGTGGGCGGAGCATAGTTCCGCTGGTAGTAACAATAAGAAATCATCCTTTGATACAGTCAGAGCACTCAAAAATAATTTTAGAAAATGAGTAAAATGAAAAATAAAAATAAAAATATATTCAATTTGGAAACAATGACGCAAGATATTAGTACATGATAGTTAAATAAAGATATATAACATAATACTGGAAAAATACTTCTAATTCGTTATTTAGTGGGGGAAACGCAGCTGAGAGGTACACCCACAGACCCTCTGTGGCCACACCCCTGTGACTGCTGTCACCCCACCTCCGTTTACAATTATCCGTATGTATTAAGACGAGAGATAAGTGAACTAGAGGAACACTTAAAGGTGGACATATTTTGTTTTATAAAGAAAACGGTCTCCCACCCGTATATATTAATACCTCGGCCCACCCACCGTTCTCTTTCTGTGCTTAACGTGCATTTTCCTTACTTTCAACTCGTCCTTGTCTCCAAACTGAACATATTTTTTATTTGGGCAACGATATATATGCATATAGAATACCAAGATATCAAGAGTGTCACAAAAAATATAATATTTTTTTAATTGAACATTTTCATTCACCTTGTTCTGGGCTATCCGCCGATATTTTGTTTTTTACTATCGCATTATAGTAATAATATCGGTGGATAGCCCAAAGCTAGGCGAATGAAAATGTATAAAAATATATAGAGTATTACATTTAAAAAAATAGTTTTTGTGAAACTCTATATATTAACATCCTGTATATATATAAATATTTTTTTGGAAAAAGGGTCTTACTAGGTGCTCTGAATATACCAAAGCAATAATTGCTAATAACAACGGAACTATGCTCCGCGCATGCACTATTGGGCTACAATATATGTAAAACATAAAAAGGGAAATAATAATATACAGGGTGCTTCAAATTCGATGCAATACATAGGGATCTCGGAAACGGTAAGAGATGCGAAGTCGGTTAAATGGAGGCAAAGTTGCGTATTCAGGGGGGTAACATAATGGTGAAAAGAAATCAAGGCTAACTTGATTAGTTTTCGAAATATTTTGAAAAAAACGAAAATTTTGATTTTCGTTTTTATTTTTTTGCGGGCCTATTTGATTAGGTATTCAAAAATAAAGAGCACTTTTCTACAGCAACTTTTTGCCCTTTATAGAATGGTGTCAGCGAATTTTCCGCAAAACGTTTCGTTTCCTGAAAACCAACATCAACTTAATTTTTTTAAATACGGACCTGAAATTTTTTTTTTCAATTTTTTAGAAGCATTTTTGTAACTTGACAGAATGCCACCATAAAAGGAACCAGATTTTAACATTTTGTCTAAGAAAAATCCATCATTAGTATTTTTGTTTCGACTTTTGTTAATTCTAAATATTAAAAAAATCTAAATTACAGCGTTTAAATCTGGTTCCTTTTATGGTGGCATTCTATCAAGTTACAAAAATGATTCCAAAAAATTGAAAAAAAATTCAAGGTCCGTATTTAAAAAAATTAAGTTGATGTTGGTTTCCGGAAAACGAAACGTTTTGCGGAAAATTGGCTAACACCATTCGATAAAGGGAAAAAAGTTGCTATAGAAAAGTGCTCTTTATTTTTGAATACCTCATCAAATAGGCCCGCAAAAAAATAAAAACGAAAATTGAAATTTTCGGTTTTTTCTAAATATTTCGAAAACTAATCAAGTTAGCCTTGATTTCTTTTCACCATTATGTTGCCCCCCTGAATAAGCAACTTTGCCTCCATTTAACCAACTTCGGATCTCTTACCGTTTCCGAGATCCCCATGTATTGAATCGAATTTGAAGCACCCTGTATAAGTATTTACTGAAAATCAATGTCCAGTACAAAATAATCGTCATTTTATGACCGCCGTACCTTCCAAATGCTTATATCTCTTTTTTATTTTATATTGACGTATTCCTTGTATTAACGGAATTTGTAAAATCTGATTTTTGAGTGATGTGAGAATGAAATTTGTTTATTCACAACGATTTCCTGCTCACTGAAAAAACTATATTTTAGCTGTTATCTCAACTTTGAGGCACTGTACAATGTACAATGACTGATAACACAATTTTGTACATAAATAAATAGGAAAATCAAAAATGTAGGATATAAGTAACTTAGAAAATATAATATGAATAAAAAAATTATAAAATAAGATATTTCTGCCAAATATGTTGGGTAGTTAAAATAAGAGAGAAGTACGCTTTATATATGTTGTTTGTCAACGTTTCCTTTCTACATCCTTTGGGCTATACTTTTGGAGAAATTTATTGAAGTATATGTTAATAACAAAAATAATCGTAAAAAGTTGTGTGTTCAGATTTTTTATACAATGCATATCAATGTGAGAATATGCAATACATCGACACTGCCCAATTTTTCATGTTTTGAAAAATTATTTTGCGAAGTACCCATATGTGTCTATGCACATGTAAGCTGCTGCTACTGTTGTATTCCTTCTAATGGTTTGATATGAAATTTAAACAGTAAGTAAATGTACTCATTTTAATTAGTTTCTCTCAAAATGTAAAATTTCATATCAGTAATATTTTACAAGACGTTTTTCTTCTAAGAAATTAAATGAATATAAATATAGAAGAAATATAAATATAAAACATATAATCTAATACTTGAAATTATGAAATTTTTCATCTTTTGTAGTAGGTATATCTACTTATCTTATTAGGAAGTACATGGTATATTTCATATTTAATAATGAAAGGTTTATATATTTCTTACAAAGGTTTAATTATTAAACTTCAGATGAGATGAATACGTTCTAAGCAACAATTGCTGGGTTTATTGCATTCTGTCTACTTTAATAAACTCAAAAAATCAAACTTCCCTAACGAATGTTCGGAATAATTGTTGGAAGTTTGCAGTTGCAATTAATTTTGAGACACTCTTGTCATAGCAGATAAGAACTAAGTAATAGCATATTCCTTTATCTATTTTTCGTTGTAAATGCACGAAACAGTATCAGCTATGGATGATAACTCGCTCCATGGGTGTCCCAGTTTTATTCTGACAAACATGCAGAACCAGTAAAAATAATGGGACTTTGCTATATAAATTTATTTCCAAATCGGTACCGTTTCAGAGATACAGGGTGTTGGAGTTGAAAAAAATATCTTTTTTTATTTATATCTCTGATAGTAATAAAGCAATTGTTTTCAAATTTTATTTATTATAGATGCTACTATGAATCTTTACTTCCACAAAAAATTTCAGCTCGATGGGAATTACCAGTGGCGTCCAATCTGCACTCTTGGGACCTCTTTTCTAAAAAAATATATGTTACGCCACTGACTAACCTTTAAAATAATACGATTTTTCGATGTCCCACCCATTTCTCTACAAAAACGTATACTTACATTTTTTTCAGAAAACACACCGTTACGGAGTAAATCGATATTTTATGAAACCATGTCATGTCCTTTCATAACAAAATAGTACCTTAAAAAAAATTATTCCTATTCGTGTAATTCCTCGTGTAATTCTATTTTAAGGTATTATTTGTAAGGTCTTATTGTAAACTTGCACTCGTCCGTAAATATGACATTATTGAGAAAATTAGGGTTTTGGTCTAACTGATCCACCATAAACCTGGAAAATTCTACCCGGCGATTACTATCTCCAGGATGGAGAACTTGGGTGATATGAATTTTAAACGGCCGATATTTATGTTTTTTAAGAACTCTCCATACCGCTTGACGCGATATATTCAGCTCTGCTGCAATTTACCGCGTGGAAGTATTATGGTAACTAAGTGGAACGATTTTCTTGAACCTAGTAAAACTCATTAGATGAGCTTAGATATGGGGCTTCATCTTATGTGGTATTTATTGAACGAGACTCTTACTTACCGCTTGTAAAATTCCAATTTCATTCTCATTTTGTCTACCTCCATATCTTCGTCTAGGTTTACAAACCGAACCATATTCTCCTAAATTTCTGTGAAGCGAGAAAAAATGAAGCGAACTGTCAAAATTTTGTTAAACAGGATTGTTACAGATAATGCTGCTTCGCTGTTTCCAAAAAACTAGGCAAAAATGATTTCCTTTTAATATCGTTCAAATGTATAAGAGTTGATCATAACACATGATATATTCTCGTAATCAGAAAAATTTAACATCTATTCAAAGATGTTAAAAATCGATATGACGCCCATAAGAAAAAACAAAGTGTTGTGACTTGCATCTGAAATGCCATGGAAAATACGATGACATAGATTTTCTGTAAAAAAGGGCCTTGACAATGTTTCAGTTAAAAACGTCTAGCTTATTTGTGAGTTTTCCCTCAAAAAAATTGAAACAAAAATCATTTTTTAATTTTTTGGCCATAATTAAAAAACAAAGAAATCGCAGGTGACATTTTCTTTTAGAATACTGATCTGCATAAAAATGCGCTACTTTTTTCTAATTTAACCGATCTTGTATCTCTTATGGTAACCGAGATAGCCATGCTTGAGGTCGAAAAACGGGCACCCTGTATAATCATTTCAAGGTAATATCGTTTCAATACTTGATCAATAAAATTCCTATGTCTTAATATCAACACCAACATGTAAACCCGGTGATTGTTGTTCTATGTACATAATGTATTATTTTTGTAGGGGACATTCATAGCCATTTTAAGCATTAGTTGGTCAGGTGCCCTGACAATAAAGTAGATTTGTTTAAGCTAAACAATAATTTCTATATTAATAGAAGAATGAAAATTTTGTTATTATACACATAAGAGAGATGATTTATTACAGAAATGTGTTGTGTACTGTTGTAAAATAAATTATTTTGAAAACTTGATTTTGTCTCTCTATTTACCTAAACTTTCAAACGAAATTTCAATAGATGACCTTATTTGTTTCTATGTTTACTACAGGAACTCTTTTCATAATCAGATTTTACCCCCAATAAGTAAACATAACATGTATAAAAAGTATAACAGCGATATCAAAAATTTAAATGAAAAATTTTGATTGTTTAGCAGAAGGGTGTTGCTGTTGTTGGAAGGCGGCGCGGTTACCCGCAGCACTCAGGCCTTTAGACCCATTATGCCTGCCGCTAGGCGAGGCTATTGGAAGAGACCCCTGCTATGCGCATAGGCCAACACCCGTTCTAGTGGAAGCTCTTTAATGTCCTGGGGCAGGAGAAATGCTGCACCCAGATATTTGTGTTTCTTGACCATGAGGGAGGCACAGCGACAGAGGATGTGAATGGAGTCCTCGTCATCGTGTTCGCAAAACCTGCACCATCTAGTGCCACTAAGGCCGATAGTGGCATAGACCTTACCTTACCTTACCAGGCCTTACCTGTCAAAAGTCCTGTGACAATCCTTATGCTGTTACGACTTAGCGCAAGTATTGATCGAATTGCGTTCGACCAAGGCCCTTCAATTAAGAGCCTGGCTTGTCGCAGCCCAGTCCCATTCGACCATTCTTCCTCTGATCTTTTCTTGATCCAGTTTTCAATAGACCTTGTTACATAACTAGGTGGAAGCCCAAGTACTGGTTCGGGCCTAGTAAACTGTATGCTTGAGCTTCTTTGAGCCAGTGCATCCGCTTCCTCATTTCCTATTATGTTGTGATGACCCGGTACCCCGGTCAGCAGAAGGGTGAAATTGTATGAGTTTTAAAATAAATAATCGTAAAATATCCTAGTGGGGCGTCTAGTTTTAATATCATAACAAGTGGGTAAGGAACGAACAATTACACAAAGAGTGTGATATTGTGGCCCTACTTTGATATGTCAAATTCAAAACTGCATTGTCGAGTTAAAAAATTCATGAATGGATAAAGTACCTATGAAAAGTTATAATCACAAAAATGTATTAGATACCCACTTTTATTTATCAGCCCGCCTGAGGAGATGAAAAGGATTGAGTATTGAAGATCATTTTAAAAAATCGTACCCAGCAAATTGGAATAGTGTTATGAATGATGAATGTGGGTGGGATGGGTGGTATGGGATGAATGTGGTAATGGGTGGGAAGGGTGGTATGGGTAGGATGGATGTAGTAATTAAAAAATCGAAGCATTTTGGAATTGCATTGTCGTGATTTAGAATGAATGTATAAATGGATAGAGAAAAAATAATAAATTTATAGTCAAGAGTAAATAGATATATTATAAAATAATTTTACTTTTATGTGTCAGCATATCTGTGAGAATGAAAAGGGACAACTTTACTTTTAAAAAATCGAAGCAAGTACATACAAAAAATATAAGGTTTTTAAGGTTACACCACATGAATGGGACAGTTCAACTTGATACCGGGATATCAAAAATTATCTTGGTCAAGGGTGGTTTTGGAATGTAAAACGTGTGTCTTACTTTCACTAAATTTGAAATAATTATGTCACTGTCACACTGACCTCATCAATAACCTACAAATTTCATACCTATTTATTTCAGTTGTAAAACAATAATGAACTACAAATTATGAAATAACGGTTTTAGTAACAAGAAAAACTAAATTACAGTAATTGTTGGAAATGTCCCCCGTTTTGTTCGATGCACAAGTTAACGCACCTCCTCATGCTGTGAAAAGCGTTTTTCAGCATTTCTGGCGTTATGGTTGCACATTGCTGAACAATTCTTTGTTGCAGTTCTTGCAAATTATTTACCGGAGTTGCGAGAATCTTGTTTTTTAAGTAAGGAAATATAAAATAGTCCATAATTGTCAAAGAAGGTGATCTCGGAGGAAACTCAACTTCTGTATGCAAACTTATCAGCCGGTCATCAAAAAACTCACGGACGAAAGCAATATTTTCTCGTGTAGTAGGATGTGCTGTTGCACCGTCATGCTGGAACCGTACCGAAGTTCATCATCATTTAACTGTTGCACAAATTTAGCCAAAAACTTATGTCTGTACCTTTCTGCGTTGACGGTGAAACCGAAAAAAATTGGCACAATTATTCTTCTGCGAGAAACTGCCATCCAAACACCAATTTTTTGAGCAGTGGCGATTCAGTAAAAACATGAGGGTTATCATTGCTCCACATTCGCATATTTTAAGAATTGATGTATCCCGAAAGGTGGAAAGTTAAGTCCAGAAGATCGTCATTCATTAAATTATTGACAAACCAATGGCAGTAAGCAAGGCGTCTGGGGTGGTCTGCGGGCAGAAGAGCTTGATGTGCTTGCATCTTATATGGATGCATGTTCAAGTCTTTCTTTAAAATCTTATGACATGTTCCATAAGAAAGTCCAATTTCCTGAGAAAGACGTTTCAAAGGTTTTGCAGGCTCCTCTTCCATACGTTGACGAACGTCATTGACAACTTCTTCTGTACGAACTCTTGGTCTACCAGCACCTTTTTTGTGAGTCACACAACCAGTTTCGCGAAACACTTCAACACAATTTGTAAGGCACGCATAAAAATTGTCCGGTAATATTGCCACGTTTGGGAAGTGCTCTCGAAAATAATTGTCCAAACACAAACGTTGACTGTCTTGCCAATTTCCATTAACTAGCGCACCCGTTCGAAAATAGGCTTCAATCATGAAAATTTTGTGCTGTGTGGTAAGAGGCATGATTCAAAAACTGGATTAGAAAATTTCAGCACAATAACTTGACAGATTCTGACACAACAAAACATATTCAAAAATTTAAAGTAAAGCCGGGTACACAGAACTACAACTGTCGCCCACGACGGCTCCCCACCACCTTGTCTTAATGTGTCGTGTTTTTTTAAATTAAAAATAAAACGCCATGAGATTGACTCTTTTATGATTGACCAACATAAACTCAAAAAATAAAGTCTGTCGCTGTAGTTAAGAAATTTGAACTTCAAGGCAGCAGTAGCCAGCGACAGAAAATGGGGAAGAAGAATCAGGGGAATACAACTCATGATTGGTTGGATTTGCTGTCGCGGGCGACAGTCTTAGTTCTCTGTACCCGGTTTAAGACACACGTTTTACATTCCACAACCACCCTTGACCAAGATAATTTTTGATATCCCGGTACCAATGATAATAACCAAACAAACTCTAAATAATTATCTTGTTTTATAACACTTAGTTTGTCTCCTAGCACATGACTAGTACACACAAAGTAACGATAATAATTATTAATGAATAATTAATTTCTCAAGAATAATAATAATGAATCATATTTTAAATGGGTACTTCCACCACAAACTGAGATGGAGGATGGAGATGACTGATGTGCTGAGATACTGAGATGTGAATGTGACGCATGACTATTTACTGAACAGAATTGATCAGATGTATTGCCAGTTGCATACCAAAACATAATCTATTTTGGATTTAAAATGATTTAATTTAAACCAACCACGTGACCTCAAGTTCATGGCACTGAAAAGACCGGAACATGTCCCAATCATATTCATACACAAAGAGTAAAATACACATGAATTGAAATGACTCACCCTTACATAAGTACCTTATAAAACTGGTAGACGATAAAAAATAATAGAAAAGGCATCCAATACAAAAATGTTATGCCAGCTTGGCAAGGCGCATGCGCTTACACTCTAAATTGGGAATAAGTCAGTCTTACACCGGCTCTTTATTTGTTAACACGTATATTGTTACTTGTTACCATCACAAATAAAATAACAAATAACCTTACACTACACTCAACCATTTTTTATTATGGGAAAGTCGGTAAGTATGTGCCAAAGTTAATTACCTCACCTATTTTTAACCAATGTTTCATTTCTAATAGCCGACCGTCCTTCCATATGAAAACTTTGATGATGAAGAGGATGCAAAGGCACTAAAAGCGGCATTCAAAGGTTTTGGTTCGGATGAGGATGCGATTATTGAAATTATTACAAGGAGAAGCAATGAACAAAGGAGGCAAATTGCAGCTAGGTTTAAGACTATGTATGGCAAGGTAGGTACCTACCCATTGATTATTTGTTATTTATAAATTTAGTAGATACCTAGGTAGGTACTTAAGTTAGGAAAAATTAACCACAAAGCAGTGCCAATTGTATCTGCTTTTGATTATTCAGTTATTATTAAAGCAGAACAATAAATATTTAGTAAATGTAATGAATGTTCATTTTATTCAGTAATAAATTTAAACATAGTTCTAGATCTTAGTCATAAGAGGTTTTGTTTTAATAGGTTCCTACTTATGTATAATTCCGCTATTTTTATTTATTGCTATGAATTCTCTACAACGAATTATTATACTATACAAAATCTATAATACAATTAGGTACTTATAGGTACAACTTTAAAAAATAAATAAAAAACGACGTTAATTTATTGATATTGATATTTTGACAAAAAAATGCTTAAAACAAACAGAATATACAAAATTTACTGAATTAAAATAATAGGTACCTACCCTACTCTATACTTAGATATCTATAAGAGAACGCCCACATTAAAAAACACAACTACCACCGAATTGTTCATGAAATGTTTAAAATAAAACGACATTCAAATGTAATGCAATAACCAATAGGATGCCAATAGACTGATATTGATAATATTGACAAACGAAGTACCCTACCCTACTTCGCGAACAAAAAGCATAAGTTTCAAAAAAGGGATATCTACTTCAGTTCTACTTTCTGTTCAGTATTTAAAAAATTCTTACCATCCACACATATACCTAGATATAGGTATACCTATATCTATAATTTTGAATTATATTAAGTAGGTAGGTACTTCATATAATTCAAAATTCATCCGATATCAATAGTGAAATAAAGTCCATTGTCAAAGAATTACCATGCATCAGAACATAATACATATGCGTATATAGATGTATTATGGAACACCAAATTAATTACCTACTTGCAATAATGTGGCAACATTTTGAGTTAAGATTATTACTATTAGACTATGTACATGAAATATGATGCATGATGCACGGTAGGGTTTATAAATATAAGTATAGTAAAGAGAAAAACAAAGAAGATAATGTGCAATTATGTGACAAGATGAGAACATTGTTCTAATTAAAAATTATATGTGCCATAAATCGTTTTAATTTTGGTGTCAACTGATAACGCCTTTAATTGGAAAATATAATAGCATTGTTCTAAATGTTGCCTTTTCTTATTTTACTGTTGTGTTAAGTATTCAATGTATTGTATATAGTGTCAGACAGATTTAATAAATTTATCTAATGTATAAAAGGGAAGAGAGAATTTTAAAACACTAATACACACTTACATTACTAATTAGCAGATATTACGCTACTTGCGAGTGATTTGGATTATGAGCTCCTAATTGTAATTTCTTGAAGTAATGTAGGTATCATTATTAACACATTATAAGTGTATTATGTACTCGATTATGTATGTACAAATAACCCATCACGTGAATCCCAATTTATAAAATAATTAGACACCTCAATTCTTTTTGTGTCAACATCACCACAGCGCAAATTAACTAATAAAATCTTTTGACATAAAGTTCGTATAACCCTTGTATATTAAAATCATAACTTAACTTCTTGTGATGTACAGGATATTGATAAGTAAAAATGAATTGGATGAAAATTACCTCTATGCACCACAGTCATCAATTTATTTAGGTTTTCGAGCCAAGTAAAAAGTGTAGGACTTACACACATTTATCAAGTCGATAGACGGTTTATTTCGAGATGTTGAAGTTTTAGCTAGACCAATAATTGAGCAATTTTATTGAAATTTTACGTGGTCGGTACCATAGACATATAATACTAGGGGAGACAGAACATTCCATTAGAAAAACACCATTTGTTTACAATCATACACCTTATCTTTACCAGTGGTGTGCAGTTTTTTTTAGGGATCATTACAATAAGTTTTAATTTAAAAGTTTATTTATGTTAGAACTGAGATTTGTGTGGGAGCAAATAAGACATATATTACTGCTTGGACCTATATATTCTCAATACTCTACAAAATCATTATTAAAATCTCAGCAGAATGTTATATAAACAATTCAAAACACTTATAATGGTGTTTCATTCATTGTCCTTGGTCTTGACACCGCTGGTCCTAATATTCGGCCTTCCTGTGTTTCTATTGCACCGAAGAAAGTTTTGCCCATGCCTAAACGGATGCTACCTGTAACATTTTAAAAGACATAGTTATGAATGATTTTTGAGAAACTATTCTACATAGTAGAGCGCTATAAACGCATTTCTCTACTGCAGGTTTTCCTTTTGTTTATTGTATGGCAGTCAAGCGCTATTCACACATTTCTCGACTGCAAACCTTATGAATGAATAATAATAAGGAAATTATTTAATTTCCTTATTATTATTATTCAACAGCTTTAAATTTCCAAGCTTATAAACACTAATATTTATACACTATTGCCTCAGTCGTTCCACAAAAATATAGTTGGGTGTTTATACAACTATAAAAAAAATATTTATTTTTGTGGGCGCTATTCACGAATTCCCCCTCGTATCTATTTTTATAAACTTTTACCTAATACATATCCTTATACATTTAAAGGAAGGAACACATCGTCATTATCCAGCTTTGAATTATTATAATAAACAATTAGATAAAATGTTTTTCTATGGCATGTCCAATTAATTGTAATAATAGCTGAAAAATTTAATAATTAATTAATAAATGGGTTAATTTTCACATAAAATAATAGTTTCAACACTCTAGCAAATCAATCAATTCATCTGTGCTATTTAAGTCACTATCAGAACTAACGTCTAAATTATTTATCTATTTTTTTTTTTAAACTATCTGCTGCTACTTACAACCATACACCTTTTGTAACCTTTAATACCTTTTTACGGAATAATTTCCTAACTATTATTTCCCAGTAGCTGTAGTTACCTTGTACAGCCCGCCATATTTCAATTTTCCAATTACCTCTTTGCCGTCTGTAACAGCACTAGCCCAAAGACAAGATCACTTTTTGTAAGTAACACTTCTTTTTCTTATCAAACCTTTTCTTCATTTCTCGACTGAAAAGCTTATGAATGCAAATCATTCATTATCAATATCATCAATGATCAATTTTTCTCTTTACTTTATCTCTCATAGCTTGAATTTCTGACGATATTATCTTATTGGATTTGTTTAAACATTTACATTGACAGTATTATTTATACCCCAAACTCCATCAGGAAGCTTTTGCAACCACTAAAAAATCCACATTTGTCTGCTCAGTCTCAGGATTAACAGGAAAGCTACAACAACAATATTCTGTATTAAAATATAACAAACATCTAATAGGTTTATTTTTCTGCATTTCAAATAGTTGCAACAAAATTATTTACTGTTTAATTACTGGAAATCCAGCCTGGAATTGGACAATAATTTTATTGCAACGCTACTACATCATTTTTCGGTCTAAAATGCTTTAATTCCAAAAATTTTATACAAAACAGATAAATATTTTTTGTAATAATTTACTTGAAATTTAGTTAACAACACCACTGCTTACGCTAAAAAAACATAACCTTACTTACCGCCGAAATACCAGTCCGGGGTTAGAATAGTCGACTTTTTTACAAACCACGCACTGTTGAACTATTGTAGATTAATTATAAAAGGCTCTAAATACCTCTACTGCCAAAAAAACACAGCAAATAAATAAAAAATCCCAAAAGATCACAAACACAGCACAGCAACATTGTAACGTCATCTTTTGACATAAGAGCGTCATTTGATAGCAAAACAGCCGTACAGCATTGCCATAGTATTTCCCTAACACGATAATAATTTTATGTTATTAGAAAATTATAAATAATTTTAAAAGTAGAAATTATGTATTTTCATTAAAAAACACAGTTAAATATTTAGTATATTATTTTTTCTTAATTACACATAAAAATTCAGATAAATATAATTAATATACTCTTCGTTTTCAAACACCGGCGGTAGATCTAGGGCAATCCGCATAGATTTTACATCATTGATTTTTATTGAAAACGATGTCTGATCGGCATAAAATGTAAACAATTCTGTCTCCCCCTTCTTATGTCTATGGTCGGTACTACTATCACATATTAAACTTTCTACGAACCTTTATCATCGAGCATTATTTATTTTAGTTTAATATAAACAAATCCAGTGACGTGCAGTTTCCATTAACGTAGGCCATTTTACAAAAATAAATGTTTCTTCATTATATAAAGCACAAGAAATAATCTCGTACTAGTATCCTGTCATTTAAAAATATACTCTTTTGTTATCTTCACAAAATGACCGATATGAAAACAGCACCGTAAGATAGCACCCGAAATTTCCGGAGATTCCCGAACATCCATAGACGTGCGTTAAATTGGGTACAACAAGCAGAAAATTACTGTTCTGGTGCATAGTTGTTGTAATTTACTCTTTTGTACAGCACCTGATCTCCTTTAGTGCTATCTATTTTTCACCCCCTGGGACCCATTTCAAGTTAATGATTTTTATACTGAGTAATCTATATGAGATGGGTGTTACGTGTACCAAAGGAGAAGTTGGGATGCTCAATAATTTTCGAGAAAATTGAGATTGTATGTATTGGGTGCTATCTGTTTTTCACTCCCTGGGACCCATTTCAAGTCGTTCATTTTTAAACTGAGAAGACTATTTAAAATGAGGATTAGATAATATTAGAGAAAATTGAGACTGTTTGTTTTGGGTGCTATATGTTTTCTATCCCCTGGGACCCATTTTAAATCGTTCGTTTTTTTACTGAGTAGCCTACAGGGGTGGCCAACCTGCGGCTCGCGAGCCACATGCGGCTCTTTGAAGGATTATTTATGGCTCTCGATAAATGCACCCGAGTTCCCTTTTCATTTTTGTGCTATTACATTTAAATCTTTCCGTATGTGTTTCAAAATGTTTTTGAAATTACTGACGACAAATATGAACGACTAAGTGCAACATTGTAACAAATTTCATTTCCGTCAAAGTTAAGAATGATATGACTCATCGAAAACTGCGCAAACGAACATAAACAGTGGCGTAATCGCCAATTATTCACCAAATTTTAAAGAATTATCAAGAGAAGTGAAATAAATGTTTAATAATTTTAAACAGTGTTTAATTTTTAATATTTAAATTCAATACACATATTTTGTACTTTTATTTATATGTTTTCAATAAATATAATTTCTGTAAAAAAAAAAAAAATTAATACCTTTTTTGCATACCTTTTAAATACGTATTTAATTGAGACTCGCCAAACATTTCAAATTTTGAAAAATGGCTGGGACTATCAAGGAGCTTGGCCACCCCTGCATATGAGATGGGGATTGCAGTACCAAAGGAGAAGTTGGAAGGCCCAATACTATTCGAGAAAATGGAGATTGCATGTTTTGGATGCTATATCTATTTTTCACCTCCTGGGACCCATTTCAAGTCAATGAATTTTATACTGAGTAGTCTATATTATGAGATGGGTATTACATGTACCAAAGGAAAAGTTGGGATGTTCCATAGTTTTCGAGAAAATTGAGATCGTTTGTTTTGGGTGCTACCTGTTTTTCACGCCCTGTGAGCCATTTCAAGTCGTTAATTTTTATACTGAGTAGTCTATATGAGATGGATATTACGTGTACCAAAGGAGAAGTTAGGACGCTCAATAATTTTCGAGAAAGTTGAGATTGTTTGTTTTGGGTGTTATCTTTTTTTCACCCCCTGGGACCCATTTTAAGTCGTTCTTTTTCATACCAGGCAGTATATATAAAAATAAAATTTCTGTACCGAATGAAAAGTTTGGAGGTCTCATGTTATCCGAAAAAAAGTGTTCTAATTGTGAAATTACTTTAATTTTACACTTCGTGGTTCGTGGTGTAATATATATTTTTAAAAAGGTTCAGCCTCGGGATCAGCGGTTTTTGGTTTCTGCCATATTTATCTAAAACTCATATTCAATTTTTCAACTAATAAATAACACCCTGTAAGGTATATCTCACCAACGAATTGTTTATAGACAATTTTTTATAGAATCTAAAGGTGAAGTTTGGTCAGAAAATATAACACTTCCTCGTATAAAATATATCTTTCAGTCATACTGTATAAATGGTAATTTTCATCCAATTGATTTTTACTTATCAATATCCTGTACATCACAAGAAGTTAAGTTATACGAAGTTTATGTCAAAACATTTTATTTCTAGGGCAATACATTTTATTATGATTGTGACGCCGTCGCCCTATAATCTACCCAACTAACCCCAAAATATTTGCCCTTCCCCATTAATCAATAGTTATTTTATTACAACATTAATTGGTTTTTAGTAAACACCAACGAGAAATTAGTTTTAAGACACGAATATAACTACCAATGTATAAATAACTTATGGTTATTATGAAAGGATAATATTTTCTATGGAAAGTACCCCCTTTGACAAAGCAAATTGTATATGTTTGACAATTCCGCTCATTATTGTCGGAGATTCCTGAAATTATTTATTTTTTTTTTTAAGTTTGAATCTCTTATATCATTAAATTAAAACCCAGATTTAAGTACAACTAACAAATTGTAATACAGTGTAGGTAGATAGTTAACCTAACATATACTGAAAGGTAAAAAATTTATTTTAAATGGACGGTCCTCCCTGAGCGTGTTTACAAATTCTGCATATTCTGCAAAATTTTCGAAAAAATCTGTTTCGTTTAAGCAGTTATTTGCGCAGGTCTTATTTTTGAAAATAATACTGAAAATATTTCCCAAGTTTTCCTTTAATAAATAATTGTAATTTTAGGATCTAGTAAAAGAATTAAAAAGCGAGTTGAGGGGGAACTTCGAAGACTTGATAATAGCCTTGATGATGGAACCAATTGAATTCCAGGCCAAGCAGCTACACAAGGCTATAAGTGGGCTCGGGACGGAGGAGAGTACCATTGTTGAAATATTAGGGGTCTACGACAATGAAGATGTGGTAAAAATAGCCAACGAGTACGAAGGACGTAAGTCGCAATCTTTTCGAAAAGCGAAATTAAGTACGGAGTAATGATTAAAGTTTCTTAAATATCACAGTTTTTAAAAAACTAATTTGAAAAGTTTAACAAACAAATTTTCTGTTCACTACCAGAATGCATTTCCTGGCCAAATAAGGAACAAATCACCATATAATTTGCAAGGTGCTTCCTAGTGTTAATGAATTAAAATTTTGAAACTTGTTTAAGAATTTTCGTTTACTTCCCTTGATTTTATTTATTTATAACCCTATATAGCACGGACATTGGGCCTAGGCATAGCAGTTATTGGATGCGCTTTTAAATTCTACATTTAGATGTGAAATCCATCAAAGAATTTTCTATCGGTTGATTTTTTATTTTGAAATTTCTAGACTCTAAATAAGTATTTTGATAGAATACACTACGCCAAAATGTCGCAGGCTTTGCGAACTACAAACCAAGTTACTTGCAGTTATTGATTTTATTTTGAGTACCAAGTTTTAGTTTAATTATACAGGGTGATTCACCTAACCCGTTCATTAGAAGATTAAGGATTTTCCATTGGAATATTCTTTAGAAAATTTGGATACAAGGGTTTTAAAGCTTTCAAACAGCAAATCCTCAACGAAATTCATTTTTGTACTTGAGGGTATTCGAAATATAACTTTTTTTATTGTTATTCTTGTAAAAAGCGAAAATGTTATGTCTTTATACCAGAATAAAGCAAATTAGAATAAATTAGTTATTATTTATTTCATTATTACTACTGTACAAAACGGAAGTCAAAAGTTCATTATTTAAATATAAACTAAATATATCTCTGCGGTTTTCCAATCATTTCCTGAAGCATTAACAGGAAAACCTGATTACTTGACACCAGCAATTTCAGCCTATTAAGCATTTTATAGGATTTTGTGAAAAACCAGATAATTTCTAACTAATAAATATTCTGGAAAGTTCATACATTCCACTCCTTGATTTAGAAGGTTCTTGTCAAACTGTATTATTATGTGTTATTATTAAATGTATTAACCAACCAAAAATCTAATTCCTTTTCACTAACACCTATAAATATACAGGTCAGTTAGACAGCAGCTACTACATGATGAAACAAATAGAATAAAAATGTACCTACATTTAATTTAGCCTATTTAGCATTACAATATTAACATTTTAAAGGAAAAGTCTGATGACTGGATAATTGAACACAGACGCATTGTAAATTTCTAATAATAATTTCTTTTATATGTACACACAAGCACAGCTATTTTCCTCTCGTCTTTTCAAATTTTAGGTGTAAAATTGCGATTTTACCCACCAGTTATTATTACATCTTAATTAGAACTGAACGATTTATCAACATATCGATAATATTAACGATCAAAAACGATAATTTGTTTAATAGTCATAATTAATAATGTAAATTTAAAAGACTAATAAATATCATATTAAGAATAATGAAAGTAATAGAATCTAGGAAATATTGGTGTAATTCTGCATGTGCTTATTGCGGCTAAGGCTGAGACAATTTATCGATATATTTTCGATCGAAAATCGATAATCAATAGATCCAATTCTTTATCCCCCATTCATCAACACAATATAAAAAAACTCTGAAAATACATAAAATTTTATATATTATACAGGGTTATTCACGCAAAGCGGGTACTAGACGTTTTTAGGGTTCTGTCAACGATAAAAATCTGATTTTTTTATGGGGGAGGTTCTCCATTATTTCCGACTCAACTAAAATATTTTCAGGTTTGCATCACTTCCGGTTATACCGGAAGTAGATCAGAACTTCGGTATTTCAAATGGAACACCCTGTATATTATTGCAATTTTGAACTCTACGTGATATTCTAAACACATTTCATGTAGGATGTCCTATACCTATCTTCAACCGTTTTTGAAATATTGACAGGTGAATATTGACATTTTTCAACTTTGACACCCTGTAAAATTTAAACGGTTTGAGATCGAACAAAACGGTTTGCACATTCCTATCTTAACTTTTCATAAGCTATCGTTTGATACCAATTTCAGATTTAACCAAAGATTAAATTTAATCGAAATTTTTTTATTTTTGGATAAATCTGATATTAGCATCAAACGATAGCTTTTAAAAAGTTAAGATAGAAATGTGCAAACCGTTTTGCTTGATCTCTAACCGGTTAGATTTTACAGGTTGTCAAAGTTGCAAAATATCAATATTCACCTGTCAATATTTCAAAAAAAGTTGAAGATAGGTATAGGACATTCTACATGAAATGTGTTTAGAATATCACGTAGAGTTCAAAATTGCAATAATATACAGGGTGTTCCATGTGAAATAACGACGTTGTGGTCTACTTCCGGTATATCCGGAAGTGATGCTAACCTCAAAATATTTTCATTGAATCGGAAATAATCGAAAACCTCCCCCGTAAAAAAATCAGATTTTTATAGTTAACCGAACCCCAAGAACGTCTAATAACCGCTCTGCGTGAATAACCCTGTATATTTAATAATTAATTCCTTTCCAGTTTATCAAACCTCTTTAGAAGCTGATATTAAAGGTGATACATCCGGTACACTGAAGAGACTTCTAGTTTCATTGTCAACCGTAAGTAAAATTTTCATATACGTAAAAAGTTTTTATATGCGTAAAAAGTTACACCAGAAAAATGTAGAAGATCCGTGATGTCTACAACGAGGCCTGTTCCTGCAGCAATCCTCAACTAGCCAGGACTGTGATTGGTTGAAAACAATTTGCTGACTGGTTTGAAACGATTTGATTGGATCTGATTAGTTTGTGATTTCTGCAGGAACAAGGCCAATAAATAACCTGTACAGCGACACTTTTTGCGCCAATTACTTTGTATCGCTCTACAGAGGTATTCACCGCCCTCTACCAAAAATACCAGCATGAAAAAATCAATACATCATAATTAGATTTTGTGAATATTCAATTTTAAGTTTAAAGGTGCGTATAGACATGTAACAAAACTTCGCAACAATTTTTTTTGTTACGCATCGAAGATACGGTGTGGTGTGTCAAGGATTTATGCATATATCCTATAAGCAGAACATACTGTCGTTTCATCTCAGAAGAATTAATATTGCCTTTCTTGGAGAAGTACATTCTGTTATAATATTTCGGATTTTTTGTATACCACAAAATTGCTTTAATGCGATAACTGTTTATAATCCATCCACTCCATAGCAAATATTTCTGAATATAAAAATAAAATGAAAAATAAATCGCGACTGTTACGCGCGTATTATACTTTTGACGCGACGGCGAAATACTGACAACCGATGGGACGCCTTGATGTTACAGTGCTACGCAGTCCCGTCCAAACTTGTTCCATGACGGTGTTACGATACGAAGTTCTGTTGCATGTCTGTACGTACCTTTACAGGCATATATAATTCATAAGCTTTTTGTATCCATTATTATTGTAGATACCAAACGTGTTGTCTCTGTAAAATAGCGATCAGATAAACATTGTTCTATTCATTTAGCAGGGCGGATATTTGTATAATCATATTTGTCTTTTAGGTAGTATTTAAAAATATTACAGAAAAATAGATATGTCCTATAAAAAAACAATTTTTCACACTGCCTTCAGACTCCTAAAACTTGATTAACTACTACGTAGTACGTTTTTAATAGCATGTTAATGATTCACTAAATTAAGTTATCTTTAAAATTAACCTTTTGTCAATTTATTACTTAGATTTTTACGTTATATGTTAATTAGAACTTAGGTATGTTTTATAATCAAAAATAGTTAATACCAATAACTTTTAAACCACACATGATGTACGGCATGCAATAATATTAACGTCACTAAAAGCGAAAGCTACCATTAAATAACCATAAGTAATTTTTTAATGTAATGTGACTTCCATAGAGAAACATTTTTCTCTAAAGAAACATTACTAAATATGGTACAGGAAAACAGAGCAACAGCTGGACAATGACATTAGGTGTGTTCAGTAGTGTTCAAGAGTTAGCAGTACCTAATCAGTCAGTGAACAGTTTTTATAAATTATTTTGAATCTGACAACCAATTTGAACAACTGGTTGTTAACTGATTATTTCGAACTGTGAAGCACGACTGAACATTCGCATTGAAACCTAAATCTATTCAATCCATTAAGGGATTGAATTTGTATTTTAGTTAAAGGTAGACTTTCGTAACAAGCGACAGCGACAGGAGACCCAGACAAGCGACAGAGACAGACGACAGCGACCGAGACAAGAGATCAAAGAGCTCGTTAGCAACGTACGACAGACCACTGTATTAACACCTTTTGCTGGAAACTAACGCGTGTGCAATGTTTAGATTATAATGTCCGCAAATAAGAAAATTATTTTAAAACAAATACTATTAGAGAAAGAAGAAGATGAAGATGTGATTTTATACTCCTTTTATAAAAAATGTGAAAGAGCGCCAATAAATACTTTATTTACAAAACGAAAAGATGAGGGATCTTTTAACCTATTAATATCGCAACATTTAATGTCTGATGAAGATATGTTTAGAAAATATTGTAGGTTAAATAAACAACAATTTTATTTTGTTTTAAGTTTAATTGAGAAGGAAATTGAACCAAAAAGAACTGGAGCAATGATTTCAACTGAAAAAAAATTATTTATTACTGTGCTAGTCTAATAGACAACTAGGTCTATTAGAATTTCATCTTCTTCGGATTAAAAAGCAATTGACTTAGACTGTGATAAAATAATTTTAGCTTTTTTCGATGTAGAAGCCATTGTTTGCAGAGCCAAAATACACTTGTATCCGCGTGGCGACAGCGACACTACTTCTCTAGAAGCAGACGTGAGACAGGCTGCAAGAGACAAGGCGCGACAACCACGGAGCTGCGTGGCGCTGTCGCATGCTTCGAACGGAATCGCATTGAATTCCATTGTATCGGTAGTGTCGCTGTCGTCTGTCTCTGTCGCTTGTCTCGGTCTCCTGTCGCTGTCGCTTGTTAGGAAAGTCTACCTTAATACGTTTGAAGTAACCGATAAAAATACTTAGGGAAATCGTGATGAGTCCGACGTTGTGGACCCGGAAGCAGCTTTTAACGACGCTCAAGCTCTCCTCCAGGCTGGAGAACTCATGTTCGCTGGTACCGACGAGTCAACCTTCAATGCGGTTATGTGCCAAAGAAACAGACCACAGCTTAGGCGCGTCTTTGATGAGTACGAAAAGCTTGTGGGCCACCCCATAGAAACGGCTATTGAGAATGAGTTTTCTGGGAATATAAAAGATGCCCTTCTTCAGCTGATTCACTGCATCAAAGACAGGACGGATTACTTAGCTACGCGGCTGCACGATAGCATGGCTGGAATCGGCACTGATGATAGAACTCTGGTGAGGATCGTAGTGTCCAGATCCGAGATTGACCTGGGGGACATTAAGGAGACTTATGAGGCTAAATATGGAAAGAGTCTGGCGGAAAGAATCGCGGTTAGTATGACTTGCATTGATTGTAACTATTTCATGTTTCGTTTGAGCTGTTTTTGAAAGCTTAGCTGTCACATTTTCATCCAAAACTTATTCCTATACTCGTATAGGGTGCTTCAAATTCGATGCAATACATGGGGATCTCGGAAACCGTAAGAAATACGAAGTCGGTTAAATGGAGGCAAAATTGCGTATTCAGGGGGCAACAATATGGTGAAAAGAGATCAAGGCTAACTTGATTAGTTTTCGAAATATTTTGAAAAAACCGAAAATTTCGATTTTCGTTTTTGTTTTTTTGCGGGCCTATTTGATGAGGTATTAAAAAATAGAGAGCACTTTTCTATAGCAACTTTTTGCCCTTTTTCAAATGGTGTTAGTGAATTTTCCGAAAAACGTTTCGTTTCCCGGAAAACAACATCAACGTAATTTTTTAAATACGGACCTGGATTTTTTTTTCAATTTTTTGGAAGCATTTTTGTAACTTGATAGAATGCCACCATAAAAGGAACCAGATTTAAACGTTTTGTCTAAGAAAAATCTATCATTAATAATTTCCCGTAGTCCTCTTATGTAGATTTAGTTTTATCTAGGCAAACATTTCTTTGACAAACACATATGAATGTTGTGTCAAGCACCATCGGTACTTAAAAATAGCTTTCAGCACTCTAGAATTTTTTAATTTTATTTAAATTTCCTCATAATTCAGAAATTGTGCGCAACTACTTACATTAAACATTTCAAACAGATGGATTGGAAATTATGGTGCTATACGCCTCTGCATGAATAATGACGGAGGATTATTTCAACATCTGCTATAGGGTTTTTATAGTTTTAACATATTTTGTTGTTTTATTCATTGTTTATTCAATTACATCAAAGTTTATAGTTGTTAATTCGTTGTTTTATTATTAGCTTTTGTTTATTTATCGTAAATAAAAATAAACCTCAAAAATATTATTCAATATCCAGAATTAACAAAAGTCGAAACAAAAATACTAATGATGGATTTTTCTTAGACAAAACGTTTAAATCTGATTCCTTTTATGGTGGCATTCTATCAAATTGAAAAAAAATTCCAGGTCCGTATTTAAAAAAAGTTGATATAGAAAAGTGCTGTTTATTTTTGAATACCTCATCAAATAGGCCCGCAAAAAACAAAAACGAAAATCGAAATTTTCGGTTTTTTCAAAATATTTCGAAAACTAATCAAGTTAGCCTTGATCTCTTTTCACCATTATGTTGCCCCCCTGAATACGCAACTTTGCCTCCATTTAACCGACTTCGTATCTCTTACGGTTTCCGAGATCCCCATGTATTGCATCGAATTTGAAGCACCCTGTATAGACACTTATTTTAGAAAAAAAAGTTATAATATTAATAGTAACTGTATATTTCATCTATATTGGTGAAATGGAGGAATTTTATTATCTAACTAAGAAGTAATTTTTTTATATAAATTATAATTTTTCTTGATCAATTTATTATGATATGAATATTATTTAACACTGAAATTTATTTGATCCTTTCCGTAACTGAAAAACAGAATTAAAAGAAGCTACTAATAAAAATATATTTTCCAATAGAATGTAGATATTGTATATTAACAGTTGTGTAGAAGTGAAAATTAGTAACTTGAGAGACTTTTGTAGTCATTCATATTCACTTACATTTAGTCTATAGGTATTTACATTCAAGAGAATATTTGCATGTGGGCATATTTTTTTTATTGGGGTGTTTTATGGCATGAAAAAATCTAATTAGGTGACTATTAAGTGAATACTGTATTTATGCTAAAAGATGACTAGTAATATGGTAAGATCAGATTACGAAAACTGCCTCTGTGCTAATAACATTACGAATCGGTCAACTAATAGTCTTCAGAACGTGAGCTTCGTATTTAACTTAACATCACGATAAAAAGTTATATCTCATTTCATTTAACTGTTCTTGACCCTCACTTGAAAAATTCCAGTTTGGATTACCACAACTTTTTATACTATTGCGTACTATTTATTTCTAAATTAACCAGAAAGTTGACCTCGTAAATCAATGGCCTGCAAACTCTTCCATACTTTGTTCTGTTATTGCATGCGTTGGTGTTATATCTTAACAATGAGCTGTCATCATGTTTGTTGCTGTATGTACTACACTGATATGAAGCTTATAACGCAGAATTCTTAGTCTTAACTGTAGTTAAGTAGATATTTACTAACATGGGAAGTGTCGAATTTGAAAATTGGAAAAACAATTTATTCCTTTTATATTTTTTCAGGACGATACTTCGGGCGACTACAAAAAAGCTTTACTTGCAATAGTGGGTTAATCTGAAATAAATTTAAATGTAGCCAAGAAAACTTTCACATGCCATTTATGAAAATCATTTATGTTATCTATCTCATCGCCAAAAATGGTCTCAACTTGATATTATTTTTTATACTTTTTCTTTTCAGGATGATTGTTCAGGAGAAATCAAAAAAATTTTGCTTGCCCTTGTTGGTTAATGTGAAACAGTTTTAAATTTATCCTATAAGCATTTTATAGTATTTGTGTCTCTTTCTTCAATGTTTACAAAATAAACGTATTTTTGCACAAGGTTTGTTTTATTTTAATTCTCGTTGACAAACGCCCTTGAACTTGGAGTTTAAAATATAAGGTGAGTTGTCAAGGTTAGCAGTAGACCAGGAAATGTGATGTAACCCTCTCAAAAAAAATAAAACAAAGATGAAGATAACATATTATGATATTGAAACAGTATAAATACCTATTTTTGTATGAAATATTAGTTAGTCCAACATTGCAGAGTATGTTGGGTATTATTGTTGACAGAAAGTTGCTAATATCAAGAATTTTCTTCACAAAGATTCTAATATTTGTCCAAATACCTCATGATACTCAAAAAACCCTATCTGGTAGCCTCTACTATAATTTTCTTCATTTTCTTGAAATATCCTGCTAAAACTTTTTGCATATTTTACAGCTGCAGTTAGTTACATATGAAATTTGACTGTGGGTAAATAAAATAAATAAATAAAGTGACAGGCATAAAGTACCCATATGGATACGAGAAAAAAAATTTATAACATTTTGATAAAAATCTATTCTGATTCATTAAAAACCACAAAAAGCATTAAATTGTGCCGCTGTCTTTTAGTGTTAGATGGGAAATGAAAAAAGTTGAAATGATGCACCAAACGTCATTTGAAAAGATCTTCAATTATTTTATTTAAAGCAGTTGTTTCGAAATATAAATTATTTTTATTATGTAAAATCTTAAATTAATTTATTATATAAATTAATTGTTAAACCAGTACTAGCTTAAACAAAATATTTTTCCAATAAAAGTATGTTTTAAAAAAGACTTTTTGCATACCTATATCACAGTATAATGTTATACTGTGCCTATATAGCCTAGATAGGTATTTCTCCTCTTTTCAACTGGGTACCTATATAATTATGTACTTTGTAACCGACCACTAGTATAAGGTACCCAATTCAATGATAAACTATATTTAATTCACAATTCACATTATTGAATTCAATATTTTAATAATTTTAACAATTTAAATAGATTTACTGACTAAATGCACATAACGTGTTACACCATGAAGAAGTAATTATTTTCGAAACAAAGTACCTATCTAGGTACCTGTGGGATCTTGGGTACCTGCTAGAAAAAGCTACTTTCAGTGTGTTGGAATTAAAATGTGAACCGAATGAATACTTGCAAACGACAGTTGCAGGTAAAATTAATTGGCTTAAAGCCCTTTATAAGATAAATCAAGCATTTTTACTTTTGAATCATTTTATAACAAGTAAAATTATTGTTAAAGGTATGGAAAATTGTTGTTTTTCATCACCAGCATTGTGCATGGCCATAGATAAGAAAATAAAAAGTATGCCTGCCTAAATGCATTTTTAGATATTGCACCACTTTATCCAAAACTGAGCGCGAAAATATGCTCACCACCAATAAACATAGGGCATGGATAGTCACATGTACGACGTCAAATAACCTTCACTGACGTTCTCATTTTGCTCAGAACTCGACCGAAAACAAAGTTGTGTGGACATTACAGTTAAGTACGTGGCTGTTCCAGTTATAGTACGTAAATAACAATTTACTCATCGCCGTCACATCACCATTTTGATCCAGCAAACGTAAGTAATTAGTAATTTCTTCTGTATATAAGATTGAACGTCTCCAGGAAAATACAGTTATTCACAGACATCAAAATAACATGAGAGGTGTGGCTATTTGTACTGGCTACTATAAAAGTAAAAATAGACAGCTAATCATAAAGAACTATTCGCAATATAGTTCTAGACCATTTACTGGTATATTTTATAATTAAATGTTTTGTTTCCAGATAGTACCATGAGTCATTCAGGTTATAGTCCATATCAACAGGTAAGTGAAAGTTTACTAAATTTTGTATTGCAAATTGTCCTACTTACTACTTAGTTTCTAAAACTCGATATTTTACAAAACACATCCAAGTACCTTAGTTTTCACGTTTACGATTCTTATTTTTTATTTTTACTTGCAAAATATTCTAAAATACCTAGGTACCCACCTAAGTATATAACACTTCAGAAATTTCTCTCTGAAGAGATGAAGAAAATTACAGATATTTATTTACATACCTAACTAGGTACCTATAATCGTTGAGTGACCAAGTTATGTTGTTGTTATGTGTGTTGACGTTATTGGCGTTAACCATTATTATAAAAACAAAAAGTTGCAGAGTATTTTGACAGTATAATATATTTTACTAGGGCCGGCTTCATAATCAAATGTAAAGGAACTTTAGCTAAAGTTGCTTTGGATAGATAGTGAGTCTCAATAATAGTCAAACATAGATATTTAGCCACAGCTTATTCATTACTAAGCTGTGGTTTAGCTAAAAGTCCTTTATCCTTTATTATGAAATCTGGCCTAATTAGTTATTGCAGCAGTATAGAATTTTTAACTATAATTATAGCTTTCAGACCTAATTAATTATTGTACTAGTATAGAATTTTTAACTAATTATAGCTACCTAAGCTAAGTGCAAAAAACAAACTACACCATATAAGTACCTACCTAGAAGTAGCGTACCCATTATTGTAGGTGCGCATGTTTCAGAACCCATGGAAGACATTTTTAAATTGTAAATATTTACCTATATAATAACAATTACCAATTAACTACATCATTAATATGATACCCTTTTTATTAATTTAAATATAAGGTACCTAGGCTGTTTATTCTATATACATAGTTGAATTGTTTTCATTATTTCTGTAGAAACATTTGCGCTAAATAAAACTTTTTAAGGACCTAATTAAAAAATTCACCACGGTTATGGAAAAAATTTCATGAAATAATCGAAGGGAAATTATTTTTATACCGTTTATAAGACTCTTTCAGCTCGTGCTTTCAGCCCTTATATTACAATAATATGCAAAGTTGGTCCTATTTTTTCATTTTGAAATAACTTGATGAGTGTTCTCTAGAAAATATAAGTTTCCGTAAATATAAAATAGCAAGATCAGTTATTTTATCGCAGAATATAGGGTACTAAAGCCTATGTAGACGACCCACACAAAAACAAATAGATAAAAATAAAGGTACTACAGGTATTTTTATGTTTGGTTACTTGCAGTGAAATGCACAAATCCTAAAGAAATGGAATTTCTGAAGTTATAAATAAGTATATTTATTAAATAGAAGTACTTTTGCTACTGTGAGTAGCAAATTATATCAAGTGTTTGACCGGTAAGAGAATGCAGGTGAGGTACAAGGATTTTTAACTTATAAAAATCCTTGAGTGCGGCAGGAAAGCCTTAGCTATAAAATTTACAGCTTTCTGCGAAATATAAAAATAATTATATAATCTCTCCCAATTAGTTAGTATGTGCGGATGTAAACAATCTGTCTTGATTGATTAAATTCATTTTTCGTCTCATAGAAGGCACCCGGCCTTCTATAGATTATATTATAGGTAAAGTTGAGTTTAATGAATAGCATTTTATTATTTCCAAAGAAAAGGCTATTCAAAAGAGGCTGCTGGACAAAAAGAGGGGTTCGAGTTACTTTTCAATGTCATTGTCACATGTCCAGGTGTAGGTCAACCTTGCTAATAATTTTATGGCTTACGAAATTGCTATAGTACCAGATTTTTGCTATAATGGTATATCGCTGAACTTAGATAAGTTGGGATAGGATAGGAACCATATAGTTGTTAGATTATTCTGAGAGCAGCTGAAAAATTAAGTAACTTATTTTTCATGCAGCTTCATGATTGATTTTATATTCTTTTGGGATTACACATTACACCATCTGTAAAATAATAAAAACAAAGGAAACCAGAAGGATTCAAAATAAATATTGAAAGTGTAGTATGATAGTATCAAGGCAAACTTCTCAAATTTACGCCAAAAAAAAAACACTTGTTTTTATTATTTTACGTGGTGTAATCCCAAAAGAAAATAAAATGAAGGATAAAGATGGGAAGGGATGGGATTCCAGAAGTACCAGATTGAGAAATCCAATCGACATTAAAATTTAATAATTGTACTTTTAAATGAAACTTATTTTAAAATTGCTGTTTCCCAAAATAATTTCATCATTTTCCCATCATTAAAAGTCTTTAACTTTTCCCGTTTTAAAATTAAAAAAAAAACTGATACTAATTTACAATAATGATTAAGTTTTTAATACGCAAGCTATTTTTAAAATTCCCGTTTAAAGAGAATGTAGGTATACCTACTCATATGAATAACTATAGTTAGTCATATGGGTATACTACAAATTTTCCAGTAATCCCCATAAAATCATTAAATCAACAAAGAGACAAATATATCAATATTTTTTTATGTAAGGCAGTAATACTTATCTTGTTTCAATGGCTAATATTTTATAGAAGGTATTTAATTTTTTTATGGCGCATATAAGATAAAACTGTAATAAACATTAACAATGGTTTGCTAAAGCTGGATACAAAGGAAACAATATTTTTAAAGTAGGTAACATATTTTCCAATCAAATAGTTCAGCAAAATCAGAAATGCATCAGAAACCAAAATTACATGACCAACTTGATTTTTTTTTATTTAAATTGAACATACATAAATCTGCAGAGATCTTTTTCTACAGATTTCAAAAATATATAATTTTAATAAAATTTTCTCTGAACATTTTCGAAATATTTAATTAAAAAATGTTCAGCAGGTCAATTTCAGATGTCCAATAGTGTTTCTGATCGAATAATCTGAATCGACGAAGACGAATTCTAAAATCCGTATTAATTTTTTGTAAAACCTAAGATCCAAGGAATCTAGAGGAGGAAGCTATAGTTCAAAATATACGTCATGATCCTCTGTCCCTGTACATTAGTACATATTTTAAATAGTAAAGTTAATATGTACCTACATACCAATACCATGTCATGATATTGTATCATGATAACCTACCATGCAATCGTTTTTATGATATTTTTAACCGAAAATAATTCTCGATAATCTGAAAAACACTACCTAGATGAGGTTCATAGTAATCAGAAATAAGTTTCCTGTGGTTAACCATTCGAAAACGCATTATTTCTCATAAAGCGAACAATTCCTTGAAAAATATTATACAGGTAAATCAAAATCCCAATACTTAAATTACTGCTTACAGCATCGGTTTCCTTATTGGGTCCTATATGTTGGATCCTGTTGTCCTATCCTATATGTTGGATATAGTCAAAGTATGTATCAGGTCAAAGGAAATTACAGAGAGCAGACCACTATTACAGATTTATTAGACTTTATTTTATATAAATGTAAATTTTTTAATTGACCTCGTTATACAAGGTGCCCATTATATATCTCCTTACATGGCTAATTTTGTTGATAGTGGAGATAGAGAATTGTTTAAATTAGCAAAATTTGGCAGAATTACAAGAGGAATTCAGTGCCTCCTTCAGATTTAATTTTAATTTTCAACTTTTTGAGATATTTTGGAAAAACTGAAAATCGCCCAAATTTTTAAACTCGAATATCTCGAAAACTATAAGAGATACAAATAACATAAAAATACTGTGTGATAGTGTTTTTTACGTGGAATTCAGCGGTGATATTGTAAATTTCACGGGCATCTTAGTTTTTGAGAAAAAATAAAGTTATGTTTTTTTAAATGGCAACCATAGTTGGCTATGGTATCAATAAAAAGCTTATTTTTTTTTTGATTTAAAAAATATAATATTTAATATAGGTACCTTTTTCTTTTCTTTTGTTTACTGTAATGAACAAATAATTTATTAACATAGTAGGCTATGAAAAACAAACGTAGATCAGTAAACAACAATAAAATATAAATGTCAGATAACCACATTACAAACGTCAAAATTAAACGTTCATCTTAAAATAGTTATTGTGAAATGTACACAAACGAAGAAAAATACGATTTATTAAATATTATATTTTTGAAATCAGAAAAAAATAAGCTTTTTATTGATACCATAGCCAACTATGATTGCAATTTAAAAAAACATAACTTTATTTTTTTTTTCTCAAAAACTAAGATGCCCGTGAAATTTTCAATATCCCGGCTTAATGCCACGTAAAAAACACTATCACACAGTATTTTTATTTTGTTTGTATCTTTTACAGTTTTCGAGATATTCGAGTTTAAAAATTTTGGCGATTTTCAGTTATTTCAAAATATCTCGAAAAGTTGAAAATTAAAATTAAATTTGAAGGAGGCACTGAATTCCTCTTGTAATTCTGCCCAATTTTGCTAATTTAACCAATTCTCTATCTCTACTATTAACAAAGTTAGCCATGTAAAGAGATAGATAATGGGCACCCTGTATAATAGTTAAATTCAATTTTAGTAATAATTTTACAAAATTAACCATTAACCACATAAAATGGTAATTATTAGGTCTCTAACCCTGTAAAATTTAAATTATATTTAGCTACTACGATTCTAACATAGGTTTTACTAAAAGTACAACTTAAATCACCGGGTATTTGCAAATAATAATTATTATTAATAGATTTGACTAATAGGGAGGAAGTGTAACACGGATAGGTATTTAAAAACAAGTTCGGGAGGTATTGTAATTCAAAATGTATTATTGCAAAGAGTTGATGGATGAGTCAAAAATCGTGACGCCAAAGTTAATTCTACGTGATATTGTTTGAAGTTGAAGGTTTCTCTTAGTCAGGCGAGTAGGTGATACGATTGACGATATTTCGCTAACATCATGTTGCGACACAGAATTAACTAGTCGAAGCGAGTACCTACTTATATAGATGTATAATTACTTATTTCCACTTTCAAAATTAAATGCACTTTAATTATAAATAAAAAGTTATTCCACTACATCGGAACGGTCTACGTGAATGCACGAAGTGGCCACAAAATAAGTACAGAGTGGCCCACTAAAAATAAAATATTGAATGATAATTTTGTCCTTCATGCGCCTGCGCCCATTGTTTCGAGAAAGTCGATCTTTCTAGCTGCCCTTTGTTAGTACGAATTAATCCATTACTAGAAATGGGAGAAAATCGCTATCGCGATTTTCGTTCCCATTTCTAGCCCTACCGGTGGCCCAGGCCTGTGGCCTGGGGTCACCCTTCTGGTGACAAATGCATCTAAAATAATATTATTTTTAAGAAAATACATATAAAAGAAATTTTGTATCTGGAATGATGATGTAATTATACTAAAAGGTTTTTCTTAATATTTTCATGAATTGTAAGGGTACTCTATTCTTGATGGTAAAACATCATAATTTTTTAAGTACTGAAAGTAGAATTTATTTTTAAGTAAACATTATTATCAATTTTATCAATGGGACCAAAAATATTGTAGATATTTACTTTTGTAAGCTAAAATGATGAATTTAACAGACTGCCTTAATGAACGAATTAATTCCAAACTTTACGCGCAGAAAGAATAAAAGCTACGGATAATGAAACAGAATAACTAAATACTAATAAATAATTGGAATTAAAAAGTAAAAAAAAGTTTGCCTCCAACGTGACTCGAACTCGCGAAATCAGCATTATGAAGTTTTGAATCCTACGACTTTCCCGTTGCGCTATCACGGTTGTTGTCAAATGTTTACCTTGAGACGTTCAAGTATGTAAGTGTACGTGTCAACCTGAAAAAATACCTGAATAAAACCTGATTTTCTAATTGGAAAAGCATTTTGCTTCAGTATTTTAGTAACCAGAAGTGTTTGGCAGTCAGTACTATTGATTCCGTTAGCAATATTTCTCGTAGGAAAATAACCTATCTAAAGTTTTATTAATTTGACAATTTTCGTGGGAGGTGCTTGTCTCGTTAGTGCAATCTTACATCGGTAGATAAAATGAGATAGAAGTTGAGACGGAAGCGACTCGAGATTTTCGAAGACGAAATAGACGTAGAACGAGTGGACGTACGGTCTCGAAACAAAATCTCAAAGGATTAGAGAAAGGACGGAACTTTCGCGTGGAGAGGGTCTCGAGGCCGTAAAAATTAGAAAAAGGTCTCAGGGGTCCCGCGAAAAGTAGGTATTTCGGCGGGCGTGACGGGACATTAGGCGCGAGGACAAACGCCGGTGCTAGCCGCATCTCTCTCGCCGAGCGGCGATCGACGAAAATTTTGCAGAGGTTTTTTGAAAAGGCGTTTAAATTGGGAAAACGCGTAGGAAACGGCACGAAAATACCCCTACGCATTGGAGAAAGGCCGGGGGCGACCTCCGGTGGTCCGCGGGGATCGTTCCGAGATCGCCCCTCGGAGGAGATAGCTTTGAAACTTTGTAGATTTGGGGACGGAATTTATAGCGACACAGAATCGACGCGTTTTAATATATATGGATGATCATATTCGACAAGGGACGCCCGCTCCATTCAGAAAAATAGGTTTTCACATTTAAGTCAATTCCGCTACTACCCTATAACCCAAAGTACTATTTCTACTCTTTGCTATAATCATAACTACAGTTATTCAGCTTCAATTTAATGTAGTCACTGGTAATTTGATTTCGGACAGTGATGTCCAAAGCCAACCGGATACTAGGTATAAACTTACAAAATGTAAAAGTGTATTGCTTTAATTTGCAAATCAAAAGTTATAGGTATGCACAAAGTTGTTGACGTTCGACGTACACATATTTCAAATTTATTTAATCTGCCTTAGATTATTTAATTAGGTACATTATATATTATATATCCACCCCATGAAATTCATCGCGATAGAGTAAAAAATAAAAAATGCTGGCAGCTGCACTATACAATAAATTCAAATTATACATAAAGCAAATAAAAATAAATATAAAATGTTCAGTCCTGCGAAACTTGACATATTTGCTTTTTTATCAACTGGTTTATTATGCATTTAAAAAAAAATGTTTTTAACCAATAATTAGTGCATATAGTCATTTTAATGCAAAAATAGTTATGTGAAGGGATTTTTGTTGCAATTGCAGATTATCTCAATTCCTTATTCCTGTTAAAAAAAATGTATTTAATTTTTTGAGAGAATTCAAATATCTATCATATTAAAAAGCTTATTTTTCTGCCTTAAAAATGTATACTTCAATAATTGGTTAGTTATTCTCTATGTATTTTGATAAACAAACAAAACTATAACTCAACCCTTTGTAGAATTAATTGCATTAAACAAGAAATTTTTAGAAAATAGAAAAATTAATTCAAGCACAAACAAGCAACATTGTTAATTGCTACTATTTATTTTGTTTATTCACTAAATTTTCTTATATGTTCTTATATTTATACGATGCTTTCGTAAAGTAGTGGATAACACCTTATTTTACATATATTTAATTTTTTACAGGGTGACTCAATGAATTTACTTCCACATTATTTTAATTGGGATACCCTGTATTATTTTACAAATTTGTAAATAACTTTTTTACGTATACGGTTATATATGAGGGAGATGTCTCTCAGATGATACTCAAAAAAATCTATCTCTATCTTGTAATATTTTTTTTATAAATATAATATTTATAAAAAATTTTCTTGGTAAAATATCGGCGTGGACTCTACTTTCAAAAATTGATAAAAGTCGTATTTACACCGATCTTTTATTTTTTGTAAACGAGAAAAATAAATAACCTCTCAAAATCTCAATAAATGAAATATTAACTTCTGTTTTATTGAATTTGAATTGAATATTTGTTTTAACAACAATTGAATTTAAAACATTTACAGTGAAACCTGTAATCTCAATTTTTCTTCAGTGGTGCTCAATGAATGAGCCGCTTTGAACAAAGTGTCTGTTCCCAAGTTTATATTTTTTTATTTAACACACTTGTTTTTATTTCCTATTATAAACTAAATACATATTTCATGTGATATGAATTTTTCTACTTTCCTTTTACGCCAGGCTGTGGAAATATCGATTTCCTAACTTTGTTTTGATCCCCCGGCAATCAGACAATTAGGCGCTTCGTAGAGAAACAATGTAAACAGTCCAAAAATATAAGTGGCACTGCATAATTTAATTAAATATGCTACTAGCGGCAATGAAAAATAATTTAATTAATGTTTAAAAGAGCAATAGAATTAACGCCTTGCATTAACAAATTAAATGATGACTGATTGATAAGATAAGTGATAAGAAATGGTCTTTATGTCAGTTAGTCACGACCTCACGCAAGTAAACATTCCAAATTCAAATCGAATGTAGATCCTCTACTTTTTTTACTAAAGTTTGAAATTTTTAAAGACATTTTTTTAACAAATTTGTATCTTATTATCTGCAAGGTTACCGTCCAACTCTTTTATATTTGCGGCGATGTAGATAAATAAGATGTTCTTGCAGAAAATAGGGCCAAAACTAGGTACTTTTCGAGGGAGGGGTTTTTATGCTGTAGATACATAATTGCAGAAAAATTCGTATCTATGTGATTTTTTCGTTCCTAATTTGACTGAGGGATGTCCAAAAGGACTAAATAATTTTCGAGGATTATTAAAAAATTTTAATTGTATATACTTCGATATATTATTTTCATATGTACCTATTATTTTTCAAAAAATGAATCGTGAGAACCTGAATTATTGTTATTATATAATTATTGCTCTTATTAATGTTCCTTTGTATACTTTTTTTACATTGTTTTAAAAATATCCGTCGAGTTAGTTAAGAATTTACAAAAATGGTGAAAGTCCACTGTTCAAATCTTTATATTTGAAAAGATACAGAAATTTACACGGAAGAAAATCAAAATCTACATTCACTTCCGGGAAATCATCAGTGGGCCCCATATATCTGAAAAATGGTTAAAAGTAAAAATAATGACAATGCAGAGAAGCAACATTAACAACTCGCACAAAATTTTATTTCCGATTATTGTAATGAATTTTTCAAATTTTAAATTTCTAATTCCATGCTCTTACCAGGGATCAGCACCAGGAGCTCCCTCTCCATATCCGCAACAAGCACAACCTCCCTATGGGGGAGCACCATATCCGTCACACACCTCCTCTTACCCACCCGAGGGGGCTGTAAATCCAAACAGCTTCGGCTTTTCCTCAGGCACCCCTATGTATATGCCTCAACCTATGCCTATGCCTGCTTACCCTCCAACTGCCGGATCTGGAGGGTCACAATACCCTTCAGCGCCTGGCGGATCGCCGTATCCATCTCCCTCATCAGGAAGTAATTACCCTCCTTCATCTGGAGGTGGTTATCCTCCACAGTCAGGAGGGGGCTATCCTTCACAATCAGTAGGTGGATATCCTCCACAATCAGGAGGTGGGTATCCTCCACAATCAGGTGGTGGATATCCTCCACAATCAGGTGGTGGATATCCTCCACAATCAGGTGGTGGATATCCTTCACAATCAGGTGGTGGATATCCTCCGCAATCAGGTGGGGGATATCCACCGCAATCGGGAGGGGGATATCCTTCGCAATCGGGAGGGGGATATCCTGCATCATCAGGAGGCGGATACCCTCCATCTACATATCCCAATGCCCCTGGTGCTCCTCCTGGCGGTCCAGCGTATCCTTCTAGGGAGTCGCAACAAGGGCCTCATGGTGGATTTTCATACACCCCACAGATGTCACAAGGACATGTTGCTCCAAGACCAAAGGTATACCTACAGCTTATACTGTGACAGTCCAAATTTTCGCTTTTAAAATGTAGAATTATTATGTACTGTGTAAATTTTGGTTTAAGATTGTCGGTAAAAAATATAAAAGTTTAGCGCTTAAAATTCTAAACCGCATTTTATTAATTTCGTGTTTAATGTAAATTTGAATCGAAATTAGCTTCTTATGTGCTTTTTGTAGTTTTAAACTTGATAAAAATTATAATGATAATGGAGAAGAACAATTCGTAATAATAATGATAATAATAGTTTATTTAATCCAATAGACCTTACAAATAGGTATAGGATACGTCAAAACAAGAATAAATAGATAATAATATAACTATTTGACATGTATAATGTATACCATTATAACTATACATAAACATTGCTTTCGTAAAGTAGTGGATAAATTCGTTATTTTATAAATATTCAATTCTTTTTAAAAACCTCTCGGACCCGTCGATGTTCTTTTATTTTCGCTCTTATGTTACATATAGTTCATTTTTTACAGGGTGACTCAATGAAACTACGTCGATATAACCTTCAGTATTTTAAACGGGACACCCTGTATTTTTTACATATTTGGAAAGAACTCCTTTTTCCGAATACGGTCATATAAGGCCTATCTCGAATATAAGGGAGATATGCTCAAAAAAATGGGTCATAAGAGCGACATCTGTTGGAGAAAGACTATGTAGCAATAAATCGATATTCTTTTTTTAGGACATCGCTCTTATGGCCCACTTTTTTGGGCATATCATCCTTATTATTTGAAATAGACCTACAAGACCTTATATGACCGTACGCGTAAAAAATAATTATTTTCCAAATATGTAAGAAAATACAGGGTATCCCGTTTAAAATATTAAAGTTTATATCGACTTACATAGCTTCATTGAGCCACCCTGTACAAAATTAAATATGTACAATAAGGGCACAAATAAAAGAAAATCGACGGGTCCAGGAAAAGGGTCCACTTTTTAAAAAAAAGTGGGTATTTATAAAATGTCGAACTTCCACTACTTTACGAAAGCACTGTATATCCACATTGCTAAATATTTAAATTATACTTGTACATATTTATATATTTACCAAGAATGGAAACATTTTGAATATCTTATTCTTATCAGTAGTTACAATAGTCCTGAAACTGAATTCCAAATGTTAATGAATTCCAAATGATAAACAAAAGTTTATGCAAATAAAACTTAAATAGCAAACATTTCTGTTGTAATATACTGAACTGTGACAATTGGATTAAGCTGATTGTGTGGAGTCAGATATTAAAGAACGCACAATAAATAGAAATGGTAACAAAACTGTAGAAGATGACTAAAATATTAACCTTCTTTTTTTTTAGAGGACACCCACTGTTGTCCCTGCCAGTCCTTTTAACCCACGAGCCGATGCAGAGGTTTTAAGGAAGGCTATGAAAGGTTTTGGAACCGACGAAAAGGCTATTATCAATGTTCTCGCTCGAAGGTCCAATGCCCAAAGGTTGCAGATTGCGGTCGACTTTAAGACGTTATATGGAAAGGTAGATATTTAGATTGTGGTCTTAGATAGTAAACTCATTGGATAAGAAACATTTTATTATAAGATAGTTACAAATACAGTAAAACAGTATCAATCAGAGTATAGGCAAATATTTTAGTTGTAAAGACAAAATGATCATTATTAAACTATAGGTATAAGTGATAATGAATATATTATTAGGTTAATATAATATTATCACTTAACGGCTATACTTAAAGTGGATGATTATCATTTTTAGAAAACTGTTACCATAAACATTTTTAAGTGAATAATTGTGTTGACGTATGAACACATTTTTTAAGTGACACTAACTGTTAGTTGGCCAATAAAAAGAAATTGTTACATTTCATGCAAAGGTTTTATTATTATGTACTACTTATTTCAGAATCTGTATACATAATTTGCAAACCAATAGTAAAAGCACTCTGCTTTAAAGTTATATTCATTAAATTAATAATAATAACTAGCCCACCAAATAACTAGCCAACCTTAATTACCAAATAAGTCTTTTAGTGCTTTTTACAAGTCTTCTAAAAAAACTATATATTCCTACATTACCACAAGTAGTTTTATAAGTAACTATTTTTGTTTGCAAATACAGGTGGATATAACAAATATATTTGAAAATAAACATGCACTTATTTGTTTCCATTGTGCTATGCACAACCAATACAATCAAGTACCTACTTACTTACGCATTGTATGTTAAATTCCTCCCAAGATATTTAGTAGGTAACAGAAAAATAGAGAAAGTATAATACATTTTGCGTACTTTGTCTTTCAGCAACAAAATGGGTTTTATAAAGGCCAACTAAATCGAGTTATACATTTTTACACTGGAGTCCCCAGTGACCTTTTTATTAATTATCCATCATCCATAAATTCATTCCTAAGGAACATTTATCATAAGACAAATTTAATCCCCTCATAATTTACAATGGCTGCATAATTTATTGCATTAGTTATGCAGTTAAAAAACATTGTCTGGAGGTTTCTCATGATTAATTTTTATATTCCTATTTATATTTTTTTTTTTAGGATCTAATAAAAGATCTGAAGAGTGAACTAACCGGAAACTTCGAGAAATTAGTAGTGGCTTTAATGACACCTCTACCAGAGTTTTATGCAAAAGAGTTGCATGATGCCATGAGTGGTGTGGGAACAGATGAGGATGTTTTGATAGAGGTTTTGTGCACCATGTCCAACAATGAAATCAGAGTTATAAGGGAGGCCTACCATGCCAGTAAGTTGCCTAGTAAGCTAATACAAAAACCTGCAATGACAAACATAAGTATGTGTAAAGCAGTTGTAAGTTATTTTTCAACACATGAAAGAAATATCTTAACACTATTGGAGTTAGTACATTTCCCAAAATGTTTCAAATATCAAATATTTTTATTTTTTTTACATAATTAATATTAGTTTGGTTAATTATACTGAAACATTTGGGAGACAAAGCCTTCTTTCTTCTTCCAAGATTCTTCCTTAAATACATTACCAAAATATTTCCTTGGTATCAGTTTGCAAACTTATTTGAATATTACAAATTAGAGGGATCAATAAGTAAAGTAGATAAATTTTGATTATTTAATCTAGTTGAAAGTGATTCCATTAATTGTAACTGATTTTGATGTTAATATATACCTAACTTAAATAATTAATAAATTAAACTTACTAATGCTAAAACAAACACATCCTGCTTATGATTGATATGTGGAAGACAAACCACTTCTACATAATAGCCTACCACTCAAAAATGGAGCCTCAGCATTCCATCTAGTTTCTGTGAAAACGAATACTCAGAAGGTGGACCAAACTATAAGCCTATACTCATCATTTATATGAGTCTATATGTTCATCTCTCTTTTGAGTAGGTAGCGTTTCTTAGAAAACCTTAAATTTGGCTATAGGTGTGCCTATTAAATTATGGCAAATAAAGCAGTTGTCTCAGAAGTATATTTTGCAGAAATACAATGTATTTCAGTGCTTCTGCTTTTTTAAGAACTACTTGCAAGAGTTTTCACTTTTTTCTTCGATATTATGTAGATACTAATTTTTCTGTAGAACTTTCTGATTTGAGGTCTTCTTCTTTATATTGTATCGCACTAGTTGTTCAATTAAGACTTAAGTAGTTATGGGTTTATTTGCTGCATTAGATAGATATCAATTGTAGTAATTCTTCATTTATTACTAAAGCTACCTACCATTTTAAAACATATTGAAACTATTGTTATGGGATATTCATAACTATGAGCATGGAAAATTTTTGCTTTTAATATTTTTCTTTTATAAATCTGCCGGTTTGTTTTCTTACCAATAATAAAGTGCAGTTTTATAGTATAATTGTGTTGTTTCCAGTGTATCACAGATCATTAGAAAGTGACTTAAAAGGAGACACGGCTGGTACTTTCAAACGTCTCATGGTGTCCCTTTCCAATGCATGCAGAGATGAAAGTATGACAGTCAATCCCCAAGCTGCCAAAGCTGATGCACAGGCCCTCTTGAGAGCTGGGGAACTGCGTCTTGGAACTGATGAATCCACCTTCAACATGGTGTTGTGTCAGCGCAATTACGCTCAGTTGCAGCTTATATTCCAGGAATATGAAAGGATCACTGGACATGATATTGAAAAGGCCATTAAGAATGAATTTTCTGGAGATGCTGAAGAAGGATTCTTAGCAGTAATAAGGTCAATAAAGAACCAAGCTGCGTTCTTCGCTAAACAACTCAATAAGAGTATGAAAGGCCTTGGAACGAATGACAGACAGTTGATCCGACTGGTGGTAACTAGATGTGAGGTTGATATGGTTGAAGTTAAAAGAGAATATCAAGCTAAACATGGAGAATCTCTGGCTGATGCTGTAAAGGTAAGTAAAGTTTGCCATTCATATGTCTTTGTTTTACCCAGAAGATCAAGGTAGAATATTTATTTATGTGAGAAAATTGTTGAATTTAATTATATGCTCTCTGTTTCAGGGTGACACATCTGGACATTATAAAAAGTGTATCTTGGCACTTATTGGAGAACCAGCCAGTTAATTTCTGAAATATTTTTTATTTTTATATCTAAATAAAAAGACATCTCATTTATATTTCATGCTATTTTAAAAATTGTGTTATTAGAATGCATCACAATGTACTCGAATATTTCTTCGAATATTGTACGTCTGACTGTGTACCGATATGGTACTACCTCTTAAATGTTTGTACCTTACGTGACCATATACATTTTTATAGGTATACATATATATTTTAAAGTGTATAATAAATGTTGTTTTATTCACTAGTTTATTTACTCAATTCTATCCCTTACATGTTACTTGAAATGAGGGTTAAGTCGATAATAATACATTAAGAAACGATTTCAATTAGATGTAACAAATTAAACATTCTTTTTTCTTAAAATTTTCTTACTTTCTCTGAAATAAAATTAGTACAACTGCTTTGTTCGTATATCGAAAAATCAACATTTAGAGATTTGGGATCGAAGAATTACAACCCTATTATTAATTATTACTAGATGCTTAGCTCTGTATTTTGACAGTTTGCAAAACCTACTTAAAAATTCCCTCCTCAATTTTATTGAGTCCGGGGCATTATGAACGAAATTAAATATGAGGAAAAACAAAAAAAATGAATATATTTTCTATGACTAGACAGAGATCAAAAATACAACAAATAAAATAAATATAAATCGCGGAATCTGCAAGGAAGGTTGAAAACCAGCGTAATCAGATGCAAGGTTGTGGAATTTATTTGAGTATCACAAATTGTGTAATCGGATCTAAAACTTAAAATGATTAATTCCTATTTACTTTTTCTTCATGTACATTGTTAATATATTTTCTTCTCTATTGTATTCTGTATTAATTATTCTATTATTAATACATAGGTTTTCATATCATAATCACTTAATTTGGGGAGCCCTTCGGACCCTAACAAACTAACGGCTCTCCCCCCCCTCCAATCCACAGTAGTTTTCCCCTTGATTAATAATTATTTTTAATAATTATATTTTGTATAATCGATATACAATAGAACTATTATTGTTGTACTATGCAATTAGTAGGTATCTAGTGTAACTTTGCGTCCAACAAAAGAAGTCTAAGCTCAACTCCTTTGCTCATCGAGCGTTTTTTCTTCTACTTACTTTCCTTCCGATTCTTATAGGTATAGGTTTTTTTATATAAACAATTTTGATACATTTTTCACCTGAGGATTTATCACTCCGTTCCAAAATAAAGCTGTCAATAGCATCACAATGTATTTGACTGATAAATTGTTATTATTACCTACTATTTATTTTAATTCCCAACTTACTAGTATAGAAAAAAATTGTTCCTACTGTTTTGCCAATAATAATAATTGAGAGAAATGACCTGGCTTAGTTTTGTTATTTATTGACATTTAGTAACTCATCTCTAAAAAAATAGGACAGACATTTTAATGACTCCACGGGATTCAAAGTATAGGGGAAGATTGTCTAAAATGGGTACTATTAAGGTATGCCGTACTCCAAAACTTTGAGTATGACAACTTAAAAATAAATTTAACAATATTACTATTCACTTTACCTTATTAAAAAAGTAAAATAACCGAATTAGAACTGTATATAGGCACCTAACTAGAATGTGACTGGCAGTATCTGTAAAATGGAATTACACATTTATAAGGTCAAATAACAGCTCCATTAAAAGCTTTTTGAACCCATATTTGCAATGCCATTTTAGAAATATAAGCAATGTTTCATTTTTATCGACATTATAAAAGAAATGGTGCAAAGGTTATAATGTACATACAAATTATACTGGGCCATTTTTTGCAAAAGGAAAAGGAAGAATATACCACGAAAATATAGCCGAGTGAATTCTGATCATCTAGTAGATTATGGTCCGTGGTGATCACCATTACTGAATCGGATAAAATGTTTACGTTTCTACAACAAATTCTTATAACAACACATTCTTACCTAAACGTGTTGCATATATAGTAATAGCAAACCTTGCAGCGAGTGTTTTTCAACAGATAGCGTTATTTGGATTAAGGTATCTCATTTTATCTAGCTTATTTTATTTTTTCCTTACTTAACTTTTCCATATTTCCTAGAATTCCAAAATGTCTTGCAATAAAATAAAATATTTGTAAAAAAATAAACGCTGATATCACTTAAACTAATGTAATAGTTATTTATTGTATAAGTGTTTTAGATAACATTTATTTATTTATTTATTTATTTATTTATTTATTTATTTACATCTACACCAAACAACAGGTCAATGACCCAATTACTGAATGGGCACACAAGACAAAATATGAATACATTCAGAAATAATACATAATAAAAACAACAACTCAGTACTAAATATAGAAAAACAAAAACAAAGCAGATTAACTAATTACAGCTAACATGAATGAAGAGAATCAGAATAGAAACCATTAAGTATGTAATTTCTTAACAGAGGATAAACTACAAGCGGAGATATCGATTGGAGCACTAACGTTGTTAAAATTGGAACACATATTATGTAGAGGAGAATACATTTTTATATTGGTTCTTGCAGCGGGTAAGTAAAACAGGGTCGTTTGCCTAGATTCACTTCTAGGAATGTGAAAACTCAACATGTTCAAAATTTCACTACAGTTTATAACACCATGGATGATCTTATACAAGAAGATCAGAGATGCTTTAATGCGCCTACTTACAAGGGTATCAAGTTCATATCTTACCAGAAGATCATGCTGCGAAAAACCAATAGGGGGATATACGCCCACTGTTCTAAAATGAATAAATTTTAAAAATCGGCGTTGAACCCATTCCAGTCCACCAATATACATGTTATAGTGCGGGTGCCAAATAATTGAAGCATACTCCAAATTAGACCGAACATATACATTATAAAGAAGTTTCAAAGTATTAACATTTTGAAAATTACGGCTGTTTCTAATAATAAACCCTAAAACTTTATAAGCTTTTCTTGAAACATAGGCTACATGATTGCTGAAAGACAATTTTCTGTCAAACAAAACACCAAGATCCGAGAAAGTGTCTGGCCTGACTAAAACATTATCATCAATTTTATAATTAAAAA
Source organism: Pogonocherus hispidulus (assembly GCA_963924545.1). NCBI lineage: Eukaryota > Metazoa > Arthropoda > Insecta > Coleoptera > Cerambycidae > Pogonocherus > Pogonocherus hispidulus. The sequence goes on along the minus strand of OZ004696.1, from coordinate 14,106,558 downwards.
AGATTAACTCTCGTTTTGTTGAAAAAGACATAACATTGCATTTGGTAATATTAAGGGGTAAATTATTTTTTAAACACCAATTGCTAACTATATTTAAATTGTTTTGAAGATTTAGGCAATCGGCAGTAGAGTTAATTTTACAAAAAATTTTTAGATCATCAGCGTATAAAAGAACAGGCAAAGTTAAATGGTCAGTAATGTCATTAATAAATAGGGTGAAAAGAAGTGGCCCTAGGTTTGACCCCTGAGGAACACCCGACTTGGCTAATATATCAATAGAACTAAAACCCTGATAACTTACATGCTGAAGTCTATTTGAGAAGTACGAGTCAAAAAAAGATAGAAAATTTTCTGATAAACCAAACTTACTTAATTTACTCAACATCAAGCTATGATCAACTCTGTCAAAGGCTTTTGAAAAGTCCGTATATACAATATCCGCTTGTAATCCATCATCAATAGTGTTGGAAATAAATTCTGTAACACAAAATAAGTTAATAATAAGATTTTATCCACGCAAGAATGTTTACATGCTATAACCTTACACCATATAATACCAATTTCCTCCTATTTCAGTGTACTACACTCCATTGGAAGAAGACTTAAGAAGCGACACTTCTGGCACATTCAAACGCCTCATGGTATCCCTTTGCAATGCCAACCGAGACGAGAGCATGGTCACTGACATCCATCAGGCCCAAGAGGACGCCCAGGCTCTACTGGCGGCAGGAGAACTACGTCTCGGAACAGACGAATCCACCTTCAACATGATCCTCTGCCAACGAAACTACGCACAGTTGCAGCTGATTTTCCAGCAATACGCAGAGCTCTCTGGTCATGATATCGAGGAGGATATCAAAGGCGAGTTCTCTGGCGACTCCGAAGATGGATTTTTGGCCGTGGTGAGGTCGATAAAAGACCAGTCCAGTTTCTTTGCCAAGCAGTTGCATAACAGCATTGGTGGAATGGGTACCAATGATCAGCAGCTGATTCGGCTAGTGGTTACAAGGTGTGAAATTGATATGGAGACTATTAAGAGGGCATACGAATCCAAATATGGAGAATCTATCAAGGAAGCAATTAAGGTAACATTAATTAATTATTTAGAAGTTCCTATTATTCAGTAGTAATATTTGCAGTGTGATATTTATTAGACATCAACAAAAATTGAAGGTTGAATTTTCAGGATGTCATCAAATTTGCTTTTAGCATTTATTACGTAGAATTATATAGTTGTAGAAATTAAATACAAATTTCTCAACGGACATGACAATTACTATTGAAAATTTGGAAGAATTATTAATTTTAGTAGATATCTGTACTCTTATAAATATGTATAAATGTATAGACGATGCCTAAATCAAACTTTAGATGTGTTCATGTTTTATTACTCTTTATTTTTAGGATGACTGCTCTGGAGATTACGAGAAATGTCTATTGGCTCTTATTGGAGAATATTAGAATAGTTAACAGAATTATTTTTGAAGAACAACTTTATAGATCAAATAACCCACTCTCTGGCATTTGAACAACACGATGTTTCAAGTTTTAGTATATGTAATAAATATTTTCTGCTTATCGTCCTTCACATCATCACCGTCATAAATGTTTTAATCATTACTTAAAAGAAACGCATACTCACGGAAATATGTGAATTATTAAAATATTTTCATGTGATTTTTTATATGACTGAAGTAATTTCTTAAATAAAAATACATTCGTAGTAATTTTACATATATGTATTACTTTGCAAGAAATTTTTTCAAATGTTGTAACTCAAAGTTGAATTGAAAAAATTCTGAAAATATATTAAAATTACAGTCTTACTACAATGAAAAAGCCTAAACTTTAAAAAAATGTTCTCTAAATATGTAATGTTTTAAAAGTAGTTTTATTATTTTTTTTGTTGCATAGTTCATAATAGTGTTGCTTTTCATAAAATCATTCAATGGTTACAATTAAGGTTAATTTAGTTAAATTTAGTGATAACTAATTTACACAGTGCAATTCAGAAAGAAGCTAGATCTGATAAATTAAGTGTAAATAAAATAGCTCATGCATTATTAAAAAAGTTGAAAATTTACAGAACAACAGTGATCAGAACACAACACCTACAGCTGTAGGTGTCTTTTAAAAACCAATTTCAGTTTTCTGATCATGGTCAACATTGAGCTATAGTATTATTTGTAGTTGTATAAGTAATTTAAAATCTTTAACTTAAGTAGGTAGTGATGTACTCTGTAGTATAAAAAACATATTTCCAAAGTTACAATTTAATCATAGTTTTATATTTTGTTATTGTTAATGAAGATACTAATATTATTACTCGTCTTATTACTATTAAATACCAAAAATCACTAACATTAAATTGTTGTTATGGATATACAAAATATATATATTGTTGATATTATTGTTACTTACTTTAAAAATTTATTACTCTAGATGTATGTATTTGTGTCGTAAAATCTTGCTTTCAAAATATAATTCTAGAAAAGTATTTGAAATTTAAGTTGTTAGACATTTTTGTAACATTTATAGGCATTTGTAATATTTTTTAAATATGGCCAAATAATATATTAATTTTAAAAAATTTAAATAGATATGGTACCTAAGCATATTGTCAATTCCTATGAAAATGTATCTTTTGTAATATTTATGATGTTTAACATGTTTTAATAAATGTATTTGTATATTATGTATTTTTAAGTGATTTATTTTTCCTTGGCACTAAACATTTGTCAAACAAAAATACAAAAAAATATCGTTCTCTTCCAAGCAAAAAAGGTGTGGTACATATTTTGTGCTCTCTACATGCCAAAAAAATGTATTAAACATATTTGTTTGGAGAAGTTAGTTAAAATTTCCGGTAAAACCCATATTACGAAACCATTAAAGTCCGTTTATTCCGAATTTTATTTAGCCAGGACATCATCCTGCAACTCTAAAGATTTTAAACATTTATTTGTTATTATAAATATTATATATTATAAATAGAATATGAATGTTAGTGAGGGCTTAATATCAGAAAGAGGCTATAATATATGGATGTGTATTTATATTTACCTACTTCAACCCATAAGTACCTAAATAATTATTATTTTAATTAAGTTTCAAGTTTTATTTGCATTTAGTTATACAGCTTTAACCGAAGTAATTATTGATTATTGATCATGGTCACTATTCGAATAATTTCTCCAAGAGGAGCAGTCAATCTTGGCTGATCATTCTTAGTAATCAGACTGTTTGAACGCAAATCTAATTTTTATTGTATTTATCCTACCTAGCTAACATATTATGTTAATATATCACATAATTATTCTTCAAAATACATATGTAATACCTAATATAAAAAACAATATTTTATTAAAGAAAAAAATTACGGTTGAATTCTAATTAACAAAACACCAGGGCATAGGGCATATATGTATAAAGTCAATAAATCTGGAAGTTAACACTGACGTAGTTTTCCACATAACACCAGAACACTATACTGCACTTGAAGCGCGTTTCGTCAATTAAATTTACATCATCTGGAGATGATTAAAACTGCTGAATGATCGTGTGGAGATTTATTAATCTCCAGATGATGCCAACTTGGTTGACGAAACGAGCGTCGAGTGCAGTATAGTATTTTGGTGTTATGTGGAAAACTACGTCAGTGTTATCTTCACACCAAAGGTTCCAACCCCTTTCGAGAAATCTGTAAGTAGAAATCGATAAATAATCCATTATTTTTTTTCTAAATCAGCGCGAAACTAAGTACACGCACCTAATTAAGTTTACTATATGTATATATACCAGAAAAACACAGACCACTACATAGTTTAAATTATGAGTTAGGTATATATCATCGATAAAGTTATTGTTAGTCAATGATTATAGTCTTTACCACTTCACAGAATACTGCAGGCAGTGATAGGTTCCTTAAACCGTTGACTGAATAAATAGTTTCACTCAACGCTTAAATTTTGTTTGCTGCATAACCAAGGAATTACCTATATGTATAAATTCCTTTTGTGTATAACGCATTTGTCATTTCCAATTTTTAACAATTTATAAAAATGTTGCATCCCATTATTAAAGCATTCAAGTTTTTAAATATACTTTACTTATTGAATGATGAGCAATCCCTACCCACTTCCTGCTGGTGGCTCGTACCTCGTACGTTATAAATGAGTTCACAAACTAAAGCTACTGAGTAACTGAGTTACTAAAGTTCACTGAGCTACTAAACTGGGCAAGGTTTTTGCATCATCTTCTCTGATAAAACCCAAAGCCCCTTGTCTCTGCGAGTGCGAGAATAGGCAAGTAAAATTGATAATCTGGAGTTCTCCACAATTTCGAGGTTGGTATGTAGATAACAATAGTATATATAACTGGCGGTGGAAATAAATATAATAAAAAAATAACAGACAAGGAATCACTGTAGTTTTTTTCTGCTACACTTATCGAAAAACCTGTGCTAGAAATGGAAATATACAATAATGAGCACGAGCACGTTTCCTATCTCCCATCCACAAAATAAACAATAAATCACACATAATTTGTTATTTCGAAAATGAACATAACATAAAAATTACTTACTTTTTCTGATGTCATGGGAGCTAGACCTTATGCAGCTTTTTCGACAGATTAGGCCCGCAATTGCATATTAAAATATATATTTTATCACAGTATAATGCTAAAATTTTATCTCAAATCTTGAGTCCACCTGTTGCTTTCAGACGTTTGAAGTTTGAACTTGCTACAAAAGTATTCTTCTCTATGTTTTTATGAAAATTTGAGTTCACATATTTTCACTAGCACCATGGTTTCTAGCACTAATAATAATTATGATCGCGGCGTGAATGAAATGCAATATAATAATTATGGTTTATACAATTTTTCGTCATAACATTACAACAAAATTCAACTCGAGTAAGACAACGCCAAAAATTTAACGTTAATCTTCTTGTTTACCTATGTAACGTAACCGGGAGATGTCAGCTTGAGTTTGCGCATTGATGTAACAATCGCGTGAGAAACAAAAAATAAATCTGAAAGAACATTTCTTACAAAAGTAGATAATATAGGTACCTAATATTATTATCATTGATGATAAGGTACTATACTATTATTTTGTTTTTTATCATCTTACCTTTTCTCTTTACTACTTATTCAGTTTTAAAATATTACTGTTAAATAGAACAGTACCTAGGTACTTATGCCTAAGTTAACTTACTGTTATTTGCATTATGGCTATTGATTGATAATTGATATAGGGTTTTTTTACTATTGTTCCATTCAAACGGATTCACTGATCCAGAAAAAGAAAATACTTAGCAAGGATTTTATTTACCGAGAATTTAAAATGCAAGAGAAAATAGTGCATTAGAGATGTTATATAGGTACTGAGGAATAAGATGTGCTTGTTTATTTGGGTCTTCATTTCATTTATTACATCCTCAAAAATATTAGGTTGAAACACGCAAAATATTTCCTATCCAGAAACATTTGTTTCAAGATAGGTTAATTAAGTACATAGGTATCTAATTTAGTAATGGGAGAAAATCGCGACAGCGATTTTCTTTTCCAATACTAACCCTCTGTCTAGATGCAATGACGGGTTTCAAATTTGTTAGTTCTGATCAGTATGCTATACTTTTCGTCATTTCCTTTTCAGTAATGTTGTCGTCCATTGGAAAAATAGGTCACTACTGTACTGGTACCTTCAAGGCAGAATGGTATCTGTATACCTACTGACAATATTATCAAATAGATAGTAGGGCCAGTCAATAGATGGAAGAACTGTACCTCTCACAACTACTTACAGTACATCTATAGTTACATTATTTTGCAAGAAACTTCGTTTGCATCGGCGACCTTTTTAATGACAACTTTTAACTAATGAAAAAATAGCTTTGTATTTAAAAATGTTCAAATTGTTTTCCTGGGTAATTACAGTTACTCTAATTACTCAGGGGCTAACCCCAAAGGCTAAGGCCAGGTTAAATAGTTTTATAAGGAAGATCGGATCCTGCAAGTAGACTGCGGTTGCCCACCAAGCGGCTACTATAGTCACAGAGGACACGTCCTCTGTGCTATAGTTTGTGTATGTGCGACTCTGGCATATATCTATATATTTATATGTCCATTATTGAAATATCGTTTTTATTGTTCAAAATTTATAGCGCATCAATAAAACTCATGCAAATCTTATTACGTAGGCGGTCCCTAAAAAAGAAAAGTGAAAATTGGCAACCTCTCTCACTTTGGACGTTGGCCATTACTAATTAGGCGTTTTTACATCGGTGCAATGAACGGTGCTACCTATATTTTTAATAAAATTGACAAATTGATTAAGCTTCCTGATTAAATGCCACGAAAATAACAGGTGTAGTTATTTATAGAGAATAAGATCTATAAATTTACGTAGGTACATGTTTCCTTTAAACCTGTAAATTTACTTCATAATATCTCTATCCCTCATTCTCATCGGAATAATGAGCATGGCGGAAGTCAGAGACTTATGTGGGAGAAGGAGCGGCATATTATTTTTTCCGGACCGCGAGAACAGTTGACCGGTACGGCGGCGAGATTGGATCTGTGGTCAAATGAGTATTAACGATTAAAAATCTCGCTCGACCAGCTATTTAAGCTTTTACGTGTTTACATTTAATAGAAACTGCTAACAATAACAACCGTTTGTTCCTGAAGGACGACTGTGATGTTATTAATTCTTTTGTATAAACATCGACAAATATGTCTACTTGTGTGGTTCGCAGGACTACTATCCTATCTTTTGTTATCTATGTATCCTATCCTATTAGTTGACAACTATCCTAGCTTGTGAAAAAGAATGTGAGCTTTGTGTTAATGTGAGACATTAACATCATTTTATGTTTGCCTGTCTCCAGTTAATTAAGGGTCCATTCTCTGTAGATTTGACAGGCATGAATGTTGGGTCGGATTGAGAGGATGGGTGGCCGATGGGTGGAGACTTACATATTCCAACTATCGAATTATTAAGATTTCGGAGGTGCACGTAAAGTCGAAGTAAAAAGGTACATGGAAATAAAGTTAGCCCTCATTGCAAGGGTACCGGATTTGTCTTATAATTGCAACAAAATTTCTTTTTAATGTTATAAATTATATATCACCGGAAAGACCAAAGATAAACTAGGTCCCTATAGTAGCAAATTTTTGTTTAATACATGTATTTTAGAGAAAATAATTTTTGAAAATACGCTGTTTTAGTACAAGATTGTTTGCCTGGAATTTTAAAAATAAAAAGAAATACCAAAAATTACTACTATAGGGACTTAGATTAAAGTCTTATCTTTCAATACTTTTTTACTAAAAGTCGCTATATTTTATAGTTTTTTTATAATTAGACACGAGCCGAACGCCGATTTAGGGCTTATTTCGACCTAGTGAATGGACTCTTAATGAGGTTTCCTAGGTTACTCTCATTCCAGCAGGTTAGGACTTACCCAACGTCATTTCTGAGGCCCAATTGAGGCCTACTGAAAATAATATTCCGCATACGACCCCCCCCCCCTATTTTTGCCAAGAGTCTCGGAATATAATGTAAAATTTGGTATTCTTAATGTGAACCATTTTAATTATCTTTAGTAGTAGTAGAGTTATTGACAAAAACCGTAATTTTTTGTTGTATGTATAAACATATCTGAAATTATCTAGGCTTGCTTGGAAATGCTTCCAACAGTTAATTAAACTGTCAAATACCAATACCTACAGTAAGACAATATATGGTAAGACTGCGTTGGGTGCCTGGCCATAAAAGCATTGATAGAAATGAACTTGCTAGAAATTTATCTGATACGGGCTTCCATATGACCGGAGCCAACGTGTGGAGGTGCGTATAATACTGCCACAACGGCTCTGGCAAAATGGATGGAACTGGAACATATGAATTCGTGGATATTAAAACCAGGACAGTCATGATAAGGTACTAATGGAAGGACCTACGCAGGAAATAACTGTAGAGATGCTGAACGTGGGTAAACCTCGGCTGAAAAAAGTCTCTTTAATCTAAGACTGGCAGAAAGCCAACTATGCCGGGTCTGTTATGAAGATGATGCAGACGATACTGCGCTGCACATTCTAAGTGAATGTGAACGTTACGCTTGTATGAGGTTATTAATCCTGGGTAAATCATTGTTGGAATCTAGTAAGTTAAGGAAAATTTCAGCAAGTAGACTTTTGGACTTTATACTAAGAACAAAAATGTTCGTAGGAAGAAAAAGAGGAAGATAGTTACGGTTATTATTCAAGCTCATCATTGTATCGCGGGAGGGTTTTGATCTATCTGGATATCTGTCAGAAAACGTTTCATATGCCTTATTAACAACATTATCACATTCACCATGAGTCAATATTAACTTGAACAAATCTTCATCTTTCCATCCACGTGAAATGTCTCAAGTTTAAATTACTTAACAGGCTGATTAATAGGTACCAGGTCATAGTGGAATCCCGGGGAACGAAAGGGCCGATGAACCGGCTCGACTCAGATCTCAGGGACCCAGCCAGGGACCAGAACCGATTTTAGGCATTACACGAAGGCAGGTCAACATGGCCCTTAATGATTGGGCTCATGAGACACTAAGTAAGCACTGAAGAAGGAGTGGGAGCTGTAGACAAGCTCGCAACTTTATAGTGGAGCCAAGCAAGATCAAGACAGACTGGCTGTTAAGTCCTAGCCGGAAGGCTCTAAACCAGTTGGTGGGAGTTTTAACGGGTCACTGCAGGCTTAGAAGACATCTATCATCTATCATTGATGGGTGTTGAGGGAGACCCTATCTGCTCAAAGTGCGGGAGGGCGACGAAACGCCTTCCCACTTCTTGGCAGAATGCCCGGCTTTCGGCAGACTGTGACACGACGTCTGGGGGGCCGGGGAGCTGCAAGGGGAAGAGGTCAGTTCCCTTGAATGGACCGATATTCTGACCTACATTATAAGGTCGGGAAGGTTCGGCGAGAGGAGGTGGTGGAGTTAGGTAAGAGACGACAGGGGTAGGCAAAAAGGGCCCTCTTGCGGCCCACTTGCCAAGTCTTGGCCGCCCCATACCACTACTTAAACAATATAATTTAATCAGCCTGCTAGTAGGCTGATTAAATTATATTATGCGTCAGTCTTCACAAGTAACTAGATAATATTGGATTTGCTTATAAATACAAAAAGCGCATTTCGACAATATCTTAAAAAGGCTTCATTTTAGGACTACCAGGGGTTTTAATGGAATTCAACAGAACTAAAGAAAATGTGGGTTGTCATTTAACAAATGGAATGTTGGAGTTTTGTGGAATTAGTTATCAACTGGATATTTTAAGTACCCTGTATATTATGAACCTGCCTTCTGAAATTTTAGATACCCTTGACATTTTTATATTAAGACTGTTATTCAATTTTTTGATTTGATTTTGAAAGACTAAGAGTCAAAATTTTTCAAAAAAAATTGATACCTATGTGATAATATAAATATACTGGCAAATTACTTCCATCGAAGAAAATCAATAAAAAAAACTTACGCTCAAAGCATGCCAATACTATTTTTAAAGTATATTTATGTATTTTTCTTCTCATAAAAGTAATGCTTACCTGCTTACCTTTTTGGATGGTTTTTAGAGTTTGGTTAGATGGAAGTTAATATTAATTTTTCCTACTGTTGATAGTAGGAAAAAGATACTGCTGAAGTTTATGCTGGACTCATATCATATAATTTCGCATATTCAATAATTTGTTTAACTATGAAACAACAAAACAAATCCTAATCTTACTGTTGGTAACGCTCGCCAAAAATGAATTTACAATACTTTTTATTTGTTCTGTTTCAAAAATGAAGCAATTTTATAATTAAAAAACAACAGAATGCTAAATTTAACGGCCTTTGTTCTAAATGTAAACAGAAGAATTGTGAAATATGATTTTTAACCAACTACATTTTCTATTATTACATTTAAATATCAGCCTGGAAAGCGCTACAAACTGGGGGCTGGCTATACCATTAACTCAAGAAATACTCATATATACAGAGTTGCAAATCATTCAGCGCATAAAATTTATTTTTGGTTGATATATAAAGCAGAAGAAGATTATATTACAAACAGTAGCTGGCCATTCCCCCAACCTTCTAGATTATTGTTTGGTTTATAAGTTTACTCGACTGTCTGCCACGATGTCTGCTGTAAGTGTTAGAATTTTCATTAACATAGGTAATTAAATTTTAACTGTTGACAGTTATTGTAAGAGTTGTTAGGAAGTGTCAACATGTCACTCAGTGGATAATATAATTTTTTGTGTTTGTGCCAGAAAAATACTATTAGTGAAATGCTGTTTTGTCCCTGGGACCCTAAAACACTTTGTAGTTTGTAGTCAACATTATGCAAGTTTTACTGTGTTATTATGTTATGACCTGCCGCAGGGTATCAGCGTAAGAGATATGCTTAAATAAATATATGGGGTACATTTTACAAAATTTGGAAGCACTTTATAAAATGTGCTGTTTATGCATTTCATGTTTGAGCTTCTAGCGTGTGTTTATTTGTATCTACACATTTTTATTTAGAGTTTCATCGAAGTTTATAAACAATTTAAAGCTTAAAATTGTTTTACTTTTAAAGATTAAAGAGATTTATAATTATTATTAATATACTTTTTATATTAACGAAATAGTTCAAATGATTAGAATCGTTAATTGCCAATTTTTTTTATAGATAATATAAAGTTGAAGTCGATTTTATCACAAAAATATTGTAATTTTGTAAAGTTAAAAACACATTTTATCATTAAATTAATTAGTACTATTCATGTTCATATAAGAATTGATATATAGTCATCCTCCAAAAAATTATATACATCCTTGATGTTTGATCCTTGATGCTTGATTCTTGATGTCAATGAAATCATTTTTGTTTGTTCGAATTATTGTTTCGTCTATTGTACACTCTTAATCAGAACACTGAACATTCTATTCAGAGCTGTTACTTTTCAAATTACTTATAATAAGTCAAAGTGTATGCAAGGTGTTTCTGTGCGATGAAAATATGAACATAACGCAACTACCTATATATGTCATCCTTAAAGGATAACAAAGTGTTAAAGTTGGTACATAAAATTGGATTCATCGGAATATTAGTCAATTTTAAAGACAACTTGAAATTTGATGATATAGGTATTAAATTCTTAAGACTAACAATTAACCAAATAAAATATATCTATCTACATAAAAAAATATTTTAAAAAACGAGCAATTTATTTCAATAATTATAACAATACAATGCAAAATAATGTTTCTAATAAGCAATTTAACTTTTTTTTTTGTTTTTGAATAATCAATATAGACTAGACAAATAAATATTTGTTCTAAAAAATAAAAAATTGATTTACTAAGTATAATATTCGAGAAAAACTCCAACTTCAAGTATAAATACATATAAAAAATACAGTCACCCTATGCAGATAAAGTTTATTCAATATCACTTAAAATTCTGCAAATTCTCTAAATTTAAACATATATTTCTTATTAGATCTTCATGGAACTACTCGAACTTGACTCGATGTGTGTAGCGAATCAAAATTTACAGTAGTTAGTGTTGAAAAATTGTACCATTTAAGTGATTTCAGTGATTCAAAGGGATGTTTTAGAAAATCGGTACCATTTCCAGCACTAGTGAGTATGCAGATACATTACCTATGTATTATTTGGAACAGTTTGTAGGCAGCTAGAAATTTAAATGCACACTCTTATGTTAATAGATAGTCTAATCTAAATAGTACCTTATTTTTTTATTAATTACCTCATACTTATTGATTCATTACAGTTTTTAAATCCCCAACTTTTCTCGTACACTAAATTCTTTTGACTCAAATTAATATTTTTTGCTTATTATACATATACCTAGATATTATCTAAAAATCAACTTGAACAATTTTCAGGTTGCTGATCTTTTTGTCTATACCGTCTAGATTTTGATATATAAAATATGTGAATATCCTTTTTTTATTTTTTTTTGAAACTCTTAAGGAAACTCCTATATTCTTACTACACCTTACGAAATAATTTCACATATGAAGCATGAGACAACCTATTAATTTACGTGCCAGAAATTATTCCCGAGGTTACATCTATGAGATTTATTTTTGAGGAAAAGATTTATTCGTTTTATGGGTGTCGTTGTCATATTTTACGTAACTGCGTCGGTGTATCGCCTTCAACATGATTTTCCTCATCGGTTGCAATACAAATTACGACGGAGTTGTCTGATAGATATATAGGATATTTCCAAAGAAACCTATTTTTATACGGATTTTGACCCATGTCAAGTTAAAGCAGGAAATTTGCCAAGTATAATACCGAAATTGCCTGCCTTATTTTTTTTACTACTGGAAATAACTTATAGACAAAAATGATTTTAAACTGTCCGCAGAAGGAAAATGAATCAGTTATTTCCATCATAAATCATTTTTACGTCAAAATTATTATTTTAAGGCTGATATTGGTTCAGGATTAGTTGACTAAATCATAAAATGCTATAATCTCTTAGGTCATCCATTTATTTAAAAATAGCTTAAGAAACGTGTATGTTTTCCAGCTGTAACTAACTAAAATTTAACATTTTTTTTTCTGTATACAAGGTAACATTTAAGATGAGTTCCTTGATATCCCTCTTATTTTAAGAGATACAATTCTGAAATTTTGTGGGCATAGGTTTGTGTACCTTCTCCATCGAAAGAAAATATTTTTAAACACGCCCGACTTGACACAAACTTCCATATTTTAAATCGAACAGCCTGTATATTATTGCATTTATGTATTCTATAAGTGATTTTAACTTAATTTATGAAGAATCTCCTACACTTAGGTACCTATAATAGTTTTTGAGATATTGACATTTAGCTGTCAATTTTGACAGCTGCGGATAAGTCATTAAACGCCGTTTTCTGTGAAATCACACAAGACTTCAAAAATTTTTACAGGGCAGAATAATACAACGACATGGATTGTAGTATTTAGGAAACAAATTACGTGTTACTGCTAATATTAGCAGTAACAGCGCCGCCATTTTGAAAACAGAGAAACATCAGTAACTTATTTTTTTAAATACAAAGATGCAGCTTTCATTTCATTAGAAGCATGGTGTTAGAAAGATTTGTAAATAGTAAATAGGAAATAGAATAAACAGAATAAAGAAAGTTACGACAGGAGAAAATGAATATCTGGTTCTGATGTGCATACACGATAATCCTCACGTTAGCATTAAAAAAATTAGCAATGTGACAAATATTAGTTCAAGAACAAAGCATAGAATAGCGAAACGACATAAGTACCATTCTTATAAAATTCAGATGCATTAAGAATTAATACCTATATAGGTACTACAGATTTCATTAGAAGGTGAAGATTTCTGTTCGTTATGTGTTGTTCATAGATGAGGCTGCTTTCCATAAAAATGGATATCAATAATCAATATGGATAATGGATGTCAATAATTTTCATTATTGTAACACCCGTAATCCTCATTACGTTCAAGAGACTCATTCACAATTTCGATATGGTCCATAAACGTGTCGGCAGGAGTTCTTGGTAATCGTCTTCTCAGACCTGTGTTTTTTAATACACCTTTAAATAGACATTCTTATATTGAATTTCTACGAAGTCACTTTCAGCAACTTCTAGATTGTATTCTCCTAGCTAACATGCAACTCCTATAGATTCAGCAGGACGGAGCTCCACCTCATAGTGTTGCTGAAGTTCGTTTTTTTTATAGATCAACATTTTCCAAATAGATGAATTGGGCGAGATGGACCAATAATTAATCGTTGTGCACAAACACGTGATGCCAGGAACGAATTTCTCTCTCTCCTAGTACAAACATCATGTCCACTACATCCTCCTGAATTAGTAAAATGTTAAAATGGAACATTAGTATGTGTTTACCGTTCTATTAGAAGAATATTCCATGTACCTACCACAGACTCAGCTACGTAACATTTGCGACATAATGATACGAATGCCCAGCCATAATCGGCTAAATCACTTCGCCTGCTCCATAAGGAACTGGGACCAGGCGACTTGATCTAGCCGATCATGGTTCAACTTCCATACTACCAGGAAATACAAATTTATTTGAATTTTTTTAATAACAATTTGTATAGAAAGATTTACGTGAATCAAATTACAAGGATGCATCTACGAATGGACAGTTGACTGCATCATCATTTAAAATCATTTATAGACAAACAAAATGTTTGTCCCATCACATACCTACGTCAAAATGCATACCTACTTTGTCATATGAAAAAGTATTTTGGATATTAACATTAATCTCCCTATTTTCAAATAGTAGCAGGTTCTACTCATCTCATATGTATAAAGATTAGAAAATCAAATAAATACATGAGATTACTTAAATATTTACTGTTGCACTCGTAAGTGAGAAAATAATATGTCGATGCGTACGATGTATGTATCTCTAAGCTTATTGATTTGCATAAACTTGATAATAAATTTCATATTATGCAAATATTTATTTGAAATCTGATGGGCTGAAGGTGGGAAAGTAGTTTACGCTGATGTACCCGTAGCGGTTTCATTTGTTTATTTTTACGAATTCGACGTGAAATATTCAATTAGGTACTTGAAATATTCTTAGACGAAATAATACTTAATTTTCAGTTTATTTACACCTACATGATCTGTCATTCACCGGTCAACTTCCTCTCAGAATTATTTAGAAATAGGTATATGTGTCAGCATCTGTCAAATCTGATTTTTTTACGAAGGAAATGCTTGCCAAAACTCCTTCGCTACACTCAAAAAAAGAAGTTCTTAATTCAAGAATACAATATTAAATACACTACACGTTTATATATACGCAAGAAAATATTTTCTTTGTTTAAGAAAAATATATATTTGATTTAATTTCTGCTCATAAACATTAATGTTTCGGTTTAAATATATAAACTACTTGTAATAAGTACCTCCTTACCTTAAATGTAAATCAAGTTTACTTTGTGTTTAACTTTCGTAATATTGAATATGAAACTTTGGTGCTTTTTATTTAATTCTACGATATATTTCACAAAAATAAAAAGGTTTTCTATAAATCTGTTTAGTTATGTTTTAAAAATGTATTTTTCTCTATTTAAGTGGATATTATTTTCATTATAGTAAAAGGTGTCAACATAAATATATCAAATTTCTTGATTTAAGGCAATTTTTGTTAATATGAAATAAATATACCTTGTTTTATATTTAACATTTTTGGAAAGGATTGAAAATGATGACTTAAAAGCTTGGAATAGAGATTTCAAGCGGCCAAGAACATTCAAGTCAATCCTGAAATATTGCAGGATTGGCTTCACTCAAGCTGCTTCAGATTGCGATATAAACGTGATTGGATTGAGATTAGATTTAATCAGATCTAACTGTAGAAGTTTATATGCTTCACGTACTGAAGAATCACATGGGACGAATGAAAAACTTTTTTACTGATCCTGTGAAAACTAAAAAGTAAACTCAACGGTTATAATATATTATTAATACAACAAACAATACTTAATTTTGAGGTTAGGCCGTTAGCTACGTATATAAAGTACGCAAGTTGAGGAATACGGCTTGAAGTAGGATTGAACAGGGAATTCGCAATCCCTTCTGTATTGCTACGACATAAACACTCAGGATTGAGATTCGGTTTCAAGCAACTTTACTTTCAATCGCGCTTCCACAATCACAAGAAGTAACAAGCAGGACTTCACAAACACAAACAGTGTTTACTCTCCTAATAAATAATACTGATGAAATCCTGTAAACGGAGCTGTTGTCCTGTTGAGTCTTGTCGCAAACGAAGTCTATAATACACGTCACGGGTCGCGGCTGAAACGTTTTGCCCGGTGTGTTGGTTGACTGTGCCGTAACGAAAAACAAATGATCAATGCAAATCTTTTATATATTTGTATTAAATGTAATAGCTTTACTTGAAGAAAATGTACCTTACATTAATAAACATGTGTATTTAACCTTAATAATCCATGTACTTACAATTAAGTATTTCATACATATATATCAAGAATCTATGGTCTTAAAACAAATTTATCATACTTAAAAATAAGAAGCTATACTGGTTTTTCATAAATAAAACAATTTTCTTCACTGAAAGAAAAATATTAGTTGTCAAAACTATTTTAACACTTAGTTTAAATACATATATTTAAAAATAATATAAATTTCAAGTAAATGTATAGATTACGATAAAGTTTCAATTTAGTTTCATTCAAATTAATGCATTTACATCTAATAAATATGTATTTGTGGTAACTATTTCATTTTAAAACTATCAGCTCATTTGTATCAAATGTTTCTTTTTTTGAGTGTACATGCAAATCGAAAGAAGTTAATGGAAAATCTAATCTCTTTCATGACTATGAAAATAATGTGTATTACGACTAAGAAAATAATAATTTTTTTAACAAAGTCAATGTGATACTTGGGAAATGTGCATGAACAAACCTTCCTTCTTTAATAAATAAGGACCGTTCCTAAAATATCATAATCTTATGAAACCTTTAAGTTGTAAGAGATGAGTAAGATGCTCCTTGTTTTGTAAATATTATTTTTAGATCGAAGTTAACATCCTAGTGTAACTATTCATCCAAGAAATTCAATGATTACGACGTGTTGAACAAACAAACAGTTTATTGTTTCAAATATATTTTCACTGTTTGTTTATCCACGTATAAACTTTTGTGAACAGTTAGAAGCGGTAATTGAACAAATTTAATACTTTGGTTATAGTTTTCCTTGCTAATCCAATAGCTAAATGCAATTCTTTGGGAACTAAAGCATTAATGCTCTATTTATTCTACACAAAATATACTCATATAATGTACGGTATGTAAGTACCTACATCTGCCAATTTTTATGTTGCATCTGTTTTGGGATCATTTCAAAAAAATATTCTGACGCCATGCGCCACATGTATTGTATCATAAAATGGTTTATTTTTACTTGATCTGAGGTTGAGTAGGAAATTTTATTGGAAAATCCAATCATTACCAAAAGATAATCATTAGAGCATTGGATTATTTTGCAGTAAAATTTACATTACAATTATTGTAACACAATCATAACTATTGATAAATGAAATTGAAAATGAAATTAAAAAGTTTATATAGAGTCTATCTAATGTGTATCTTTCCTCTTCATTTTGCACTTTATTCTCATTATCCCAACTAAATAAGAGTGAGAGTTTTTATTCTCACCATTTGGATTATTCTTCTTCAGTTTGTTGATATTCATTAAAAAAAAATCTTCAACATCTGTCTCTCTGTGTGGTAGCCACATCCACCAACTGATATATACAGGGTCCACCATTAGTGTGGGGACGGACCATAACTTCTACATTTGAAGATATATCGAAATGAAATTTGGTACAGTGGTGTGTGCCGAAGGGGGCATATTTTGAAATTATTTTCACTTTCTAGTGGTACATGGCGGTGAAATAAACTTATATTTTTTAAATTGAACACTTATTCTATTTTATTTTCATACTTGGATAGCCCAATCCAAATGCAAAAACATGATATAACGTTTAGGGAGGTTGACACCAGTAGTTTTCGGTGTAGAACTGTAGAACGTCCAAAAATGTGCGTTACTTTGAGAGCCTGTAGACACTCTGTATATTGAAAACGTAACCATTTTTCTACAGTAACTAAAAATTATTGTCCTCTATTTTCCAAAACAAATATCATATTTGCCAAGTTTCTTCTTACACTCAAGTTTGTAAAAATATTGATATTGATTTTTTGATAACATCGTTTCCTGACATAATAAAATTCTATTGAATAGTCTTTAATAGAATAGTCATATTCCTGAATCCGTTTAAGCACCAACAAATTGTTGGAATGAAAACACAAAAACAGAGTATAATTCTAAATATATGTTGATGAGGTGAAACCTAATACCTCCATGCAACTGAAATTTTGATCTTTCACCTAACATTCACAATTGAAAAGGTATATATACATGGTTTACGAAATTTGTGTTTGTTTCTCGTTGTCTATTTTATTACTAAAGCTTAATTTAAATTTTAAAGCATAAAGATACATTGGAAAATAAACTAGATGATCATTAGGCCAAATAAAAATTTAAAAATGATATTAAAGCAATACGATATATGTTTATAATATGAAGCCATGCAAAATAGAATATTCCATAAATAATAAATAAATATAAAACATTAGTCAAACATTAGTTTATGGTTATAATAAAATTAACATGAAGTTAACTAGGAAATGATTTCTCAAGACAATTTATTATGCGATGCTTGCCAAAAATATTTATTATTGTTTAATGCAATTGCTTAATGTCACTCTAGTCTGTTTACAGTTGGTTTCGAAGTAATTTGTGGTGTTTTCCATTCTGTGTTCCTTCTTAAATCACTGTTTCTTGTTAAATATAGAAAGTTGGGTTGTTTGTATATACGCATAGATAATATAAATATTTGCACTTTTGTATTACTGAGAAACCATTACACCAAATTTAAAAAATCTGAAAAAAAGGTGTAATGCGACTATACTCTTACGGACTAGTTATTATATATTTTTGCAGTACGACTGGTTTCGATTGAGATTAGGGTTTCGGATAGATAAAAAAAAAAATGTAGTTGACACGTCACTTTTTTTGCACTTAATTTAGTGGTGCAAACGAAATTTAACTTACAAACGTTCAAACGTTAACAGGGTTTTAGTTTTACCTTTATTTCCTTTGTCTTACTTTTTACTAGGAGTACTAAGGAGTTTGGGTATGATCCCCCACACAAAAAACCCACCTAGTATTTTTTGGAAAAACTTGCTGACTTGGTTAGCGAATCTCGCATCGAGTTAACTTTAATATTTTGGTCTTTAATAGCAAGCTAGGTCAATTTTATTTTATTCTATTTCATATTTTATTCTAAAAATACCTACTTAAATAAATTCTGATACATTTAGTAGACTGATCAACTTTCATTTATCAGATACCAACAATTTTTAAAATAGACTTATACTAGACGTAGGTATCACATCTAACATAGATCTAAAAATATATGAGTAAAAAATAACTCGATTTTCAAAAATAGGTTGATTGTTATCAATAGCACTTGCTTAAATATAAATAAGATTAATATCCCAACATTAAACTGTTTCGGTTTCTAGTGTTTCCACCTACTAATAACAATGACGTTTGCCTGCCGCTATTGTAACGTTAATGTTTCCATGCATTTTTTTTATTATCCTACCACTTTTCTGATCATTTTGTCTCTGATCATCCAATCAATGATAATTTTGAACGGTGTCTTTTAAATGGATGTTTGGTTATTCGCTATTCCAGCATCTTAACTTTATACCCCCTTATTAAGGGTAAAAAATGTTCGTCTCACGTCATCTTTTGGGTATAGAAATATTGTAAATTATTTATATAATGTACAAGCAATGCTAATAATTGAAGGTACTAAGTCGAATTTATATAAATTATGTACATCTTCTAGGCTGTTTTATAAGAAATGTCACCTGCAAAATAGCTCAGAAATGTTCAAAAACATGACTTTATGACATTACATAAAAAAGGTTATACTTGTGTGGTTACTTTGGCCAGTTTAAACTGTCAATTATAGATCATTGTCAGTTTAAACTGGCATTTATGTATAATTGACAGTTTAAACTGGCAATTATGTATAATTGCCAGTTTAAACTGTCAATTATACATAATTGCCAGATCAAACTGACAATTATCTATAATTGACAGTTTATGTCAATTATACATATTTGCAGATCAAACTGACAATTGTAAACTGCAATTATACATAATTGACAGTTTAAACTATCAATTATACATAATTGCCAGATCAAACTGACAATTATAAACTGTCAATTATATATAATTGACAGTTTAAACTGGCAATTATAAAATTATTTCATACAATGTCTTTTTATAATTGCCAGTTTAAACTGTCAATTATAGATAATTGTCAGTTTGATCTGGCAATTATAGATAATTGTCAGTTTGATCTGGCAATTATGTATTATAGACAGTTTAAACTGGCAATTATGTATAATTGCCAGTTTAAACTGTCAATTATACATAATTGACAGTTTAAACTGACAATTATCTGTAACTGACAGTTTACACTGGCAATTATAAAATTACTTCACACGATGTTCTTTCTACGCTTTCGTACTTTTCAGAATACGAGTTTATACATTATTTTGTTTACAATATTTCTGCACCTAATGGCACATATGTTTTAATCAGATTTTCAGTCGATTTTTTCTGGAAGTGTAAGTTTTTCGCATATGTTTCATTTACTAAAGGTACTTTTCACTGGCAATATGACAGCGTATATTTAAACTATTTGTATGGGTTTGGTTTCAAATTGCTTTGAATCTGAATCTTGAATATAACCTGATAATTTTGCAATTTTCTTCATAGTGGCAAAGTATACGGCGAGAAAGAAAAAATAATGTAATTAAATATTATTTTTACAGAATACCAAAAAGATTTGTAAACATATTGTTTCTTTCATTATAGTTTCTTTTGGGATTGTAGTACCTGTAAAATAACAAGAAACCAGAAGCTTACAAATTAAATATTCAAAGTGCAGTACCAAGAGAAATTTCTAAAGTTTGCTCCAAAAAACCATCTGTATAATATACAATAAAATAAATATTTGATAAATATTCATTGTAACCCTCTACTGACGATAAGTTGAGGATCAACTTCAAACGTTTTGGAAAAAAGCTGGTTGTGTTTAATTTCTTTTAAATTTTATTATACAATTTTTTTTTTAGACATAATTCATAATATGATTTGTAATATTATACAGAATTTTGTACTTTATTAAATTACAAATCGAGTTTGAACTTCTTCAAACGTTTCTCAGAAAAATATTTATATTGGGAACGGCTGAACTGAACCTTGTGTTTTGTCTTGAAGGAACATCCTGTATTCTTCCGTTCAAAGCTTTTAACTATATTTCCAGCAGCAGACCAATTCAATTTATAAATAGAATTCGATATGGAAGCTTTTATTCCATCTGGACGGATCACTCATACAAGTACGTATAATTTTTTAAATATAGAAGTTTATTTTTACCAGAGGCAAGTAACAGTAACGTTGACCTCATATCCGTCGGACATTAAAATTTCTTGCAAAAATGGAAGAAAGCTGGAAGCCCTTGCCTCGTGGCCTCGTGGTTTATATTTTTAGACTCGTCTATCTTGGGTTATTTCAGGAAACGGGAGGAAAATCTAAGAAATACAAATTGAGGTGAAAAAATCGGATTTTATTTACAGTGAAATTGAGTGCCTTCGCCACTCTTTTTTATTCAGATGTTCCTTCGCACTTAATTCGGTCATACCTACGTAAACTAACAACGTACTTCATAGCAGACGTAATGAAAACATGTTACTATAAACTTTTAAAAAACATTTTATTACACTTTCCCGAACTCAACTGATAAACGCTAATATCAATAGGTACAGCAAATCATAGAAAAAAGATGTGTGTATATCCTTTTTCTATGGTTGGCTGTACCTATATTGATATTAGTGTGTAAGTGAGGGAATGTTCTATTCAAATCTGCAAAAATATACAAGGTGTCCTACTTAAAATGCCGATAAAGCTAAGTTGTTATTGCGTATATACCAAATATTTTATAGTAAACATGAAAATTTACATTTTTACGATTATAAAGAAAGATTTTCATATTTTACGATTAAGAATAATCTATAGTCCTCTCCGAAGCTTATATCTAATTATTAATTAGATAAGTATTAGTAATTATCTTTTATTTTACTCATTTTATAGTTAGATGTGTCAGCCATACTCGTATATTTATATTGTAGTACATTTATTTGATCACACTCTGTAGATCATTTACTTAGGTATATAATTATTGTTTTGACAAAAATACAGTTCTAATTTACCTAGATGTTTTAAGAAAAATTTAGAGAACACTCTATATACTAGTATTTCGGCTTGTTAGGCCTTTCTCAATAGAGTAGATGTCTATCTATACTGTTCAACAATTCAAAACAATTATTTTCACGATGTTTCATAAAGAACCATCCACTTCCAGTATCCACTTTACTTATTAATAAGAATAGATTAAAGCCATAAATTTATAAATATTAAAACTGATCAAATGCCAGTATAATATAATATCATGTAAATTGTTTTAATATATTATCGTAAACAGAAATTTACGAAAGAATCTTATATTCCTGTAGAATATTATTTTTGTCCTCTAGTGTTTATAATAACATATTATGGCACATGAAGTGTTTTGATGTGTGGCAATGTGGGGTAGGCAAAAAAAAAATAAAAATTCATATTTGAAATAATAAAATATTTATGACCAACTGCTGCAGAACTCCTGTTATTTTCAAGATTAGACACGGAAGCAGTGGCGCAGTGATATTATATTTTTTAAATATACTACTATAATACACGAATATTATGTTGTTAAATTACCTTTAGTTTAGATATTATGCAAATATGAAAAAAGCGCTGAAAATGTTCGTGATATATGGTTGAGTAGTACATTAAATTGTATTTTTAAATAGATGGCATATTATTTTAATTTAAATCTGATAAAGCTAGATAAGAGTAGGTACAATAATCGTAGATATTCTAATTAGCTACTAAAATTTTAGAATTTCTAATAACAAACCCGAAACCCTTTATTGACGAGGAGGTAATAACCTCTATATGTTTTGTAAAGCTTAACTTTGAGCCAAAAATACACACCAATGTAATTCATATAAAGTGTGTCCCGTTTTTAAGCCGACAAATTTCATAAGCGGATAGGAGACATCATTTTACGAAAAAAATTTCCTATAAATATACCCTCTATCTCACTAATAGAGGAGCTACGGTTAACTGTTTAAGTAATTTCACTCAAACAGAGAGTGCTTTGAGTGAAATTTAATTTTCTTATAAGATTTTTTTCCAATATCTTTTGAACAAAGTGAAATATGATGAACTCAAAATTTTACATACTTTTGAAGCAGAATAAGGGCAATATTTGACAGTTTTTTTGTTAAATTTGTTATACTGGTGTTAATCTTTATGTACTTCAGCCCCCGTAATATCAAAATTTGAACTTTGACAGTCAAATAAATGTTTCGGGGTAATCAAGACTAATTTTCAATATTATGTTTCTTTCTTATTCTTATTTCTTTCTTATTTATTTTACGATTAAAATTCACTCGACTGTGAAACGCAACTCTCACTATTTTTTTGCAAACATTCAATTTTCTACAGGCTATTCTTGTCGATCATATGCTTTGCAAGATTTACATCTTTAGGTACCAAGTAATCTCAAAATCTGCTAAACCGTTCGATATATTGACAAAATATCAGATAAAAAATATTGCTAAGAGTTCATTGTCTAAAAATTACTAATGACTCAAATATCTATGGAGTACTACAAAAAAGTTCTGAACCCTAAAGGGTTGCTGAAATACGCAAAAAGTGAACAAATTTGACAAAAAAGCTATCAAAGACTACTCTCATACTGCTTCAGAGATGTGTACATTTTCGAATTAATATCTCGCTTTATTCAAAAGATATTGGAAAAAATATTATAAAAAATAATTATTTCAATACTCCGTAGTTCCTCTACCAAGCGATATGTTTATAGTAGGTATCTTTTTTCTTAAAGTGTCCTCTATCCCCTTATGAAGTTTGTCAGATTGAAGTTTGAAAACGGAACACCCTGTATATTCAGTAAACCCAGCATTAAAGACTATAATAAATTTTCACTGGTGATATGTTCATAAAAAGACATTTAATTTCAATATTTTAATCTTGAGAAATGTCAAATTTTCAGACCCATTGTTTTCATTTACAATATTCAATATACTTATATGGATGATAAAAATGGTGCGTGAATGAATTATAGGTACATAAACAGACTTTCTATTCATCATATCCATCATCAAAGTTATATCTATGGAAGAACGCGGGCTTTCTGCGAAGCGACTGACTCAAAAATAAAATTTGAATTTACTACACTTATGAAATAGTGGAGGATTGAGGCAAACGCAGCATTTGTTTCAACTGTATGCTAAAAATACTGGATACTCGAATTGCTGCCGTTTTCAAATATCTCCATTGGCCGGGAAATGTTTGCAGCCAGATGCTGTGTGGGAGCGCAACGCCCTGAAAAAGGTTATTCCAAATTATAGGAATCGGGCATGGCGACTAGAAACCCACTATAACACCAACGGAAGGCATAATAAGGGGAGCCCGCGATCAAGTACTTAGTTCTTCCGTACTCTGATTCAGTAAAGGGTGATCTTCACAGCCACGACAATGGTACATGTCTTTTGCATTTTTATTCAATTTGTCTGTGGTGACACGACACATATCTTGTGCAGTGTTTGGAATATAGTGAGATAATTCTTTCACAGTGGATATGTATACGCAGTTTCTCTAAAATATGTAAACAAGGAAATTAAATGGGACGGTTTTATAGTGAGACTCGAGTTTTTATGTGTTTTTATATGCCAAACGTTCAAATTTATAAATCGAGGCTGTGTCTGTTTTCTTTTATTACACTAATATTTATTTCCTGGCTGAAACATGAAAGTAACGTCTGAAAGAGTGCAAAATCCCATAGTAAATGCTTTTTGTTCTGATTATTTTATGTATTTAAGCAATCATTCTTCGTCCATCAGAATGTATGTATAAAATTAAAATAAGAATTTATCATTTTCCAATTTTTTTTATGACTCCTCTTCACATCAAAATTTATTTTACTTTAATAGACCATTAGTCCTATTTTAGCAACGATTTAATTTACATCTGAAGTTCTATAGTGTTTATCGTCGAATTGGGATTCTCGCCAACAATAAAATATCCGTCCATTTGGCGGATATTTTTAACTGTAAACATCAGTATAAAATTTCAGGACGAAAAATGGCTCATATCATGCCTATCATTCAGAATTTTAATAACAACAAAAATCTATGGGCTTTTGTTATTAGTTAGCATCTTCAGTATATACTTTTTCCGCTTATATTATAAACATTTTATATTAACCGAATGTGTTCGTTGCTTCATTCATGTACAAATCATTTGAAGTGTTGACTTGGCTCACGTCTTTAACCGAGTAATTAACTGAAAAAGTAGGGATTCATAATAGTAGATGTTCATTCAAATACGACTACTCATTTATAATGAGTTAATGATATAGTTTAGTTCGTAAAGATAGTTTTTATTATAACAATTGAATTACTAAATAAAAAACTATATTATTATAGTTAGATAATAATTACAATTTGTAAATTTATATTATTAATCAAATAAAAAATAGATCAAAATAAAATTTGTTAAAACTACATACTTACTTAATTCTTAGAGTTTTGAAAAAGAGGTAAAACTGACACGAATCTGTTATTCAAACTATTTGATTCCATGTTAAAAGAGATATAACTGCGATACATATACCTCTATATAAAGTCAACAACAACTTAAGTAGATAAACTGCATGTATTTTTGCTGTAACTTAATAATAACATCAAGTTACTTACAAGTTGACTCTGAACAAATGAAAACATGTTATCGTTAACAAGGAGAATTAAATATTCGTTGGATATTTGGATAATTTCATTAATAATGTACCTCTTTATGTTTTCGACTGAATACCTGTACAATTGCAATGCCGTAGTGATTGCTTCTTATTTAATTTTAAAGTTATACTGAGCTAGAGTAAAATATATAAGAAGGCTCTCGATTTTTACACAGCCAAGTCATTTTTTTTTATTTTAAAGGTAGTATTTTGTTTGAAAAATTATCCTATTTAAATTTTGTTAGTAAAACTGACTTTCAATAAAACCAAGAGTGAGGTATTCCCCTTTAAAAGTCCACCCTGTATATGGTGTGATTTTCGTACTGATCCAAAAAGTATAACATGAATTCACGGATGTATGTATCACAAATTCTACATTCTACACTTCACTATATATCTTTATACTCAGATGCATATACCTATATAAAATACTTTCGATATAACTTTGCCGACTCTAATATTTGGCGGAAACGCCGGTAGGAAATTTAAATATTTTGAATTTTGTACGTATAAAATATAACATTTTTTATTTTTATTTCAGGATGAACTCCCCCCAGAACAACTCGCAGGTAAGACTTGTTTTTATCTATTTTAATATCTGGTGGCAGTTTAGAAACATATTTATCAGCTTCCAGTATGATTGCTAATTACATTTCTATTGCTTTGATTGATTTGTTGTTCAGTTGTTGGATTTTCTTTGAATGTAAGCTGTATAGACAAACAAGATTAAGCTTTTCCATAATGGAAAATTGTATACATGTACAGACTGTCCAAAATTCGAGCCTCTACATAGGGATCTCAGTTATTATAAAAGATAGGATAACGCTCAAATGGGGAAAGTTTTAGAGAATTTTATGCTGATTTCAAATCTGCATTGAAAGTTATCGTGAGTCAATTGTTTTTCGAGATATTTGAAAAAAAAAACGAAAAAAAAAACAAATTAAAAATGAAATTTACGAATTTGAACCACCCGTTAATAGAAATGAATTAGAAGCTAGAATTAGAGAAGCATTTAACTTGTTAATCGGAAACACATTAGGAAGAGTTATGAGAAAGATTTTAAAGAACCGTGAAATGTGTCGTAATGCAAATGGACGTCACTTTGAGCATTTGCCTAATAATGCTTAATTATGGATGCTTCATTTTTTAGTTCTGGTTGTTTTTAATACTTACTACTATTAGACTAAAGATATTCATATCAATATCATGGTTATCTTTTTCATAGTTGTTCCTCTTATTCTCAAATGCACCATAATTCAATAAAGTAGCAATAATTCTCCTGTAATTATGTTTTGTAAGGTTGTTGCCTCTGGATACAATTCCAAATATCTAGTAGATGCAACTTTCGCAATACTGTGAATTTGTAAATAAAGTGTAAGCATATCAAACTTTTCTTCATTTGAGAAATTGTGAGCCCCATATTTTCATTTAACGCAATTCATAAGTCATTTTGTATGAAATATTTACATTTCATGGCACAGCCAACTTCTAAAGTAAACTTGTAAAAAAATGATTTTTTCAATATTTCACAAATTTTAAAAATTCTTTTATAGGCTTATGATACATCGTTGGAAAGAGAATTTTTGGCTTTAAAATATGATATAAAAATCCAATATGGCGACCATAAGAAATAGCAAAGTTGTGGTTCATAACAGAAAAACAAAGAGTGCCTTGTAATTTTTGTTTATGCCAAAATGTTCGTCTTTAAAAAGTGTACTAATAATGTAAAAGACAAACACGCCGGCTCTCTTTGACACATATATTAAGGAATTTATCATTTAAGGTATAATCATATTAATAATCGTGAAAAACATCCGAACGTCGATTCGACCTATTTCTCTCTGCCTCTCTGCTGCCGTCACGCTGCATGTGGTCCTGCTTGTGTCAGCATCTTTTGGACACAGGGGCGGCACCCAGGGCAATATGTAGCTTATAAATGTGAAGTTTTTAGAAGTGTCAGATTAACCATTAGCGAGTTATTGGCCAAAAACAAATTCTTCGGTTTTTCGTTTTTTTCAAATATCTCGAAAAACAATTGACTCACGATAAGTTTCAATGCAGATTTGAAATCAGCATAAAATTCTCTAAAACTTTCCCCATTTGAGCGTTTTCATTTCTTTTATAATAACTGAGATCCCTATGTAGAGACTCGAATTTTGGACAGTCTGTATATCAAAAAAATAGGGGTTTAAAAAAATATTCTAAAAAACGAATTTGCAAAAGGTAAATTGTTTTTTTTTAATATTTAGAAATGCCTAAAAGATAGTCAAGTAGAATAATGAAAATTATAAAGTATACAGAAAATAATATTTTATCCTTAAATCAACAAGCAAGTCAACCACCAACAAAAATTGAATAGATTTCAGGATAGCCCACTAGAATTTTTATATTTGAGGTGGCATTTCACTATATATTTTATGCTGGAAAGCATTCTTGGCCAAAATTAAATTATTTATGTAAACATGCAACATAATTTTGGCGTAGAAACTCATGATGTTTGTAGGAGATGTCAGAAATCAAGTTGTATTGCTGTTTTGATGCGCCTGCAGCTGTTTTTATGATTAAATATAGCCGGGGGCAGATTAATAAAGCAATATAGGTATATCAGAATTATTATATTTGAGTCTCGAGTTTTAGTGTTTCTAGGTCTAGAGAAGATACCACTTTTTCTTTGAAATGATTTGGCAATCGTCCAATTTTTCAAAAAACATGTAGACTCGCATTATCCTAGACAAGAGGAAATTTATGTATATATAGGTACTGATCTTCACTTCATGCATGTGGTCTACCAAAAAAATTTAGTAACTTTTAAACGAAAAGACAAATCTTGAAATTATTTTTAGCAGTGGAAATATCGCTCCTTTAGCAATAAGGCTACTTTATTGCTTTCATTTCTGTGGATTATATAGTATTTATTACACGGAGCGATTTATAATGACGTGACTTTTTGCTAAATTTGTTGATGTACACAAACCACTCTATATATTTTCTTTATGCGTCATTATGCATTAGTTTTTTTATTTTTCATAGTAGTTTAATTATGTTAGGAGCCATGATTTTTTTTGTATTTATATCATTTTGCATAATAAAACCGGTACAGTTACTGAAATACCCAGAAATGGTAGTAGAACCAATTGCTCTTCCATGGGTCAACCACGTGGGTCGAAGATTCACTTACGTATAGACGATAACGCCAAGCCTCATCGGGCTAATATGGCGAATTAATTTTTTCAACGGGAAAACATTCATGGTACACATTCATTCAACATTCAGAATGGTATGGTTCGTCAACTTGCCGACTTAAATCCCATAAAACACATCTAGGATGCCGGATGCTCTATAAAAGAGGCCTTCTAACAGGGCAATTTCTCCAAATGGAGTAGAACAGATAATAAATGCCCTGGAGCAAGAGAAGTTTGCCGTCTTGCTAGTGGGATTAATCAACAATGTGATTGAAACTATGCCTCGAAGATGTCAATAGGTCATTAAACTTAGAGGAGGTCCTACTCATTATTAGATTTGGTTCGAATAATGGTTCGTTTATCCTGTGTATACAAACTTCACGTTAAGTATATGTCTTTTAAATAACCCTGTGAGGCAAAAAGTTACGTAATTTTAAGTCGCCCCTGTATCATAAATAATAATCCTCAAAAATGAACACAATGAAATTGACTTGCCAAAGAAACGATCTGCGATTCGACTGCTGGAAATAATTTACAGATTCATGTATTCGTAAAAGTTATGAGCCATCTGTCACCTAATTTTTTGGGTGTACCACTTGAAGTGATGATTAGTATATAGATATATAACTTCAGATTTTGAGATTCGTCGTCTAAACATTATTTGACATCTCAAATTGACTAGGAACAGTTTTTTGCTTAACTGAACACATTAACCTTTTTGGAGTTTCCCAAAAAATATGCGTATACTGCATCTGGAAAATATATTCTTGACTTTTAAAACTGTTAATAAGAGCAGGGTCTTCACGTTATTTTGAACTAGCTTCTAACTCCTCAACGTTTCATTTTAGAAAAAGCTTTGTTAATACGTGTTTTAGGGTGTCTTTTGAAGATTCAGAATATGCTATTAGAAAGACAATTGGGCATCTAGGACCAAAAGTACATCCCACTCTTCCAATCCAACCACAATCCAAACTTGGATTTTTTTAAATAGAACATACTGTATATTTTCTTAAATATTAAAATACCTTTTTCTTCTGTTTTCAAAAATATAATCAATTATCTCTATTCATCTATTCTGCCACATTGACATAATATCTCTACCCCTCATTCTAACCAGAAGGATTAGCCCAAAAGTCTAAGACTTGTATGGGAGAGGGGGCGGAATATTATTATTTAGCGGGCGCATTTGCGTCTTAGGAACGACGGAAAGCCCTAACCACCATTCAGTGTTTGAATAACGGAATCTGGAAAACCTCATAAGTTAGAGGGACATCAACTACGAGTAGACAATTTAATTATAATTAATTATTTAATATTATACTAATAAACGCAATAGCAGGGCAATCTTAGCTGCCCAATTGTGTTTCTGATAGATTAGGTACTGATGTTTCTAATATAGCCCTACGTCACTTTTTGCATAAACAAAAACTAAATAATTTTATCCTGAATCCTTAAAATCGATGAAGGTAGGAGCTTAATATAACAAGAACAATGTATGTAATATCAGCAGAGATATACAGGGCGCCCTATTTCTTGACCCGTTGCATGGGTAACTTTTTTATTAGTAGAGATACAAAAACGCTTAAATGAGCAAATTAGTGCAGTTTCGTATTAGTAATTCTACGGTAAGGCGAAAAATTATATACGGGGGAAGGTTGAAAAGTTATTGACAAAAAACGAAAAATCCAACTTTTCTATTATCCCTCGTAGCTCGTTCATTTGAAGAGTTAGAGAAAAATGCTTCACATGTTTTTTGCAGTATTTTTCATGTAAAATGACATGCACTTGCTACTTTTTATATATCTCTTCAAATGGTTGAGAATCACAGTAAAATATATTTTTTTTAAATGTAATGGATAGGTGGCTGTGACATTAACCGAAAGTCCCCTTTTTTCTCTTTCAGATGATATAACATAGTCCATATTTTATCCTTACAAAAGTAATAATAATCGTTGTTTTTAAAGAAAGTTTATTGTCACATCAAGAATGCTATGGAAATAAAACAAAAAATAAGATTCCTGATATTTTTAAAAACGTCTAGTTGGCATTTAATTATTGACAGATCATAAGTGACATTTTTAGTTTTTGTTAAGTAGTTTATTGTTTATTATTAATACTGCATACAAAATAATAGTGTTGCAAATATGTACACCAACGAAGAGAAAAATGATATGCTATTTTGTTATTATAACCAAAATCGAGATGCACAAGCTGCTGCGAATCTTTATTTTGAAACTTACATGGAACGAAGACAACCCCATCATAGAATATTTAGACAGCTGGAAAATAATATACGATTATACGGTTCTTTTTCAAAGCCTAAGGATGAAAGAAACTTCAATGAAGACACTGAAATAAATGTTTTGGCTTATGTAAATTTTAAACCTGATTCTTCAACTGCAGAAATTGCACATTACTGCAACACTTCCAAGGAAACTGTAAGAGCTATTTTAAAAGGTAACAATTTAAAGCCTTATCATTATTCCATATGCAATACTTTATATCCAGCTGATAATCAAAGAAGGATGACATTTTGTCGATGGTACATTTCAAAATGCGAAGAGGATCTAGACTTCTGGAAAAAGATTTTATTCAGTGATGAAAGTAAATTTACCAACAATGGTATTTTTAACCGCCATAATAACATAATGTGGTGCCGAGAAAATCCACATCTTGTTTCTGAAAGAAGAAATCAACGTCAATTTGGGATAAATGTGTGGTGTGGAATTTTTTGTGGCAAAATTATTGGCCCATATTTTTACGAAGATAATTTGAATGCGAATAATTACCTTCATTTTCTAAGGAATACTCTAACAGAGGAATATTTAAATGAATTACCACTTCATATTTTTAGAAATCTTAAATACTTCCAACACGATGGAGCACCTGCGCATAATTCCCGCGAGGTAAAACAATATTTACATGAACAGTTTGATAATGTTATAGGAAATAGAATGGATATCGACTGGCCAGCGCGAACACCTGATTTGACCCCCTTAGATTTCTTTCTTTGGGGGTTATTGAAAGATAAAGTTTATGTGACAGCTCCTCTAGATATAGAGGATCTAAAAGTCAGGATTCAAGATGCAATTAGAAGCATACATGGACATACAATAAATAATGTTTTAAGAAGTATCCAGAAACGTTGCTTACTATGTATCCAACAGGATGGTGGTCATTTCGAACATTTACTTCAATATAATTAATTAATTAATAATTTCTGTTCTCAAAACATTCTTTTGTTCCATAGCATTCTTGATGTGACAATAAACTTTCTTTAAAAACAACGATTATTATTACTTTTGTAAGGATAAAATATGGACTATGTTATATCATCTGAAAGAGAAAAAATGGGACTTTCGGTTAATGTCACAGCCACCTATCCATTACATTTAAAAAAAATATATTTTACTGTGATTCTCAACCATTTTAAGAGATATATAAAAAGTAGCAAGTGCATGTCATTTTACATGAAAAATACTGCAAAAAACATGTGAAGCATTTGTCTCTAACTCTTCAAATGAACGAGCTACGAGGGATAATAGAAAAGTTGGATTTTTCGTTTTTTGTCAATAACTTTTCAACTTTCCCCCGTATATAATTTTTCGCCTTACCGTAGAATTACTAATACGAAACTGCACTAATTTGCTCATTTAAGCGTTTTTGTATATCTACTAATAAAAAAGTTACCCATGCAACGGGACAAGAAATAGGGCGCCCTGTATAGTATCTTTCATTAATTTCATCAAATTCTAAAGAGGTCTTAATAGGTCTACAGGTACTTTATTAGTAAAAAGTAAAAGTTTCATAAAGATCGAAATGAAGAAAAGGAGGAAAATAGGATAAGAACAGTATATACCTACGTATAGCTTTATAAAATACTATAAGTAGGGCATTTCTTATAGCACGTATCACACAAATTTATTTTCACTTTATACTAATTCTTTCAAGTTTATTTTTAAATGTAAACGTGGTAGATGCATGATAGTCTGCGATAATATGTAATTAAAATCTTTTTTTCTTCTATTAATTAGGAGATGGTTCAGTTTCCAATAAAAATATCAATTACCTATGTTAAGTGCCCCACGAATTTTTCGTTTATTAGGAAAATAAAAAAACTGCTTGAGGACATTTTTCTTTGTGCATCATTGGTTTCGTCTCTATCCTGCGGTTGTAATTTTTTTAGGTAAAGGAGAGTAGGAAAAAGAGGCAATAAAGTGTGTTTGTTCTATATACATATATCTACACCATTTTCAGATTTTCACTTTTGTGATAATTTGGCTAGTTACTGAAGTTCTACCCATAATGAAGCTCTTCACAAGCTGCCATCTTTTGATGTATTACTATAAATAAAATCGATTAGCGCTCCATTTGTCATCTGGAATCGGGGGAGTTGCATTTTATGGTGCCAAATGCTTTGTACCTACATCAGTGAACACATTGGCAGTTTTCCGATAATTGTTCTACTCGTATAGAGGGAGAAGGACAGTGGGGAAAGTTCAAAATTTCGAAATTATTTGAAATACACAGGCACAAGTGCTCCTATACGTTATTTTCCCTAGAACTAGCCAAATGTATTCCACGACAGAGCGTTTGCATACCTATGTGTTTTAATTGACTGTAGTTTTATACCTACTGATACAGAGGAGCAACAGGCATGCATTGTTTTCTAAATAATGCCAACTTCCTGTCAACTTTACGATTCACAATTCACTAACATATTTATTAGACACTAAAAAACCACATAAATTATATTTTACTCGTAGTTTGACAGTTTCTTGCTACTTCCTACTAATTCTATAAAAAGAGATAATCGAAATAGAACATACTGCATAATGCACTGCATATGTTTTTGTAGATTGTAGCCAAACTCATAAGTAAAAATAATTATTCAATTCAATTTAATTCAATTTATTATTATCATTAGCAATATAACACTTTACAAACGTAATTTTGCAATTCAATTCGGTAAAATAAGTATAAATAAGCACCAAAACCCCCCAGGCCGACATGAGTATAGACCTAAATGTATAGACGCTTGTCCTATGCATCCCATATCCACCCAGAAGGAAATAATTTGCAAAAAAAAATAAAATACTTCACGTGAGGATGAAAAGATAAAACAGAGTGTGGAATAATCATACTTTTTCAGAAGTTATTAAGTATTTTAGTTGTTAAACAGGCCAAACAAAATTATTACCTACATTTATTTGTAATTAATAGTTATTTAAGTTTAGAGAAGTACCTATACCTAATCTAAAAGTTGTTTGATTGAATCTTTGTGAATCAAAATAAATTTCTTTATTTCAGTTTGGTGCCTGTCAAGTTTTTGTAAGCTTTTTCTATGAACAGACAACAAATTATATAATTTAGGACCAAAATTAAAGATACTCGTATATCCGTTGGTATGACTTTTCCCAAATAGTGGGATATCAATGGACTGTTCTATAAATCTTGTGTTGTAATTATTATCTCCTGATGTACAACTGTATCATTTAATCGATATATAGATGAATTATCTAAATACGAATATTAGAACTAAATACTTCAAATATCGAAAACATTTAAAGTTTTAATTATTTGAATGAGATGAATTAGATAATTAAAACGCGGAATATTAAACATACCAAAAGTAAAGATGTGTATTTCTTTTCTAAATTTAGGAAGTAAAATCGAAATTTATACAAGATCAATTAAACTCACAAATTGAAAGTAAGGTAAATAAACAAAGATTGATCTTTAATTTAAAACCCACAATGTACTCACGCAAACATGGTGTATCTCAGTATGTCAAGATCTATTCCTGAACGCATGTTTGAAAGAAAAACTAAAAAAAAGTATGTAAATATGTACCTCGGCTATAAACACACGCAATTTATATTCCTTATCGTGTTTTAATTCAGAATAGAAAACTATCATTCTCTTCAAGCGTACTACCAATATTTTATTAATGATTTAAAAAGAGGTTTGCAAGATTCAGTACTTGATACACCGACAATACGTTTTAAAATTCGTTTCTGTGAAACAAAAACGTTATAGGCAGAAGTGGAATAACCCAAAAAACAGACACCATAACCTTAAACGGCAATCAATTTGTGCGTAATAGGCAATTAATTGTTCCTTAGTCAAAAATGTTCAAAGATTTCTAAATAAGTAAATAACAGAAGAGAATTTCGTTATTAATATTTCACACTTATATACAGTTGCGACATTCATCAAGGTAGACCCCAAAAAATTTTACCTACATTTTCCTATCCTTTAAAGACAATTTTATTACTACCATTATCAAAAGTTATGTCAAAGTTACCACACTTCTTTTGGCTACTGTCCGATGGATTTGGCTTTCCGATATTGATGGAATCTTATAATTTGCATTTTGTCAGGATTCAAATGAAACTGATGTTGGGATAAGTAATTATGTAAATAATTCAAAATATGGAGACAGCTATGTTGCAATAATTGATCCGATGAATTTGAAATTATCATATAAATGTCATCTGCATATAAAGTAAAATCTACTAGAGACGCTAGAGAGTCTATATTATTAATATATAAATGAAAGAGCACAGGACCCAAAATAGACCCTTGTGGAACTCCCATAGTTAAATCTAAGCATTCAGACCTTGATTTATCCATTGTATGTTGATCTTGATATTGCAGACTCACATACTGTCGCCGACCTTCAAGAAATGTGATAACCCAGTTCAGAGGAAGCCTCCTAATACCATAGTGGAGTAATTTAAATCTTAATAAATAGTAATCGATGCAGTCGAATACCCTGCTTAAATCACAGAATATTCCCACAGGACACTCTCCTGCGTCGATACAATAAAAAATGTTATTAATAACAGAGTGAATAGCCGTATCTGTTGACATTCCACTTCGACTTCCACTTACACTTGTCTTAACCAAAAACATATAAACCAAGAACTTTCAAACAAGTTCTTATAAATAGACCAATTCAGAAACAGAAGAATTTATATTTGTAATACAAGACCAATCTATAGGTAGAGATAACTATAAAAAGTTTATTTTTAACGATCATAAACAATAAAATGGAATAGATACAGGAAATAGCACCTATTCCATGAAACAATGGAACATATAATATCTGGATGTAAACTACTAGCAGGTGGTCAATATACCTACCCAAAGGCATAATGCAATGACTGGAATTATTCACCAGGCAATAGCCCTGCAATATAATCTATAATGGAGCCTCAAGCTTACTATCAACCAATATTCACCATCAACGATAGTATAAAACAAATATTATAAATTATGCTGGGACCTCAATACAAATTGATAAAACGGTAACTCATAATACAACCAGATATAACACTTCAAGATAAAATAAAAAGGATCATCTTATCTTATCCGAAATCTTCGGAAATTTTATTATTATCTGAACATTTATATGTATATTTATGTATGTATGTTAATGTGTATTTATCTGTATATGTATTATTTTTATTTAAGTAACTTACCTCCTTATGGTTATTAAATAGTAGCACTTAGGTGTATACATATATTTATATTTCAAAACGCTTTTTATAATTAATAAATTAATAAACGAGGGCATCAATTTACAAAACATAGTTAACTTATCTCTTATAGTCTCCATAGCTGACTGAAATAAATATATATTGATCCTTAATTTTCTCACTGAACATTTAAAAAACTTATCTGTCTAAGATATAAGATATACCTTCTATAAATATGAGCAACTTTACAGGTTTGTCCACTCGTTGAAGATTAATGAACTACTGCCACCAGAATATACAAAAATTGGCGGATGCTTTGTTCTTTCGCCAAAATATATACTAATTTTAATTAATCATTTTTCAGTTTTACGTAAGGCCTTCGAGGCCTTCGACAGCCAAAAATCTGGCAGTATTCCATGTGACATGGTAGCCGACATTCTGCGTCTTATGGGTCAACCTTTCGACAAGAAGATCTTGGAAGAACTTATTGAAGAAGTTGATGCCGACAGTGAGTTTTCATAGTTATTTCATAGTTATTATTAAAATTAATTCATAACAGAACATAACAACGAAAACATGCGTTTTACTTTTCTATTGATATAGCAAATATCTTTTCTAATGTAACTGATGAAAAATTTTATATGTATGTATGACAGTGTTTTTTAAATCTCCATCAGCGGCTACCATAATGAGCCAAAAGATCTAAATGCTGTTTTTAAATTACTATTGAATATTCCAATGATCAAACTAATTATAAACATTTCACTTATTTCTTTGCCTGTTTACGAGAAAAACGGTTATTGTTGAAAAGTATGATGATCTCAGATCTCAGATCTCAGATGATCCCTTTAAATAAAAAATTCATTGAGCATTTTTAATTATTTTAAAATCTAAAGAAAAAGAAGTGACGAAAGATTGCCTACAATCTTCTGCAAAGATAATATTGTCAGATATACTCGGGTACTTTTTAGTCACTATAAAAATACAAATAATTTTATTTTGTCCTTTATTAATATGTGAAAATTTTGCTTTTCATTTGGACAGAATCTGGACGCTTAGAATTTGAAGAATTCGTAACGCTAGCAGCCAAATTCATCGTTGAAGAAGATGATGAAGCCATGCAAAAGGAACTTAAAGAAGCTTTTAGGTTATATGATAAAGCAGGTAGGAACATTCTTCATTTATACAATTTCATTTGAAATTTTGTTTTCTGTATACTACAATCATTTATTATTTATGTGGTACAGTATTTTCATAAATATCTTTTACCAAAACAATAATTTGTTGTAATACCTACGCACTTATATTAGCAAGAGTGTCTATTTAACAAAATACCTACCCACTGCATGATATCTTTTCTATAACTAAAATTTTTTCTCATGATGTTTACCTATTTAGGGTGGATCCATGAAATTTTCGATAAGAATAGCAATAGAAATAAGAATTAAAAGTATATCAAAATGTTGATGAGCTGTATGTATACAGGGTGGCCCACGAATAACGAAACAAGCGAATTTTCGGATACTTACCAACTTTTTCTTGCAAATCGCTCGAACACGTCAATTAAGTTTTCGAGCGGGAAATATTTTGGGCATATTTTCAATTTCATAGTTTTACCCCCTATAAGCGAGGGTGAGGTTCACCCTTAAAATTTTAAATGGGAAGGGGGTTGAGTCAAACCTCATTTTAAAGCTTGAAAAAAGAACTTTACAATGTTTCATACTTTTTGAATTTGAGTCACTAGTTCTTGAGAAATTTAATTTTTTATTATTTTTTTTTTTTTTTCATTTTTGCAAAATAATTGGAAACATTTCGAATTTCTTTTTCTTTAGATTGTAATATTGTTTATTAAGTATTATTTTTTAAAAATAATAATAATCCTGATCAGTAAAAAACAAATTAATTGGAATTCTAGTAAGAATTAATCTATTTTTTAGGCCCTACGAACAATTAGAAACGAAAATTCACTTATTAATATTTTTAGTACGAGTATTAATTTAACAAATGCTGAAAATGACCACCTCTTGCTTCCATACAGTGATAAAGGTTTTGCTCGAAGCGTTCCCGAACATTACTTATCATTTCTGGTGTGATTTGATGTTAGCCTTTTTTTGTCAGTACAGACAATTGTTATTTTACGATATTAAACGGAAATGTATATAATACTTTGTAAACAATATTGCAATCTAAAGAAAAAGAAATTCGAAATGTTTCCAATTATTTTGCAAAAATGAAAAAAAAAATTAAAAATTAATTTCTCAAGAATTAGTGACTCAAATTCAAAAAAGTATGCATCATTGTAAAGGTCTTTTTCAAGCTTTAAAATGAGGTTTGACTCGACCCCTCTTCCCATTTAAAATTTTAAGGGTGAACCTCACCCTCGCTTAGGGGGTAAAACTACGACATTGAAAATGTGCGTATTTCCCCCTCGAAAACTTAATGACGTGTCCGAGCGATTTGCAAGAAAAAGTTGGTAAGTATCCGAAAATTCGCTTGTTTTTAATAACTAATTTTATAAAAATATTGGTTAACACTTTTACATTAGTCCATGTTAAGAACATAAATTGCATTATATATCAGTGTTTTCAGTATAAACTACAAAACAATTTATTTTTAAATACTATACTATAACACACAACATGTGTGTTCTACACACAGAAATAAGTTATACAACCAAAAATATTTGAAACGAGCGTTTATATAGATAGCTGTTGCACTGTTTATAAAAGTCGTCTAGCAGAGCCGTAAACGAGAGCGTTGAGTGATAATTGTTTGTTTTTATCTGAAAATAAACCATTATATGTGTTACTCCGTACTTTGAAACGAGTGGACACAAGAAAAACAAGGTTCTGTACTCTGACTCATATTAATCTAAATTAAGGGGAGTCTGGTATTTAATTTATAGCCGTTCTTTTAATACAGGATGAGTGGGATTGATAATGTTTGAAAATATCAACAAAATAACACCTTGGTATGTCAATAGAGCACAAAAGGACACAAAAATTTTGTTATTGCTGGATGTTTAGTTAATTTTGTTGAACTAGTTAGCTTAGCATATTACTCCTATGGCATGTTGTTTTAGCTCTTAGATACACTGTTAAGAACAAACATTTTTTGACCACCTTGTATACTACCAAAGAAAAAAGATATTGGTTAGTTTTGTTGAGTGACAAAGGATACAGAAAAAACATACATTTTACAAGTGAGGATGAGCGTTTTTCTCTAATTGCCATATTTATTTTATTTGCAGGAAATGGTTATATCCCCACCACCTGCCTTCGCGAAATCTTGAGGGAGTTGGACGACCAACTGACGGATAGGGAGTTAGACATGATGATTGAAGAAATTGACACCGATGGTTCTGGAACCGTCGACTTTGATGGTAAGCCGTTAACCATCCAACACCAAACTAACGTTATTCTATTTATAATTCTTTACGATGCTGTGTGGACGAGATGAATGTTTTGCGTCACTGCAATTTGTTCCATTTAGTTTTAAGTTGTGATTCTGGGGAATAAGGAGTATATTTAGAATTTATAGAATACACACCGCGATTTATTCCATTAATTTATCTCATCAAAAATAGTTTTGTAGAAATCTGCTGTATATTTATTACAATATATAGGTATGTTTCGCAAATGTTACAGCACACATATCTGATATTTTACCATGTTTTATGTTTTAACTACAACCACTATTATCACAATTTAGACAAACTATTGGAATTGAAAATAACTATTTCATTAGTCCGGCTTTTGGACAATAATGTTTTAATGCGATTTTTTATGTTTTTGATCATTTTCATATTATTATTTAAGAACGCTTTGTTATTATATAGGTACCTACTTACATAATAAATTCTAATGTGAGATGACAAAACAATGTTTTTAAATGAATAATGCTTATGCTTATGTTTAAACGTTGGTCACTCAACGGTTTAAAGTTACCATAAGCTTCTCAAGCTCTTGCGCGCTCCTACGTACTTTAAACTTTCTTCAGTACCTACTTACAATCTGTGCGTTAGACGACTTAGTTTGATTTGCTTCACTTATTTTTTATTTTGGTAAATCCTAACCACGATTCAGTATTAATATTTTCTTCTATCAA
This sequence comes from Pogonocherus hispidulus, assembly GCA_963924545.1. Lineage (NCBI taxonomy): Eukaryota > Metazoa > Arthropoda > Insecta > Coleoptera > Cerambycidae > Pogonocherus > Pogonocherus hispidulus. The sequence continues at coordinate 14,066,170 of OZ004696.1, read as the reverse complement.
TCATTTCTAAATCGCGAACCCAATTTGGGATTTTGAAATGGAACGCCTAGGAATGGAAAATGGAACGAATGTCAATTTTTCAAAATTGCAAAATTTGCATCGCAACATTATAGGACTACCCATATTTTTGAACTGATAGGAGTTCATGGATGTTTTGCCTAGGAAATTAATTATGTAGACTTTTTGACTAAAATATTGAAGGCGACATATTTTAGACGAAAATTTGATCAATGGACTCGTATCAGATAAGCGAGTTGGCTGACCGGAAATAAAATATAGTGCTATAATCGATAGGACACAAATTTGGCGCAGTATGAGTATTCTATATTTGGTATAATTAAATAACATCCCCACCTATAATCCTGTGCCAGCAAAGCAATTTAGTTTTTGATAGTGTAGCAATGCTTTCCAATGATTATAATTACTGCGGATTTATTAGTTCTTACTATTTTAATTTATCGCTCATGAAACTGTTCCTGAAAGTGAAAAATAATATAATTACTTTTTTTTCAGAATTCATGGAGATGATGACAGGTGAAGTCTAAAAGAGAGGATGTTATTTTTACTTAATTTAAGAACTTTGTACCTATTTATAAAAATAAGAGTGCATTTTTGTTATTAAAAGTTTATTTAGTATCATATGAACAGAGAACATAATTAGATAAAAATATTTATTTTAATTACAAGCTATTTATATAATTTGTTTATTAAATAAAATATAATATTAAAATATTAAATTTGTAGTTTATTTTGTACCTTCAAGCGTAGTAGAATAATAGTGTTATACAAATAAAACTAGTCAACCTTTCTTATTCAAGAATAGTTATTTACCTATTTAGTACGATTCCTTACTCTAATTTTAAAACACGTATACTCAATTACAACATGCATGCATTAAAGCTTTTGTGACCTTTTCTTTCGTGTTAGCATAGATTTGCAATTAACAAGTGGTTTATCTACAAAAATGCATTTTTTATAAACATTTCGACGAGAAGGTCGCATGTTTCGGTTTATAGACTGGATAATAATAAAAATTCGCCAGTATTCCAATAACTAAATTTTGGGTTGTATTAGTCAAAATTTTTTGTTTTGACCATGGTTTGGGAATTTGGCAGCTTGTGGCGTTTGATTGATTTCCAAAAAAGAAAATTTTAAGTACTACTAATACTGTTCCAGTTCACTTGCACTTCTGTACTAGATGTACACTAAGAATACCTACATATATATTATTTGCAATTAGTAATAGAAGACGATGACCCTCACCAAGTGCAAAACTGCAAGTAACTTCAATTATCATACCTACTTCAATTATAATTACATATTTCTGTATTTGATATTTATGGTTTTTGACATGGAACACATATACCTACTTTCACCCTGTATCACATATTTGGATACAGTAGCGTTCTCTGCCAAACACATTGATATAGTGGTTAGATCTATGTCTAGTAAAAGAGATATTGCCAAAAAGTGTATCATAAGCTTATTGTGTTCAATTTAAAAAACCAATGACCTTTTGGGTCATATCTTCTGAACGCTATTGAATTATTTATTTAAAAACATTGAATTTATAATGTTTATTTCTTAAAGAAATCGAGAACCCCATACACTCAAAATATCTGTGCCTATATTACCTATGTGATATAGTTACCTATCTTTTGTCAACCATAGAGAAAAAGGCTGCCATAGAAAATATAATGTTATGTATATATATGGAAAGTACACTTTCTGGACTTATACCTACAGTATTCTATTTGAGGTTTTAACAAGACATTTTATAATATTTTGCCACATAATTATTTTATACATACACACATTTTATAGGTACATTTTAATAATTAATAATTACTGATTATAAATGTACAGAAATATTCTTATTAAACATTAGGTACTTTGAGCTTTATTTATAAATATTACGAAATTGCAAAATCCAATTAGGTGTTTTATTAAAAATGATATAGTCATGGTAAATCAAAATTTATTAAACATAACTAGTTAATAAGTATATCTAAAGGATACGATGTAGTATCCGTGTCATTTTATTCGTCACTCAACGATATAATTCAACAATTTTCTGTAAAAAAAATCTGTATTATAGTAGGTATTATCATACAGATTCAGTCTGAATACCATAGCCATATCAGCCATATTTGTTTCCAAATTAGGTACTTTCATTACATTATAGCAACGACTTGTAAACTATATGCAACACTGCATTGGTAAAAGTAGCTTATAAAATCATTGTAGATGCTTCCTTAGTATGGTGATGATTTACAATATCGAAGTCTCATTCAAATAGAATAAGAGTAGTGACTTATGATATCTAAAGTCTTATTTTATTTGAATGAGTTCTATTATATTCCTTTTGAAATTATATTAGCCAACATAAAACTATTCACTTGTCTCGATGCTAGGCGAGTCAATGCTGCGATATCGATGTTCAACATCAATATTGTGGATCCTCCAACATTGATTTTAAAGTATCGAAAATCAAATAACATCCAACAACGCCCAACACTTGGTGAGTTACAATAAAATGAAAGTGACTGGCAACATCAAGACATCTTGAAATCAGTTTAGCAGTATCCTGGGACACCTTAGAACGATAAATAAGAACTAATCTAAGAAGCTTGAGGAACCTCCATAAAGTACATCAACTTCTGATTAGTCTGGAATCAATGTAGAACTTAATAAAGTTTTTGATCATTTTAAATAATATGATATGTCATTTTGAAGTAATCAGATGCAAATTCACATCAAAGCAAACATCCACACCAATCATTAAATAGGTACCTACTGATTTTCAAGTTGCTTTTTTAAAATGAATTTGTTTTGAATTTAGTTCCAATTAAATCTTCATAGCCTATTTATAGAAATTTTAGTGAGAGTCTCACTAACATTATAATATTGCGATGAAAAGGAAATTTATAGCATCACTCACATATTAAAAATCCGATATAGCATCAGCTAAAATAGAGATTATTACATCAAATTTACAAAATTTTCCATGCTCAACCGTTTTTCTATCTCTTATAGTTTCTGAACTATAAATTCATTCATCACAAATTGAGACACATTGCATTTCATTTATAATATAAACCTTTTCAAAAAGGCAGTGTGATAAAGATATTACAACATAAGTACATTTTTATCTGTTTTTAAGGATTATCCATTTCCTAAGTCTGACTCGATCTACTAAGTATTATAATTTTCTAACAGCTAAATAATCGAAAAAGTATTTTCTTAGGACCAAATTATAAAATGGTTGTAAAAATAACTAAATTCTCAAATAGATATGTCACTGATGAACTACTTTTAACTAATTCGTAACTGATATATTTATATGTTTTTAACCAAAACATATGTAAATATCAGTTTCACAATTTAAAAATTATTGCTACTAATGTACTTAAATCATGATTACCAACACAAATATTTATGCCATGTCATAATGTATATGACACCAACACATTCATTCCTTATTCTAATGGGTGAAAAAGTTCTTCCACCGCAGAAGACCGGGTTAGCAAACACATAGTTTTGCAATTATCAACAGTTTGACATTTAATTTGAATTCACATTCAACTTGACCATTGCAGATATATTATTCTGATTTGAATTAGGTAAATTGAATTCTAGGTAAATGAATTGCAAAAATATACATAGTCAAATTTAATATGAAAATTAACACTTCAGTTTACTTCTATGACAAATTTAAAAAATAACAATAGATTCTTATTGAAAGTTGTAAGTGAAATATGTTGTTCGATTAAAAGGTAGCCTCAAAAGAAGACTTTTTAATAACTAGTTATTTTAGCCTAACTAAAATTTTAATGTGACAACTTCAAGAATATAAATTAATGGAAAGTAGCTTTAATACTTATGAATAATAAAACCTTTTTTTCCATTATTTAGGAATTTATGAATACTTCTATCACGACATATAACAACCTTTATATTATGAATAAGTACTTAAAACCTAAGTAGCCTCCTTTGATTAAAAAGCTATGATAAAACTCTTATCGGAAACTAATTCGTAAAAAAATTACTTTAAGGGCCGGTCTTTCCACCTCCTTTTAAGTTCCTGATAACTATTTGGTAGATTAGAATATGACATTTCAGTATTTTATTTCAGTTTTCAGTTTAATCTGCCAAATAGTTATCAGGAACTTAAAAGGAGGTGGAAAGACCGGCCCTAAATCTAATAACAATTATCTATTATTTAAAATTAGTAGGTACTCTAGGTACTTTTTGCCACTTGTATAAAAGTTTAGTTTATAATTAATAACTACATTCAACACAAATTTGTCAAATTTTAAATTTAACTCATATTTTAATTTCGGGATTGGGCCATTTCAGCTACTTTTTCATAAAGTGGCGCATATTTTAGTGGACAATTTCCCACAAAATGGGGAAAAATCTTCAGTCTCTTCGGGGTCATCATAGTATTACTAGTTGATTTGTAACCACAACTGTTTGTGTTCATGTGGGATGAATTTTTGTGAAAATGTATGTCTAGTGACATTACCAAAAATTAGAAGAAAATAACAATATATTTCATTCGTTGTTCAATACTTAGCAGTCAAAAAGAATATTTTTTAAATAGGTATTCTTATTTCTATTGCATCACTGAAGTATATATATGTCTTGCAGAAAATAGATCCAATGCAAGGTGTATATGATTGAATTCATATATTGGCCAACAAGAACTATGGGTATTTATGTTTCTCAAGTACGTAAACGCTGCTAAAATTTGCTAAAAATTAACTTTGTATGAAAACCTTATTATATAAGAGCTGAATAGTTGCGCCAAATTGAAAGTACAGAACATTTTCTGCATCAAAACATATTTGGTCTGCACCACTACTATTACACTTCTAAAAATAAGATTATTAGCTTTTGTACTCACAAATATATACTCGATTATTTGCTTTATTCATTTTTAACTTTTTCATAGTTTATGGAAATAAACTCTTTCTATTATTTTTTTAAACAAATGCGAATAAAACAGGCTTCAGTTGAGTTTAAAGGTATCATGGAAACTAAAGAGTAGTACAAATAAAAATACTTTTTTTTATATTATGGCACACTAACAGTTCAATTAACTTTTTTACAATAAAAGTTGGTGTGGTCGGTTTCGCAAAAAAAAATTTATGCATTTCTGAATACATTGTATTTTGTCCCTTGCCCCCTTGTATATGCACACAGCCATGACTTAAAACATTAATTTTATTCCCTTGGTAAATAAATAATGATTATTTATTATATTGATTAATTAGCAGTAACCTACAATTTTACGCATCTATCAGTGATGTAGGTATTGGTGAGTTCATCATACTGTGGCTTTGTTGTTATTAGATACCGACATAATATTCTGCACCAAGACTGGAATATTAATTTCAAATTTAGTAATAATTACTTATTAGTAGTTTATAAATTGGGTTCCCTCATATTCACCCTATTATTATTCATTCATATAGCAACTACTAAGTATATATGTACGTACATCTGCTAATATGTAGGTATGAGTAATACCATAGTTAAATTTAAATATCATAATATAATAGGTACTAATATTAATTACTGCAATTTTTTTATACACAACTTTTTAACAAATAACTGTTGTACCATAAAAAATATCAATTGTTGTCCTGCAATAATAAATAATAAAGTTTGACATTTTTCTGTTTTAGAAAACTTAATAAAAATGAATGAAAAAATTAAAAATGTGGTTAAAAACAGGGGGCAACAGAATGTGTAGTAATTCATCCTGGATGGTAACAATTTTAGATAAACCTGAAATTAATATCTTTATCCTAACTGAAAAGGTATGTAACTACCTGATGTGTATATTAAACTTCTCTAATTTGGATTTTATCGTACTCACTTACTACTGAATGTTAGCATCTGTTTCTTTCTTTCATTTATAACACCTAGATTAATGAAATTAAACTCAAAATATAACAGAAAATAATATGTATATCAACATAAAAATATATAAATTGGAATAAATATCACAAACAATATATAAAATAAAAAAATATCAGCAACTCTACTTAAATAAATGTGGAAATTCATTTGATATATCTTTAACTAATTTTTGGTCATATTTGCTCATATCACTTTCTTCACAAAATATCCTGGTAAAGCATTTTAAGATTTCATCAACTTTATGTTTGTGTTCCTCATAATTTGTGTTTCTCATAACTCTTCTACATAGTTCAAGATATTGCCGCCTCCTCTAAAGGAAATATATATTAGTTATATCTTAATTTATTAAAAGTAAGTCATGCATTCATTAAATACCTGATCTCCAGGAGACAAATCAGAAATATTTCTAACAATTATATCAATTAAAACTTTAACATCATTTGTATAAAATAGATTGGCTGTGGATTTTCGACTAAAAAGATCATTAAATAATTTTAGAAGTGAGTGTGGTGGGGCAGGCTCATGATCAAAAATTCTTACAGGATCCTCTGAAAATAAAAAAATTATAATGTTGATACATGTTAAAAATAAAACAAATACCTTCTCTATTTAGGAGCAACAGGATTTTTTCCGTGAAAGACTTTGCCACATCCCTCTCTTCTAAAGCAGCTAAAAGAGGGCTTTCGGATTCTTCAGTAAATTGTAAGTTAAATGATATAACTAAATTTAAAAAAAGATCTGGAATTTGTTCATCCAAATCTGTATCTGGTGGATATTCAATGTTGTCCAACACAAACGCAAGAAAGCGTTTTCCAAGAAATTCTGCAACAGGCAAGCACATAAGATATTATATAACTTGTATTTTTTCATTGTACTGCACATATTATGTTTAATAAAAAGTCTGAGGACAATGAAATTCCCAGAATAAGGCAATGTGGCTCATTCCCCTGATAAAATTATTCCATCAGGGGCAAGGAGCTCTAAAACCTTGAAAAAACATGAATAGGAAATGTGAAAATGTAGTCAGTTTACAAAAAGAAAACTTAACTAGTTCAGAAAATAGAGTCACTTGTAGAAAACCATTTACTAGCTGAAAGCATTAACAAATTTAAACAAGTTTTAGTTCATTAAATTTACTTACTATCAAAAATAATGTAAGTAACAAGAAAATGGTTGTCAATTTTTTACCTACTACCTCTTCCCCAAAAACAGATATGGACTATTACATCATTTTAATAATATTTTAATTCAAATCTCAGAGAGGGTTCATCTATCCAATTTGGTTAGAACAATTTTACAAATATTACTTTTGATAAGACCATAATTATTTTTTTAATTATTTAACTAATGCTCACTAATGTGCTTTTGCAATGCAACAAGAACTGATTATAATAAAAATGTCAAAAAACTTATACAAAACATATTTACAAAATTAAAAAAAAAGAAATAAAATAATAAGAAGCCCTTAAAATAATAATGATGGGTCTTCTGACCCACATAGGTTAACTGAAGAGAAATGCATGCAGATTCTACCATAGTAGAAAAGGGAAACCTCATAATATACTGCGCCTCTGTGAAGACCTGAAAAGACCAGATGAGATTTCTAATACGTGAGGAGAGAAGCCCAAAGGATAAGAGGCTATCGGAGGATAATTTATAAATATTGAGAAGTCTAATTTGAAAGATAAAATTTCAGAAGATGCCCTAAACCGGTTAGCACCTTAATAAATATTTTTTAGTCATGGTGAACTAGGTCAGGTGGTTGGGTACTTTTATATATCTAATTAATTGAATCTATAAAAATCAAAACTATATATTTCTTATATAAATTAATTTCACTGAAATGTCAATGCAAAGAATCAATTAAATTTAGAAAATTACACCAGATGCAAGTAATAGTTTCAGTTTATCGAAATAACAGGGAAACTCAGTTGCATATTTTTTTAAAGCTGATACTCTGCTCATTGGTCAAGTATCTTACAAACAACTACAATGGAAAAACTTGATAGTGTCCGAGATGGTGTCCAACAGTTTAAAAAGCCATAAGGAGTAATTTTTTTAGATTCTAAATAATTTTATATAAAATAAAAAAGCATGTGACGATAATCAAATTCGTTGTTTAAGTTTAATTAATCTTAGTTTTAGGTGCACTTTTTAATTAAAAGTCATTTCAAATTTATAAAATATGGTTATATGTATTTCGTAGTTTCTTACCATAATGTGTTACTGGCATTGGCTCCCCCATGGAAAAGACCATTGTTAGCAATAATGATGAATAATTTAATTTAGGAATGTTTCTCGGATTTGTCATTATATCTCTAGAAAATATAGGTAGAATAATGTAAAATTTGACAAATACATACATACCTTGCTAATTCACCAGGAAGAACAGAATTCAACATAATATTTATAACAGTCTTATCTAAACTACACAATACACCAAAAGCTTGTAATAATAACTGCCTAATGGACCATCTGACTTCCATTTGATAATATTGAATTAAAGTAGTAATAACATGATATTGGTCACAAGATATGACATGCCTTGATATACTTGCATCTGCATTCGACTGTAAGAAACACAAGCTCACAGCTGTGATAAAAATATAATAAATCTATTTTTACTTACTAATATAGAAATAAGTTCTGTAATATATTCCTTAATAACAGCTTCATCTTCATGTAACATCCAACTGCGTTGTTGAGAATCTTCCTTACAAGAGGTCAATTCATTAAAAATAATTTTCAATCGACTAGCATCATGTGTTTGATCAATCTGCACATCATCGACTAGAGTAGTTTGAGAGTGAGATAATATGGTGCTTAAATAAGGAAACACGGAAGCTGGCAACAATTCATGTAATCCCTGAATTACAGTTACTACAGCTATACGTGACATTTCATGAGATAGTTGAGTATTAATTCTAACGCTTTCTACCAGTTCGTACACTGACTGATGTGTTATAGCAGCAGATGTATTACTGTTCGTTGTGGAAATATTAGAATCAGACTTTTTATGATCATTATAAATTTCGGACTTAATTTCTTCATGTATATTCTCAATAGACTTTCGTACCGATTCCCTACTGAAACCTTTTTGTACAGGTTTTATGGGTTCCTCCATTAGGGGTCGTGAATTTTTCAGGTCTGATAAATTCGATGAATAAGAACTTGATGTGGAGACTGTTTTAATGGTTTCTAACTTACCATCCGAGTTTTTAAAGAGTAATGGTGGCATATCATCATAATCGGCACCAATAGAATTCCGTGAGATTTCAGGCAACTGTTCAACCTGTCTTTTTAACTCCTTTAAACGCATAATAACCTCATTTCTGTCACCAATAGTGCATTCCGATGGCACATCATTTTTTCTTAATTGCTCTAGACAATTCTCCAAAAATTGTATATAAAAGGAAGGATTGACAGTAACAGTTTCAACATAATTTGAAGGTATATATCCCATTTGACCTCTTTCATTTATAACTTCCCACCAGTTTTTGTGCTTTGTATTTGTTTGGTGCAAAAGGAAATATTCATTACTTTTGAAGCTTAAGGTTTTCGCATATGTTGCTTTGAAGTCGTATAAGCTATGTAGCATGTCCAAATTCCCTAATAATAAATTACATATGAAGTTGTTAAGATGAATTATTTATATAATTAATATTAATTATAGGATAAATACCTTAAAGGTGTTTTATGAGTTTGTAATTGATAAAAGCCACTTACCTGTTAAAATTATATTTTGTGACATGTTATTAATGTACAACTAATTCTTATTTTATAAGTTTGGTGAGGAAAGGAGAAAGTATTTCAAAATTTAGTGTCACACCTACTTTTTGTTTATATTTGATATTTGAAAGATCACAACACCAAAACCATTACCAAGGTTGCCAGTAATATAAAAATAATGTAACCAGAATTTTGAGAAAAAGCGCCAAATTCAAATTATGGACAAAATAGGATGTTGCCAAAAACGGTTCACCTAATGAACCGTTCTTGAGATGTTGCAATAACTTATCATTCCTCAATGAAATATGGAATGATACCATATGACTAACTAAATAAGTTACTCATATAATAATGACTGTTTTCGTTTTCTGTTATATTTTATTTTGCGGTTATGACCATCATGCATGATCAGGATCAGCGATAAAATATATAAGTGGGGGGGGTGACCATGTATAATGGTAAATTGTTATTGACAGTATTGACATTTTAACTTAACTTTTAGCATTTCATTAGTTAGTATTTTCTTCTATAATCTATGATTAGTATCACAAGACATCAAGACAAGTATACGGATTGAAGAGATATTAGAGATAATCGAGGTATCGAGTTGTTAAAAAATCAACAATATCAACATGGTAGATTATGAGAAAGAAGAAGTTGTAAATTTAGTAAGTAAGCAATATTTACTTCTCGTTTTTAAATTCAATAATCTGGACAAGTAGAATAACCATTTATTTAAAAAATATATAAATTTTAGCAGAAGGAATTCGAGTGGGTGTTGCATGAAGAAATTCACAAGGGATTGGATCAAATTCATCAAATACTTGTGGTAAGATCTACTAAAATTAAGGCAATGTGTTGGAAACTAATTGACTTTTAATACTAGGAATGTGCAAGACGATTTCCAGTGGCTTTATATGGACATGATAATTCAAGTAAACAGGACAAATTTGTGCTTACTGTACCAGTTGATCAATTAAAATGTGTAGTTACACTTACAGGGGATAGCATTACTCATGCTGTAAGTACTCTTCTCTTAAATTAGTAGGTACCTACCTATTTACCCTGCCCAATTGAGGACATTATTAATATATTGTAGGATATTAATTTTAAAGTAACCAGACAGACAAATACTACCATGGTTCGTACTACCATCCATAATGAAAATCCTTGGAAATTACAACAGGTGCAAGATGCGGCAAATCATTTGCAGCAAGCCATTTACCATATTGATGATGTAGGAAAACATTACAAATTCAAGTAAGTGGGATTGAGGAATTGTTTGAGTAATGTGATCTATGTTTTTCCTGATTTCTGTTTATATTTTAAGCGATCAATTATAAGATTTATGATCTAATAGTGCGGGATATATAACTCCTAAATTATAGTTAGTTTTCTTTTAACACATTGTTTGATGGTACCTAAGTACCTATATTCCTTTAGTTAATATAAGTATATTAGGTATATGTCCTTTAGAGCTTATCAAGTTTTGAAAAATTAAAAAGGTGAGTAGAAGAACCATCTCAATTTATATCCTGTTTCACACTGTGTATAAGAGGATCAGACAATCTTATATGTTACTAAAGCACCTGTCCACAGTAAAACACTCGTCAGTTTAAACTCCCTTTCTCACTACATGTAAAGAGGGGCGTGCATAAGAGAGAGCAACACGAAATGTGGTGACTTTAAGCTGACTAGTGTCGTACTACATATTTACAGATCTGGAATCTACTAATAATTAACATTTTTTAATTTACGGGTTATTTACAGACGAAGGTAACTAATTACACTGATTCGTTTGAGGTGCTGTTTAATTAGATTCTATATGACAACCTTCTTTTGGGTGCCAATAGCACAGTCTCTATATAGCCAAAATTGTTAGCGGTCAGATTAAGGCTATAGAGGTTGAAGTACTCGAAGATGACATAGCAAACATTTAAGTTTTAATATAAAATCTACAAAAAGTACCTACTTTATTTACAAAAACTACTTTTCGAAATATTTAGGAAACCATTTTATTTATAATTACTGAAAACTAATTGTTATCTAAATCAAGTTTTAAATTTATTAAAACAATTTTCATTCAAATCACAAATCATTCAATCATAAACTTGATGAGCATTTCATTTTTATTATATAAATATATAGATATATGAGGTGCAATATAAGTGCCATATTTTATTGCCTGTTTTGGACCTGATTAAAAATGTGAGTCAGATAATAACTTCATTCATAATTTAAGGAGTCTAATTCCCATTATCTGAATACTGCCAGAGAAATTGTAAATAAATTAGGATGTTTTTTGTGACTTACCTAAGCAAAAATAAGCTAAAGGAAACATCTTGTAGTGGTACTGACACACATATGTTGTGTAAATTGAACCAAGACGTGTAGTTTTGAACGGAGAGGTGACATGTTTAAAATAGACCTTGGACACATCTGAAAAATAATAAATTAAGTATAAAATTCAAGATGTGACTTTGATGAGGTATTCTCAGCATTTTGACTGAAAAGCTATTGTAGCACAGTACCGCTACACTTGGTGGTCAACATATCGAATTCTTCAAATTGCTGTCCACAATTTTCTGATTTATGTAGATTTATATCCCATCCCTGAAAGCTAAGTCACTATTGTAATAAAGCTGATGTTATTTATAGAAAATAATTTTATTGGGATATTTTACTTCATTTAAATATTTTTAGGTCATCAGATGAAGTCCTACATATATTAGGTAATATTTTGGGTAGCTTACAGAGAGGGCGTACTAGTTTAATAGTACCTAGGAAAAAAACCATGGACGATTTACAGAAGAGTCGGAATATGGTATGAATCTTATATTTTATAAAATATTTATCTTCTTAAATATTAACTGCTTTCAGAAATCTCTGACACCACCATTATCAGAAGATTTAGCGATAAGCTTTTATATACAAAGCCATAAGTTGATATTTGCTATTTATCAATTGACAAGTAATCATGGGGTTATGAAATATGATTCAGCACATGCAGAATGTTCAGTACCTTGGTTGAATGAGGTATTGGTTCTTTTCACTGTTGGACTGCAACTATGCCAACAATTGAAAGATAAGGTACAAACAATTTTATGATACAAGGGAAAACAAAAAGGCGGTGTGTACATGATATCTATAGTCAATTTTAAATTCTCCTTTATTTATTCTCTAAAAAAACATATTTTGCTTATTGGGTATGAATTGACTAATCCATAAATTGTAGCATCATTGAATGAATATGCTTTACTATTTTAGTTTAGCTTAGCTATTGGATATGAATAATTAGTGTCTGTAGCTGTGAAATACTTGAATCTACTCTTTATTTGTTAGGAGTAAGTAATAAGTAAAGCAAATCATAAGATACATTATTTTTATTAATTTTCTCAAGATTGTTGTCATAATACAAATGAACGTGGATTTTTTGTTTTATTTTTGAATTTTTAGATGTGGCCTAAAGAGCATAATTTATTTTGAATTAAATAAATGTAAATAAATAATAAAATACAAATAGATATATTGCTGTAGCCGAGTATTGTGGTTTTTTATCTAGATATCACGATTTAGTTCAGTGCTTGATTATGTAAGTACTTGATAACATGTATTGAGAATTATGTTTTAAGTATATGACTGCTGATTTGGTAGATAATGATTGATGAGTTTACAATAAAATGTATTATCCACAGTAACATCAGTAACAAAAAAAATTAAATTTTATCATATTTAGCTAAAGATTATAAAACAGTGGCAAAATTTATTATACTACAACTCTGATTTCACATAAAATTGTTGTAATCACGTTGATTGATTGAAACTCTTCATAAGTATTGGAAGTTCCATTCATATTTTTTCTGAAAATTTTAGATATAAATGCAGTGAGCCTTGCCCTATTTCATCAAAATATATATATTTTTTTAAATTATTACACTTTTGGTTATATCAGAAGTCAATAAATATTTCTATAATTAACTAACTTCATTATTCTAAATTAAATGTACTTTTATTATTCCATATTTGGATTCTATTAATTATTTTAGGGGGACTTAATCGAGGATTTCTATACTTAAATTCAACCATTTTTAGACATAATAGGCAACCTAACTTTTTTTTTTTTTTTTTTAATTACATTTTGAGACTTCCTGTGGCCATTTTAAAAATAGAAAAGGTGACCGTTAAGCTTAATGTTATACTAACATAGACTGATATTAATAATGACATTAACATAGGATTCCTTATGCCTATCTTCAACACTTGCTGTTATGGAAGGTTTTTGCTGCACTTGCCTAAAACTATTTACTAATCGTACCTGTTTATCCGGTGATTACAAAGAATCTCCACATTGTAACTTTTTTGTAATTATTGTAATTTTTAACACATTTTAATTCAGGATATTTTTGACCACCTCAATTAGTACGTAAAATTTAATTTTTATAAGTTACAGACAAAAAGTTCTTCATTTTAATAATTTGATAAAAAATGTAATTTTCCATGGAAGAGGGATCAAGCGCTTGTAATGTAAAGAATAATTTATGTCCTAGTTTAAGTTTTTATATAATAGTTATTTAAAGCTAATTTGGTATTTTGTAGTCATCCAGTATCGAAAACAGCTAGTGTGAGATACACATGTTTTAGAACGCCAATGAACCATACTAAGAATGATTGTTATTAAATTTACTTTAATAAGCTTCTTTTTTTCAGATCTGCGTGTTTTCTCAGTATAAAGATTTTACTGTTGGCTCCAGACCTATTAGTCCAGCTGTCTCGTAATCTCAAAATTTTTATTGTTGAACTGAAATAGCAGTTATATGATATTGTCAATTTCTCTTTATCATTAGATTGTATATATTTTAACTATATAATATACCTAGTTGTATGTATATATGTATGTTGTTTAGTTATTGTGTTTAGCATATTTATTAATATATTATTTATTTTATAATATTTGTAGCTTTAAAAGCTATACATGTTAATTAAGGATTAGGTATTATAAGTTTCGAGATTTTTGACATCAAGTTAATTCAGTAATTAAGTCTTACACTTATCATGTATCGATGTACCTATTTAATAAAAAAGGCTCGTTAACTATAGTTTGTTAATTCTTAACTAAGGCTAGTTTAAAGTTAAAATATCAACAATTTATGAATTAAAGGTAGGTCATTATTTTAATTATGTATTGAATTTTAAAATGAATTAGTGCTAATATAAATATTGGCTGGTATTGTGTCCATTCATAGGTGTGGTAGTATAAACAAAATTAAGGCAGACATTCTGAAGAGAGATAGCAATATGGTAAAAAGTTGCACTAATAATTTTTTTAAATATGAATAAAGATGTTGCCAAAAATGTAAGTCTTATTCAAATTATAATAAAATATGTCGTTTGCATCTAACTATAAAAAGCACGGGCAAACTGTAGTAAATTTCTTAAATAATCCTCATTCCACCAGACAATTTTTGATTAAATTGTTAATTCTTGTATATACCCTGTTCTCAGAGATGGGTTGGTAACCATCCTGGCGTGTCTAGGATGAGAAGAATATTAACTTTGTATTATATTCAAAATTAATATGACTATGGGCCTTTTAAAGCATTATTATTGCATTTATTAAGCTAAGTTTGAAAATAATCCTTTTACGGTACATACCTCTGAGCCAATAGATAGTGAATATTGAATATAGGAAACTCGCCTGGTTACATATTCATATTCACAATGCAATTTATCCACTTATTATTTGGATAATAAGACTACAACTTTAATTCCTGCACTAAATCTTGGTTAGGCAGGGTTCTCAGCGTCAGAAAAAACCTGAAAATGTCAGGGAATTCATACTCTGTCAGGGAAACGTCAGGGAATGTGTCGATATTCGTAAAAAATCAGGGAATTTTTTTGTCATCAGGGAAAAATTTGTTGGACGCTCCTTGTATGTTAAGATTTGGGCACGCCATTGCGATCGTAATTTATATTTCTGTAGCTTGTTTGGCCTTCAAAGCCAAAAATATTATTTAATGAAATTTAAATATTATTTAATAACATACAAAACTGTTTTACCCAAATGTGTTCCGATATTTATAAAATAATTTAATAGAACTAAAATTTGTTTGAGTTTCCTTGGTATTTATTTGGAACTAAATATTTTTATTAAAATTGTTTCGCCTAAAATATTTTTAATAAATGAAAAATCCCTTTTCATCCCACTGGACAGGAAATTTTGTAAATACAAGTCAGGGAAAACCTGGAATGGAAATGTCGGGGAATTTGATATTGATAAATTGCTGAGAACCCTGTTAGGGTTCGTGTTCAGAATAATAATATGATGAGTAGGGATATCATTATCATATCTATTACTATATTTATGCCTTTCTTTCATTGTTTGCATTATTATAGTCAATTCACAGCTTTTGCTAAAAAAATTGAGCTTTACCAAAGGTGTCCTCGTTGTTTAATTATTTTCTGTTTATATGAACATAATTTGCTCGATCACAGTCTAGTTGATTGTAGAATTTTAGTGGCTAATGTGATTTAATCGATAATATAAATATTAGGATGATATGAATAATAAATGTCAGTTATAATTGCATATTGATCACGATCTAGTGACTTTATATCACCAATCCTTCAGAAACTCCATATACCATTGTCATATCTTATATATTTATATTTACACATTTAATTTCTGATTTATTAAATATGTCTGACGAAAGTATATCTCACAGAGAGGACAAAGAAAACTTGATGTATATATTTAGAAAAATTAATTTAGAAGAATATCAAGTTGCAGAAGATCTTTGTCAGAGAGAGTCTATTGCCTCTTCTGATTCTGTGCTGCCAGTTGCATATTTAGATTCCGAGTCTGATTTATGTTCTGGAATTGGTAAACAGATTGGGCCTGAAGTTTTCAATAATCCTGAAATCATTGCCAAAACGAAGCCTTTTGTAAGAATTTTTTTTAAATATGCTGTTAGCTTCAAATTACGCTTGCTGTTAGCTTCAAATTACGCTTCTGGTATTTACTTCTTTTTGATAGAGTAGCCAATTGTTTTATTGTTACTCTGAACTATTAGCTCATCCCAAATCAAATTAATGTAAAATAATATTTCTTTTAACCATTTTCCATTTTACAAAGATAATAAGCAATTTTAGTAATTAACAAAAATAAATCTTTCCCTCTCAGAAATATGAATATTTCGTTGCTCTTATAGTAACAGGACACCTTAGTGAGGCTTAATTTTGTATACCTAGCGATATTTAATATACATATTGTCAAGATCATCAGTATAAATTAGAAAATAACTTTTTCGTAGGACTTTGTGTGGACTTATGGCATCAATTCAAAAACAGGTATAATAAACCTGACGACGGAAGACCGAAAAGAAATATTTTTTACTGGTTCCCATTTACCGATTTTGTATGACTATTGTACAAAACAAATGAAATATTTGGAAGGACATGTAATGAATAACGTTAACAATAACTTAAAAATAATTGCACATTTATAGCTTATTTTTCATTTTAGCAATATGCAATAAGTTCTATATCAGCGGACAAAACTGGTCGATGGTTAGCTACTGCTGATGAGCATGTGGATGGTTGTGTTATAATCTGGGATAGTAAAGAATTGTACATAATTCTTTGATATATATACATTGTTGCTATAGAACAATCAAGTCTTCCAAAAATTAAAATGATTTGATTTAACTAAACAATATTTATAATAATTGCATCAATATCACCTTTGAGGAAGATAAACAGAAAGTTGTTTACGATATAAATAATTAGTTTAATTTACATGTTTTATAAACTTGGTAATTTTTCAATAATTTGGAAACTGTTTTGAAGTTTTAAGGATAATGTCAACAATTAGAATTACCTAATAGTTTTTAACTTTAATTCTAATAATTGAAATAAAAAACTGAAAATTTTTACCATAGACACAAAATTCATGGAAATACTGCGAAGGTTTTCCTTAGAAACTACCGCGGAAATATATACATTTTTCAGTATCAAAACTTATTTAATGAATATTACATATGGGAGATGTGTAACAAGTTAACGATAGACATAACTCTGAAATTGATTTAGATACATAATAATTGAAATTTGCTTCTGGTCATATGATATCACATTATATTAATTCAAAATAATGGTCTTATTTTATTAGTTCCAAGACTGCTACTGTAAGTAGACATCAAATTGCTTATTATAAATGGAGGAACACCCTGTATATTTTGCGTATTTGGATAAAGCTTTCTCTTGCAATATAATGGTTATCAATAATAAATTGATAATTTACCCATATATCAATAATGATATATGGGTAAACAGAGGGGCCACAAAACCTTTTCTCTCTCAAAAACTTTATGCTTATGGTACATATTCTATTCCCTGTAAAGGTTTACTTACTTTCCATAGAAATGAAAGTCATAAAATATTACTATTATTTTCAATAGATAGAACGTGATATATATGGCAGCAATCAAGACATCAATTACAATATCTGAAATAGTTCAGAGTTACGTCTACTGGCAACTCGTTATACACCGTGCATAAGAAAATTTGATTAGATACTTATTTAAATCAAATTGATTCCTTTAATAAAATTCGAAATTAATAATAGTAATACTAAATGAAAAGTGAAAACATATATAAATATAAATTATAGCAGATACAAAAACAATATTTACTAAAAGACACAGTTTGGAAAAGTACTCATTGTTCTAATAAACTGTTTTTCTGAAATACCCTATATTCGTAAATGAATTTATTTACATATTTTCTTTTAGGAAACCTGTTTATTCTTTGTACAACATTTACTCTATCAGTGGTACAATTTTAGTAAAGCTAAGTGGAAGCGCCAGATATTTAATAACAGTTGGTGTACGAAATGAAAAAACTTATTCTGTTGACTTTTGGCTATGGACTTTTGGGAATGATAAGCCCGAAAGTAGAATCTTATTTCTTTAGAATGGTATATAAATGTAAAATACATTTTTATTTTAGATTCTTATGAAGTAGACAAAAGCTATGGCCCTCCAGTAGAAGTGTGTTTTAATCCCAACATAGAAGAATTTATAATGGTTATTTTTAAGAAGCAAGTGTTTTTATTAGTTTGGGTAATTGTCGCTAAGAAGTTTTAATAACTTAATATACATAAAACATACCTACTATACAGGGTGTCCACCTAGTGCGCGTAAGTCCAATATCTGGGTTAATAAAAGAGATAACTTAATTTTTTTTTCTACAGGGTTGTCTAATATCCCGAGCTGCACAAAATGAAAATATATTTACATATTCAGGGTGTTCAGTTTTTCCTGGACAGGTACCAACTTCGTTTTTCTAAATGGAAATATATATTTTTTATTGCTTTTTCGAACTAAACCCTTGATTTTAGTAGGACTTTCATCAGCCTTCCCTATACCTAACTTAAACTGTTTTTGAAATATTGACGGGTGAATATTGACATTTTTGCAACTTTGACACCCTATAAAATCTAAACGGTTTGAGATCAAGCAAAACGGTTTGCACATTCCTATCTTAACTTTTCATAAGCTATCGTTTGGTACTAATTTCAAATTTATCCAGGAATTAAAAATTTTCAAAATTTTCAGAAAATTTTAATTTTTGGATAATTCTGAAATTAGTACCAAACGATAGCTTATGAAAAGTTAAGATAGGAATGTGCAAACCGTTTTGCTTGATCTCAAACCGTTTAGATTTTACAGGGTGTCAAAGTTGCAAAAATGTCAATATTCACCCGTCAATATTTCAAAAACAGTTTAAGTTAGGTATAGGGAAGGCTGATGAAAGTCCTACTAAAATCAAGGGTTTAGTTCGAAAAAGCAATAAAAAATATATATTTCCATTTAGAAAAACGAAGTTGGTACCTGTCCAGGAAAAACTGAACACCCTGAATATGTAAATATATTTTCATTTTGTGCAGCTCGGGATATTAGACAACCCTGTAGAAAAAAAAATTAAGTTATCTCTTTTATTAACCCAGATATTGGACTTACGCGCACTAGGTGGACACCCTGTATATGCTACTACTGAAAATAATGTGTTTAGAAATTATCAAATTCAGTACTTACCTATATATGCATAATATAATAAATCCTCTAAAAAGTGTGCAATTTAAATGTGGGCTATTTTTTGGCAAAAAAAAATCTTCGCAAATAACTGCTAAGATTTAGTATATGGAATTTATTTCATATTCCTAACATTTACAAATTATATTAATTCAGTAACTATATATTAATTTTCAGGTAGTATTGATTTAGAACAAAAAGTAATTAGGGCAATTGCATTTTGTTCTCTAGGATAATCGGTTTGCATGATACAATCTTAGATCCTTATCCACTGTATGTTTTCCCTAGGTAGAATAAAACTTCATGAACTATTTTTAAAACAAACAGCCAATATTAAAGTTGGGCAGAATTTGTGGACAGTATCTACTATATAGTAGCTTCTATCTATAATATCTACTTTACAAAATTTAATTCTTGGTCCCAAAGTATTTTGATAAGAAATATTTGCTTTAAGGATCCCCAAGAAAAAAAATTTGTCAATTCTAAAATTCCTAATGTAACACATCCTAGTAAAATTGGTGCTATGACTGGAGGAACTTATTTACATAATTGTCATGAATGTTACGCCTGCAGCAATAAAGGATGTATATTAATTTTTGGTAACACACTTTACGCTAAACCATTTGAAGAGGGAGAATTGAATAATTCAAAGATATACATAAATCCTATTAAAGTTTCCCAATATGCTCTAAGGAGCTGTGCTGCCACCGAAAGGTAGGTAATAAAAGTGTTTTTGTTATTCTAATATTTCTTAGCAAAATGTAGTGCCACAATAGATCTTCTAGCTTGCGGTGGATTAGGCCAGGGGCCGACTCCTATATAAATCTAATCTAATCTAATCTAGTAAAATGTAGTTTCTGATCTACTACACATTACCATGTTTACTATCACAACTACAGAGATTTCTCTATTTAACAATTAATACTACTTACCCTACAATAGCACTTATGAGGTACCAATTATGTTCTTAGGTGTGATATGTGATATGACAACTGGTTAATAATATACCCTCTACTTGACTAGTTGCAACTAAGGGGCTAGACAAATTACCTTCAATAATGATCTTTTATTATTTATCTAACCATATACCATAACCAAGATATAAGGCTAAATTTAATTGTCAAATCATTTTAATGTTACAAATACTCTTTAATTTGTACAGGGAATTTTATGATCGCAAATACTTGCAAACCTCGACCCTAGGTACATAAATAACTATTATTCCGACATAATATGTCGGAATAAAAATATTTACTAAATAAACTACAAACTACCATATTAGTATATATTATATACTAATATGGTAGTTTTTCACACAAATTAAAAATGTATTTGACACAGAATTTGAGCTACATTTTGATTTTTAAAGTAAAAATATACATAAAAAAGAAAGATAAAAGTAGAAAAGAAAAGACTAAAAGATGATATGGGAACTAGTCTGCTATTGAGAATTTGTTATTCCCAGACGTTCCCAAAACTAGGAATAAAAATTTTGAAAACTAAAAAATTTACTTAATTACTGTACCTAGTTGATTATTGTTGATAATTTTGAAACATGACTTACAATGCTTATATTTATTTTATAAAATATGTGACTGCGTAAATATACATACAGGTGTTGGCTATTATTATGTAGACAATGGTACAAGTCAAAGATTCACTTTGTATATTACATATTTTAAATAGATTTTTTCCTTTACAGTTCAGTAGTAGTTGGCGATGCAAATGGTTCCATAATGTTTTTCGACAGACAAGTAAGAATTTTATATTGGTTAAAAAAGTTTTCGTTAGCTCCTGTTTTGTCCATAAGTTTTAACTTGATGTCGAAATTCAAAAAAGAAGATTTATTAGCTATTTATACAGGTATACCAATGCCAACTATTAAGGCAACCAGTTACAGATGAGTAATTAAATAAATAAATTTATAGCAAAGCCTCGTGACAGCCGCATTTTTGAGTGTGGTTTTACAGATATAACTGATGAGTTGGAAACTGTTTTTAGAACAGATTTGCCTAAGGATGCTAGTTTACTCAGCGATCCTTTCTTAGTAACTGACTTTTTTATTGGTATTATAATATGCGAGTACCAACATGATTCTAAAGTACTTAATTTTTAGCTACAATGGACAGTAATATTTATGCCATTGATTTCTTGAAGAAAAAATGTGTACCTATTTTCCTAACTGCTGATGACTATGTGTCTGCTATAGATACTCATGCCGAATTGTTAATATTAAATTAACTTGGAATAAAGCATATTTTAAATTTTCATTTATTTTAGATCTTACATAGTAATTGGTTATGCGAATGGTAGAGTGCATTTGGTTGACTTTGAGAAAAATGAGGTAATTTGTTCTACAATGCTTCCTAAGACTGAGGATTGTACATTAATATCTTGTATAAAGTATTCACCTGGATGTAAGTAATGCATTAAGCTGTTCGAAGTAGTCACCATTTTTCTCTTTAGCAATACATTTGGTATGTGGTCGAGAAAATGGAGAAATTTGGATTTTAGAGCCTATTGTGCTCACACCAAAAATTAGGTCCCCATTCAGAGCAACCAAGAACAAAGTTATGAAAATAATGTTTTCTTCAAATATGGCACAATTTGCTTATTATGTAATGTATTTAATTTATTTTTCACAATATTCCGCAATCCTTTACCTGCCATGTATAATTAATTAGATAGGTAACACATTTAACAAAAAAAAAACTGCAGTTATGAAGCAAGTCTGTAAGTCCGTAATGGGAATAAATTACTTATTTTTTAGGATATCGATAAGACAGTTGTATTATTTGTCTACAACACAGACTCTTGCGACTGGAAGTTTGCAGGGAAAATTCGCTCTCATTATGAAGATATAAATGATATTTTATTTATGTCAGGTGGTCGCGGTAATTCTGTTCTATATACAATTGCAAATGACAGACATCTAGTAGAATATAACAACAATAGTGTTGGGTAAGATATAAATAATATAAGGTACTATTGGTTAGCCAAGAAATATATTTCAGAGATGAAGAGTTTGGCATGGTGGTTAGAGAGAGAATAGAACAAATGGCAATCCCAATGACTTTTATATACTGGCAAGAAATTGAAGAAAATACAAAATCAGATTTTTTCTTAATTGCTGATAATGGGGTAACTAGTTGAATCATCAACATTTGAACTGTTTTGCTTCCCAAACTTTTTTGTTTTAGCATAAATTCAAGCTAATAGATCCAGCCACCAAAATTCCAAAATCAGTGGTACTTGCGCCAGCATTTGGATGTTTTAAAAACCAAATTATTCGCAAAATGATGGTAGAATATAAATATTTATACTTAAAATATCTGTTGAAAAACTATTATTTTAGGTAATTCCTAATTCAGAAAGAAGATACATGGTTTTCTTGACAAGTAAACATATAGGCCTACATATTTTACTTCCAGATGGCAATCCCTATAAATATGTAGGATATTTGGGTCACCCAACCGAGGTAAAATTATTTTACAGTTAAACTTACTTATAATGTGTACACTTATTACGAACCCACGGTTATAACGTCCCAAATAAAAAGTTTCGGCCCTTATTATGACCATTCAATAGAAAAATAATTTTTACAACATACTTTATTATGTATACTTCTGATAAAAAGTACCAAATTGCCAAAAAGAACAAATATAAAGTACTTCTTTTCAATAATCTTTTTTTATCTCGTATATTGCATGGTGTGGTGGCAAGAGATAAAAGGCAATGATTTCTCAACACTTGTAGCCAGTCTGCATCTAAAACTATAGTGCTATAGTGACTTTATTTCAGAATATGCCATTATGATTCAGGACTAGTCAGAGCTTTTGTCTGAAGCGTCTGTTTCCAACATTTCCCCTTAAGTAATAAGTATATTACTTCCTTTACCCGAGTTATATATAATAAGTAACTAGAAACATTGAAATTTTATTAGATCCATATTTAAATAATTTCAATAAGACCCTATATCTAAATACCTAAATAAACAAATAGTCTACAATTTTCAATTCAATTTGCATTCAATTACATATTTTCTTTTCTTTTAGGAGAATTAGTTTTAATCTATTTAATGATTAGGTATTTAATCTAATAATCTGACTATAACGAACTTATAATTTAGTTTTAAATGTTTCATCATATTATCACAACTTAAATGTAAAATGTAATTATGATTTATATTATCAGCGAAGGTACATAAAACTAAAAAAATACATTTGATGTTGAAAAATTTAGGGTTTTCTTATTATCCTATTTTTTATATTTAGTGATTTTAGTTATAAGTTGCTGTTATGCTGTTATAATAACATCTAAATAAATAATGCACTATGTTAAACATAGCCCTAAAAATCACTGATTAGCTATAATTTTTGTGTTTTTATTTATTTTGATGGACAATAATAAAAAAACAAAGGAAACCTATATATTGCATTTAAAAGTTAGGTTGTAGATTTTACATTATCGTCAGATGGGAAATACATATTTACATTTGGAACAGAAGACCACTGCGTGTTTAAATGGAAAATTAAGCTAAAGTAAGTATTAGAGTTGCAACTTTTTAAAAAAATTCAGGCCAGGCCAGGCCCGGCCCGACAGAGTATAGGCCAGGCCAGATACACCCACCGAACGTTTGGCCCAATTAAAGCCAGGCCCCTTAACAATTATGGCCCGGCCAGGCCAGATTTGAGCCAGGCCCGACCAAGCCAGATTGAATTCGGCCCGGCCCGGCCAGGCCAGACCCGGCCCGGCCAGGCCAGACCCGGCCCGGCCAGGCCAGACCCGGCCCAGCCAGACCAGGCCCGGCCCGGCTCGGCCAGACCAGACCAGGCCAGGCGTGACTCGGCTACGTCAGACTAGGCCAGACCTGACCAAGCCAGTTGAATCGAAGCTCAAATCGAATCTGATCCGGCCCGGCTCTATCAAGGCAAGTTTAGCCAGAATCGGTCCGCCCAAATTCAACCCAGTCTGCCTAAACCACATTCGGCCATACCAGAAATCCTGCCTACTTGACATTGACAATAGGTATGACAATTCATAAATTTATTAACTCCATTGTATAATTTTTCCATTTTGGGACACCTTAAATTTTAAGTAGTATGAGTGAGATTGGCCGTAAGTGGTCAGATAAATGGGTGAAACACCTCAAGTTATTATGAAAGCAAATTCTTCATATAGCAAGAACAAGATATAGTATTTTAAAATTGTTATACAGCAAACCGGTTAGCATAGGTTAGGTCGAAATCGGTCCGATCCGGCCCAAAACATTCAGGCCAGCCCAGGCCCGAACCGGCCCGGCCAGGGCCCGATCCGGCCAGACCCGATCCGGCCCGGCCAGGGCCCGATCCGGCCAGACCCGATCCGGCCCGGCCAGGCCTGGCCTGACTCGGCCAGTCGGACCTGGCCAGTTCAATTGCAGCCCGGCCTTGCCAGGTATTACAAAGCACCCGGCCAGGTCCAGCCCGGCCAGTAAAATATGCAGATTTTCCCGGCCCGGCCAGGCCCGAGCTCGGGCCGGGCCTGGCCTGGCCGGGCTTCTGGCCTCAAATCCCAACTCTAGTAAGTATTCACAGAACATGCAACAAATATTGCTTTTAATAACATTTTTAGAGCAGTCGAGTTAATGCATCTATTGGGTGGAAAAGAATTAGAACCATTTTACTGTCTCATTGAAGGTGGAAAAAATGGATGGCTGTTCCAAGAAATAAAGGATTTATTTTACTATATGCAAATTTTACAACAGGAAACGATAGATTTTCCAAGACGAGTATCAGATTCCATAAGTGCGTCAGAAATTCCAGAACTCGTAAGAACCTGTGGATTTTATCCCTCAGAATTTGAGGTACATTCTATCAATACACCAAATATAATTCATGTTTTTTCTGATGCAAAATTTATACAATAGGCTTCATGACAATTCATAATTTAAACTAATCGTTTGCAATAGAGAACTTTTCTGAATATATTTTCAAGAATACATTTATTTGAAGGAGATGCCGAAAACATGCAGTAATGCAATGCCAGTTGGGAAACATTGCCCATAGAGTAGTTGTTTCCGGCTTCTCTTTCAAATAAATAAGTCTTAATAAGAGTTGTCTTCCTTAAAGGCAATAGAGGTCACTGCTATAATGGCACTTGCAGAAAGCAGGTTGCTACTGTCTGTCAACTTTCTCACCACTACTAACAATTCTATCATGTTGGCCACAAGCATTGCACTCAATTCATTTAATCACTTACCATCTGAAACTGACAATATTTTCACACTTTTGCTTTAAAAGTTGCAGTCTCCACATCAATTTATATATATACAGTGTGTCCATCTAGTCCTCATAATTCTTTGACATCTGGTAAATTATTACATATAGAGAAAAACCTCAAATACAAAAGATGCTTGGTTGCCAATGATGCAGTTTTCAAAAATATTTGCAAGTATACAGTTTGCTTGACAAAAGCGGAACAACTTAAATTTAACTTTTTTTAAATGGGACACCCTATATTTTCTATGCGGAATTGATTTCCCTGTTCGTTCTTCATTTAACCATGTATTTTTTCTAATCCGTTGTGGCATTGCCAAGTTATAATTTATTTTCTCAATTTTTTTACTTCTCTAGCATTGTAAAACAGTTAAATCATTACTTTTAATTTAACAAATATTTTTTGCAGTGGTAGAAGGGCTTCCACAAACACCTTTCAAATGTGTCTGAAGTACACTTATGTACAGGGTGCTCAAATTTTACTCCCAAATTTTCATAAAAAATCAAAAAAATTAGGTGTACTAATTTGTCTGATTTTTCACAAGTAACATGGTGTGTTTTATCAAAAATTTAAACCGCTTTCAAAACCCTATACAACCGTAAAATATTTATTATATTTACGTTTCCATTTTGTATGTTTTTCCACAAACTATAATTTGGTAATGTAATATTTTCATTACAATACATATTTTATTGTAATGCCTACTGTAATCCTGCTTGATTTAACAAACACAAAAAATTCAACTTGGCAACGTAGCAAAGGACAAAAAATATTTTACAATCGTAAAGTTTTTTGATAGATTTCAATTTTTGATAAAACTTACAGGGTGTTACATTTGAAAAAATTGAGTAAATTAGGTCTAAACTTATGAATATTTGGTCATAAAATTTGAGCACTCTAAATGTATATCACAAATATTTTAAAGGTGTTTGTACTACCCATCTACCACTCTATGCAAACAATATTTGTCAAATTAAAAGCAATTATTATACTGTTACGCATTTATTACGACCCTACAAAAGTAAAGAAATTAAGAAAGTAAATTTTGGCAATGCCGCAATGAACTAGAAAAACAAAACAGAGTTGAATAAAAAACGAACATGGGAATCAATTACATATACAAAATATAGGATGTCGGATTTAAAAAAAGTTGAGTCTAAGTTTTTGCATTTTTGTGAAGCACACTGTATAATAGTTGCAAATATTTTTAAAAACTGCATCATTGGCAAGCAAGCAACTTTTGTATTTGAAGTGTTTCTCTATATGTAATAGCTTACCAGATATAAAAGAATTATGCACTAAATGGACACACTGTATATATTTGTGTATCTTAATGGGACATTCACACTTAAAAGTATGATCAAGCTCTTAACTTAATATTTTGGACAAGGTTTTGATTAAAATTTGTATTTGTACAGCTAGAAAATATGATGATTGACATAAAATTTAGAAATTTTCATGAAGACGGCGGACAAGTAAATTCAGAGATAAATTTTATAGACTTTGTAAAGTTGTTCTGTAACCATAAACCTGCATATGGATATTCAAAAGAAAAAATCAAGAAAGCTTTTGATACTTTAGTAGAAAACGCTGATGATAAATCAGGAGATGGCCTTACTAGAGAAGAATTTGCTACAACATTAGCATATACAGGTATATCCATTGTTTTGGTCTAATTCTGATTGGTTAAAGTTGTAGTTTCTTTTTAAAATTATAAATTATATATTCGTATGAAGTTGGATTCATTTTGCAAGTAAATATATCCAAAGAAGTATACTAAAGATATTAATACTAGGGATACCGATACCCGTTAATTTTACTACCCGGGTACCCATTTTCAATACCCGGTATTTACCCGCTACCCGTTAATAACCCGGTATACACGCTAATTACCCGTTATCCGTTATTTACCCGTTACCCGCTATTTATCTATTACGAGATATCAACCCATAGCATTCAACATAGCAAATATTTTCCAATTCGTATCATATTTGATATCGCCAAACCTGCGCCAACGCAAAACCGAAAAAAAAACAAGTTGTCATATGAATATGACTGACGTAGAGGGCGACCGAGTGCAGGTGCTTAGAGGGTAATCAGGTATTTAACAGATTTTCGGGTTCCTAACGGGTTATCGGGTCCTAAAATGGGAACCGGGTAGCAAGTCGTTATCGGGTACCCGTCGGCATCCCTAATTAATACACACAATTTGTTAATATTACAATTCTTTTAATTGAAAACACTCAATTTTATTTTGTATACACTTTTTATATAGGGTTATGTAAAATCATAAAAATTACATGTATAAAATATCTTTAGCTCCTAATTATTTTATCAAAAGATATTGTCCTGATATTCGAATGTCTGGAGGAACAGTTTTAGGCAATTATGCTCAAAATTTATATGATAAATACATATTTTCAGGTGAATATATAAGCCTTAGTAATCTCTTGAAGTTTTGCAAGACACTAATGAGAGCCAACGACTCAGAGAGTAACTTTGAATTTTTGCCCGAAGTAAGTGTGAAGTGCCATTATGATTTTTACTTTTTATATGTTAAATATTTACTTGCAGATCATCAATTTTCAATTATTGTATGAAGACATTCTTGGGATTGACATGGGACGAAGCAAAATGATAGATAGTGAACCAGATATTGAAATAGCAAGTACTACCAAAGAAGGTAGCGAAGTGACAGAATAACTTTGTTGATCTTTTACATTATACCTATAAAATAACAGTGTATAAAAAGATAATTTATTGTATATAAAACTAATTACATTTTATTAAACATCAGTCTAATTATCACACTGACAATTTGAAGAAAAAAATTATAAAAATACCTAGAATACCAACTGATTTTGAGCAAACTCGTAAACTAATGGTACAGTAAAACTATTCAACTAAAACTTCCAGCAACTGTTTATTGTACTTTTTTCTGGCCAACCTTGGATTTCGCATTTTCTACTAGATCGCTGAATATCTTTAACAATGTTTCTGAACCTTTATTTAACATACCATTGTGTGACATACCAGGCAGCAACAACAGAAACATAAATAAAATGTATGTCAAGAACAGATTACTTATTGTTGCTCCAATCCAGGCAAGAAAAGCAAGTCCAAAGATAGTGATACTGTAGAACTGAAATATATCTTTAAAGTATATAAAATATAGAGACATTAAACAAACCTACCAATTTAGAGTTTGTTACTTTCATTCTATAATAAGAAGAAAGTAGCAGTTCTAACTTTGTTTTGTACAAAATAATATTTGTACATATTTCTTCATACTGTGTTTGTTTCTCCGATGTCCACACTTCAGACTTAAAAAGTGAAGAAATCAGCGTTGGTAATATAAAATCTCCTATGGTTGCAAACAATCCTAATAAGGATATGATTGTTAATATGTTTGGTTCCAACAACCATATCAGCATGAACAGCACAGTACAACCTAAAATATTGTGATAATTTAATGATTCAATTTATACATGATTTTTCACTTCATTTGCGAATGAGAATGAGTTTTGTGCCATTCTTATTTTAAGGACAAAAGAACTAGGTATAGAGGTCTGAATATCAAGTCTTATGAATTAACATTAGAACAGCACAAGATTAACTTTACCTCCCATGATTGCTGTAGGGTGCCATTGCTTTTTCCACAATAATATGTCATTTACTCTTAGTATTACCTCTCTCCATGTTTCCAATGACAGTCGTAGTTTTCTGATTTGTGACTCCTAAAATGTTTTAAGAAATAGGATAAGTACTTAAGTACCTAAATATAGGTAAATTAATTTCAGTACCATGGTGGGAGGGTAGGATATTTTGTAATCATTTGTATAGGTAGGGATATTTGCAGGTTCTTCAAAGGTTTTAAATAAATTTAAATTTGCGAATTTTGCATCGCCAACAGGACTACATTCAAAGGACCTTGAAGCGGTTATTTCAGTTTCCTTGAAAGTTTATAAAGGTTAGGTTAGGTAATAATTCCAAATAATGAAAAAATATAATTACTTACGTTGTCAGACATCGTGTTTAATACAATTAACTCTGTGAAATTTTTCTTTAAAAAAGGGTTTGACGTGACTTTTCACAATTTTCGTTTTCGACGTTCTATTTTGTTTGTTTTGTTTTGAAGACAACAAAGACGAACAGTTTTTGACGTTGGTTTGTTGGTTTGGTTTTTGTGTATCACCATAGATTAGAAAAAGCTGTGTCACTGACCGAACTTAGATGTGTCATTAACGTCATAAATAGCCGATACCACAAATTTCAAGAACATGAAAATCTTTTTTAATTGCATTTATTATTAATTCAAATTAAACGTAAATCACGTGTCTTACCGGTCTTATCTTCCACCATAGAATATATTTGAGAATTCAAATTCAAACTTTCAAACTTGTCAAACCACACAATACGACCATAGATGAAATTTACTGGTATTCTGATATTATTTCTTATATTCTGTTTGTAATTTTTAATCTACAAGGACCGAGAACAAGGAGACGTCGCGCAGATTGCGAATTGCAAACCACAACCACGAATCATTAGCAAAACATGAACTTTCCAACTTTCTCAAAAGAGAAATAAAGACTATAGAATGATTAAAATGGAAATGTCTTCCGGAAATGAAGGATTGGATTAGATCCGAGATCCGATTCAGCGCAGTTCACATTTGTAGTTTTATGACGGATACGGAAGTCGGCATTTTTCTTGGAACTTCGAACAAGAGAGTTGGAATATTCTCTTCTTCAGACACACCATAGATAATAGATAAATAACTAAAGAAAACTTTGAAGTGAAGTGACACTCCGTCTAATTAATCTATGACGATATGAGAATTATGAGAGCTCAGTGACAGTGAGCTCAGTAGTATACAGTTACAGTACCGAATTTCTTCATACGCTTTAACCCAAATAGCTTTAACTTTTACTTCAAGAAAAGAAAAACAGACAATGCAGTTTATATCATAGATTAATTATAAGGGAGTAGGTATGTTACTTTGCTTGTAGTTTATATATGTATAAGTTTGCAATTTATGTTAGTATAGCTGATATTATATGTAACTTGCTTGCCTTATGGAACATATATATCTATCTATTATCTATGATATACTATACCACAAAATATCTATAAGACCATTTACCATTTTCTCAATGCGCAAACGTGTTAAAATAGGTTGTTATGTTGGTGTTGGTTTGGTAGCAGGCACGACAGAATAAAGTTGGTACTACAATAGAGAGTTTTTGAACCCCTTAAATTTTAGTACGTCGTTATCGTTATTCTGCGCATGCGCAGTGCCAAAAATAGTATCATTTTCGGCACTGCGCATGCTCAGAATAACCATAACGATAACGTAAATTTTAAGGCGTTAAAAAACTCTCTATTAGTTGTAGTCATAGAGTAAGTTATTAAAGAGTTTTTGAACCCCTTAAATTCTAGCACGTCGTTATCGTTATCGTTATTCTGCGCATGCGCAGTGCCAAAAATAGTATCATTTTCGGCACTGCGCATGCTCAGAATAACCATAACCATAACGATAACGTAAATTTTAAG
Organism: Pogonocherus hispidulus; assembly: GCA_963924545.1. Taxonomy (NCBI): domain Eukaryota; kingdom Metazoa; phylum Arthropoda; class Insecta; order Coleoptera; family Cerambycidae; genus Pogonocherus; species Pogonocherus hispidulus. The sequence continues at coordinate 14,034,605 of OZ004696.1, read as the reverse complement.
GGGTTCAAAAACTCCCTAATAGCTTATCTCTGGTTGTAGTTAAATCTTGAATATTATAATTCATAAAATAGGTCCATTCGATTGCCCGAAAAGTGTAGCACTGAACTATACTAAGTTCAGAATTCCAGTGGTTTGTCACTATTTAGGGCACCGTGCACTACACTTTTTTATCTACACTTCCCAGGAGGCAAAAGCAGATAGCACTAGCACGGAAAAGTTTAACTGTTGCTGGATAGGTTGGTTATTCCCATATTAAGAGTAATTATAATAACTACTAATATTAATAATTCTTGTGTTTTGATATGAGTTTAGTTCAAGTTTGAAAAGTGATATGTGACAAATCCGATAAATCCCACATACCTACATATTATACTACACATAAAATGTATATGTATTACATACATGTGGAAACGGTGAAAAACTGTTTACTTAGATTTCAAATTCAAGGAATTTTTATAGAACTGCGTGAAGGCTCTACTGTAGCAGACGTTTTTAAAACTGGTTAGACTTTATATTTTCCTCCTATACTTATTTACAATTCAGATTGTCATATTATATGCATGACAATAAATCGTTACCAGGTACTCGCCCCATTTATTTCTGATTTGTAGAAAATGACTACATTTTCTTTATTTAAAAATGTGGACAATTGTTCAAGTTCATCACAATAAGAGGTGCCATTTTCACTTTCACTTTCGTAATAGCAGTGACTGGAAATATGTCCGAAGTCTAAGTGTTCTTCAGTAATATCGCTTAATCCACACACTTTATCTGCCATATTTTATCTAGTTTATCATGAACCTATTCAGAGTTCAAAACCACAAATAATAAATATCTGTCCAGCGAACACGGAGTAGTCAATGAGGTTAGAAATGGGTAAAAGTGTACTCAACACAACAAACATTCGTTTGTCTCAATGTTGTATATTACACTAACATAAATCAGCTGATGAAAATGTATAATGTAGTCTACTCCACACTACACCAAAGATAGTTTATTGTCTTTGACTACACTAGCCGGCAATCGAACGAACATATTATTCAATCTTCACAAAGTTCGTTGATTTCAAATTATTAGTTATGAATATTCACTGTAGAGGACAAAAATTATTATATTTTTTTAATATCAAGGAAAATTTAAATTTTATAGTATTGGGTCATTTTATTTAAAATAATATTGGATTCCTTAGTATGTATCTATATTAAAATTGTTATTAGCAGAAAAATAAACAGTAAATTTTAAATTATAGACATTGATCGTCCATTATGTACTTTGGGTTTGAGATTAAACAGTGAATATGAATGAATAAACGCTTCCTATTGGTGGCAAAATTCAAAATGTGTCTGTCTTGTCTGGAACGCCAAGTTTTTATCATTGTTATGACGTTAATTTAATGTGTTATTGCTTTTATAGCTAATATTTTTGTTTAAAAAAATTGTGATATATATGGCTTCAACTAGGACAGTATGTATTCAAAAGTTTATCCTAAGCATTTTTAAATTAATTTTCTGTAATTTCAGATGTCAAACAATGTAGAGAACCTCTCCCCACAAATTATAAGAGGGGTAGTTAAAGAAATGCAAGATCTAGTCAATAATCCACCAGAAGGTATTAAAGTTCAAATTAATGAAGAAGATGTTACAGATATTCAAGCATTTATCGATGGCCCAGCAGGTAAAATAAATTGTTAAAATATCTAATCTTATATTTACTTGTATCTATGCTTATGTCTTAGGTACACCCTATGTGGGCGGATTATTCAAAGTGAAACTAACTCTCGGAAAAGGCTTTCCAACTGAACCACCTAAAGCTCATTTCCTAACAAAAATTTTCCACCCCAACGTAGCGCCAAATGGCGAAATTTGTGTCAATACATTAAAGAGGGATTGGAAGTCGGATCTCGGAATTAAGCATATATTACTTGTAAGTATTGTATTATAGCTAATTATGTGAACCTATTTTATATATATTTTAGACCATCAAGTGTCTTTTAATCGTCCCAAATGCTGAGTCTGCACTTAATGAAGAAGCTGGAAAACTTCTTCTAGAACGTTATGACGACTATTCTCAAAGAGCTAAAATGATGACAGAAATTCATGCTCAGGTAAATTATATTAGATTTAAAAATTAATTTATAATTATTTTAAAATTAAATTTTATGTATCATAACTAGAGTCCAGATTTCATTTGGTTATGATGTCGAAACCATTCATTCACTATTGATGCCAAATATTTCTTAATAGGTATTAAATATTATAAAAACTAGAGATAATTTATTAAAATTATATAGGTATTTCTTAAAACAAGAAAAATATTTTTCCAGATATATGAAAATATGTAGTATGTTGTATTAAACAAAAAATCAAGTTTGTCATGTAATTTTGATCTCGGGTCAACAACACCGATAATACTCGGTGCTCTCGTGTGACGTCACCACAGGCAAGTATCATGTTGAGCCAGCAGCCTATGTTGACGGCATATTTTATCATAAGTTTTGCGTTGTTTTAGCATTAATGCATTGCGTTGTCTCAAGTATATATAAGCATGTGGATTTATTGTTTGAAGGACAGAGGCTAAAATTATGGTATTATTTGTATAACGATATTTTGGGTTGCTTGATGTACCTATGTAATTTTAGTTGGTCAGATATAAAATCTAAGGCAGAATTATTTTGAAAACTGTCATCCCTTTCATCTGATATATTGTACACCAAAGAATTTAATAAGTTCGAATTGTAGTTTACAACACTTATTATCATCGCGTTTTTCAGGCTCATTTTTGTCCAATATTTTGTCTGTTAAATAAATTTTTTACTTTATTGATATTTTTAGAACATGTAAAAGGTGTCTTTAAATCAGGTTTAATGTCATTTTGGAGTACTTGTACATCACAGCCATAAAAAAACGTTTCTAATTTTAAATTACAATTTATTTTTATATAATATAGGTTAGGTTAGGTTAGGTTCAAAAGTGAGTGGGCCGAAAACCAGACCCTCCACCGCGACCATGTGGTCTGTAGTGGCCCACACCTACTTATATTTTACCCAACAGGTGCAGCCTCTTAATGAAGCTCATAACCTTATTGGTTGAGAACTTATTCAGATCCTCTGGCAGAAGTTGTCCTTTGTCAAATAATGAGTATCTGATTCTTTTCCCAGTGGGGCAGGTGCATAATATGTGTTCTGCCGTTTCGTCATCTTCTAAGCACAAGCGGCACTCAGCATCTTGTGCTAGGCCGAATTTGTACAGATGATATTTTAAACGGTAGTGACCAGTATATAGGCCAAATAAAGTTCGTAGGTGCGAACTGCTTAACTCTTAAAGTTTTTTAGTTTTTGTTTTTGAAAGGTTTATTGTAAACATATACGAATGAACTAATCTTGGTAGTTCTTGCCAGTACTTGAAGATTTGCCCCTCAGCCCAGGTCAAGAGAGTTGCTTTGGCAGTACTCGAGGATATGCCAAGCACCGGTTCTGGTCCAACAAATTCAGAAGCAGCACCCTCCCGGCCTAGAGAGTCGGCTGCTTCTAGATGATTAAAACTGTTTTAATCATCTCCAAATGATGCCAACTTGGTTGGCAAAACGCGCGTCGTACACAGTATAGTGTTTTGGTGTTATATCAAAAACTACGTCAGTGTTATCTTCACATCTAAGGTTTGAACCCCTTTCAAATTTACAGAATATGTTAATACATGTCCAGTTAAAAACAACAAGAACCCCTTTGAAACTGGTGTGCAAAAATGTTGTTTTGAAAAGTTTCAACTCATTTTTACTATTTTTAATCACTTTTGCAGAATTTAGATTTTCCAGTTTCTCGAGTTTAGATAAATAGGAAGGTTAGTTAGGGAATTGAGTAGGCACAGCATCGTATTTTAGTCTAGGAATTTTTAAACTTACGGTACTTTTAGATTCGTCGGATTTTCAATCCGTTGCTGTAGAACAATATATTATATTTTCCGTAGCAAAATTTATCTCTCAGGCCCTACTGAACGTAGATAGAGTACATTTTTTTCTGTGAGTAGCCGCTACCCATTTATTAGACATGTTTGCATCTGTTGGAAAACGAAACGTGCACTTTTTATCTATTTTTATAATTACCACGGCATCCCGCCACACAACAGGAATATGGGTAACACCGCTAAAACAGACCACAACAGAAGAATTATTATTTATTATTTAAAACTCAAAAAGGGAAGACATAAATCTCTTTAGGATTCAATCTGGCTCAAGAGAAACTAATAACAACTGTCACTGTCAACCTGTGAATTCACTTAGATGCCTTTCATGTGTCTACGCGGGGCTTTGATGCCAGAGTACTGAGTCCTTGTATTATCGGTATTGTTGCTCAGGTGCTTAATTGTGTTTCTGATATCATTCTGAATCTTTAACAAACACCCTAAAATTCATATTAACATTTTTTTTTTTTTTAATCAAAGATCAATTATTTAGAGGGCTAGTTCAAAATCAAATTATATGAATACCCTGTACATAAGTACCTATCTTAGCCCACTGATCATTATTGTGTAGTTCATCTGAAATCAACCTGAGTGTATATAGGCTTTGTAAATTAATGCTGACTCCTATTATCATCATTATCACTAATATAAATAAAAGTATATTAATATTTGTTGAAAATATTCTGGAGTAAAGTTTTGCTGACCTCTAATATTAAACATGCCTTTGAACAAGGGCAAAAATTCTCTTGTTCAACATCTATAGAACTATTTGCACATATTTAAAACATTTAGGTATATAATTGTAATATGTTTACTTTATAAAGTTAGTAGCAGGTTTGAACATACCACATTCATTATAGTACATGAGTTTACAGTTGCTAATATTGTGCTGTTATTAAGTTATTAGGTAGCCTCGCATTGAACAATTTTATTTAGTTCACTTAATAAAATATTCGCTACCTTTCAGTCCAGCACTTATAAGATATAGGTAGTTCCATCCATCCTGAGCCAGATATATTTTCCACTTTGTTCAGGTGATATTTTTGCAGGTTAGTTATAAATAGTTTTTCTTCATAGTCAAAGGGCACAGTGCCATTATTGTAATAACCACAATGACATGGTTTTCAAAATTGTCTAAAAAGTAGATTATTCAAGGGTATGTTACAATATGCCATTGTTTAGTGAAATATATTCCACTACATTTACGTTTCCACTAAACTTTTTTTTACAATGGTATATCACTAAATTATAACTGGGAAGTCACAAATTCATGAGCGTATTGTGTGTTCCTTAAGATTTGTTGTAGACTTTTTAAAAAAATAAGTTTATTATGGCACTAAAAGCTAGGCAACGGCACACTTGATTTTTTTTACTACAGCTGTGTATTTTTTAAATGTTGCCAAATATACTGTCCAATTTTTAAGAGCGTGCCAGATAGAGAGCTTTTGCATACTACTTCTATGGTTAAATTAATACGGCCATAATCTGACGGATTCACCTCCTTAAAATATAAAATACTTATAAAATGTTTAAGGTTTATATTATGCTTTTTAAGAAAAATCTGTTTCTAGAATGAGACTGAAATCCAATCCCTAATCAGAAGTGGGGTAACCACTTACGAGGGTTTTTATTGTAATAGATTATATTTTTAATAGTAAACTAATATTTTTTGTAGTTCCTAATATTATTCTGTTATTAATGTGTTATTATTAAGTTATTGTGTAAACTAGTTTCCAATTTGCTAAACCTCTACTAAAAGTAGTACCATAAAACAACCAATTAAACTAAACTTAACCAATCTTGTAATACTATAGCCATTATCTGACTTTCTTGTTTCAAGTGTAAGTATATACTTTTAGCAATGAGATTTCTCAAAATACAGGCCTAAAACGTAATTTGAAGGTTGTGCCTGAAACATTTTAAATTGTATTAAAACAAATGTTGAAATTCCCTTCGGAAGAGTATTCCCTTCAATGAATTGGTACCTACTTATTTGTTCTTATATATTTTGTCCTTATTTGAGTAAAACAGGGTTGCATGTAGAGCCATTCTCAGAATCATTTGTACAAATATGCCGTAAAAATAACCATACTCTTATGTTTTTGCTTTTGGAAATCTTCATTAGGTATTATTATTACTATCAGTTGGTACTGTCTAACTAAAGCAATACTGATATCACTAGTACTGACACTAATATGCCAAATTTTGAAAATATCCCTTGGATAGATGTGTGGGCTGTCCAATTTTTACTTTGCTGCAGATTATTTTTAAAACTTATGGAAGTAGTAGGATTATCTGTGCAACTCCACAGTTACACAGATAATGAGACAAAATAGAACTATTTTTCTTATCTCAAATCTCTACCCTTTGTTAGCAATCTGAATCCTTATATATTTCGGCAACTATTTCTCTTATTGTATCAGGTATATTATTGTAATTTTTAAGAAATACAGTTTATAATAAACAGAAATATAGCATGAAAGGTGCTAAACACTGAAATATATTTAATAAATATTAATGAATCATCTAATTTTAGTACAAATTGCGACAAAGTTAATGCTATGTACATAGATATTTCATAAATATTATATTTAATGAATGACTATAAATATAAAAGTAGGGATGGGAAAATTCCGAAATATTGAATATTCCCGGTAAATTTCCCTTGAAAATTCCAGAAATTTTCGGAAATATTCAAAAAAAAATTTTTTATTAGTCCATTGCACTTCTGACAGCAAAAGCTTTCTAGAAAGACCAAATCCAAGGTATATTTTATTAGAATTATTATTCATATTACCAAAAAGCCATATTTTTCAAATCTGACATTTGCTTCTTAACTCTACACTAATTTTTACGTTTGACCCTCGAATGTTTGCAGTATTGTAAATATTGCTAATATTCGGTGTATATATGAGTAGTATATTATCTGTATATCTAAATTTCAAGTTTCTGTAGAAAATTCAAAAAGTTTCTTTATCTTGTAACTACTTTTACGAATTTAATTGATTTATTATTAATACCCTAATATCTTTATACTTGTGCCAGAGACATATTATATGTCTCTGCTTGTGCTGATACTAAGCAAAAGTATTTAAGTAATAAATATTCATACTTTTTTTATATAGAATAAAGTGATCATGTTTTCTGATCAAGGTGATCATTTCTGTCTTTTACACTTTCTTAAATTATTATTATATATCAATATACCTATTATATTGATATATGTATTGATACATGATAATAATAATAAGCTGTTAAACCATAGATTAAGCAGAACAAGGCCAATTTTGAGGTTAAAAATCTTTGAAAACTGGCGGTAAATTCAAATTCATAAGGAATTTTTCGGAAATTTTCCCTGCAATTATCCCGGCAATATTCCCGGAAAGTATGCAGGAATGTTTCAATTGTTATGTTTATTTCTTCCCGAAATATTCCCATTTTGGAAATTTTCCTAATTGGAAAATTTCCAAGTGCCCATCCCTATATAAAAGTGAATAGAAAACGATTCAATTCATGCCAGAGTTATATCTTTCTGAATTATATGTTTGCGGATTTGTTATTTAGTATAAACACACATTAACTGAAACGCATTAAAAATATAATTATGGATTGTGTAGGTAGGTAACAGCAACCATTTTTTTTTTTTTAAATTCTTTTTAAGTTACCATATAAGCATTTCCTTAAGTAGGTACTCATTATTTGGCAAAGGGCAACTTCTGTCAGAGGATCTCAACACCTTCTCACCCAATAAGGTAAATGACTTCATTAAGAGGCTGAACCTATTGGGTGAAGATATAATTGGGCATGAGCCAGAATAGACCACATGGTCTTGGAGGGTCTGGTTTCGGCCAACTCACTTTGAATCTAACCTTTTAGTACCAATTAGTAGGTACCTATTCTGAATTTGGTAATTACCAAAATTCAGAATTTTTTTATTTCATCAAATAAGATTTATTTTTTGATTTAACATCTATAGATGAGGAAAGAATGAGCAAATTTGGGAATTTTATATTATTTTTAACATAAATCTTATTAAATTTCAATTTATCTAGTGTTAGATATAATACACTATTATTAGTATTATAGGTACCATATTTGAGCTTTAAATTTTTTTTCCAGCAACATAAATGTAAGGGTTTATCAGGTGAAGGACCTCTAGCTAAAAAACATGCTGGTGATAGGAAATTAACAGCTGAAAAGAAAAAAATATTAAAAGATAAAAAACGGACACTGAAACGATTATGAGGTTAATTTTTTTACAACTTTGTACTTTTTAAACTTTTATATAATACCTAAAATAAATATTTATTTATATTTTATTTTTTATGTTTTAGAAGATTGAGTTTTTATTTAAATGCATTTTTAGTTGGAGACTTTCAAAATATATTTACCATTTAGAGATATTGTATGGCCAAATGCTGTTAGATATAATTATAATACCTCAATGGAAAGACATATTCAGTTTATAGGGATCTCTACATAATATAGATAAAAATAATTTGGTAATTAAAGAGTATTACAAGTAGTTCTTTATAAATGTTTTCGAAAGTCGCCAACTCCGACTGAAGTCTATATTTTTTGCTTTTTGTCCTGGTATGTGTGATTAAAATATTTAATAGTTTCAATCCATCATTTTTTAATGTAATTTAAGTAGTTGAGTATATTTGATGTATAGTTTGAACTATTAAATGTATTATATATTTGTAATTCATTTTAGGGTTATTTTAGTTTTTATTTAGGTGTAGCACTGCACACCAAAAGTGCAATCCGTAACTTTATTTCGCGTTTGTATAAGTTTTAGAAAGTATTTGTGTAGTTTGTGACGTTATTTATGAATAAAATTATGATTCCTTTTTAATGATTTTTCTAAATAAATACTATTTCCATGATCTTCCATAATATTCTGAAAATTGCTACTATCCATAAGCTTCCCATGACTTGTTTCTAATTTTTCATTTTTTTTTCTGCTCAAGTAGTGGAACTAACAGGTAGAGAAAATTAGACTCGAAATTTTTGTTTTTCTGGTTAAACATAAGAGAAGTTCTTGGTTGTTGTTAGTGGTACCTAGTAATGTCTCCTAGACTCATTAAAAGAGTATACCTGTGGTGTATCCTACATTGTTTTATTGTTATGTGGTAAACACCAGTTTACCACATAAGTTTTAGATTAGTTTTAGATTTCTAATCTAAATATATATCTGTTCAAAGTTACTTGCTATAAGTAATCTGCATTTTATGCACTGGAGATGTAAACCTGACGATAAATTTCTATGTACATTATTTATTTGAACAAACTCGTACTACAGTGAGATCCAGAATGATTAACCGGATTCTGAACGCACCTTGTCTTCATTGCTATTAAAATTGGTGTCCGTTTACTAAAATTTGTTTCTTTCCTATTGTTGGTTGTTCTATTTCGACAGTTGATCAGTTGACTATAGAAAATAAAGTAATATCATAGAGAAAGTTATATAGTGGGAAGTAATATGTATTAACAAACAGAAACTACTTAATATGATAGCAATTGGGGGAGGGTGCGTTCAGAATCCGGTTCAATCATTTTGGATTTCACTAGAAAGTACGTATTATATTTTTGTTAATATGGTTAAATATACTAACATATAAAATAGCAATATAAGAGGAAAGGAAGGCAGTACAAATTTATTTTCTCAATACAAATTTAACTCTAACTTCAGTAAGAGGTCTTAAAACTAGATCAGATTTGAATTTAATCTGTTGTGGGGTGTCTACAGGTTTTAACTTGAACTTTCTTAATATACCACATAATGCCGCCTTTATTTCCAAAATAGCAAATCTCTGACCTGGAAAATATAAAGTATAATTAATTCAAAGTATAATCAAAGTCTACAATATGTAGACTTTGGTATAATGTTTTTATACATATATGCCTCGCGTTCCATAATTCCCAATCAGTACTGTCAGTAGCATCAGCATTGTTCCGAAATTACTGTTGTGTAGTACAGTGCTAAAATATACGGGTGTAATTTTTGCGCCATTTACATGGGAGGACCCCATTTTGAGGCTAAAACGCTATTGACACTACTGGGCCGAAAAAGGTCGGGCAGTATCAGTAAAAGTAAACACAACCAAACTTTTCAGTGATTTTCTGATTTCAATGTTCAGTGTTGTTGTTGTTGATTTTAATCATCATCTCGGAGAACAATTATTGTTAAGTTGTCTATCATCAATATCTTCTAAAATTAATTCCATACATTAAAAATGAGTGACAAGTTGAACAGTTGTTTCGAAATTGCTAGTTAGTGTTGATAAATAACCCTACGGGTCTATTGCTGTTGACACCGTTACTGGTAATCAATACTGTTGAGGGTTTCGGAACTAGAGAATGATCTCGGCATATTACCAATTATAAGACAGGCAGTACTTTATTTTTGATAATGAATCTATTTTTCACATTCAGCTATCTACCTATATTCAATTTAATACGACAATATGGATGTTACCAGTGGCGGCTTCTCCTTTTAAGGCCGCATGGCCGCGCGCCCCTCCAAAAATACCAAAGAAATCCTTATTATTATCATTATTGTAAATTAAATGCAAATGTTAAAACATGTATTGTGGTACAAAACTATTATTAGGAAAGGCTCGAGCGCTTGAGCTATCGTACTCATAATGCCACAGTCCACATTACTGAATCACACAGCACACCACTGCACAATGAACAAAGCATCACAGCTTTGTGGCCGCACTTTGAGTCGCGGCCCAGGTAACTATGGCAACCGACCCGATCTCCTTTTCGACTAGACTCGTTAGATACTTTCCGTATGCTTATATTATGCAGATTTGGCCGCAATTATTTCGCGACCCTTCGCCAACATTATAACATATTTTTAACACATTAGATATTTTTAACATTATTAAATTACTTATTCAATTTTTGTGAAAAGACAATTTTATATATTACTTAACATGAATACTGTTAGTAGTATAATTAGAGCTAATTTTGCAAATCTTCCACTGGAAAATAAAGTATAAATAAAAGAATTGGGCGTTGCCTGCCCAATAAATAATTTCGATGAAAAAGTTATGGAAAAATGTATTTCTATGAAAGACCGTAGAGTTGATTTCAATTTTAGAAAGTAAGTGTACTCGTGTATAAATAACTGTATGAAGTTTTGTTTACCAACGTAATAATTTAATGCGTCGTTTGATAACTATAAATTGAATAGCTAAAATACTTTTGAGTTTGTGATTGTGCCATATCGTTTTTAATTAACGGATATCTAAACTAAAAATAGTTATGTTCCTGCTTCCTGAATTCTCGTTTCCAGCTTTTTGAAGGTAACGTCGTATATGTAAATTTTTGATATCTAATTATTAATTACCTACTACCTACCTATTTAAATATTATTTTAAACAATTTTTGTCGAGATTTCCGTCAATCGTATTAAAAAGTATTTGTGTAACGAAAGTTATTTTTTCAAGCAAATATTTTTGCTTTGCGAATTTCTAATTTATAATTTTAAGGGCTTTGACCTTGAAATATGCAAAATTTTCGCCTGCGGCGTATTTTTTTATTTCTGCGCCCCCCCATATCCAAATGTCACCAGCCGCCACTGGATGTTACTGATGTAGTTGTTTGTATTTCAAACATAATGAATCACATTCATATCATAACGTAGGTAATTAATTAACCTGACATTATCTACTCAGAATAGAAAGTACCCCCTCATAATGTGCAAACCTTAGACCAGGAAAGAGAGGGGACTCTTAATTGACGACTTGTATCTTACATAATTTCTTTTGTCGCATTTGGTCGAATTTGCGATTCCAATTGGAAGCAAATAGTGGACTTTACATCGTTGAGTTTTTTGCGATTTTAGCGCGTATAGGAATAAAACTATGTTTTTGTTAGACTGACATAATGGTAGGTAAATTGTACAAATAGAAGCAAGAAGAAATTAGAGAGAATCAAATTGCCACCAATTTGCTTCACTTTTCTGGCAGTAATTACGAGTCCCTCCTCTTTCCTAGTCCAAGGTGCAAACCTATGCAATTTCTTGGTCCAGCACTAAAAGGCAAATAAGCAAAAGGATGCCTATTTGCGACATTTTCTGGCAGAAATCTGTCAGGGTCGAACTTCTCTGGGTTTTTCCAATACTGTGAAGATCGATGCAAATCAAAAATGTAAATGTTTATATCACAGCCCTTTGGTATGGTATAGCCAGTGTGCGTTATGATATCTTCACCAGCTACTCTAGCGATAAAAGGTACACTAGGGTACAGCCTGAGACATTCTTTTATGCACCTTTCCATAAATTTCATTTCTGTAAGTTCATTGTAAGTTGGTGATTTATCAGAATCTCCGAGAATTTCCTTGAGTTCCTGTAATATTTCTTCCTACAACCCAATAAAGATATTTTTTAAATTATTATTTCTGTGAGAAAAATGTATTTGTAATTGTAAAAAAATGTTGTAGAAAAAATGTAGAATGGCCTGTTTTTTTAAGAATGAATCGGATGAGATGAGTTGATGGCATATCTGTAATTTGAAATGTATACACAAATTCTCTACATATTCCTTTTTGAAAAATGAAAATCGCGTTATCTCTGTTCTCTACTTACAAGTGTTTCACACTAATTTCAGATTTAGCCAGAAATTACAAATTTTCGATTAAATTTAATCTCTTGGTTAAATCTGAAATTAGAGTCACACGATAGCTTATGAAAAGTAAAGATAGGAATGTTGCAAATCCTTTTGCTTGATCTCAAACCGTTTAGATTTTACAGGGTGTCAAAGTTTCAAAATGTCAATATTCACTTATATTCACAAAGTGAAATATTCTTAACCTGCTACATTGCTGCTGCACCTGCTTTGTTTTTATACACTTTATATATTTAGATGTCTTCATTGTAAAGTTACACCTTTTTATATTATTTTTCCTTATTCTGGAATGGCTATTTTACCTGTTGAATATAGTGTTTGCAAATAAATAATTAAGTAAACATATAAATATAAGTAGATACTTAAATATAATCAACTAGTTAGAACCATTACCTACCTGAATTTTGTCTTCGTTTGCTAGAGCCATCAAAGTATGACATATTGCCATTGAAGTAGTATCGTGGCCCTAAAATGATAATTAGAGACGATATATACCTACATTTTTCATAAAATTATTTTTTATAATTCTGAACATATGTTATTATAGATTGTAGGATGAGGTATAATTACACTGCAGTGGGAGCGCAAATACGGTACAAAGTTGCCTTCCTCATTTTTTAAATAGTGTGAGGCGCAGCACTGGTGGATTGTGTATACTCGAGTAGTAAGAAAATTTTAAAAAGAAGTTTTCAAATTAAAGTTTTACAGAAAGTGCGAAAACTTCATAATCTTAAAACAAAATGCGCAGTTATTTATATCTGATACGCAACTCCACAAGTAGTTTATTCCTTAAAAAGGATATATGGCTGCTTAAGGGATACACATACATACACCCTTACAATAAAATAAAAAAAAATCTGTCGTAATATAAGTATTTAGTTCCGCTAATTTGAATATTGTAGGGTACTCGGCAGTGTAAGCAATAAAATAACATTTAATTTTCTAAATCACATCATTGGTAGGTAGATATCCCTCTGATTATACCTACTTCTTTCTTAATCGAGATTTCCTAAGACTATCCTAAGTTTTAAGTATTGTCTAGAATCCGCTTTTTTCTCCAATTGTTTCTCCAATCTTATTCCAAGTGTAATTTTTACTTTACAAATGGTTTGTAAATACATACAAGCATATTCACCTTAGCGTAGGCTTCTTGGTTTTGATAATGTTTGTAAAAACTCACATCATGTCAATGACTAATTTTAACCAAATTACTATGTCAAACACTGACACAGTTTTTCACATAACACCAAAACAGTATACTGCACTGAGAGTATAGTATTAGAGTAGGTATATTGAGTGCAGTATAGTGTTTTGGTGTTATGTGGAAAACTACAGCAGTGTTAGCTTCACACCAAAAGTTCCAACCCCCTTCAAGATTAATACATCAGTTATTTTGGTACTTACTAATACTTATATCCATAACGTAGATTCTTCTCTTAGTTTTAACATCTAGACAGCGTATCTTTGAATCGAGTCGTCAGCCTCTACTTTGAATAAATTACCCCCGGGTTTCATGAAAATGATACGAAATATTGGCCGTAACAAGGCACAAGTATATTTTTATAAGTGAGTTAGGTAGGTATATTTATATCTTTCGCCATGTGCTTACATTTCATCTTTGATGTATGAATACATAAATCCGTGAATATTATTTTAAATCGTTATTGCTTTTAGCTTTTACATAAACATCAAACTAAAGCCGATAGGAAAGTTACTTATACATGAAAAACCTACCCTGAATTTAATTCTTATGTACACTCACAGCCTTCTGTTACTAGAGAAGGCTGTGTGTGTGTGCTCTCACCAACTTCAATTATTAAAAATTTGTAAATAACAATCGATATGGTTTACGTTACCAACCTCAAACATAAACGTATCAACTTCTTCTCTGATCCCTTCGTCGTCTATATCGGCACCTTCATTTTTCATGTTCAGCATCAGGTCCAACATTGCCAAGCGTTTTCTTGTAGAATACGATATTTCTCCATTGGTTAACAATGATTTTTTACGATCTGTTATAACTCTTTTTGAAAATTCATGTAATATCATTACTGATTTTCGCTGTTGCCCTCCGAGTGGCGACAATTTATAGATAATGTTGTTAAAGAGCCATGGTTTTAGTAATCTTTTGGTTATGATGTGACCCATATCGTGTACGGCTTTCCTGTAAGAATTATTGCCTTCACTTAAGTTTACACCCAATGCTGTCTCTGGAAATACATTTGAATTTTTCAACTTATTTCTAGATATTTTTACCTTTTCACATCCCAAGCATATAATTATTTTACATATTCAAAATAATGCTGTGAGCACTCCAGTCGTATAATCTTTTATAATGAGTAGATTATAGAAATCTACTTTTGGCATGTTTGGAGATTTTATCATATTTTTTAGTAATATTAAATCCTAAGGCACAATAATTAAAAATTTACCTCCTATAGAATTAAGAGTGAAGTCTGTAATTGGTTTCATTACGTCTATATACGATTTCTCGCATTCTTTCTCTAAAACGCTTATTAGATGTTCAGTTTCCTTGTTAAAAATAATTAGAAACTCCTGTAATATGTTGAAATGGAATGCTGGCGTTAGAATTTTTCTTCTGCTCTGCCATTTATTGCCTAAAATGTGATATAATATGATATAATGATATATATATATAGATCCCCAAACTTTAAGAGGTGGTAGGGGAAAATGAAAACAAATCTTTTTTGTTTAATAAATAAAACAGTTTGGGCTGTGGAGCAATAAAATGAATCGTACCCAAATAACTAAATTAATTCTTGATTTAGTTGGACACTACTGTATTTCGTTCAACATTTTTTGTTTCAGCCACGCTTCTTGTTGGGAAAAAATAATTTCTTTATCACAATAAATATTCCAAAGATGCTAATTGGAAGACCATAGTATTAGTTATAATTTATTTAATTGGCATCAGAACATTAACTTTGTATATTGAAAATGAAAGATAATTTCACATTTCAAGACCTTACCGACAGTGGCGGCTCGTGAATTTTTCTTTAGGAGAGGCATAGATAAATCAGTGGTGGCTGGTGAGATTCGGGTGGGTACGAGGGGCGCACGAAAGAAAAAAAAGAAAGAAAGCGCCGCAGGCGAAAATTTTTCATTTTTCAAGATCAAACGCCCTAAAATTAGAAATTAGAAATTCCCAGAGGAAAAATATTTGCTTAAAGAAATAGGTTTCGTTAGACAAATATCCCTTTTTTGATGCGATTGCCAGAAATCTCGACAAAAATTATTTAAATAATATTAAAATAAGTAATAGTAAATAATAAGTAATATTTAATACCTATTTGATTATCAAAAAATTATACATAGTATGCAAACGTCCTCAATCTTCATCCGTACATGCTTATTTTCCCGCAAATTTCTAAGAGCAAGCTTGAAATTAGACGAAAATATCTCTCCCAGGTCTTTCTTTTCAAGATATTGCATAATTTGACTGATTGTCAAGAATTTTTAAATAATTTATCTTTTGCTGTTCCTACAGTCAGGACACGGGAAAGTTTAACCTTTTATCTACCTGCACCACGTACTAATGTACTTAAATATTCTCCTCTTCATATAATTTGTGATAACTGTAATCTTTCTTCTAATTTACTAGACATATTTAACTGCAGCCTTAATGACTTAAAAGCATTATATTTTGAATGATTAAAATTATGGTTACTTTTTGGATTTTCACTCTGTTTTTAATACGTCATCTAATTGTCGGTAACTGTGCTATATATGTATATGTGGTGTGCATTTCCTTATATTACAATTGTACTTTTGATGTTTGTTGTTATGTTGTTTCTCTTTGCATACCCTCCTGTTCTGTAGTTGGGTACTTGTACCTGTTGAACAGTGTATGAAAATAAATAAATAAATAAATAAATAAATAAATAAGAGGGAAAGGATGGAAGTAGTGGGCTGTCTTGCCTCTAGCGTTATTCAAAAAGCACGTGTTCAGATCTCACACGCATGCGCAAATAATTCATTTATCCGAAAATATCGGTTCAAAGGAGGCATCTCATACTTCTGCCTCCGGTCGACCACACCCGGCCGCAGCCCTCTTAAAGACGAAAGACGGCTGTTGTGACTCGTCGGTTTACCAGCGCTACCCTCGCTACAAACCAAATATTAGCAGACCGTGGTAATTTTTACTGAGGCTCCCAAGAATGACCATAGATGGCGTTGGGTCATTTGTGATTGGAAATAATTTCAAATAATAGTACGGGCACCAAGCATTTACATTTTACATTATTATTTATTATATTAGTGGATATTATTAATATATTTATTAGTTGTTAGTAAATATTATGTATTTAAAAATTGGAATTCTTTGTAATTTTTACAGGGGAGGCATTGCCTCCTCTGCCTCTCCTGACGAGCCGCCACTGCTTATCGATATGCACCTTGCTTATGGTGCAGGAAAGTGTAATGGAAGAAAAGCTGCACGCTTGTATAGACAGAGATATCTGGAACCCTGGCAATCTCATCATACAACCTTTGCTTCCATCCATCGTCGCCTTAGAGAAAGCGGGAACCGTCCTGGTGGTGGTGGTAGTCCAAGAACAGCTCGTACGGTTGAATTTCAAGAAGAAAGAAGGAGTTCTACACCGTGTGGAGGAAAATCAATCCACAAGTGTTTGCGCAATTGCACATCAAATGAGATCCTCCAGGTCGACGGCACACCATGTCATGCATGAACTGCTCTACTATTCCTCTGGGATTCCCAGAGGAATATTCTCTTAGCAGAGGGGTTCCCCCTACTAAGGGAACCCTAACTATTAACGCGTACAAGCTTTAAATCCTGAAGATTATCCACATCGATTAGCTTTTTGCCAAAGGTTTTTGGGTCACAACTGTTTTCTGATGAGGCATGTTTCACGCGTGATGGTTATTTTAATGGTGGAAACAGCCATATTTGGTATGATGAGAATCCTCACGCTGTGATCTCTAGAAGATACCAACAACAATTTTCTGTAAACATGAGGGCTGGTATTGTTGGAGAGAATCTAATTCTTCACTTGCTGCCTACTCGTTTGAATGCAGATATTATTTTCTGCAAAATGTGTTGCCTCTATTATTAGAAAATGTTTCTTTAGACATTAGAAATAACATGTGGTTTCAACATGACGCGGCATTTCCATATTTTGGTTTCAACGTGCCCTAGCATCTGGACCAGCAATTTCTTCGCCGATGGATGGAAGAGGAGGTCCCGTGGCGTGGCCCGCGCGTTCTCCCGATCTCAACCACCTGGATTTTTTCTTTTAGGGTCATCTAAAATCTTTGGTCTACGAAACGCCTATTCTTAATGAGATCTCTTAGCAAGAATAATGGCCAGTTGTACACATGTAGAAGTTATTCCCGGAATATTTCATAATGTCCGCGAGTCAATGAACCGACGGTGCAGTCTTTGTTTTGAAGCAAATGGTCAACATTTTGAATACTTATTGTAAACCATAATTTATTTATCAATGAAACAAAGTCCAACACTCACAAAAAGTTATTTATTAATGTCCTGGTGAACATTTTTTGTAAATGAATATTATTTATTTATCACTGAAATAAACAAAACTTTAAAAAATCATTTTTCCTTATTTCTGCCAAACCCGCTGATTTGCGGACATAATATGTCTACTAAACAAAAAAGATTTGTTTTCATGTCCTCTACCACCCCTTACCGTTCGTTGGTATGTTTTTGTTACATCCTGTATGTATATATATATATATATATATATATATATATATATATATATATATGTATATATATATATATATATATATATATATATATATATATATATATATAAATAGTGTAGCATTTATTGAGACGTACTTATTACTGAAAAAAATTATGGATTTGATAATTATTTTATAAATTATAATAATTGCACGAGGTGAACTGAAAGGTATATAGATAAATATGGTGATAAAGCAAATGAGTGAACAAGGGTGAGCTACAATCGACAGTGTTTGCTATTTTTTTAAATTATAAGCTATAGAATAATCCCGATATGGTTGATTTTAAAATTTTTATAGTTGACATATTTGAAAAATATCAAACTTAAACAATCAATACTGATAAAACACGATAAATAACTAATTCAATTAACTTTCTACTGGACTTTTAGCTATTACAATATGTACTTCGTATATTATCAGCGCACTGACGCTAATAAGTTGTGATTAACTAAAAATAATAAGTTTATGTAAAATTATCAATTATTATTGAAAATTATTTTTTTTTTAATATCCATAATTTTTTTTATAATGATGTTACATCTCTCAATTTTCCTTACCGGAACTTGTCAACAGCCCAGCACCAAGCCAGTCGTGGAGAAAATCATATATCATACTTTTCTGATTGTGTTTCATATTACTCAGAACTAACTGTAATTGTAATTAATATATTATAATAAAACGAGTGAACAATATAGGACTATTATAATATAAGTAATTTAGGTAAGTAGTTATCTTTCTTTATATTTTGTACAGTGACTGCAACAAAAATGTTTCCATATTAATTCAATTAACTAAGCTACTGTAGTGGTATCCAATTGAAACGACTTGCTAATGTTCTAATTGCTAAAATAAACTAGTTCTTCTCATTTTAGTGATTATATATGTAAAGAAAAATGCCTGCTGAAAAAAAATGCTGAATTGTCAGTCGTGCTTACAATTTAATTTTTTTTTTTTTTAGTTTAAACAGAGATTTTGTTCATCCCCCTAAACCTCTGTTAATTTTATTTACCTCAATAATTTTTATTTATTCCGAGACCGAGCGTAAATCTGCATGAAGCAAAGGGTATGTTTCATGAACGATACTCTGATGAACCCATATGCAGAAAGTAGGTACCCCTGAAGGAATTGGTTGAAAAATTTGTAAGTACCTCAAGTGTAACAAAGTAAAAAAGATCAGGAAAACCCCATTTCGGAAGAGAAACAGGTGGAAATTGATGGGTCCGTCGTAAATAATCCACACTAATAGTTAAAGTTGTAATGCATTATGCAGATGCAGCAACCATGGTTAAAAGTACTTAAGGCAGTAGCGCAGCGAGGGGGGTTTTATGGGTTAAATCCCCCCCCCCACAGGCCCACGATTTTTATATTTAGATCATAGATGAAAAATGTTAATCTTGGTAAAAAAATTAATCTTGGCAGCAGTGTTAATTGTTTTCAAAGGCAAAACGTCACACCCACACGCCGCCGCCGACCACATGTATATATATATATATATATATATATATATATATATATATATACAGGGTGGCCCATTTGGACTTAGGACACCTCTGTAAAATGGATATTTTAAGTCCGATTTTGATGATTTTTTTTTAGGTTGTTACTCATGGAAAATTGCATTTTGTGGCAAATAGACAGATTTCTTTATTTCATGGGTTACTTGATCTTCACAACGTATTTTGGGGCATAAATTAATTTAGTGAGAATTGTTATTAATATTCTGTACTTTAGGATGAAATTTGGTACAGAGCTATTTGAGGGGGCGCAGAATACAGTGGCGTACTTAGTTTTCGTCTAAAAAAATCGCTAATACGATTTCTCGAAATTTCGCCCCCAAAAAAATTGCAAAGTAGGCCTTGATTTGTGTAACAGAAATCTGTCTATTTGCCACAAAATGCAATTTTCCATGAGTAACAACCTAAAAAAAAATCATCAAAATCGGACTTAAAATATCCATTTTACAGAGGTGTCCTAAGTCCAAATGGGCCACCCTGTATATATATACAGGGTGCTTCAAATTCTATGCAATAGGTACATGGATCTCGGAAACGGTAAGACATGCGAAGTCTGTTAAATGGTGGCAAAGTTGCGTATTCAGGGGTGAAACATAATGGTGAAAAGAAATCAGGGCTAACTAGATTAGTTTTCGAAATATTTTGAAAAAACCGAAAGTTTCGATTTTCGTTTTTATTTTTTTGCGGGCCTATTTGATGAGGTATTCAAAAATAAACAGCACTTTTCTATAGCAACTTTTTGTCCTTTATCGAATGGTGTAAGCGAATTTTCCGCAAAACGTTTTTTTGCGGAAACTTAATTATCAACTTAATTTTTTTAAATACGGACCTGGAATTTTTTTCAATTTTTTGGAAGCATTTTTGTAACTTGATCCAATGCCACCATAAAAGGAACCAGATTTAAACGTTTTATCTAAGTAAATCCATCATTAATAATTTCCCGTGGTCCTCTTAGATTTAGTTTTATCTAGGTAACTGGATTTTTCTTAGACAAAACGTTAAATCTGGTTCCTTTTATGGTGGCAAGTTACAAAAATGCTTCCAAAAAATTGAAAAAAAGTTCCAGGTCCGTATTTAAAAAAATTAAGTTGATGATGGTTTCCGGGAAAGGAAACGTTTTGCGGAAAATTCGCTTACACCATACGATAAAGGGCAAAAAGTTGCTACAGAAAAGTGCTGTTTATTTTTGAATACCTCATCAAATAGGCCCGCAAAAGAATAAAAACGAAAATAGAAATTTTCGGTTTTTTCAAAATATTTCGAAAACTAATCTAGTTTTCGAAACCCTGATTTCTTTTCACTATTATGTTGCCCCCCTAAATACGCAACTTTGCCGCCATTTAACCGACCTTGCATCTCTTACCGTTTCCGAGATTCCCATGTATTGCATCGAATTTGAAGCACCCTGTATATATATATATACATGTATGTATGTATGTATGTAGGTATGTGATTTGATAGGTGCAAAATAAAAATATATTCAATAATAATATTATTCAGGAACATACCTCAATATCCTCTGCATTCATTAAGCACACCATGGCCACGGTGAAACTCCAGAGTTTGTAAATAGGATAGAATGTGTTATTTCGATTCCTGTCGTTATAAAATAAATTTTCTGAAATTTAATCAAAGATAAATATATGGAATTTTATAAAAATTTAATATTTTATATAAGTTTATTAAAAAAACTGCAGATTTTTCATTCACTAAAAACGGATACACGGACGGGAGAATAATGCAACTGTTTGTGCAAGAAAAAGGAAAGATACTAATAATTATTAATGAAGATAAACAGAAAGCCCGTTCATCAAACTTGCGGTTGCTAACGGATATAACGTTGGTTATAGATTGAAAAATAATTTTGTAAACATTATTTGTCAATCTACAGTCTGTCCATAAAGTAACCGATAATCGAGTTAGAGAGTTTTAACAAAATACAGGGTGAATCACGTAAAATGAAGTTGATTTTGACGATAAATTCAATTCTTCAGATTGTCAACTCAATTTTTTTAAATGGCAAAATGTGCCGTGTTACACCTCGTTTAAAAGATAATTCAATTCTCTACATTCTCGTTTTTGAAAAATGAAAATCGAGTTATCCGTTCTCTAGTTATACAAGCGTTTGTATTAACGATATTTAAAAATTTTGCTTTTATCAGGTCTCCTTGCCTTGCTTGCCGCTGTCACTGAAACGTCAATAAGGTTCGAGAAAGTATAGTTTAGCGTTTAATTTAAGAGTAAGTTTGAAAGTGTCTACAGGTTTTTTCTTAATTTTTTAAGTTATTCGATTTGATAGATTTAAGAGAACATTTAAGAGGAGAGCGGTACTTCATGCGGGTGGAAATTTTTCCAAAGATAGAAAGAATAGCAGACAATAACCTTCAAAGTATTGCATTTCAACAAGATGGGGGGGGCACATCATTTCTATGGACCTGTTACCGATTTTTTAAATAACTATTTCCCAGGCAGATGGATTAGCAGAAAGGGCCCGATAGAATGGTCGGCTCGTTCCCCCGACTTAACTCCTCTTGATTTTTTCTTATGGGGATATTTGAAGTCAAAAGTCTACAGAACTCCTCCAGTAAATATCGACGAACTACAGCAACGTCTAACACATATGTGTAGAAATATCCCTGCAGAAGTTTTAGGAAATATCAGGCCAGAATTTCAAAGTAGACTTTTTATGTGCCAAGAAGTCATTAAACAGCATTTTGAATAACTTATTTAATTCTTTTACTTTTTGTTTTAATAAATATTTGTTCAAAATTTGTTGTATTAAAATATTAATTAACATTTTATACATATATATTTTATACATGGATCAGATTAGAAACAGAAACGCTTGTAACTAGAGAATGGCTAACTCGATTGTCATTTTTCAAAAACGAGAAAGTAGAGAATTGAATTATCTTTTAAATAAGGTGCAACACGGCACACTTTGCCATTTAAAAAAATTGAGTTGACAGCGCCCTTGGCGCCATCTTTGAATTTGAAGAATCGAATTTATAGTTAGAATCAACTTCATTTTACGTGATTCACCCTGTATTTTGTTGGAACTTTCCAACTCGATTCGTTCAAAAGTTAGCAGGGGGGGGGGGGGTTACTTTATGGACAGACTGTATAACTAGTTACATATTATGCTTCTGTAGTTAAACTTAATTTTACATTTTCTTGTAAAAGACAAGTTATTTTACCGACCGTTATTTTAAGTAATCGTTGCATTTGAGTCGATGTGGACGTATATATTTTAATATCGTCCATGTACATTAGATGGTTTATTGTATCCAGTTTTGTGCCTTGTTTTTTAATTTGATATCCATATGGTATGCTATTCATTTTCAAGGTGTTGGATAAAGGATTAAGACACATTAGAACCAAAGGGCATTGCAGGCATCACCTTGGTATATTCCCCTTTTTATATGGATAATAGATGATAATGATAATAGATAACGATTATTATTATTATTTTTATTTTTATTATTATTATTGTTTTATTATTATTATTATCATTATCATTATATAGCGTATATCTAGTCGCCTGCTTGGTTCCTGCTAGGAACCAAGTCGCCTGCTAGGAAAAAATTCCTACTGAATAAGACCCTTTCTGTGAGGTAAAAATAATAATAATAGTAACAATAATATATTTACCCCTCATTCTAATCACACAGATTAGCCCTGCACTATGGGGCTTCTGTGAGAGAGGAGCAGCGTAATATTATTTACTAGGCCGCAACGTCTAATCAGTGGTAAAATGAGTGAAATCTGGAAAACCTCATTAGTAATTGAATTAAAAATTGTCCGGCGGAATGGAGATTCGAATCCATGACCGCTACTAAAATCTGAGCCGTCGACCTGATAATGATACATGCAATTGAATTGAAAAATCAGAAAATTTATCAAATGGGTAAAGAAGTTAATTATTACTTTAACACTTAAATTGAAGTTTTCTTACCTAAATCAAACATGATATGCACCGTATTACCAATAATAGGATAAGACTTCGGTCCAGGAATTGCCATAATATGCTTCCAGGCTTTATAGTTTTTTATCCAACTAAATGATAATAAGAGGAACGGCAAAACCACTATCAAAATAATAACTATCCCCCACATTGTCACTGATTTTAATTGATTTACATTGAAAATACAAGTTAGAATAACGATGCGGTTTCTCGGTTTGAAATGAACATCACGACATGGACAACACTATTATCAAATATTTAGTTTATTATCAAAAGTTTAGTTGCTAATAAAATACAGAGTGGATTAAGTAATTTCCTGAGGATCAATTAAAACTTTGTTACGGGACAAAATATAATATGATCACTGGAATGTTTTTTCCTTATATTTTAAATGAATACGTATATGGTATATTTTAATGGAATAAAAAAGTATAACTTTATATTTAAATTTTATTTGTTAATATTAATTATTAGTAATTAATATTTAATTATTAGTAAACAACCTCTATTTTAATAACAAAATAAACTACTTAAAGAGCGGAACAAAATAAAACAAAATAAACACTGATACGTAATTAATTCTTCCAACTTGACTATGGAAGTGATCTAAACTTTTCCAAATTTAATGGGTCATACTGTATGTTATTACATATTGGGATAAAAAATCTTTGATGAATGAATGCACATATGTCAAGGTTAACAGTAGGTCTGTCTCAGATACAAAAATAAATATATCTACTGTTTGTTTTATGAGTTATTTATTCGTTAATCTTTTAATGAAACATTATTCCTGTATACTATATATTAGATCTTAAACTATTAACGATAAATACTCGTAGATTAATAAATAATAATATTCATATTCCTTCGTTTACGGCAAAATATTTTTTTTTCCAAAAACCACTGCATACCTAATATGTGCTATAAAAGCAAATATTCGTTATAATAAATAAAAATTATTACCTAGTGTTTTTTTTTCAGTAAGACTTGAATTAAAACTAGTGTAATACTATAACATATGTTTCCATATACAGTGTGACACAGATCTATGGTATACCCCTCTTTCACCCCTTATCTTTTTGATACAATTTTCAAATTTGGCATAGCGGAAGTATTTTATAAATGTCACTTTTTAACACGAAAATTGCCATTTTTAGTTCCATTTCCAGTTTTACCGGAAGCAATACAAACTCTTTGTCCATTCATTCCGAAATTTCAGTTGTCAAATTACTTTTTGAACTCTATTTTACTTTTCAATTTAGTGTGCCTTCTCAACTGTTCAGTTCTGTTGGTTTCACAGATAAAATACTCATATGCTTGCTTATTAATTGTACTTTCTAATGGTACTTAAGTACTTTTACCTATGGTACTATTTAAAAAGAAAACTAGTTTCAGCTTTGCAACCACTTTGAAGAATTTTAACGCCCTATAAGTAGAGAAAATGGATGCTTTTGATGTCAACTCTATTTTTTATGGTGGTTATGGTGCATTAGAATTAATCCGGGATGGTCAATTCATTCTAAATTCAAAAGTAAAATAGAGACCAGAAAGTAATGTGACAGCTGAAATACCACTCATGACATATCATTGGATTCTGGAAATGACGTAGACTTCAAAAATATCGTAATATACAGTGTGTTCCATAAAAAAATCGAGAATTGGGATTAGTTCCTAAGGTGAAACCAGAATCGGAAAAAAAGGTAATTTTTATGTCAAATCATGACCTTTAGTAAGTACCTTAACCATGCCAAATTTGAAAACTGTATCTAAAAAAATAAGGGGGAAAGAGGGGTATACCATGAATTTGTGTCACACTGTATAAATTATAATCATCTGCACTTATAACTATATTTAAATAATCTTTATTATGAATACTTCCGAATACCGGTTCTGAATACCGGTTTTGATTTTTATTTTACAATCCCAAAAGCATAAGTGGCGATGGAATGAATAAGATGTGGTAAATAAAAATATTCACACATTTTTACTGCCTGTAATATACTGTAATATATGGAAGACAATTCTAATTAATAACCTTCTATATCGAATTTATTGTCGCTAAATATTTAATAAAATAAAAAATTATTTTCTTAATTCGAATCACTCTAAGTTCAGTAAAAGGTCTTAAAACCATGTCAGCTCAGCTATACTTCATCTGTTGGGGTGTGTCAACGGATTTTAGTTTAAACTTTCTTAATATGCGATATAAAGCCGTCTTTATTTCCAGGATAGCAAATTTTTTACCGGAAAAATAAACACATCAGTTTATTCCGAAAATACATTTTCAGAAATATTTGTTGACTTATAATAATAAAATAAATGTGCTATTTTTATTTTCAACTTCTTGGCATTATAATACTTGAATATATCATAAAACAAGTTATAACATTTAAACAATTTAAGTTATACCTACAACTGCGTTTTAAGTTTTAACGTTTAAAACACATTGCGATAAATGGGAAGAAGAAAATTTATAAAATTGGAAAGTATCTATGGGGAAAGTAATAGTAGATTCTACTACTGAGCTGACTCCTACGAAAACGAAAGAACATCGTGTAAAATAATTTTATAATTGCCAGTTTAAACTGTCAATTATAGATAATTGTCAGTTTAAACTGACAATTATCTATAACTGACAATTTAAATTGGTAATTATAAAAAGACATCACAAAAGAAATAGTTTTATAATTGCCAGTTGAAACTGTCAATTATAGATAATTGTCAGTTTGATCTGGCAATTATGTATAATTGTCAGTTTGATCTGGCAATTATGTATAATTGTCAGTTTGATCTGGCAATTATGCATAATTGACAGTTAAATCTGTCAACTATGACACTCCTTGTACGAATTGTTGCCCTTGCTTAAATCCACACCTAATGATGTCTCTGAAAATAATTATTGTATATTACAAACATTTTTTATTTTAATTGTTACTAAAGAACTATACTTTATCAGAAATAATTTTTGATGTGATTAATTATATACTAAATCTATGGACGAAAAAAACATGTCTCTTTACTGCCGTGTTGCTGTTTAAAAATAGCACTTTCGTACCACTTTACTTACTGAAAAATAAATGATTTAGTAACAAAATAGTCACTTTTAATCCTAGGAGCTAAAGTTGATACTTTTTTTAATCCTGACAACGGTGAAATAATTCAATAATTTCAATGCACGAATTAATAATTAAATGGGGGATTTCGGTTGGAAAAAAAATAACTAGTTATATTCGGATTAAAAGTGTCTTCTTTGTCTCGCAATTTTACATCCGCTCGGCTACGCTACGTTTCGCCTCGGAAATACAAAATTTGCTCGCCAAAAAAATTACACTTTCAATCCTAATATAACAATTACAATATACTATTTTCCGCAATAACTTACGGAATCTCAAAAATCTCAAAAACGAGGTAAGTATACGGAATCCTGAGTGAAATCATCCTTAACTTTATAAAGATCATTTATAAAGGCTTATTTTTATTTAAAATAAGGAAGGTGATACCGACTGCCGGATATACAGGAAGTAACAGTTCCCCATGCAAGTTATCAAAATTGTAGCACTATAGGTCTCCATAAACAGATCGGATCAACTCGTAACATATCCTGGACATTCATGGATGTAAAAATTATTATTATTGTTATTGTTTAGTATGTCATATAATAATAAAGTGGATACTGCAAGCGAATGGTTTTTTATGAAACATCGTGAAAATAATTGTTTTGCAAAAAATTGAATTAGAACAGATTAGAGCGAAATGGGTGTAAAACAATTAGTATCAACAAACGTAATATTGGGAGGATTTTGATAAACAACAAAGAAAGGATTAATAAATTGAAACAATCAGGAGTATACCAAATTAATTGCGTGGATTGTAATGCCGTGTATGTGGGTCAAACCGGTAGAAGTATTGAAACTAGAGTAAAAGAACATAAAAAATCCGTACTAAATAACGTAAAAAATTCAGGATTATCGACGCATTGTTTAGAAAACAATCATTTTATAGATCTGAAAAATGTAAAGGTACTTCATCGAGAGAAGAAAGGAAAGCGCTTAGATCTGTGAGAGCAATTTAAATTAAAAAATCTTTAATTAGAAATCTTTATACTTCGAATGATTAGATAGATTTTACACTTTGGCCCTTCTTGGAAAAGGTACTAAAAACTCCAGACCAGGCCTTTACCAGATCGGAAGGATCAATAGGGGTAGGTAAATAGATAAATAACTAAAATGCCCTTGGAAATATTTAGTAATAGACATTTACCCTATTGAGAAAGCCCTAACAAGCCGAAATACCTACTAGTATATAGGTATGTAGAGTGTTTTTTATATATTTCTTGAAACATCTAAATCAGTGTGTTTCTTTCAAAACAATTATATGTCATATTGTGGCATTGTCATATTTGTGGCATTTCTTGTTATAAATTATCTGTGATGACAATATCTAGAGATGCTTTCTTTTGATATTTAAATCCCAAAGCGAAAATATTTAAAAAATCAGAGAATCCGCAAAGAAAAGGTTTTTAAAATTGCAGTTTTGCCTAACCAATAATAAAATTCTACCAGCATTTTAAAAAATAATGTTTCGGTTACTTTTTGAAAATCAGATCTGGTTTCCTTGTCATATGGTTTACTATTTGGGAGAAAATTATATAGAAAACTTAATTTAATTTAAACTAGACAAAATTTTTTTTTATCTTCCTTTATAAATAGGATGAACATTATTTTTACAGATATTAGACCATATCTATTCTATTGATAACATTTTCTTCAAACGAAAGCAAAAAGTGGAAGCACACCTGTATCCACTTAAAAAAAATTATAACCAATTCCTTTAATTTTCGTAGAACTTTAGTATATTATAGAATGAATTGCCTTTACAGTTTTTTTTTTGTTCTGATAATTTATATATCAATTTAATTAGATAAAATAATAAAAACATATACATTACATTTCCTAATTAATTCCAATAATAACTCCAATTTTTTGATAACAGATATAAAGAAAATCATTAAAAAATAATTATTATGACTTTCCTGTAAGCAAAGTTCAAGTGGATTTTTCCAATCCAACATGGTACATAAAAATAAACTTAATGTTTATAATTAAATATAATTATCCAAGTCCGTGCAAAACAAATAGCTGTGTTATAGGTCAATTTCATTCGCTATAAAACACCTATGAATCGCAGCACATTAATTATAATAGTTACATACAGTGAGGGGTTGCTTACTTGTTTTAAATAGCATGGGATTAATATAAAAGGGCGTTTTTTTACGTCGTGAAGAACTTTTGCTACTCACAAATTTTTGGTATTGTTTCGCTTTTTTTTCTTTTTAATAACTTTTTGTCAAAATTACCATCAAGTCAGCGGTGGATGGAAATAAATGTTGAAAACCTAACAAAAATGGATTGGTTTTGAGGATACGAAATATAGAGCAACTCTTTATTTCTTATGCGTAAAAAGTTATAAAGTTGCACTTATTAATAAAATGTCAAATATATCCAAAATGATTGGGTTTAAGTATGGTATGGTATCGTTCGACTTAGATTTCTATCCCGTTTGCTACTATTAAACGAAACAATTTGTACATCCCACAATAATTTTAAAAAGATTAGCCCTATTAACATCCTGTAACACCTATATTTAATATTTTCTGTATTTTGCATAACAGCAGAATTATCGTACTTTATCACACTATTGGCTCACCCTGTATAAACCTATCTCAAAATATGTAATTCCGTATCGTGTACGTATTTTTAACAAAACTGTATTCAATCGTAGATCATCTTCTGTATATGTACATATGTATATGGGTGGAAATAACTTTAAGTATTGTTAAAAAATAATATATTCGACACAGAATATAGTTAATTGCAATAAAAAATAAATATTTACCGCCTATAAAGTTGAGTGTATAGTCCGTAATTGGTATAAGCACATTTGTGTATGGTTTGTTGCATTCTTCCTCCAAAACATTTACTAAATTGTTAGTTTCTTTGTTGAAAATATTCACAAATTGCTGCAATATGCTAAAATGGAATGCTGGCGTTAGAATTTTCCTTCTGCTCTGCCACTTGCTGCCTGGAATTTACACATAAGACTAAATTATTAAGCAGATACGGAAACGAATAGTTGGAGGTTTTTGTTTGCTTCACTTGCATTTTTGAAAAGTTTAAATAGTCATTCCATGCCTTTTTTATTCCGTGTCTAAAACAATATGCATTCATATTGTCTATACATATTTTATATATGCCCGTTTATGCCCCTCGTTTAATGTGACGCCATATGCCCTAAACGAAAATGTAGTAAGTGATATAATGGGACCACAAGTTTGGCTTTTCATGATATCAGCTTTAATTTTTTTTATATAATATCCACCACACCCTGTACTCAATTTTAAGTTAACTTTTGTCAAGTTTTAATTCCATAAATCCAAAACGTTTACTTTCGAAAAGACAAGTTTTAATTGAAATTTAATAACAAAAATAAACATAATGAAAATCTAGTTGTCGAAAGTGAAAATAGAGCCTCAATTTACGTATGGTGATAACGGAACTTTTATGTAGATTTAAAATATTTAAAAACATATGAGTGATCGATGCACGACCAAATGTCCACCGTGAGGGTGTAAGTTCGTGATGTTTCCAAATAAAAGTTCAAATAAGCTGTCAACCAAAAATTCAGTCCAAATCAAATATTCCGAGATTAAACTGTCGCAGGATATTAAATAATGTTAGAGTAAATTTACACCCTGCATAGCTAAGCAAATGTGTAATTTAATACGTTTTTTGCAACGGAGAGGGCCAGGCCCTGCTTGCTAGGAAAAATAATGCTTTCTGTATTTATTATTTCTGTATTTCAATCCGGCACTGTAATCGGTAAAATGATAATATCAAATTTTTCACTCTTGATATAAGTATTGATAAAGAAATGTATCTTACGTAATTTACGAGTAATTTCTTTGTCTAGATTTACATATAAATGATACAACTATACAACTATAATGATATTTGAATAACGATAACGATTTTATAACAATATTATTTCCAATATTATTAACAATATTATTATATATTTGACCCACTTGTAACAAGATTGAAATAATTCATATAGCGCGTCTAGAAAAGGATATGGACCAGTATCTTGATATTTAATTTAAAATAAAATTTAAATCTGTAGACCTTCTATACCCTTCCAGTAATGGATGCGGGAGTAAATCTGCTTTGAAATGATATTATTAGAGTTCTTCCATGGTTGTTCATCCATATATCCAATGTGCCGGTTTTTATCCAAATTGTCAGCTATACAGTAGAGATGTCTAGATGTCTGGAGCAGATAAATGTGTCAGACTTGATAAATTTGTATTTGGAGTAGATATTGGATTTTTAATTTATTCAGTTGAATTATTACTGTTGAATTATTACTGTTAAGTCTTTGGTCAAGACTTAGCATTGCTTCCATGGCTGAAGTGGGAGTTCTTTTATAGCACCAATTAACCTCTGACCACTAGATTGTCGTAGCGAAAACTTTTTTAAATCAAATGGAACACCCTGTATTTTTTTACATAACGTTGTGTAAAATTAAATCCTCTTTCCTCGAGTATACAGTGTCCCCCTAAAGTCGTGCACAAATTCATTGTTAGGTAAACAAAAGAAATTATTAAAAATTCCCGAAACATTCCCGATTTTTGAATTTAATTTACTATTTTTTCAAATAATAATTTAATATACAGGGTGACTTATGTTCGAGTAATGACGTCATCACAATTTTTTTTTAAATGGAACACTCCACTTTTTTTCTAATTTTCGGATTGCCCTAACTGAGCTGATTCCAAAAATATACCACAAGTTGCTTCTAATTGTTACAGGGAGGACAACAATACCAAAATTATTTACAAATAAATAAACGTACTAAAAATTGGATCAAAGCACCACATATCATTTTAAAATGTCATTATTTTTTGCTATAATTTCTTTGATGCTTTTTAAATTTTATCTGCCTGAATAGAACGTGCTTGTGTATTTCTTGCAGGCAATCATTTTTAAATAGTTTGTTAAGATTGTACAAGTACAAGTAAATCCATTTTGAATGATTCTTCCTTAAAATATTGAATATTTTTAAATTAATTAAAAAACATGATTGTAAGTGAAACCGAACGGATTGAAATTCTTATGATGATCGGATATGGTGATAGAATTCAAACTCTTCTCATGAGGAAGTTTGTGTTCTGTTTAATGAAAGTCATCCCAATCGTCCACCAATAAATCGATCCACGGTTAGCCGAACTGAAGCAAAGTTTCGAAATCATGGTTATGTTAAAGATATGCCCAGATCTGGCCGACCGACTGTAGATGAAAAAGAGCAGTTACAGGCTCTTTTGACCATTCATGAAAACCCGCAATCCAGTCTGAGAGTCGTAGCAGATAATTTAGGAATGGGTGAAAGTACATCGAGTAGACTTCTTCACAGAAACAAGTATCATCCCTACAAAGTCCACCACTTAGTACAAGAATTATCTCACGATGATTTCGACAGACGCACAGAATTTTGCGAAATGATGATGGAAGAATGTCAGGCAGATCCGGATTTTGCCAAACGCATAATTTTCTCCGACGAGGCGTCTTTTTATTTGAATGGCACCGTCAATAAACATAATTGTCGGTATGGGTCAGATTGCAATCCACATTGGATGATGGAAACACAGACTCAGCATCCCCAAAAGGTCAATGTTTGAGCCGGAATTGTTGATAATCGAATTTTGGGGCCGTATTTCTTTGAAGGAAATTTAGATGGTGCAAGATATTTGGAATTTCTTCAGTTCGATTTAGTTCCTTCCTTGATTGCTCTATTTCAAAATAAAGAAGATCCAGATTTGCCCAATGAAACCATTTGGTTTCAGCAAGATGGTGCACCACCGCACTATGCCATCGCTGTTGGCCGCTATTTAGATGATGTGTTTCCTCATCATTGGATTGGCAGAAGAGGACCTAAGGAATGGCCCACCAGATCACCAGATTTAACACCGCTCGACTTTTTTCTTTGGGGTTATGTAAAAAGCAAAATATACGTCAATAAACCAAACAGTATTAACGATTTGAAGGAACAAATTCGGCAAGAAGTTCGAGCGATCCCGCCTGAAGTCATTGGGAATGTACAGCAAGAATTTGTTTTCCGTCTGGCCCATTGTTTGGCAGTAAATGGTCAACAATTTGAACATTTAATTTAGGTGTTTCTGGTGCTTGGATCGAATTTTTAGTACGTTTATTTATTTGTAAATAAATTTAGTATTTGTAATTAATTTGGGTATTGTTGTCCTTCCTGTAACAATTAGAAGCAACTTGTGGTATATTTTTGGAATCAGCTCAGTTAGGGCAATCCGAAAATTGTAAAAAAAGTGGGGTGTTCCATTTAAAAAAAATTGTGATGACGTCATTACTTGAACATAGGTCACCCTGTATATTAAATTATTATTTGAAAAAATAGTAAATTAAATTCAAAAATCGACCTGTTTCGGGAATTTTTAATAATTTCTTTTGTTTACCTAACAATGAATTTGTGCACGACTTTAGGGGGACACTGTATACATTCTAGAGATTAAAACTAGAACTTGTTGAGATATCTCTATTTTCTACAATTTTATTAAATTGTTCATAGAAATTGATACTAAATTTTGTATTTTGTTTCTTTGTAATAATAATTATTATTGTAGGCACAAGCATATGCAAACTCTTCACCTGAGCTATCAGATGAAGATAACATTTCCACAGATTGCAAAAATCTTCTAATTCGGTTCAAATTTCAGTCGATACTCTGATTGCTCTGCCAATTTTCTCAGGTCAATTAAGAGCACTCGTTTTAAGATTTCAGAGCAATAAATTGAATAAATCGAACACGAAACTCCGAGCAAGAGCAATTTATATCCAAAATGGAAATGATAATCTCATCCAGAACACTCTCAGATTACTCTGAGAGCACTTTGAAGCATTAAACCGAAAACGCTATTAAATAAATGCTTAACATCTTGACAACACCGACAACCATTTGGCGACTAGCCAGTGTGTAACCTATGCTTTTAAGTGGGTCAATGATTTTGCTAGGTCCGTTAATAATTAGGTACTGTAATCAGTTTTAATGAGTTACTATAATTAGTGTATTTTTTGTTGAGTAAATAACTATTCTCATTAAATACAGAAAACAATTCCTTAAATACTTTTTTATTCCTACTAAAAATACGCAGACTGTCAAATAACCTGCCTATTTCATTAACAATAATTACGATTCAGTTAGGGTTACCAACTCATGCCATTCAGAAAAGAGTACAAATTCCCTGGCAGGCCTATAAAATGTCGGATTACTCACAATCAGTGCCGAAACTTCTGGCGCCATAGGGAAAAATGGCGCCGCAGGCGAACATTTTGAAAATTTTCACGGTCACACGTTTTCCTGGCACTTCGGAATTTTAATGTAAAATCCGTTTATACAAAAATATCGACTTTCGGCAAGATATTTATTGATTTTAGTAGATAAATATATGGTAATACAGTTTACCGAATGTAAACTGAGGTAGTGAGGTGACCGATAGTATAAGTATTAAAGTAGATAATACAGGAAAAGATAAATATTTTGTCTGGATAATAGTGATATTAGTTCACTCATAAAGATGGTGCTATCTTTGTCCAGAAAAGAGTACATTTGGGTACTAAAGCCGAAAAGTAAGAGTAGGTACTTATTATTTCTAAACTCAAAAGAGTACATGTTCTCTTTAAAGAGTACGGTTGGTAACCCTAGATTCAGTTGTTTTATCAGGGTTGAGTATATTTTTTATGTTTTTAAAAGTAGTAAATAACTTACTGACATTAAATGTAGAAAATATAACAGAACGATTCCTTGAATAGATAGCCTGCTTATTTGACATATTAGTAATTATATTAGTTGTCATCTGTGTTGTTAAATGAATCAAACGGATTAGAAACAGTTTCTTAAATACTTTCTTATCCCTACTAAAAATATTATATTATAACAATGATTAATACCTAATTATTATCTACTAAATGGGCAGGTTTCTATAGACTGCAAAAGCGAATTGTTTGCAGAACTACATAGGTACAAGAAAAAACTTAAATACCTAACTGAAAATCTACACACTTTAGGTACAGGAATATCAAATATGAAAAGATAGGCAACTTTGTTTTCTATCGATTAATGCGATTAGTTAAACGGCAAGTTATTTAAAAAAATTACTGTCCTGTTTTTATCTAGCTTTAGAAAACTTTTCTGTGAAATAATTGGAAAGTTTTTTCCGCAGTCCCAATGTCTTCTCTTGCCCAGTAAAAACTTTGTTGATTGTTACTAAAAAAACATTTTTTTTTGTGGAACTGCTTTTCCGCCAAATTTGATGGAAAAAAGAGTATATCTCAAAAAATATTAATTTTACCCATAGGCCATAGGGAATCTCCAACGAATGTAACTTAAAATAAGTATTCAATTCCAAAAGAGTAATAAAAAGTTGGACATTCTATTACGAATAATGAAGTTAGGGTCAACGTTCGGTATTACCTACTACTATCGGACTGAAAAATATTTTACGTAAAGAGATCCCACCACTGAATTTCCATAGTCAAATTCTCAGATCAAAATAGTTTTCTGTCTCAAGATGCATTTAATGGACGTCACATAAAATCAAAATCATAATCCACAAAAAATTTGGTTTTTTTATTCATTAAGTTCCAACACCCTGTCAAATAAGTAATTAAGCCATACCGATGCTTCAATACGGCACCTCTTTTATTCTCAACAGTAGATAATCCGGGCCGGTTCTAGAACGGAAGTGCGTAATCCAAGATGGCGTCGTTGTCAGTTTTGTTAATTTTTGTATGAAGGTTGGTAGCACTGTATGTGTTTGTGTGTGGCACTCCTGTCACCAGAGGCTTTGAGAGGAAATGACGTCGCTTAGGTCTTTTTGCTCTAATGGCGTATGACTTAAAAAAGTTATTTTTTTTAAATAATTAATTTATAAACATCAAGGATCTATTTTATATAACGTATTGTAATGATAATCTTATTATTTAATCATAGACTTTAATAATTATAGAATTCATTATTTTTTATTTAAATAGTCCTCTACTCGTGTAAGACTACCTTAAGGATTTTATAGTGTACGACCTCCTTAAGCTTTGAAGGCATAAAGAAGACCAGGTAATATGCTAATGTATTAACCGCGAGCGCCGGAGGCTTGGAGCCGGGCTTAAACTCGGAATGTATAATTATGATACTTAAATTTTGTTATTGAACAGTTTTTTAATATATGGGCTAAATAATTATACCTTTACATATAAATTGGTGTTTCAATTAACAAGACAAGGCAGAAGGCGACCAGATAATATGCTAATGTAATACCGCGAGCGCCCGGGCAGCGGACCTCGCGAGCTATATAATTATACTTTCCCTTTTACATACAAATTATAGTGTCAATTACCAAGATGTATTATTAATGTACCAAGTTTAATTTAGGTAAAGAGGCCGTGCTGTATGGATATAAAAATAATTTATAGTAATTTACATTTTTAGCGACCTTGCCCAACTTTATGAGATTTCAAAAATTACTGTCCTAGATTTTCCAGTCATGAAATATTTATATTGAAACAAATAACATAATTATTTTACATTTTTTATTAACTTTATTCTTCAGGCAATAAAGATTCATATTCGTCTTCTCTTAAATATCTCCCATACAGATCTTCTTCTTCTTGTTCTAGAGTATTGTCCTGGACACTGTAAGAATAAAAATAATAATCAGTTTATATGTAAACTATTTAGTATACAGGGAAGAATGAAAGAATCTATGAAACGAAACTTTACTTGGGGTTTTACTAGAAGCAATGTTCAAGCCTGTCTTTGATTTTTCTTCAGTGCAGATTTAAAGAAAAAAAATGTTTACCTTGCTGGTAATTCGTCTTCAATTTGCATGCCAAATTCTTCTGTTCTCGAAAGAGTCGCTTCGATCTGTTCCGGTAGGCTCC
Organism: Pogonocherus hispidulus; assembly: GCA_963924545.1. Classification (NCBI taxonomy): domain Eukaryota; kingdom Metazoa; phylum Arthropoda; class Insecta; order Coleoptera; family Cerambycidae; genus Pogonocherus; species Pogonocherus hispidulus. Next base: position 13,997,762 of record OZ004696.1, on the reverse strand, counting down.
GCAAATCTTCTTGAGGTAACTGCAGACATTCTGGGATGCTGTAAGAACAAAAAATAATAATAATAATCGGTTTATATGTAGATTGTATTGTATACAGAGAAAAGGATTAAATAAAAGTTAGAATCGAGAAAATCTTTACTTGGAACTTACTGAAAGCAATATTCGAGCATTTTAAAAAAAATTACCTTGTTGTTTCCTCCCCGTCGACTTCCATTTGTTCAAAGTCGCAAAAACATATTTCTTCATTGCAACACGGGTGTTTTTCTCCCATGTCAATGTCAAAGCAATAATAACTGTTATTTTCTACTTGGTCGTCTTCTTGTACAGAATCTTGACAGGTGCATTCGTACTGTATATCGCTACAATAATAATAAAGGTAGTTTAATAATAGTTAAGTGTTCCTATTAAAATACAACCAAATCCCTTATTCTTAACGAAAAATAATTGAAAAATAACTTATAGTTACAGAAAATAAATAAATTACTGCTTCTTTTATGAAGAATCTTTAGGTACACAAAATATTTATAATAATAATAATAATAATACGCTATAACTGATTTTAAACAATCCTACTTTTGAAAGATATATTTTATTAGTATTGCTTTTACGTTAAATCAAACAGAAATGGAAACTTTTATAATAAACTGCCATAAAAGGCAGAAAAAATACATATATATATAGAAAGTACCTACTTACTTTTCGAAAAAATATGCACTTGGGCAGATTGGGGGTGTATAACGGTTAGTCGCAACACTGAGACACTTAGGGCAAAACATTTTTTTTTTTTTATTTAAATTACAATATACTTCGCTTATATAATTTTTGTGCAGTGAAAGGAACCAAACTGATATGTCTTCTCAATATGGTTCACATTTTTCGGTCACAAGGACGTTTTTCATAGGTGGGAAAGTGATTGTTTTAAGTCGCGGTATGGGGATTTACCTATAAAATAACCAAATTCGATATAGATAAAGTAAGTTATAACTGCAGTTAAGAATACCAGTATAGTACTCCATCAAGCTGTTTCAGGTAAGTTTACATTGTTTTTTACTATAAACTATCATTTGTTATTTGTTTTTCTAAAAACTGTTGCATCATCCAACATGACTAAAAGCAATCAATATTATTGCATTCAAATTTATTCTTGTAAGTAGTTTTCAGAAAAAGATGTATCGTACAATTATAATTTCTTTCTTTATAAAATATTTCTTCGTTTTCGTGATACAGAGTCTTAAAGTTAATTTTTTATAATTGAATGGAGCGACTACATCTGTAACGAAATTTTATATTTATAATAGATTTTAGAGAATAATAATAATAATAATAATATCTTTGCCTCTCATTCAACATAAATGAGACTTGTGTGGAAGAGGGGGTGACATATTATTAAGCAGACTGCATTTACCTCTCAGGAACGACTTATTTTGTTAAGACCTAACCAACATTCAGTGCTTGAATGAGGTATTGAAATGTTAATTTCTTACATTAACATCAACTAGCAGTACTAGACATACACTACCAAGTCACTTTTTATGCACCAGGTAATATGCAAGTAGAAATTTAATGAAAATTGTCTTGTGAATTGTATGATTAAAAGGTATTTTCGAAATTTTCATATACATGGTTACTCAGAACTAATTATTCTGTTTTTGCATCTCATTCCACATAAATCCCAGAAGTCTTGAGACTTGTGTGGAAGAGGGGGTGACATATTATTAAGCAGACTGCATTTACCTCTCAGGAACGACTTATTTTGTTAAGGTCTAACCACCATTCAGTGCTTGAATGAGGTATTGAAATGTTAATTTCTTACATTATCATCAACTAGCAGTACTAGACAACTCACTTTTTATGCACCAGGTAATATGCAAGTAGAAATTTAATGAAAATTGTCTGGTGAATTGTATGATTCAAAGGTATTTTCGAAATTTTCATATACATGGTTACTAAGAACTAATTATTCTGTTTTTTTCTTTGTTATAGAATGAACTTAAATGAAATTAATGGTATTACTTGTCTCCGTAGGAAAGATACCATAAAATTACAAGACCTGCCTAAGGATGTACCAGTGCCCATTCTAGGCATAAAAATAATCGAAACAAAGTTTGGTAAAGCAGTGTTGGCTGAACTTCAGGAAAATCTGGTTTTCTTACCAAAAAGAGCGCTCCCTGTTATTCAGAAGAATTTAGAACAATTTCAAACTGAAAAGTATGTTTTAATATTTAAGGGTATGATAGAGTGTAATAAACCGAATGCTGCCATTAACTTCGAGATTCAACCTTATGATAAGTGAACAATATATATGTAGTACATACTCATAATTCTACATTCAGTACAGTCTGTACATTTATTTATATTAAGTATATATAAAATCTCAAGTTTTTCAACAAAGTTTAATAATGAATATATGTGAGCTAAGCGATCAAGTTATTACCAATTTTAATAAAGCTAAAAACATTTTAATTACTTCTCAAAACCTTGCTAGTAGAGAAAAGTGGTTTAAATCAATTAGCAAATATTTACGTTTGCTCAACCGAGCTATAAAAAACTCTGATTCTATAGGGTTTACAAGAAAAATTAATACAAATATTGGTCATTTAAAGGCTATTAAAATTTTTTTAAAAAATATACATGTAGGAAGAGGGGTTGGAGGAAGGGAGAATAGAAGTTCTAGATTGCGTTTTGAGTATATTAACTCAGCATTTAAAAGTAGGTTGGTCTCAGGCTTAATAATAAACTTGAAGCACAAAGATATACTGCAGTTTTTGAATGATTCATATTTTTTATTTAAAACGCGAATAAACAAAATTTTAAAAAAACACCCAACAATAAAAGTTAATACGGTTTTCTGTGGTGAATTTATTAAAAGTAACGTTAATTCTGAAGTAATAGAATTTAAGTATTTAAACACAAAAAATTATGTGATTGATTTAGGTACAGATTTAAGCCTTTGGTTTAGAGAAAATGTAATTGATAAAATTTTAAATAAATTAGACGAATTTCAAGAACGCGACAGCGGATTCGCACTACATAAAATTGTTAGTTTGGAAGTAAATATAAATAAATTTGAAATGGGAAATGGAGGCACGTCTTTTATTCGATTACCGGAATACATTGAACGAAAAAAAGCTTGTGTAAATATTCAAAATTATGAGGATAATGCCTGTTTTGCTTGGTCAATAGTCTCTGCATTACACCCAGTTAATACTCAGGTTAATAGAACTAAATCTTATCCACATTATTCAAGTGTATTAAATATGACTGGAATTGAATTTCCAATGACAATACCGCAAATTGAAAAATTTGAAAAGCAAAATGATATATCAGTAAATGTGTACATGCTTCAATTAATTGGAAAAAGATTTAATGTAGTGCCTGCGCGATTAACCAGTAGTAAATTGAAACAACATGTTAACTTATTAATGATACAAAGCGAATATTCTGATGAACAGGATCTTGCAGATAGTCATACAAATAAAGAAATAAAATATCACTTCTGCTGGATAAAAAATTTGAGTAGGCTTGTTTCTTGTCAATTATCATTAAAGGCGCATAAAAAATACATCTGCGACAGATGTTTAAATTATTTTAGCAACGAAGAAAAATTAAATTTACATTCCATTGATTGTCAAAACATAAATAAATGTAAAGTATCATTTCCCAAAGAAAAAATATTAAGTTTTAAAAATTTCAAATACAAAGAGCCCATGCCTTTTGTTCTGTACTGTGACTTTGAATCACTGCTAGAACCATTTTCTGAAAATAGCAAATCTAAAACTGTAAAGTATCAAAAACATAAAACCTTTAGTGCTGGATTTTATTTTAAATGCAAATATGATGATAATCTGTCTTATTACAACAGTTATCGAGGGTTAGATTGTATAGAGTGGTTTAAGCAACAATTAGAAAGTATTTCGATTTTCATTGAATCAAAATTAAAAAGTGTTGTCCCCATGAATTTTTCGGCACTGCAACAAGCTGAATTTTTAATATCCACTCACTGTCATATTTGTGAAAGACCATTCAAGTCAGACGATAAAAAGGTTCGTGATCATTGTCATTTCACTGGTAACTACAGAGGTCCAGCTCACAATGACTGCAATATAAATTTTAAAAAATCTTTTGTAGTGCCTGTTGTATGTCACAATTTAAGTAATTATGATGCGCTTTTTTTGATTAAAGACTTAGCGAAAACTGGCAATATATCTTTACTTCCCATAAATAAGGAGAAATATATATCTTTTACTAAAACTATGTTAAATTCTCAAGTAAAGTTTAGTTTCATAGATTCTTTCAGATTTATGGCCTCTTCATTAGATAAGTTATCTTCATATCTAAATAAAAGTCAAATGATAAATTTGCATAAGGAATTTAAGAACCTCGATGATCAAAAAATTAATTTACTTACTAGAAAAGGTGTATTTCCATATGACTATGTAGACTCTTTAGAAAAACTGACTGAAACTAAATTACCTCATAAAGATAAATTTTACAACAAACTAAATGATAGTAATATAACTGACGATGATTATCAGCATGCTCAAAAGGTCTGGGATTCATTTAAAATTAAAAATTTAGGGGAATATTCTGATTTATATTTAAAAACTGATATTACTTTGTTGACGGATATTTTCGAAAATTTTCGAAACAAATGTATATCGATTTATCAGCTCGATCCTGTTCATTACTTCACCTTGCCTGGTTATACCTGGGATTGTATGCTTAAATATACTAAAGTGGAATTGGATCTCTTGCAAAATATTGATATCCTCATGTTTATTGAACGAGGTATACGAGGTGGTGTAAGTCAATGTTGTAATCGATATGCAAAAGCCAATAATAAATTTATGTCCGACTATGACCCTAATGAACAAGCGAATTATTTATTATATTTCGATGTTAATAATTTGTATGGGTGGGCAATGAGCCAGTATTTACCTTACGGTGGGTTCGAATGGGTTGATCCAAACATTGACGTCACAACTGTCTCGGACACTTCGAATGTAGGATATTTATTAGAAGTTGACCTTGAGTACCCTGAATATTTACATAATTTACATAAAGATATGCCTTTGTGTCCAGAACATAGAATACCACCAAATTCGAAATTACCGAAATTATTGACTACCCTCTACAATAAAACTCGATATGTAATACATTATCGAAATTTAAAACAAGCTTTAAATCTAGGTGTTAAACTTACAAAAATACATAGAATTTTGCGTTTCAATCAAGCTCCTTGGTTAAAAGCCTATATTGATCTAAATATTAAATTACGTCAGGCAGCTACAAATGATTTTGAAAAGAATCTCTTTAAATTATTAATTAATGCCGTGTTTGGCAAAACTATGGAGAACATACGTAAGCATCGGATTGTAAAGTTAATAAATCATTGGAATGGTCGCTATGGCGTTAAAAATTATATTGCCAGCCCAAATTTCCATAGTCGAGCAATATTCGATGGAAATTTAGTAGCGATTGAACTCAGTAAGACTGAGATTACTTTTAACAAACCTCTTTATATCGGTATGTGTATTTTAGATATTTCAAAAACATGCGTGTACGATTTTCACTATAATTTCATGTTAACAAAATTTCCAAACCAATGTAAGCTTCTATATACCGATACAGATAGTTTGATATATGAAGTACACTGTGATGATGCATATGATATTGTAATTAGGCAGAATTTAGAGAAATTCGATACTAGTGATTATCCCCTTAATAACAGATATAGGATACCATTATTAAATAAAAAAATACCCGGTTTGATGAAAGATGAGTGCAGTGGTTGTATAATGACTCATTTTATAGGTCTTCGATCGAAAATGTATGCTTTGAGAGTTGAAGGAAAAGATGAGATTAAAAAATCTAAAGGTGTTAAAAGCAATGTAGTTAAAAATTGTATAACTTTCGAGGATTATAAGAAATGTTTAGATAACGACGTTGAACTATATCGAAACCAAAGAAGTATTCAATCATATCTGCATAATGTTTATAGCGTTGAGCAAACGAAAATTGCTTTAAGCCCTTTTGATGATAAAAGATATTTGATGCGGGGTGTAACAGATACTTTATGCTGGGGTCATTATTCTATTATGTCTACATAATTATTATTATTATTATTAATATTATTTTATTGTTATTATAAGATTATATGTATTTTAATGTATTATAAATTTATGATTTATTTATACAATAAACATTTGTGCATTTTTATTAACTTGTTTTATTTGTTAGTAATAAATAATACAACTCTATAAGTAGGTATATACTAGTTTATTTATTTAGTTCAACAACTTACTTACTTAAATACATTTTTCTTTCTAAATCATTAAATACTTCATTTCTTTTATAATAAAAACATTCACGAATACAGTACTTTCGAATACAAAAAGGTGGACTATCACACAAGTTTAATATTACATTATCATTCTGATTCGAATCCATATCGTAATTTGTGTCACTTAGTACATTACTTGCTATATTCAAAAAGTTATTGTAAAAGTTTGCAAAATCTATACGATTCAACAATTCTATATTTGGTTGAATCAGACTATTATCAAGTTTTAAAATACATGAAACAGTAGCTTCAGACAGGTAAAATGTACAAAAACCATTGGTCACCTTCAACATTTTAATATCCATATAAGGAGCCGTGCTAATGTTATAATGTGAGAACTCTATAGCATGTTGAATGTCTGCAGAGGCACCATGATAATTAAAGTAATCATTAATAAAATGATCCAAGTAAGTCATGAAATCCTTCCATTCTTCAGCTAAAAGGAAATATGATTTGTGCTGTTGTCGCTCGTATTCATTAACATCCTAACAGCCGGCATGTAATTTCTGGCTGCACTAAATCCAGTTACTATCTTGTATATGGAGGTATTTATGGGAAAAGAGCTTTCATTAATGTATTTATCCTCATTTTGTACCTTTTTTCGATATTGTTCAGCTACTCTGTCAAGTTCTTGCCATATAATGGAGCCTTCTTCGGAAAAAGTTGGACTTGGACTAGGACTGATGGGCGTCATATTTCACTACTTGCACACTAAAAGAGATCACTAAAGACTGATAAACTAACAGAATATGGTTAAACATTTATACCGAAATGGATAAAGACAGAGTTGAAATTCTAGTTTTCAAAAGGCTTCCAACAATTCATGTATATTGTAAACAGATTACAGAGCGTTCTCTGAATTAATCCAGCTGTTGTGTGAAGCATCTAGACCCAACCATTTTACATATTGTTTTTTACCACGTCTACGTAACACTCTTTCCACGAGGTACACATCTGGATGCTTCGTTTTCTGAAGCTCTTCTTTATAAAACCCTCCACTAATTGGTATACCACGAGTATCTTCCAGTAAATATGTGACAGGATTAGTCATTCGTACATTTACAATTTTAAATAATTCAGTAGTCCAGTTGGGTCTGTATCCCTTCCGAAATGCTTCCCTGTATTTACTGATCCGTACATAATCTCCCACTTTAAATTTTGTACGACTTAAATCAACAGTCTTTATGTAGCTGTATGCTGTATTCAACAACTTTTTAGCATTTCTTGCATTAACTTGATTAGGCTTTAATCCAAGAGTTCGGTGCTTGGTATTGTTATACTTACTTACAATATCTTGTAGTATATCTACCCACTTATAAGTGCCTTGAAGACTAAATTTCTTCCACATTAAATTCTTCAGTGTTCGATTTACTCGTTCTACCACACTAGCTTTTAAGTTGGAAAATGTGCTATAGTGATTAATTTTAAACTTCTTCATCAACTCAGAAAAAGATTTATTGTAGAATTCCTTACCCAAGTCACTTTGACAGTTGAGTGGTATAGATTTCATTTGCAATAAAATTTTCTTCATGGCATCAGTTACATCGCTGGCAGTTTTTCTTTTAACAGGTTCTGCCCACAAGTATTTACTAAATACGTTTATTACAACAAGAATATATCGATATCCCTTGTTAATTTTTGCATATGGAATCATTTCAACTAAATCAGCCTGAATTAAATCGTTCAATCCCTTCACAACAACATGTCTTCTATTAAAATTTTTTCTGGCAGGTTTATGAAGTTCGTTAATTACTTCCTCTTTAATATCAGTCATTTTTTGCTATAGGACACTGTAAAACTATTTCTGCATACAATGACTGCGGCTGCCCTCGCTCATATATAAAAAGGATGATATCACCTTTATTTATGGTTCGCCCAATAAGGTCTTTAGCTTTAATACTAACACCGCTTTTATAAAACAGTTCACAGTTAGCGGGCACGATTTCTATGTTTTCAATAGTTCCAGATACTGGGAAGATATACTCTTCCTTCTGATTTTCCAAACTATAATGACCCGGGAGTACAAGTGGTGCCTTTCCAACAACTTTTATTATGCATTTACTGTGATGTAAGGAAGGTTCACAAATGTAAAACGCAGCTGATTGCGGGAAAGATGTTAAAATTGGTGCCTGCGAACTAGTCAATGAAGATACGGATGAATAAGGAACAGATCGGCCCCTTAACATATGTCTGCCAAATTTATCTATGGGCATATTTAACAACAACAGCTTGCACGTAAATGATGTTTGTCTTGTATATCACCTTATTTTATAATTTTATCTTCTCTGAGTTCTTCAATAATCGAAACGATTTCATTTTGGTGAGCGTTATTTCCCGCAATCTGCGAGGCCAGTAATAAACGTAACCTATCTATTAATTCATTTGGATCATTGTAATACACATAATCGACTTTTTTATCAGATAAATTCAACAAACCACCGGTAGTCGTTGATTTATTCGTGCGTTCTGATTGTGTTCTTCGTAGGGGTCTAGTTGGTGGGGGAGGTTTCGCAAATGTTCTTGGAAGAGTACTTATAGTAGGTTTAATTATTCCCTTCTTTATCAAATATGGTTTAATTATTGTTCTATATTTTTCATTCTGTGAACCTTGGATTTGTCCTTTAGGATCGAAGTGTCTACGGTAAGCATGAGATCTGTTTAATATATCCATATAATTATCTAAATCTCCTTGCTTATATCCTACTGGTTGTTTTTTAAATAGTAATTCATACAGGCCAGGTGTTCCAGAGTATGGTTTTCCATCTACTTTAATATCTTTATCAACTATGTCAAGATCACTGTTCCCAATTCTTAGCTTTTCCGTAATAAAGTCATGCTTTACACCATATACCCTATCATTATCTTTCTCATCTCCACGTACTGACATATCTATATAATAACGTGGTAGAGGATTATAAGCCTCTAGGTATTCACTATAAGCTTGGGTTTTGGACAGATCTTGAAGAAAAATTCTACTTTTTTCAACTTCTTTATCAATCTGCTCGTTACTGTCTTCCTCGATGGTATCTGAATTATTTACAGCATCATGTTGATAGGTATCTTCCAAAAAGCTCGGCATGGTCATGGGTAACGTAGGCAAATACTTTTTATATGTGCCAGTTGGTGAAATTTTCGGTGTTGATGAAATTTCATACTTAAGATCTAAAGGTTCTTGCTTAATTGATACATCTGGTTTTAAATTTAAAAGTAGCTTCTGCAATGGCTCTGTAATAGGTTTGTACTCCTTCTCCAATTGCGCTTGCGACTGAGCTACATCTGATTTTAAGCTTCTATATTTTTCCCTGATGGACTGTCTGGTTTTAACCAGCTGTCTTGCTAACTGTTTATTCATTGCTATGATCTTACACAATGATTAAGAGTGATAAGAGTAAATATATTTATAATAAAATGGTATAAATCTGGTTGTTTAAACGGTTAGGTGTGCTTTCGAATCCCACAACACTTTCTATGGTAAAATGTACGCATCGAAGCCTCTCCTATATCGTCCACATCTTAAGGGGCAGTCCTTATCAATAACAAGAAACCCATATTTCTCTTTCCAACATTCACCACATATATCCTTAAATTGTTGGAGTGACATATCAACATTAACATGTTCATCATATACATGCTTTAAATTTGTTGCATCTTGTTTAAAAAGTACTATAAGGTTCGCATTATCTCGCACAAGCTGCTTCGGTATTTTAGAATACGTTTGTGTTATATAAAAGCAGTCAGTATCTTTGTGACGACCGAAACAAAAATAATCTCTCATAACACTTTGATTGCAGCAAACAACATCATCAAAAATTATAATGGAATTTGGTTTTATTTCGTTGGGTGGTACTACTTGAGAACTATCATCATATTCATAATATCCAATTTCCTTTAACGGTTGCAATAACTGTCGCAAGTGTTCATATTTGGTTTGGTTCAACGTCTTGGAATATACGTAAATATTCTCAAATCTTAAGCCATTTGCATGTTCGATCAAACTCATCATTACATTTGTTTTTCCACAACCAGATGGACCAACTAGTAGACCTCTCTTGGATGAGCCCCCAAAAAGTGGACCATGCTTTTTATAAGTATTATCATCTGAAATTTCATCATGATTGATTATTGGCAGTAAAGTTTCTTGTTGTTCTATCTTCATTATGAAAGGAAGTCTGAACTACTTAATCACAAACCATATTATATATATATATGTGTAGTATAAATGAAAATGATTTTAGTTCTATAGAAGACCTGTACATGATATATAATGTTGATACACAATCCATCATTAGTTATTCATCATCAAAAGCGCGAGAAGAGCGGATCTGGGTTGATTAATACGCTTATAAATAACCTTCCATTTGAACTCCATATTCCTGGATACCAATACTGTGGTCCAGGTACAAAGCTTGCAAAAAGACTTGCAAGAGGCGATCGTGGCATTAATCCACTGGACACAGCGTGTTTATCTCACGATACTGCTTACAGTAAGAGTTCCAATTTAGAAGATCGTCATACAGCAGATCGTGAACTTGAACAACGTGCCTGGGAGAGAGTTAAGTCTAAAGACGCTAGTTACGGAGAAAAGGCCGCAGCGTGGGCTGTTACCAACGCCATGAAAGCAAAAACCAAACTAGGAATGGGTATCCGTAAGAAAAAACGATCCGTTAAACGTAAAAGAGGAGGAGCTCTTCGCAAGAGTACTATAAGTTTTAATGAAGCAGTACGTCGAGCTCGAGGTGGTATTCGACGTAAACCGTCTAAAAGTCTGATTGATATGGCAAAACAGGCTCTGTCTGCTATAGGAACAAAAGAACTGACAGTACCGCGAAAACGAATCATACCAATACCTAAAACTGGTGGGTTTCTACCACTCATACCACTGTTTGCTGCATTAGGAGCTCTAGGTAGTCTTGGAGGTGGTGCAGCCGGTATTGCGAAAGCTGTTAATGATGCAAAAGCTGCAAGGGAAAAACTTGAGGAAGATAAAAGACATAACTTGGCTATGGAACAAGCTACTGTTGGAAAAGGATTATATTTAAAACCATATAAAAAAGGATTAGGGTTGTATCTAGAACCATATCAAAAAAACTTCCAATAAAGCTGCCTCGTCATGCATTAACTAACCTAGATTTACTAAAGTTCGCTAAAAAGTTGTATATCCCATATTTTCGGGGGGTGTTTATGAAAGACAATCTACCCCCTAAAATAACAGAAAATGAATGTGGAATCGTTAACTTAGACATTTCATCTGGTCCCGGTACTCACTGGACGGCATATGCTAAGAAGAATAATGATATAGTATACTTTGACAGTTATGGGAACTTGAGACCACCAAATTCATTAACAAAGTATTTCCAAAGCGATGGCAGCTTGAATAAGATTAAATATAATCATGACAAGTTTCAACGAGATAATTCAGAGAACTGTGGTCATCTCTGTTTAAAGTTTTTATATAATGTATTCAACTAGAAAATTATGTTATTATAAATATAGATGTTAATTCAACAACATGTCGTTTACTTTATCCCTTTCTGGAAATAGTTCTGTTTTAAGCGCAGATTTCAATCCACCCATTTATTTAGATGATAACTCTGAATATGTTATCGGTTTTGTTAATTTTGAAAGTTTCAATGTTATACCGAACATAGATGAGACAAATAATAAGTTTATTTATGAGAATACTACGTTAACGATTCCAGTAGGAGCATATGAAATTGATGATTTAAATAATTACTTACAAAAGGCTGTTCAGTCTCCCGCTACCATTAATATTATACCTAATAGCAATACTTCTACTGTTAACATTGAATCAAATGTAGACATAGATTTTACATCAGATAACTCAATAGGTCGTCTCTTAGGATTTGACAAGAGAATTCTGAAAGCAAATAATTTGAATGAATCTGATTTTCCCGTAGAAATAATTACCGTCAACGCATTATGTATAGATTGCAACATTGCAGTTGGATCGTATTCAAATGGGCACCCAGTTCATATAATCCATCAGTTCTTCCCGGCAGTTGCACCTGGTTATAAAATAGTGGAATCACCCCTCAACATTCTATATTTCCCTGTGAGCATCAAGACAATCAACAACTTAACAGTTAAAATCCTTGATCAGGACGGAAATCTTGTCAATTTTCGCAACGAAGTCATTACAGTAAGACTACATCTGAAGAGACTCTAATATGGTAGTTCGTTACAATGTGAAGTACCCGCTATCCAGTGTGGTAACTAAACGTAATTATAAAAGGCGATCTATAACCAAACCTTCATTTAGTACAAATAAGAGCGCTCCTAGAGTAACACGTCGAAATAAATTGTTTCTTCGTTCCCTTGGTTTGGAAGTGTTAATATGATGGATATTTTAAATATACTGCAAGAACCCGTTGAAGACAACTCTATTGTTAATTTTGAGTATCATAATTATGAACCATTCGTGGTATCAAAATTTGACTATAATGATCAGATTAGGATACAAATTCAAGAATTGGATGCCTACACTCTACCGAGTGAAAGCGTATTGTATCTAGAGGGTAGTTTAACGAAAGAAGATGGCTCTCCAGCAACTAAATTAAAACTTATAAATAATGCGTTTGCATTTCTGTTTAGAGAAATTCGGTATGAGATGAATGGTATTGTTATTGATTCTAATAGAAATGTTGGGTTGACATCAACACTTAAGGGATATTTATCTTTTAACGAAAGCGAAAGCGTCAAATTTCAAAATTCTGGATGGTTTCCCAAAGTCAGTACATTGCCTGATACTAACAAATTTAATGTATGCATTCCACTCAAAATACTGATGGGTTTTTTCGAAGACTACCGTCGCATAGTTTTCTCGGTAAAGCAGGAGCTAATTCTCATTCGCAGTAGCAATGATTTTGGTGCAGTCACTGCTGTTGATGAAACGGAAAAACCTAAAATTACTATCGATAAGCTTTACTGGAGAGTACCTCATGTGTTGGTGGGATTACCACAAGAAATAGCTTTAAGCAAAATTTTAGAAAAAAATATTGAAATATCGGTTCCGTTTAGAAGTTGGGAGCTTATCGAAGATACTTCTGTTCCACAATCAACTAGCTATACTTGGCCGGTAAAAACCTCTACAAAGTTGGAAACACCTCGACATGTTATTGTTGCTTTTCAAACAGATAAAAAAGATAAAATAACTTCGAATATGAGCACGTTTGATGATTGTTCACTGAAAAACGTGAGAATATTTTTAAATTCAGAAAGATACCCTTACCATGATCTATTCCTTCATTTCAAAGAGAATAAATACGCTACGCTATACGAAATGTTCGCTAATTTTCGAACCTCATACTACGAAAAAGAGAATGAACCAATATTTACACCTTTAGAATTCAAGTCAATCTCACCCATAGCCCATATCGATTGTTCGCACCAAAAGACAGTTACACAGGCGTCTAGTATTGTTTTAAGAATCGAAGTAGAAACCGATGAGAAATTCCCAAAGGACACTACAGCATACTGCTTAATTTTGTATGATCGTTTATTCAAATATAACCCAATGACAAGAATTATAAGACAAATGTAACCTAAAAAGTGAGGTGAGAGATGGAAATGATAATATTAGTTGTACAGAGATATAAGTCTCAGTTTCAATTTACTCCTCAACCAAGATGCAATTCATTGTGGCTGATATACAAGGATTTAACCTACCCGATTTTCACCCGAAAGAAGTATCCTTTATCTGCGGACAACGGACAGCTCATTACCTATTAAAACCTCCAGTGCAATTCAATACCTTAGATGGCAAGTTGAAGAAACAAATTAAATACTTGGAACGACATCATCATGGTCTAAAATACAACTCTGGTTATGTAAATTATGATATGTTGAATGATATATTAAGTGAGCACTTGTTGGATGGTAATACTTGTATTGTGTATGTAAAAGGACATCAGAAAGAGGAATTTCTTAGACAAAAATTATATGATCTGGAATCCACAACAGCCGCACCAACCATTGTTAATGTGGAGAATTTAACAAATACACTTCAACCACCTCCTGTTTTTATTAAAGGCGCTCCACATTGTTTTAATCATTGTAACTCTAAAAGTATGTGTAGCTTAAAAAATTGTATAGAGCTTTATCATTGGTTGTATTCCTGTTTACCCAAATAAAAAAATTATAAATTTTCAAGATATTCTTTTCATTTAATCCCCTCCACCTTATACTTTAATGTAATTTTATTATTATTATTATTGTCTTTAATCCTGATGCGTGTTAGTATGCTTGCAAATCTAGAAATAAAAACATCCTTAAATAATAATTTTAAACAAAAATGTATAAAAATAATAATAATCAATTTATTGAAATTGTACCAAATTCCATACCAGAAGATGGTAGCTGGGAAAGCTCTGAAAAGACTGATAGTGAAGTAAATAAGGATATGTGTAAGTTATTTAAAATGAGGCTACAAGAACATATTAAACAGTTGGAAAAATTAAAAGAGGCTATAACGTTATATGAAGATCAGCAAGATATATTTAACAGATTTAAAAAACTTAATATCGAACCTAGAACGATGGATCTATGGGAACAAAACGTATTTAAAAATTTTGCCAGGTTTAACAATCCAAATGATTGTACAAAAGTTTACCATCAACATTCAACATAAATCAAGAAAATGTATATAAAATGCAGTAGTGTTCCAGTGAAAGTGACAATGTTAAGTTCAAATTTCATTATTCTGCAAGCGATATTGCAAAACGTGTTATACATCCAACGTCCACACAATACTCAAGAAGTGTTTGTGTGTTTCGATAACAATGGACAGAAAAATGAGAGCTGGCCATCAAATTGGAAAAGAATGATAGCGTATACAACTAATGATAATTTACCTACTCTTTCTGCAATAATGTTAAACCATACAATTCAATATAAATTAAAAATACGGTTTCAAAATAACACTGTGGGGGATACAGACTGGAAAAAGTTGAATTGTGCATCTGCCACCACTCCAAAGCCGGTATTATTACCACCACGCGATCCCTCTGTTACTTTAAATAAATGCAGTGCAGGATTGCTGTACTATATAACAGTTTGTTCATCTCTCTTAATAATAAAGTGTGTAGTAAGACTTGTTCAGAAGAAAAGTTTAAAATGTGGATGGCATACGCAGAGCAGCATTGGTCAAAGGCGGAAGATTTAAAAAGTGCAGTTAAACGTGTATATCAAGAAATTTCAGCATTAATATTTAGCAAACAACACGATTTAAATTACGATATACATTCTTTTCATATTGAAGATGATGAAACTCGTTACCAACAATGTCAGCAGACTATAGATAAGTACAATACGGCGTTGGATTTCTGTGACAAGTTTCTCGATGAGCGTATCAGCCTACATAAATTCTGCAGCAAAATGATTGCAGCAGACATGAAAGTTTTCCTGTATGATATTAAAATGTTTTTACCACATGAATATATTGTTGAATTTAGTCTTGTAGATAATGATTAATATATGTATATGTATAATTCTGTGTGTTTTATTACAAACAAACAAGTGACCTACATTATTATATATCATAAAAATACGTTTAATTAAATACTTTGCTACCAAATTAATGAAAGTGGTTCTTTTAAAATTACTGTATTAACCTTCTACACAAGGTGTACGAGACCTCAATTTACTTAACCCTATAATTATGTTGTTATTTGCAATTAATGAAAGTAGTTCTTTTAAAATTAATGTATTAACCTTCTACACAAGGTATACGAGACCTCAATTTACTTAACCTTATAATTATGTTGTTATTAGCAATTAATGAAAGTAGTTCTTTTAAAATTATTGTATTAACCTTCTACACAAGGTATACGTAACCTCAATTTTCGTTGTTAAAGTCCGAGGAGCCTCGGGTCATACGCCATGACAGCCAAAAAGACCTAAGCGACGTCATTTCCTCTCAAAGCCTCTGGTGACAGGTGTGCCACACACAAACACCTACAGTGCTACCAACCTTCATACAAAAATTAAAAACCGACAACGATGTCAGACGCCATCTTGGATTACGCACTTCCGTTCTAGAACCGGCCCGGATTATCTACTCTCAACTTAACTTTTTTAATCATTCTCATCTTGTTGTTGGAAAGCGGCGCGGTTACCCGCAGCATTCAGGGCTTTCGACCCATTGTGCTGCCGCTAGTCGAGAGCTATTGGAGGAGACCCGTGCTATGCGCATAGGCCAACAACCGTTCTAGTGGAAGCTCCTGGGGCAGAAGAAATGCTGCACCCATATGTTTGTGTCTCTTGACCATGAAGAAGGCACGCCGACAGAGGATGTGAATGCAGTCCTCGTCATCGTGCCCGCAAAACCTGCATCTTCTAGTGTCACTTACATCACCTTTCATCTTGTTGAACATATGGATGATTAAATAAAATGTCACCTACTGATTATTTCAGTGTATCATTTTTTTATTACACAGATTATGTACAAATCCAACCTCGAACTAGCCACCTGTCTTATTTTATTATTTAATTGATGAAATAATTATTTTAACAATGAATTGACCACACATAGGTACCTAAATCCTATCGTGTATGTATGGGATACACTAATAGTATCATAAGCAGATGATACCACTGGGAGAACCCCACAAATTAGAAATAGGTATGATGTAGGATTTGATATAAAAAAAACTAACTTAATAATAGGTCTATCGTTTAATCTTAAATAACATATTTACTTTCTTAATTCAAATTTAACTCTTATTTCAGCAATAGGTCTTAAAACTAAGTCGGTTCTGTACTTTATCTGCTTCGGTGCGTCTATGGGTTTTAGCTTAAACTTTCTTATTATTCCACATAATGCAGCTTTTATCTCTAAAATAGCAAATTTTTGACCTGAAAATATAAAAGTCAGAATTTGTGCAGAAATAAGGGAAATAGAGTATTTAAGTTGACTAGAAATATGTGAAGTAGGGGAGTAGAAAGCTTTAATTCTGTTGGAAGCAAGAAAGAAATCAGAATTTTATAATGGTTTATTTAGCGTATTTCAACTAAACTAATATAATAAAAAAATTTAATATCAGCAAATTATATTTGATGGTTTTTAAGATGCACGAAAACATTACGCAATCAAATTCTGATACAGTATATAAGTAAGTATTTGGCCAAAATTATAGAGAGTGACTCATAAATAAGTACCTAGTATCAGAGGGCTATTAGGTATCTACTATTTACCCCATAAAATAATCTTTACCCGAGAAAATGATTTAAATTTAATGTCCTGTTCCTTACGGCACAGAATATTGCAGGAGCCCCGCGCATGTAGGGGTAGACACGCGGGTAACTGTTCTCTAGGTATATACGAGGTGCCAGTGATAATTCAATATATAGGTTTGCCTTTGATCTTACAGCATGCTTAATCCAGTTTGCAAAAACAAGCTATAAATACAAATCCACTATAAACACAGAAAACACCACAACAACTTTCCGAAACAGCTATCAATTAATAACAGCGTAACAATAACTGGTTAACTAGTAAACTTTTCATGTCCACCTGTAAACAGCATCTCCTTTGCACATAGACTACAAATTGATGGAACGAGTGGTGGGGTGATCCAAATTAAAAAGTTTGACTTATGTTTGACGATCAATTTCGGAGGTCATTTATATTATCACATTATTTTTACGGTTGTTTTTACAAATGCGGGAACTATTGGACATTCTAGTATTACTAGAGGACCTAATTTAACTTATTTATGCAAATAATTATAATCACAAACCTATACAATTTCTGAACCCAGCACTAAATGGCAAATAGGCAAAGGGATGTCGCTTTGCAATGTTATCTGGTAAAAACCTATTGGGGTTGAATTTTTCCGGGTTTTCCCAATACTGTGTTGAGCGATGTAAATCGTAAATGTAAATATTAATATCACAGCCCTTCGGGATGGTGTATCCGCTATGTGTTTTTATATCTTCACCAGCCACTCTAGCGATAACTGGTACACTAGGGTAGAGCCTCAGACATTCTTTTATGCATCTTTCCATAAATTTCATTTCCATAAGTTTGTAGGCACTTTGTTGTAGGCAGTTTGTTGGAAACACCAAGAATTTCCTCGATTTCTTGTAGTATTTCTTCCTGAAAACCTTTTGCTATTTTACGAAACTGTTAAAAATTAAGTTGTCATTATCGTAATGTTTTCCCGAGTGCTTTCCTTTTCCCTATAAATAATAACAATAATATTTATTAATATAGTGACACATACTTCGTGTGGCCATTACTTAGTTGTTTATGACTACCTAACAGAATAAAGTTACAGAAAAATTATTGCAGACTACAGTTATTATACAGTTATAATATATATTATGTTATTTGTCCTTTCAAATGTAGTGTGGGGGTAGTACAAATTATGGCCCGTTTCGCAATAAATAAATATATAAATACTAACCTTCCGGATAATGGAAATATTGAAAACGCAGAATAAGTTGTTTGTGTTTTCTATTGTCTTTTTTAAATATGGAAGTACACAGAGTGGCCATTTATGTACAACTCCCCCATCTTTCCATCTTTATCAATAATTTTTTAACATTTTTGGAATCAGCACAAAATTTTAAGTAGAAAATTTATACTTCATTATTAATTATGTATAAATATAGCCGTTTCAAAGATGTTTGACAGATTATACACATTTTCACAGTTGAAACGTTATAAAAAAAAAATTGAAAAATACTTATTATTCACGAATGATTTCGAAATTAGTCTTGACTAGAGACCATGGATAATTTTATTGTTTTTTCATTACAGTTTATTTATTTTTTGGTCTTTCTCATGTAAATTATACTAGTATCGCCCAACATGCGTATGAGAACATCCATAAGATAGATAATAGCAATTTAAGACTAATTAGGAATGTAACAAATTCCAGACATCTGGATGCATTTGAGAGTTTGGAAATTGCAAAGTGTAAAAATAGTATGAATGGTGACAAAGGGCCAATTCCCTACAGCCCTCTTTATTGGTTAGTTAATCACGGTTCACTGATCGGTCGCGACTGTATCGTAATAATAGTTTAGGTGTAAATGGGACATAGTTTTAATCATATCCAGATGATGACAATTTGGTTGGCAAAACGCGCGTCGAGTGCAGCATAGTGTTTGGTGTTAAATGGGAAACATTCGCCATATTAAATGCGCAACTAAATTTTGTTTTATAAATACTTGATCAAAATCTAAATACAAACATTACTATATAGTTTGTATTACATATTCAGTTATTAAATAAAATTAATAAAATTCCATATAGACACTCACCTGAATCCTCTCTTCATTAGCCAATGCCATCAAAGCATGACAAATTCCCACTGAAGTAGTATCATGACCCTACAATGGCATTGAAATGTTTAATTACTTTGTGGATTATACCGAGGACTAAAATAGATGTAAATCAGTAAAATCAGTTTACTATTACATTATGATATTCAACCATAACCAAGATAATACCATATAGTACATATTACATATGTGTATATATACAGGGCGCCCTATTTCTTGACCCGTTGCATGGGTAACTTTTTTATTAGTAGAGATACAAAAACGCTTAAATGAGCAAATTAGTGCAGTTTCGTATTAGTAATTCTACGGTAAGGCGAAAAATCATATACGGGGGAAGGTTGAAAAGTTATTGACAAAAAACGAAAAATCCAACTTTTCTATTATCCCTCGTAGCTCGTTCATTTGAAGAGTTAGAGAAAAATGCTTCACATGTTTTTTGCAGTATTTTTCATGTAAAATGACATGCACTTGCTACTTTTTATATATCTCTTAAAATGGTTGAGAATCACAGTAAAATATATTTTTTTTAAATGTAATGGATAGGTGGCTGTGACATTAACCGAAAGTCCCCTTTTTTCTCTTTCAGATGATACCTATAACATAGTCCATATTTTATCCTTACACGAGTAATAATAATCGTTGTTTTTAAAGAAAGTTTATTGTCAGATCAAGAATGCTATGGATTATGGAACAAAAGAATGTTTTGAGAACAGAAATTATTAATTAATTAAATATATTGAAATAAATGTTCGAAATGACCACCATCCTGTTGGATACATAGTAAGCAACGTTTCTGGATACTTCTTAAAACATTATTTATTGTATGTCCATGTTTGCTTCTAATTGCATCTTGAATCCTGACTTTTAGATCCTCTATATCTAGAGGAGCTGTCACATAAACTTTATCTTTCAATAACCCCCAAAGAAAGAAATCTAAGGGGGTCAAATCAGGTGTTCGCGCTGGCCAGTCGATATCCATTCTATTTCCTATAACATTATCAAACTGTTCATGTAAATATTGTTTTACCTCGCGGGAATTATGCGCAGGTGCTCCATCGTGTTGGAAGTATTTAAGATTTCTAAAAATATGAAGTGGTAATTCATTTAAATATTCCTCTGTTAGAGTATTCCTTAGAAAATGAAGGTAATTATTCGCATTCAAATTATCTTCGTAAAAATATGGGCCAATAATTTTGCCACAAAAAATTCCACACCACACATTTATCCCAAATTGACGTTGATTTCTTCTTTCAGAAACAAGATGTGGATTTTCTCGGCACCACATTATGTTATTATAGCGGTTAAAAATACCATTGTTGGTAAATCTACTTTCATCACTGAATAAAATCTTTTTCCAGAAGTCTAGATCCTCTTCGCATTTTGAAATGTAGGTACCATCGACAAAATGTCATCCTTCTTTGATTATTAGCTGGATATAAAGTATTGCATATGGAATAATGATAAGGCTTTAAATTGTTACCTTTTAAAATAGCTCTTACAGTTTCCTTGGAAGTGTTGCAGTGATGTGAAGAATCAGGTTTAAAATTTACATAAGCCAAAACATTTATTTCAGTGTCTTCATTGAAGTTTCTTTCATCCTTAGGCTTTGAAAAAGAACTGTATAATCGTATATTATTTTCCAGCTGTCTAAATATTCTATGATGGGGTTGTCTTCGTTCCATGTAAGTTTCAAAATAAAGATTCGCTGCAGCTTGTGCATCTCGATTTTGGTTATAATAACAAAATAGCATATCATTTTTCTCTTCGTTGGTGTACATATTTGCAACACTATTATTTTGTATGCAGTATTAATAATAAACAATAAACTACTTAACAAAAACTAAAAATGTCACTTATGATCTGTCAATAATTAAATGCCAACTAGACGTTTTTAAAAATATCAGGAATCTTATTTTTTGTTTTATTTCCATAGCATTCTTGATGTGACAATAAACTTTCTTTAAAAACAACGATTATTATTACTTTTGTAAGGATAAAATATGGACTATGTTATATCATCTGAAAGAGAAAAAAGGGGACTTTCGGTTAATGTCACAGCCACCTATCCATTACATTTAAAAAAAATATATTTTACTGTGATTCTCAACCATTTTAAGAGATATATAAAAAGTAGCAAGTGCATGTCATTTTACATGAAAAATACTGCAAAAAACATGTGAAGCATTTTTCTCTAACTCTTCAAATGAACGAGCTACGAGGGATAATAGAAAAGTTGGATTTTTCGTTTTTTGTCAATAACTTTTCAACCTTCCCCCGTATATAATTTTTCGCCTTACCGTAGAATTACTAATACGAAACTGCACTAATTTGCTCATTTACGCGTTTTTGTATCTCTACTAATAAAAAAGTTACCCATGCAACGGGTCAAGAAATAGGGCGCCCTGTATATTTATGATATAATAGATATTATGTATCACTAAATTTAACATTTCTATGAAATTTTTAACATGCGTAAAATGACATAAATGTTCCATGAAAATATTTACTTCAAACATGGTGGTTTAGAAAAAAAGTGGTTCAAGAACATATATTTTCTGTTTTTTATATCTATTCCATGTTTTTCGGTTTCTGCAAGAAACGCGGTTGCGGTTATGTATTTTAGGAATTCAAGTAAAAGTTAATACATTGCCTATAATTGTAATTGATACACTCTTAAAATATGCATACAAAACTATAAATGGTCATAATGGCATACATTAAGTACTTACCTCAAACATGAAGGTATCAACTTCTTCCCTGATGCCTTCGTCGTCTATATCCGTACCATCATATCTCCCCTTCAGCAACAAATCCAACATAGCCAAACGCTTTTTATCAGAATACGATATTTCACCAGTGGCCGAGAATAATTTTTTACGGTCCGCTATAACTTTTGTTGAAAACTCATGTAAAACTTTCACAGTTTTTCGCTCTTCATGTGCTAATTGCGAGTAACTGTATATAAACTCGCTATGGAACCAGGGCTTTACAATTCTTTTTGTAAAAATGCGGCCGAAATTATGTACGGCCTCTTTGTAAGAACTATTCCCTTTGCTTAAATTTATGCCCAAGGATGTTTCTGAAAATGATATGTTCGTAATAAATGGATAATGGTAATGAAATTTTATTGTGCTTTTTTATTTTTGTCAGATTTGAGGCATAATATGATTTTCTGGAAGTAAAAAGAATGTTCACTTTTTGGAAAACGCTACATTCTTTTGCATTTAAATTAACTAAAATTATTTTAAACTACCATTTAGGTGTGAATGATATGAATGTCTAACTTCTCAAAAATAATAATAATAATAATAATGTAATGTTAAACTTACCTCCTATAGAATTGAGGGTGAACTCTGTAATGGGCTTAACTACATCTGTGTATGGTTTATCACATTCTTTCTCTAAAACCTTTACTAGATTTTCAGTTTCTCTGTTAAAAATGTGGACAAATTCCTGTAATATGCTAAAATGGAATGCTGGCGTTAAAATTTTCCTCCTGTTTTGCCATTTACTGCCTAAAATATACCAACTATATATTTTAATAAGCATTTATACCGATTTCTGTATACATTACTTGAACAAAATATCGGATATTGATAACTGTAAAATGCATATTTATATATCATGTCATATTAGAAAAAATATATTATATACGAGAAGTTGTATGGCTCATTTGTAATTTAAAAAAAAAAAATGTTAACGGTATACAAATTTCACATGATCCCAATTCATAGTAGAAATATGATATGTATAAGAATATTGTGATTATATTATATTGAGATCAATATCCCTTATTTTTAAACAATATTTTCTGAAGCTTTCCTCACCAGCGCTTGTTAACAGTCCAGTGCCAAGCCAACCATGTAAAAAATCGTATATGTGACTTTTCTTATTGTGTTGCATATTACTCAGGACTAACTAAAATAATAATAATGTGTTAGCAATTGTTTTTTCTTTTTTTCAACCACCTGGTTTATACTCACTCACACTAGACTATAAGATACAGACAGTAAGGTGAATATAGCAAGTAGTAGTAGTATGCAACTATATGTACCTTTTGATGATAATACATTTACAAATATCGATACAAGCGAATCAAAATATATCAAAAATGTTGCCAATTGTTGATTTTCCGGTTCTACATACCCGTGAAAAATTCGAGATTCGAATTAGTAACACGATATATATATATATATATATATATATGAGAGACACCCTGCATATAAAATCCCAAGAAAAATTAATACCAAATATTATTTTTATACATGATTCTGTTCGTAGTAAAATTGCAAGCTTACAAATTCGTATTTTGCTTTTAGAAAACAGGTATTAAAATTGTATTCGTTATTTATTAATAAACTTTACCTCAATATCTTCTGCACTTATTATGCCAACCATTGACAAAGTAAAACTCCATTGTTTAAATATCGGATAGAAAGTGTTGCAGCGTTTCCTGTCGCTGTAAAATAAGTTATCTGAAAATTAAATAAAAAATGATACTTAGTTGTGTAGTGTGGGAATCAAAACGAAAATTCGTAAGCAGCTCTCATTCTTTATAGATGTAGACACGTTTATGTTGGACAAAACTAATGAACTGATTATATACATATGTTTATTTATTTTATTTCTTTTATTCCTTTCATTATTAGTATTAGTTTAATTTCATAGTCATTTGCGTTACTTTACTTATTCTCTGTATTAATGAAATTAACATGTTACATAACCACATTTGATTCACATGTTTGTTCATTTGATTCAATTTTTTTTCATGTTATTTATGTTACTTGTATTACTTTTTTAATATTTGCTTATTCGTATCGTATTCAAATTTTAACACGAATAACATTTATATTATGATTTTTACTCATTTTAATTATTTTATTAAGATTATTCACTTCATTCGTTTTTGGTTTTATTTATTTTAGTTCCTCATTTAGGTACTCGTTTTATTGGTTTTATTTATTTTATGTTTTATTTGTCTTATAAATACTACAAATACTGCTTTTCATGAAATAAGTAAACCTATTTCAAATAAGGATGTCAACAGCATATCCAACAGCAGTTCTGTATTGAGAATCGAAGTGACCGTTTGAGGTTTTCTCTAATTCATTATCTCGTTAAGGCTTATGGTTACGGCTAAACCGTAAAAGCTAGAAAAAAATGTTTTAGATAAAAGTTATTTTCATTCAAGTGTTCTATGACTTAAAATTATTTTCGATTATACAGGGCGTTTAGTGGTGTAGGCAGGGCCCAACACAACTTCGTTATTTAAAATGAAACTCTCTGTATATAATTGCATATTTGGATAGAACGCTGTCTGACGAATACATTGATATAAGGGTTGATGGGGCTATCTCTAATAATAAGGAAGAAATGGCCAAAAGAGTGTACTATAAGAGTAATGTGTTAGACGAAGGACTTGTACCCTAGCAAAGAATTAACAATCTCTTTCTAACACAGCACTCTTTTGGTCATAGCTTCCTTATTATTAGAGATAGGCGCATCAAACCTTATACCACTCGTCAGACAACGTTCTATCCAAATATGTAATAATATACAGGGTGTTCCATTTAAAATAACGAAGTTGTGTTACACTAAACACCCTGCCTACACTAAACACCCTGGATCATCAAAAGTAATTTTAAGTCATAGAACATTTGAGTGAAAATAATTTTTATTTGAAAGATTTTTTCTAGCTCTCACGCTTTAGCCGTTATGGTCCGCATACGCTTAAGTGGTACACCCTGTACATATAGACTTTTTTACAACATTACAATTTTCAGTATAACATAACTGTTATGTATCTATATCAAAAAAAGATTTTAATACCTGCATCAAATATGATATCTAACATATCTCCAATAATAGGATAACTTTTTGGTCCAGGAATTGCCATAATATGCTTCCAGTGTTTATAGTTCTTTATCCAACTGAATGATAATAAAAGGAATGGCAAAGCAACTATCAAAATTAAAATTATTCCCCACATTATCACTGGCTGTAGTATTCTCTTAACGAGACAAACAATTTAACATAACTCTAAGTTGCAATAGGATAGACTGGTCTGTCAACAACTATTATCATTATGTGAGCAATCATGAACGATTAGGTAATCTGATTATTCGTAAAATACAGTGTGGATAAGGAATTTTCTATCAAACACTATTATCAATAGAGAAGGGAGAATTTTAGTCGTAAAAAATTGTAAATAAAAACGTTCAGTAAAACATACATCCTTGCCTATTATTTATAGCAATAATGGTACGTACTTCCGATAAAAACCGAAAAAAATTGGTTTTATTGCTTCCACTGTTTTAGTTATATATCTACCAGCCGTTAGGTAGGTACCATCTTTTATAATGTTTGGCAAAAAAACCAAGTAGGTAAGTACTTGGTTCATCAAAAATTTTATTAAATCTCCTCACCATCGTAACTTATTTGATTTCACTAATGAAAACGGGAGCAAATAGAACTAAAATATATTTGTACATTTTTTTTTGTATTGTTAATACTACAAAATTTTCAGTATGATAAAAATGTCTATGGTGCCCGCCAAAAGTCCCGGGACGTTCTTATAACATTTTACAGGGTGAACAGAAAAAATTATAAACTGGAGGATTGCCATATGGTCTAGTAAACTCTATTTTGGAATAACAGTGCGGGTTCATTTTTGCCTATCAAGAATCAAGATTTCCGGCAGATTACACTCAATTTTTTAATGGTAACTGGAGTTCACTATAACCACATATAGAAGATCGAATTGTTTCAGCTGTCCGTAGTTTATATCCAGATAAAGCGTTTGATAATGGTTTGGTTTCAACAAGATTGTGCCCTACTTTAGTGGTATTATCCGACACTTTATCAATTTCGCGGTGGATAGATAGGAAAGATAGGAGTGAGTGGCCACCATGATTTAACACTACTTAAACAGTAGATGAACTAATTATTTATCGTGTTTGACTCACTGCGAAATTGAAGAAGGCAGCTTACAGAAGCAACTTACATGGCTATATTATTATATTTACCGGAAAAATCGTCCTTATCTAAACTTTTTCCCTAAATTTATTATAAGTGACAAAATATAAATGGACAATATACCTACTTGTCTTGACTACTTTTAAGGTACTCAAAAAGATTTATTATAAATTAGCATTGTCTATATATTTAATTGTGCAACCAGGCATTTCGACAGTAAATATTTTTTGTTTCCTACGTTACACGCGTGCAGTTCCTCACTGCGTCTGCGTTTTGTTATCATACAGACAAACCTATAATCAGCTAGATCACGTCGCTGCTCTCTGCTCCTTATCAAAACTCTCAACAATTCACAATAATAGATGATAATAGCAATTGTTTTATCAATTATTTTCAATGAACTGATACCCTACTTAAACCAATTCACGTTTAGATAACGTGAAATTAACGCAGCCTAACAAATATGACTTATTATGACTGAAAGTTATAATCGTGTCATTTCTACATGTTTAAAAAGATAGAATTTTCGCCAATAACTCAAAAACAAAAAATATGGGTCATTTTGCATTTTGGCATTAAGTTTGTCTCTGAAAAAGGAGAATCAGAAGGGAGGGTGAAATCAATATATGAGATAAATTAAATAAATGTTTAATATCTTGACAACCATTTAACGACTAGCCAGTGTGTAAACTATGCTTTTAAGTGGTTAAATTGTTTTCCTGGTATTTGTGAGACCAAAATAAGTGAGATGACCAACTTGCTGTTAGATATATTATGTAGAAAAAGCTACGAAGAATGCCGTTTCTTCCCTATTCATGAAATATCGCAATGTAAATACGGACAAACTTTTCAATTATTTACGTTGTTCATTATTACTTACAACTCTCATCAAACAAGTCGAATTTGCAATCTAGAGTAGGCTGCCCATTTCACAGATAATAATTAGGTACTATAATCTGTTTTAATGATTTTTTTGTTAAAATATAGCAAATAACTATTCTCATTAAATACAGAAAACAACTCCTTAAATACTTTCTCCCTCCTAGGAAAGTTTGGAAACCATATGTAACTTTCTTAGTGGCTGGTCAACCTGACAAGGTCAGGTTGATGTAATATATTTGGATATTAGTAAAGCTTTCGACCAAATAGATCTTTGCTTTTAAAACAACTTGAATTTTTAGATTTTTCTGATTCACTCCTTAAACTTTTTAGTTCATCTGTTCAATCGTAAACAGTATGTTATGTTAAATATGAGGGTGTTGAGTCTAACTATAAAACTGCGCCTGTGGTGCCACAAGGTTCTAATTTGGTTCCACTATTATTTCTTACTTTTGTCAATGATTTAGATCACTTTATTCATAATGACAAACTGATGTTTGCTAATGACTTGAAAATACTCGGTAATGTATCACAGATTGCCTAAATATTCAGAACCATATTCCACTGTACAGTTGCGGTGTTCTAGTGATCACTTGCACCTGAATATACCTATGTATACAGGGTTATTCACGCAAAGCGGATATTAGACGTTTTTAGGGTTCTGTTAACGATAAAAATCTGATTTTTTTATGGGGGAGGTTTTCCATTATTTCCGATTCAATGAAAATATTTTCAGGTTTGCATCACTTCCGGTTATACCGGAAGTAGACCACAACTTTGTTATTTCAAATGGAACATCCTGTATATTATTGCAATTTTGAACTCTACGTGATAATCTAAACACATTTCATGTAGGATGTCCCATACCTATCTTCAACTGTTGTTGAAATATTGACAGGTGAATATTGACATTTTGCAACTTTGACACCCTGTAAAATCTAAACGGTTAGAGATCAAAGAAAACGGTTTGCACATTCCTATCTTAACTTTTCAAATGCTATCGTTTGATACTAATATCAGATTTATCCAGAAATAAAAATTTTCGATTAAATTTAATCACTTGGTTAAATCTGAAATTAGTATCAAACGATAGCTTTTGAAAAGTTAATATAGGAATGTGCAAACCGTTTTGCTTGATGTCTAACTTGCAAAATGTCAATATTCACCTGTCAATATTTCAAAAATAGTTGAAGATGTTGATTAAGCCATGATTGAGACAAGCCTCCCCCCTTTGTAAAATTTGTTGAGTCGCCCTAAATATCATTTCTTATAGTTTGCAACAATTGCAAAGCGGTATAGTTTGTAACAATTCGTTTCTCGATTTCGCATTGCTTCCTTACTATGCCATACATTTTTATAAATTTGATTTTTAATGTAGCCCCATAAAAAGAAGTCTAGGGGGTTTAAGTCTGGCGAGCGCGCTGGCCATTTGAATGGACCATCATTTGCAATCCATTTGTCGTCATATGTGTTTCTTAAAATAGATGTTGACTGCATCGGTATTATGAGGCGGAGCACCGTCATGCTGGAAAAATATTTCTCTTCTACTCGCGAGGGGAATATTATCCAAAAAGTCGTTTTCAATTTGACGAAGAATATTTAAATAATTGTGACCGTTAAGATTTTCGTCATAAAAATATGGGCCAACAATGCGGTTATTTATTAAACCAACCCATACATTGAATTTCCAAGACCTTTGAAAATTAGTTTCCTTATACAAATGGAGATTCTCGGTGGCCCAATAGTGATAATTGTGTCTATTAAATACACCATTATTTGTGAAACTGGCTTCATCGCTCCACAAAATGTTTTACAAAAATTCCAAATTCTCTTGACTTTTAACTATAAACCATTCACAAAAATCAATTCTTCTTTGTGTGTCACCCACATGCAAATGCTGATGAAGTGCATATTTATAACAATTATAATTATTTATATTCAAAATTTTCCGTACACTTGAATGAGAAATTTCATATAAATTAGACAATTTTCGAAGAGAAATATTTGGATTCTCAGTTACTGATAATAATACCTGCATCTGGACTTTTTCATTTCTAACAATATTATTGGGTCTTCTTTTTACTTTAAATTTTCCAACAGTTTTTAAATTATTCATAAGAGAGTTAAGAGTCTTATAATAAAGCTTTTTCTTATTTGGGTATCTGAGGTTAAACTGTCTACATGTTTCTCTGTAACGCTTGTTACACATACCAAAAAGAACAATTATTTCAAACATATCTTCGTTACTATAATTTTCTTCAATTTCTTCCATTAATATTTTTAACTTTTTAAACAATACAGGAACTAAAGGGTTTTTCAATAGGAACGCTCGATGTTTGGCAACAGCGTATGATGAATTCGGTAGTCAGACAGGTTGTATCTTTGACAGACGTATTCAGTTAGTCTTTACATTTCATTATGGAACGCTATACGATTCAGCAACGCCTCGAAATGGTTAAAACTTATTATCAAAATCAATGTTCTATTCGGCAAACGTTTCGTGCACTTCGGCCAATTTATGGTGTCGATGGTCGTCCTTCAGAGTCCACAATTCGCCGTCTAATAAATAAATTTGAAGCAACCGGGTCACTGTTAGATCAGACAACGCCTGTACGTCAGCGAAGCGCAAGATCCGTTGAAAATATTGCTGCAGTCCGGGAAAGTGTGACTCAGAGTCCACAACAATCCATTCCACGACGTGCTCAAGAACTTGGCCTTTCTTCGACGTCAGTTTGGCGAATCTTGCATAAGGACTTAGGGTTTCACCCTTATAAAGTGCAATTAACCCAATAACTAAAGCCCAACGATCGTAGACAGCGGCTTGCATTCGCTGAGTGGGCGCTAGAGCAGTTGGAGGTTGATCCTAATTTTGGACGAAAAGAAATCATGCGATTTAACGCCACTGGATTTTTTCACTGGGGCTATGTGAAATCTCGTGTCTATGCCGACAAACCACAGACGGTTGCCGCCTTAAAGGCAAACA
This sequence comes from Pogonocherus hispidulus, assembly GCA_963924545.1. Lineage (NCBI taxonomy): Eukaryota > Metazoa > Arthropoda > Insecta > Coleoptera > Cerambycidae > Pogonocherus > Pogonocherus hispidulus. Next base: position 13,967,274 of record OZ004696.1, on the reverse strand, counting down.
TCAGACGCGTCATTGGTGAAATTGAGTCACTTCTATGCGATAACGTCATCGAAAATTGGATCTCCAGGATTCGAGTCACCAGGCGAAGCCGCGGCGGACATTTAGCTGATATAATTTTTAAAACATAATGTGCTCACATATGTTTTAAAATAAAAATAAAAACATGTCAGTTTAACTTACACAATTTGTTTTATTACATTACAAAGATCGAGCGTCCCTATTGAAAAACCCTTTATTACAAAGTGACAGCAGCTATAGGACTAATAAAACTATTATTGACAACCAAAGAACCCACCCTTCATTTATTTTACGGCTACTATGTACTTCAAATTTGTTACTGCAATTAAATAGAAATTAGTCTTTTTTTTAAATAGCAACGTTGTTTTTTATTTTAGAAATATAGTTCCATTTGCAAATTTATTTGAAATTGAATGATAAACAATACTGGATGAAGATATACAGGGTGTCCCATTTAAATTTTGAAAGTCGGGGTTACTTCCGGTGAAACCGGAAGTGATGAAACGTAAGTCGACACATTATCAAATAGTTTATAAAAAAATGATGAAAAAAGTTCCAAAGAACATATAGTGTAACTCTCTTAATAACGGAGATACAGGGGTGTTTACTTTTAAAAAATACACCCTGTATAGGAATGACCTCTTAGTAGATGCTATGAAATGAAAGATTTGGGAATTTTATTTGATTATAAACTAAGTTTTGTTTCACATGTGCAGCATGTGTTGTCTAGTTCTCTTAGAATGTTATATTAGTATGTTTTTCATGTAACATAATATTTCATTTGTATAATGAAAATATATATTACAGATTTTTATACTACAGTATTATTATCGTATATGTAAGCTTTGTAGGTTGTTACTGTTACTAATTTTACTGATCTCATTATCATTACCATTGTACATTACCTTGTTTCCTGTAATTGAGTTGTTAAACCTGTTGGAATATTACTACAAATAAATAAATAAAAATTCACTGTCTATGTTTAAAATAAAGAGAAAGACAAAATTGTAGCCATTTAATAGCTGACCAGAATTCGTTGATCATTTCAAAGTAGTCAAACCAAGCTGGGTGCCATTTTATACCAAATCCTCCACTTGGTCAGTCATAACCAGATGATACCACTGAGGGAACGCCACAAATTGGAAATAGGTATCAGTGATTATCACTGTAGGTATGATGTAGAATTTGATTTAAAAAAACTAACTCAATAATAGGTCTATAGTTTAATCTTAAATAAGTTTATTTTAAATAAATATTTACTTTCTTAATTCAAATTTAACTCTTATTTCAGCAATAGGTCTTAAAACTAAGTCGGCTCTGTACTGTATCTGCTTCGGTGCGTCTATGGGCTTTAGCTTAAACTTTCTTAATATTCCACATAATGCAGCTTTTATCTCTAAAATAGCAAATCTTTGACCTGAAAATATAAAAGTCAGAATTTGGACAGAAATACGGGAAATAGAGTATTTAAATTGACTACAAAATATGTGAAGTAGGGGAGTAGAGAACTTTAATTCTGTTGGGAGCAAAAAAGAGATCAGAATTTTATAATGGTTTGGTTACCGTTTTCCAAATAAAATAATACCTATAATAAAACAATGCGATCTCAGCAAATTATAATTGATGCTTTTTAAGATGCATGCAAAGTATTACGCAATCAAATTCTGATATAGTATATGAGTAAGTATTTGGCGAAAATTATAGAGAGTGACTCATAAATAAGTAGTATCAAAGCGGTATTAGGTACTATTTATCCCATAAAATAATCTTTACCCGAGAAAATGATTGAAATTTAATGTCCTGTTCCTTACGGCACAGAATATTGCAGGAACCCGGCGTATGCAGGGGCAGATGGGGTAGGGTAAACCGGCCCGGGAAAATCAGTACCGGCTTGGCCCCGTTTTGATATAATAACAAAAAAGTTTTTTGTTTCAATATACATACTTTGAATCTAATAGAGGATTTTTTATCCGATAAAAATAAATGTCCAATTATTTTTTAAAACTTTAATAGCGCAAATAAAAAAATATTGAAAATACAACCTCAAATAAGTCAACATATAAAACAAAATTATATTTTTTCAAAAATAAAAAATATGTTATTGCATGAACTAGATATTGCAACAAAAAACTTTCTTAAAAAACTACAAACTCAAAAATGTAACATGAAAACATAATTAAAATATCACAAACAAAATAATCCACAGCTAATTCTTTTGTAAAACATTTGTAAAAAAATAAAAAATCTAAAACTAAATTTAGTTCTGATCACAAACATAAGAGAAACCACCCTATTTCAATAAAAAACTAACCAAAATCCAAAATATAGGTAATATAACCAAAAATATGTACCTAAATAGAATATGTAGGGGTATGTAGGGGTAGACAGGCGGGTAACTGTTCTCTATATACCTACGAGGTGACACTGATAATTCAATATATAGTTTTGCCTTTGATCTTACAATATGCTAAATCCAGTTTGCAAAACAGAAGCTATAAACACAAATCCACTATAAACCCGGAAAACACCACAACAACTTTCCAAAACAGCTGTCAGTTAATAACAGCGTAACAGTAACTGGTTAACTAGTAAACTTTTCAATGTCCACCTGTAAAGAGCATCTCCTTTGCACATAGACTACAAGTTGATGGGACGAGTGGTGGGGCGATCCAAGTAAAAAAGTTTGACTTATGTTTGACGATTAATTTCGGAGGTCATTTATATTATTACATTATTTTTACGGTTGTTTTTGCAAATGCAGGAACTATTGGACATTCTAGTATTACTAGAGGATCTAATTTAACTTATTTATGGAAATATTTATAGTCACAAACCTATACAATTTCTGGACCCAGCACTAAATGGCAAATAGGCAAAAGGATGTCGCTTTGCAATGTTATCTGGTAAAAACCTATCGGGGTTGAATTTTTCCGGGTTTTCCCAGTACTGTGGTGAGCGATGTAAATCGTAAATGTAAATATTAATATCACAGCCCTTCGGGATGGTGTATCCGCTATGTGTTTTTATATCTTCACCAGCCACTCTAGCGATAAGTGGTACACTAGGGTAGAGCCTCAGACATTCTTTTATACATCTTTCCATAAATTTCATTTCCATAAGTTCACTGTACGTAGGCAGTTTGTTGGAAACACCAAGAATTTCCTCGATTTCTTGTAGTATTTCTTCCTGAAAACCTTTTACTATTTTACGAAACTATTAAATATTTCAAAATTAAGTTGTCATTTGACAATGCGAAAACATTACCGTAATGTTTTCCCGAGTGTTTTCCTTTTGCCTATACATTATAATAATAATATTTATTACTATAATGACAAATGTTATTTACGTATTCTTTTCTAATTAAAAGCCAAGGCATATTTATCTAAACTATAATCAAATATACACATGGAACTCCTTATGTAGTATATGTATATGTAGTATATGTTATGTATATGTAGAACTTTTAATGTATCTTGAAATTTGGTCCTGTTTTAAAAATATAAAACAAAGGGTATTTCAATTCAAAATAAGAGAAAAACAGTCGTAGTACAGAAATCACCATGCATATTCGCCAATATTACTAAATAAGATACTTCTGTCCAATATAGATGAAACTAAATGTTTTCTCTATATCACGACTTGCCAAAGATATCGGATACATTACACTAAAAATTCACCCCGTATATCAAATTCTGAACCTGATTCCTTCTGATGTCTTCCTATTATTGGATTGTTATGTATGTAACTTGAAAACAATTGGTAATATTTTCACAAAATGACATTTAGTTTCAATGTTTTTATCAGCTATCAATTTTCTGTTTTATATTACCTTTAAAACATTTGCCATATGAAATTTAAAAGTCAAAGTGATACGAATAATTCGATATGTTAAGTAATACAACAAAATTTTGCTTTATAAGTACATACTATGTATATAGTTTTTATTACATATTCAGTTATAAAATAAATTAATAAAAATACCATACGGATACTCACCTGAATTTCCTCTTCATTAGCCAATGCCATCAAAGCATGACAAATTCCTACTGAAGTAGTATCATGACCCTACAATAACATTCGAATGTTTAATTACTTACTTTGTGAATTATGATGAGGCCGAAAATAGATTTAAAATGAGTTTATTACGGGACACCCAGTATAAAATTGCAATTGCTAAACTCTTAAAATATGTGCAGAAAACTATAAAGTGGTTTACATTGAAGTTATAAGTATTTTATTTAGTCATATTGGCATATAGGCCAGTCATTTAAGACATCGTAGGTCGCAAAAAATTGCAGAGTTCTGATTTTTTGGAATGTTGTTAGGAGGTACCAATAGTGTAGAACCAAGTTTGCAGCTTCGAAAGACCTGTGCTAACTGCGTGGTGCTCGAAAAACCTTTTCTTTTTCGGACTTTTCTCAGTTTTTGGCTTATATAACTTCTAAATGGTGCATCCTACGGAAAAAGTCGCCCTGTACAATTTTCAAGTAGACAAAATTTACTACAATTACAAAACTCCTGCAATTCGTCAGACTCCATTTCTTGAAAAATCCAATTTTCCTTCATTTTTTGTTATTTCCAGATAACAAGGGAACTATTGGTCCTACAGTGCTCCGCTTATGCTTAAATTAAAGCTAAATAACTGCTCTACAACTTAATTTTCCATTACTTTCCTCGTAGGTTGAGTATATTAGCCGATATTCGGCTCGGAAGACGGCTAAAACAACAATTGCGAACTTTTTGGGAAAAATGGCCAATATTTTAAGTGCTGTATCTCGGGACCTATTAGACCTATGGAGCTGCGGTTGCACTCAAATTGTAGTAAATTTTATCTACTTTAAAATTATATAGAACAACTTTTTCCGTAGGATGCACCATTTAGAAGTTATAAGCCAAAAACTGAAAAAAGTCCGAAAAAGAAAAGGTTTTTCGAGCACCACGCAGTTAGCACAGGTCTTTCGAAGCTTCAAACTTGGTTTTACACTATTGGTACCTATCCTAACAACATTCCAACAAATCAGAACTGCAATTTTTTGCGACCTAACGCGATTTTTGTGTCTACGGTGACTGGCCTAATATTAGGTACCTCAAACATGAATGTATCAACTTCTTCCCTGATGCCTTCGTCGTCTATATCCGTACCATCATATCTCCCCTTCAGCAACAAATCCAACATAGCCAAACGCTTTTTATCAGAATACGATATTTCACCAGTGGCCGAGAATAATTTTTTACGGTCGGCTATAACTTTTGTTGAAAACTCATGTAAAACTTTCACCGTTTTTCGCTCTTCATGTGCTAATTGCGAGTAACTGTATATAAAGTCGCTATGGAGCCAAGGCTTTACAACTCTTTTTGTAAAAATACGGCCGAAATTATGTACGGCCTCCTTGTAAGAACTATTCCCTTCGTTTAAATTTATGCCCAAGGATGTTTCTGAAAATGATATGTTCGTAATAAATGGATAAGGTTTGTTTCTGTGAAATTTTATTGTGCTTTTTTATTTTTGTCTGATTTGAGGCATAATATATGATTTTCTGGAAAGAAAAAGAATGTTCACTTTTTGGAAAACGTTACATTCTTTTGCATTTAAATTAACTAAAATTATTTTAAACTACCATTTAGGTGCGAATGATATGAATGTCTAACTTCTCGAAAATAATAATAATAATAATAATAATAATAATAATAATAATGTAATGTTAAACTTACCTCCTATAGAATTGAGGGTGAACTCTGTAATGGGTTTAACTACATCTGTGTATGGTTTATCACATTCTTTCTCTAAAACCTTTACTAGATTTTCAGTTTCTCTGTTAAAAATGTGGACAAATTCCTGTAATATGCTAAAATGGAATGCTGGCGTTAAAATTTTCCTCCTGTTTTGCCATTTACTGCCTAAAATATACCAACTATATATTTTAATGGGCATTTATACCGATTTCTGTATACATTACTGGAACAAAATATCGGATATTGATAACTGTAAAATGTACCTATATTCATATATCATGTCATATTAGAAAAATTGTATTATATACGAGTAGTTGTAATTACCTATGGCTTAATTGTAATTTAAAAAAAATATGGGTGTACAAATTTTACGTTGAAACTTGCACATGATTTCAATTCGTAGTAGAAATATGGCATATATAAGAATATAGTAAATATTTATATGATAATTTTACCAATATCCCTTATTTTTAGCAGCAATCTTTTCTGAAGCTTTCCTTACCAGCGCTTGTTAACAGTCCAGTGCCAAGCCAACCATGTAAAAAATCGTATATGTGACTTTTCTTATTGTGTTGCATATTACTCAGGACTAACTACAATAATAATGTGTTAGAAATTGTATTTTTTATTCAACCACCTAGTTCAAACTCACTGTTGCTCATCGTGAGTCAAAATATACAAAAAATATTGCCAATTAACTTACGATTCTACATACCCATGAAAAATTAGAGATTTGAATTTATATCAGATGTACCAGATACACCCTGTATATAAAACCGAAGATACAAAATTAATATACGTATCCAATTTTTTTTACAAGATTCTGTTCGTAATAAAATTGTAAGCCTACAAATTCGTAATTTTTTTTTTATTTTACTTCTAGAGAACTCGGGTATTAAAAATGTATTCATTATTTATATTAATAAACTTTACCTCAATATCTTCTGCACTTATTATGCCAACCATTGACAAAGTAAAACTCCATCGCTTAAATATGGGATAGAAAGTGTTGCAGCGTTTCCTTTCGCTGTTAAATAAGTTATCTGAAAATTAAATAAAAAATTATAGTTAGGTATATACAGGGTTACTCAGAACTTATCTCTAAAACTTTGAGGATATGTGCATCCTTAAATAAGAAATCGATATCACCAAAAAAATTTATAATAAAATTGTCTTTGGATTTCCAGTAAACAATGTTAAAAGTTATACCATTATAAAAGACTACGTAGATGGGCAGCTGTACTTCAACGACATCTGATATACCACATTCCTACAAAAAAAAGCAAACAAGTTTTTGTAGCTGGAACGCCTGGTCAAGACCGAGCGAATAGAGTTGGAGTGGGGATAATATCTCTATTGTCTATCTGTGTCGCTCCCTCAGTGCCGGTGCCGGGTACATTAGAAATAAGAGGTCAGTACTGTTGTTTGTTGTTTTATTTATCGTAGGAGTGTTAAACTTTAAAATTTTCAAAATGGCTCATGTGTACAGTAATGCTGAGTTAATGGACATGATTCTTATTTATGGTGAAGTTGGACAAAATGTAGTAGCAGCTTCGCTCTTGTATGCGGATCTATTTCCCAATCGACACACGCCAAATTATCAACTTTTACGGCAGTGGTACAATGTGGCCGTGATACTGGTAATTTACGTGCAATTCATGGACGAGATGGTAGCCCGGGACGACCACAACGTATTTTAGCAGCTGAAGAACAAGTGTTGAATCTAGTTCGTGAAAATCCGCGAATAAGTACAAGTCGCTAGGCAGGTGCCTGGGGTATCCCAATCAACGGTTTGGCGCTTACTACACGAAGCTCAGTTTTACCCGTATCATATCCAGCGTGTTTAAGCACTGTTACCAGCGGATTATCAATTACGAGTTAGGTTTTGTGAGTGGTTGTTGCAGGAAAATACTGAAAACCCGCAATTTACTGCTGATGGACAAAATTTCGAACAGCTTTTGTAACAAGGTATGTGCAAATTTTTTATAAATTTCATGTTTCTAATACCTAGTAATCTAGTTGCGCAATTCTTCAAAATTAGTGTAACAAAATTTTATTAATTTTAAAGACACGTCACTTTGGTCACATCTATCTATCTTTCAGTTTATTTTAAAGTAAAAACGCTGCAAATCTTTTTTGCGCCGGGTGTCGGTATACTATCAGAACTTCCGAAGTTTTTTCGTGCTATATGTGACATCGCCAGTTTGCATTGTCAGTCCCAAGGTCACTCCATTACAGTGGACCAGTATACAGCGGAGTGCAATTAAAAATTTTTAAATAGTTTTCGGAACCCGCCAAAAAAAATTTTTTTTGCACTACCACATTTGTACATGTATGTTGAACATCCCCAAATTTTATTATGGATAAGTTCTGAATAACCCTGTATTGTGGGGGTCTAAATGAAAATTCGTCAGAAATTCTAATTCTTTGTGGATGTAGCGAGCCGGTGGCTCAGGATTTAGTGTTTCGATTGGTCAACCCAGAGGTCGTGAGTTGGAATCTCCATTTAACCAGAAAATTTTTAATTAAATTGTTCGCAGGGATTAGTTGGCAACCATCTTGGCTATGGCGTATGATGGAAGGAATGTCAGCTTGGTGTTAATGGAAGAGATTAAAATCAATTGATGTTTGACTGTCCCCCTAGCGAATGAGGTCTTCCAGGTGTACTCATCCCCCATTCCAGTACTGAATGGTGGTTAGGGCTTACCAACCGATTCGTTTCTGAGGCGACAATGCGGCCCGCGAAATGTTAATATTCCGCCCTCCCTCCCACACAAGTATCAGGCTTTCAGACTAATCTTTGTGATTAGGATGATAGGTAGACACATTATTATTATGTCGGACAATACCAATAAACTAATTATATAAATATTTTTATTTATTTTATATTTGGTTTGTTTTATTTCTTTTATACCTTTCATTATCTGTATTAGTTTCGTTTCAATCATTCGCGTTATTCTACTTATATTGTTTGTAATAATGGAATTCATATTATTCTTTCAATTCACTTTGTTACAGCCTTACATGGCTTTCGGTACAAAAGGTGTAGATTTGGTTGATTTACCACTTTGGTTACGTTGTTGGTTAAAGAACATTTGTCACGTTTGGCTCGTTTAAGCTAAAAGTTACTCGGTGGCTCATCTTTATTAAATTTTACTCTTTTTAGGCTGCAACTCAGGCTTTAAAATATTCCTAAATATTCCCATACTCAACAAATGCCAGGAAAACACAGAGCTGCCCCCGGAGTCAATTGCTTGATCCGCATCGATGCTCGAGAGGTGGAGCGATACACCTCTACCAAGTTAGAAAGGGGAGCATATTATATCCAACTCGATCCGGATCGTGAAATCCAAAATGCAGCTGTTTTAGCTGTTTTAGTAAAACGGCTAAAACAGTTTTACAATCAGTGCATAGATTATAAAGAGATAAACCAGTGGGAATTCTGTAACGATGACGATAATCATGAGTGTATTTTGATTAAAATATTAAGTAAAAGTCAATAATCTGTGATATTAGAGAGATTTTGAACCTCTTAATTTTTAGCTAATAGTTGTAATAGTTATATTGAGCCACGCGCAATGCCAAAAAGAGTATCCTTTTTGGTACTACACACCACAGCTTACCATATATGGTAAGCTGTAAGTATAATCTATGTTGTAAGCTGTACTACGACTACTCAGTATTAAGGACTTCAAAATCTTCCTATTAAGATTAGATTGTGTTTGGTTTTCTTAACGATCCCATAAGAGGCCCCCTATAAAATACTTCTTACTAAGTAATCACAAATAAATATTTTTGAAATAGTTCGTTTTAGCAGGTATTTGACTCGTTTTTTCCAAGTAATCTGCCTCGAAAATAATGGTGCTTGTGACAACACTGGTCACACATAAGAATGCGTATATTCACTCTTTCAACCAACGGTTTTATCTAATCTCGTTATGAGTCTTGCCAACAACACTATTATGCAAGAAATGTATTTTTTATTTTGCATTGCAGTATTCATAAAATATCTAAAACAGGCTCTGCACATTAGGAACTAAGGAACTAACCAAATCCGACACTAGGAACTTTAGCAATTTAAGCAGAACCAGAACGTCTCCTGGGGCTGATTCTAGAGTCCTGCGAAAATTAATATAACGTAGTTTGATAGTTATCTAGTTATCAACAAGGAATATATATCTAAAGTCCTTAGCGATAAAGAACTATCCGCGTGCGTCATTATTTGGTCAGTAGAAAGATTTTGAAACACTTAATTTTAGCAAATCGTTATCGTAATCGTTAAACTAAGCAGGCGCAGTGTGAAAACAAAATATTATTCTTGGCACTACGCAGTGCTTTGTTCAAGTGTTTCAAAATCTTCCTATTTTTGCATGCGAATGTATTCAAACAACTCGAAAATCGAGTTTAACTCGATTGGACTGTATCAATCAGTCAATAAAGATTGCATGACAAGATCACAGACTAGATAAAGAAGGCAGTGTCTGTGTCAATAAAAAAATAATTAAAAAACAAATTGAAGTCTTAAAAAGAACCATATACCCAAGAAAAGAGTGTATAAAATAGTGTATATACGCGGTGTGACATTTAATTTTGGCCACCATTGAGATCTAGGAAATGATAAGAGTTACAGCAGGGTGGCACTCATACAATACATATAATACATTACTGTAAATATCTGTTGACATAAAAATCCAATCTGACGACCATAAGAAATAAAAAAAGTTGACTATCGCATCTCGAAATCTAGAGTGCTTAGAACTGAATCGAACTGAATTGTTGGACTCGCCATTATCAATAATGTATATGTTACCAATTTCAAGTTTTTATCTTTATAGTGAAGATGTTTAACATTATGTAAATCGTCAGTTTTCGTTTTTTTCCCGATAACTCACAAACGGCTGCACATATGGCAGACAACATACTTACCGCCATTTGCTTCAGCATAAAATTGTGCAACTTTTTCCTAATTTGAGCCACCCTCTATCTCTTACAGTTTCAGAGATCTCAATGGTGGCCAAAATTAAATGTATCACCGTGTATATAGGTATACTCTTTTCTATACCGTTAAAATTTTAAGTCGTAAAGTTAAATTACTTAAATCTTATCTACCTATATCAATAAAAGACTTTAATACCTCCATCAAATAGGACATCTAACATACTTCCAATAATAGGATAAGTTTTTGGTCCGGGAATTTCCATAATATGCTTCCAGTGTTTATAGTTTTTTAACCAACTGAATGATAATAAAAGGAACGGCAAAGCCACTGCCACAATAATAACTATTCCCCACATTATCACTGGCTGTATTCTCTTACGAGACCAACAACAAACAACTTAACAAATGACAGACTACAGACTACATTAGACTATCTAAAGTGGCAACAGGATTGACTGGTTCTGTCTACAATAATTATGATGTGAGTGACTGTGAACCATTATGTAAGCTAATTATTCGTAAATACAGTGTGGGTAAGTAATTTTCTGTCACAAACACTATTATCAATAAAGAACGAAGAAATTTCAATGATAAAAAATTATAAATAAAGACATACAGGGGGATCTTGCGTATTATGTATAGCAAGTATAGTATAGTACTTACGATAAAACCGAAAAAAAGTTGGTTTTACTGGATCCACTGTTTTAGACAGTCTACAGTCATTAGGTGCCATCCTTTATAATGTTTGGCAAAAAAAGACATAAGTAGGTAAGTACTTATATAGTTCATCAAAATTTTTAGTAACACCATCGTAACTATGTAATTTCTAATTAAAACGGGAGCAAATAGAACCAGAATATATTTGTGCATTTTTTTGTATTGTTAATATTACAAAATTCTCAATATGATAAAAATGTCTAATAGTGCCCGCCAAAAGTCTCGGGACGGTGTTATAACTTTTACAGGGTGAAGAAAAAAAATTAAAAACTGGAGGACTGTCATAGGGTCTAGTAAACTATATTTTGGAATAACAGTGCGGATTCATTTCCCTTATCAAGATTTCCGGGTGGCGGGTGGTTTAACTCAATTTTTTAATGGAATAAGGTAAATAAAAACTTTTCAATTAATTATCTTTTCAAAAGAAGCAACAACTTACATCGCTACTAGCGATAACAAAATACACAATTTATAAATAAAATGTTATACATTTTTCTTGACTATTTTGAAGCCACCTCTAAACATTTATTATAAATTTGCGGCATTGCTTATCTATTTAATTGTGAAACCAGGCATTTTGATTGAAATATTTTATATTTTCTACGTGACACAAGTGCAATTGCTCATTGCGTCTGCGTTTTGTTATCATACAGGTCAAACCTATAATCAGCTTAGAACATGTCGCTTGCTCTCTGCTCCTTGTATGTACAAAACTCGCAACAATTCACAATAATAATTATTGTTTTATCAATTCTTTTCAATCAACTAACACCCCACTTAACTAATTCACGTTTAAATGCCGCGAAATTAACGCAGTGGCGCAAATATGACTTTATAACGGAAGTTATAGAATATGTTTAAATCACTATTTTATTCAATTTCACTTGGAGGACGCATCTAGTACTTTGCTAACTCGGCCACGTTACTAGCAATAACTTCTATCGTAAAAACAAGACTTATAGCTATGTACCTTTATGACTAATATATTTCTCATTTCATCCTAGTGTATTAAGTCGCAGTGGCCCGCGTCATAAAATATAAGCTTAGTTCAAATGTATTGATCTGTATTCATAATAAAGAATTATAAGCAAATATTAATTTTGACATTGTTCTAATACACCAAAACAGTCTCAGAAAAGGAGATTGAGAAGGGGGGGTTAATTTTTTTTTTTATATCTCTTAGTTCAAAACTTGTCCTATAATAAATAGCAAGCAAATTTCACTACCCGGTATAGTGTAAGAAGTAAACGACTACTAGGTAATTATCATTCTAAATTAATTATAATTAGTGTTTCAAAAACCGGAAAAAAAATTACCGGGACCTCGACTACGTCCCAGTCCTAGAAGTCATTAGGAGGCGCGGAGTCAAGTCCTTCGCGCGTGCCAAGGCGCACAGCAACCCGCTAATCCGGGAAGCCGTGGACTAATCTTGGCCGCTATACACAAGCGGCCAAGATTCCAACTGCTGGACCTAGGATGAGAGTAAGATCTTCTTATGTTTCAGATTCTACCTGGAACAAGCGTAGAGGGCTATGAAGCGACTAAAAAAAACGACCCTCAGATCTCCCCTCGAATCCGCGACCGCCGACAGCAGTCGCGGGCCTACTTCGAGTACCCTTCCCTTACCGTGCATATAGCTAAAGAGCCATTTGGCTCCTTTAGAGGTGCATCTACGGCTACACAGCCATTCCTGATCTACTCCAAACCACCACCCAGGACGAAAGCGGCACTTGCCGCCCCCGCCCGAGACAGACTATCCGCGGTGGGTTAGACACGCAGACGAAGAATGAAGACAAGACAAAAGAGCGCTAGAAGATCCTACCCAGCCTGCAGGGTAGAGCCAGCGCAGGAGGAGACCCCAAGAATCGCCTACACCTATCACTTTTTGTGATCGAAGTTGGTGAAGGATGGAATCCACCTCTACGAAGCAGTCCAGGCCTGCAGCAGCGATGAGGAGGGTAAAGAGCGATAATCCCACTCGGCCCCAAACCATCCCAGGTCATGACTATGGTCAATAGATATTGGCGCAGCTGTAAATGATGGCCTAGCTGATAGATTGTTAGTAAATATTTACGATGTGTTGGAGAAAGACTATTCCTTGGAGAGAAATCGATATTCTCGTTCTAACACATTGCTCTTAGGGCCCACCTTCTTGGACATATCTCCCTTATTATTAGAGATAGACCCATAAAACCTTATATGACCATATTCGTAAAAGAGTTTTTTCCAAATATGTAAAAAAATAAAATGCGTCATATTTAAAATATTAAAGTTTACACCTACGTAACATCATTGAGTCACACTCCAAAAAATTTTATTTATATAAGGACAAAAGTAAAAGAAAATCGACTGTTCCGAGCGATTTAAAAAAAAATTGGTTATTTATAAAATAACAAATGTATCCAATATTTTATGAAATCACTTTAAAGACATCTATCAAGACTATTTTTCTTCGTATAACATTAATTTGCACACTTGAGGGAAATGAAAATAAAATATTAATAAATTCCATTATATAAACTGACTCTTGATTTACCCTCATTAGGCATTAAAGTATTTTTAATGGTATTGTTTTGTTTGATTTCTTGAAGCAATGTCACTGAATGCTGAGACACAATTCAAGGTAAATACAAGTTAATACAAATAATTGAGGATAAACAAAAAAAAAATATATATAAACACAAATTCAGTTGTATATTCATTTAGCAGATTGTAATGTAATTTTCCACATAATTGCCATTGAAGTTCCCAGGTCGCAAATGATGCAATATATACCTATATACCTATCTAAAGTAATGGGAGAAAAATAAAATTATCAGTGGTGTTATTTAAAGCTATATTTTTTTGCAAACGTAGAAAAATACTATTTTTCTTTAATTTAATTTCTTCTGATTTATAAAAAAAACTTTTTGTTATATCTTCGTTTAAAGAATAATTAAGTACACAATGAAATATTTACATGTGTACATCTTTCTTTATATAAGAATTAAGTCAAAAGCTAACTTAGAGATAGAGATAAATTATTAATGAAATTATCAAATATTGGTTCAATAAAGTTTTGTATTTCCTCGTTACCTATTATCCAGGGTATGCAAAGGAATAACCTTAGTATTTTTAAGATATGTCGAAAACAACTACTTTGCGTACAACAGGCACCGACCAACATTGAATTACAACAGCATATATCTTCATATAACCTCAACTTATCGTCATTTTGCTTTTTAATAGTGTTATCTACTTTTTAAAATAATGAAATATTAAACAAGCATCTACATTACATTTAAAAATAATTATTTTCGGCTTAATTCCTAAATAAAGAAAGATATAAACAGTTGAATTTGACTCGTACCAGTGCGCACTAAGCTTATTTCTGTCCTGTGTTAATGTACGTGCAGGTATAGAAAAATTATACCATTATTTTATTTACTACAATACCCAACGGGCAATATGCCCAGTAACAGGATAAGGCTACAACAGAAAAATAACAGTACACATGCAAGTGTAAGAAAAGAAAAGAAATTATACACCAAGTAACAAGTCAAATTCAATATTCACAAAAAAATGAATAAAACTACGAATTATAAAAACGATATCAGCTACCGGCTACGATGAAGTCTACTTCATATAAATAATTCACAATAAGATGTATTTGTATCTCTTATTATACTTAATTGTAATTATAAAAAATAATAATGTTAATAATAGTAATACTCTTAATCATGCATTTGTTCAGGTTAGTGTAACTTACACGTCAGTAATTATAAAATCTACTATAATTGACATTATTTATTTAGAGCTTACTATTATAGCTTGGATCTTTAAGGACACTGTTGGTCAAAACAATTGCTACGTTGATAGCACTATATTATTACTACAGTAATATGCACTATTTACAAAATATAGTTATTTTTAACTAATTATAAAGGCGTAATCTTATTTAAACAATAAGATTAATACTATAGCAGCTATTACAATAAGAGCAATTGCCAAGTAGATTTTGCACTGAAACAAAAACATCAATTGGTATAAGAATCATCACGTGTGTTCAATTCTTACCTTTAAAGACTTTATCTTCTTCTTTTTTGCACTGCCCAATACCTTTGGTACTCTCCCTACGTAGTTTTGTGCTGCTTGTGCTTGGTATTCCACTCTATCCACTAAATCTTGCTAAAAAGTTAGATTAAAGTTTTGCCATCAATAAACAGGAAGAAATTAAGAATAGTTTTAAGATATTAATTGGAACAATAATTAATAAGGACAAAAGTAATTCATTTATCCTTTCAATAGGTGACAAACTGGTATATTTCATTAAAAAATTAAAAAAGTTCTATTTATATATTCTAAATACAACTTTGATGTCATTTTAAATGGTGGAGTTATCTTTAAATTTATTGGTACAAATACTTCAAGGAATATAAATGGATATCCTATATTTTATTAAGAACTCTACCTGCGCATCCACCAAAATTGCCATTTGTAAAAATAAATCCCTGACTTCCACGAGCATTCTTTCGATCTTCAGCAACTGTTGATGTCTTTCTTCTATATCCGCTAACACTCGTTTAGCCTCTGCAGTTTCTGCAATAATCTGCAAGGAAATTTAATGAGAATGAGCTAACGTTAACTTGCTACTCCAGGCTCAATTTAATATATTTCGTATAATTCATTGATTTTAAAATTTTGAAGTTAAATAACCTTTGTTTGTAATTTCTGATGAAACATAGGAAAACAATGCATGAAAGATAAATTTTTTGTAATAATTAGTTAACAGCTTGGTAGTATAGGGGAAGTTGGCCTTAAAATGGCATGCTTGGATAAAACGACATTGGAGTTGTTTTGAAATACGCGCGCAAATTACAGATATCATGAACTTACCACATGATTGGTACTGTACTACCATTGGAAATCTGTGAGGTATGTATCTATTACCATATCTTTGTCCATAAACTACCTCAACACTCAACAATCTCAGTTTAATACACAAGCATGCTATAAGTTAAGTTAAATGCAGTTTACCTCATACGGGTAAAACGGCATAATTATTATGATAATAACATGATTACATAATTATTATTATGATATATGGTAAAATGGCAAGAGGTATGCAATTTTAGGCTCATATAAAATAGGCCGTCATCAAACCAATGTTTTTTCTCATTTACTTATGTATTAATGTTACACCGATAGTCGGCACTTACATTAGGAAAACTGCCAGGCAAAAATGGGACGCGAATGGGACCTAAAACCAAAGTTTATATTTGTGATGCTTTGTGATGCTGTGTCAATAGTTTGCCATTTCGCCCTGTTTGATTAAAATCGCATAAGTATAGTGTTTTTATTCTCTATGTTTTATAGTTCAATTTTATTTGTAGAATAAGTACATCAGTTTACAGCAATGCAATAGAGTGTTTTCATTTTTTAGAATATATTAGATATTTTATCATTGTATGCCGTTTTAGCCATACTGATGTGGGTAAAATAAATAATGCAACCACTGTTCAAATAAAGTTCTTTTGAAAAATATTCTACTTGATGTATTACTTACTATGACCCTATATAAATCCAGTTAAATAAGTTAGCTAGTGCATAATTCACTTTTAAATATGCTTAGATATGTTTAAAAAGTGGTATGCCATTTAAGGTCAATTTCCCCTAACTTGCTCTGTTGTTAATAATAATAGTGGATGTTAATCTGGTTGCCTAAGTGACATACTACCAGTGACTTATTTCCAGGTTGATGAATGAGTTTGGCACTTAGATTAGAGTTATTTTACAATTCTCTTCCATAAATATTACCGGTGTTGCTAATTTGTTGGAAAACATTGTAGAACCTGTCGATTTAGTTTTTTAGTTGGTTATTTTTCACACACTTACATATTTTCACTGACATCGTTTGTTATAAATTATATATTTCATGGTTTGGTTTCTTAGTTTTTATATATTTTTTTGTATTTGACGAGCGATCCAAAATTCTTTTCGTCCCGCATATGCTTTCTTTGTATGACAAAATGAATTTTCATTTATATAAGCAACATTTTTTTGATGTTACTGAATATTTTTAAATTTATCAAAATTACCTACATTGTCCGTAAACAGCTGAATATCTGTATTGTTCTCCAGAAGCGTTACAAGCTCCTCATCCGTAACACGAACTCCTTTCGCCCTGAGTTGGGCTTCCAAATGGGATTTTTGTATATTCCTATAATTTTCCAATTCGGAACTGTTTTGTCTAAATATATTTTGATATCTGGTTTTTAAAGTATTATACTGAATGGATTTTATTCTGCCTTCTGCCGATTCAACGTTTATTTTCTTCAGTTCTTCGTCCATCTCCTTTAATTTTGGGTTAATTTTGTGACAAATGCTTGTGTTGTTTTGAAATAGGCTGTCGATTTTGTCACCCAAATCTAAAGTGTACATGAAAAATAAATAAATAATAAATATTCATTTATATTTGAATAAACATCGAGAGTTTGATTTTATTACATTAAAATCCGATAAATTTACAATATCTGAGCACTTCAGCTACCGCCGTCATCTTTTCTGAGGGTAAAGTATAGAAGATCGTGTGTTTCTTGTTCGTTTATTTTGTATATTATGTAGATACTTATATTTAACTGTAACAAAACAATATTGGGTTTTGGGGTACCTACTTTTTTATGTAATTTTTGGGTATTTTTTCTTTTGGTATTTTATTTGGAATTTTATTTTTTATCTACATAAAAGTTTCCTTCTAAATATTTAAAAAAATGATAACTATTACACTTATTCCATTTTCTGCCAATATACAATATATATTTTTCATGAAAAAAGTATTGGACATAAGTGTACCTACTGAAATATGACGTCAGCCACGTTTAAATGTGCACTATCTTTCATAAAAACAATTTAACTGACATTTTCAAAGGCAATTGTGTCCATGAAAGTTATTTTCCTAACAAATTAGGTACCTACTCTACAAAATGACGAACATAATTGGGTATATATAATTTAATTTAATTAGTAATTACCTACCTAATGTAGATTTTTAATAGAGGTATTTACGAAAATACATTATGGAAATGAATGACAATGTTTTTACATATTAACTAGTACCTAAATACCATATATATGTAAGAATAAATAAAAAAATATATTGTGGGTCCTGTATTTTGGAAATGTGCTGTGGTAATTGACGCTAACAATGTGAAACAGAAATATGAACCTCGCATAAGTTTGTCACACAATTGCCTTGCCAATGGCCGCGTTCAGCAGATACAAACGTTGACAAACAATTTGTGAATGTTCTGCTGAACGATAGTTGAAAATTATGTTGAATGTCAAGATGTTTTATGAGCGGCAGCCATTTTCGCAAGCGTAAAATATTAACGCTTAATTTTCTCAACATGTTGAAATCATAGAAAAATGGATAAAAAGGTTATGTTTACAGATTTTATTGACGGTTATGAGCTGTCGTAAAACGAAAATAATATGGAGAAAGACTATTTTGAAGCTAAATATATCCATAATAGTGTAGAATTTCAAACCACCACATCGAATTTCAAACCACCACATTCGAATTTCAAACAAACGGAAAACAAAATAAGATCGTTCAGCATACTGTAAACGTTGACTAAACGTTTTGCGTTTAAAGCGTAAACATGTTACAAACCGTTTGCTGTCTGCTGAACGCGGCCAATTTGTCAGGCGCAAAGGTTTGCTCGGAAAATGAACCCGTTAGTTTAATTGGCGGTTCGGTTTTCTCTCATCTCATTTGTTACAATCGCGAACTGCTACGAATAATCTGATTGGTTGAAAGCGGCGAAATAAATTACGCCCGTACTATTTGCGCAACGACCGTTGTGCGCTGCCTGTATCTATGGTTGTGCGGTAAACTTAGGTGAAGTTTAGGTGAAGTACATCAGTTTTGAAGCGTTAGGATAATTTGTGGTTTTGACCAGAAAAGGTGAAGGCGAAAGGATTATGTTAAATACACGCTGCAAATATTATGTAAACAAACCTTAACAGTTTTTTATTGTCACGCCTATGCCTATGTTTATTGTTTATTTAGCTGATACAACAAAACAAGATCCTGTTTTAATTATCTTTAAAGCAATCGAATATTATTCGCGCAATATCACAGTTCAATTCCTCGTTACTACTAACTGAGACTTAATTATTACTTTACAATTTTTGCTGCAACATCTAATTTTTTTTATGTAGGCAGGCAGAAGCAAATGTGATAATTAATTTAAATTTTTTATAACCTGAAATGGCGCAAAATTCGACTCACCATTCTGGTTAATACTTAAGTCATCCAATTTATTAACGTACTGCCGAATTGCAACAACATTCTGTTCTATACTTTCTATCCATTGCCCCAAGACCTCGGCTCTTTCGAAAGTTTTTTTCAGGTCACCTCCCGGTGGAGGATCGTCCTAAAAAAGTATATACTTTGAGTTTATATTTATTCATTTAAGGGCTGTATACCTACTTACTTCGTCAATGTCAATAGATACATCCTTGCCCTTCATATATTTTATCTAGAAACAAATTACAAATTTAAATGTTGATTATAAATAATGAAATTGGCAAATTACCTTCTGCAGTTCACCTAACCTATCTTTTGCCATCCTACAAAGTGCAACTATTATATATTTACTTTTCTTATCGGTAGGTAAGCATGACGCGTGTTTGCCTAATAGATAAAAAAACCGAAGGTATCACATTATTTGTATTTATTAGACATTATTATCCTTGGAATAGGTATAAATTAAAGCATGGAAATATGACGGATGTGCTGAGGTGTATCTAAATTCTAAATACTACCTACTACCTATCTATATATTATAAACAATCATGTTTCGTTTCATTGAAGGTATACGTATTGTCGGTTGACTAACATTAGGTATACCTACCTGTATTTCTAATTGTAAAAGCATCAGTGGTGTAGGTACCACTTTTAACTTGAGCACATTAATGATATTGCAAAACAGGAGATTCATTCATTTCCATAAATAAGTAAGAATTACTCAATATTTTACCCACAATTCCATCAGTGGTTTTTTTTTAATGCGGAAAAGTACACATCAGTTCACTTGAACTGGAATAGTTAAAAATTTGATAAATCTAAGGGTTTGTAGTTTGGAAAACACCTATACTTCGCCCCTCTAAATGAAAGCTCAGCAGAAGGATATAAACAGAAAATAGACAAGCCTTGGTAAAACAAGGTTGCTATGTATCCCGGAAAATAAATGTTGGAAAATATTATACATACTACATGTTGGACTTAAAGTACTTATCTTGTGTTAAGAGAAATATAAATAAATACACAAGGTACTAAACATCTGTTTATTGTTTAAAATAATAGTATAAAACAATAAATTTTTGTATAATTTTTATTGATTTGGCAACTACGGTCTCACCCAAAACACCAAGATCAAGACGAATAAGTTTTTTGTGCTTCCACTTCTATTTTGTACCTATAGTCTTTTTTGTAAAATTTAGTCTAGTGACCGACCTATAATAGAAGAATAAATTTATAATATGGTATCTCTAAACATACCTAATCCCATCTACCCTTATATTCATAATAATTATTATTAATAACGCATTACTTGGTTTTCTCGTCAACAATAAAATTATAGGTAATAGAGAATAATTAATAAATTATGGTTAAGTTTTAAGCGTGTAAAGTACCTAAATAAAAAGAAAAACTAAAAATTAACCACGAACAAGTAATCAAAATTATTACCCAATCGTGGCAAATCTTCAATTATAATTAATTATATTATATACTTACTCAGTATTAAAACCCACATCTGTACCAGGTTGATGACATATTTGTAAATTGTTATGTAACAGTGGAAGAACCTACTATATTATTTATAAACTAATTTGATAAATTATTTCAAGATTTTATCTTTCTAACACTGCTTGACATTTTGGTCTGTAAGAGCAGACCCATAAAACACACACTTAATCTAGTTTAAGGCGAAAATAAAATGTCAACTGCTAATGATACCCACTCTCCAGTTAAATGGCCTAGTTGTTTGGTAATATCTATTGCCAACAACGTCTTCTAAAATAAATCAGTTATTTTAACATCACTATTTTGTAACAGTATTTTTTTTATAATTATTGTTTTGTTTATTTCAAAATGTATAAGTTTATATAAGTTGTGTGTAGCAGATTGCAATTCAAACATGGAAAATCTTGATATATCTAAATAAATCCCATATTTTTTCAAATAAATTAATGGGTTTTCAATAATTGTGTATATGTAGGTACGATGTATATATAAAATCTGAGTTCTGTAAAGTTACATTCATTGGTCTAATTCAATGAAAAAGGACCGATTTAATGAACTTCCGATACGTCACTGATTTCCTCCGATGTGCGTGAACCGTAATTAAAGATTCACTTTCAGTTTTCCTAAAATTATAAACTTTCTATTTCTGCAACTGAGCATTACATAAAAAGAGTAATGTTCTGCCCATCACTTAAATGATTTACAGCGCAAGTTATTCAAATTAATTATTTTCTACTAATACCCGAATAACTACCTAAATCAATTGCTCATTTTGATGAAATTATTTTTGTTCAATAGTTTTAAACCTCAATGCAATTAACTTATCAGCGAAGTAACTTATCAGCAAAGAAAGACATCTCTATGTTTGATTTCGACATAGAGATGTCTACATACTGGGTGTCCATTTGAACTAAGTACATAAAATATCAAAATTGTTTTGTAATCAATACTGAATTTTTCAAAAAGTTTTCATTATTACAGTCGTCTCCACTTAGAAACATTAATACTCGTAAGTATTAACTTTTACGATACGTAGGTACAACCCTTGAATATAGAATCTAATATACAAGGGTACAACTAAGTTATAAAGTGTGTCAAATTCGATTTTTAGTCGAGTGTTTATTCTAGTGATTTTGCGTATATTGTTACACTTTCAAAATCTCGAAATAGAACACAAATGGGGTATACATTTAGAATAGAAAGAAAGAAAAAATAAAATCGATACTTTCCTATGAATTAATATGAATACACGATAATCATGATGTATTCCAAAATTGTTCATATAATATAAGCTTCTAACAGAATTTGAAAAAAAAAGCATACAGTAAAAATCAGAATTAAGTAAAGTGGAATGACCTCGCAGATCTGGTAAAATGCGGTGATGCATGGGCGTGCGTATTCTGTTTTACCATTGGGCACATTTCAGTTAATATATACTCGTATATTATTCCATAGAATACTTCTAGTATATGCACTTTCACTTTTTTAACTAACACAAATAAGTACAAACACTGACACAAAGAATAAATACACTGATAATTTTACCACAAATTTTTAACGTTAAGGAACGCGCGCGAAATAACCCAACATCACGCCACTGTTTCCCTACTACCTCGAGCGCAGTCGCTTGTTGGTTTCTGATTCGACCAATCAACGTCGTTGAAGCTCAGAGAAAAGAAAGCGTAAATGCAAGAATATGTATGTTAAATAAGGATGAACAGCTTGTCGTCAACTTTACGACTTTCGCATTTGCCAGATATTCGGAAATTCGTTGATATTATTAAGTAAAACACAAATTAAACATTGTGTTTGCTTTAATAAAGTACAATAGGGATAAGGGACGTTAAAGACAAGTAAGAAAATGGGTAAATAAGGTAATTAATACGTTTCCTGTTTTAAATAAGAATACTTTAGAAATAAATGTGACAACATCTTTTTCCAGTCATTGCACTTTGCTTAATTGTGGCTTTGACTTTTAGGTTATGATTACAGTATACGCACTGGTTGGAAAACCTCGTGCGACTGCAGTTTCGCCGCTCCCGATAGGAGCTTCCAGAGGATGAGCAAGAGATTTGCTGGACTGCTGGTATATGTGGCTGAAACATAGGTTTTCTTAAATATTACAAATATCAAATACTTTTAAGTACATCATTGGAAATACCATAAGGCTCACGTTAGATTTCCTTCTTAATGTTTGGTTCCTTATCAATGATGACTCGTTTTTGAGCACACGAGCTCTCAGATTCTTGGCTCATGGTCGAAAATAATTACATTTTAGCATATCTATGTCAAAATAACAAAGTTATTGTACTTTATAAACAAATTGTATCAATAAAATTGATCAGATATGACAATAATTTTAAATAATGAACTATAAACTCATAATAAATATATATGTAGACATTTTGCTTCATATTTCATACCTACTCTACTTTAAATTTTGACTGACACATTATGTGTATAGTATCAAACCCAAAATACTCGTACTAATTGCTAAGGAAAATGAATGAATTTAAAAACAACTCGAAACAAAACAGGACTGCTAATGCCTTCCATTGGGAACAAAACTATGTTTAATAAAACAATTTTGAAATTAAAATAATTGAACGAATCTGAAATTATATTAAGGAATGTGTACAATGTGTAAACAAACTTGGTATATTTATGTATTATATGTGATATAACAACAGAACTAATTAGCTCACAGTAATAATTAGCTATTCACCTATATCAAATTCTTTCTTCTTTCTATTCAAGATCAGTTGATAAATACTAGACGACTTTATTCCGCACGACTTGCTTCCCAAACGATTGTTGTGGTTTTCATAAGAAAGTTTTTGTTTAAAGCCACTTAACCTTGACATTATATTATTTATTCTCTCTTGAAAACTTTCTCCCCAAATTACATCTACATTAACTGTTGGATATAGTCAATGTCATGCAACAGGTGGGCTGAACATTAATATAGCATCTATTAGTCGGACGTCTTCATTATAACTCACTTAAGCATTTACTCAAATATGTAAATACAATTGTTGCCCCATAATATTACAATAATTATTTAATAAATATCAGATTCTGGAAAGATCTTATGTCTACCTTTGCTCACAGGGATGTGTAGTATTAAATGAATAGTATTAAGGTATTTCGAGTGTCTTGTCAAAACTACCAAAAAATGTACCGCGTTAAAGATGGTTCTATAAAGAAGGCGTATACAGGGTGTGTAGCAAAAAGTTGGCAATAAACATAATTCGGAAGCTAATTTTAATTGTTCGAATTTAAGTCGACATAAACTTTATTGTTTTAAATGAAAGAACCTGCATATTTTTACAGATTTCGATAAATATTCATCTCAAGAATGCATTGATATAGACCACCGATGATCCGGGTGCCCACAAATTCGACTGGTCTTTGAAAGTAAAAGGCGTGATACATTTTTCAGCAGTAACATGTTTTGATATCCACAAAACTAAGAGCTTTAGAATTAGAGGTATTATGCCCTTCAAATATCTTTCATTAGTGCAAATTCATCGCTTAGATGCATGTCAAAATAAACATGTGGGATCAAATAACTGCGGCAGAATGGCTGCTATCTGTAGCTGTGGTTTAATGGTCTTTCTTCAATAATTGCAATATCATGAAAAGGTTAGCCTTTTGCTGAAGTGATACCCTGTTATGAAATGTATACCTAATATAATTTCCATTCACAATCATTATCACATTTATTATACTTTTATTACCTACTTGGTTTTTAAGGGTCCATTCACTGTAGATTTGACAAGCATGATTGCGGGGTCGGATTGAGAGGATGGATAGCCGATGGGTGGAGACTTATATATTCCCACTACCGAATTATTAAGATTTCGGGGGTGCACGTAAAGCCGAAGTAAAAAGGCACATGGAAATAAAGTTAGCCCTTATTGCAACGGTACCGGATATGTCTTATAATTGCAACAAAATTTGTTTTTAGTGTTATAAATTATATATCACCGGAAAGATCAAAAGATAAACTAGATCCCTATAGTAGCAAATTTTTGTTTAATATATGTATTTAAGAGAAAATAATTTTTGAAGATACGCTATTTTAGTACAAGATTGTTTGCCTGGAATTTTAAAAATAAAAAGAAATACCAAAAATTACTACTATAGGGACTTAGATTAAAGTCTTATCTTTCCATACTTTTTTACTAAAAGTCGCTATCTTTTATAGTTTTTTTATAATTAGACACGAGACGAACGCCGATTTAGGGCTTATTTCAACCTAGTGAATGGACTCTTAAGCTTAGCTTTATCATAAAATTGTCCCAACGATTGAACTCTTATCATTATCATCATCATCATCACTACCTACTACTTTTTCACTATGCTTCGATAATTTACTTTACAGTACCTCTTCTGAATTGTGTGAATGAATTTTTCAAAATCACTTTTGCAGGAAATAAACTAAGCATAAACTTCATGTAATATGCGTTCTGTAATATGCGTTCTGTAATAAGTCGTTTGAAATAATAACTAGTGTCTATAAATAAAAATACAAAAAAATCAAACGGAAATTCATTATTTGCAATTATCAATAGTAAAAAAAAATTCAGCTGTAAGCGGTAGCATTTATAAGCAATTAGACAACAATTACTATTTTTATAAAAGTATGTGCATATAAATCTTAAAATACATTTTATTTAATAGAAGCAGTCTTATTTTTCCTTTGTCTTCAAAATTAGGAAGGTAAATAGTACATACATAGTATATTATATGCAAATCGTTTGCAGTTCTCTAAACGAAAGAAATAACTTTTAGTCCTATTCAAACAATTATTTGGCAATATATCGGTCAATAGTAAATACATATACCTACTAAAACATCGTGATAAGGAATGGGCAGTGGTTTTAAAATATGAAGAGATGGAAACGGTTCCTCACCGGACTGTGAAATGAAAAATCACGTCATTAGTAGATCAATAATAATAATACGTATATAATCACGTCATTAGTCGATTCATAATTACGTATATAATAACGTGTATAATTTTTATGACGGAATGGTTAATTGTTATTTTTTTACAAATCCAACAGATTTTAAAAATGATTATATTTGACGATACATTTCAAATAATATTCAGTATTTAATTTTACTCTCGGAAGGATTTATGATGGAGAATGAATCTATTCGTCTGATCTGAAGGCATCCTGTTGAAAATATTATTTATTATTATTTAAGAGAATTTTAAGAGTCATTTTCGAGAATTTACATTTATGCCAACAAGCTGATGATTTAAGTTATAGTACGTTTCGCACAATGTTTACATGTGGAAAAGAAATGCATCTGCATCTTCTCCAACTTATTTCCATTCAGTCATCAATCTCGATGATTATCAGTTCAATCTAACTCTTTACAGACGAAGCCTAATTTTACCTTAATACGCATGAATATAGCTGTATTAATTTCAAATTTATGCATGAATATAAATACATCCTGAATCCGCCATTCACCTACATAAAACAGTTTGGTTGGGAATAAGTCTTCTTCGTTGGGTTAATATTTTTAGAAAACGCGTTAAATGCAGTAATATTCGAAAACGAATTATTGCATCCTTTCGCTTTAGTAACAGGATAATTAGTAGATGTAGACAGGTACTGCAATACTTATTGCTCCTTTTTTTATATAATATTACAGTTTAGGACTGTTTTCGATGGAACTATACAGGGTGCCCATTATCTATCTCCTTACATGGCTAACTTTGTTAATAGTGGAGATTATAATATGCAATTTATTGCATAATATATATTGCAATTATATGATAATTTGCAATTTTCCGAGATATTTTGAAAAAACTGAAAATCGTCAAAATTTTTAAACTCGAATATCTCGAAAACTATAAAAGATACAAATAATATAAAAATAATGTGTGATAGTGTTTTTTACGTGGCATTAAGCGGTGATATTGAAAATTTCACGGGCATCTTAGTTTTTCAGAAAAAAATAAAATAAAGTTATGTTTTTTTAAATAGCAACCATCGTTGGCTATGGTTTCAATAAAAAGCTTATTTTCTTCTGATTTCAAAAATATAATATTTAATAAATCGTTTTTTTCTTCGTTTGTGTACATTCCACAATAACGATTTTAACATGAACGTATAATTTTGACGTGTATAATGTGACTTTAGTGTGATCTGACATTTGTATTTTATTGTTGTTTACTGATCTACGTTTGTTTTTCATAGCAAACTATGTTAATAAATTATTGGTTCATTACAGTAAACAAAAGAAAAGAGAAAGGTGTATTAAATATTATATTTTTGAAATCAGAAAAAAATAAGCTTGTTATTGATACCATAGCCAACTATGGTTGCCATTTAAAAAAGCATAACATTATTTTTTTTCTCAAAAACTAAGATGCCCGTGAAATTTTTAATATCACCGCTGAATTCCACTTAAAAAACACCATCACACAATATTTTTATATTATTTGTATCTTTTATAGTTTTCAAGATATTTGAGTTTAAAAATTTCTTTTCAAAATATCTAGAAAAGTTGAAAATTAAAATTAAATCTGAAGGAGACACTGAATTGCTCTTGTAATTCTGCCCAATTTTGCTAATTTAACTAATTCTCTATCTCCACTATTAACAAAGTTAGCCATGTAAGGAGATAGATAATGGACACCCTGTATAATTCAAACAAAATTTTTAAGAATTTAAATGAACTGAAATTTAAAATTGAAGAACAACCTCAAGAATTCAACTATTCAGCAAAAATGTTACTAAAACTATGTTGTAACAACGTGAACAATGAGTTCTAAAATGTTTAAAGGAAGAGGCGAAACATTTTCAACATTATTTGTTATGGTTTCATTATATTTGTTCAGGTTTTTAACTATTTTTGCTATACTCGTACTTGTACTCTATAAAAGAACTCACAGTTCACTTGCAGAGCTCACTGAGAATACATTTCTTTTTGGTATCTGTTAGTAATTACTTATATTAATATTGTGAATAAGGTAAAACTAATTCACTATGCTAATATGAAATCATCACGAAGAACTAAAACTTTTGTTCAATTTCTGTTCAGAAAAGTTATCAGAAAAAGGCTAATATATAAAAGGTATACAAGTATAATAAGACTTTTAGATTAATTTTATCTCCTCATGTAAAATCTCTTAGAAAACCTGAATGCATTAATAAACGCCTTCAGAATACCTAATTCATAAATCTGGTGTAAAATAAACAGCACATTCGAAGAACTTGACTCCTTGTATTTCGGAAATCTTTAATTTATGTCTGCGATTTATTACATTAACATTTTTCGATATGGTCATGCATAATATCATCTGCCCATTTCATATTTATATTAATTATTTTAGCTTATTATTATTATTATTTTTACTATTATTACTATTTAACTATGCCCCGGGAAAAGCTATTCGCATGTCCACAAGAAATCTATAATTATTATTAAAACATCAGCTTTCGTTTTCTTATGTACCTAATTTGCATTGTTCGCAGTACAAGAAGTAGAAGGAAATTAATAGATAAATTTAAAATTAAAATGAGTATGTAGTCCCGTCTTGCTGAGCTGCAGCCACACAAATAAAGTACATAAAGTAAATGCAGATAGTAAATAAAAGTACTTGTCTCATAAATAATATGTGACACAACATAAACGTGTTACAAATACTATTAAATAATAATATGTACCTACCTTTCTGCTGCTTTTATTTTAGATACCTAATCTCAAATAACAACAACCTACATGTAGAGTCTTAAATAATAAAAAACGGTATTTTACTTTACATTTATCGAAATTTACATTTAGGATTATAGATTTTCATAATTTAAGCACAGAAGCTGTGATTTAAGTATTAAATAAATACCTACCCTATTTTTCTTTAGTTATTTATTATTTACTTATTTTATATTATCTATGTTACACCTATAGTTTCCTACTCCCCTCCATTGAATGTTAGAGTACCTATAAATGTAAATAAAATATTAGGAGTAATAGTCGCTATTTTAAAATGTTTTATATTTATAAATCAACAATTTTATCCATTGAAAATTTGCTAGTAATAGGTATATGATTTTTATTAAGTGAATTAACAATTTGTTTCTCAAGTTTTCTCTCTAAATTGCTTAAATTATTAGTTATACTATTTAAAATTCATCTCGCTGACAGCACCGGAAAAATACCGAAAAAATTTCTCTAATATTTCAGTAATGTATCGATTTATGAGTGAAACTAAATAATTAGTACCTATATTTAACAGCTGCCTAAGGAACGTGATTGATGTCGAGTTTCTTTTTCCAAATAAGCATTATTATATTTATTTATACCTACAAACGTAGCATTAACGATGGGATCTAAGCGTATACAAATTTGAAATTAACTCACTCTCCCCAATCCTCTTTAGTAAGCACAATATAAAAGTAAGACGCAGAAAAAAATGTTTTTCTATGGCGACAAAAGAATAAATATTGATGGTAATGTGAAAAACTTTTCTTTATTGTTTTAGCCTTACTCTCATTACCAATGTTTGATTTATCTACTTGATATACTTATAGTATATCAAGTAGATAAATCAAAATTACAGTTAAATCAAGTAAAGTGAGTAAAAATCAAACTTACAGTTTTAACAATACACATTAACAGTAACTATTTTGCTTTTGTAAGAATATTTTTATTGCGGTTCGAAATGAAATGTCGTTAACTGATAATAAAATGGAAATAAATATTGTAATACGATTAGAAAATATATATTAAAAAATCCTGCTAATAAGTCATATTTTTGTTATAATACTTTATAAATTTATTTATCTTTCAGTATGTTGCAAACTGTTCAACTACCTGTGGCACAAAAGCAACTTCGTTAGATACAGTACCTACTACCTGTAAATTTGGTAGATCAAATTTATCTTTTCTTCAGACCTATTTTCCAATATATTTGTAGCAGAACTTGTACATATGTCATCTAAAAAAATAAATATGTCGAATGTTGGCTATTTTATGATAGTTAAACAATCATGTAGTGGGTCCATGATGAAAATCTGGAGACAGTTTTAGTTTCACGATTATTAATTCTAATTAAACCGGCACCTTTCAACAATAATTTACAAAAATGAATTTAAAAAACTTAATTTTCTGAATAAGTAAACTACGTAACACATTTAAAGGTAAGGTCAAAACAAGAATCCAAGCGATGCACGTCATCAGTTATAAAATTATTTACATGACTCAAAAACATTTATTTTCTTGTAATTATATAATCACAGTAAATCACACTAGTGTAATCTATGTTGAGGTACATCAAAATTTAAAAAAAAACATATATTTCTGGAAAATAACATTGTGGATCGTTTCTGACATGCATCGCTTGTATTGTTGTTTTGAGTTTAATGAATAATTGCGGTTAAATAATTATGTCTGACCTTTCCATAAATTTTGTTATTTTGCTTTAGTAGTCCAGCGCCTAGTCCAGCAACACATATTCTAGTTTTCAATTTTTCTCATTTAAATTCTATAGTCACTTAATTTAGAGCAAATCCAACGTTGAAATCCCTAATCAAGATGTGTCAACGTGCGACGATATAATCAGCGCAATAAAAGTCACCGTGAATTATTACTGTAAAAAGACGATGCTCTAGATTCAACTCATTAAAACAGTTGCTTTCAGATACAGTATATTTTTTTCTTGAACCATCCTAAAAAGACAGACGAATACTCTACCAATTCTTTGATAGTAGTGACTATTTAGTCCAACTGCAAGCATCTATACCACTGATAGAGACACTGATAGAGAAGTACATTTTTTTTACACGAACAATCACAATTTTTTAGATGAAATAAAACAAGTACTTATTTAAACCAAGAACAACACTGATTTTTCCAAATTTCAGTAGGTACATATTTGGTTTTTTGTCGTTCTAAAGTTTCTGTTTATAAATTTAAGTTGTATAATATCGTTTCACTCTACCAAACAGTTTTATTAAATAATTATTTTAATGAAAATTTTATCATAGGTGTACAATCAGACTGATAATATGGCATACTTAGTATTTACAAGTATAAGTTGTATGGAATGGGAAATAAATATGTGGCGGCTCCTCTGTGTATTTTTACTTTTTTTTTCTTTTGAGAAATAGTTCTGCAAGTTTTATGTACAGCTGTCAATTGGCTGTTATACATTTATGTGAATCTTTATTTATATAAAAAAATTAAATACTGTTTGTTTTGCCACAAACATTTTTATCAGACTTGCGGTCTAATAAAATATTGTGGTTAAATCTAACGTTTATGAATAACTCATTTAAAAAATAACAATACTTGCACCTAAAGGACAAAAATTCCAACATTTACAGGTGGTTAAAAAGGTTCTATCCCTGAAAAGCGTATTTGATATTCGGTGTAAATGAATGTAATAAAGCGGTTTATATAAAAAGAAAATAATGGAATTAGATAGTCGATCGTCCATTTCAATTTTTAAATAGCTGTGAAGATGCAAGTATGTTGAATGTATCAAAGTATATGATAAGCGAAATTTCACCAAAAGCTTTCCCAGAATATTCGAGTAGCAGATGCCAAAAATTTAACTGAAAGGACCGCAACTTATTGAATAATCAATCTAATAAACATTAGACGCCGATGATATTCTCTTTACCAATGGTAGGGTAGCGTTGTGCCACAGCTTATTACCTATTGCTGGAGAACCATGTGCTTTCTCCAACAGACTTCACTAGTCGTTACTCCGCTCACCTAAAGAGTTGTAAACCAAACACCATGCATTCTGCCTTGGGCCACCCGCCGTATAGTGTGTGAGCATTTTTGTACCGCCAAAATGCATATACTGGAGTATTTACTCGACTGAAAGTGAAGGGACTGCGTGTGACGACCGACGCTATTTTTTTCGTTTTTCCCTGAAAAACGAAAGTGATTTAGCTGGGAGAATTTGGACGCTGTGAGTGCGGCGGTTCTGTGCGTTTTCGAGTTTTTTTGTATGTAGGGTTTATATTTTTTCTTTGTGCCCAATACTGTCAGGAAGATATTATTGAGGTAAGGGTTATGTAAGGAATATTTTGCAAAATTTTCAGATTTCCACATCGTTATTAACATTTAAAATTGGATACCTAGGATAATAGGTAACGAGGAAATACAAACATTATTAAACCATAATATTTGATAATTTTATTAATAATGTATCTCTTAATTGACTTTCTGGCTTAATTCCTATATAAAGAAAGATATAAACAGTTGAATAAGCCAATAAATAATATTAAAAATATATTATAAAAAACAACAAATTTTGTCTTTTGACTATTCTAGCCACGAAGTTGTCCTTTTATATACTCTATATACTGTAAAGTGCAGACACCGAAAAAAATAATAGGTTAATATTAAATAATTTTTTATAATAAAGAATATACGACAGACATTTCAATTAAATCATAAAACTCTACAATATTTAGGAAGTTTCATTTTCAAAAATATGTTTAAGTACCTACTACATCTAATTAGGACAAAAATTAGACATATATCTCGCGGATATTTAGATGTCGTAAAACCATCACACTTTGTAATGATTTTGATCACCCATAGATGGTCTTTTTGATATCTACTATATATTTTTTAAACATCGTGCGGTGTTCTTTAGGTAAAGTCAAACATGTTGTACATTCAAAATTTCCTTTGGGAATCGGAAATAAGTTTCACATTTTATAAAAAAAAATTAAGTACTTACTTAAGTAATTAGACAGCCTTGAAGATGTAGAAGAATATATATGAGATGTGGAGTGTAGATATACCTATAGATTTAAAGATATTTATAAAGAACATGTTTATTTTCATCTCGTGCTAAAGTACGATTGAAGTTACAAAACATTGAAATTATATAATAATTATATTGCCTATAAAATAAAGGCTAATTACTTTTTGCTTTAACATTTAGTGAAATGTGTATTATGGTACATCTTTTAAGTTGAAAGAGAATGTAAACATCTTGAATCGTGACCTAGTTGATAAACGGTTTACTAATATTTAATAATTATGTAATTCTCGATCGAAATATCGAACTACTTTTATTTTTAAATATCACTAAATTGAATAATTTTCACAATGTAAAATGAATGAACCTATACAGTGTGTTTCAAAATTGATACAGTAACATTGGTATCTTGGGAACCATTACAATTAGAGGCTAGGTTAAATTAGGGCAAAGCTACGTAATTTGTGGACTAATAATAGGTATTCCTAAAAAAAATCAAGACTAACATAATTAGTTTTTGAGATTTTTGAAAAAAATCAAAATTTTGGAAATCGTTTTTGTAAAATTGTAAGCTTGTTGGAAAAGCTATTGAAATAAAAAGAACACTTTCTGCTACTAGCTACTTTTTACGCTCTATCATAATTCTAAACGCTGTGCAAACTGAGTCGAGGTTTCTGTAGAAAACTATCGAAAAAAATAATAAACAAGAGACATAAACAATTATAATATAAATATGGAATAATGTCATACAATAGATAATAGTGTAAGGTATACGAGGTGCCCATTATCTATCTCCTTACATGGCTAACTTTGTTGATAGTGGAGATAGAGAATTGTTTAAATTAGCAAAATTAGGCAGAATTACAAGAGGAATTCAGTGCCTCCTTCAGATTTAATTTTAATTCTCAACTTTTCGAGATATTTTGGAAAAACTGAAAATCGGCAAAATTTTTAAACTCGAATATCTCGAAAACTATAAAAGATACAAATAATATAAAAATACTGTGTGATAGTGTTTTTTACGTGAAATTCAGCGGTGATATTGAAAATTTCACGGGCATCTTAGTTTTTGAGACAAAATAGAGTTATGTTTTTTAAATGGCCATGCATAGTTGGCTATGGTATCAATAAAAAGCTTATTTTTTTCTGATTTCAAAAATATAATATTTAATATACCTTTCTCTTTTCTTTTGTTTACTGTAATGAACAAATAATTTATTAACATAGTAAGCTATGATAAACAAACGTAGATCAGTAGACAACAATAAAATGTAAATGCCAGATCATGTTCATATTAAAATAGTTATTGTGAAATGTACACAAACGAAGAAAAATACGATTTATTAAATATTATATTTTTGAAATGAGAAAGAAATAAGCTTTCTATTGATACCATAACTAACTATGGTTGCCATTTAAAAAAAACATAACTTTATTTTTTTTCTCAAAAACTAAAATGCCCGTGAAATTTTCAATATTACCGCTTAATGCCACGTGAAAAACACTATCACACAGTCTTTTTATTTTATTTGTATCTTTTATAGTTTTCGAGATATTCGAGTTTAAAAATTTTGGAGATTTTCCGTTTTTTCAAAATATCTCGAAAAGTTGAAAATTAAAATTAAATTTGAAGGAGGCACTGAATTCCTCTTGTAATTCTGCCCAATTTTGCTAATTTAACCAATTCTCTATCTCCACTATTAACAAAGTTAGCCATGTATAGAGATAGATAATGGGCACCCTGTATACGAGTAGGTGTCTATAAGAAAAGGTCAGGTATGTTAAGAAATTACAAAAAAATATAATAATATGATTTTCATGATATTTTTTTTAATATACCGTATGTCAAAATTAACGCTCTATACAGAGTGATTAATATTGCGAGAAAATGTTGGAGATTTTGCAAAAACATGCACAAAAATAAAATACATTTTTTTTAAACATGTGTCGGGGAATGTTTTATTTTATGTATGCAAAAGGTTACAATTTTTATAAAATATCGGGCATTTATTAATACTGGAAAAAATCTTTTTACGATTTCTTTGAAATAATCCAGATTTATTTAAATAATAAAAAACATAGTCTTATGTTTTTTAAATTTCATTTAGGTACTAGATTTTTTGGATTTTATTTACTTACACAGATTTAACTTATTTATTCCAGTGGCATCCCTGAGAGCAACAAAGTTAATATCAACAACAAAAAATGTGGCACTCCACTGCTTTTTAGATAAGTTTGGAAGTATATTTGGTTTTAATTAAACAACTTAAAATATATCTTTTTTCTCTCTATAGATACTTTAGAAAGCTGTTATTAAAAGAAAATTCAATTCTAACTAGGAGAAAATTTCAGTTGAACGGTTTTAATTCTGTACTCAAAATGCAAAAAAATGTCTATACAGCCCGAAAAGTTGTTTTCTTACTTGCTTAATGCAAACCAAATATGAAACTTACCAAAAAGCAGTGGGGTATCACATTATTGCTATTGATATTCACTGTATATATTGCCCTCCCCGATGCCTCTGGAGGACCACATCAAAAGATGATTTTTGTAATTTTTCCGATATTATTGAAAAACGATTTTGTATAACAATTGTAACGCTTTGAATCTCGAAAACGGAAAACGTTTCCAGGAACATGTTAACTTGAACTACTTGACTACTTTATAACTTTTGAATAAGTTTTTCCCGATCTATACTATGCTAGATTCTTTCTTTTACCTATACGCTTCACTCAAGAAAAAAAATAAGTAATCCGAAACGTCTCGTCGATATACGCAGCTGCCTTTATTTTATTTTACCGACAAACGCGCATTGTTATTTTGCCATATTATTGTTTTTAGTTAATATCTAGGTAATATTGTCAAATATTTCATAGTGAATTTAAAATGACGTAAGTATACCTTCATGAATTTTGATTTACCAACAAAACCGCATGTGATAAATAACTCATACAAGCTGTGCGAAACGAAAACTACAATCTTAACTTAATTTGAAGAAAATAGTCATCCCCCATTCGGTGGATACCTACCACAAACATATGGAGGTTACATAAGAGGTTCATATAGTTGTTTTATTGTAGAGAAACATGGTTTTTAAACCTACATGGGGCCTGAAGCATAATTATTTATTATCTTTAATCTGCAGGTAAAACAAGACACAAGAACTTGTAGGTATATAATATGTCGGAACATATATACAAGGTCTGCTCTGCGTTTTTTTCTTATAATAGAACATCGTTAAAAGCATATCCTATCAGCGGAAAACCATTATTAATATGTATTTGTCTGGCATGACAAGTCTGAGTGATTCCCGAAATATCTCCACTGCAATAACTATAATAAATATATTTTGATGTTTTATACCGATCGGCCTTATTCTGCTTTATGCTCCTCCTCTGATCGATCGTTAAAGTCTCACAGTTTTTACGATACTGTTTACCTGCACGGTAAATTTTAAATATTACTTCATCATCAGGAAAAAAGTGAATCAGCCAATTCGTTCATTAAAAGTTTAAGGACTTCCTATTGGATTTTTTTTTTTGGAAAATTTGGATAAAGGGGTTTTCGAGAAAGTTCTATTCATCTGAAGTATTTCCGTTTTATTTCCGACACTTCGGGTTATACCGGAAATGGAAATTTCTACGCTAAAATCTACGTTTTTTAATGTGGACAACGTATACGAAAAAATAATACTTTTTTTAGATGTTTTAAATTTTTTTGAGAAAATTTTATTTTGTAGTATCTACCTTATTGAAATGCTTTTCATCGGTTGACAAGGATATGGTAACAAGTTTTGGTTAAGTGGGCCATGGAGCTTTCAAGTTACGTGTACTTTCATATTTTATTATTTACAGGGAGTTCAAAAAAATAATTTGATTCTGACTAATTTCAACTGCCCAAAAGTCATTTTTCTTAAATGGCCTTAACACCCTGTTATATACAGTGGTACAAATTCATGGTATACGTCTTTTTCAACCCTTATTTTTTAGATGCAATTTTCAAATTTGGTATGGTGAAAGTAAAGGTCACTTTTGCCACTTCCGGTTTTACCGGAAGTAATACGATCTCTCGATTTTTATATGAAAACCCCTCTATATTATTATAATTTTTATAACCTCAGTTATTTCCTGACTCCAACTATATAACGTAAGTGACATTTCAGCTGTCAAATTATTTTTTGGACCTTTTTTTGGATTTTTGGACTATTTTTTTGACTTAAGTAACATTAAAGTTCCTCCAACATGTTCCTGAAAACGTTTCCAGGAACATGTTACAGGGACTTTAATGTCTCTTCAACATGTCTGGGAAATGAATCCCCCTGTATCTAATTTATATATAGGTACCTATCAGCTTTCGAAATACCAAGCATGTGAATTTAACAGGTGCCACTAAAACACCATGCATAAATCGTTATACTTGAATTCTTATAATCGATCAACAATTTTCAAGTACCTATACACTATAAAAGTGCAAAATAACTCAGATCTTGATGGGTGGCATAACTCGAAGAGATACTGATGTCGACATTTATTATGTACTTGTATCTATAGATACCTACGTTTAATTTATAACTCTAAGTTATCGATATATCATGGAACAAAAAAATCCCAGTGAGGGCTTGAAGGAAGGATCATTATTGTTCATTGTATTAGAATACAATGAACTCTACAGTGTGACATAGATGAATTTTATACCCCTCCTTCCCCATTTTTTTTAGATACAATTTTAAAATTTTACATGGCGGCAGTAGGTACTTATTGAAGGCCTTTTTTTAAATAAAAATTATCTTTTTTCCGATTTAGGTATCACTGGAAGTAATACGAACCCTCGACTTTTATATGGAACACCCTGTATATTATTATATTTTCTGAATCTACGTCATTTTCTTAATCCATCGGTATAACATAAGAGACATTTCAGGTGTCCAATTACTTTTTGGACGCTGTTTTCCTTTTGAATTTAGAGTGCCTTGACCATTCCACATTAATTCTAATGGACCATAGAAACTATAAAAAAATAGAGCTGGCGTCAAAAACACTCAATTTCTCTACTTACAGGACGTTAAAATTATTCAAAGTGGTTATAGAGCTGAAACTAGTTTTTTTTAATAGTACCATAATGGTATTAGAGCACCATATGAAAGTACAATTAATAAACAATTTACCCATTTGCTTCTTCTATCTGCGGGATCAACAGAATTTAAATTACAGTTGGAGTTGGAGGCGCGTTAAATTCAAAAGTATAGAGTCCAAAAAATAATTTGACAGCTGAAATATCGCTTATGTTCTATCGTTCGATTCAGGAAATGATGTAGATTCCAAAAATACAATAATATATAGAGGGTGTTTCATATAAAAATCGAGAGATCATATTACTTCCGGTAAAACCGGAAGTGGCAAAAAGGTAATATTTATATCAAAAAGTGACCTTTCATAAGTACTTCCACCATACCAAATTTGAAAATTGTATCCAAAAAATAAGACGGAGGGAAGGGTATACCATGAATTTCACCATGCTATGAAATACCATTAATACCATCAGTGGGGTATTAATGGTGTTCCATTTAAGTGTTCCATTTAAGAAAAATGACTTTTGGGCAGTTGAAATTAGTCAGAATCAAATTATTTTTTTGAACACCCTGTAAATAGATACCTAATAAAATATGAAAGTACCTACATATAATTTGAAAGCTCGATGGCCTGCCTAACCAAAACTTGTTACCACAACTT
The DNA here is from genome assembly GCA_963924545.1 of Pogonocherus hispidulus. Lineage (NCBI taxonomy): Eukaryota > Metazoa > Arthropoda > Insecta > Coleoptera > Cerambycidae > Pogonocherus > Pogonocherus hispidulus. The sequence continues at coordinate 13,928,597 of OZ004696.1, read as the reverse complement.
TCCTTGTCAATTGATGAAAAGCATTTCAATAAGGTATAGGTACTACAAAATAAAATTTTCTCAAAAAAATTAAAATATCTAAAAAACTATTAATTTCTCTTATACCTACGTTGTCTACATTAAAAAACGTAGATTTTAGCGTGGAAATCAAAATTTGAAAAAATATATAGGGTATTCCACTTAAAATAATAAAGTTGATAGCCATTTCCAGTGCAAGTCGAAAGTCCTTAAACTTTTAATGAACAGGTTTACTGAATCACCCTATATGTATAACAATCACGATTTGTCATACAAAAAATGATGGATCTCACCACTTTCGCTCTTACATAATTTTATTACGTTATACTCGTAAAAGCACTCACTAAATGTTATCAGTTACCTACAAATAACTATTTATTTAAAATTGGTGGATCAAATTTTAAATGTACCTGCTAACTTTGTTTGTTTATTCGTGCTAAATATGTCGACTTATCCAATTTTTTCCTAATGATGAAGTAATATTCAATATTTATATAACAAGTGCACCGTAGAGACTTTAACGATCGATCAGATGAGGAGCATAAAGCAGAAAAAGGCCGATCAGTATAAAACATCAAAATATATTGATTACAGTTATTGCAGTGGAGATATTTCGGGAATCACTCGTTACTATGGACTTGTCATACCAGACAAATCCATATTAGTAATGCTTTTTAGCTGATGGTATATTCTTTTAACGATGTTCTATTATGAGAAAAAAAACCGCAGAGCAGACCTTGTATGCACGTATTATATACCTACAAGTTCTTGTTTCTTGTTTTATCTGCTGATTAAAGATACGAAATAATTATGTTTCAGGCCCCATGCAGGTTTAAAAAATATGAACCATGTTTGTCTAAAATAAAACGACTAACTGTATGAACCTCTTATGTAACCCCCATATTTTTATGGAAGGTGTCCACTGAATGGTTTTCTTCAAATTAAATCAAGATTGTAGTTTTCGTTTCGCACAGCTTGTATCAGTTATTTATCACATAACACATGATGGGTTAAATCAAAATTTTAAATATGAATTAAGAATTTATATTGCTAGGTATACTAAAATCGTTTTAATTTGAATGAAATATTTAACAATATTATCTAGCTATTACCTAAAAACAATAATATGTCAAAATAGCAAGACGCGTTTCTCGGTAAAATAAATTAAAGGCATATCGACGGAACGTTTCGGAATATCTACCTATTTCTTTTCTTGAGTGAAGCGTAGGTAAAAGAAGAAATCTAGCGGTATAGATAGGGAAAAATTCAATCAGAAGTCATAAAGTACTAGAAGTCTCTATTTTATGCTTTCCTGCATAGTATTTGTAGCTGTATCATGATTTCCTTTGAGGACTATGGTATCAATATTTGCGGAGATATAAAAAAAATTGCTCTAAAAAATCCTACGAAAATCACATACTCCAACCTTATATTCAGAATAAATATTTAGGTAGTAGATAGGTACTTATACCTATACTTAGCTATAAAATTTATATTAGGTAATTAATATTTTTTTTTTAATTGACTTATTTATGAAACAACAGAATATTTATGTAATGTCTGTAACTTATTTGTGGTGTATTTTCATGATTCATTTATAGTTTCTTTTGGAATTACACCACCTGTAAAATAATAATAAGCAGGAAACCAGTGCATGTGATGACATTTTGAATTAAAAATGTCAATCTGACAAAAAATTTATATCAAACAAACCTTCTACTGACGATAGGTTGAGGATAGACTTGAAACGTTTAGGAAAAAGCTATAGTTAAGTGTTTAATTTCTTTTAAATTTTATTGTACCTCATAATTATTTTATTTAATTCAAAATATTATTTGTAATATTACAGAATATTGTACAAAACTAAAAAACCACTGATGAAATTTGGTTAATTTATCAAATACTCATTTTATTGCATATTATACAGTGTTTTTTTTTTGGGGCAAACTTTAGAAGTTTGCCTTGATACTGCACTTTGAATATTTAATTTGTATGCTTTTGGTTTCCTGTTTTTTGTTATTTTACAGGAGGTGTAATCCCAAAAGAAACTGCACATTAAATCAAGAATATTTATGTGCTTACGTATGTTTATACCTACATTATAGTTCCTCTACCACGATGAATCTAATTAACATGAAAATGTTGATATAATTATAAAACTAGTAGGCAAACGGAACGTTTAGATTCACAGAATAAACTTCAGCTACAGTTTTACAGTTAAACAAACTGTTTAAGGCATTTTTCTATTTTATAAGTAGGTAGTAATAGTAAAATTTTACATAGAGTTCCAAATGAAGAAAAGATAATATAAATATAATGTATAAGGAGATTTATACCACACCGTTTTATAAAGATATAAAGTTATATAGTAGGTTTGTCTAAAATTGCATGATTATTCTAAAATACTTGAATAGTATAAATATCTTATAGAGAGAGATTAAAAAATTTCGATCATAGGAAATGATACGCCCCATACAATAAAAATTTGAACTTAAAATTAAATCAGATGTGTCAAAATTCAAAACATTCTTAACGTTTTTAATTTGCATTAGAATTGTTAAATTTGTGTAATTTTGTTGAGACACAACAATAATCTTCTTCCATCAATAACATAACACCTAGAGTAATTTTATTTAGGAGTGCATCTATACGGAGGCAGTTTGAAGCAAAAATAGTAATAAGTAAAAGGTAATAAATTTTTACTGTATTTCATAATGCAATTATTAAAACTAAAAGAAGACAAACAACGGCCTATATTGCGCTCTTTCAAAATCTTTTCCTATGATCGAAAATCTTTTACCCTGTGTGTAGGTATATTTATTAAGAACCCGAGATATTTTCAAACGTGACCATGGAAGCTCTTCTTGTAACTTATTTACAGCTGTCTTGAATGCAAATGTCATCCCAACAGTTGTAGCAGCTACCGTTCGTATAAATATACTTAAAACTTCTTTGGCTGGAAATCAATACAAGATGTGCATACCCGATTGCCAGATATCTTCGCATACACTTATGTCAAGTTACTATAACATATTTAATATATACTTTACATGTTCCTACTGTAGATTTAAATCAGTCGCATTATCTTCATGTCGTGAAGCATGTATTTTTATGTAAAGCAGAAGAAATACATGTGTATGATGACATCTGATGTAGTTGCTGCTTGGCGGGCACCAATTATTCCATATTCTTCTGGAGTCTGAAGCATATTCTACTGGATATTTTAAGAATTTTTTTATTTTACAATGCCTAATCAAACTTAGTATTTAAAAATCTTAATGAATAAAATTTAAAAATCTTAATAGAATAAATATTCAGGCCGATTCTGTTTGAATCTTGCTAAGAGTCTTGTTATGTAAACCATGTTGTTATTAAGTTTAAGTGGTAACAAGATCTTATTCAAAATTGGTATTCCGTTTGGAGAGTTATAGTAAGTATTGTTAAAGTTTACAAAAACAACAATATTGTTATAAATTTGTGCATGACGGGGTCAAATTCATTGGATATTTCTAGAAGAAGAAGAAGACAACAGTGGGGTATAAGCTCAAATTTCGTGTTTTGAGTTTGAAGTCTAACCGTTTCATCACGAATCACGATATATTCTTTGGTTACACGAGCGTTTCACCTTTACGTTTACCAAAGAGTTACCTATGTGATTTGTGAACAGGAATTAGTTTATCTCGTAGAGAAAACGTGTATCATCCTCTTTGACATTACCATGCCACGAAACAAGAAAATAAACAAACCTCAAATGGAACTAATTGTAAATTATCTCTAATAAGCTTGCAAAAACCTACAAAAGTTTCTATGTGAATTGATAATTTTAATTAAATTATCCCTGTGTATTACCTGTAAATGAAATGGTATTGTAGCTTCATCGACAAACATTTCCAGTTCATGAATTTAATTTCAGTGCCGCTCCTTAACTCAAACGAAATAACTTGATACATTTTTCATTCGGAACCTCAAAAGGGTTGCTTGCATCTCTAATACATTTGAATTTAAATCTTAATTGTTTTCTAAAATTTTAAAAGTTCAATTTTAATTAGGGGCACATTTCTGATCAAAATATACAAATAAAAATAATTGTACCTTAATATAAGTAAGTACTTACTGATTTAGAAAATTTTGTAACTCTTCATGAAAATTCAGTTGAAAATGTATAAATAATGGATTTATGGCCATTTTAAACATTAAATATTACCAGTAACTATATTGCAATGTTCATAACAAGCACTAAAATAATGTTGCTAAGATTACCAGAAACAATAGAAAGATATGTTTAAAATGACAAATCATCTTGTTAAAATTTATCAAACAGAACAGGAATCGACCTGATTGTCTGAATACCTATACCTATATTTATTGTAATATTGTGGTTGTGTTGTAATTGTAAGTTCTTTTGCTGTTTAACGACAACAATTAAGATTGATTAATATACTCGATAAGTCGAATCGGTGGTTCAAAATTTAATCGGTCGCTTAACCTAGCTGTCGAGGATTCAAGTCTCCATTCCGCCAGACAATTTTTTAATTCAATTGTCTACTCCTATATTAAGGCCTGTCCGCAGAGATAGGTACGCACCATCCTGGCTTATGTGCCTAGGATGACAAAAATACCAGCTTCATGTTAATGTGAGAGATTAAAATCGACTGATGTTTGATTGCTTCTCTTACTACTGGGAGTTTTCCAGGTTTCTCTCCTTCCAGCACATAATGGTGGTTAGGGTTTTCCAACAAAGTCGTGCCTGAAGCGCAATTGTGGCCTCCTGAATAATAATATTTTATTTTATTTATTTATTTATTTTATTCATACACTACCCAACAGATACATATCCATTTACAGTAATACATATCCATTTAAAATACAATACATGCAACAAATATACAATAATAAATACAACAAATTTATAAATACAAAATATATGCAACAAAGAACGACTGAGAAGGTCACAAAAAAGAGAGAAAACAATAAAAAAGACAAACAACAACTAAGTAAGTTACAAGAAACAAAACATTAAAAACAAGTTAATGAGATAAAATCTAAGAAAAAAATGAGGGTTGATTTGCATTAAACAGAAAATCGATTTTCATTCAAAATAAGGAAAAAATTCAGTCTCTTTATTGATGCCATACTGCAGTTAAATATGTCAATACTGTTGTTAGTCCTATTGCAATTTCTGCACATCCTTAATAAAGGAGGATGTTTTTGAAGATTAGCCCTGGCAAAAAGCAGAGAAAACCGGGCATTATGTCTGGAGTTCACTCTAGGAATATAAAAGTTTAACTTATTAAGTATTTCAGAGCAATCATTGCTACCGTGTATTACTTTGTATACAAAAATTAAGTCTGCAGTGACTCTGCGGCTTTCGAGGGTGATAACTGCAAATCTATCAAGAAGTTCTTGATGCGGAGTCCCTATGGCGGGGTAGACACCATCTACTTTGAAAGAAAGGAATTTGAGAAAACGCCTCTGGATCTTCTCTAAGCTATCAATATGAATACTATAAAAAAGACTCCAAGCAACTGATCCGTATTCCAGTTTGGATTTACTATAGGAATAATACAGAAGTTTAAGCGTATCAATATTATCCTAAAGTTTTAAACGCATCACTGACAATATTATGAATGTGTACTGAAAACGACAATTTACTGTCGAAAGGTGACACCGAGGTCTCGAAAATTACTGCATCTTGATAGAAGTGAATTGCCCAAAGTATAACCGTACACTATAGAGGACTGTTTTAAGGAGTATGTCATTATAAAACACTTACTAACATTTAATTGTACTTTGTTCGCTTTACACCACAGTAATATTTTATTAATTGCTAATTGTAGAGCCATGCAATCATGAACATTATTGATCCTCGAGTACAACTTAAGGTCATTCGCATACAACAGACAAGGAATATACAAGTTGTACACAATGTCGTCAATAAAGATATTAAAAAATAACGGACCCAAGACAGACCCTTGCGGCACTCCAGATTTTGTAACAAACTGTGTAGACTTTTCGCCGCAGCACTCGACATACGATGATCGATTTTTGAGATATGATGAGAAGAATATCAATAGACTGTCGGAAAGCCCAAACCGAGCAAATTTATTCAAGAGGAGATTATGATCAAGTCTGTCGAATGCCTTGTTGAAATCCGTATATACTACATCAACTTGTGAATTATTGTTATGGAAAGCATCAGTAATGTATAGGTGTATCAATATGCCACACCTCTCCCACACAGGCCTCAAACTTTCGAGTTAATCCTTATGATCAGAATGAGAGGTTGAAATATTATTATTGTAACTCTTACAAGTATAAAAAACAAGTTTCATGCAAAAATTATCGGTAATTTTGAAGCATTTGTGCAATAACCCCCGAAAATATAACGTACTTCGTAATAATATTAACTAGGATGGGTACCGTTACGAAATTGCTTAAAATGTATGCGTTTTTATATTATCAGGTTAACTGTCCACAACAGTTATAATATAACATGATGGATCTGCGGAAATCCTATTATGATATTTGTAGTCGCCTATTTGGCAACCTCCGTGACTTCCACAAGCCTGTTTCGTTTCGTTCTAACCTAATAATACTTAATCGGCTCATTACCTAAAAACGCTCTCATATGACGGACGAAGCACCCATTATTGCAAAACGTTAAGCAAAATGGTATGGTTGCTTTTTAATGCAGGACGAGGCATGAAACGCACATGATTCACCGGATATGTTTTGTATTGTTTTATGTCGTCGACCTATAAATTAAATAAAAAATCATCAATATTCTTCGTTAATATTCATCATAGAGAAAATAAACATGTACAAATTCTGTTAACGATGGATGAAGTTAAAACAATTTAATTATAGGAGTTACCATCAAAATTTATTTTGGTGGTGTTGTATCAAAGGTAAAGTGTAGTGCAAAGACGAACTTTTATAGTTTATCCCAAAAAATCAATATACATGGTGATTTTATGAGATCTTGTGAGCATATTTTATACATCATATCAAAAATCTATTGGATCCTGGCAAAGGAATTATAAATATAACATTTTTTTATTGAACACATCGGTTTAATTGACCTATCGATTTGAGTATTGTTCTATCGCGAATACATTAATATTAGAATATGTTGGGTCTATATTTAATAAAAACAAAGGTATGTCCAAACGATTGTGCTATAAGAACAGTGAATATTTTTTAAACGAGCAACCCAACCGTCACTTTTGTATAGACATCTTTTGCTTGCCTATAATAATAATGTATTTATCCCTTACTCTTATAGCAGTGATAGGCCTGGAAATCAGAGACTTGTGTGGGAGAGGGATCAGTATATTATTATTTTGCGAGCCGCAAATATATATCTAGCTTCTGTAAGTTCAGCGACACTCGAAACCGCGGGCATCGCGGGTCTTCCCTGAACGATCACCGATACAAGTAGGTATACTAATCGCAAAAATGTTGCTTATTTCATATAGATTATTAGAAAGTTAAGTGGCTACCACGGCTTACCCAACAATGGATTAAAAGACTAAAAACACATCTATTTTCTAGCTTTTTCAAAATACACACTTCAAATATATTTACCATTTTACCTACACCTACCTACCTTCCTTCCTTCCTTTATATATCTATTGCTCTAGACATTTGAGAAAAGTTAATTCTGATTAAGCACTAGCGTCTTGAGATCAATTTGACCAACTCTTCTTTGAAATCACACGTTGCCTTTAGTACTAATAGTCTTAACTGTTATTATTATTGTTAGTGTCTTATCATAAAATATTTCGAATCAAGTGCAAAAGGATTCATAAAATTTTACACCATTTGTGTAAGCTATAAATTAAAAATATTTATATATTTTACTTTACCAATGAATGCTAAACCGCTACTGGGTTTACTGTAGTACTCAATACTCAGTAACTCAGTGGCGCATTCATAGAAAAATGAATTAACGAATATAATCTCATTTTGGAAAGAACCAGCTTCAATATAACTCATAGTATATTGGTATAGGTTTGAGAAAGTGGGCGGTGGCCCTTTGCCTCTCTGATTGCCTCTCTTTGCGCCTCTATCCGATTTGCTTCTAATTATGTAAGACCCACTAAATGCTTCTATTTATATTCATATTCAACATGAATCTTTTGTATGCAACTTTTTGTATCTACATTATTGTTCGTGTTTTGTTACTGCTAAGTATTAATTTAAATTAATCTCTCCTCCCCTCCCCTACACAAGTCTCAGACTTTCAGACTAATCCTGGTGATTATAATTTATAATGAGGGATAAGGATAGTATTATTATTAAATTATAAATTAAAAAGCTATAGATCACAGTACTAACTGAATTGATGGAGTTTTTCCAGTACCCCTACTCTATAAACAGAAGACTTCAACGATATTTGTAAAAGAACATCTCGCAGTACGTGAGTACATGTGCATCATAAAAAGTTTGTCTCTTATTATGTTCTTAGGCTGGATTAATATTCTTTAATGGATATGTATTTATTTGCTGCACATATCGAATTACAAATTGAAGATATACGTCTGATAATGCGATTCAACAGGCCTAAAGAAGTCCTTGATTCACTGTTTGTGTAATCGTATCCATTTCTTTATGTGGCCGCTAACTGTAATCTGATTATAACCGACAACGATAAAAAGGCCTCCGTGTCCGCAAACGTACTGTTGACGAAGACGTGATGAACATTATTTACAGAAGAACACACATAAATACTTGCTATTATCTAAGCCTCCATATTTAGTTAACAATAAGTCGCGGACTATGAGAATACGAAGAGAATATGGAATTAGCTACGGATGAAGTGCCTACATGAATAAAAACCGAAGTTTACCGTCATTGCTGCCTACTGACCACCAGATATTAATAATAATTTCATTGCAACCTTGATCGAATACTCTATTGGAACGTGTGATGATATTTACCTACTTGATTTTTAATAACATCCTACTCGAAGTCTTTAAAAAATAAAGTGTTCATCAAATCAGAACCAATTATCACCTGTTTGCATCAGACTATTAATAACTGATGATTTGGAATACCACGGAATACCTATATTATTTGTTAGTTTAGCAGATCCTTTTAAACATACTTTAACTCGATGATATGACATTGCAAAAATGTGAACAAATGTTATACAGGGTGTCTCAGTTTTATGCTGAAAAAATTCGGCAACATGTAGAACCAGTAGAAATAATGAGACTTTGCTATATAAACTTATTTCTAAAATTATACCGCTTCTGAGATATCTCAGAACTTCTGTTGAAGTTAAAAAAAAATATATTTTTTTATTTATATCTCTGACAGTAATATACAATTGCTTTCAAATTTTATTTGGTGGATACTACTATGAATCTTTAGCTTCACAAAGAAAATCAGCGCAATGGGAATAAAATCAGCATAAAATCAGAAATGGTTTCACGCCAGTGGCGTGAAACTATATTGTGTCCTTTCTTAACAAAAGAATAAATAATACCTTAAAATAAAATAATTATATAATTGTTTTAATTATTATAATTATTATAAATTAACTTAATTTAATTAAATTAAATCATTAATAAAATTAAATTAAACCAAATTAAAGTTAATTAATAAAATAATTTTATAATTATTTTATTTTAAGGTATTATTATTTTGCTACGAAAGGACATGACACGGTTTCATAAAATATCTATTTACTCTGTAACAGTGAGTTGTGAAAACAATGTAAGTATGTATTTTGTAGAAAAATGGGTGGGACATTATTTGGGGGTATTAGTCTAAACGTTAACCAGTGGCATAAGATGCATTTTTTAGAAAAGTTTCCCAAGGGCGCAGGTTGCACGCCATTGGCTATTTCCATTGAACTGATTTTTTTGTGGAAGTAAAGATTCATAGTAGCATCTACTAAATAAAATTTGAAAACAATTGCTTTATTACTCTCAGATAAAAAAAGATTTTTTTTAACTTCAACACCCTGTATCTCAGAAACTGTACAATTTTGTAAATCAATTTATACGGCAAAGTCCAATTACTTTTACTGGTTCTACATGTTCCTGAATTTTTTCAGCATAAAACTTTACATTTCTTCGTGATCTCGTAATTTTGTCAATTATTCTCGATATCATTTTATAGCTAAATCAGATTATTTTAGTTGAATCAAGGAATTCCAGCGAATAATAATTGAATCATGTCCACTTTTTCAACTTGTTGAAAAACTTGAGTTGACTTTTTGTCAACTCATTTGCTTTTTTATTTTTTAATGTTTCCAACACTTGCTAACGTTCACTTACCAGAACCATTGTTTATCATTGAAGATATTATATTATTTGCAACATATTTAAACTTCTAATTATGGTTTATATAGTACACTATAATATATTCTTCATATTTTTTTTGGAATACATATTTTTATGTCATTTTTTATTGGCATTTACTTTCTATTAAAATAATCTATCGTCCACTGATTATGTAAGAAAAGATACAACTCTTGTGAAAGTTACACCTGCTTTATATTTTAATGGGATGATTCATAAGCAGTCTTCACTTCAAAAAAATTAAATAAAAATTTAATTGGATTTATAGAACTGTTTCACCAATATTTAATTTAATTTATTTTCTGTTTTTGGTAATATTTGCTCTATTTCCTTGCATATTTTGTAATATACGTATATTTCAGTAATAAACTTGACTGTTTGTCTAGAAGGTGCTATGAAAGTATTATTTCATTATAATATGTTTTCACTTTAGTAAAACATATCGCTATACTCACATACGTCTGTTGTAAGCGGTTCCTGAAACAAGAATTGACTTTTTCCATGTTTTCATGAAATGGAATAGTTGTTCACCGAACCATCAACGTTAACATGTAGAAGAATTAAATTCTTATTAATTGTTTTGAGCTATTGTTTTGAGATGGTGAAAATAATTAGAAGAACTGAAGGTAGAAGGTGAAAAATGCTATAAAAACATTTGAGGTGATTATTTCTCTTACATATTCTGATTTTATTAATTGACTTTACTTAGAATCTGTTAAGAATGTTTTTTGTCGAGTTCCGACTCAACATTTTTTTCCCAGTTGCTGGTTTTGTATTTTACAATTTTACAAGAGAATAAAATTTAAACTTGAATTTTTGGCTGTAAACTCCTACAAATGGGTTCCCTCAAAATTTTACATTAATGTTGCTCATAAACCACTGAACAAGGAGAGAATTACAGAACATACACTATCAAATAACACTATTTCTTTATGTTGTTCACTTTATTGGCATCCGTATATATGATTGGTTATACACAATTTTTAATACCTATTTGTTAGCATTACACGTTTAATATGAGTAGAATAAAAATTCTAATTATAACTTAATAACTCTGTCAGAAGTTTCACTCTGCAATTTCAGAAGTTTAGCCTATCACTCCTTTATAAGTTGATATTTGCCCAGTGTCCAATTTCATAAAAATTTTATACTTCTTTATAAGGTTTAGCGGCTGTTTTCATTATGAAATGTTTATAGTTGCTACAGTTCTGATTTTCGGTATCAAAATCTCAGTAAAAAATCTCATGGTGGATGCGCATCTTAATTTTTTATGCCGCGCTAGGGTACAATGACACGTCACCATCATCAGCCGTTTGGTATTCAATGATTTATTTGAATGTGTAACTGACAGAAGATTCTGTATTGATATATGTATTTAAATGTTATATCTTAAAGTAATGAAAGTAGTAAAAGAGAAAATATTAGAAGCCATTAATACTATAGGTTTTAATCGGGTAAAGAAATTGTTTTGAAAAAGATTATTATGAATATTAACTTATCAACTTGGATATTAACTTACGGAATCCTGTCTATATAGCGTGATATTTGAAATAATATTTTACGGGATATAAAATGATTCTCTTTATTCTGACCTAGATACAATGTTAATAATAGTTTCTTATACGTAACACATAACAATAGAGTTTCCATTAAATTTTCTATTGAAACAATAATATATATGCATGATGGACAGTCAATAAATATGAAAGTTCTCGTTTAGTTTCTTAATACGACTGTTTTATAGCTAGATGCGGAATTATTATAAGTTTATTGGAGTACTAATAATTACAGGGGAATTTAAAACAGTTAGTAAGTTTATTTATAAATATAGTAGTAAAAAATCAAATTAAAAATAGAGAAATGTCTATTTTCGGAGAGTTTCGGAAGTTTTCTAAATCAGCCATATAATACGTAATTAAACATAATTTAACAAAATTTTGGTTTCACCTTATTTATTGTAATATATCTTCACATAATTTTTGCATTGAGTGAGAAAATTTAAGTAGATATGGAAAACTAAGAAATGGCGAATTCGCCAGTTAAAAGATTGGTATTCTAATTTCGGAGAGGGGTATCTGAAATTATTTCTTTTTTTCTAACAGCATCTATTGCCCGTTTCATGTTAACGGGAACCCACTGTTTGCTTTTGCCGCGCACTTTGAGTATCTTTCTCTATGTAATAAAATTTTATAATTAAAAAAGTTTTAATTCCGGATAGCTATTTGCCTAATTTCAGATATCTGAAATTGGGTGAATTTTAGTATCCGAAATTAGGAGCAAATCTAGTTTTAACTTAAATTTCTTTTTTTGTCAAAACTATGGGTGAAAATAACTTTTCTTTATAAACATACAACTATTATATCCTATACTTACCGAGCAATCTATTCAATGTTTTAAAATGAGAATAAATATCAAAAACACCAGTCTCAAAATATCACACATAAAAATCTCTGATACTCGGCTGTGCAAAACAATTTGACAGTTCACCTATAGGGCGTAAACATGATTATTTATCATATCATATTATTACTTTGCAACCATATAGGCACAACAGTAATGAAATTGCCTTTAACATAGCGATAATTTGTAGAATTATGGGTATCCGAAAATGGGAACCTGTCCGAAATTAGGCTACTTTCCTCTACAGCTGAATAGGGCATATAAACATTAAAAAAATTAGTCTGCATACATAGGAAGAATTTATAAAAAATATATCTGAATAAAATAGAACAGAATATAAATAAGACAAAGACAGTACACATCTTACGCAGTTACCCACAGCACGCATCTTTCACAGAAGAATTGATATTACAAAATTAGATATTGAATAAATGAAGAACGAAATAAATATTGACTAAGTTGTAGACTATAAAAATTAACACGATACCTAAAATTTGCAACAAGACAAAAGTAATATTATTTATTAGAAACAGCAAATTTTAAAGACTTTCCAAACTCTCATAAAAATGTAAAAAATGTTACATATTTTATCGTAATTAACTGATTTATTAATGAAATATTAGTAATATCCAGTTTTATTGATCCTAAAGGAATGTACATATATCTGTATTTAAATGTTAAAATAATTTCGTAATTTTTTGAAATATTTAAATAATGATTTTTTACAAAACTTACTAACTTGCATAACTCGCTGAAATAGAAATGCATATATTTTATGATAATTTCAATAAATTATATTTTTTAGATTAATGCATTCCGATCCTTGTGGAATGGCCCTCCATTTAAATGAATTTTAAATTTGATCATCTTTATTAGAAAATTATTATTACTATTTAAATATATTTGCCTCGCTTTGAATTTATTTTTACATATTGATTAGTATTTAAATATTATTTGTATATTAAATGTATGTTAAATACATTTTTTTTTCTATAAAATGTATTTTATTATAGCCAATTTCTAGTCATGTAATACATATTAAACTTTAAACAAGTAAGTTAATGTAAATTAACTTTAGCTTTATTGGCACATATAAAAAAATCTCGCTCTGCCAATCTGAATCAGTTCTGTGGTAAATCGTATAGCTATTACTGAGCTATATAATACATATTGTGTCTCAATGCATAAGATTTTAGAAGAGAATCCTCGTGAAAATATCTGCAGTAATTGGTGGACGCTTTTCATCTTATAAGAGTATGCGCAGGGTGATGCGCCGAACGATAACTCCAGTAGAGAGCAAAGCAGAGCACAGACGAGCGCAAAGAAATAGACTTGCACAGTGGTATGTCGGTAATCGCGCTCAAAATGCCTAGAAAGCCGGCTTTTGCATTGTGTATGGACAGTATATCATTGAACCTGTGGTTTCTATTTTTTTTAAATAAAAAGAAAAATTGATCCCACTAATAAGCAGCGTAAAAAATTTGGTGAGTTTCCCCAGTTGTATAAAACATTAAGATCTGACCCGGAAAAATTCTTAAAAATCATCCACTTTTAATAATAAAAATACAAATAAGTAGCAGCGAGCCACGCGGCGAAATCAGACAGGTTCGAACTCGACACTTGGCTCCACCCTATCTATAAAGACGCTATTGCACACTATGCACGCTGTCGTCTAAATAAATGTATTCGATTTCACCGCTCTGCTTTGCTCTCTACTGGACTCACCGTTCGACGCGCCACTCTGAACGTACCCTTAGTTAGTGGCCAAATTTGATTTTGCAATTTTAGTATCGTTACGTTAATAATTTAAAAACTATTCACACTTCTTCCATTGTGTAATTTACATATATATATCTTAATTTTCTGCAACATAAATGCTTTTGCAACTCGTAATGCTCTGATTAACATTTTTTAAGACTAATTAGGGAGCTAAACGCGCTGGTTTGAAGTAATAATCATTAACGGCACACAAATATATAATTTGCTAGTTTATATTCCTCCACAGTCACTTTTCGCTAGAGCAATCCAGTCCCAGCCTAGATCCAGATGTTTTCTTAGGCGTTTGAAATATTAAACAGTAATTAACACACTTTCCTTGCAACCGTGGCCATTTTTAGTTACATAAAAATGCGTTCTTGCAGCTTATAGTACGTGAAACGTGCCGCTGTTGAATTGTGACATATAAGGAGGTTCGTTTCTGAAACGGTTGGGATGCTTGAAGCAATTAGATATTAGCAAATTGTAAATTACCAAGCAGCCACTTTTTAGAAACAAAACGAATTTGATCAAGCTTGTATTTATACAGTAATTATTAGGAAGCATTTTTTATTTGTTCATATGATATAATAATAATTTAATAAGTAGGTATTATATATATCGCATACTGTAAAGACTAGAAATGCTCCTAATTATGTAATTATTGAAATTTGCCGAGCATTTACTTCTTTCCGTATTTCGTAATGATTTTGAATAACGTTTTCAGAAATACTGTGTATAATAAGAGTATACGGTATTCTATAACGTTATCCATCAGGGTTTTTTTTCATATTAGAAACAACATCAAATTTATGTATGAAATCGGACTATTTTTTTAATGGGATATCTTATCTTCTATGTTTTAAACATTTGGACAGAATATTTGCTTATTTGGAATAAATGTTTGCTTTTATTATGTACAAATTATAATACAGTGGGCAAACTGAAAAATTTGCCTTGATACTACACTTCAAATATTTATAAATATTTTTAATATTATTTATTGGCTTATTTAACTGCTTATATCTTTCTTTATATAGGAATACATCTAAAAAGTTAACTAAGAGATACATTATTAATGAACTTAACAAATATTATGGTTCAATAAAGTTTTTAATTTTCTTCGTTGCCTATAACCTAGGTACGCAAAGAAATAACTTTATTATTTCTAAGATATGTCGAAAACAACTACTTTGCGTGCTATATACCCTCCCAACATTAAATTACAAGGGCATATCGTTATATAACCTCAACTTATTGTCTTTAATACATTTTTATTGTTAATACTGTTATCTACATCTTTTGGATAATGTATAATATTAAACACGAATCTACAAAATACTAAAAATAATAATTATTTAATGATTACACCCCTATTTGTAACAAATTATGTCTAAGGTGAATCGTAGAAGTAAACTGATAATCTCAGATTATTCAACAAGAAATTCTATTAGAAATCCGTCATTAGTAAAAAACAATAAAACGGAATTATTCAAAATAAATACTTAATTTTATTATACATATTTTATTCAGCCATTGGTTGGGCACCTTTTAAAGATTTTCCATTGATCTTACATTCTGTACAATTAATTATCTTTCCTTTATTGCTAAAATAATATCTTGATGAATACAGCTATGCTACAAATGCACTTCAGACATAATCAAGTGTTCTTATGGCAAGCCTTTTTGGCCATATCTCAGAACTAAACCATTGGGTACACCGACCATCATATCGATACACCCGCGGGAAATTGCCGCTTTGATGTTTTGTTTCAAATTTAACAATACACTTAAACTCTGAATAAGAAATATGTGTTTGATCAAGCCTTTGACAATAGATTTGCTGAAAAATATTAATATAATATAATTGCAAGACATAGTAGTTCACATTTATACTAATATCGTTGTATCCACTGCGTTTGTTTATAAATATTTAAACATAACTTCAAAATACAGTTGGTTATAACACTTTGCGTAAAACAATGAGCCTCATTGTTTACATATGTACATATGCGATTACATGAGGTGCATGAATTAAATAAATTTGCGATTTTAGGAAGTGTTACTTACACATAAGAATTTTCAGTTCCCACGATTGTTGCGTAACTATTCTGATTCCCTGACTCTACCAGTGTAATATAAAAAAAGCCTGATTTATCTATCCCTACCTGCGTCTTCAATTACCTCAAAATTTATTACAGCGCGAGGAAAGTAGCTCATGGTAACACACATTCTTAAAAGGAAGTGATAGATTGCTATTTAAGTGTCTATGGGAGCGGGTTGGAAGTAAAAAGTGTCTCATGGATTTTCACAAGATCACTTACGCAACGTTCATCATATGAATGGTATTTATTTATAAGTAGATAATGTTCACACGGATTAATTAATATTGTTGTACAACAAATATTGACAGCAGCGGAAAACAGTTCAAATAACTAACATCAGTTCAAGCCACATCCTTTACATATATACTATGTCCTTTTCAAAACTACATAGTATATATGTAAACTGAATGAAAGATTTAACATGCACATTAATGTAAAGGCCTCTACAGACGACAAGGCAAACATACGCCAACTTCTGCATTTGTAGACATTGACGGATCATGTGTTTAAAAAACATACCACGAACTCCGTCCAACATTGGTGTTGGCCAAGGACATTTGAATAAGTGTTGGCCAAGGACATTTAAATAAGTGTTGGCCAACATTCGCCTCGGAGGCGGCGTTTCTAGCACAAAACAAAAACGCCCCATACACGATGAGACTTGCCTCGCCGCATCGCATATATATTGAAACGGTCTCAAGTAGTAGACAACGCACACACGCTGAGACGATCTCATGTTTGCGGTATCCACTTTCTATAAGGAAGAAATGGTTGCAATTGTTGTTGCAGTTGGTTTAGTAATTTTTGATGAACTCGATAAAAACAAAAAACCAAGAAAGAAATTGTCAAAACCGTAGCTCTTACAAAAAAAAACTTTTTCGCATATGAATTTGTGTATGTATACACATAATGTACTTGTTTTTCAAGAAACTAACCTTTTAAAATCGTTTAAACATATTTCTTTACTCACTTCCTCTGCTTCTACCATTAGTAATTTGGAAATAAGTTGAGTTGTTTCAATTTAATTAAACCTGTAAATTAAACAAAAATGTAGAAAACAATAAATACCTAATTAATGGTTTATAATTTTGACCGCAACTTATAGACTACAGTAGTTGGAGTATTAGTTAATTTTAAAACTTGAAACGTTGGTATTTTATAGGTTATTATAAATAGTGCCGTTATTTATTTAAGCTATATGATGGGACCTACCTAAGCAGAGTAACAAATTTGTTGTCAAATTCCATACCGTGTAAATTTATGTTAATATCAACAAGAAAAGATTTTTCCCGCTTGGCTGAGTTTTCATTAGGTCAAGGCAAATTACTGGTTTCTTGATTACTCTATAAAAACACAGATTGAAATTTTTTCGCTAAAGCCGCAAACTACTTGTTTTACTTAGAGGTTAATAGAGGTACCTATAAATTATGTCCTCATGTAAATGCAAAAGGGATTAAATTTAATATATTTTTAATCGTATTAAGCCATTTGTATTAAACACAGTTTGAAGTAAGATATTATGTAGTACTTCTTCTTCTTCTTTAAGTTTTTGGCCTCACGCTTTTGCGTATTTAGCCAGGTACACACTTTTTGGTGCTCAAAATGCCTGGGAGATGTACCTATGAAGTACGTCTGGAAATGGTTCTTCCATGTCTCCCAAGTTATGGTTATTTTCTTCTTAAATTATTTTCTTTTTCTTTTTAGTTGAATTAATTTCGGTTTTCTGCTTCAATCTGTTCAAATGCGGGATAGGGGAGTTAGTATAGACAGATAGCACAAACAAAGGATAGAACTTTTCTCGCTCCGGAGCAACGGCGGAGCATTACACACCCGAAATGTTGCCTCGGTTTTAGAGCACCAGGTCGGGAAAAAAAGAGGATATTTTAAGGAGTTTTACATAGCTTTGATACTTATCTAACATGTCTTTATGCTGTTTATTTATGAGCACTTTTGGTTTATTTAGAACCATGTGTTGTTATATCATATTGTTATTTGGTTATATTTAAAGAAATTTATAATTAGTATTGATCCTTCATATGTAAGTTTTTTTAATATGATATTAATGTTAGTTGGAGTTTGAAGTTATTATGTAGTATCTGTCAGTACATGTCATCCAGAAATAAAGTATGCAAATGCTATTCAATGACTTTCTTATAGAATTTTTAGATGATCACTAGACGTACTGCTTTTTTGATATTATAAACTTAATTTGTTAAAATCTTTAAAGTAATTTAGTTAATATTCCAGATCAATTGAATGTTGTAGGAGTTCATTTGAAGTTCATCACCGAAGAAGTAATGTATTTTCTTGAATCTAATCCATTCACTCGCGATGGCATGTTATTTATAAATTTCATGTAATTTTATTGCTAGAATTTACTACAGTATGTATTGCATTTTATTCTACAACACCCGGTATTGAACATGTCTTTCTTCTAAATAAGCATTGGATTATGATATTTTCATCCATATTAATGATTTATTGAAGTGTATTCTTATATTTACAGATTAGAAAATGCCCGGAGACGCCCTGTATTGGAACCCCGAAGGGGACAGCGAAGAATCTATGGACTACCCTTCCAAAGAACCATACGTTGACCCATGGGACCTAGAGAACTACGCTTATATCAGAGAACATCTGGATTCCATGGAGCTGAGCTCCAACCCCAGCGCCCCAAGCGGAAGCAGTGGAGAATTTGCAGAGGCCAATTCCCATTCCTTCTATTACGTTCCTGGCAACAGACAACCCGGTCCGCCGTATGTGCCCAATATGCAGGATAAGAGACACTACGACTCGCTCTTAAGCGAGCAGGAGAATTATGCTGCAATAGATGAAGTGAGAATGTACGATAGGAGAAGAACCAGGAGCGAGGCATTCGGACCAACTCGACGGGGAAGGTTTATGCAGGAATACGAAACTGGTAAGCCGAAGTTTTTTATTTACTTACATATTTCATATCAGAAGTGGGATAGCTCATAACAGTTTTTAGAAATATTTTCAGTCGAAACATATATAGTTCACATAATTAAAACATTCAAATTTCGACTATTGACCTTGAAAATAAAGACTCATTAGCATTATTAATCCAATGTTTACAAATAATATTAATGTAAATATTGTGTAAACTCGAAACAAGAATCCAAGCGACATACGTCATAAAGGATCTACAATATTATTTTCCAGAAATATACATATATATATTTTTTAAATTTTGATGTACCCCAGCATAGCTTACACTAGTGTGATTTCTTGTGATTACATAATTATAAGGAAATAAATGTTTCTGACTCTTTAACGTCATGTAAATACTTTTATAAGATGATGACGTCCATCGCCTGAATTCTGGTTTTAACCATTCAGATTATATTTTTGAAAGTACAAACACGTCTATTTTCAAGCACTACCTACCACTGAAAAATTCTTGGTAGTTTTTTCTATAACCTTTCACATATATTTTATTTTGTTTTTACTTAAGTAGAATCTCGTCAGAGGTTTGCTAATGAAGTCTCAATACTTTTCAATAGTTTATAAGTTATTTAAAAAGAGCTTTCTTCATCATTGTCCAAAGTACTTTATGTTAATCAAAATTTAGATTTAGAAATAAAATAATGTATTATTTATATTCAAGTCATAAAACTACATTGCATTAACTTTATGCAACAACGTGAAGGTTAGCGTTGAGCAAATGACCAAATTTATTTAGAAATTTGGTTTTCGCGTCATGTTTTATGATGTACTAAATGATTTTTATAAAAGTCTTGTAATAACTCTTGTAAAAACTGGGAATTTAATAGTTTCCAATAATCCTAACAGCAGTACCTTCTCCTAGAAATATATGCATGAAATGAGACTTAAATATTTTGGAAAATGAGACAGAGAGATTAAAGAGAACTTAAATTGATTATCTATATGGGACAGTCGATTATAATGGGAAATAGGTCCGTAATCAATCAGAGGATTAACAATTTCCCATTAAAAAATTAAAGTTAACAAGAATTAACAGTTAAAAAGCTTGTACTTCAAATATTTCTAAAAGAATAATCACGGTAACTTTTATTTTTTAAAGAAAAACTGTTGATCCTCTAATACGGAACTGTTAAAAATCTATGAAACTTTTGCTATGGTTACAGTTGTCAGTAATAAAAGGGAAAGGAGGAAGGTTTCCTTTTTCTAGGAAATTTATTTTCTTATTTTTAAAAGCACGTGAATATAGACAATTTTTGTAATTTGACAACCCTGTATTTCGTCTAGTTTAACCTAGTGTACACCTTAAAAGCATACATTCTGTACACTTACTTCATTTATGAACATAATTGCAAATATGTCCAGTAAGGATTCTTAGCCTTGTGTTGGTTTACGAAATTTCAATTCAGAAATTATGGTTAATTACAATTTTAAATACCTTCTTGTCCCACAGTATCTTACTTATTCTGATAAATCTTATTTACCCATTTTTACAATTGCTTTATTGTTCTATTGTTAATTCGACAAGCAATTAGCTTATCACAGTTCAAGTGTTGCATTTAATCTTTTTAAAAATCTTGCATAATTATTTAGCAGAGTATAATAAAAAAATTAAGGAGGATTTTGTATGTATGTTTAAATTTTTACTTATTTTGGCTAATTAGTGGAAATAAAGGTCGATCCCAACAATTTTTCTATTGGTAAACTTTAAATTAAGTTAACGAAATTACCATCTTTCGTAATAATCGTAGTTAGCGATACTTTTATATTATAAATTTGGCAGTATTACCAATAACTATCATATAAGATATTGGAAAGTATATAAGTATTTTATTTCATGCAATATATTCCTAGTAATAAGTTTAAGTTTGGCTAGATTTAAGGAAGAGTATTAACTCCTATACCCCTCGGGTGGCGCCATTGAAAACTTATTTTAAAAATCAAGTGTACATTTTTAAATGGTAACTGTGTCTGCCATTTGTCTTGTGTCAAGACTGCAAATGGTATTGCTCTAAAACTTAAAAGATCACTTTTAGCACGTGTTCATAATACACTATTTTTTCTACAAAATTCATAATGTACACAACGTATATTAAAATCAGAAATTTCTTATCCACTTATTAATCAATGCGGCCATGTAGGCTGGGCTGTAGCAACCATTTTACTGCTACCTTGTGCAAATACCCAACTACAAATTTTTCCGATTAAGATTTTTTGTAGGTATTAGGTATAAGCAAATGCAGAAAGATCTGGATGCAACAGTTCAAAATAGTTTTATTTTATTTGTCAATAATATCACTATGAATTACTATATCACTATCCAATGAATGCAAGTATGTAATAGCCTAAGCAATTGACTAAGTAGTTGTGTTTACCATTCCCGTTTCTACATAAATTTAATAAAAAGTCATAGTGAAAATACGTACCTGCAGAAGACAACTTGCATTTCAACTTGTCTCTAGAATGGGCATTAGAATGCCGGTCAAAAGAAGGAGAGAAAGTCACATTTTATATTATTAGAGGAAAAGAGCCGCCACATTCATTGACTCGTTGGCCTTTAACCATGTCTAAAAATACTACGAGCAGTGAAAGTGGAGAAACACAAGTAAAAAATACGAAAACATATTTTACGGCCGGCAGTCTTTGGAACCGTATCATTAACCTACTTGTCGGAGGAGATGATAAAAATAATTAATCAATGGAGATTGTTTTCATTTTACTTAATACTATAATCGCTATCATCACAATATCACTTTATGCTGTACCTCAATTTGTTTATTTTCATATTTTTAGTGGTTCTTCGTTAGTACAAACAATAAATTCGAAATCTAGGATCTAGTATATACTTATTTAAATATTTAGCCAATTTTGGATCAAACCGTTCTGATTGTGGCATCAGAAGAAACAAAAAATTTCCGAAACGCCAGTGAAAAAGGTTATCGGTTTAATATACTTTAAATTAAGTACATAATCAGGTGCAAAAATATATGATTTACGTTGGTTAGGTATTTCTTATTTGTAAGTCTATGCACAGTTAGTTTATATATGGAGAGAATGCATCATGTTTCGTATATTCTGATGAAGGATGACATGTACCTAAGGTTTTTAAATGCTTACTATATCTGTATTTAAAATTGTTGTTTTTTTATTTAGTTTAGTTACAGCCTGTTATTATAATTCGCTATCCACAAACAAAAGATGTTCAATTATAAAAACTTAAAGAGTTTATAAGAAAGCGTATTTTTAGGGAAAATTTCTATCGTAAAGATTGTATTTTTGATTTATTGAATTACTTTAATGAATTGGAGCAATCTTGAAAACACCCTACGTATCTCAAAAACTAGCCATAGGATTGAGGTGGCCATAGCCCAAAATTGTATCAAAACTACCAGTGCGTCAGAAACCCGCGTATAGTGTGCGGGAATCAATTTTTTATACATATACCGTGTGGCCCATTAAGAACCAGGACGCCCTTCGAAAAAATTTTTGGTACCTAAGTGTGATTCCAACGAATTTTTATATATATATATATATTAGCCTCCTAGATGTTCTTGCTGAACCTATTACGATGGACCAGCTGCTAATCATCAGCCTACTACGATTTTTTTTCAATCAATTTTTTCGAAAATTAGTTTATGAATTTTTTTATTAAAAATTTGACATCGGGGCATTCTTCAGCATCACTTAAAATCACCCTGTGGCCTAAATTTCATCAATTTGTATCGAAGAATAATTTTTTTTACAGAGCCTTAAATGTTTCAAGTTTATTGAATTTGTGTTTCCCTTAAAAGATATAGCAGGCATTAGAAATTCTAATAATTATTGTTAATCTAGAATACTGTTCCTTTACTTACTTCACAAATTAATAATAATGTTAAAACAATACTTTACAGTAGTCCCCTATATCCCTAAATCCCTAAAGTAATTTAAAAAAAAAAATTATTGAAAAAAAAATCGTAGTAGGCTGAGGATAAGCAGCTGGACCATCGTAATAGGTTCAACAAGTACATCTAGGAAGCTAATATATACAAAAAAATTCATTGGAATCGCGCTTACCAAAAATTTTTTAGAAGGGTGTCCTGGTTCCTAATGGGTCACACTGTATAACAAAAGAGCTATGGCACTCTAAATTTAAATAAGTTAATCAGTCTTTTATCGATAAACAGGTTTCGTTTGTGACACTGATCGGTGACAACAATATGTCTCCACATTTAAATTATTCATTATCGCTCTGGTAAAGCAACCTACTCAAATTTTTGGGAGGTTATATCATTCTTCCCATCAGATATTAGGCAAATAGGTTACGTTAAAATATGCGATAACTTATTGACCGATGTATGTACTTGATGTGGATCTGGTTTGACAACTATAGATCTTTCGATAGTAAACCTTTCTTTATCGTATGTTTCATTATCCTGCTCTAGGACAAACTGAATAAAATCTGATTTCAACATCTATTTAATTTAATTTATATGGATTTTAAATAGTATAAATTTTCCAGATAGTTTTCCAGTGCAGAAAAATTAAACTCAATAAAAAGGATCCTGATCTGAAAGGATCATAAGGGGCTATTCCACAGATAGGTAGTAGTTTTAAGCAAGCAGTATTCTCCTAGAATTTTACGTAATATATAGGTACATATAATAAATGAAAATAAGCAGTTCTATGAACACTTAATTGGTATGGTCTGTATTATGTATGGTTATACATACTTACCCTTTACGGCAACGCTTTTACTGAGAGTTTGTAATAATTAATCACTGAATACGTATTATTAAAAATAAAGTTTGTGTTGAATTTGAAAAGATTTCTATTCTGTTTTTATTCGAATTCAGCTAAACCAAGCACGGGAAAGCTTGGTTGTCAATCCAATTACATATGGTGACTGGTGAATTTTTGTAAATTTCAGGGCATCCCAGTTTATTGTGTAAATTTTTTATACGAATTCAACTGTCAAAATTAATTTTGACATTAATTTGGAGATTAGAAGAAAATTTTGCTAATTTAAAGAATTACAAATAAAGTACAAACTTCCACTTTACGTAATATCGTATATAGGTTTGCAAAAAAATAAGAACTAGATAGATATAACCTTTGAGTTTTAGGTCCAAAAATTAATGGAAGGCACATTAGTTTGCAAAATATTACCATTGAGTATTATATACGCTCAAAAATTGATGGAAATCACATTGTTGGGCGTAAAAGTTTATGGTTATATGTACTTCTTATTTTTTTTGCAATATTTTCCATTTTAATAGAAAGCCATACTTAGTAGGTTTTGCCAGACTCGAAAATGTATTTTTTATTTTTTGAAAATATATACCTAGTTTGATTTAGTTGAAACTGTGTATCTCTTAAAAGAACTGAGATATGGGAGGATATGGATTTTGTATATTTTAAAAAGATTGAGAGTAAATGTTCAAACACACTTATCGGGATATCTGATTTCTGTTTTACCTATTCAACTTGTCTCAGAAATTTGACAAAATGCTATCTATGAGATTTCTCCTAAAATTAACAGAAACTAAGATATATCCTCCCCTCTGTATTGTGTTAACAATTATCTAATTACATTCTACAAATTCTCTAGGCTCATAAAAGTCGAGATGTTTGCGGTGATATAACAAAACTCTAATGTTTTTTAATTTTACATATTATCTCAATTACTATTCAAACTAAATAAAACTTCATAAATTCTTGCTTAATGAAGTGTAGAATTCCACTCGTTACCCCATAACAGATAATAATTAGAAAATTAGGTGTCCCATTCTGGAAGATTCATAATAAACAAGTTATTTAAGAAAAAATCTTTGTAAATTTTAACTTTGGTAATTGATTAAATTGTCGTTACTGAAAAAAAAGTGATTTGCACCTGTAACTGGCATGATATTATATTTAGCTACGGTCTTACAAAGAACAGGAATTGCAACACTATTGCGGCTTGATTCCGATATCATCGGAAACGAAAAAATTGCTATAATTATGGTAAAAAATATAAAACTGCAATTGGAATAGATTATAATAATTCGTGACTGAAGAGCAATATACAGGGTGAAGCTTCGGCCAGTCGATATCTCGAAAAGTATTTGCACTACGATTTTTTGTGATTTGAATCAGTAGGAAGCGTTGTCCATTTCTGGTATAAAAGGACTTTATTTCATTTTCTAATTTTCGGTAAAGTGACATCAACTTCAAAATTTGAAATAGGGCACCCTGTATGTTAGGACAATTTTGGGAGGGTCTTTTCTATACCATTTCAACGATATCTTACTTGTTTCGCTTCTAGAGTAACATTAAACAGCCTGTTATGGACATTTCTTTTTTTATATTTATTTTGTTTTGTTCACACGAAGAAAAAACAAAAATTTAGCATTCAGGGGAAGCAACGAACTTATTTTATTTTGAATAAAGTTCAATTCAGATTTTAATGCTGGGTTATGCTGAACAAATTAATGGTGTCAGAGGCTTAGGTAATTAAAATTTAAATAAAGATGATTCTTCCTATTTTTCGTTATGGTTTTAAGTTATAATCGAAGATCCGTTTAATTAGGATTTTATAATTTAACTTTTTTATGTGCGTTATGCAAAGTTGTTGCTGCAATCCTTCTTAAATTTTATTATAGAAGAGCGAAATCTGCGATTTGTGCGTACAAAAGATTTCTAATTGCTAAAGGATGCAACTGGAACAGTTTCATAAGACATTTGACGCACATTTTATTACAGATTTTGAAAGAAGATTAGCAAGAGAGTGGTTTTATTTTTCTAACCCAGATTTATTTCAATTTCTATAAGAAAAATTTAACTTTAACAGGGTTAGGTCGAATTATATTCAGACTTGCTAAGATATTTTCACTAAAAAGTTATTTGCAATATAAAATATATATTTTATGGTTGTCACTAAGTGATTTTGACATATTTCCTTACCCAAATTCAAAATGGTTCTCATATATGTACTGTCACTGGTAGCATAGCAACAATAAATTATTATTATAAACAGTTCCTGAAGATAAAAGCAGCATAGTGAAATGCGTTTTAGCATAATATATAGCGAGATTACTGTAGGTAGGTAATTAATTTTATAATTATTTGTATCCGCAAGTCGCGCGTTTAGTGTAGTGGAAAATATATTTATAAAGCTCTTGTCTCGAAATCGTTACATTATTTTATATTTAATGAGGCATATTTATTTATTTTTTCTTAATATTTATAGATAGTCGTCAATGAAAATGAGTTATAGTAATAAAAATAGTTACTGAATTTAAATTGACATATACCTAGCGCATGACAAGTCATATAACCTTTTTCTATGATGAAAGTGGATTATTTGTTGATATAACGGCAGTAGAATCGTATATTAAGTTATTAGGAGTAGAAGGCGAACATTATTTGTTGAGCCCAAGAGATTACACAGCCGAGGCGTTAGCCAAGGCTGTGTAAACTGGGCGAAACACATAAAGAGCCTGATACTCCGAATGACACACTATTTTTTCTTCAAGCGTCAAAATTAAAACTGTATTTCCTCAGACATTTATGCTTGTATAAAAAGAGATCTGACGTGACGTTTCATTCCAAACTTAGAACTCACTGCTACATGACTCTCTTTTTTAATCCATTGTTATGGTTACACTTTTTTTCACTAGTAAAAAAAATGAGAATATTTCTTTACTAGTAAAAGAACAGGCCTTTACTAGTAAAAGAACAGGCCTTTACTATAATATGTCCTACATAATCTAATGTAAGTATTATAGGTATATATAATAAATGGTATTCTAGAAGAAAAAACATTTTTAACTCCCAAAACCTTAAATACAACCACGGGTCCTAAACATGTGTTTACAATAATAAAACAGCTTGCAGTAAAATCTAATACAACCATTAAAACCTACATAATAAATTTATTTGCTTAATGTAAAAAATGACAAATATTTCCAATCAAATTGTTCATTTCCATATGCAAAAAGGCACCTATAAGATTAATGTTGAAATTGTCCTATAACATTTGCAGCAGTGTACATATTTTAATAATTTAAATAGCTTAAAAATCTTTATAGCCTACAATTTTATAATTTCTAATTTATCAGTACATCTTTGCCAATTAAAGTTGTTTAAAAAGAAATCTGCATCTACAAATACTGACTAGTAGTATTTGTTAGTAATTTTCACTACTAAAATAAATTTTAAAACAAATATTAGAGAGTGGAGAAGTAAAAGACAGATGCAAATAACAGTCACATATTTAAATGTTTGTTTGTGTTACAAAATAACTAAGCGTGTCTCCAAATATGTTAATTATTTTTATCATGCCTATTTGATTGCAAGGCCGGTGCATTGTTCTTTCACGATGCCCAAGTTAACAACGTTGTTCCGCTGTTTGAGGACATCAGAGATACATAGGTATAGTATATACATGTTATTACTTACTAATATGATTATTAATGGTGTGTTTCAAACACATTAATGCAGTATTTAGACCATGCCGGCACCTCCAGACTATAAGTCGGAAAGTAACAAGTACAATTCTTTTACTTTTTATTAGCATCTGCTTTTGTTAGAGAATGATATGGGCTAGTACCTACCTTTTTTTAAGAGAATATCACAGTGATATATGTAATTTTTATGTATACATTATTAGGGACTATGGCATTTGTTCTGGTGCCACAAATACGGTATACAGGGCGCCCTATTTCTTGACCCGTTGCATGGGTAACATTTTTATTAGTAGAGATACAAAAATGCTTAAATGAGCAAATTAGTGCAGTTTCGTATTAGTAATTCTACGGTAAGGCGAAAAATTATATACGGGGGAAGGTTGAAAAGTTATTGACAAAAAACGAGAAATCCAACTTTTCTATTATCCCTCGTAGCTCGTTCATTTGAAGAGTTAGAGAAAAATGCTTCACATATTTTTTGCAGTATTTTTCATGTAAAATGACATGCACTTGCTACTTTTTATATATCTCTTAAAATGGTTGAGAATCACAGTAAAATATATTTTTTTTAAATGTAATGGATAGGTGGCTGTGACATTAACCGAAAGTCCCCTTTTTTCTCTTTCAGATGATATAACATAGTCCATATTTTATCCTTACAAAAGTAATAATAATCGTTGTTTTTAAAGAAAGATTTTTCGTTTTTTGTCAATAACTTTTCAACCTTCCCCCGTATATAATTTTTCGCCTTACCGTAGAATTACTAATACGAAACTGCACTAATTTGCTCATTTAAGCGTTTTTGTATCTCTACTAATAAAAAAGTTACCCATGCAACGGGTCAAGAAATAGGGCGCCCTGTATACACAATACCATTCCATCTCTGTTCCTGCAGGAATCACAAACTAATCAAACCCAATTAAATCATTCCAAACCAATCAGCAAATTGTTTTCAACCAATCATAATCTTTCTGATTAGTTGGGGATTGCTGCAGAAACAGACCTTAGAGGCCTTACATTCAATCCACGAGAAAATGTTCCCAATATTGCAATTACGTGTAGTGTACAGCATTCCTTTCTTTGCCCAACATTACAAAAATAAGAAAATATATGACCAACAACAAATATAATACATATAATCTGATTATGCAAAAATGCAACACGTTATTTTAGATTTTATCACCTTCTGGTAATCTACAGAAAGCTGTATGAAGCCTTATTGCATATACAATTATTAGGTAATAACCTGTAAGCTATATAGACCACTCTCTATTGAATAACTGCAAAAGAAAAGTTGAAATAAGAATTATTTATAGTCAGAATTATTTATAATATAATTTATTTAATTTATAACTTTAGGTCTCCTAGTGTTTTCCAAATAAAATAAAACTCTGATCTAATATATATTATATTTTTAGCACAAAATGTGTATATTTTCGTGAGTTAAAGCAGTTATTGTTTAGGAAGGAATAGTTTGACACAGACGAAAAAGTAAATTAAATGACATACAATTCACCAACATACAACAGATCACTGGCAGTCAAGCATCGCAGATCTTCGCCGCACGGTCGCCCATCCAAGTACTAACCGCGACCACGTTACTTGGTTTTCTTATCGATGATAATAATATGAACACACTACAACTTCAGTATAAAATAAATGTTGAACGTTTGTAGTAACGCTTAACAGTGAATGGATTTTAATGTTTTTACATATTTGTTTATAGGTATTCAACTAAAAACATGAGATATTTATTAATGAAATTATTCAAATAATATAAATACTTACATTCCTAGAAGTTTTAATGTTCCTTGGTATGTATAATCTATGCATGCGAAAAAAATATATGTACTACTAATTGAACATATATTGTACCTATATATACAGCCAATTAAACATAATATAAAATAAAATTTGATAGATAAATAAAATAATTATAAAATGATACGTACGATATACATAAAATTAAAATTAAACAATCTTTAATCATGTGCCCTGTGAGTTAAATTTGAGAGAGGATAAATTCATTTTCATTTCATTTCAAATTCATTTTCTCAAGTAGTCTGAAGAAAAGTGACCATATCCAAAGTTTGCCCTTGAGATATTATCCGATACAAATAGCTTAAAAATCGATTTACAGCATTAACTCATAATCAGGTATAGACACAGCCAAATATAAGACATACCTACGAATAAAGACTTTCAGTCACTTCAATTATAGTGATTACTACACTTATTTATAAAATTGTGCAGCAAACGCAGAGAATCATACAGTATAAAAGCAGCTTTACAATGTGCAATAAATTGCCCGATAAATGACAGCTATTAATTGGAAAGTTTTTTATGATAACCAATCTATAGTTTGTATAATATCATCTATAAACTACAAACAGAATGGATATGCTTAACTAGTTAAAAATGTATGATGTTACTAAAAAGAAAATTGAAGATTAGGACTAGATTATTAAAGCAGAGAAATTTTAAATCATAATAGAATACTGAATTGTGCATGGTATTTATGTTATCATCTAACATGAGCTACCATCACTTATGAAATTCTCGTTTTGTGTCATCGCACAGATTTTCTTGTAGTTTCGTAGCTTCGAAATAGGCACATAATCATTATAATAACATCGTTAGACCTTCTTTCATCAAATCTTATTCTTAGCTTATTCTTTTTAATTCGGCAGACCAGACAAGCACAAGATGACAATCTTGATCGAAACTTGAACAGTAGCAGCAAGTCGTCGGCTAAATGAAGCAACTGAAGTGAACAACTTGCATTCATGGACACGTCCCATATTCATAAAGGAGAAATTACGATTTTGGGCCGAGTGCATACCTTGTCTCTCCAACAGCTATTATTCATATCGATGTGGTTGCTGCTTATCGATCGCCAAATTTAGAACGACATTTATACGTATAATGAATAATGTATTTTTAAAATTAACATATAAATAATGATTGCAGTATGAGCTAACTGCGATTTCGGCGTAGGCTCTAGTTGTTACTTCATTACCAAATGGAACTGATGGCATAATACTTTGTTATAGGGAGGTTTTACATAATTATAGTCGTCAAGAAACCTTTAACTTTATCATTATTTATCAATAAATATAATATTTATTGGTAGGTATTCCGAAACAATTAATAAGTAACCTTTTTGCCTGACTATACATAGTAATAAAATAGGTACGGTATATTAAACTTTATCAAAACTTAACTTAACAACTAGGTAGAACAAAACACTACTGTTTTTTTATAGAAATACATAAATAAATAATAACTGGTATATATAGAGCTGAAATTAATCTCAATACTAGAAATGTTCAAATAAGTACCTATAGACTCGATAAATTTTAATAAAATTATGAAATGAAAATTTTGATAAAATGATGAAACTAGAAATAAACGATGAGAAACTTTGGGTGGAATATAAAATGAATAATCTCGACTAATTTCATGTTTCCGTACCTCTCTATTCGATGTGAATGTGTACCTATACGGAGGAATATGTTGGTTCTCAACTAATAGCAAAAACACGTTCTTCAATAGTACGCATTTTAAATCGAAAGCCATGAAAAATAAAAATAAATAGTTACAATAATCAATAGATAGATAGATAGATAGATAGAGTATATTTAACCAAGTACATTTGAATACAAATTTTTGGCAAGTCACGTAAAAATATATGTAAAACATCCAATAATATAACATTAAAATACACTAAACATAATATCATAGTTTCAGATACAAAGTACGTATACTAAACAAAACTTAAACAACAGTCAATATAAAACACAGAAATACAAAAAAGAAAACATATTCAGCCAACATTTTTAAAGAGATGAGCATTCATCAATGTTCAAAATAATAAAAGTTAAGTTAATTGGCATCAAATGAAGTCTGCATAAATTCATGAACCGAATAGAAGCCGTGCATAATCATATGCCTTCTTATTTTCTACTTAAATGATTGTGGGTCTTCAGAATATTTTAAATAATTTGGTAGGTGATTATACAATCGCACATCCAAGGAATTTCTATTTGATAAAGACAGTCTAAACCTCGGAGCTCGAAGATCACTGACATTTCTTGTAGGGTACTCATGAATCTGACTACTAGCATTGAGTTTAATATAGTCAAGGCTACTAGTCAAATAATTACCTTTATTCTTATTTATTTCCAATAAGTGAGTGTATATATACAGAGACGGCAAAGTCATTATATTAAGGTTTTTAAAAAATGGTTTACAGTGGTCTCTAAAACCCATACCAGCTACAATCCTTACCTCTTCTGCAGGCAAAAAATTTTTTGCGCATGACAAGAACCACCCCACGGTAATATTCCGTAGCTTATTTATAAATGGAATAATGCAAAATAGCTTATTCTCAGAGTCTCTATAGATAGCGAATTAGTTAGTGTGCGTAGTACAAA
This sequence comes from Pogonocherus hispidulus, assembly GCA_963924545.1. Classification (NCBI taxonomy): domain Eukaryota; kingdom Metazoa; phylum Arthropoda; class Insecta; order Coleoptera; family Cerambycidae; genus Pogonocherus; species Pogonocherus hispidulus. The sequence goes on along the minus strand of OZ004696.1, from coordinate 13,896,177 downwards.
AATTGAATATGAAAGTTTACGACTTAGTTGTTCAACATGAGCGTACCAGTTTAACCTATCATCGACAATGATGCCAAGAATCTTTGCCGAATTCCCCCTACAAATATTTTGAGATTTTAAGGTAAACAAAATATTCTGAGTTTTTGTTTCATTAAGTTTTAACTTGTTCGATGTAAACCATTCTTTAGCTTCAGAGACTAGTTCCATATTTTTCGCTACAAGGTCGTTTATGTCACTATTTCCATTTAATAAAGTGGTGTCATCTGCAAAGGCAACACAAGTATTTGGGAATAAATTGTGAAACATATCATTGACATATATGATAAATAGAAGAGGCCCCAGGACGGATCCTTGAGGCACTCCGTGTTTAACCAAACCCTTGTCAGAAAAACAGTTATTGACACATACTATTTGTTTTCTATTTGATAAATATGAACTGAAGAAGACATGTGCTAATCCCCTAACACCATAATATTCAAGTTTACTAAGTAAAATCTAATAAATGGTAATAAATAAACGATAAGACATAAATGATAAAACGGTAACTAAGCAAACGATAATAAACGATAAACAACTGCTAATAAACTCAAAAACTGTAGCAGGCAAAATAACTTGGCTACTTGGAAATGACAATTTGTAAATAAAACAATTGTACCTACTTATGTTTAGAATAGTAACAACTTGATTTTTATTTACCAAATAGATAGATAGATAAATGCCTTTATTTTTAAATTATACAAAATACAAAAAAACAAAATACGACTACGTAGAGAACTGATACACCTACCTTTCAAATATTAAAATTATTGAAATCCATCACATTCTCCCGATTTGACGCCTTACATTTTCTCTAGAATGCAAACCTCTTAGGTTACATTACATTAACATTCTAAATGTTTATACATAACATCATAAATGTTAAAACATTTAAATATTATAAAATGAACGATGGTCTTTCACTCGTCGAATGAAACACAGAAACGCTTGTATTTTAATTTTTCAACAACTGGTGTAAGAGAATTGAAATATCTTTCCAACGATTTGCGAGAGCGACTCTAGCGCCATCTATCAGTTGTGAAAATTCCGTTTGCATGTAGAAAGTAGTATCTTTTATACCATTCATCCTACATTTTGCTTGAGGTCGATATCAAAACTAGTTCAAAAGTTAAAGGGGCAAGGGGTTACTTTAGGGACGGACTGTATTCACCCGAATACAAAGAATGTCCGAACGGAAGTAGCCATAAACAATAAAAACTTAAAGTGGGTGGTAAGGTAGGTAACTGGAGGGGAAGAACTCATTGTTATAATTTACTGCCAAGTTCCCTTTCAGCAGGTGGTTTAATCCTCATTGATCGCTGATGGCCGTCTTAACTAAATATATGTTCATACAATTTTATAAAGCACTAGAAAATTAATTAATCGTACTACAGTCTATTATATCTACTTTCTTATAAAAATTTTAAACTAACAGTATCTACCTAAAACGTACAAATTATAGTTAGCTATACCTACAAGAGTAATATTAATTATATTAATCCTTATTGCCAATAAAAATATCTGGAAAATTTAGAGGAAAAGACTGAAGACTCGATTTTACTTAGACTTAATTGCCATATCATTGCCATATCATTCCCAATCCAAACCTCAAGATTTCATACACTTACCAATGTGTAAGTTTCCATGAAACACTGCCTAAAAAATTTTGGAAACCCGTCTGATTCGCTAATATAGGTATTAAAAATGTATAAAAAAGTTACTGGTCTGTTCACTATGGTGAGTGTTAGCCTCATAGTAAATCGTTCATTGTACGACACGACATCCATTGTCACACATATGATTATGTTGATGAGTTTGGACATGGTGCATGCTCAGCAAAAAACCATATCATGAAGCAGCTTATGATATAATTTTTTTTGTTTCAGAAGTTGAGGAAAGCCCATATGAATTAGGAGGAGCAGTCAAAGAAAATCCGATATTTGGTATTTACGATCAGACTGGCAAATTCCGAAAAGTAGCCCTACCGATGACATATTCAAGAACTACTAGCAGAGACCGCAGCTTAAGTTTTGCATACGGAGATGGAGACTATGAGTAAGTTAAATTAATTTCTATTTATCAAAAAAAAAGAAATAAATATAAAATGGCGTCCGAAGCAAACACAGACATTTACAGCAATCATAAATTTTTATTGCAGAATTGTTGAATAGCGCTAAAACAATTTGCTAATGAGCGAAAATTCATTGCCATAGTCTCCAAAGGAAGAAAAGGACGCACTTACACACAAACTAACAATTTAACAGTAACAATTTAATAAATGAATTAACCACTTAAATCCTCAATACCAAGCAAAAGCATATTATAGTAAGCATTGTTTATAGTTATTCAACTATGCTTAGTATGAGAATCATTGGTGGACGACGTGAATCATAGTCGTAGTCCCGACTGAAAAAAGTAAAGTATAGTCACAGCCTCTCGAATAACGTTTTCTATAGAAAAACTTTCAAGACTCCACGAGTTTCCTCGTACCTATATGAGACCGGAAATACGTTTCACTCCACCTCTGCGTGCCAATCTTCTAATTGCGGGTTTCGTAATACCCTGGATATTGTCACGCAAGACCTTTCGATGACGCTTGGCGCCTCCTTTACCCAATCCTTTACCTCCTTTACCGCGTCCTGTCATTTTCTCAAACACTACTACAAGAACAATAAGAAACAGACAAACAAACTCACACACACACACACACACACAGACTATTAGAAACCTTAATATCTCGAGAACAATCCGATATATAAAAATTGTCCGAAACAGGTCAAATTTTCATTCGCGAGGGACAACTTTTGGAGCGTAAGTGAAGATTGACTCCTTAGAAGTTATCCCCCTGAATCAAAGATTGACATGTTTCGGAAAATTTTTATATCTCCTTTTGTTCTCGAGATATTATAAGGGTGATTTGTTTTAAATGGGACACACTGACGGAAAGTATACAGGGTGTTTTCTACATAACTAACATAAGGCCAACAGAATTTATAATTATAATACCTACAAATATTGTGATTAAGTCAAATCTGAATCTTTAGTATTTTAAAATATTTTGTTTCCAGATATGACCCCTACGGCACAAGAGCAGAGATATACAGCAAATTAGAGGATGTTTTAGATGAGACACAACCACTTCCACCCGCTTATCACCATATTAGAAGTAGGGGGAAGCCTGAAAATTTTGGTTTGAGCCAATACGGACATTTAAAGATTGACTATTCCTATAGTTGGAATAACTTAAATAAATACATAAAGTACACTTAGTTTAATGTTTATATAACGTATTTTCTTTAAACCTGTAAAAATTCTTTTTCATTTTCAAATTAATCAACTTTAAGATATTTACTTTTATAAGACTGTACATTCAATTTTTTTTTATCATAAATGTCTAGATAGGTACATCAGCTGATCACATATACTATAGGTAATCATTAAGTAGGTATAGGTCAAGAACCCTAAACAAAGAAGGACTGATCAATCAGTAACAGCCAATCACATTTGTTTATCACTTATGTGACGTCAGTGGATTCCCTTTAGCGGGAGATTTGAAATTTAAATATCCTCTTTGTTTTAATTTGACAGTTTTAACCTTTTAACATAACCTATATATGTCACATTGTCATGTAGAATCTCTCGGTTGTCTTTGGAATGTCATCACTGTCATCAGTCATGTCATCATATCAAAGTATTTCTGTATCATATCATATAGTAATCTGTGCACTGATTAACAAAACACAAGTTATCACAGTTGTCAAATCGACAACGATTTTTGCACAACGCACTTCAAATCGTAAGATATATATCGTAAAACACATATATAAGTACTTTAAAATCACATTTGATTGCATTAATACAGTCTCTGAAATAATATTGGGTTGGATATTTTGACTGAAAATTTTTTAAATTGCAATTAGAGGCAAATTTGGCAATAGGGGATCCACTGACGTGTTACGAGAAATCTGTTGAAAATGACCTTCAAATTTTTATGAATGAATTGATCAGTCCTTCTTTGTTTAGGGTTCTTGGGTATAGGTACCCACCTAAAAGTTTTGTAAACAAAGCTACAACATTTATTACATGTAATGTTATTGAAGTACTCTACAATTTTACTTTTGTGTTGTATATATAACTGATATGAGATATTTCCTTCAGGAATATGTAGGTAAATATTTAAAATAAATATGATTTCCCAAAATAAATTATTTTTAAATTACACTACACTATCCTTATTCTCATCTTGATGATGAGCCCGAAAGTCAGAGACTTGTGTGGGAGAAGGAGAGACATATTATTATTTTGCGGGCCGCGAGTGTGGCCCAAAAAAGATGTTATAACAACTTTAACTAACATTTAGTATGAGAATAAGGGAAACCTGGAAAACCTTATTAATTAAATGTGTTACTAGGTTGTTAACAATTTGTACAGTGATATTGCAGCAGTACTAGTTGCATATTAAGAACGCTACCAGTTTTACGCATACAGATTTATTAATATAGGAGCAATTAGAACAAGTTGGCCGCGGTCAGTCAGATTCGAATCGCTTCGCGCCGTCAATCGCGGAGAATAATTAAAAACTTGACGTCTTTAACCGCTCGGCTACGGAGCTCCAAACTTGTTAACTACTCTATATAAATTTGGTCTACCCGTAATTCACAGATACACTTTCTATACAACACTGCTGCATCTGTCAAATTATTAAAAACTGATATACCTTTATATATGTAAATCAATTAAGAACCTATATCTCCAAAACTCTAAATTTTAGGGATAGGTTTTGTTACAGAAAGTGCATGACCCTAAAATTTAATGTAAAATTCAAATTGCAGAAATATACAGGGTGTTCCATTTTCCTTTTAAGAAATTTATTATTTAGGTGTGGTCAACCTGTGCGAGAACACCGTGTATTTGCAACATGTACCTACCTAGGTAAAAAATTAAGAAAACCCATCGAGATAAGAAAACCATAGCAATAGTTCCTCAGATATGAATCCTACACTAAAAAACAAATGGACATAAGTAAGCTCCAAGCTGCTACAACCCTAGGCAAAGTAAACCGAGCTACAGCGCTACAACCTTGACTTCTTGACTATGACTAGACAACTCTTTGTGGTCTGTGGCCTGTGGCTGTGGGCTAGACACATTTATATAACACAAAATATATATAAGGAGGCTATAATTTAAACACTTGGCTACCGTAGGACATAAAGGAATTGTTCCTTTATGCGTAAGACATAAAGGAATACGTTGTGCTTATAAAATATATGTTTATTGTTTCCTTTATGCCATAGCAGAACGATAACGGATAACTAAACGTTAATATAATCTGTGAACTAAACTAACTACAAAGCAGAAATAAATAAACGTCAAACCAATCAAACAATATTCTTTGCACAAAACCATAGACCTTGAGGAGTAAGGAGGTACATGGGCACTCTTATTATTATATATTCTGTGCAGATGCAGAATTTTACAGATCTGATATTCTGTAGTGCAGAACATATTCTGTATTCTGTTTTGTGACATAACCTATATTCTATATCCTCTAGGCTGGGTAATATATTTTTTTAATTATTCGTGCCTGCAAGGTATGACTATATTAAAAAATTTAAATTTAAATATCTTTGGTGCAAGATTTATCACACATAATGCTTCTGTGTCACCGAAAGTTTTATATAAATTTTTAATTCGACAATGTGAAAAATTGCCCGAAGGACCTAGACAGCATTATCAATTTCAAATCAAACAGGTTAGGTTTAATAAAAGCTACAAAGTGATTTGTAAAAGTATAAATTTTGACAAACTACAATAATTATTATATCCTATTTATTGCAGAGTTTTAAACAACATGTGAATGAAACTGATCCAGAAAGAATAAGAGAAATAATAAAAAGATCTTACGACGATGCAAATTATATTTTAAATAAGGTAAATTTTGGTTGAAATTACTGAATCACAAAAAAAATAATTCTTTTTTGTAGTATTTATGTACCAGCAACAAATAGCAGACATGTTTTCAGTACCACTAGTCACTAGTTCTACAATCTTAACACCTACAACATTTTGGAACATTGTTCAGTTATACCATAATAGACCCCACTTAGTAAATCGTAAACTTATTGCTGCGTCTCAAGTGCTAATTTATAGAATAAATTTTCATTCAAAGAGCATAAAACATGTTAGCGAAGTATTTACACATGCTGCAATTCTGTATGAAATAAGAAAATTCAAGGGACCTATTAAGGAAAATCTGTGTGAAAACTTTCTTAGAGGATTTGTGGAGTGTTACGATAAAAATGTGATTTTAGATCCTCAAGATCTAAATAGTTTCAGCAAAGAATGTAACGGAGTGTTTGTATCAGTTAGAATTTTAATGCCAAGGAAAAGTACTAATGAATGCATTGAGATAGTAGTTTTAGATAAAGACAAAAACTGTGCAACATTTCATGCAGTAAGTGAAAATGATACACATCCTTTAGCTCCTCCATTTCCTTATAATGTTGAGTTAACCTCTTCAGCCAATCTAAGAATAAACTTACAAAACTTTGAGGATGCAGACACTGCACATGCAGTTTGGATAGCGGACAAACTGTTTCCAAAACTTGTAAAATGGGCAGATAGCGATTTGGAGTTAGCTAATACATCAGGTTCTTTATCACTTATATCACTGGACGAATATTGCTCTACTTATGGAAAATTAAAATCAAAGTATGGAAATGATTTAATAAAGGTTTGTAGTTTAAGACTTAGGTATAGTTTTTATATTGCAACATTAGTAGGACATTTTTAGTTATTTATTAGTAGGTAGGTACTTATATTACAAACCCTTAAAAATATAGGTCGATTAAAACTGACATTCTATCCCATCTATGTTCTCACTTGAAAAGTAACCCATACTGATTAGATGTAAAATTATTTGTTAAAAATATATGAAATCCTAGTTAAGTTTATTACAATATACATTTGTATACAGGTACCGTCTATACTTATCTATATTTATTTATGGCCAATCAATATCGAATATATACTTATTTTGTTTCCTGTAATAAATTATTAATAAAATATATGTAGGAATGGCCCAAAAAGACAAGTACAGACCCTAAGAAATATGTATTTGAGGATTTAGCTATAGCAGCTTATTTGATCTGCCTATGGAAAAAACATAATACAAGTGCTATTAGCTTCGTAGACTGTGGATGTGGAAATGGACTTCTTGTCTATATTTTAAACCAAGAAGGGTATAAAGGATATGGCTTAGATATAAGACGAAGGCCCATATGGGATATTTATCCAAAATATATTCATCTAGAGGTACGTGCAGGAAAATGATACACGCACTAAGTAAGTTTAAAACTTAAAAAAAGTGAATACCTACCTACTGAGTCATTTTTAGGTATGGATGATAAAGTTAGATAGCTTTATTATAGTGAAGCCTTAAATATTTCAACTCATAAATGTAAAAAGAGAAATTGCATCTTACTATTAATTGATTGACTAGTTTGTGGTTATAAATCGGGCACTAACTTTCTCAAATTTTATTTGCAATACTAACTGATTAATTTTGATTTATGAATTTAAAATAATAAATAGCCTGTTGTCTGAAAATTTGTGAAAATGAATAATTCAAAATATAGATTTCTAATATTTACAAAAATATATAAAATTAAGAATATTGGTGATGTTTCTTTGTGTTGTAAGCTTTATTTACTGTTTTTGTAAGTATTTGATATAGGTAACACAAATTTGCATATGTATTTCTATTGATATTTTTCTCTAGGTAGGAACCGTTTCACCATCTTCTGTTTTTCCTAACTGCACCTGGATAATAGGTAATCACTCTGATGAGCTTACTCCGTGGATCCCTGTGATAGCAATGAAAAGTTCACCACAGACAAATATTTTTGTCATTCCTTGTTGCCCCTATGATTTCAGTGGACAGAAATATGCAAGAACTAATACATCAGTTAGCCAATATTCTGACTACTTTCAATACATAGAAAACATATATAACATGTGTGGATTTGATACTCAAACAGATAAACTTAGAATACCTTCTACTAAGAGGAAATGCTTAGTAGGGATTAGGAAAACTCTCAGTAATGAGGAAATAACTAGGATTAATGCTAATGTAAATCTATTTATTGAATCTCGTTTATCATTTTCTAATTTCAAGGTTAGACCAAACACAGAAGCTGTAAGAAATTGTACGCAGTTAAATCGAGATTTACTGCAAAAATTGGTTCTTACTTGTGTTCTCAGTTTGTTGAGTGAGAAGAACTATATCAAAAAAAGAAATGGAGAGAATTGGAATAAAGGGGGTAGCCTCACTATTTCAGATTTATCAAAACAAATAGCAAAAGAGGATCTGAAACAATTAAAAGAACAGTGTGGAGGACTGCAAACCCTTCTCAGAAATCATCGGTACTTATTCGAGTTTCAAGAAGGTAGAGTAACTTTGAGGATACCTCCGCTGTTAAGTGAGGATACAAAAAAGTATAAGGAAAAGCCTTGCTGGTTCCTAAAAAATCATCCAGACAATTGTCTACATGGTTCAGAAAATTGTTCTTACAAACATGACCAATAGATTGTACCTATATATTAGGCGAAAAAGTAGAAAGTAAAAGTATTTACATGTTAAAATGGCATTACTTATTTGCCCCTAACCCCTAGGTACATGCTAACCCTCATATATGTCTGATTTTTTATTATGTACAAGACTGAGGTCTTATTTACTACAATCACAGTTTAATGGAATCAATGTTATACTGAATGAAATTAATTTTTAATTTTAAATAAATATCTAACATATTATTTAGATCTGAAATTCTATGTATCTTTAAATATATTTTATAGGGGAGAAATAAGTTTTTAATTTAATTTCATGATTTTTTTGTGAGAATAATATAAATTCCCCAAGATTATGTGAACCTACTTCAATAATTTTTCCAATGATTTTCTAGGTGGAAAAACGTCTGTTTAAAGAGAGCATTTAATGTAATGTAATGCAAAGTAGCAGGTTGGGCGTTTTGGGTAGTTCTTGCTGGGTTCTCTCTAATTTCTCCTAATTATCCTAAATTGACATTTGATATAGGTACCTACCTAAAAGTGTAATTGTATGTTTCAATTTCTAGGCAATTAATAACTTTAGGGGAGCAAAATAAACAAAAATAAAATTAAACCAAAAATATATCCATGGTTTTTGTAGTTTTCAGTTAGTTGACTGTAGTCAATCATATAGTATTTTTATTTTACAGTATTTAGGTAGGTACCTACCATAGACATGTACCTACCTATACCTATCCTATAAGTACAGAGAGTTCCAGAATGATTGTCCGTGCCGCTTCATAATGATTTTTTATGTGCCTCCTTTCTATTTTTAGTATCTGCAGTAGAATCATGAGCGCAGGCAAGGGAATTTACTGATTTGATTTGTTCCGCATGCTATGGTACGATCAGAGTAATAAATAAAGGGGAGACCGCATTCCCTATTTCAAAGCATAATGTAAACATGTAACCTCAACCTACTGGATGTTGATAAACAAACAATACATAATGAACACACGATGGTCCCTGATCGTATCAGCGTAGTGGCGTATCAAGCTATATCACGGAAATGCTTACAATATACATAATTATATACAAAAGTTAAGTTCAAAAACACAGTTTAAGAACACATAAAACACTCGGCTTCACCAATTTTTGATTTCAAAATAATGGCGTTACTTGCTATATTAGGTTAATACCAGGCAATGTTGCCACCTCAGACAAATAAATAAATAAGTATTTGTCTGAGGTTGCCACTTCCGGCGCTTAATATCGCTAGAAATTTCAATAATGTATTGATGGATATGGAGAGCCTATAATTATAACACAAGTCACAAAAAAATAGTGGGTAGCCTTAAACATATTACAATGTAACTAATTTGTAAATTGATTGAGGTCAAGAATGTGGTAGATCTTTACATGTTAATCAATGAAAATGATGACGGCTGTACCTAGCTATAAAAATAAAAAAGTTACTTCGGCATCAATGTCAAGGACGTTGCAGGGACCGATGTTTGTAAATACATTTACCTCAAGGCTTCACTTTAGAATGTAAATAACGGTCTCCCCTTTATTTATTACTTTATTTATTACTCTGATATGGTACGTCAGTAAATATAGGTTATGTAAAAAATAAAATAAAGACGATTTATTAAAAATAATATTATTTTGTAATTTGTATTATTCTTTTCCTATGTATCACCAGTATAACCTATTTAAACCGTGAATTGTGGAGCGTTAAATAACATTAATTTATGGTTCTTATATTTATTTCAACATTAATTTCAATATTAAGAAATACAAAATTACCAACCTGATTACTCTTACTCTTTTAACGCAAATGATACCTACTTCAGTAGATAAAACATTTTAAACACGAAAAATGCTAAACGCCACTGAGTCAAACGTCAAATGCTGTCAAATATGAAAATTTTCAAATCGACAGTTAAAAAGAAAGTAATTTTAGCAAATGGAAATAAATTTTGATTATATTCAGGATAGGCTGCGTTCCCGTACCGGACAATCATTCTGGAAGTCTCTGTATAATCGGCTAGATCACGCGCGTCGCCAGATCCAGGAATAGGCGACGTGATCTACGATTATGGTATACATACCTAAAAGTATATTATACAATATTATTTATTTAAGCTTTTTTTTGGTACTTCATCTATGATTTAAGCTGGCCTGTATCCATCACCAGTCATCAAATGTGTTTGGACTGCCCAACATCATCTAAAATGGCTTAAATCATAAATTTATTGGCTTAAATAGATACAAATACCTTTTATTCATTACTCAATCACTTAGTATTATCCCACCCAACACCCAATAACTCCCTGCTTTCCCGGGGAAAATTAATATTGAAATTTGTAAATTATAGTATATAAGTACCTATAATATACAGTGCTTTCGAAAAGAACCGAATAAATTCATTATTTTAGAAATTGAGAAGTTTTCGAAAAAATCCCCTGACACGTCGATTTTGTTTTTAAAAAAGGCACTTTTTGACATACGACCCATATTTGTGACGCCATCGTTGTCCGAGATATGACGTCATCGACAATTTTTTTAAATAGCAACCCCCAATTTTGACCACGCCATTTAAAAAAGCGTATCATTCTACATACGCATCATGAAAAATTTTGGTGTTACATAACAAAAATTTCAAGAAAATAATGTTTGAAGATCTTAAAATTTAATTTTTAGAATACTGACAATGGTAATGATTATGTAAAAAATCGACTAAATTAAATGTTCAAATTGTGCACCGTTGGCTGCCTGACAGTAGCCAAGACGATTAATAAATTCTTTTTGGACATTATCTATAACTTCAGGAGGTATACGATGTATCTCGTGACGAATTCTTGCTTTTAAATCTTCTAAATTAACCGGTCTAGTAACGGATACTTTGCTTTTTAGGTATCCCCACAAGAAATAGTCTAAGGGTGTCAAATCAGGCGATCTGGCTGGCCACTCAATCGGCCCCCAATTTGGTGCACAATTTGAACATTTAATTTAGTCGATTTTTTACATAATCATTATCATTGTCAGTATTGTGAAAATTAAATTTTAAGATCTTCAAACATTTTTGTTATGTAACACCATAATTTTTCATGATGCGTATGTAGGATGATACGGTTTTTCAAATGGCGAGCCCAAAATTGGGGGTTGCTATTTAAAAAAATTGTCGATGACGTCATATCTCGAACAACGATGTCACAAATATGGGTCGTATGTCAAAAAGTGCCTTTTTTAAAAATAAAATCGACGTGTCAGGGGATTTTTTCGAAAACTTCTCAATTTTTAAAATAATGAATTTATTCGTTACTTTTCGAAAGCACTGTATATAAAATTTAAGATGGCTATGAAAATCAACCTTCATAGTATAGTCTATATAATGACAATTGAAACTAAAAAAAATTAAGAAACACCTGCCTCCTCGACGGCAGCCTCTTTGTTTAGCGCACGTGTGTCGTTTGTCGGAATTTTTTATAGGGTTTCAATTGGGATTATAAAGACTATACCTATGCGTTAACACAATAGGGAATTTTTTAACCCCTTAAATTTTACGTTATCGTAATCGTTATACTGTATAAAGAGTATAAACGCAAGGAGCCCGAACTCTGTATATTTAGAATGGTTTAAATAAGACGTCTGAGTTTCATATCATTCCAACCAGCGCATTCGCCAAAATATTTAAAATGTTTAACGTAGTACAATGACCCTTTTGAATGTTTTTGCTTCCCGTGATTCATGTCTCATATTACATACTTATTTTATTATGACATGGATACGTTATTTTCTATCGTCCTGTATGGCTCTAAAAACAAATAAACTATGTAAATAGTTTGATATTATATTATTTTAAAATTGATTTTCGTTCTCTAGTGATTTTTATTAGAAATAGTAGATTTTAACATTTTTCCTGACAAAATAAAAACTATAGCGAACAACAAAATATTGGTTTGGTTTTATCCACAGAGTCAAGCAGCACACATTTAGATAAGTGATTAATTAGTAAAATCATTACGTATTCCTAGACATTAAAGAAACATTGTAAAAAATTCTGTGATACAAATTTTTTTATTCTCTCTTCTTATTTATTTTTCTTTATATAGTTTAGTTTTCTTTGTATTTATTATATTATAATGTCATAATAATGGTTCTACATACAGCCAAATCGTAAGGTAGGTACCTAATTTTAAATCATGATTTTATCTGTCTCTTAAGAATCCATCTATATTTCGAGAATCACTAGAATTTTGAAAATTTGCGTGAGGGACTAACACATGACGCCGAACTTTTTAAACATATTTTTAGCTTTCTGTCACATCTGGTTACACCGGAAATCAATACCAAAACTTCCTCTTTTTAAATGGAATACTATAATTTTTTATATCGTTGATAAAGTCATTTTATTCATTATATTTTACAGCAGCAATTCAAAACAAAAGTAATTTTACAAAATAATGTATAAGTAGGTACCTAAATTTGTGACCTGTTCCCACAGCAATCAGAAACTATTTAGAGCCGAACAAATAATTCAAAACTAGTCAGCAAACTGTTATTGGAGCTATCACATTCCTTCTTGCATTAGTTTGTGATTGCTATGGGAACAAACACAATAGTAAGGCTATTGTGTTTTCTACTAATCACTAAAATACTTGCATAGTGAAACATCTATGATTTTTTGTCGTCGTTCTACTGCTGTTTAATATTCTCTAATATCCTAAACATCCATTAGTTTATACTCATAGTCCTCAGGAACATACAATACGATAAGATGGTCTGAGTAGTCTGAAGAAAGATATTTTGTAAATTATATAGTAAGAAAATACCGAGTGATAAGAAAGTGGCTCGTTTCTCTATGCTATTTTTCAAGACAGAAATTGCCTGTGGGTCAAAAACTGCGTTTAAATATAGGTACTGTACTTAATTTAGTTTGAGCCACTTCCCGCTGGACCGAAATAATGATCTTAAATTTTTAATAGGGATTTTTTAACGGAAAATTAAATGGGACATAATTTATATTGGTTCCATAATAAGCTCAGATTAACCATATAAGTATATTGTTATAAAGGTTAATAGGTAGGCATCTCCCGTAAGGAAGATATGAAATAATGGGTGGTATGAATAAAAACGAAGTACCTACTACTACTACAAGTATTAGTATATTCTACGCAGTATTTACTTCAAATCGAAGTAGATCCTACATTTCGAAGTACTTCCTATTTTTCCGGAAATATTAAGAATAAATATCATTCTCCTAAACATTATAGTAGCACGTACTACGACTTAAAGTATCTACTTTTTACCGGTAGATATTTCGATTTTAACAACTAAAGTATTTGCTCCGTTATTAGCGAAGTTGATATCATAGCAACTTCACCGTGCATGCTACAAAGTGATTATACAGGGTGTTAGTTAAACATGCGGCAAAAATTCAAGAGGTTATTCCTTGGACTATTCTAAGGATATTTTATTCTTTGATGATTTTTGAAAAAGCACTTTGTTGCGAAGATATAGGGCGAAAAAAATTTTCAACAAATGCATTTAGTATTTTTCAATTGGTATTTTTCACAATATTAATGTAGGTGAAATAAAAGTATGGCGTACTTAACACTGGACGTATCAAGTAAAAGACATGTAAGAAAAAAGAGTTGTTTTTTCTTACCAACATCCCGTGATACTTCGGAGTGATTATTTTGTATGTTTTTGTATGTTGTGTTTTTGTAGTTTGTATGTGTCGCATTTGTTAAGATTGATTGATATGCATATGATGGTGCACCACCTCATTTTAGTGTAGTTGCTCGAGAGTTTTTAACAGCAACATACGGAGATCGCTGGATTGGTCGAGGTGGACCTCACGTATGGTCTGCTCGATCCCCGAACTTAAACCCCCTGGATTATTTCCTATGGGACCATCTAGTCATTAGTTTATACTAGGCCAGTGGAAGATGTGGACGATTTAAGAGATCGGATAATTGCTGGGTGTAACTCAATAAGAAACGATCTTGGTGTTTTTGAAACAGTTCGGGAGTCTATGAGGAGAAGATTGGATGGTTGCATCCGAGCTGCAGGTAGCCATTTTGAACAATTCTTGTATGTTCAGAAATGTTACATGTAATTTTTAGTAATAAATTGTTAATTGTTGAAAATTTTTTTCGCTCTATATCTTCCCAACAAATCGCTTTTCCAAAAATCATCAAAGGATAAAATATCCTTAGAATAGTCCAAGGAATAACCTCTTGAATTTTTGCCGCATGTTTAACTAACACCCTGTATATCACTGTATAATCTTATTACTATAGAGATATGTTCGGCTCTGTATTCGCGGACATTTTGTACCTGCAAATATGTATAAAACCAAGCTTTCTCATGTAATTTTCAAAAGTTGAGGCCACTTCCAGTTAATCCGGAAATGGTTGAGGGTCGGTTTTTCAATGCTTGGGAACATAGTTAACCAGTAGCAGTGTCTTATAGTCATTGCCAGTAGTTAGTTAGCTGTAAGTTTAGAATATAATTTTCCATGTAGGTACATTTTATATATGCTTGTTTAAGTATATTCTAAACTTGAAGATAATTAATTATTCTCTTTAAAATACATTAATCAATGATTGCAAAACCGACCCTGTCACAGAAAAAGTACTAGATCATTGCAAGGTGGATTTTGATCCTAGGTAGGTAAGCGTTTTCAAAATTTGATTTACTAATCTTGGAAAATTAAAATAGCAAGCTAGCGAGCCACATTTTTATTGCACCCGGTATACTCGTAGATACATGTATAATAATAATTTGTTTTCATATTTTACTGTTTGTTTATTATTTCAAATCAACAAACAACTTACCTAAATGAACACATTGAATAAACCTAACGTAAATTTTTAGAGTGAACTTTCATTGATTTCATATTTTACTGTTTGTTTATTATTTCAAATAAACAAACAACTTAAATGAACACATTGAATAAACCTAACGTAAATTTTTAGAGTGAACTTACATTGTTTTCAAAGAATATTTATTTTTTATTTGTGTATTTAAAGTTGTCTTATTTCTAAATTAAAGCCAATGGGCAAGCATGGAGTCTTTCCTGCCTGGTGGCTCTATTTCATATGGATTATATACATTTGATCGGAGGATTAGGATTAGGTACGATTATCATCCGATAAATTAATCCAAGGAAATGTTAACAAAATAAGATCATATTTCTGGCAGCTTTTTTTTTAAACGGGTATACAATAGAGTTGCGACTTTTTAAAAAAATTCAGGCCAGGCCAGGCCCGGCCCGACAGAGTATAGGCCAGGCCAGATAAACCCACCGAACGTTTGGCCCAATTAAAGCCAGACCTCTTGACAATTATGGCCCGGCCAGGCCAGACCCGACCAAATCGAATCGAAGCTCAAATGGAATCTGATCTGGCCCGGCTCTATCAAGGCAAGTGTAGCCAGAATCGGTCCGCCCAAATTCAACCCAGTCTGCCTAAGCCACATTCGGCCATACCAGAAATCCTGCCTACAACTCCGAAAACAAATTTATTCAACAACTTAAACACAAACATAATGTTTTACATTTAACACTTGTAATATATATATAGTAGTATAAGATATTATATGTATGTACAGTGAGTCCCAGAAGTGATGTCTAAATTCATTTAAAATTCAGCGGTGAAAAACACTCGGACTTGTGGATTTTTATTTTTTAATGCGATTTTTTTATGCTCAATTCATGTATATAGGGTAGTCCAAAAAGAAGTTACGACCATCAACTTTATTTTTTCAAATACTTCATTTTTAAATTCTGCATCGAATTCTAAGTCTGTGTAAGAATTTTTAGATATGCTTAAATATCAGAGTAATACTTATTGCTAAGTATAATTTTTCCATTTTGGCCCAACACCTCAAGTTATTATGAAATCAAATTCCTCATAGGAAGAACAAGATATAGTATTTTAAAATTGTTATACAGTAAACCGGTTAGCCTAGGTTAGGTTGAAATCGGTCCGATCCGGCCCGAAATGGCGAGGCCAGCCCAGGCCCGAACCGGCCCGGCCAGGCCTGGCCCGACTAGGTCAGTCGGGCCTGGCCAATTCAATTGCAGCCCGGCCCGGCCAGGTATTACAAAGCATCCGGCCAGGTCCAGCCCGGCGAGTAAAATATGCAGATTTTCCCGGCCCGGCCAGGCCCGATTTCGGACCGGGCCTGGCCTGGCCGGGCTTCTGGCCTCAAATCCCAACTCTAGTATACAATGTATATAAATTAAGGATTTTAGGTAGGTAGGTACTTACTTTTAAACATGTTTCTAAATTAACTTTCATGAAACCCAGTGCAGTAATAACAACCGGTCTTTGGCCGTTTGCTATCATTAGTGCTGTAGCAGTTCTTACATGCTCATCAGGATACTCGTACCAATTTCCAAAATAAACACTGTTATTTATTTTATCTGCCTGTATATATAAAAAGAAAATATTAAAGCAAACTACAAAAAATAATGTAAGTAAACACGAAATTCATGTTAGTAATTCTGTGAATTACTAATATGAATAGTGAGTAGTGAATTTAAATGAAGGAGCAGAAATAAATTGTAGGTACCAGGTAGTATTACGGCTGAAATAAAACTAACTTTTTCAGACTTTCTTAGTTACGGCGTGTTAAAGTTGAAAATAAAAACAGTATATTTTCTGTTTCTAAAACTAAAGGTATATGCCTTTCAAATTTGGTAGAGGATATCAAAAGATAGAGGAAGGATTAATTTCACAACCGATTTACTAAAAAAAATTGCTTTTGACTTGTTCTCGAAAATGCATAATTTTACGTTATTTCGACGATTGTTTTCTATCTGGCAATTAAATGCGGGACATGATTTTGGACACCTTGATTTACATTTTTTTAGTAAATTGATTGCAAGGTTCAATAAAAAAGTTTTATCTTTTATTGGTCTGGTAGGTATCATTTGTTCTCTTTCATTTAAATACACACTGTATACACGTTTAGAAAGTAAATGTGAATCAGTTTTGACAGTTTGATCAGTTAGTGATCAGTTAGCTGACTCTTTGAGAGGCAGCTTACTTTTATTCTGGTGTTCATGAGATATACTCCTTTTACCTACCTCATTAGTGATGGCTTGAGCAGCGATACAGTAACAAACAGTATATTGGAACATTCCTGTAAATACATATACGGCAGCTTTTACAGCAGCTTGGAAAGAATTCCTGAAAGAAATAATCTCTGTAGGTTTCATTTTTTATATTCTGTAATTATTTGTGGCATTATATTCTTCCATTATTTGGATATCCATATAGAAAAATTTTCGAAACGTCAACTGAAAAATAGTATTTTTTGTGTATTTATTTGCTTTTTTTTTTTGAGAAAATCTTATTTTTGGTTAGGCAAAACTGAGATCTAATCAAAACTTGACTTTTGGCGTTGAGTTTATATTCTAGTCTCGTTTTTATTTTTCATAATTATTGTGGCGATACACCCGAAAAAGGGGAGAATAGTATTTGATATTATGAATAGCGTAGTTGGAAAGTAACAATCAATCTGTTAGAATGTAAAATAAAGAGTAACATTAAGTATTAATGGCACGACTAAATAAAATACAGTACTTACTACTGACTTGTACTTACTGTGTTGACACGATATACATTTCTACGCACAGGGACAGGACAATATCTCCATTGTAAATAAACAGGACTTCAGAAAATGCCTCATTCAGCAATTTTACATAACTGAAAAAGTAATATCTTGAGCAACAACGCCGGCACAAGCAACAAAAAAAAACAGGAAAGTCAAAGATAAGAAAATTTGATAATTTTTTTGAGTTTAATGCAAATGCGCTTAAGTGGAATAATAATTATTTCTACCTGTTTAAGGGCACCATCCAGCTATTTCACTTATTACTCATAAATAACCATTTAAATACTTATATATCATCCTATTACTAGTAAAAAGTTTAATCTAAAGTCATCTATCGTCGTAAACAAAACATAAAAATCTTACACACTCACATGAGAAAATCAATAAAAATGTCCACTTTTTAAACAGCTCTGCCTTGAGACACTGAAATATTTTCAACAAATAGATATTTCACAGTGAATTTTGTATATTAGTGTACTCGAAAGACAATAATGACATGTAAATTTCTGTACTGACCCCTGAGCTCAGTTTTTAGCATACCCACATTTTATTTTCATATACATAATGTATTACTTACTGTTAATACTTCTGTGTATTTATCTTTGTCGCTCTAAAAATATATAACCAATCTTCTAAATAAGCCTGCAGGATGAAGATGAAGAATTATCCTTATTAAGGGTTCCCTTAGTAAAAAGTATACATGCGCAAGCATGCAGATGTCAAAATAAAGGAAACCTAAACTGCTTACTGCTTAACTATATGGGGCCTCCAATAACTCTCTAATATTATTGAATCCTATACATTGTAATTTTGAAAATTTGAATGTCAATAACTTACTCCTGCAAAAAAATATGGTGTTTGACACATTTCTCTATTCTACTCTTGATCATCTCCTCATCGATTTGATCTTCTCCTGTTCCTCCAAACATGTACTTTATCTCCTCATTTAGCAGCTTGAACTGTAAACTGGTTAACATAAAAATTGTAAAAATGAACAAATCGGTGCCTATCACTGGAAATGATATGGTCATAATGCAAGTAAAGCTCTGGTAGAGCACAGCCAAATAATATGGAAACCATTCTGGGATATATATCTCAAAAATTTCTTGTCCTACAAATCCTTTGATAATGAATAGAATTGCGAGAAAGGCACACAAAGATGTAAAAAACTGCAATAAGTTTTTTAATGTTTTTAGAAATCTTTGGTGGCCTTTTCTGACTCCAGGGTCTTTTACATCCTCGATATTCCAAAAATGAGACTGCATCCTTCTGAGTAGATTTGATATCTTGGATTTCTTGATAAAGAGGTTTGTAGATTTCAAAGAACCCTAAAATTAAACAGCAAAAATGTTTTGGGCTTGTAAATATCTGGTTATGTTTTAAGTAGGTATAATGAAAATTGCTGCAAATGGTTCAACTGAAACACTTTCCGATTTCACTTTCCTCATAATGATTGATTACTGCTTGTATATTAGAATATAACCGTCGATAGTAGATATCTAAATTTTAAAATTGAAATTACAGCAACCTAAATTTCAAAATATGATACCAAACCTCCAAGACCGCCTTGAGTTATGCGTCAGAATATCGGGTATAGGTATAGAGCATATTATTTCATATAGTTTTTTTTTTAATTTTGTTAATGCTTATAGGTAAGTAATATATATTTTTTTTATTTTAGTCTTACTGTATATATGAACAGGCTTGTATGTCCACACATCTAAATACCTGGATATGACTATCAATATGAGACTTTTTCTTTAAGTACTTAGTCCGCATGCTTTTGTCATATCTAACCCCATTCCTGTTTTCTACGGTTATGTCTAGAGTGTGTCACAACTCCGCCACGGAACATGGGCGTACCCATCATAATAATAAGGGTAATAAAATAATTTACGTAGGAATAGAAGCATTAAAATGGGACAATTTATCTAGGAGCAATAATCTAGGACAATATATTCAAAACTCATCTGCACTACAATATAGGCAACAGTATACTAACGTGAAAAACATTTTGAGGCCGCGGCTCGCGCATGTGCGTGTTGACCTGCTTCACACGCCATTGAATTGCGGCTCTCTGTGACAGCCCTAATTATGTCATAGTTATAAATTTTTGCAATGAGCATATTACTTTTAGTTTATAGAAAAAGGTTTCTTTGAATTTAAATATATTTTAGAAAAATCACTGGGTTACATATGCAATAATAATAATTTTTAACAGCAATAAAATGCAACTGCGCCTCCTTGGTACAGTCTGCGACTATTTGTGACTAATGCTTGAACAAAGGTAGTATCACTCCTAGGCAAAAATTTTAAAATTGTAGTAAATATTTTATTAGATGTTTGGATAACTATAATTATTAATATAAGCAATCGGTATCAGAACAAATAAAATGTATAAAAGTCAGAAATATTTTTGAATACTTACATGTAAAAGCAGTCCAATAGTTTCTATAGAATTAGTTATGTCTACTATAGTTACCCGTTCTTTGAAAACCAGTAACAAAATTGACAAGAAAACTATGCTCAAATTTAAAAAAATTGCAAAAGTAAATATTATTTTTTGTTTAACACTGCCGCCCTTCTCTGGATGTACACCCATTATGTTAAACAATTTTAAACAGAAATTTATATTATAAAAAAGCATTTTCTATAATATGCTGAGCACCTATTCCTTTGTGGTAAGTGTTGCTTATCTTCCAAAGTTGTAAGAAATATTTAAAATACGAAACATTTTCAGAAATACCTATATCTTATGGTTTCATATAAATTTGTAAAATACTAACTTACGTGACTCCCAAATAATAATGTTGAGGCACGCTGCCTTGGTCAATAATATATAGGGTAGATAAACTTAATTAAGAAGATTTCAGGGACTGTAAAAAATACAGTAAGGAGAATATGCCAATATAGAAAAAGGCATCAGAATTATCTTCATTTGTTTTGAATAATTATTTTAATCATTTTTTTATAATAATTCTTCTGAGAAATTTTTCGTTTTATTTCCTCCTGTACCTTTCCCATAAAACTAATCAAGAAAATATTAATATTTATCTACATTGCTATTTCAAGGAAGAGGCTGTCCTCCTCTTACTTTTTTATTTTAAGTATATTTGAACATGAATAACAAGGTCCAAATTGTCAATTTTCAGTTGCGTCCACTATTGTAAAGTCAGAGAAACAATTGAATAAAAAAAACCAATCAAAATCAAAGATCAAAATACAATCGTTGGTCGTTGCTACAGTTAATATTTCGTAACTAAAATTAAACAGCAAAGATTTCACTTTGAGGGACGATATAATAATTATTATTTAAGTACGTTGAATATTTACACCATTAGATATTCAATGGGAAGTTATCTTCAATTTTCATGGGTTGTAAATGTGCTCTAATGATGAAATACTACAAACTATGACTACGTTTATTTCGTCAATTTCAAGCGCGATTGAAAGTAAAACCGCTTGATACCGAATCTCATCCTGAGTGTTTATCTCGTAGGAATAAAGAGATTGAGATTGAAGCCCCTGTTCAGTCCTACTTGAAGCCGTATTCCTGCGCTTGCGTGCTTTATATACGTAGCCAACGACCTAACCTCAAAATTAAGAATTGTTTGTTGTATTAATAGGTATATTATAACCGTTGAGTTTACTTTTTAGTTTCCACAGTAATTAGATCACTAATACTAATTCAGTTTTTCATTCGTCAGATGTGATTCTTCAGTACGTGAAGCATATAAACTTCTGCAGTTAGATCTGATTAAATCCAATCCCAATTCAATCGCGTTTATATCGCAATCTGAAGCAGCTTGAGTCAAGCCAATCCTACAATATTTTAGGATTGACCTGAACTTTCTAAGCCGCTTGAAATCTCAATTCCAAGCGTTTAAGCCATGACTTTCAATCCTTTTTTTCAAGCCGACTTGAAATTGACGAAATAAACGTAGTCATAACAATGTTGAAACTTGAAAAGACAGGAATTTCTAAGAAAAAAAAATAATATTAGGTGGAAACGCCATAAACACATAATTTTATTCTCTTGGAAAGAACGAGAGGAAACAACAATATTTCCAACCACAAAGAGTAATTTTCAAAATTGTGAAATTTGGTTTCGCGTGAATTGTAAGGCAACTGAAAACTTGATATTTGGTGACCGTCATTAAAGATCTGAAGGGTTTGCTTGACGTTTATTGGTAATTAATAAATATTTGTATATTTGTATCAAAGTGCAAAGCTTTTTTCATTGAAAAATATATGTTTTTTGATATAGACAGTAAAGAAGCACTTGATAATTCAGTGAAAAAGGTACCTTCACAAAATAGGTAGATACAATATATATTTTCTGAATATTTTCTTCTTCATCCGTCTGAATTGAATTGACCAATCTAAATTATCCAAGAAAGCGTTCTCAAAGTCAAATATTGTACTAATTAATAGGTAAACTTAGTTGATACATTGTTTAACAATATTTAAAACATGGAAAAAATTAAAACTTTAGTTACAAACTTTGTTAAAACAAATGAATAATATCAATATGGTACGAAATTAAGCAATTTTTAAATTATTTAATCAACCGATATGCCATCTTATTAAGTGCAAAATAGTTCTCGATATCACTCGCCTCGTATAAAATTTGAAAATTACGTATTCCAACTTGACATTATATATTTACGATAGACGTCATAAGGTCAGTGATTACTAATAAAACAAGCATTATTAAAACCAAGAGAATATTCTAACTGAATTAATTGCATTGCATGCTTTGTAATTAGTAAGGAGCGATGCATAATACCACATTATGTTTATTCTAATTTATGTTCACTAGCAAGTGCACTGAAAATTATCCATGATATATAGAGTAATGTATATGAAGGTAAGTTTAACCGTTAAAAGATTTTTTGCTACTTCGATCTGCATCATTTAAAATTTGTAAAATATAATTATAAATTTTAGAAGGTACCTAGACATATATTTTCACGTTCATAAATTTCATTGTGGAAATGCTATATTTGAGAGATTTGAAGAGATGATATCTCGGAAATACTAAAACCCTTTCTGAACAGCCAGGTGAATCTCGTTCTCGTAAATTAAAATAAAGTGGAGGGACCATATACCGAAGCTTCATACAAGCTGAAAAAAATTAAGTAAAACTGTACAAGGATTTCATGCAAGAGTATAGACACAAATATTATATATGTACAGGATGTCCCACCGGGAAGGGCCGCGATCTATATATGGAAAAGTATATACAGGGTATGATTTTGAAAATTTGGTTATTTACAAAGATCAGTGGGGCATACCTTTTTAAAATATTTTCACGTTTCTGGAACTTCCGGTGTAACCGGAAGCCGACGCCAACTTGCTTATTTTAAATGGAATACCCCGTATGTTTTTTCAGTTTTGGATTCTACGTTCAATTTTAAGTCAACTTTGTGTAAAGTTGAATATACCTAAATCCAGTTTTTTCGAGATATCTCCAGTTTTTAGAAGAAAGTTCATAGCTGATACATAGCTGATATAGGGTGGTAGCAGTATATTGTCAATAGTATTTTTAAAAATAACAAAACAAATGGATAAGAATTATCATCGTCACATAATAACTTATATAGTACAGTATGTGATGGATATCAGTACCTACTAATGTCGTAAATAATCTCTTTATAAGTTTTCAAATGATGTTACATTCTATATTAGTTATTCCCCGTTTTCGAGTTATTCGATCACTATTCAATGCAAAGAATAATAATCTTTAAGAAATTACGAAAGTAAACGGGTAAAGCCAATATAACGGTGCATTATAGACGTATCGACAGTTATATCATTTCTTAAAACCTCATTAAGTGAAACTTCACTGATAATATAGAGGTCATCGAGTTATTTTGATTTGGTTTTTTAAATTGCACATGCACTAAAGACATTTTCTTACAAAAACTACAGATAATAAACCCATACCCTATGTGAGAATATTCAAGAAGTTGGCAGTAATCTTTATAAAATAATCTTAATTTAAAATATTAAGATAATGATGTATGTAAAGGTGATAAATGTGGTGGATCAAGGTGGATGGTTATAACTATTTTATAACCATGTATAACCCAATTTAATTTTAAAATACTATAAATTAATAAAATAATGTACCTAATTATAATCTTCCGTCTCTTATCCTTACCAGATCTTGATTGCTGCAAGGATTTTTTTGTGCGAATAAGAAATCTAATCCATATATTTCATGCTTTATTTTTACTGTTCTTTACCACATAATAACATAATTTTATCACTAGGTATTTCGTGTACCAAGACAACTACAATAACTAACTAATATGTCAACTTGATATAGAGAGAAAATCGTGCATAAGTAAATGCGAATCTGACAAATATTGTGCAAATCTTTCATATTTTGTGCAATTGTTGTAGGTATAAACCTTGTTCTTGAAGTTTCTATATTGTTTCTGTCGGGGCTACTAGACGTGATGCGTGCCTTTTTTGAAACGATTCATAGTGAATGAATTTACAGAAGTGAAAGTTACTTGACTTCATCGGTAACATTAACTTCACTATAAATCGTTTGAAAATGACTCCAATCAGTTACAATTTAAAAAGTGATATAAAAACTAAGCCAAAAGTGTTTTAGTATATACTGATAAAATTAATTACAGTCTGTAAGCTACATTTTACGACAGACTATTTATTTTATAACAATATGATGTCGATGCACCATCTCAAGTCGTATCGGATGTTAAAATACCTTTTATCACTGTATTTACAATACCAACGTAAGCATGCAGCGAGGCATGCAGTAAATATTAATATGGCAAATACTGTGCAAATTGTGCATGTACTGTGCAAATCGTGGATGTACTGTGCAATTCTTGTATAAACTGGTGGATTTAATCTTGAAGTAATTCGTTTCGAACAGCTTCCATTTGTTTCAGGACCATAGCATAGGACACCATTGTTTTCACTGTCTGCAGGAAAATAAATTTGTAGTATTAAAAGGCAGCTCAGAATTTGTTTTCAAAGACGGGCGATATTTACTTTGATTTCTAAACAGATACCAGTATAGTATAGTCGACCTGATCTTAAAATTGCTGGGTATTCTAATATTTTAATGAAATTTTGAAACATATATTAGATATTGAGTAATAGTTTAAAATACCAAGTTTGGTTTCTTTGTGTTCTCGATGTTACTATCCTAGAATTATCATGCAGGCACTACTAATCTTTTTAAAAATATTTTTGATATTTTTTTTTGTATGCTGCAATCGTGAAAATTTTAGAAATATAAAGAATATATTACTCATTTAATTCATTCTTGAATTGAACTAAGAACTTATATTTCCAACTGTTACTAATTATTGTATTTGCGATTTACCTAGTATAACTGTGATAGGTTACAAAATCTATTGAAAAAAATTTGAACTCTAGCTGATTTTGTTCATTCCGTTCAGCTCATTTCGGAACTACCACCTTACATAAATGTATGTATAACTTTGAATTTACCGTAACTTATCAGTATTAATGAAAATTCACTTACTTTCAGACATATTTCCATATCAATTTTAATAAATCCACCAGCTAGAATAAGGATTTTCTTTTGAGCTATACAGATTATCATTGTCTGTGCAACTCTCACTGAATGTGTGGGGTATTCATACCATTTATTGAAGTAAGCATAGTCCATTGTCTGATCGGCCTGTAAAAATATATAAGTAGTCAATATTCTCCTCTTTGAGCGAAGAAAAGGACGCTAATATTTTTTAGTCTTTTATATTCTAGTCTATAGTTTTTTATTGATGTACTGATAATATGGCAATTCATAAAATACACACTCATATATTTACCTCATCAGTTAATAATTGTGCCGGTAGACAGTAACACACACTATACTGAATCAGTCCGTTGACCATATACATCACAGGTCTAATAGATGCGTACACAGAATCTCTGAAACATGTTTTTATATATTGCGGGCACTATAAAAAAACTGTATGTATCTTAAATCTATTTAACGATATATTATTATAACAGTAAAAATACAAAAATACTGAAGCTTGTATGAAAATACTTTTGACCAAATTCCATTATTTGTAAATTATATGGATTACGAATTATTACAGATCACATTGATTGATATGAATTGATACGGATTGAGTGTCTACTCCCTTCTTAAATTTATTATAAAATATAAAATATAGAGATGTTTGAAATACTTCGGAATACTTCGTATTAAAATTGTGGAATACTTCGTATATTTTTACAGATTACATCAGTATTTATGGTTTTATTTAACAGTAAGAAAGATCCCGTAAAACTGTAGGTATACTCTCATGGGCGCAGCTGAAGACTCCCCCCAAAACTCATAACTCATGACTCATGAGTTTTTACAAAAACAAACTAGTACTTGTATACAGAGTGTAACTAAAGCCAGGTGTGGTAAACAGTTCATATAAACATGTCCAAAACTGAGTTATTTTCGTGTTACAGACATATTTGTTTAACAACTAATGAATTCATGATTTATGATTGTTTTATTTTCTGACATAATATAAAATTATATTTTATTACATTCACAAAAAATAGACATGAAATTTATTATTTCTACTAATTTTTGGATATATCTTTCTATATTTTTATAGGTAGAATAAGTTACATATCTATCATATCATCATATCTAAGGTTCAATCAACCCATTGTATCAAAACATTTGTGAAACAGTACCTATAGTTGTAGGTTATAACAGCTGGGTGAGTTTAGCAATATTGGTAGGATTTGATAGCACTCTGTGGCATTCAGATCATTAGGATTAGTAAAAAATTAACAAAATCTCGATACCAGATGCCTCTCTGGTAGAAGCATCTGAAGAGATTTTCTAAAATCCAAGGGGCGATGAATTTACCTTTAAACGTAAATTTTATTAATTCTGATTTGTAACTCATTTGTTCTGCCTTGTGCCACCTTCATATCTTGGAGACTATCTGCAGATAAAGTAAGTAACATCTCCACATTGATCATACTCATTTTTCGGCCGGTAGGGGGTGGCGATTTTTTCTACCATTTTTAATGAATTCTACACTCTCATGCTTTGTGTTACTTTGCTCTCTTGGGGGATTCAAGTTGTAACTTTGTTATTATGCCTTGTGCCACCTTCAGCTTCTGGGCATCTTTCACACAGACGGTAAGTAATACCTACTTCCATGTGTTTAGATTTTTCCGGCCCTCAGGGGGCGGCGATTCCTCTAGCAATATTTCGGAATATAAAATCGTCTGTAACTTTTTTATTTAGAGAATTTTTTAAAATCTGAACACACTTTTTCACAGCAAGGAATTTCATTTAATTAACGCGCTATTGATAAAAAAGTTGAATTGTTTTCTCAGCTAGCCGGCAAATGCTTACTTTCGTGCCTCTAAAGGCTCACGAAAATAGGATTTTCATCTAGTGTAGGATAAAAATGTATTTATTATTTGTTTATATTCACAAAACGTTTTAGCGGTGGCTGTGTCTAAAACAACCGAAAAATAAGTAATAATTAACAAAAAACTTGCTCTATTGGGATATACTGGCGCATTCGCCATATTTTATATATTTTCAATAATGTGCTTGTTTGAACATTGTCAGGCTTAGGTTTTATTTTTTACATCAATATAGTTTCTTTCATCGCTAGAATTTCATTATTTAGATACATTTATATTCTTCAACGCATCTTAAGTGTGACTTGACAAAGGTTAACTAAAGGCAAATTGATTTGTTTCTCAAATATCTACTTGAAAAAATAAAAATTTTGGAAATTTGTTTTTATATTATTAGCCATATTTTAGTAGATGCTGACTTTAGTAATTGCAGGAATTGTCACAATTTCCAAATCTGTTTATAATATACAATGTGGCGATAAAGTTCAGAACAAAATTTATAACTGTGTTATTTAGTATTTTTGAGAAAACCTTCCGGACATGTCACGCACTTATGAATTTTCCGAGACACAAATTAACAATTTTTTAATGACTAGTGCTCTGTAAGTGAAAATGTATTTATTTGTGGATCCTGGTATCTCTATACCCTTTTATTGAGTTTTCAATGCACATTCTAAAACTGCAAAAATATGAAGGGCGTTCTATTTAATAAAATATATCCTTTTCTTTGGGCCACCGTGTATATTACAGTACCTGCGTATAACTTAGTTATGAATTTTATTCCGAACATTATCACACCACTGATAACCTGTTGAGAAAACAAAAACGGGACAGTTTTTTTACGTAGAATCCAGTAGCTTGTTTACTTTTTCTGGAAGGCTCCATCTCCGAGATATAGGGTGAACTTATTCTTTCTTAAATGCAACACTCTATTATATATTTTCCCCCCGTTTAGTTACGGTCGCTTTAAGGTTTTAGAAAATATAGGTATATAGAAAATTATTATAAAATTGACAAATTTTATAATAATAACTCTGGGATAAGGCTAACTCTAATAAGGCTCAGATAAGTATCAAAAAAAAAATTGCGCTGTGATACAAGAATGGTTTATAACAGTTTTGGCAGATTATTAACATTATTTGTTATAAATTATTAACAGAGTTTTCAAAATTTAGTTTTAAAATTTTTTAAAAATTTTTTACAAGAATTTTCATTTTTTTTATTAAAAATATGTGTCAAGTATTATATAATTTTGAAAAGCTTAACGCGCCCGCAATTGAACTGGTGAAAAATATACAGGGTATTCCATTTCAAAAAGTATACCTTTGGTATTCGAGATATAAGATACTATATCTCGAATACCTACCCATTTTTGCTTCCCCAATACTTTATCAGGTAACTGAGACATGTTGATTCTTGAAAACGGCAAATTTTCAAGTTCAGTGGAAATTCTGTTTATTATTCTGTTTCATTCTCAAACTCATGTTGGGCGACACTAGACTTATCTGTTCTACCATATTTGAGATGAGCCATATGTTCTTTGAATCTAGTTTGAATTGACCTTCTAGTTTGTTCAACATACTTTTGATTGCAGTCTTTACAACAATTTCGTAAATCCCCGACTTTTCCTTAGTTTTTATTTTGTCAATAACATTTGCAAATAACTTTAGCTTAACAAGTCGTTCAACTTTCTTATTTAGAATTTGTTTCCTTATTTCATCGGTTTAACCGCTATCGAGGAAATACCAAATACACAAATGGATCACCTTAAATAGTTCCTAAGCTGAAGAAAATAGTTAAACGTTTTAACTATTTTCTAATGTTAGTTGATATGGTAAAGTAATAAATAACTTACTGCGTTGATACAACGTACATTTCCAAGCACATGGACACCATGATGATCCCAAGGTATAGCAGCATCCCTTCAGACAGCATACCATTTATTCGATTTACATAACTGAAAACATTCAAGTACTTCTTAAAATAAAGTAAATTAATTGTACTATAATAATATTTCCTAGGAATAATTTTCTTTACATTATAAATTCAATTAATTGTTATAAAAGACATTTCTCGCTGATATTCAGTTTGAATACTTTTCGGAAGCGCTCGAAATTCTTTTTTTACTTTTGGCAGTAATTTTCGTGAAAATTATTTACATACAGGGTGACCCATTAAGAATGGAAACACTCGCGTACAAAATTTGTTTATGAACCGATTTGAACCGATTTTTTTTTAAAGATAGATCTCCAAAAGCTCTATGTTGATGCAAAATTTGAAGACGAAATTTTGATTTTCAAGGCCTACTACGAATTTTTTTTAAGTGAAAAATAGCAGAATTTTGTTAGCGATTTGTTCATAAAAAATCTGACTACACCACTGGATTTAGGAGCCCCTCGAATGCATTTGTAGCAATTTTTGCGAAAAAAACTTTGTTCATAAAAAAGTTATGACAATATCGGTATCACCATTGTTTGCCTTTGTCGGTGAACCTACTCTTTTATAAAAATCGAATAGAACCCAAAGAGAAACCAAATTAAACAACTTAACCACTGGTGTAATCATTAATAAGAACCATAAAAACCAGTATACACAAAATAACCAACACTTACTCTAATATAAACAACAATTGGTAGGTAAGTTCGTCAAATTATTACTATTTCGTGGTTATTATGCCAACACTTAATATTACCTTCTTAGATAAAAAATAACTACATTATAATTTTTTATTCAAAAAATGTGAATCAATTTGATAGACTCCTTTTTCATTTTTAAAAATGTTATTTTCTAATCATTACTTTTTTCTATCAATTGTTGTTTATATTAGAGTTATTGTTGGTTATTTTGTGTATTCTGGTTTTTATGGTTCTTATTAATAATTACACCAGTGTTTAAGTTGTTTAATTTTGTTTCTCTTTGGGTTCTATTCGATTTTTATAAAAGAATAGGTTCACCCACAAAGGCAAACACATGGTGATTGTCGATATATAACACTGACGATATTGTCATAACTTTTTTAGGAACAAACTTTTTTTCGCAAAAATTGGTACACGTGCATTCGAGGGGCTCCTAAATCCAGTGGTGTAGTCAGATTTTTTATTAAAAAATGGCTAACAAAATTTTGCCACTTTTCACTTAAAAAAAAAATTCGTAGCAAGCCTTGAAAATCAAAATTTCGTCTTCAGATTTTGTATCAACGTAGAGATTTTGGAGATCTATCTTTTAAAAAAAATCCTGTTTAAATCGGTCCATAAACAACTTTTGTACGCGAGTGTTTCCATTCTTAATGGGTCACCCTGTATATGTAGTTTAGATCCTCTCCAAGCCTCCACTAGAAAAGGGTATCTGGGTCGGATTGTCATAACTGTCTAATCGGTAATCAAAGCTTAATAATGGTACATGGGATAGGCATACGACCCATCAAATAAGACAAACTTATGATATATTATGACTTGAACAACTTGCACGGGTCTGCAATGTCTGTCTTCAACCCATGGATGAATGGGTACTTACAGATCAATTTTACCATTTATATATATTTGAAATATATCGGATGACTCAGATAAATCTTAAAAAATGGATGTCGAATTTCCCTTCTAATTACATACAATGATGTTACAAGAAGCTTTAAAAAATCATAGATTGACATTTCAATAAATCGACAGCAATGAATTTTAATAAGATCACTGGACGTTTTTCTTCATTCACTGGTGGATTGAATAGATGAATTATTTTATACTTAAGTTAAAATTATCAAAATACCGACCAGATTTAGTAGATGTACCTACTAATAAATAAAAAGATAAAATTGTAAACTCGTGGTAATTATGTAGTACTTTTTACATATGCTGTAAACAATGAATATGAGTAGGATGCATCTGAAATATTATTCTTATTATATTAAATAATAGTAAATTATCTTACTCTAATAGGAAATTATGGTGATCAACGCATTTCTTAATTTTTTTGTTGATATCCTCCGAATTTTGTTCTTGGTTACCCACATCCTTGAAGATTTCCTTTATTTCCCGATTTAGTATTGTGAACTGCAGCTTGGTCAATGATAGAAGAGTTAATACGAATATGTCCAACACAACCGCTGGGAGAGTGACACCAAAACTCAAGGCCATAATTTCACAAAATTGTAGTGCATAGAACGGAATCCAATCCGGTTTGTACGTTATGAAAATCGGGTGGTCACCCTTCCCAAGAAACATATAGAATACGAAACATAATGTAGTTATAAAGCAACTGGAACTGTATGTTACAAATATACGCTTTAGGATCTTCAATATACTCAGATATTCCGCTTTTTCTTCCTCGTTCTCAACGTTTTCTTCTTTCCAAAAGAATTTGGTTCTTATGAACAAATCATAGGCGTTGCTACTTTTGACATAGACGAGAGTATGTTTTAGTATACCCTAAAATAGAGCAAAAATTCACTGTATAATATGCAATAAAATAAATATTTGATAAATTAACTGATTCCACTGATTTGTTCCACTGAAGATATTTTGCAAAAACTAAAATTCTCCTATTTTCTCTTAATTGCACGATACCACGGATAACTCTTTGGGGTTACCGTCAATAATTTTCAGTTATAGCAGTCTCGTTATTGCAGTTATTCGTTATAATATAGTATTTTGTTATTAGTATTATTCTAAAGTGGTGAAATATGTTACAAGAAACAAAAGTTTATTATAGAACTGCATATCATAGCAAGCACAATATATAATAAAAAAATTAACATTAACAGAAAATTAAATACGGAATAAAAAACATTGACATTGATAAACTAACAAAAATTATAAAGTATATTTTTATTAATGCGTCATTGTTTGTCAATAAGGTTTTGCAGTTGTCTGGAAAACTATTGAAAATAACCCCAAAAAGTTGTACAGAGGGGTTGAAAAATTTTCGATCATAGACCTAAACCATCCAAGTACATGTTCATATAAAATTCACACTTATCTAATATATTTTCATATGAACAATTACTGTTTATACTTACATGGAGGAGAATCAGCTGCGATTCAAGTGAAGCTGCAATTTCTGACACAGTAAAAGCGTTTTCTTGGTAAACTACATATAGAACGGTCAAGTACAAAGTAGTCAATTGTAAAAAAAGAATGGTGAAATATATAGCCCTTTGTATTGTACTCTTTCTGACTGGATGGGTACCTAAACATCCCCACATTATGAGGCAGCACCTCAAATTATAAAAGTACATCTTTAAAAGACAGGCACTCGCTGTTTAAAAGTGTTTATCTGTTCGCCAAAATAATGCCTCTGTTACTTAGTTACAACTATTTCAATAGACACTTTACCTAAATATGAAGGTTATCAGCGAAGCACTAGTTATATAGGGGAAAGGGGGGTAAGAAGACGAATGCTATTTTTAAGTGAAATCGTTATCAGATCATTACAGAAATCGTCCTGACGGGGTCAGGCACTGAACTGGATTGTTACTTTTCTTGAGAGCAGGAAACAGTTTGTCAGCATTAATTATAAAAATCAGAATGGATATCAGAGGGGAAGATATCTTTCGGAGTGTGCTTCTGTATTATTGATGGGAGTTCCGCAGGGTTCAGTTTTGGGCCCTGCGCTATTTTTATTGTATATAAATGTTCTGGATACTCTCATCATCTCATCCAATACACATTTTACTACGTTCGCTGAAGACACGTCCTTCATAACGTCTCATAAGTCGGACCAAATATTAAAGCTGCACTGTGATGTTATATTAAATGATTTGTGTAACTGGTTTTCCCAGAATTCATTATATTTTAATATCAAAAAAACTCAGGTACTCAGGTTTCATACCAGTCAAAAAAAGAATTGTTAAATACCAAACTTACACATTAATGGTATTCCTTTACCTACCAATGTAGATGTAATAACATTTTTGGGTTTAAACTTAGATGAAAACTTTAATTGGAAATATCATTGTCAAGGCATTATATCAAAGTTGGCATCTGTTACCTATTTATTTCGAAATATAAGAGCAGTTCTTTGTGTGGATCAACTCCTCTGTTTATATTATGCCTAAGTCGAATCACCACTGAGGTATGTGGTTTGTTTTTGGGGTGACTCAACCTTTGCTTCTAATGTTTTTATTGCGCAGAAGCGTGTTTTGAGATGTGTGGCTGGTGTTCCTAGCTCTCATACTTGTAGGAATATTTTCAAACAGCACAAGATCCTGACCTTACCAGGCATTTACATTTTTGAAGTATCTATGTTTGTTTTTAAAAATAAGGACTCATTTGTTTTAAATAGTGTATATCATGACGTCAATACGAGACAAAGACTTGATTTTCACGTGCCTTTCGCTAGATTAGGTTTAACAGCTGGTTCTCCAAATTATCTAGGACCTAAAATGTTACATCGCCTTCCAGGCGAAATAAAATGTATACAAAGAGAATCTGTATTTAAACCTAAACTTAAACAGTATTTAGTAAGTAAGTGCTATTATTCTGTGTCTGAGTATTTATCTGTTTCTGTGTAATAGTTTGTAGTATTTTCACTATTCCTAGACATGTATAACATGTCCTAAAGGAAAATAAAAATTATTATTACCCCAAGTTGTACGGTTTGATTTATAGGTCACTTTTTGCAGACCCTGCCGAGGACACGTATATAAGAACCATTTTACAACTCTACGTCTTCCTATCACATGCGATCAAGTTACAAATTTGACAGCTGGTCCTAATTGATCAAAATCAGGTGGTGATAATCCCACCTCTTCGCAACCTTTGGCATGTTTGAAAACACCCATAAAAATCACAATATGTCATACGTTCTTCTGTAAAGTGCAATGTATTTGGTCACTTGGAAGATAGACCCTGCTGTTCAAAGTCAGAGGCACGCAGAGCACTTCCATTTGTAAAATAAGACCCCTACCCTCCTTAGACAGGTCAGTTACCAGTTAGCGTAAGAAACTTTCAGCAAACATAATTTCATCTACACCAAATAAAAATTAATTAGAGAAAAAGGCAACAGTAGCACAACTTAAGAAAGAGAGAAAGCGAATATAAAATGTTCTAAAGAATAAAAAGAAAATACTTCGTTAACTTTGAAACAAGTTAGTCCAATATGCTTTTGTCTAATTTGCCATACAGCCTACACAGCCCCACCTTAAGAGGATTGGATACACTATTTCCAATGCCAGGAGTGGTGCCATAAAGACTGTACCGTGTCATGAAGGAAATTCATCTGCCATTTTTGTGAATAACACCATCTTACCCCAATCCAATAAGTTCGCCGTCTTACACATATGTGTTGGGTAAGATGGCTAAAATGCAATATTTATATATTATTTTTTACAGAAATGAGTTTTTTTATGTTTGTAAGTAAGAGTATTTAGGGGCAAGATGTTAATGAATACCTTACTTATTTTTGTACCTCATTAAAGTTATATTTTCTAAAAAAATAATTCTTTTTTTTTTTTTTGTTAACCTCTACCATCTTACCCTCTTTTCCCCTATGTATGCTATTTAATAATTAAATAATAGGCATCTTCCGACATCAATGCAAATTACATTTAGTATTTTCTTTAAATAAAAATAATATCTATGGAAATATTAATATTCTATTTGAATTAATTTAAAGGTAAATTTTATTTGATTATACGATATATGATCATATTTTAGTAGACATAGATATAAGAAAATTTATGTCAAGATAATTGTTAATTAAATTTTAAACAGATAATATATTATTAAGTTAGAAATTTACATGAAAATTATAATATTGTATTGAAAATTATTAAGTATAACATACATATGTTTCTACAATATTTTATAACAAAAATTCACTAATATATTTTGATAAATATAATTTAGGTGAGACTCATTACTGGAGAAAAATAAGAAATGAAACACAGTTTATTATATCCATGATTTATTTTCACAGAGAGGAGTCTCTGTGAACAAGTTTTTTTTCAAAATTTGTTTTACTAAAGATCCATGCACCTACACTGAACAAATAGCCGTTATGTAAATATATAGTTATCATATATAGGATATACATAGGATGTTAAATCGGCCAAACATCACCGCTAGACTTGATAATGGAAATTAAGGGGTGCTTCAATTATAAAATTTCGATAAATGCTTCGTTTTCGATTTACACGTAATAGAAAACAGAGTGCACGTAATAGAAAAATAAAAAAAATATTTTAGCTATATCCAGAAACCAATTAAACCAGTGATTACCAACGGGCGCGATACCGTCCCCCAGTGGGCGCTGGAGCCTTCCATGGGGGCGGTGGCAGATCCAGAGGCAAATGGAGGACGTTGAGACAGTCATGAGGGGCGGTCAAATAAATAAATAAATATATAAAATAAATTTTTTCTCCAACCGTTACAAAACTGTGACATTTTTTTTACTGTCAGGAGTCTGTAAGGTTGACATTTTCCTTACTGGAAAAAAAGTGATATCTTAGTAACAAAAGTAGGTAGTAACTTTTAATCCTGACAACGGTGAAATAATTCAACAATTTCAAAGCACAAATTAATAATTAAATGGGGCATTTCGGTTGGAGAAAAAAATAACATGTTATATTCGGATTAAAAGGGTCTTTTTTCTCGCAATTTTGCATCCGCTCGGCTACAATACACTTCACCTCGCAAATACAAAATTTGCTTGCCAAAAAAGTGACATTTTTAATCTTAATATAACAATATACTATATTATATTTAATATTTTTTTTATAATTATTCCTTCTAAATACAGAAGGCATCTAATCCACAGAAAACAGACGTATTAAACCTTCCTAATATAGTGGTCGTGGTATATAAATTAGGTACAGATAATATACAACAATATTTTAGTATTTCATATAAAATTAACTATTATGAACTAGGGGGGCGTTGAAATTTTTGTTCTCTTCTAAAGGGGGCGATAGTCTAGAAAAGGTTGGGAATCACTGAATTAAACGATTAATTTAATTCTATGCGTGTTGGGTACAAATCTCTATCACTACATAAGGAACTAACGTTTTTCATCTTGTTATTACTTTTCTCCTATTCCCATAGTCCTTATGAACATAGCGTAAGATACCATCGTTCTAATTGTCTAAAAAATAAAAAGGGTTTTTTAAAATAAAATTATATTTGATGATATATATTTAAACATCTTGTACTTGACTTTTCATCACTTTGTTATAATAATAGACCGTTACTGTAATTTCAGCACTTAGGGTGCCTCTTTTCAACGATTCGCAGTGAATTAACATGCAGGGTGGAGTTATGTATGCCTACATTTAATACCAAGAGAGGCTTTTCTAATTCAGAGCAGATTAACAATTTGATCAGAAATTACGGTTTTCATAAAGCTGGTGCGGTCAAGATATTAATAAAAGTCATGATTACAATTTCAATTCATAGAGGGGTTCTATTTGGTGGTTAGATAAGAAAATAATTTTGGTGTATTTGGCTGAATTTAAAAACAAGGGATTTATATTTAATTTGAAACTTTATCTTCTGTACCTATTATGTAATATAAAAAAAACACACCACAGAAATGGACAACCTCCCGTCTGAAAGCCTCAGGCTTGTGTAGAGGGAGGTCACAGTTGAAATTTGAAAAATCTTGCAGAAAGTCGTGAAATTAACAAAGGATCAGTTTGGACACGGGATGATTTTGTGTTTACTTCCCTTGCATTGACTTAAGAATTTAATAAGACGCGTAACTGCCTGGAATCGCCATCTAAAATTCTCCTACACTACATCAGATCTTCGACCACTTAAGCCACTTCCATATGGGACAAAAATTAACAAGATTCGTTCTTGTTGTAACATACAGTTTATCAAAAAATCTAGTTCACTCGTTGTGCATCTTGTTAAATCATTGTTAAATCAAGACACCGCCCTAAGTTATTTGTCAATAATGTATACTAATTCGTGACCAATCCTAGCGAGCTAATAACTCATTGACGATCATTTTAGAAATGAATATCTAGACTGTAGTAGTGTAATAGATTTATTATAACGTATGTGACTTA
Source organism: Pogonocherus hispidulus (assembly GCA_963924545.1). Classification (NCBI taxonomy): domain Eukaryota; kingdom Metazoa; phylum Arthropoda; class Insecta; order Coleoptera; family Cerambycidae; genus Pogonocherus; species Pogonocherus hispidulus. Next base: position 13,858,550 of record OZ004696.1, on the reverse strand, counting down.
CTTTCAAACAGATTTCCAAATTAACTGTTATAAATCCACCAGCTACAATAAGTGCTTTCTTCTGAGCTCTAGCGATTATCAGTGTATGTGCAACTCTCACTGAAGATGTAGGGTGCTCGTTCCAGTTATTGAAAAAGGCGCACTCCCCTGCCCGTTCGGCCTATCACAAAAAGTATCACATCAATCAAAGTTCCCTTCAGAACCCAGAGAAGGGTTCCATTGAGAAGATAGGTATTCCAGGAATGAACACAAAATATTACAGTTTTCATTTAGATATGTATCCATGTAGCGGATTCGGAAAAAATTATCAAAACTTACAACTTTATCTTAAAAATTATAATAATACCTGTATCTACTACTCAATCTAATCACACTGATTAATCAGAAAGTCAGATACTTGGGTGGGAGAGCAAACAATAAAAAGCTAGTAGTGTAGGAGCCATAAAAGAGTGTTTCATAAGCATAATGAGTTAGAAAGAGAATATCGATTCGTTGTTATTCTACAAACACTCAAAGTCAAAATTTCCAACACATTGCTTTTATGGTCAGCACTTATGGTCATATATCCCTCACCTTATATCAATGTATTCGTAAGAGGTCGTTCTATCTAAATCTGTGAAGATACAGATACCAGATACAGATAGGTATCTGTTCTACAGATGTTCTATTTCTATGTTCTAGAGATGTTTTAGAGATGTTCTATGAACGCATGTTCTATTTAAAAATAATAAGTTGTGGTAAACCTCCGGTATATAGAAATGTGTCCCACTTCAAATAAAAATCGACTTGTCTGAGCATGTTCCATAGAAACCAATCATTTGACAGATAATCGAGGATAAAACACTTCCTTGACTCACTGTGTAAGTACCTATATTAAACTAAAATTTTGTATGATACGAGAGCACTAAGCTGTGGTATTTGCTACATTTGAAAGGAGTTTCAGAAACAGAATTTTTATGTTCTACTGGCACATGTAATGTGGAAACGAGGCAACTTTGGACTAAGGCGTGTATGCCGCCTAGTCAATATAATAATATGGTGCTGATGTCAATGGAGACATTACACCAATAATTTTATGGGTACCTACCTCATCAGTTAGTGCCTGTGAAGGTATACAGTAACAGACAATATATTGGGTCAGTCCGTTGACCATATATACCAAACTTTTAATGGGTGCTTTCATGGAATCACTGAAAATGTACACATATATTTGTAAATTTTAATGAAGACATATGAATATTAGATGATATGAAATGCATTGCATAGCACGTAAATATGTAGGTACATAAAAAAAGAGATTTTGTAACTGGTATTGGTAGATATCCGTATAGCTTCAGCAATCATATTTTGTAATCCTACTAGGTGTATGTTACAATTAAATATTTCTTTATTCTTAGCGCTATATATCTATACAGTTTTTATATAATTGTTTGGATTTTCCATAGAAAAATGTATGTTAAAAATGGACTGTTTTCATTTAATGCCTTCTTGTAAGACTTCTCTTACTTTCTCTACTTTCTGGCAGTAGATTTATGGCTTTTTCTCGGCTATCTCAAAAATGGTGAGAAGTAGAATGAATTGCATTTGATGTTTGATACCGCGTATATCTCCAGGCACCAACAATTTGCTGATATGTATTAATTTTTTATATAGTTTTGAAAAAATATGTTATCTGTTTGATATTAACGTGACAGTAACTAGCACTATATGACAAAGAAAGTATTGTGATATCTAGGCTAACAATAATGTTTTAACTGAACATTTGTAAATTTCCTCTAATATTTTACGTAAGTATATACTAAAATCTTAATCATTTTCTGACGAAGGTTTCTAAGACCACATAATGTAAATACTTACTTTGTAGCAAATAACTACGAATAGTAAGGACATCATTAGGGGTCCTCCATCTGCAAAACCCTTATTTTAAATAAGGACTAAAACAAATCAGGCTAAAGCTATTCTCCTGGCTATATGCCGCGCCGAGCGCTGAATTACAAAGCAAAATTTGCCGTATTTTGTCGAACACAGTTAGAATCAAAATACAAGGATTCGGATTGCAACGAAAACTTACTATTCGTAGTTATTATCTGTCAAGTAGTAGAACTAGTGTCTACAGCCTGTTATCGTATTGAACTTACTTTGTAGATATAATATACATTTCGACGCACATTGAGAAGACAATGATTCCAATATAAGCCAGCATGCCTTCAGAAAATGCATCATTTGTTCTATTTACATAACTGAAAATATTTAAATACTTAAGTATATATTTCAGAATTCAAGGTGTAGTATAAATTGTGTGTAAATGTAAAAGTTTGCCTGTGAATAAAGTACCAAAAATAGATGCCTATAGGAGTATCACAATATTATTGCACTATCATATATTCCCCTTATTAGTTCATTTGAAAATTCCTTACCCCCAGTATTGTGTTTCTAAATTACCTATAAATTTAAGGTCTAAAATCATGATAGATTAATCCCCCTGACCCTCAGTAACCCTTCATAAACTAAGGGGTGTACTTTAAAGTCTTATATAATTTTAAGAAATCAAGCTAGTAGCAAAAAGTAAATGGACTCTAGTTGCTTCAATAATTGGATTTTACGGTTTATACGGTTTTCAAAAGGGTTGTCGTGTCAACTGCAATTTAGAGAATTGTTCTCCAAATAAAACTCATGTAAACGTAAATTGAAACGATTTAAACTTTAATAAAACAAGAATTGGTTTAGTACAATGTTATTACGAATGCAGCAGAAAGTACACTGCTAGATTACGAAGATTTCGTAAGAGAATGGGTTTGAACGCAGAGCGCTGTCAAATGAAAGCGTACCATAATTTGATTAGCAAATTTGAAAGATCAGGGTCTGTAACTCTACCGAGGTCAGGAAGACCATGGATTAGTGATGTCCTAGTTGCAGAAGTTCGTCGGGAAAATCAAAACATAGCCAACACTAATCCGTTAGCACTCAGTAGTGTGAATTTGATATCAAAACGATTACAAATGCCATACACCACGGTTTCGAGAATTTTACGCAAAATCCTAAAATGTATCCCTATAATTTAAACTGCTGTTTGAATTAAATGATCCAGATTTTCCTATCAGGTATGATTTTTATTTACAGATATTGGCTCAGATGGAAATTGAACTCGAATGGTTATCCCATATTTTGTGGACAGATGAGGCCAATTTCTGTCTAAATGGTGGAATCAATACTCAAAACTGTTGAATATGGTCAACAGATAATCCACATGAAATCGTTGAGGAAGGTCTTCATGACAAGAAAGTCGCCGTTTGGTGCGGTTTCACTCTAATTTTATCATTGGAGCATACTGTTTTGAGGACATACAGATTGGAGAAGCCATATCTGTAACTGATACTGGTGAACGATACCTGGATGTTATGACACTACGTTATTCCACGGATACAAAACGAGTACGAACGAATCGAAAACATGATTTTTATGCAGGATGGAGCACCCCGCATATATACCGACCAGTTAAAGAGTTTTTTACTGATGTGTTTCAAAATCGTGTTATAAGTAGACATTTTGTAAATTCGTGGCCTCCAAGATCGTCTGATCTTAACCCAGCGGATTTCTGGCGGTGGGGTTATTTAAAAAATTTTGTGTTTAGAACACTACCAACAACGCTGAAGCGTTATTAGGGAGCAACTTGCTGCAATTCAACCAGAAATGCTGAATAATATTGTGTACAATTTGGAGGAACAGTTGGAACGATACAGCAGCAAAATGGACGACATATCGAAACATTTGCGTTAACCACTGTTGGACTAAGAAATCTCATTGTTTAAGCAATCGAATTTCTTTCACATCCTGTTATTAACTTAATTTGTTAAAATACATAGTGAGTTGAAATATATCCCTTACTTTCTGATAACCTTGTGTGTATACATCTCGGTATACATAAAACTAAAGGATGCCATTTCCCAGAGATATATATTAACGTTTTTTTTTAAATTTTGAGGTACTTCAGCATAGTTTACACAGCATTTACTGTAATTACATAATTACAAAGAAATAAACGTTTTATAGGACATTTAATGTTAACGTCATGTAAAGAACTTTATAACTGATGACTTGAATCGCTTGTATTCTTATTTTGACCGTAACTAAAGTTTTTATCGCGAGCTCTGCTCTACAAAATATACTTGTAGAATTAAAATGAGAGGTAGAAATCGGACTTTGTTCGTGATGTATAGGACAATAATAAAAACCTTACTCTAATAGAAAATTATGGTAATCAACACATTTCTTAACTTCTCTCTTGAAGTGTTCCCTACTTTGTCCTTGCTTAGAGGTTTCCTCGAACATCTTGTCAATTCTTTGGTTTAGTATCTTGAACTGTATTCTGATCAGCATCAGGAATGTTATTATGAACATATCAAATGCAGGCACACAAAAATAAATTCCAAACACAAACACCACATTTTGGTAAAATAACATTACATAAAACGGAATCCAGTCTGGTTTATACGTTGTAAATGTTAAATAGTCGCCTTCCATGAAAAACGTTTTGCAACAGAAGGACACCGTGGTTCCTATGCAAATAATGTTATATAATATGAAAACATTTCTTATAAACCGTAATTGTTTCTGATGCTCCTTTTTTTCATCCTCATTTTCAATGTCTTCTACTTTCCAAAATAATTCCATCCTAGCAAGTAAGTCATGGATGTTATTTTTTTTGACATAGAGGATAGTTAATTTTATCACTCCCTGAAATAAAATATTATGACACTTTTATAACACTGGAATAACTAGTTGTTTCACATTAAAACAAAAGATATTAATTCGTCATTTGAATTTGAAAAAAAAGATGATAATTATATACCTACTATTTTTGTTGTTAATGTATTATAGAAAACGGAATATTTAGTTGGTGACGACTAGTAAATTCTTTGCTATGTTTTTTGTTGATGTTTTTAAATAAAAAAATACAAGTTATTTCAAATATATTTATTTTAAATTTAAACTAGAAATGGGAGAAAATCGCTGTCGCGATTTTCGTTCCCATTTCTAGCCCTAAAGGGGGTCCAGGTCTGCGACCTGGGGTCACCCTTCGGGTGACAAATGCATCTAAAATAATATTATTTTAAAGAAAATATATATTAAAGAAATTTTGCATCTGGAATGATGATGTAATTATACTAAACGATTTTTCTTAATATTTTGATGAATTGTAAGGGTACTGTATTCTTGATCGTAAAACATCATAATTTTTTAAGTACGGAAAGTAGAATTTATTTTTATTTTTAACATTATTGTCAATTTTATCAATGGGACCAAAAATATTGTAGATATTTACTTTTGTAAGCTAAAATCAAGAATTTAACAGACTGTCAAAATGAACGAATTAATTCCAAACTTTACGTGCAAAAAGAATAAAAGCTACGGATAATGAAACAGAATAACTAAATACTAATACTAATAAATAATTAGAATTAAAAAGTAAAAAAAAAAGTTTGCCTCCAGCGTGACTCGAACTCGCGAAATCAGCATTATGAAGTTTTGAATCCTACTACTTTCCCGTTGCGCTACCACGCCTGTTGTCAAATTTTTACCTTGAGACGTTTAAGTATGTAAAGTGTACGTGTCAACCTGAAAAAATTATTTTTACCGATTTTCTAATTGGAAAAGCATTTCCCTTCAGTATTTTGGTAATCAGAAATGTTTGGCAGTCAGTAGTAAGTACTATTCATTCCGTTAGCAATATTTCTCGTAGGAAAATAACCTATCTGAAGTTTAATTAATTCGACAGTTTTCGTGGGAGGTGCTTGTCTCGTTAGTGTAATCTCACATGGACATATAAAATGAGATAGAAGTTGAGACGGATGCGACTCTAGATTTTCGAAGACGAAATAGACGTAGAAGGAGTCGACGTACGGTCTCGAAAAAAATCTCAAAGGATTAGAGAAAAGACGGAACATTCGCGTGAAGCGATTCTCGAAGCCGTAAAAATTAGAAAAAAGTCTCGGGGGTCCCGCGAAAAGTCGGTATTTCGGCGGGCGTGACGGGACCATTAGGCGTGAGGACAAACGCCGGTGGTAGCCGCATTTCTCTCGCCGAACAGCGATGGACGAAAATTTTGCAGAGGTTTTTTGAAAAGGCGTTTAAATTGGCAAAACGCGTAAGAAACGGGACGAAAATACCCCTACGCATTGGAGAAGAGCCGGGGGCGACCTCCGGTGGTCCGCGGAGATCGTTCCGAGATCGTCCCTCGGAGGAGATAGCTTTGAAACTTTGTCGATTCGACGACAGAATTTAGAGCGAGACAGAATCGATTTTTAGAGAGATTTCGTATGTAACGAAAAAAAGTCGAAAAGTATGAAAATTTTAAAATTAGCCTTAGATTCATTTTTTTTCTAAATTCAACTAATTAAATAAACTAGTTTATTAAATAGTGAAAGTTATATTAACTTCTTTAATGCGCTTAAAAATGTACGTTCCAATGTAATAAAGAATAATACCTTTACATTTATGATTATATAGAATACATGTTACATTTTACAAACATCTGACACTGAAAGTAATTACTTCAGACATAAATGAATATTCTCAATTCTGAGAGAAAATGGAGACGGAAATTTGAAAGGTTTAAGTTGATCTAAGTATGTATCTTTATTACGATATCATTTAAATTTTTGTTTATGTAAAATAGCAGAAATTCATAAGACCATCTCCGTATAATGAGATGTTCAAAACTAGTTTTAATAATCTCAAGATAATGCTAAAACATAGTTACTGTAATGCACGGTACTTTCAACTAAGATAAAGAAAACTTTGAGGATATTCTTAATACAAAATTGTATACTCACGTGGAAAATTATAAAAAATGATTCGAGTATAATAACAATATCTAACATCGTTATACCATCTTCTTTGTAGACAAGGTATAATGCAATTAAATAAAGAATACTCCACTGAGAAAATACGGTTATCAAATACAAAAGGAGTTGTATCCTACTATTTCCTTTATCAGGATTTACACCTACCAATCCGAACATCACAAGGGTATGTTTCAAGTTTGAAAAATACATCTTCAGATTATCTAAAAATTTGTCAAGGTGCAACGTTTAGCTGTGTTCATTGAAAATTAGGTTCTGATACATTTTTACAACAAACTCCAAGACACTCCTTTTATAGGTGCTTTAGGTATGTAATTCTAAAAGAAAAGTTACTTATTGTTATACATAAAAAATTACCTGAAAGTTTACAAGAGTTTACAAGTTTACTCAGAGATATATAATTAACCGACAAGTAAATGCCATTATACTTTCATAGTTAATAGTATTAGTAATTTAAATATACTGAGAAAAGTTGAGGGTATTCTTTTATTCTGTATTTAAGGAGCTCCAAGTCTGAGTGGTTAATTAAATACATGAAATTTTAATCATTCCTTACATTTGACAATGGGTTATAATCTTGCTGTCAGACAAAATGCTTCATTTTTGTCCAAAAGTATGTTGGACAAACTAGAGGGTCAATTCAAACTAGATTCAAGGAACATATGCCTCACCTCAAATATTTTGAGAAGAACTAGTCAGCATCTCAATTTTTAACAATACATCTTCATACATTATTTCTGAAAATCTACCTTTGACCAAATTAAAAATTTGACCACATTTTACTGACAATATAAGTCAAGAAAGTTGAGTTCTCTTACATGTACTCCAGACTCCATACACTAAAAGTATAAACATATTTAACTGTTCGTCAAAGTAATACCCCTATTACAACTATTTTAAGTCATATCTTATCCTTTTTCTATTACTTATTAATTATATAGACAAAGTTTTATCTAAATTATTTCTCTATTTTGTAAATATTAATATTTTATATAAATTACTTAGTAGACATTATGGATAAAGAAAATGTATGTAAAGATAATTGCGAATAAAATTTTAGGTAAACTTATTTGTTATTATCAAATTATAAATAGAAAACTGACCCAAATTTTAACCAAATTAATATACTTATATACTCGTATATTATTATCAAACGTTTACAAAAGAATAATACCTACTATAACATAACTATAGTTATTGTTACAACCTTGCAAGAATTATGAATCATTTTTGAAATAATTAAATATAACCGTTTAGAATACGTCGCCTCTGTTATAACAAATAGTTACTACTACTTTTTGATAATTTACATATCAGTTCACTACTGAAGAAAAATAGAAAATAAAACACAGTTTAAGAATGTTCATTATTTATTTCTACAAGCACTTCACCAAAGATCCATACACTGGATAGACACTGGATAGACACTGGATAGACAACTTACAAATTTAATATTTTCTTACAAATATAATATATAATTAATATGACTGTTAAAGTTTAATATAAAATATCTATTATAGCACCCAGTTACTTATGTTCATTAAGTAACTCAACATCAACTCCCTGCAATTCAAAATATAGTCTATTATCCCTGAAAAAATTTGTGTTTTGTACATTAGTAACAAGTATTAAGTTTTTATTCAGTATATTTAGTATTATTTGCTTTTACTTTTAATTTATTTTTCTCGAACCAACTGAATTATCTGCTCTAATTACCGATTTATTACAGCACAAGTTTATTAAGATTTAGATTAAGTTGTAGATTAGTTTAAAAATGTTGAACATATCCCTAAGGTACAGAATAAGCAGCAATGGTCCCAGTATGCTACCCTGAGGTGTCCTACCTACATCAACTGTTTTTTTATTACCCCATATATAAATTTTTTTCTTCCTATTTCTACCAAACCACTTCAACGCTATTACTCCATAATTAAAATTATATCCTCTTTTTCTTAAAATAAAATTGAGAAATGTAAGAAATAGAGAAAACAATTCAAATATTTTTCGTTTTTACCTAAATTATTCAGTTGTGTCACTTTCTTGTACAGATTATTCAGTTTTTCTGATCCACACAAGAAATTTCTTATTTTACATGAAACACCAATTTTCCGAAAATTTTCCGAAAATTTTGAAAATTTTTAATTCTTGGATAAATTTGAAATTAGTATCAAACGATAGCTTATAAAAAGTTAAGATAGGAATGTGCAAACCGTTTTGCTTGATCTCAAACCGTTTAGATTTTACAGGGTGTCAAAGTTGCAAAAATGTCAATATTCACCAGTCAATATTTCAAAAACAGTTTAAGTTAGGTATAGGGAAGGCTGATGAAAGTCCTACTAAAATCAAGGGTTTAGTTCGAAAAAGCAATAAAAAATATATATTTCCATTTAGAAAAACGAAGTTGGTACCTGTCCAGGAAAAACTGAACACCCTGAATATGTAAATATATTTTCATTTTGTGCAGCTCGGGATATTAGACAACCCTGGAAAAAAAAAATTAAGTTATCTCTTTTATTAACCCAGATATTGGACTTACGCGCACTAGGTGGACACCCTGTATAGGATATATTGACGATGGTTCGAATCTCACCGTGGTCAACGTGAATTTGATTGATATCGACTTCCGCTGGAACTGAAAGCCGCACCTCAATGCCAATACTTGTAATCGATAGAAAATTGCGAGAAACCCCCGTATTCAAATTTTTAGAATTCCGGTATGCGCAGTATTTTAGAAACGGCTAACTGGAAGTCTATACAAAACACAAAATATATAAAAGCCAAAGTTCAAGAATTCCTGGGGCTCCAGTAAAAAATTTCTTGGCAATGAGAAACACAATCGTTCCACCCAGCGCATTCGCCAGAATGTTTAAAATGTTTAACGTTCTGACCCTTTTGAATGTTTTTGCTTCCCGTGATTCATATGTCATATTACATACTTATTTTATTATGACCTGGATACGTTATTTTGTATCGTCCTGTATATATCTATGAAAATAGTTTGATATTATATTTTATTTATTTATTTATTTGCGGCTAGGGCAAGCCAATAAAATTTACAAAGAAATCCCAATTACAGGGTAACACATGAGATTGGAACTGTGCAAACACTGCATAAAAATTTACAATTATAAAATAGAATTAAAATAAATTTAAAACAACATAATATAAAGTGACAATAAATATACACGTATACACATACATACAGTGCTTTCGAAAAGTAACGAATAAATTAATTATTTTAGAAATTGAGAAGTTTTCGAAAAAATCTCCTAACATGTCGATTTTGTTTTAAAAAAGGGCACTTTTTGACATACGACCCATATTTGTGACGTCATCGTTGTTCGAGATATGACGTCATCGACAATTTTTTTAAATAGCAACCCCCAATTTTGACCACGCCATTTGAAAGAGCGTATCATTCTACATACGCATCATGAAAAATTATGGTTGCCTGACAGTAGCCTTAGCGACCGAGAATGTTTTTTATTGCTGTCAGATAGAAACTTGAAATCGTACTTTATTAAATAGTTTTTTCTGTTTTTTGAGTTATATTTCTTTAGTTCTTATCTTTTGTTTGCAAAAGCACTGTGTTTGAAGTGTTTATTGAGTAACTTTGTCATTTTATAAAAAAAAAATGGTTAAATTAACTGAACGAGAACGAATTGAAATTCTTTGCATGATCGGAATTGGAGACAGGATGCGCACCCAAAGAGAAGTAGTTGAATTGTTCAATGAAACTCATCCTGATTGACATCCCATTAGCCAAAGCATGGTAAGCAATATTGAGTCTAAATACCGTAACTTTGGACATGTTCGTGATCTTCCTAAATCTGGTCGACCATCAAAATCAATAGATGATGAGGTTAATGTTTTGTTGGCAATACAAGAAAATAATCACTCAACACTTAACCAATTGGCTTCTGATTTCAATATGGCAGCGTCCACAGTCCACAAAATTATGAAAAAAGCAAAGTATCATCCTTATAAGGTATGCCTTGTTCATGAGCTATCTGAAGACGACTTTGATCGGCGAAATCAATTCTGCGAGCAAATGCAAGAGCTATGCAATAATGATAATAATTTCGTAAAAAAATGTAATTTTTGCTGACGAGGCTACGTTTGTTTTGAACGACCATGTCAATAGGCAAAACTGCCGTTATTGGGCTACCGGGAATCCCCGATGGATGATGGAGTATCACACTCAAAGTCCCCAGAAAGTAAATGTGTGGTGCGGCATAGTCGACGGAAAAATTCTGGGTCCCTATTTATTTGACGTCAACCTAACTGGTGCAAGATATTTGGATTTTCTTCGAGACGACCTCATACCTGCACTAATAACTTTATATCCAGATATAGAGGGACGTGATCTTCCAAGAAATGACATGTTCTTTCAACAAGATGGTGCACCTCCCCATTATGCAGCACCTGTCCGTGTTTATTTAGATGAGCTGTTCCCGAATCGTTGGATAGGGAGAAGGGGACCGATTGAGTGGCCAGCCAGATCGCCTGATTTGACACCTCTAGATTATTTCTTGTGGGGATACTTAAAAAGCAAAGTATACGTTACTAGACCGGTTAATTTAGAAGATTTAAAAGCAAGAATTCGTCACGAGATACATCGTATACCTCCTGAAGTTATAGATAATGTCCAAAAAGAATTTATTAATTGTCTTGGCTACTGTCAGGCAGCCAACGGTGCACAATTTGAACATTTAATTTAATCGATTTTTTACATAATCATTATCATTGTCAGTATTGTGAAAATTAAATTTTAAGATCTTCAAACATTATTTTCTTGAAATTTTTGTTATGTAACACCATAATTTTTCACGATGCGTATGTAGAATGATACGCTCTTTCAAATGGCGTGGTCAAAATTGGGGGTTGCTATTTAAAAAAATTGTCGATGACGTCATATCTCGAACAACGATGACGTCACAAATATGGGTCGTATGTCAAAAAGTGCCTTTTTTAAAAACAAAATCGACGTGTCAGGGGATTTTTTTCGAAAACTTCTCAATTTCTAAAATAATGAATTTATTCGTTACTTTTCGAAAGCACTCTGTATACACCCCAAATATTTCACTGAAAACAGATGTTGCTTCGCGCCTGACCTGAACGTATGATTCACAAAACAAATCTAAGTGATTAAAATATTTATTATAAAGTTTTTGAGATAAACACATTTTAAAATTGGTTTTCGTACTACTAGAGTCCTTTAGTCATTTTTATTAGAAATAGTAGATTTCAACATTTTTGCTGATAAAACAAAAACGATAGCGAACAAAAAAATGTTGGTTTGGTTTTATACACAGAGTCAAGCAGTGTCAAGCAGTGTAAAGCAGTGTTCTTACTATGTGTCACCTCTACCTCCGACCATGCTTTATCGCCGCCAAAAAGTACACTAGGAAAGTAAAATAATACATTTTTTGTATTAAACCCGCAAATCCAATTTTTTCTGAAATATATTTCTCTCTTCAACTGGCGTTTGTATGTTTTTCCCAACACCTACAGTATAGAATATGCAATGCTTGGGCGGTTAGAAGGGTGGCGAGAGAAAGAGAAGGGTACCGAAAGCAGGACACAGAACTGTCTCATGCGGCCCAGTTAAACAATGCAAATAATGCCGCGAGAGCGAATAGAGAATTCGTCTGATCTATTAAAGATAGATGCAAACACTTGTAGAGACAGAAAACACGTATACGTAGATATATGTAGATACGTTTACTGTACCTGTACCGTATAGGTACGTCTTTTGTATCACATTATTTAATGTTTTCTACAAGCTATTAATACCAATAACTTATGTTACTTACTTTCAAACAGATTTCCAAATTAACTATGATAAATCCACCAGCTACAATATATGCCTTCTTCTGAGCTCTACCGATTATCATTATCTGTGCAACTTTTACTGAAGGTGTAGGGTGTTCATACCAGTCATTGAAATAAGCACACTCAGCAGTCCGTTCGGCCTGTAAAAGTATGTCAATCAAAATTTCTTTGTTATATAGTCTAATGAGGTGTTACCCTTGCAGTGGCTCAGAAAAAAGTAGCTAAATCCCCTAATTAACCATTTTGAAATAGGATTAAATTTTTAAGACAGAGCTATATCGAAACAGCAGTTGACATATTTCTGTCTATATATCTGGTATATACGTGAGGGATAATCTCAGGTATCTCTTTTAAATATTTGAAAAAAGTTTTTATTGTGTGGCCCTCAATGTTTTGTCTTTTGAAAACCTCCAAGGATAAAACGTGATATCATATTTATTTCTAACATATTAACAAAAATTCGTATAAAATCCCTGTAATAAAATTAGAAAAGATAATACATATCTACTTGTCTGAATTTTGTTGGTCGATTATTAAAACATGATTTTGCAAGAAAATTGAATTTGATGAGAGATTGATGAGATAAGGAAAAGATATTTCGTGAAAAACGAATTTAAAGCTTTGGCAGACGAATCCATGGAGTAAGATGCGACGTTCCAAACTTTTCGTTTCAACTAACGTATAAACCATTAGTGCAGACGGCGAAGTATCCAACTTGAAAATAAAAGGTATAAAAATAGTTAACGGTACAATATAATAGTATTACTAATCGGATGTCTCCTCCTTCCTCCTGTTTCAATGAAATGTAAATACTTTTGACGTTATTCAGCTCATACATGTACGCGATTTCTGCCTTATTTTCCGTAATGACTAACTGGAATATAGGCTATAGACTGTAGGTATATAGAAAAAAATTACATAATACACTTTCATCTCAGGAATATATTCACCTCCCTACGAAAAATGAAAATAAAATAAATATTATCAGTGGCATTTATCATTACTGTATATATCTCAGAGTGATGACAACCTAGATGGAAAGCTGTTGGGTACCTATATACATAGAAGCACACACCAAAATGCTCATTGTTATACCTAAGTGTAGGATATAACCATTTGAACTTAAAAATGTATACTAGGTACCTACTGACAGAGAAAATACATTAATAGATAGTTGTGTATTTGGACACATTTAACCTGTAATATGTATCCTGTTATAGATGTATAGTCAACTTCATTATCTAAAAAAATTAAAGGAAGCTATTGTGTAAACTTAATAACTTACTAATGGTGTAAGTATATAATATTAACTAACTATAACTAACCATAAAAGATGACTTTTTAAAGCGCTAGCTTTTATATGACTAAAGTAGTAATTAGCGAAGACATTTGGAATTATGTTTTATAGCTATAAACAAATTTGTAAAAAATAAAATATTGGTTTTTCCATATATAAATATTTACATTACTTTCTAAATAAGTTCCATTTCTGGTGTGAAGTTTTATTAGTGAATCAAAATTCATCTTCAAATTAGCAGCGCTGCCATATCTCCTAAATAGTACAATGCCAGTACAATTTCAATAATGTAGATACTAAGTTAAACGATACAGCAACGTATAGTGTAAGAGATGACTGCCTCTTTTGATGCAGTTGAATGCAAAACAAATTTTTTTTCCAAATAATCCATTAATGTAATTTCAAATAACTTTTATAAATAAAATTTAGCGAAATGATATTTAAAATTATACATACGTACGGTTATTTTTTGAAAATCCTCTAAACATACAAACGGCATTGTTTAATAATTTCTAGAGTTTCTAATGAATCAAAAAGGATCGACATATAAGAATGTGTTTAGTAAAAATGTACCTATATACCCCCTGTATATATCGTATTTTATGTCACCCAGTCGCAGTGATACCTAATATGGTGCTGAAGATATGTATTTAATTAATATGAACTAATTAGTAATACCATATCAAATATCAAAACATGGACAGTTTGTGGTATATGACAATGTATGAACTTACCTCATCAGTTACTATCTGTGCGGGTAAACAGTAACAGAAAGTATACTCTATAATTCCGTTGGTCATATATATCAAACTTTTAACGGATGTTTTCAAATCGTTCCTGAAAATGTATAATTATCAAATTTTAATGAAAAAATAAATAAATAAATAAATAGAAAAACATTAGCATAACATATATGTATACAATATATACAGGGTGATTCATGGCGGATGGAGTATTATAAGTATATAAAGAACGGCTCAATCAGTCGTTTTGAAAATTTGGTTACCAAGGTAACCAGACATGTTCTATCGGTCTAAATATTTTCGAGAGTGCGGTGCGGTGCAATGTTGCCAGTTGCCAGTATGGAAAAATAAAAAATAAGCAAGAAATGTAAGTGAATAAGTGATATTCTGCAAAGACAACATTATTCATGTCGTACTAGCTATAAGAGAACAGGGCCTATATGTATTTCTGGAGCAAATTTTTATGTAAAAGCAAATTTATAGCAAAGCAGCAAAGAGCAAATTTATAAATCAAAAACGCTGCTAGTTACGTATGGGTACAGTATACATAGATAAATAGCGGAATATGTCAGCTTTCTGAATCGGCAATAATATACAGAGCATTCTAATTAACAAAATTTACTTTTGATCACTTTTAAAATTTCACAGGTACCGCTAATATTTTTTGTTTTTCTTAATAATTTTCTAACGAACATGCCTAAATCACCATATATTATTAAACTGCTTACTGTGTAGATATAATATACATTTCGACACACATTGAGATGACAATGTTCCCAATATACGCCAGCATGCCTCCAGAAAATGTTCCATTTATTCTGTTTACATAACTGAAAATATTTAAATACTTGTTAAAGGATATCTTTCTAAATTCAAGGTGCAGCAAAAATATTAATAAAGTTTACTTGTATTATTAATACCGGTGATCAATACTTACCTACGGTTTTTGGAAAATAATTTACCACAAGTTTTGCAAAATGTGACTCCAAATATAAGGAAAAAATTGATGGTTCCAACATGATAATGCCCAGCACATTATTCTCTATTTGTTAGAGAAAATTTAAATATACAATTCCCAGATAGACGGATAAGAAGGGCTGGTCTCGTTAAATAAGTTTATTAAAAGCATAAATAAATTTTAATTAAATAGTAGGTATTTATCATTGTTCAAAATATCCTGGCAGTCTGTTCAACACACTTTTTTTTAACCTTCTTAAGAATGATATTTGTTGACTGTAATACCTCCACAGAAACAGAAACAAATGAGTCTTATATCCGTTGTCCCATATCTTCTGATGTTACTGGAGGAGTTTGGAAAAAGTATTCTTAACATGCCCCCACAAAAAGAAATATAATGTACCTGGAGACCTGGAGACCTGGGACCCACTTGTCTGGGAATTGTACATTTAAAAATTCTCTAATAGGGAATAATGTTCTGGGACACGATCACATTGGAACCATAAATATTCCCTAATATTTGGAGGCACCAAAATATAATATAAATATATAATATAAAATATAAAATTATTTTCCAAAAAACGAAGTATTGATCACCAGTGAGGTGACCGTTTAAAAAATGTTGAGTGAATAATATAGTCTCCAACAATTCCTCCCCATACATTTACCGGCCTCTGCTGTTGTCTATCAACTGATCGCATGACTTGGGTTTTCTGTGGCATAATGATGGAGATTATGTATGTTTGTACATTAGTTAAGAAAATTAATTGATTTAATTCCTTAGAATTATGAAATTAATTTTAATAAACTGTCCAAATACTTAATTTTCAATTTTAATTTACAAAATTTGAAATATCTAGAAAAATCTTATAAATATTGCTTACTAATACTAACACTAATTACTATTAGTTTTAATAATTATTTAAAAATATTTTTCTATTCATTTTCCCTATCTTCTTTTAAAATTAATCTACTAATGACTGAATCGGCCTGTATATATTCATAGGACAATAACGAATATCTTACTCTAATAGAAAATCATGGTAATCAACACATTTCTTAATTTCTTCCTTGAAGTTCTTCATATTTTGTCCCGACTTGGCCGCCTCCTTGAACATCTTGTTAATTTTTTGGTTGAGTAACTTGAACTGCATTTTGACCAGCATCAAGAGTGATAACATAAACATGTCTAATCCAGCCACACAAAAATAAATACCAAACAGAGATGTCACACCTTGGTAAAATAGCATTGCATAAAAAGGAATCCAATCTGGTTTATACGTTGCGAAGGGCAAATTGTCGCCCTTCATGAAAAATGTTTGGCAAGCGAAGGATAACCAGGATATTATGCAAATAATGTTATATGATACGTAAATATTTCTTAGAAACTGTAATTGTTTCAGATGCTCATTTTTTTCTTCTTCATTTTCAACATCTTCTATTTTCCAAAAGGATTTAGTCCTAATAAGTAAATCATGGATGGAATTTTTTTGGACAAAAAGGATAGTTAACTTTACCGCTCCCTAAAATAAAATATGCCATTTTTATAAACGCTTATTTCATGCTAAAGAAACTACCAAGGTTTACTAGTATCCTTTCAGCTTAACTAAAACTTCAACTATCCAGCGAACATCAAGAATCCTCTCATTCCCCTGTAATAAGTTGGGTATGACTATTGACGGTACACTATAGAAAACTTTGAGGGCTTGGTCTAAATAAAATTTTATAAATTTTAATTTATTTTTACTTCAATTATTTTTCAAGCAATAACCACAACTAAATATATATTATTTACACTAGGGGGAATGTAATTCAGCCATAGGTAAAGCTGGTCCTCTAACTCATTAAATTTCTGCATATTACTTTTATGGTATGTAGTGGGAGAAAATCGAATATCGAACGGAAACAATTAAATTTAGGCTTTTTGGTGTGTGACTTGATAGACTGAGGTAACTACTGCTTTTCACCTTAATTTTTTTAGTTTTAATAATTAATATTTTATTACTTGCAATTATGTACGTGTTGAGACAGAATTAATCAGTGGTGTCTTATTTAGTTATACAGTGTCCCTCTAAAGTCGTGCACAAATTCATTGTTAGGTAAACAAAAGAAATTATCAAAAATTCCCGAATTATTTTTTCAAATAATAATTTAATATACAGGGTGACCTATGTTCGAGTAATGACGTCATCACAATTTCTTTTAAATGGAACACCCCACTTTTTTCCAATTTTCGGATTGCCCTAACTGATTCCAAAAATATACCACAAGTTGCTTCTAATTGTTACAGGGAGGACAACAATACCCAAATTATTTACAAATACTAAATTTATTTACAAATAAATAAACGTACTAAAAATTGGATCAAAGCACCACATATCATTTTAAAATGTCATTATTTTTTTGCTATAATTTCTTTGATGCTTTTTTAATTTTATCTGCCTGATAGAACGTGCTCGTGTATTTATTGCAGGCAATCATTTTTAAATAGTTTGTTAAGATTGTACAAGTAAATCCATTTTGAATGATTCTTCCTTAAAATATTGAGTATTTTTAAATTAATTAAAAAACATTATTCTAAGTGAAACCGAACGGATTGAAATTCTTATGATGATCGGATATGGTGATAGAATTCGAACTCATGAGGAAGTTTGTGTTGTGTTTAATGAAAGTCATCCCAATCGTCCACCAATAAATCGATCCACGGTTAGCCGAACTGAAGCAAAGTTTCGAAATCATTGTCATGTTAAAGATATGGCCAGATCTGGCCGACCGACTGTAGATGAAGAAGTGCAGTTACAAGCCCTTTCGACCATTCATGAAAACCCGCAATCCAGTCTGAGAGTCGTAGCAGATAATTTAGGAATGGGTGAAAGTACATCGAGTAGACTTCTTCACAGAAACAAGTATCATCCCTACAAAGTCCACTTAGTACAAGAATTATCTGACGATGATTTCGACAGACGCACAGAATTTTGCGAAATGATGATGGAAGAATGTCAGGCAGATCCGGATTTTGTCAAACGCATAATTTTCTTCGACGAGGCGTCTTTTTATTTGAATGGCACCGTCAATAAACAGAATTGTCGGTACTGGTCAGATCGCAATCCACAATGGATGATGGAAGCACACACTCAGCATCCCCAAAAGGTCAATGTTTGGGCCGGAATTGTTGATAATCGAATTTTGGGGCCGTATTTCTTTGAAGGAAATTTAGATGGTGCAAGATATTTGGAATTTCTTCAGTTCGATTTAGTTCCTTCATTGATTGTTCTATTTCCAAATGAAGAAAATCCAGATTTGCCCAATGAAACCATTTGGTTTCAGCAAGATGATGCACCACCGCACTATGCCATCGCTGTTCGCCGCTATTTAGATGATGTGTTTCCTCATCATTGGATTGGCAGAAGAGGACCTAAGGAATGGCCCGCCAAATCACCAGATTTAACACCGCTCGACTTTTTTCTTTGGTGTTATGTAAAAAGCAAAATATCATCAATAAACTAAACAGTATTAACGATCTGAAGGAACAAATTCGGCAAGAAGTTCGAGCGATCCCGCCTGAAGTCATTGGGAATGTACAGCAAGAATTTGTTTCCCGTCTGGCCCACTGTTCGGCAGTAAATGGTCAACAATTTGAACATTTGATTTAGGTGCTTCTGGTGCTTTGATCCAATTTTTAGTACGTTTATTTATTTGTAAATAAATTTAGTATTTGTAAATAATTTGGGTATTGTTGTCCTCCCTGAAACAATTAGAAGCAACTTGTAGTATATTTTTAGAATCAGCGCAGTTAGGGCAATCCGAAAATTGGAAAAAAGTTTGGTGTTCTATTTAAAAAGAATTGTGATGACGTCATTACTCGAACATAGGTCGCCCTGTATACTAAATTATTATTTGAAAAAATAGTAAATTAAATTCAAAAATCGACCTGTTTCGCGAATTTTTAATAATTTCTTTTGTTTACCTAACAATGAATTTGTGCACGACTTTAGGGTGATACTGTATATGTGTATAGCAGTTAAGGTGGAAATTTAGATTCTTTAGCGAATCTCGAGGCCACGTGGTTGCCGATCTTTTTTTAAACTTTTATTTAACGGATTGCAATAATTGTTATCATTACAAAATTATCTGTTGTTATCTTGCTCAATTCAAATTAGTTTATATATTTTTCCTTTATGATCTTGTTCTAAATACTTCCCATTTCATGTAAAAACACCTTGGCTTCCTGAATAAGGAGAATCAACCTGAAAATTGAACTCCCACCGTTAAGCGACGATAAAAGGAGAAGGATCAGGATCAGGATCAACAAGAAGTTAGCTAGCTACATCATTAATGTATCATTATCTGCATGTTGCCGAAAATCCACTCCGACCATCATTACTGAATAAAATCTATTGGTGCGAGGTTGAAATGTATTCTCCGATGCCAGAAGAATTTTTTTGTAAACCAGATCAAATTAATAATTGGGAGATACATACTGTAAGGTAATTTTGCACGATAACAGCAATCAGTTGTTATTTATTATTTGTGAATATCATATACGAACAGTTCTTTAGATTTTTTAATTGTAATATAATATTGTTTTTCCTTATTTCTTTCATTTCGCCAAACATTCACTGTTAACTATAACTATTTGTTAACTGTTTATCTATACATCTACAGTTTAATACAAAACATTTTCTGGCATTCAAAACATGGTATAAAATTTATTAATAAGTAAAAAGCTTTGAATGTAGAATCTACCCCTAAACCCTAATGTTAGAGAATCTATAAAAATATAAAGAATAAAAAAATTAAGGAAATTTCATTGCAGTTTGACGCTATTAAAACATAATATTATAAATTAAATTTCGACTTTATATGTTTCCCGTCGTCACTCGGCTCATCGCCCGTGAGAAATTACTACAAACCTAGTTACTTGTACCTAAAAATAAGTATAATTCTCTCATCACTCAGAACCCGGAAGTAACAGTGAAAAGTAAACAGTTCTTTAACGTGACTGCTTAAAAATTTACATTTCAAAGTAATTCACATTAAAAATTGTATAAAATACATGTTATGTTATAGGAGTGCCTAATAAATCGACTGTGCTAATAAAAATTAGGACTGTCTAGAACAGTAAAACTTTATTCTGGAACATATAAAATAATTGACTTCAGAAATAAATATTCTAAATTTTGACAAAAAAGCACACTTACACTTGAAATGTTTTAAAGGTTATTCCATATAACAAATTCCAACTATCCACAGGTTGGATTCTATCTAACTTCCAAAAAAAAAAAAAAACGTGCAAGACTCTCACTAATAAACGGTTTGGTAGGTATACTTACGTGAAAAAATAGTGAAAACGATTCCAGTACCATAATAATGTCAGGCATAGTTATAGGATCTTTGTAAAGGAGGTATAATACAATCAGATAAATAATACTCCACTGGAAAATGACAGTCATCAGATAGAGAAGGACTTGTGTCCTACTGTATCCTTTATCAGAATCTACACCTATAGATCCGAACATCATCAGGCAATATTTCAAGTTTGAAAAATACATATCTTAATCTTTAAAAAATCAGCAGACAGTAACGTTTAACTGTCTTCGATGAAAATTAAGTTCTGGACAATTTTAACCACGTGCTCTTAAGATATTCTTTTTATTGGTGGTTTAAGTATATAATTTTAGAAGAAAAGTTACTTTCTTGTGCATAAAGGATTATCTAAAAGTTTACGAACAAGTTACATTTGTAAGAGAGAAATGCAATTAACCGACAATTAAATTGCATTATAATTTCATAATTAATAATATTGGCAATTTAAATATATAGTAAGAAAGGATAATTGACGCAGCTAGTTGAGCATATTGTGTATAAAATATCTTTACATTATTTATTGGCTTATTTAACTGTTTAAATTTTTATGTTGGTACATAGTTAAAACAAAGTAGCCAAAAAAAAAAAAATTAAACTAAACTAAAAATTATTTAAATATTATAATGATCTAAAGAAAGTTCATATTTTTTTGTTAATTATGATCTAAGCATCCAATATCCTCTTTTTATTGAATGTTTGAAAGAAGAATAATTTTCTACTTTTCATTTCTAGTCTCTATTATTTCACTCACAATAAGTGACAATTAAAAATGTTTTTTTAACCATGGACGTTGCCTCCAAAATCTCTAGACGAGGGGAGGGGAGCGCGAAATAAATATTTTTTAGAATTTGTCTTCAAACAACAGAATATAGTTTTTCTATTTACTTCGCAGTGAATAGTAAAAAACATCTATAGTTTCGTTGAAAAGACAAGAATTATTTGAAAACATATTATTTAAAATTTAAGAAAATATAGGTAAAAGTGAGGCCAAAATAATAAACGTCCAGTAAAATAAAAAAATACAAACAAAAAAATGTGTTTTATCAAAAAATCTACATGATCAAACACAAAAAATATTTTTAACAAAAAAGCATTTTCTTAAAATAGAATAAAAAAATAACAGAACTTTATAAGTTCTACACTATAGGTATACACGGCTAAGTATAATACAACGGGTATATATTAAATGATTCATCTAATAAGTATACAAAGTGTTATATTTAATTTTGGCCACCATTGAGATCTCGGAAACGATAAGAGATACAGGGTGGCTTAAATTAGAAAAAAGTTGCTCAATTTTTTGCTGAATCAAATGACAGTACGTTATCTGGCATATTCAACATGCACCAGTTCGTGAGTTATCGGGAAAAATACGAAAACTGACAATTTACAAAATGTTAAAAACTTCAAATTGGAAACTTATACATTATTGATAATGGCGAGTCACAAAATTCGGTTAGATTTTCCCTAAGCACTCTAGTTTGTAAGCTTTTTTGTTTCTTATAGACGCCATAATAAATATTTATGTGATCAGATAAAAGGTTTTATTCTCTTTACAACAATGTATTATATGCCATATTAAAATTTTGAAAATGACTAGAAATCAACAAATAATGTACATTTTACAGTTTGCCGTGTAAACAAATAGTTATTTGTTTAACTAGTACAAAAAATACACGTTTTCGGGACGAGGGAAGCGGAGTCCGGCAATTTTACGAGTCTCGAAAACGCATTTTTTGTACGAGTTTAACATAATATTTTTTTCCAATCGCTTCTAATTAGCACCTCCAGTTTACCGATTCATCGGCGTCACTATCTGTTTATATTTTTCTATTTAATTAAACTTCAATATATTATGTGACAAGCAATGTCAATGTCAAATTACTTTTCGGTACCTACTGTACAACTGTACAATAATCTCTTTTTTGTACAGTCGCTATGGCAATCTCAAACAGTCCCGAAATGGCCCTCTTTTTATACAAAACAATTGAATGTTATAGTGTCTTATTCGTATGGTTGGAAAAAACTATTATTTTATTAATGACATAAGTATCATATAATTATACGAAATTTGCAAGGAAAGGAATTGTATGACATTTTTATTGTCTAGCTTGATGGAAGATGGTACTCCACCATATAATTGTAGAGGCATCCAAGATCACCTAAATGATAGATTTCCACAAAAGACTGCCAGATCTGAACCCTCTTAATTATATTTTATGGGGTATATAAAAGTCAAGATGTACGAGATAATTTACGGGAATTGGAAGAAATGAGTAATAATGTATAATTAGTTCTATGTGAAATTAGTCCAAATATATTAAATACTAACGTTCAAAATATTTCTAAGAGGATAGACGAATGTCTAAATAACCACAGCAGTCATTTTGAACATTAATTATAGACGACAGTTATAATAGCACCTACTTATATGACCCGATCCCAACTGACCAGTACCTAAATATAAAGAGTAAATATCCTTGACCCTTGGAATACATTATCATGCTGCAACAATATAATTATCATAAAATTCCATTCGCTAATGCATTAATGTTCCGTATAAATTTTGTATTTCCTAGGATATGTACATACCTGATATGTCGTTAATAATATAGGGCCAACTATAAAATGTTGATTGGCCAATTATAAAATGAATGGCCAACTATGAAATGGGCCAACGTTATTTGTTGATTTCTCCTCATTTTCAAAATTTTAATATGGCATATATTATATAACATTATTGTAAAGAGAATAAAATACTTCACCTGATGACATAAAAGTCCAATATGGTGTCCATAATTTAGATCCGCCATTATCAATAATGTATAAGTTTCAAATTTGAGGTTTCTATCTTTCTTTATAGTGGAGATATTTATCAATTGGTAAATCGTCAGTTTTCCTTTTTTCGTCGATAGCTCAAGAACGGGTGTATATATGGCAGATAACGTACTTACCGCCATTTAGTTGAATGATAACTTAAAATTGTTTCCAATTTAAGCAACCTTGTATCTCTTACCGTTTCTTAGATCCTAATGGTGGCCAAACTTAAATATAACACCATGTATATACAAGCGCGGATTTAGCTTTTCAACATGGGGGGGTATCTCGAAGAACCATATTTAAAAAAATGTTGTCAAATTATCTGTGCATTTAGATAGGTAGGTACGTTTTTCTTTGAACAAAAATGAAATAGCAAGTAGAAGCGTTTAATAAAACATCCTTAAGTGAAGTACATTTATGTTTTTTAACTAATTTCGTTTTTGCTTTTTGCTAGTGTAAAATTTGAATTCATGAAGAGGGTTACCTCATTACCCCCCCTCCGTAAATCCACCCTTGTGTATATATGTATCTACACCATTGTGTTATGTACCTACCTATGCATAGAGACACCTACCTACAATAAAAAAATATCACTAATTTCAAGAAAGTAGTTTTAGTTTTTATATTATTAAATAAAACAATAAGTCATCTAAAAACTGAAAAGAAGTATTTAATATGCTAATATTGTTTTAATATTTGGTGGGTCAAATTTATTTATTATTATTTGTTTATGCCAACAGTAATGAAATAATATCTGTGAAAAATAAAACATGGATTCATATTATATCTTTTATTTGTCTCAAGAAAGTTTATATATGTAGTATATATATCACTAAAAATAAATATTATTTTATAAAAAAAAACTACATTTATAAAAACAAAAAGCCAAACATCATATATCTTTTTACATGAAAAACCAATTCAGCCAGTATAAATAGGTAACAAAAATAAAAGTATTTGGAATGATTGTTATATCTAAATACATTGTTTCTAATTTTCTTTTAAATATGTACATATAATAGGCACCATGGTATCAGCTTATTATTGTCAAAAATACAGAGAAACAGCCAATACAAGAAATAGTTAATTTCATAACTTTCAACAATTTTATTTGTTAATTTAATTAAAATCTAATTTGTTTTGTAATTTAACTCCATACATCAGCAGACATGCGTTTTTGGGTTTCCATCTTTTTCAGGAATGCTTGAGCTTGTTGGTCAGTCATTTGTCCCTTTTCTTGAATTATTTTTAATACTACATTACGGACATCTGCTGCCATAGATTTTGCATCTCTGAAAAATTAGTAAAAATAAGTTATGTAATATTAAAAAAAAATTTAAATATATTATAATCCTATTTCTCTTATTAATTTTACTATTAATACAAATACTTTCCAATTATTATCTTCCCATTATAATTTTTTTAAATATATTTAAGTACTACTTTTAATTAAGGTATTTAGCAAACATGAACTGTTTATATAATTTCATTATTTTAATTATGCTATAATTATTATTATATGGTATCCAATATCTACTATATAAATAGTATATAGTTATTTGCATCAAAATTTATATATTGGAAACAATGAAAATATCATACATTATATTTTATTTAGACACGCCATACCATCATATAAATTAGATAACCTTAAATGCAAAGAAAGACTCCAGAAAAAAACTATTTAATATTTCCGAAATATTTTAAACATTAATTTACAATTAATTGAATGATTGAATAATGCAAAAATGCATTATTCAATTATTACCATGTAATATAACAAAATGAAAGACAATGTGAGAATAAAATTACTTACCCGCAAATATAAAGGTGCCCATTATTTTCTCCTATTACCCTCCACAATTCGTCGGCCTGTTTCTCTAACAAATGTGATACATAAACTTTTTGAGGTTGATCTCTCGAGAAAGCTAGATGCAATTTAAGAAGTCCTTTATTTTCATAAGCCAACAACTCATCTTCATATAAGAAATCTTCTGACTTCTTCCTACAACCAAAGTAAAGTATAGTATCCCCAACCATTTTGCCCTCTTCCTTCGCTTGATCTCTTTCTTGAATAAATCCTCTGAAAGGGGCTAAACCAGTCCCAGGACCAATCATAATGATAGGTGTTTGTGGTTTGGCGGGCAACCTGAACTGGGATTTACGAATAAAAATTGGAGCAGTAGGTAATTCTTCATCAGAGTTTGGAATTTTCTTAGAAAGCCATGTAGTTGCTACACCCTTATTGACTCTGCCTGTTGGTGTAGTGTATTCTACAACAACTGCAGTGATGTGTACAGTACTTGGATATAATTTTGGTGAAGAAGAAATGGAATAATAACGTGGTTGGAGTCTAGGAAGAAGCTCACAAAGATGATCTAGAGCAGGTTGACAAGAAGGCATATCTTCCAGAATATATACTATATTCCTGTTGTCTTCTATGATCCATTTCTGGTATAGAGCTTTGCCTTCGGGACTAGTACTTGCCATCAATTTCAACTTTTCTTTTTCAGCAGGGTCTGTGCAGTATTCTGCCAACTCTTTTAGGACATGAGTTCTGGGGTTTTGAGTAATATCCAAATAGTGTGTGAGTGCAGTTCGGTAGGTACAAGGACAAGGGAATGGGTGCTTCTTGCTAGATTCCTCATCAGTGTTAATTAGAGTAAAAACATTGTTCAAATCTTTTCCACAGTGCTTGCCAATCTTTTCTACCAGTTCAGAATTGTTGATAGGATACACGGCCAAATGATCCCCAGCATCATATCGCATCTTTGAACCTTCAATATCGAATTCAATATGCATACAGGAGCGTTCGCTAGTTTTGTGCAATTCACGGTTAACTTTAATCTTAGCAAGGTAAGGGTTTTTAGCATCATATGGTCTGAAAACAAAGTGATATTTTAAAAGACGTATCTTAATATTTTCTTTAGATTTTAATTAAATATAGTGTAAAGAAATGTAACTAGTTGTTTCATGGATAATAAATATCAAAAATGTTTTAAATTTTGTAAATCAATATGTATTCTGTAGTAAAAGCCGGTATTTTTTATAAATCTGATTCTGAAAAAGAAGTTAAATAAACTCACGGTCTTTGATTTTTAAGTGATTGAAGCCTAGCCATTTCTCCAGTATAAACTCTATCTGGAACTTCATCGAACTCTTGAAGCCTGTATTGGCGAATACTGATATCTTCTCCAGTCGATTCTATGCCAAAATATTCGCAAACAGCTGGCCAGAATTTGTCCTTCCATGTAATAAAGTCATCTTCAATGCTGAAATAGAATAAGATTTAATTTTTTTATACAAAATATATACTGTTACAAGCAGCAATATTACAGCCACTGTTTTACACTGTCAACCTCTAAGATATTCTTGAGACGTTTATAAGAATTCTATTTAATTTAGTAAAAATGAACTCTTAGCTCATTTATTTTATTTACCTTTCCAAAATATTTGAAGCATTTTTGAGAGATATATAGAAATGATCAAGAAAGATTTTTATACTGTTTCCGTACTTTACTACCTTTAACACTTATACAGGATGTAAAAAATTAGTGTACCGAAGGGTGATACATTTACAAATAAAAATAAAAGTTCCTATGAACGTATGCCCTAAAATGGTTCCTAAGGGAGTTACAGCTCTTTAAACAGTGGATAAAAAGAATGGAAAAATCTATGAGCAGTAAAAGTATCTAACGTATATAAAACTGTCAGTTGAATTGGCATAAAAACAATTGACTGAAAC
The DNA here is from genome assembly GCA_963924545.1 of Pogonocherus hispidulus. Lineage (NCBI taxonomy): Eukaryota > Metazoa > Arthropoda > Insecta > Coleoptera > Cerambycidae > Pogonocherus > Pogonocherus hispidulus. The sequence continues at coordinate 13,830,923 of OZ004696.1, read as the reverse complement.
TATCAAACCTAGGTATATCACCTTTGACATTATTTGTCGCCTTCTTTACGTAAAAAGTCCAAAAGTTTAAAATGTTAAAATTACTGTATTCACTTAGATAAAAAAGTTTTGTGCAAAACAACTCTCTACCCTTACGAAAACTACCCTTTAAGAACTATAACTGCTCTTTTTACTATCACCATTCCCTTTGGCATAAAAATTTATACCTGAACACCGAATTTAAAAAAAAAATCGTCTGCAACTGTTTCTAAAAATAAATAAAAACCATTTCTTTTATCCACCGTTTAAAGGGCTGTAACTCCTTTAGGAACCATTTTAGGGTATAGGTTCACAGGAACTATTATTTTTAGATGTACTTAGTATTTTTTACTTCCTGTATATCCCCTAAAAAGTGTTTTGGTTACATCATTCTAATGGCAAAAGTACTGCAATAAACCTTCATTAAATATTAATAAAACCATGAATATTTACTTTGCATCATCATCGCCAAGTCCAAGGTCAAAAACGCGTGTTGCTCCTAATTCTTCTAGCCGTTTGTCAATATAAATGGCGACCTCGTTGTAATGCTCGTATGTTTTATTTCCCAATCCAAATACCTGGAAACAAAATTGTAGAGAAGTGGAAGTTTTATTAAAATTGGAATTATAATGATTTGTATTCATTAGAATATTATTTATTTATTATTCTAAAAAATAGTTTCAACATTCTAAAGAACGTGGTAAAAAATTATCAGAATCACGGTCTACTAATGATATCTTTTTGATTTCGTACTTTCTTACGAAAGCACCCTGGTGTCACACATACTTTTTATTTTTAAAAACTCAATATATTGAGATTATTCTCAATATCTTGACTTTTTTTAATATATTAACTTTTTTCTCAAGACTACAAGATTTTTGAGAATTCTGCACTTAATAATAATAATAATAATAATAATAATAATATCTCTACCCCCATTCTAATCGCAAGGATTTTCAGAAAGTCTGCGACTTGTGTGGGAGAGGAGGCGGCTTATTATTATTATTCCAGAAACCGCAATTGCGCCTCTTGATAAGCCCTAACCACCATTCAGTACTGAAATGAGGGAAACCTAGAAAACCTCATTAGTTAGGTCCCCAGTCAAACATCAACCGATGTTATTCTCTTACCTTAGAACCAAACTAACATTCTTTCTGTACTAGATCGCAAGCCAGGATAGTTGCCAACCCATCGTTGCGAAAAAAACTTAATTCAGGCAAAATGGAGATTTAAACCTACAACTTCTGGGTTTATGTAATTTTTTTATGTGTACCTATAGTGCATTCAGTAGTCGTGAAATATGATTTATGCTATAAACTGTAGATTAAACTGTACCGGGTGACAACGAAATCATTGTACAGGGTGCAGCAGCATAACTTCCTTTTTTCAAAACTTAATAAAACCCATTGTATGAATCAGAACATTTTTATTTGTTTTTTTAAAATGTAGGCGCATGCCTAAAGTTTTGTTTTACATAGTTTTGAAGGTCAAATCAGATAGGTGACCCATTCCTGGCATTTGTCATGACTCTTGCCAGCATAGCAGGCGTTATGTTGGCAATTTCTTCCTGGATGTTGGTCTTTTTTCCCACGGCTAGATGAGTTGGACTTAGGGGACATTTGGTTCCAACAAGACGGTGCAACGGCACACACTTCAAGAGCATCGATGGCTGTTTTGAGGGAACACTTCCCAGAGCGCCTCATCTCAATTAGGGGCGATTTGGAATGGCCGGCCCGCTCTCCCGATTTGGCCCCTTGTGATTTTTTTCTATGGGGTTTTTTGAAATCCCGTGTTTATGTCAACCATCCAAGGATCCTACAAGATTTGTAGACCAACATCCAGGAAGAAATTGCCAACATAACGTCTGCTATGCTTGCAAGAGTCATGACAAACGCTAGAAATCGGTTTACTCAGTGTATGGAGAATGGGGGACGTCACCTATCTGATTTGATCTTCAAAACTATGTCAAACAAAACTTTAGGCATGCGCCTACATTATAAAAAAACAAATAAAAATATTCTGATTCATACAATGGGTTTTATTAAGTTTTGAAAAAAGGAAGTTATGCTGCCGCACCTTGTACAAGGCACCCTTTTATTGTCTTTGAGGTTACAGCTTTAATTTTCGGGTCGAGGATATAGTTCATCAATTCGTTAAGACCAATATTTCCCGTAAAAAATCAGTTGAAAATCACTTCCTGTTTTTCCGGATGTGGACCGATGTCGAGAATTTTAAATAGAGCCTTGGGAATGAGGATTCAAACCCACGACCTCTGGGTTGAGCGATCGAGACACTAAACGCTGAGCCACCGGATGTACTTAAGTACAAATCTGGGTACCTACATCAAATTCTGGGTAAGGTTAGGTAGAATAAATTTTTTATGATACATTTAAATATACCATTTGTAAATAGATATAGAATGATTTCTGCGGTTGTGAATATTTTAAAAAACATCCTACAAACGAAACTAACCATGCGCAGAAGGCTAAGGATCACGCGTAAACGGTAGACGCGACGCGGGTGCGGTATTGAGTTACAAATTTTCGGTGCAGTTGCGATTTTCATTTTTCAACTGTTGGCTGTTGGACCGTGGTCAAAACTGAATTTGCATTAGGTGGCGAGCCGGTGGCTCAGGGCTTAGCGTCTCGATCGCTCAACCCAGAGGTCGTGGGTTCTAATTCCCATTCCACCAAACAATTTTTCATTAAATTGTTTACTCGTAGATCAAGGCTTATTCGCAGGGATGGCTTGGCAACCATCCTGGTGATGGCCTAGGATGGGAAGAATGTCAACTTGGTGTTAATGCGAGAGATTAAAATCAGTTGATGTTTGACTTGTCCCCCTAACTAATAAGTCGTTCCTGAGGCGCAAATGCGGCCCGCGAAATAAGAATATGCCGCCCCCTCTCCCACACAAGTATCAGACTTTCGGGTTAATCCTTGTGATTAGAATGAGGGGTAGAGATATTATTATTATTATTATATTACATATATTAACGATTTGTGAATAATTTTGACTATGGACAAAGAAATACTAATATTACTTACTAATACTAATAGTCTTAAGTCTTATCAATTACAGTAATAATCATGCTATAAATATATATTATGTAGGTATCTATTATACTATCATATTTAAATATTGTTGGATGGTGTTATACGTATGTGCAGAAATAGGTATTCGTTTGCCGCGACATATCTAACTGACTGGCCGCATAGATAAAAAATATAGACATGCCGCTGGATATGCCGCAGTGGTAGCGATCCATATAAATACAAGCTTTCATGCATTATTTCACATTTCTCGATGTTGTCAACATTGGCGATGAACCACAGCAACTCCTGCGTCTGAATCTATAAATTGAACTTTTTGAACTCCATTTACTAGTAAAAACTGGTAATAAGCGATTTTATCATTATCTTATGTAACAGATAATTCAAAATGTTAGTTTGGTTTAATTTTAAATACCTAAGCACTAATCAGTTATTTTATATATTTCAAGAAGAATAAAAATGTAATCTCAATTTAGCAATGGAATTTTTTATAAACCTGACCATTAAAATCATTGGCATTATGATTATATGAGCTTTTCTATGAACACCTTTTCTACAGTTTCAATTCGAAATCTTCAATATCTTTAGGGTAATTAGTAGGGCAGTATATTATTATTAATGTTTTATAGTAGTACCAAAGTTTTTGTAGACCCATAGACTTTGGTAGTACACAAATATGTTTATTTGGTATACAATATGGTTCGTCACAATTTTTGTAACAATACTGGCAAATGTCTTGGCAAAATTTTCCGTTATTTATCACATTTCCCTGATTTTTTATGGGCAACTTTGTTTTCTGTTACTATTTGGCATGCATGATTTTCCTTTCCTAAAGGGTCCTTTTGCTCTGTCTTAACTTTTGTTCTCCGCCACTTCCTTAATGATTCAAGAGGCAACACCAATAATATATCACCTCTAGTATTTATTTTCCCTGGACCATGCCTTAACCCCTTCGAAGTTTCATTGTTGTTCCCCAATTAGAATAAATTCAAAATTCATTTATGTAGAATTATTCGAAATACATTTTAATGAAACAAAATTTTCGATTCATATCATGTAAAGTTCCATCAAGGAAAAATAAATTGATTGATGTAATCCAATGCTCATAAGGCGTCAGCACTGCAAGGTAAATACAAGGTTATCATAAAGTAAGGGATATATTTCAGCTTATTATGTATTTTTAACAAATTAAGTTAATAACAGGATGTGAAAGAAATTCGATTTATTAAACAATGGAATTTCTTAGTCCAACAGTGGTTAACGCAAATGTTCCGATATGTCGTCCATTTTGCTGTTGTTCAATCACCAACTGTTCCTCCAAATTGTATACAGCGTTATTCAGCATTTCTGGTTGAATTGCAGCAATTTGCTCCCTAATGAGTCTTTTAATTCTTCCAGCGTTGTTGGTCGTGTTCTAAACACCCAATTTTTTACTAAATCAATTCTTGTTTGTAGATCCATGTTATTAAAGTTTAAATCGTTTCAATTTACGTTTACGTGAGGTATTTTTAAAACAATTCTCTAAATCGCAATGATTACGTATGACACTTGTATCAGCAGTTTTTGCTATCCTAATGGCAGCAAACAAGGAAGAAGTAAGGAACTGTACGGAGCAAAATATTTACTTTTGCTCCGACAGTCAGGCGGCCTTAAAGGCTTTAGCATCTCCAAGGACAAGATCCGCCTTTGCCCAAGAGTGCGGAGATACCCTGGAGGAGCTGGCCAGAGGAAAAGAGGTCAAATTGGTATGGGTACCAGGTCATAGTGGAATCCCGGGGAACGAAAGGGCCGATGAACTGGCTCGACTCGAATCTCAGGGATCCAGCCAGGGACCAGAACCGATTTTAGGCATCACACGAAGGCAGGTCAACATGGGCATTAAGTAAACACTGAAGAAGGAGTGGGAGCTGTAGACAAGCTCGCAACTTTATAGTGCAGCCAAGCAAGACCAAGACGGCCTGGCTGTTAAGTCGTAGCCGGAAGGCTCTAAACCAGTTGGTGGGAGTTTGATCGGGTCATTGCAGGCTTTGAAGACATCTATCATTGATGGGTGTTGAGGGAAACCCTATCTGCCCAAAGTGTGGGAAGGGCAATGAAACGCCTTCCCACTTCTTGGCAGAGTGCGCGGCTTTCGGCAGACTGAGACACGACGTCTGGGGGTCCGGGGAATTGCAAGTGGAAGAGGTCAGTTTCCTTGAATGGACCGACATTCTGACCTATATTAGAAGTTCGGTAGGTCCGATGAGGGAAGAGGTGATGAAGCTAGGTAGGGACGATAGAGGTAGGTAAAAAGGGTTCGCTTGTGGCCTACTTGCCAGGTCTTGGCCGCCCCACTATTATTACTACTACGACTACTACTACTACTACTAGTTTGATTTCTTAAAATTATATAAGCCTTTAAAGTATACCCCTTACTTTATGATGACCCCATATATTGGATAATGATTGTTAATTTAACCTAAAAATGTAACCATTTATTTAACTGATGTTTTTCATTCACCTAATTACCATTAATAGTGTAACTATTAATATTATTAGCTATTTTATTAATAATACAGTGACGGCCCGTGACGACCGCTTTTTGTTATACCTCAAATATTATCGGATTTATTATATTTTACTGACAAATATTGTCAGTAAATACTTGTTAAAATATAGTCCACGACTTTTCTTTTTCTCGAAAAAAAAAACCAAACAATAAATTCGTTTGCTCCATTAAATACCACTGATATATGTCTTATAAAATACATTGAGAAAATAATACAAAATGTTGCCATTGAAGCAACTAAATACAAGGTAAATTTTCGTTTCTATACTTTTTTTCAAAAAATGTAAAAGACATTACACACCTACTTCTAACGTATGTTAGTTAAAATATTTGCTTTGGCTCAAAGTAATAAAGCTGGTAACCAAAATGCGGTTTTAAAAAACTGACGATACTTTTATTTCGAAAAAGTATTTCACTTTTTTAACAATTGTTTCAAATTTATTTATATTTTATATATCTATAATTGGCCAAATCACGCTATGCGTGACAAATCAGACAACTGAACTATGATCTAGCAGATATAGCAGATTTAGAAAAGCGTGGAAGGTTAACAGCCCCAATGTATCATAAAAGTAATTGAAATTGCTTCTAATAATTATTTTATTTCATTTTATTTTATCAAATATCACCACTAATCCACTGACGTTGAACAATATAAATAATAAGGTCGTTTGCGAGGTTATTAAAATGGTAAGTACAATAGATAATAACTTATATTTTTCTGCATTTCAATGGTGAAACTAATAATATAAGCGTGGATAAAGACTTTTTTTTATCAACGATATATAGGTAATTATTGTTTCCTTCTGCTATATTGCTTATTATTTTTTTATCGAATAGTAGGTACCTAAGGTTCACTTGATAAACTACATCGCTTTATCCTTATACAAGTAAAAATGCGCAATTTAGTCGGAAAAAACCTTTGCCAGAAATAACATTTTTCCCGTAGAAAAGAACCAGGAACATTATATAATCCCCTCGTGAACTTAGTCACGATGACTACGTATAATCTAATCGCTAATGCACCATTTTGAAAGCGCTGACTTAGGTTACGAATTACGCGACTTTGGCGAAGCTTTATGTTTACTTTGGAAGAAAAATGCGTCCTCCTTTTTCATTTTTTTCGCATATCTCGCCTATTTTTTATTTATTTCATTCCATTTTCAATTTTGTACTTATATTTTCATCCAATTTCATCCGCATTAGAATTACCGTAAAGTTTTACTTCTACTTTCTTCAATAATCAAAATTATTCTTTTAGACAGCAACTGCAATTTTTTCGAATTTCGATAATGACTAATGCCACACTAATGACTTGGATTTCTTAATTTACTTCTCAGCTTATTAGGTTATTATCAGCATGACATACAAATTGTAAAGAGAATGTCTATAGAAATTACTAATATGCACTTACGGAGTAGTTCAAACCTGTGAGGTCGGCGTCTCCATTTTGCAGCCATTCGTAGAACACCATGGCATTGTCAGTGGGATCCCCTTCACCATAAGTTGCCATGCAGAAGACGGCCAGTGAATTCGGAATGGATTTAAGGTTGACCAGTTCTTCCTAAGAACAATTTAAATCAATCAAAAAATAAGTCAATCCAGGTACAGGTGACTTCGTTAAATTCATGAATCTGTATAAGTAAGCATAGTAAGAGTTTTACTATTTGCAAGTCCATTATGCATTTTCAAAAACACTAATTGTGGATTTTATAAAAGGAATAACTCACGTGTTGTTATAATATATAACTTAAACTAAGAACATCTGTATAAAAATCTGATGTATACGTACAAGTTATGGCAATTAAAAAAAGACACTTCGTTTGGAAGGCTACAATTAGCAACACTGACGCGCTGTCAACTATAGGTAACACTACATTAATTTAATCACACTCAGTGTGTGTTGTAAAGCTCGCATCGATTGTGACAGTAATTTTCGATAGATAAATTTTGAAAGCTGGAGTGTTGACTATTTTCTATCTACCTTTGAGTGACACGACAAAAGATAAATGAATCAACATCAAGTCTCTAGTGAAGAGCTGGAGTGTTGACTATTTTCTATCTACTCATGACTGACACGACAAAAGATAAATGATTCAACATCAAGTCTCTAGTAAAATTGGGCGTAAAATCGGCGCACTAGAGGAATCGGTGCCTACGAATGGGCGAATCGTTTCAAGAACGGAAAAGAAAATAAACACGAACAGTTTTGTGTTTGATGAAACATGAACTCAACAAGGAAACTATTTGCATGATGTTGCATGAAGATTTAGGGATGAAAGACAGACAGTCAGGCATTTCTGTGTTCACTGTGAAGCTAGTCCTTAAGGATTTTGGGTTGTTAATGTCATTGGAAACATTGCATCTAGTTAACAGAGGCCTATTGTGAAGGTGAATTTCATTTACATGAATTTCATTGTACTGTACAATACGTTTGTAAATGAAAAAGACTCATTCTTTTAATTGTCAATTCAATAATGATAAATAAAGTTGAAACTTTGAAAAATTGTAAAAACTATAAAGGGTAGTAGTAAAAAATCCTTTTAATCAATGACAAATGATACTTGATACAATTTTGTGTTTATTTTCCCTAGTCCCCAATTTTACTTATGGGTCCATTCACTGTAGACTTGACAGACATGAATTCGGGGTCGGGTTGAGAGGTTGGGTAGCAGATGGGTGAAGACTTACATATTGCCACTACCGAATTATTTAGATTTCGGAAGTGCACGTAAAGCCGAAGTAAAAAGGCACATGGAAATAAAGTTAGCTCTCATTGCAAGGGTACCGGATTTGTCTTATAATCGCAACAAAATTTCTTTTTAATGTTAAAAATTATATATCACCGGAAAGATCAAAAGGTAAACTAGATCCCTATAGTAGGAAATTTTTGTTTAATACATGTATTTTAGAGAAAATAATTTTTGAAAATACGCTATTTTAGTACAAGATTGTTTGCCTGGAATTTTAAAAATAAAAATAATTACAAAAAATTGCTACTATAGATTAAAGCCTTATATTTCAATACTTTTACTAAAAGTCGCTATCTGTTATAGTTTTTTTATAATTAGACACGAGACGAACGCCGATTTTGGGCTTATTTCGGTCTAGTGAATGGAATCTTAATGTTTCGATTATACATCATACAAGATGTTATAAAATAGACGTTATGCTGCGAGAGCGACTTTTTCTATACCTACCGCGATATCATAATGAGAATGAATGAATAAGTCCCGCAGAGCCTCGATAAATATAAATTCGGTGTTTTAAATAAAGATAACCGGAATCTAGTTTTTCAACTTTGTATAAAGAGATATAGCTACATATTTTATATCCTTTAATGACATTGGATAAGTAATTAGCATTCGGCAACTTTTTTTTAATGCGGACTTGATATTGATTATTATAGAATTTTTTATATTGATTCCAGTAATAGTTATTATTCTTCTTCGTGTAACACCACAAGGCTGAAAACCTAAACCCAACCGATATATGCCACACTTGGTAAGTAATGCATAACCTTTAAATCAAAATTTGAAATTCACATTTTTGGTTATTTTTCGAAATAACTAAATTAACATAACAAAATAGCTCGAAATTCCTTATTTTATTCTGAATTTTTTCTTATTCAAGTACCTAACTACTGAGAAATAACTATCTACGACAAATAAAATTTTAAACTTGCCATATCGCACTCCTCTGGATCTGCTACCATACCCTTCAGCCGATATCTAACCCCTTCTTTCGCCAATCTAGTGGCAAACTCCTCCCCAGTGCCTGTCTGACTACCATAAAATACTACCAGACTTCGCCCAGACGATTGTAATTTTTTTATAAAGGAATCGTCGGAGGCAGTTTGCAGGGTCATCGACGTGGGCCTGAAAAAAAAAACACAACCTTTATAAAAGTAATTCAAATGAACTCAACAAACTGCATCAACCAACAGTGTTTTCACGTATTAATTTCCATAAGTTACTATTCTGCTGCTTTATTTTTTATAAAAATATATTCCTTATTCTCAATACATCTCCTATACAGGGTCTTTCAACGAAAACTTGACCCCCCCCCCCCATAAATATAAAACCGAAAATAAAATTAAAATTCGGATATCTGTCGATTTCTGTTTTTGGGGAAAGCAAACTTGACAGACAAGCCAACTTGATATGTTCATCCCTCTAACCCCTAGCAACCAAAACTTTAAAATTTCAACTGGAACTACCCTAGTTCTAACCTACTTTTAAAGCCCTTTCCATTGCGAATACACTGGTGTATCGATTTTTCGAATCGGTTGAGATTTGACAGTTTTTGGCTAAAAACGAAAAGTTGACAAACCGACATTCGCGTACTAATTTCTACAGAAATTCCCACCAATAATGAGCTTTTTATCTACTACAAAAGCACATTACTTTTTTGGATGTGTCGATCAGTTTACAAAAAAAAAGGGTCTCAAATTAAGAAAACTGAAGCTGAAGCAAGACAAAAAAAGAAAAAGTTTTATTTAATGTATTGCTCAAAATAACCCCCGTTAACTTGTGAAAAATAATACAGTCTGTTTTCAAATTCTTTTGGAACATTACTAAACATAGGAACAGATCTAGTATTTCAGGCTGCCTAGCGTATAGTCCAGATTGCAAATGGCCCTACAGCTGTGGCGGCTCGTCAGGGGAGGCAGGGGAGGCAGTGCCTCCCCTGTAAAAATTACAAAGAATTCCAATTTTTAAATACATAATATTTACTAACAACTAATAAATATATTAATAATATCCACTAATATAATAAATAATAATGTAAAATGTAAATGCTTGTGTTCCCGTACTATTATTTGAAATTATTTCCAATCACAAACGACCCAACGCCATCTATGGTCATTCTTGGGCGCCTCAGTAAACATTACCACGGTCTGCTAACTATTTGGTTTGTAGTGCGGGTAGCGCTGGTAAGCCGACGAGTCACATCAGCCGTCTTTCGTCTTTAAAACGGCTGCGACCGAGTGTGGCCGACCTGAGGCATAAGTATGAGATGCCTCCTTTGGACCGATGTTTTCGGATAAATGAATTATTTGCGCATGCGTGTGAGATCTGAACACGTGCTTTTTGAATAAAGCTAAAGGCAAGTGGAGGCAAGACCGCCCACTACTCCCATCCTTTCCTTCTTAGAAATTTACGGGAAAATAAGCATGTACGGATGAAGATTGAAGACGTTTGCATACTATGTATAATTTCTTGATAATCAAATTGGTATTAAATATTACTTATTATTTACTATTACCTATTTTAATAATATTTAAATATTTTTTGTCAAGATTTCTGGCAATCGCATCAAAAAAGGGATATTTGTCTAAGGAAACCTATTTCTTTAAGTAAATATTTTTTCTCTGGGAATTTCTAATTTCTAATTTTAGAGCGTTTGACCTTGAAAAATGAAAAAGTTGCGCCTGCGGCGCTTTTTTTTTCGTGCGCCCCTCATACCCATCCGAATCTCACCAGCCACCACTGATTTATCTATGCCTCTCATAAAGAAAAATTCACAAGCCGCCACTGCCACAGGAAGAAATCCGAAGGGGGTAGATCAGAGGACCGTGGTGGCCATTCCGCACGGGACCTTTTTTACTAATACAATGAATGCCCTAGGAAATAGCCATCAAAAAATGTTCGCACGGCAACAGCATAGTAAGGGGGAATTTTGCATAGTGATCCTGTTGGAAAGTGATTTCATTTTCTATTAAATTGTTGTCACTCTCCAAAATTTCTGTTATCATAGGGTCAATCGCGTCTTGCAATAATTGTAAATAGGTATTTCCATCGAGATTTCCTTGAATAAAAACCGGTCCAACAAAATGATTACCCAAAATTCCAGCGCAAACATTCAATTTTTAAGTATGTAGTATGAAATTCCCTGATTAAATGAGGATTAGTGTCCCTTCAATACCGACAATTGTGCTTTTCACTTCGCCATTTAACATAAATCTACATTCGTCTGAAAAATACGTATTGTAGAGAAGATTTGGGTTCAGTAGAAGTCCCTCACTAAAATATTCGCAAAATTGGGTACGACGATCAAAATCATCTTCATGTAACTATCGAACCAGAATGATCTTAAATGGATGAAACTTGTATTTTTTGGAAAATAGCATACATAGGACAATAGTCTTTAGAATAAGTGTCAAAAAATGTAATGTGGTTGTGCAGTAGACAAAAAGCTTATTATTGGTGGGCACTTCTGTCAAAATTAGTACGCGAATGTCGGTTGGTCAACCATTCGATTTTAGCCAATAACTCTGTCAAATCTCAACCCCTTCCTAAAAACGATGCACCGCTGCATTTGCAATCTAAAGGGCTGTAAAATGATGTGTTAGAAGTATAAATGTAACTATAGTTCCATTTGAAATGTTAAAGTTGGGGTTGTTAGGCGTTAGAGGAATAAACATATCAAGTTGGCTTGACTGTCAAAACTGCTCACCCCAAGAACAGAAATCGACAGGTTTCGGTAAATTAAAAATTTTTTTTGGTGTTATAATTATAGGAGGGGTAAGTTTTCGCTGAAAGACCCTGTATAGGTCCCAACATATATTAAAGGGCAGAGATATCGTAAAGTAAAATTGATAAAAGCATGTCTGAAATATCTCTGATTCTGCCTGAAATATTCAGAAATACCTAATAAAAAATTGCTTATTTTCCGCCATTTGTGGATATCGCTTTGCTAATTTTACTTATTACAATTAATAATAATGAAATATTCCTTTAATTAATTTTAACTCTATAGAAAATTGATTTTTTTTAAAAAGAATAAAAAACAATATTTTGCATTACGAATTGGTGTTAGATGGGTTTTGCAAAAAATACCAAAAAACTTGAAAATCGTCTAAAACTTGTGGTCGAGAAAATAATCAAATATTCAGAATTTGAAATTTAAAAAATATATATGTCAAATAGAAATATAATTCAAGTTAACTTTCATAAATGGATTGACTTTTGAGTGTCTAGGGTTCATCTTGAGTCCGTCTATTGAATCCAACGTGTGCCAAATGTGAATCAACATTTCGTTGGGACAAGTAGCAAATGTGCCCTATTTTACCTTCATATCTCTGGACGGTTTTGTTCTATTATCTACATTTATCTGTACAGTTATATTGAGGGTTAATCATTATTTTTTATTATTTTTGTTAGCATATTTGTTTTCTAAGAACTTTTTTAGAACAGCATTTTGTAAGTAACAAATTCCATCTTTTTTTTATCAAATACTGTAGCTTTTGATAGCATATAAATAATGTTTCCTTGTATTGCCATCACATTTTTACACATGTTGTAAAAGAGAAACCAAATATCATATAAGACATGACCTCTTGAGATAACCGGTTGCTCTGATATCACAAAGAGGTACTCTGACTGTCTACAGTTTCAAACAGTTGATTTGTAACAGAATATACAACTCTATGTTTTCTTTATTTGGCGGAAAAAATTGGTACAAATGAAGTACCCAAAAAGTCTCTCATTTGGCCGAAGAATAAACTACCGCGTTTTTAATTAAAAAACATTTTCATAACAAAATTCCCACATATTCCTAAATGACGAATGTTTAACTTGTTTTAATCAGTTTAATCCATTAAACAAATATATAATAATTACGAAACATTGCTAACAATATTAACATGATTATTTTGCAATCGTAAATGTTCGACCTTGAACTTTTATTGCACGTCAATTACTGTGTGTTATGTTAAAACATATAGTATTAGTGTAATATTTAATTGCCAACTTTGTTACCAACTACAAATGATACCTCCATTTACCTTGGCAACTAAAGGAGAGCACTTAAATATCACCTATCGTCGTTGGTCTCACTCCTTGAAATTAAATAAAATACTTGTCAAACTGGCCCCGTCTTGATTGTAAGTCCTTTTACATAACTACTCGTAATATTTCAGAAACAAACCGCGGTTCTAAAAACATTAAGAAACATTTGCTACCAACCCAATCGGTCATTGGTCTTACTCTTTGAAATTAAATAAAATACTGTTCAAACTGGCCCCGTCTTGATTGTAAGTCCTTTTTTTAAATCTATATAACTACTCGTAATATTTCAGAAACAAACCGCAGTTCTAAAAACAATAAGAAACATTTGCTACCAACCCAATCGGTCGTTGGTCTTACTCTTTGAAATTAAATAAAATACTGTTCAAACTGGCCCCGTCTTGATTGTAAGTCCTTTTTTAAATCTATATAACTACTCGTAATATTTCAGAAACAAACCGCAGTTCTAAAAACAATAAGAAACATTTGCTACCAACCCAATCGATCGTTGGTCTTACTCTTTGAAATGAAATAAAATACTTGCCAAACTGGCCCCGTCTTGATTGTAAGTTCTTTTTTAAAATCTATATAACCACTCGTAATATTTTAGAAACAAACCGCAGTTCTAAAAACAATAATAAACATTTGCTACCAACCCAATCGGTCGTTGGTCTTACTCTTTGAAATTAAATAAAATACTGTTCAAACTGGCCCCGTCTTGATTGTAAGTCCTTTTTTAAAATCTATATAACTACTCTTAATATTTCGGAAACAAACCGAAGTTCTAAAAACAATAAGAAACATTTGCTACCAACCCAATCAATCAGTCACAGATAACTGATGACAGTACGTCATCAGTCATCGCTATAGTTAATACCAGACAACAGAAAATACAACAAACAGAGGCAGACCTTAGGTCTTCTTGGTGTCGTATAGGTGAATATATAACTCAAATTTATTCTTCTATAGAGCATACACTGAAATTTCGCACTATTACTTATTTTGATTTATAAGGTAAGAATATACAAAAATTTATTTCACATATATTTGTCAAAATTTTCGCTAATACTGCGAATGCTATTTTGAAATGACTTGTTCTTCTTTTTTTAATAATCATTTGTTTTTTCAAATTGAAAGTTCTTGAATCAACCAGAGAATATTGGCAATAATGGATAGTTTTCGATTGATCAAATTCAATATACAAAACCAACAACCGATGGTTTTGTATATTGAAGGGATTGAGATTTTAATTCATATTTTGGCACCTAGACCAGTTTATTGCAATAAATGAACTGTAGGATTTTTCCATTCAATTATCTGTTGGACTTTTCAAGATAAACAATTGTCCATCAAAGGAACATCCGTCAGTTTTTATTAATTTGGATACAACTTGTTCATTGATATAAGGTTCGATGCAGCATATTACTAATAATAAGGAAGGCATACTCAATCAATAAGAACAATGACTCAAAAAAACTGCACATTTATGGCCACCCTTGAAAATATTCAGGGCGTTAATCTCCCTTATTATTAGAGATATTCGGCATCGAACCTTATATCAATTAACAACTTCTATCCAAATAGACACATCAAGACAATCACATCAAGACAGACACATCAAGACTGATTTTCTTGGCACATTTTCTGTAACTTTATCATAAAAAATCCTAACGTAAGAATTAAATCTATTTATTAAGCATCTCTATGTATATTTTGTTTAATTTAGAGGACTGGAAAACCATCATATTCCAGCAGATGGTGCTGAATAATTTTAGAATATTTTGAAGAGAAGAAAATAAACGGAGCCTCGTTAATACCTGTGAATTATGTTTACTAATTTTAATTGCAACTATTTCCAAACCAAATCAGATCAACTAAAATTTCTGTTGTAAGATACCCTATCACTTGTGAAAGCGTTTGGTTCTATTGTCGATTAAATTAGAAGTACTTACTGTATTGAATACGATCGTCCATTTGCTACGACTGTAGACTTCTTACTTTTCGTGAGCAGATACCAACTGACCCCTCCAACCAATAAGGCCATTAAGACAAGGTCTGTGACGCTGAAAAGTGAGTCGGATACCTCCGGTATAGGTTGTGTACCAAGCTTCGCTTCTGATTCGTCCATGATCACACCCTGTAACAGATAAAATGAATTACATAACTGTATTACGTTAGATCTATTGCTATATTTCTTTACGCAAGATTATTCTCAATATATAGTGTATAGTATCATATGATCATATGTCAACCCCCCATTCTAATCATAATGTATATGTACCTAAAGACAGAGAATTGTGTGTGGGAAGAGGCGGCATAGGCGGGAGACTTACTAACGTCATAATCGAAGTCGTAAGGTATTTGAAATAAGCATATATGGACTCGGATTTTATAAAATATACCATAACTTTACTTTTAGATAGATCACCTAAAAATACGATATGCATTATACTCCAGTAGTATAAAAAAGCGATTTGAATATTATCAAATCAGTTACTTTTGTCTTAATCATTATCCATCAGATAAATAAAAAACTAAAAACAATATTCCCTATAGGTATCGAGAAATACGGAGCGTCAGACAGATACCTAGTAGCAAAGACCCAAAGAGTGCACTACAGTGTGTTTTTCACCATGCACTAACATTCACGATGCCCATTAGGCAATCACGTTCCAACATTGTTCATCTAGTCCACTACCTATGGCACTCTGATGAGCGCATAATAAGCGCGAAACCGGTCCGTGTCTGGTTAGTTGGTCTCAATGAACGATGTGTCGACTCCTATGGAGATGCCGAAGTAATGCAATGCCAGTCGGGGCACATTTTCCGTGGAGTAGTTGTTTTCGGTATCTCCTTCAAATCATGATACAACTACACTGATATGCTCATAACTTTCCTTTGTTCTGCGCATGAGGGAAAAATGGCGATGCGATGCGAAAATTCAAATATCTTAAGGGCAGTGATATAATTATTTTCGTGTTTATCAATTGTTTTTCCTCGTAACTGACGTCACGATCAATCGATAGACCACGCCCCCATGCGCATTGGCATATCTGTGTAGTTGTATTATGCTTCAAATAAATAAGTAGAACTGTTTTCCTTAACACAATAGAGGTCACTGCTGTAACAGCACCTGCGGACAAGCAGGTCGTTATCTGTCTGTCAATTTGACAACAATTGTCAGACAGATAGAAGCAAAGACCCAAAGAGGGCACTACGGTGTGCTTCTCACCACTACTAAAAGAAATACTAATATAATAATTAATATATTGAGATAAAATATTTCTGGACACCCATGGAAGTCCAAAAACTGTAGGGTTTTTGTCGCTAGACGTTTGTAGCTGTTTCAATTGATATTAGCAAGACTTTACTCGTGTTTATCTGACTACATTCTAAGGCATAAGCACACCAAATGACCGAATCCTTTATTTATTTGACCATCATAGAAAGGGCCCACCTAGCTCACTGAAGATACAACGATTAAGAAATGCAAACTTAAAAATCTTTCTAGTAAAAATTGGTTTTATACATGTTACCTGTTCTGCTTACTCCAGCCGCCTTGGTCCTATCTGTTTACATGATGACAACTTAAGTACTTTTATTGTATACAAATATTCATAGTGAAAAAAATTGGGTTCAATCCTATGTGCCACAATAAATAAAGTAAGATCCCCAAATGAAACATTTGGGCTATTATAGGTCCCTGAATAATTCAGGCTTAAGGTCCCCAAAAAAACTTTGGGCATTTATTTGAGGTCCCCAAATGGTCAATTGAGCTATCTAAGGTCTAATGCTAGGCTAAGGTCTCCCCCATGAATCCTACGAAGGACATAACACCCATCCAGCAAGAAATTGGGATTTTGAAGGCGCTTTCCTGAGCAAAGCACTCCTGCTACCAGAGTACGTGCTTGTCTCGCCATTTGAAGTACAAATTTTGCCTCATTAGTAGAAAATGGCAACGCTAAGCTTGCTGCTATCAAGCGATTCTACCCCAATTTTCCTTGGGACATAACTCGAAGTCTTCTTGAGAAAGAAATGGAGGATGGAGAGGTCAGGAACAAAATTGGTATTTGGTCCTATCTGTTTACGTGATGACAACTTAAGTACTTTTATGGTATACAAATAGTTTGAATAGAATTTATCATTTTGTAAGCTCGGAGTGGTGGTTTGGGTGGATAAATAATTGTTAATAAAGTTAGTTTCTGGATTTTGGATCATTATTTTATCGGCTTTTTACATAAAAGCTAACATACATAACCGATAGTAGCCACAGATTCAGCCAGTAGTACCAACAGATTGTGGTACGATGTGACTATAGATTGTATTGGGGCTTTCTCAAATCCAGTCAAACATTGGACGCTTTGTATGATTTTTTGATCTGCAAACCTAACTGTTTTTTCGTGCGTTTACAATGAGAGTTTTACAATTATTATTCACAAAGAATACTCTGACTATTTGATGATCGAATTGTCAAATCAATTGTATAATGTATAGTAAGTATGATAAAATAAAAAACCGCATTACTAAATATTCCATAAATGTTCAGCTATAAAAATGACATTGCGAAATTCTATTGTTATAAAAGGCAAAAAGCAAAAGCGGCATACTCATTCAAGTTCATCAAACTTGACCCTAATTTACATACTCACATTATTCATGTCAAGAGTGTGTTACACATAATATACTACTTTTTACGAAATATAAATGTCAGAAACATTCTAAGGTTGGTGATGTACTATAGATGTTTACTTAGGTACTTTTGTAAAAATTGGAAATATCACGTTTATTTAATTATCATCCTCCTTTTTGTAGCATAAATACATTAAAATATCTAAGTAAAAATGCATCAAGAATTATTATTATATTTTTACAAGGATTTAAGCTGGTTACAATAAAATCTGTGGGATTGATCGTCTTATTCTATAGAAAAACTGTATATGCCTGAAAATTGCTTGGAAAAATAATATTTACTCTTTACAAACATTTCTTTTAGTGTATTGTGTAAAACACGAATTTATCGAGAATGAGTTATCCAAAATTGTTATTCTCTAAAGTTCTTTTAGTGGGGTCTTACACCAATTTATGTAATATAGGTATGTCACGAACCAGCTTTTTGGAAAATAATTGTGAGGTATTTCTTTTCAATATTTTGATTTTAAAGCCACCAAAAAAAGGTTACAATTTATTTATTTCAAGTCAGAATCCTCTTCATCGTCTTCTAACTTTCTTAAACTGGGAAACCTATTATAATAAACGTTTGTCTTATAATAATTGAATTATTGAAATATTTATCCTATCATTTTATATCTTCCTTTTATAGGAATTATTAAGTCAAAAAATTAACTAAGATATACATTATTCATGAAATTATCAAATATATGGTTCAAAGCAGTTTTTAATGTTCTTCGTTCCCTCTAACCTAGGTACGCAATACATCGGTTATATGTACCTACAACCTAGGACCTGTATAAATATATAAAGAAAAATATAAACAGTTAAATAAGCAAATAAATATTAGAAATATACTATAAAAAATATACTATCATTTGTAAGTAAAGTTGCCAGGTTACTACCATGCCTAAGGCAAAGATTAAGTATAGGTACACATAGGTAGGTAAACCTACCCTATGTTTGCTTATACGACAATGTTAATTTTATTTCAAACAAAATATTAAAGTCTACATTTAAATTTTTAGATTTACTTTGGATTATGTGGAGACTTTTGACAATAGTAACGAGATACAGATGCAGTGAACAAGATATTTTATTTAAAATACTGTAATATACAATTTTATTATTACTTAGGTACCTTTCAATTTTAAAATTACGATATGCAACATTGAAAAAATCTGCATGGGTCATATAAAACTCGTTGACCATGTCCTTAATAGAGGCCAAGCCAGCCCCAACGTCTGTTTTGCTATTGAATCTCAGATATCCGTTTCTTATGAAACGAATCGTCCTATTAATACGTCACACGTGGATTTTAATGGTAACTTTCTTATAAATTGATATTATTTATGAAAACTCCAAACAAAACTACAAATTAATTTTATTGAACCTTTAGTAGTCTAAACATGAAGACATGATAAACTTTTTCATAATAATAAATACCTATATGTGTGCAAGTCAATTAAGGTGTAAGACTCTAAAATTCCGTTAAAACTATGTTTCTAATTTTATGATTTCAGATTAGTTACTATAATTATGCCTTCTATTAATCTAGTATTAACTTGTTATAATTCTGTTACTATAAGAAAGTAAAATTGTCTATAATTTTAGTGTAGCATTTTAAGAGATGTATATAATATAGTGTTGGCAGACACTTATACAAATGTCCTTAAATGTCCGGACATGTGTCCAAAGCTAACTGAGCTAACCTAAAAATCCAATTAAAAATTGTCACAATCTCTTGAAATTGTTTTCTATAGTCTTTTTGTGGTTTTTACTCCAATTATTTCAGCTTAAAGATGGTTAAATCAGAAACTATGACTTGGAGATACTATAATAAAAAGTCAATAAATGGCAAGAAACTATATAGAAAATTATAGACCTAACATCTAATTATAAACCTTAATTACATTCAAAACCCTAAGTATTACACATTGCCGAATTCCTTGATTTTTTATCTAACTAACCATGTCAAATTCTACTAGGCGTCCATAAGAAAAACAAAAGATGATATTTATATATCAGAATCTAGTAGGTGAACAAAAATTCTGGTTGCATTAAAACAAAGATAATTATGCATGTATGTAGAAATAAATTTTTATTTGAAAATTTCTATAAATTTTTTATATAATTTAGGTTTTTTGAAAATGTATTATTTTGTTAAATATCTTGAGAACCGCTGTTTTTTTGAACAATTTTCTGGAGCCACTATTAAGTGCTAGTAATTGCTCAACTGTTCTCTACTTTAACCAACTTCGTATCTCTTCAAATAACAAAGATTGTACTTTTTACTCCAAATAACAATTTATTTATTTTTTTTTTTTTTAGTTTTCTTTTTTCTATAATTTATTTATTTCATTTCAACATGTACACAGTAGAAACTTAAACTTCAACACTATTCATTTTTTACTATGTTAACCTTAAGCTGGTAAAAGGTAGACGAAAATTGAACATTGTTTGGTATCATCTTGAAGCTTATGACATGTGCTGTACAGTAAACCTGTTATATTTCATTTTCTAAAATGTCCGTATAAGTATCTAAAATGTCCAGATAGTTGTCTGGACATTTGTCCAATTTATAAATGTCCTGACATTTGCCAACACTAATATAATATAATGCTTGGTAAAGTTCGGAATCAAATACAGGGCGTAACTTGGAGACCATTACCAATTTTGTGGCTTTGTGGCTTTACTTCACAATTTCAGAAAGTGAGTAAGTAAGGAAGGTACCTACTAATATACTTATTGTATTTAGGTAATAGAAACACATATTCAAATAAATGGTTTTTCTGATGCATGATTTTTCAGAATATCATAAAATAAATAAGGCAGTAGGTAATTATTTTATACACTAATTTCCTAATACCTAATATTCTTGTCCTTCGTTAGATCTACGTTTTATGGTAATTCTGTATGATATAAACACTGTTTATTTCTTCATTTTGATCTGACAAATAAAAAATAAGTTGTGGTGCTTCATTAGATTGAAATTTGTACCCAGGCAGCTGATTTTTTATTTGTATAGGTACATATCTACCATGAAATCTAAAATGATCCGTACATAATCTAATAGTTGTAATAATACTCTCCAATGTAATAATAACAATAACGTAATAACAGCATGAACGGCCAATCTGCTCTGCTTATAAATGAAGAATAGGTAATGCTTATCTATATAGATATAAAAGTACATAATATATTTCTTCTTCCTTTCATTAAACAATTTAGAAAGAACCGAAACAAGAGAATATGAAGAACCGATCTTAGTAATACTGCCAATAAACAACTTATCACTATTGAAATTAACTTTGGAGTTTGTTGGAAAACTTACCATAAATAAGGAGCTTATCCAAGACCAAGCATATTTGTAAATCATCTTGTGTGTTTGTAAGTAAAATATTTAGAATCACAGAACTAGTCACAGTTTTTACTCAGAAAAACACAGAAGCACTCACGCCATTCACTTCTGCAGTTGACTCGAGACTCGAGAGAGAGTGAAGCCCACGGAATCGTCGCCAGGTGGTTAAATATAAGCGATAACACCAGAGTGGCCGTGACGTACTTCGCTAAGTTGATAAAAACAAAAATACAATTTTAATCGCACATGCTCGCATGCTCGTCTACATGACTAGTGATACTTAATACTTGAAAAATAATATTTCATGGGAAAAATTTGCAAGATAAATCATTTATTTGCGACGCATGATTATATACAGATTATAAATAATACTTTAAATAGAACTAACCAGCTTCTCGAATAATTATCTAATAAAAATGATAACTTCCCCTTAAAAATAATTATCTTAATTTAGCTGAAAATGTACTTATAGTAGTACATTTAGTAGAAAACACCTAAAGAAATAGAAAATGGAAAATGTAGTTTCTGGGGTAGTATTCATATTTTGCTTCTTTTTCTTTCGCACGTGGATAAAAGTCCAAAATGGAAATTTTTATTTATAAGTACCTCAGAAAAGCTGATTGATGATTTAGAAACACCTTTATCACGCAAACATAATTTAAAACCTGTGCAGGGAGCAGAAAAAAAATCACAAGTGTCGCCCAACATGCGTTTGAGAACAATCATAAAATAGACAGTATCAATTTAAGACTAATTAGGACTATAACAAATTCCAGAGGGTTGGATGCATTTGAGAGTTTGGAAATGGCAAAGTGTAAAAATAGTATGAATAGTGACAAAGGGCCAATCCCATACAGCCCGCTTTATTGGTTAGTAAATCACGTTCACTGTACGTACACGTACAGTTCACTGAACCGTAGCAATCCGCACTTTCGTAAATTCAGCTCAGTTTTCTGATGGATGACGTAACTGATGGATATGATAAATTTATGCTGGACATGGATTCCATCAGAACAATTGACAGTTAGGCTTAATTTACGAACAGAAGTTAGGTTAGGTTAGGTTAGTTTAATGATAGATGGAAACATGCGCATAAACGTCCATTTCATGAATCTCTTGTTGAGTAAAAACTGTAAACTACTGTATATTTTGTCTCTCCAACCAAAATTTCCACTGGAAATTGTTCACCCTCCATTGGAACTAACAAATCTACTAGGTACTTTGTGCTTACTTTTATGCTTCTATCAAAATTGCATCCCTTGAACCAAACAAAAAACAACATACTAACCTCAACAATAATGACATGACAACTCCTCCTCTTTTTTCCATCACAAAATTTGAAATCCATCATAACTATTTAATGATGGAAGTGATGGTTTTCTGATGGGACATCATACAATTTTGTGCTAAATTTACGAACATGATTGATGTTCATCATAAAGCAATTGCTGAATTTACGAACGGCTTTTACTGTTTTGTGATAGAAATGATTCCATCTACCTTTTTGAGAAATAATGGATTTACGAAAGTGCGTAATAGTTTAGGTGTAAACAGGACACAGTGTTAGCATAGGTTTAGTTTTAATCAACTCGAGATGATGCCAACTTTGTTAGCAAAACACACGTCGAGTGCAGTATAATGTTTTGTTGATTTGTGGAAAACTACGTCAGCGTTATCTTTACATCAACGGTTCCAACCCTTTTCAAGGCACACTTGAGATTGAGCGCGCGATGTGAACACTGGATCTCTCATGACGTGGCCACTTGATCGCACGTGACGTGCGCAGTTACTTGCTCATCACGTGATATGCTATTACGTCAGTTAAGATGAAACCTGTTTCAACCCTTTCTGACAAGATGATTTGTTATCAATGAAATGTAATAAACAGTAATATCTATCATTAAAGATAGACTAGAAATGGGAGAAAATCGCTATCGCGATTTTCGTTCCCATTTCTAGCCCCACCGGGGGTCCAGGCCTGCGGCCTGGGGTCACCCTTCGGGTGACAAAAGCATCTGGAATAATATTATTTTAAAGAAAATTCATATTAAAGAAATTTTGTATCTGGAATGATGATGTAATTATACTAAACGATTTTTGTTAATATTTTGATGAATTGTAAGGGTTTAAGGGTACTCTATTGTTGATGGTAAAACATCATAATTTTTTAAGTACTGAAAATAGAATTTATTTTTAAGTAAACATTATTATCAATTTTATCAATGGGACCAAAAATATTGTAGATATTTACTTTTGTAAGCTAAAATGATGAATTTAACAGACTGCCTTAATGAACGAATTAATTCCAAACTTTACGTGCAGAAAGAATAAAAGCTACGGATAATGAAACAGAATAACTAAATACTAATACTAATAAATAATTTGAATTAAAAAGTAAAAAAAAAAAGTTTGCCTCGACCGTGACTCGAACTCGCGAAATCAGCATTATCAAGTTTTGAATCGTATACGACTTTCCCATTGCGCTGTCAAGCCTGTTGTCAAATGTTTACCTTAAGACGTTTAAGTATATAAACTGTACGTGTCAACCTGAAAAAACTATTTTTACCGATATTCTAATTGGAAAAGCGTTTCGCTTCAATATTTTGGTAATCAGAAGTGTTTCGCAGTCAGTACTATTAATTCCGTTAGCAATATTTGTCGTAGGAAAATTAACTATCTGAAGTTTAATTAGTTTGACAGTTTTCGTGGGAGGTGCTTGTCTCGTTAGTGTAATCTTAGATCGGCATATAAAATGAGAACGAAGTTGAGACGGATGCGACTCAAAATTTTCGAAGACGAAAGGGGCGAGGGAGTCCCGCGAAAATTCGGTATTTCGGCGGGCGTAACGGGACCATTAGGCGCGAGGACAAACGCCGGTGCTAGCCGCATCTCTCTCGCCGAACGGCGATCGACGAAAATTTTGCAGAGGTTTTTTGAAAAGTCGTTTAAATTGGGAAAACGCGTAGGAAACGGGACGAAAATACCCCTACGCATTGGAGAAAGGCCGGGGGCGACCTCCGGTGGTCCACGGAAATCGTTCCGAGATCGCCCCTCGGAGGAGATAGCTTTGAAACTTTGTGGATTTGGGGACGGAATTTAGAGCGAGACAGAATCGACGCGTTTTAATATACTATATGGATTACTTGTGGTACGACATACAACTCATTTGATTCATCTGCCTTCATCTATTCATCTGAATAAGTAGCAATTGTTTGGATTCGAAGGATAGCTACGGACTATTTGCATATTCCACAGAGAACGGAAACAAAACCTGCAGATCAGCTTGGGCTCATTTAATTATCACGAAAATAATTAAGGTCATCGTTGCAAAATAATTAAGGTCACCGTTGTACTAGTCCAGTACGCCTCGACAAGGCGCGGTTCGTCAAAATATACGCAGCAGGACCTCAATCTGTATTTTGACGAGATGCGTCAAGGCGAGACGTGACGGACCGGACAAGTGAATGACAACTCTGTTATGAACTAACTGCGAATACTGGCGCTTAGTTCAATAATTATAGGACACCCTAGGGAATGCCAGGTCTTTCACGAAGAGTTCATGGTATTCTTTTTTGAGATTACCCCACCTGTAAAATAATAAAAAACAGGAAACCAGACGTATTCAAATTAACTATTCAAAGTATAGTATCAAGGCAAACTTCTAATGTTTGCCCCAAAAAACCACTGTATAATATGCAATAAAATAAATACTTGATCAATTAACTAAATTCCGTCAGTGGTTTTTCAGTTTTATATAAAATAGTGTAATATTACAAATCATATTTTGAATTATATCTAAATAAAATTATTATTATAATAAAATTTAAAAGAGATTAAACACTTATACCTAGCTTTTTTCTAAACGTTTCAAGTCTATCTTCAACTCGTCATCAAAATGTCTGACAAAAAATTGTCAGACATTTTTAATTCAAAATGTCAACACATACACTGGTCACTATGTTATTATTAATTTTCCATTCTTCTGGAGTAGAGGAAGCCGCGTATGAACCAAGAATATTGTTTCTGACGAGATACAGACCACCATTAAGTTTAATAAAAACATTTTATTTTAATTTTCTTTTAAATGGGTTTCTTCTTTTTGTAAAATTTTAGCCTGTGTCCAATTAATCCGATGATCTTTGTCCCATACATGTTTTACTAATGTAGACCTAGCAACTTGGTAATCCTTAACATTTAATTACCCTTATTTGTAATGGTCTTGATGGCTCACTCAGTATAATATTTACCACATTCCCAAGGAATTTGGTAAATACAATTTTTTGAAAGTCTTTCAGATATATCTGTAAGATAAGGAGTTGCAATTGTTGTTATTGCATTTTCCCTATTTATTCTGGAAATATTAATATTATGCCCATTTTCAATTTTTATAAATGTTTCTGCAACTTCTTAAGATATTTTTAATAACATCTTTTTCTTTATTAAAAGCATCTGAGGTTGATATTAATTTTGTTCTGTGATATAAACATTTAACTATAGGTACCTATTTTGATAGTTATATGTGATTAAAATTAAAATTTAGATATCTAGTGATTAGTTTTAATCATCTCCAGATGATGCCACGCGCATCGAGTGCAGTTTACTGTTTTGGTGTTATGTGGAAAACTACGAGAGTCTTGAGTAGTGCTTTATTAACAGGAACATTTGTAAATAAAGTTACTACATCGAAACTTACTAATGAATCATTAGAATTAAGTTGAATGGTTTTTAATTTTTCTAGAAAATGAGGTGTATTTTTTATTTAATTTATTTTAATTTAATATTTTTATTAATTATTTTTTATAAATATTTAGTAAAAATTTTCCCAGGTTTTGACATGGAGAAATAATGAGGTAACAAGTAGGCGTACCTAAGTGGATTGTAATGTTTGTGTATTTTAGTTAATCCATAAAAATGTGGAGGTTTACTATTATGTGGTGTAAGTAGTATCTTTTCTCTGTCAGTAAAATAGTGTTTTATAAATTTTAGTTCCAATTGACTTCGTTGGGTAATTTTAAATAATGACCTTCATTTGTAAGTTTCAAGATTTTATCATAATCTATTGTATCTATTATTATTACTGTGGCATTTTCTTTATCAGCCGGTAAAATTTTTATATCTTTATCAGTTTTTAAAGATTTTATTGATAATTTGTCTTCTTTTGTGATGTTAGCTTTAATTTTTAAAGGTTTTCCAAGAATGATTTTACTAGGAATTTTATATTCATCAGAAATGTTTTCAGGTACTTTTTGGCAGCTATCTTCAGTGGCTGTAATGATAAAGTTAGTAGGATCTTTTGAATTTACAGAAAATTTATACCTTTTGATGAAATAAGTTATTCTGATGTATTTAATATTTTTGACGATAAATTTGTAACAGTTCTGTTGATAAATGATTAATTACTTTTAATTTGTCCAGTTATTTTGATTGTTTTTCTTTAGTAAGATATTTAAATTTTCTAATTTGTGTATTTTTTTTGGTATTTTGTTATATTCTATTATGAGAATTACTCATGCAATCACTACTTGTTACAAAGAGCCAATAGAATTATGAGTACATTGAATGGGTTTATTCTAAAGTTAAAATTAAAATATTGAGCATTGATTTAGTAATTCTTAGGTCTGTATGGTACTTACAAATTTATAATAAAATACATAGCCACTTTTAAAAATAAGAAATATTAATTTTAAAACTAAACTGTAGTACATGAAAATATACTGGTTGGAAGTTTTTTCTTGCACTCTTTTACATATTTTTCTAGAACGAAAAGTTAATTAGTGTATGCCTCATGCACCATATTTCTCACTTATAATGCATTAGCATCGTATATTAACAACAATAGATGACCGACTAATTATATTGGACAAACCATTCAGAACATGCGCTTTATTATTCCTCACTGACACTTTCGATTAAAAGCTATTACTTATTTTTTGTAATAAAAACATTGTTTTAATTATAACTAGATTTGACGTTAGTTTTATCTTTTATCAATGTGAAAAAACAAGATATCTGGCAAGATATATAGATAAACAAGATATATAAAACCTGGAGCATATAGACAATTTAATTTAATAACTTTGATTTTTATAGTTTAACGACAGTAATAAATTTAATTATTTCTAGCAAACCAGAATTTTGTTTCGACCAGTCAATCGCTTATAAATCGTTTAGAAATTAATAGTTTATTAATTAAATTAGGTATGCTTAGCCAATCATGAGTGTAACAAAGGTGAAGATTTATTAGTAACACTTTTACTTACGTTTTACAGTTGATTAAATTATTAAATCATTCAGTTAATGTTAAATCAATCGATACACAACACGTGAACTTCATCCAAATTATGGAAGAAAATGAAAACACTGCACTGTTAAGAATAGGTAACTATCACGTCACTATCAACAGTTTCAAGTCGTCTCTGCTTCCTCTGGTTTAATATTAATTACAAATACAACCAAAAATGCACAAATCCATCATGAAATCTTGGACAGCAATAATAATAACGTTGCACTTAATTGAGTCACATTCAGTTGCACGTCACTAATGCTCGTCGTGTTTAATTATGTCTGATATGTTCATAAGCAACACACTGTAAAGTCCAACATCTTGCCAGGACGACCGACGCACAATAGTCAATTTTATTAGTCTAGGCGGACATAATCCAAATTTCAGACCGATTCCAATACAAAAATTGTTAACATATCTTAATAATTAATACTCTAAACTAAATAGTTCTGAGATTGTTACCCTACTTATCCCTTGTCTCATATTTTTATGATGACCGTTTTATAAGGGATTACGGACTGGTTCAGGTCAGGTAATATTCAGTTTATGATTAGACATTGTTTAGACCTAATAAGGTGCTTTAAAAGTAGTACTGTGTTGAAGTTATTCTGTGTCATGGATGTACAACCAGGTATGTAGTTTTCAATCTTGAACAAAATCACCAAGATTTAGCTTTTAGTACTTTTTATAGGGGTGTAATTTTTAACCAAACGAGAATTGTCATTTTCTGAATATCTACAAATTGTTATAGCTGTATAGTTTTATTCATCTTGATTTAAGTTTTGTCGTTTTAAGAACTATAATTACCCATTATTACTTTAATTACCCATTATTACTTTATCATTTTATGGAAAAAAGCTGCTACCATCTGCTGCTTTAATCATGGTTTTACTTTTTAGTTACTTATACCATTCCACGGAGAAGTCTCTTGTCTCTTTGAGGTATGGTTTATGGAATCTCAGAAAAAGAAAAAATAATAGGATGTACTTGCATGTCCTTAATCATTTTGGCGTACAACATTGTGAAGGAACTTTAGAACAGGCATTAATGGACAAAACTAGAAAAGTTGTGGGATTAATGTCAAGTTTTTATACAATAGCCTTAGAAGAAAAATCACAAAACCATTGAAAAAATGTTCATCCGAAACATTAGCAGCCTTCTGTAGAAAAAGGATAGTACAGATCAGATGACCCTGAAAGTGATCGCGAATCTGTCAGTTCCAATAACAGTGAAACTGATACTGATAGTGATAGCGCCAAATTTTTTTGCTGACTTCCTTTAATTTTTATTAAAGTTACACAACATATCTTAATATTATTTAAGAACAACCTAAAATTTTAAAGTAAACCATTTTTCACTAAAAAGAGGAAACAGATAATTGAAATAATTTCGTCCTCCTATAAATATAAACTTGTCCACTGAAAAACTATCCCTTAAGAGCTTATATTTATTTCACTACATTTACTTTACATGTTTATCGTAGATTCACAAATTTTATTCAAAAAATTACATAATTTTAAAATAATATTTAATTTTCTTCAACAAATTCGGCTATCAAACATA
Source organism: Pogonocherus hispidulus (assembly GCA_963924545.1). Lineage (NCBI taxonomy): Eukaryota > Metazoa > Arthropoda > Insecta > Coleoptera > Cerambycidae > Pogonocherus > Pogonocherus hispidulus. Next base: position 13,801,639 of record OZ004696.1, on the reverse strand, counting down.
GATCGAATATTGTGGTTAATTCGTTAATTATTCAAGGGCTTTTAATAATTCTCTAACAAATTAGTGACCAGGTCATTCGTAGAATATAAAACGTATTTAGGTATTAATACCAATTATAGGATTTCAACATTTTGTAACCAACTTCAAACTTCAACTTGTACTTTTGTAGTCAACTTAAAAAAAAAACATCAGAAAAGGCAAATTAACAATAAATTTAGGTATTTTTACTCGCGACACAATTATTTTCATGTCGTGCAACTTATATTATTTGACACGCAATACTCGTATGAATAATAATATTCATGTAAGAAATACGATAATAAAATACAAACCTTGCAGAAGATTATCAGATATATACACAAATTCTATTTTTAAATACACTGTTTTTGTCTGCACTCCACCTGCACTGTACTGCACTCTAATGAGATTATCACTAGTAGAGCATAATTTACAAGAATTATATTGTCTATCGGAAAGATTACAGTATGAGATATAGGTAGATAAAAATATATCGTCATATCACAAGGAGCTAAGTTCAAGGAAACTATTCTAGAAATTGTAGGTCATTAGTGGTATTACTTATTTTACCTATAAGCTGATAAAAACGACGAATTCGTGGCAAATTTATGGCGGGTATAGAAATTAGACTGAATATTAGCAACGAACGAACTCATTTTTCGTTTGCTCACACAAGTATGCATTTATTTTAAAAATAACTATATTAAGGCGGGGCTTCACCAAACTGACTTATATCTTATATGCCGGCGGCGTATAATTTTATTTTTAGGTATTATTTTGTTAGGAAAGGACATGACATGGTTTCATGAAATATCGATTTGCTCCGTAACTGTGTGTTTTGTGAAAAGAAGTAAGTATACCTACTTTTTGTAGAGAAATAAGTGAGACATCGAAATATCGTATTACCAAAGTCTACATATATTCTAATATGTAGAGTTTAGTATTACTTTAAACGTTAGTCAGTGGCGTAACATATATTTTTTAGAGTCCTTGGGGTCCCAAGAGTGCAGGTTGCAATTCCCATCGAGCTGAATTTGTTTGTGAAAGTAAAGATTCATAGTAGCTTCTACCAAATAAAATTTGAAAACAATTAGTTTCTTACTGTAAGAGATATAAATAAAAAATTATTTTATTTATTCAACTTCAACACCCTGTATCTCGAAAACGGATACAGATTTGGAAATAAGTTTATATAGGTCCCATTACTTTTACCGGTTCTACATGTTTCCCAGTTTTTTCAGCATAAAACTGGGACACTGTATATTAGACTGAACGGATGAACTTTTGTCATGTTAATGTCACATGTTTATACATTGTTAATGGTGTGCCATTAATGTATGTTCTCTACTCGAAAACAGTCGAAATTACTTTTATAATGTGAATTTAACATTGACACTGATTTTTTATATAAACTATTTTCTGCGTAAATGTTTAATTATAACATATTATTACACATACACATTATTACACATTTTTATGAAATTGAATGACATAAAATTAATGAATTAATAAGAAAGCAGATAAATATATAATAAATTTTTGTGTTAATTAAAACAAATTAGCTATAACCAGAGACTTATACATTATAAGTCTCTGCTATAACAAACGCGTTGTGTTTTTGATTATTGATAAGTTCATCAAGTTATCCATTATTGAGAAAAATAAGTAGACAGGTTTCAATTTAAGAATTATATAGCATTTCTTTGTTAACTTTTAGTGACTCATGGAGTAAAAGCTTTGGCTAATTAGATAGAAGATATACGTATAATGATTGTACGATAATTACAATCTAAAGATAACACTGATAAGCTATACTTATGTGGTTACTGTTACCTACAGTGAATTCCCAATTCCAATATATACTGACTTCATGGTGACACAACAATATTTTATCTAGCATATACGAATGAAAAACAGAATCACCCAGATTAACCTCAAATGGTAAACACACTGTCTTATGCCCTTGTTTATATTTATTATATTTATCTTTTAAATTGTGTTAAAAGACATTAATCCAATACGTCCAGTCATATTTACAACGCTATAGCGCAATAAGTAATTATATATTATTATTAATAATAATAATAATAATAATAATAATAATGATAATACTAATAATAATAATAATAAGTAATAGATCAGATAATAATAAAATACTTCAAAAAGGGTCAACTATCAGTGACGAACAGAGAAGTGTTTGATGCGCAAAACCACGAATAATAATAATAATAATATCAATAATAATACTTACTTACTTACTTACTTACTTTATTTAACGACCACATTACATACAATTAAAGGTACATTTGAAGTCACTGAAACATTAACCGTTAGAATTTGACCAATTAAAATAATCATTCACACTATAAAAACATTTGTCTATTAGAAACGTTTTACACAACTTATAAAACTTATTAAAACTCAAACTAGTAACATTAACATTGTTAAAACAATGAACAAAGTGATTATACAATCCAACATCCAATTTATTTATTTGCATTGTACGAATCCTAGAATAGGACTGAATCAAATTTGTTGCATTCCTAGTATTATAGGAATGCACATCACAATGCTTTTGAAATTTGCCAAATCCACGGTGTATTTGCAATAGGGACTCGAATATATAAATACAAGGTAGGGGCATAATTTTAAATTTTTTAAAAAGATGTAAGCACGAGGTACCATAAGGAGCACCTTCTATGGAGCGAACAGCAGCCTTTTGCAAAATTAGCACCCTATAAGCAGCACTTGAATTTCCCCATAACGTGATGCCATATGTTAAATGGCTATGGAAAATTGCGAAATACACCGTGCGTAGTACATTAGAAGGAAGCGAACGTCTTAATTGCTTCAGACAGAATATCTGCGATGACAGCTTTGAACAAAGATGATCAACCTGGGGTGACCATTCCAATCTGGTATCTAGGGTTAGCCCAAGAACTTTGGCCTCGGACTTAGAAGCCCATTTGTTAGTGGTGAAATGAATGTGCTGAGTCTTGGACTCGTTGAGTTTCAGCTTATTTGATGAAAACCAATTTTTCACCAGTTGAAAACTACCCAAATTAGAACTATCACCCCTTGCAATTAGTGTAGTGTCATCAGCAAATATTACACAAGATAAGTCATCTACCGAGTAAGGCAAATCATTGATGTATAATAGAAACAAAATGGGTCCCAAGACAGAACCCTGAGGAACACCGTTTTCAACTTGTAGTAGGCTGGACTCGGTTCCATTAAGACTCACATACTGTTGCCTGTTAGAAAGGTAGGAAGAAAAAAGAAAAAGAAAGAAAAGAAAAAATTATAATAATAATAATAATAATAATATTAATAATAATAAAAACAATATACCTAATTCATTTTGTAGCTCATCATTTTGCTTTTAAAGATATTGAAATTTAGATGTAACAATAAATGAATTATGTCAAAACCACCCTTCATTCGCAACCTCTTTTTTTTTAGTGAAGTGACGGAGAGAGAAACAAAAAGAGAGACAAACAAACGACAAGAAAAAGAAGGGATTTTTCTAATTCAGTATGGTATAAAATTAGTCTGAAACATTTTATAACTTTAAAAAACCGTTTTTGTAAGAAAACGAACCTTAATCTTTGAATGCTATCTGAAACGATAATGAATTTCGGGCTTTCATTATCTGCATGTATTTTTTATTTACAGCCTGCAGAATGTTATCTGTGCCTGCACCAAAATGATTGTATATTTGCAGTGCTTAGAGGGGAATATGTTAATTAAAAACAAATATGATGAGCCTCATTTGTGACACGCGAATCTGTACACGTGCGCTTGGTCAAGGTCGTTCGCGAATATTATTTGCATCCGTACGTCAATTTAAAACAATCAAAAATATTGTTACACAGCTACAACACACAGTACTTGATGAAGGGTAGGTACCTCCTCAACACCTCGTAAAACCGTTTATATCTTTCTTTATATAGGAATTAAACCAAAAAGTTAGGCTAAGAGACAAATTATTAATGAAATTATCAGATAATATGGTTCAATAACGGTTTTAATTTTCCTCTGCAAATAGCTTCAATTGGTTTAATCATCCACAAACCAAATATCACCCCTGCCGTGCATTTTTTTAAAATGGCGAATGCGCCAATTGGAATTTGAACACATAATTTCCTATCGATCTAGTTCTGTGATCATCATAATAATAAAATGTGATGTAGCCGCCGTTGAGGACGTCCTCAACGATATACGATATTTTCATAATATTGGATTCTATGTATATGCCATTCCATTCCATTCTCAGAGCAATTATTTAATAGTCTTCTGACCAAGTCGTGAGTTGGTCTATGTTGTTTCGGATATCTCTCTGCAAACACACGACATGTTCCGCTCACAATTCAATTACACTCCTTGTAAATGATATTAAATTTAAAAAAGCATCACCTGTTAATATCATTTTGATTCTTTGTGTTCTTGTTACCATTCTATAGTGAATGTTCAATATTGTAAATATCTATAATAAATGCATTTTGTATTAGTTGTGTCAATTATTTCAAACAGTACAAAAATCGTGGTATTCTGTCGGGTTCATTTTCACTGTTTTATAATGAGTAATATTAAAATAATGGTAATTCAGCCCAAATACCTACATAATTGAAACTGCATCTATTTATAGGGAATTTTAATACCAATCGAAAGTTATGTAATTAAAAAGTCTATAGATTAGCATTATAAAACACAGGGTGTTCCATTTACAATAAGTGAGTTGTTGGGTTTTGAATTTGTCACAATTGTTCGGCCCTTTTTGGACACCCTGTGTAATTTGCACTAGCTTTTGTATTTTGTACATGTTTCGATACATTTCAGTGTTACTCCTTTAAAATTTTAAGTGTTTAGGTTACAAACTGAAAGATATAGAACGAGATAAATGTAACAATGTTTTTTGAGAAATTTTTGAAAAAATCAAGATATCTAAAAACTATTAAGAATAAGGATAGCGTATGCTTATGAAACTTACCTTAAAATTTGACGTGAAATCCAAAAACGGACTAAAAAATACCATACTTCATTTGTAATAAGCGAGTTGACATACACTTCCGGTGGAACCGGAAGTCGCACTTCAACGCCGACATTTTTAATCGATAGAAAATTGCGAGAAACCCCTGTACACAAATTTTCAGAATTCCAGTACGCGCAGTATTCTAGAAAGAGCTAATTGAAGGTCTACATGGCACACCCTGTATATTCTAGTGGGTAATCATGTTTTAGTAAATAATTCCCGTTTACATAATAATGATTATATATTTTTACAATACAAAAAATAATGTTTTCAAATAGATTGCCAGTCATTCAAGATAACCAGTATATAAAATTAGTATCTAAGTTCATCTCGCCACGAACCTATAATTCAAGCGAATGCATTTCATTCTACAGTTCTAATAAAAAAAAAATCTGCGTTAAATATTACGTTAAGATACAGGTAGTGTTCCAATTGAATGGTAGAAAATAGTTATTAGATTCTTTCAGTACATTATCGGTCATCTATTATCCTCATTTATCTTGAAAATTCCGACTACTTAGCTATGGAAACTTTTAAGCAGCGCCATCACACTCTAATCACTTTCTAAAGGATACAGTCTTACCTAGTGATAATATAGGAATTAGGAATTAGGATTTTAGTACCAATATCTAGTAAGTCTAAGTACAGTCTACCTCTCTCATCAGGACAATTAAATGCACGGGGGTTGTCCTGATTAGCGATTTGTCCGGATTACCGAATTTAAATAAAAATTACATACACAAGTAGGTACATAAAACGTTTTTGTATGTACATACATATTATATAACACAGAATGACTCTTAACTACCTATAACTAAATACCTAGGGTCTACATAAAAAATAGGTAAAAATATCAACATAAAACTACATATGTACATATATGTATGTATGTATGAACTATGTACATACGTATACATATTTTATTATAAACACACGACATGTAGGTACATATTATTACCTATATACGTAAATAAATATATATGGTACCAATAAATTAAGAAGATACATTTAAGGTCTAAGTGTGTTATGCCTTAAAAAAGCTTGCAATATTTTTATGTTTATTATTCTGCCTCTTTTTTCCATTCCATGTCCATTGAATACAGTTTTTAAAGGATATTATACCTTCTTTATCCACAACTTTGCAATTTTTATGCGCAATCATCATCGGTAGATGATCAGATTCATCAGAATCAGATTCAAGAATCATCATTGTCTTCTATTTTCCTTGTAGTTTCTGCAACAATATCCTCGTCTGTCGGATTAAAGAGATGCGTCGGGATTATGAGTTTTGAAATTCAATGTCCGGATTACTGGATGTCCGGATTAAACTATATCCGGATTATGGAGGTTACACTGTACTTGGTTTCGTTAAAAATATTCTGAAAGAATGAAACAGCTCGTAAGCTTTCACGGCTACTGTCAGAGGAATTTTATAGATCTTGCGGTTTGTCTTGCCTTAATCACAAACAGCCCATAAGATCTGCATAAAGCATATTCAGATAATTCGTTTGATGTACCTTATCAACTGCTCTATTTCAAAATATTTGATGTAAATAATCTTATCATTATAATGCATGATTATTTATAGTTTTATATATAAAAGTATAATCATGCAAGATCAAATTGTACCAAATTTTAACACAATGGGAAATGGGTGAGATTAGCTTGATAAATTTTTAACCACGTGGTGATACTTGGATACATACATGCAATGCTTGCAGGTAATAAGACGGTAGATGTCAAGGGCAAGGTTACCAAACCCTATAATACTTGAATTATAGGTAGTAATTTCAAGTAACCTAGTATTTTTCAGCTAGATATATAAGTATATAGGTACCTACTTTAACAAATTCATGTTATGATCAACACCGGTCTGTAATTATTTCCTTTTCATTTTACGTAACACTAAAAATGATCCATCAATTATTTTATGCGCAAACATTTATTTATCTTTTTAAAAACATGACCTTAAGGGGCCAGACTACCTCCTCGATTCAAAGCGGAAAAAGTGATTAAGCAGAAAAATTCTCACGCCGTTATTTATGAAAATTAAGAAACAAAATTTTATGGTTTGGTAGATAAAATATAAATCGATGCTTCTATGGAATTAGTTTTTTTTGTTTTTTACGTTGTTTTTTTTTATTATACACTACATATGTACGAAAATGAGCAAGTTGCTCAAAGATTACCGGAGCCGTAGTCGAAAATTTAACTCCATAGAATCATCTACTCATTATTTTTCTTTCCTCGCACGTTTACAAAATATGAATAAAACCACAAACAACATTTTGACAATCTTTCTACTGAACGCTTACAAGGCGAATTTCTCGAAAAATCGGTCCTCGATTTGTGGCGCCCTCAAGCGAATCTAGACTGCATATTGTGTGAAGGCGTGTTTTACATAATGCACGTACTTAAACTTTTTGTGGGCCCTTTTATTTATATATTTGGTATTTGATGTTTTACAATTTTCGTAATTCTGATTAAAGAATATATTGAGACAAAAACTTTCAATTATTGCTTATAAAAATGCATTTACATTTCTACTTACCGAATTCGCCTCAATTTAAATTTATAACTTAGATCATAACTTTTAATATTGCCATACCGCTTTAATTTATTGCTCCCTCAAAATTATTAAAATAAAATACAAATCACAATGATACTGTTTATTTGTATAATTTACGTTTATACTTATTATAGTGGACTGAAAAAGGTAAAAATTAAAAATGTTTAAAAAATTAGGTAGGTAATTAATAAGTACAACCACATAAAAACCGTATAAACGATAAACTGCCTTGGTCATATCAAATGGGCAATTACAATATTTTTTCGTAGGTCCAATATTTTTTATTACGAAAAATTTCATAAATCTGTGAAAATTAATTTTTCTTATTTTTTAACACATACATCGTAACATCTCCAAAACGAATCCAGATACAGCCAACTTTTTTTTATCGATAGAGGATATGTAAGCGAAGAGTACTATGTTAATTTCGTTGTTGTGGAAGAGCCACTTTTTTGTAAAACTAGGTAAAAGTTTAACATTTATTTTTTTGCTGCAGAATTTTGAGTAAGCGAAAAACTTTTTTGTTGTAAGAAATGTTGCTATACCATCTGCGTACGAAAGAAAGCTAAAGCTCCAGGATGTTTTTAAACAAACAATCACTACTCGACACCTTATAGTTTTGAAATTATCCTTAATTAAATTTGAAAGTTTCCCCGGACGCGCTGCGTGGTGCCGCATACTAGGTATGTAGCAGTCGGCTGTACTATTATACAGCGTTATACATTGTAAAAAAAATATTTCGAGAAGGAAGCGACTTTTTCTACGTTTTTCAGTCCACTATTAGTAATATCAGTTATTATCATATCTTATGATAGTAGTATTTATCACTAGTAATTGACAAATTTGTCATTAATAAATAATAATATATTACTGCTGAGCTCTGCTATACAGTGTGTCCAAGATAAGGGTGAGAAATATGGGAATGCAAACAGAAAAGAAAACTGAAAACTGTTAAAGTTGAGTTAATAGATGGTTGATGGTTTAAAAATGTACTTTGAAGTATAACTTTTCTTTATCTATAATCATAGATATACCTATCTAATATAAAAATATCTAATCAATATAACTACTCATATTTTTAACCCACAGATAAAGACAATTTTAATTAGAATTTGATATTTGAGGTTAACAAGACACAAAAACCCATCTACAACCGAAAAATTATCTATTTTGACGTTTGGTCAAGAAATGTCCGTTATGACGTGTTCAGAGAATGACCAAAACCTTGTGACCAGGTCAACGCCAAAAAATGCCTAATAATTGTCTTGTCAATAAGACATAATTTCATGAAGATCACAAAGTGTAGACAACTAGAAGAGATGCCCAAAGTATTATCTGTTTAATAAAAACGTTTACAAAATTTTTAAATAATAACAAAATTAATAAATTAAATTATTAATTAATTATTTTTCCATATTAAAAAATGTTTAAATTAAATCGTAATTTATACAATAATAATATTTAATATTTAGTGATTTTACTTTTTCATACATTTATTCAATATTTATTTAATAATTAGTACCTTCTTAAAACAGGTGAAAGATGTCCTTTTTTTACGATTGACGTTTAAGCGCAATCGTGTTTTATTGCCCTTCCTCGGATCCATTACTTTTACCTCGGTAATTACCTAATAAAGAACCTGACATACATAACCAAGTAGTGTATATTGCTTTAAAACTAGTATATAACAAAGGTATATCACAAGCACATAACTCAGTATTAGACCCGGTCATGGCACAAGTCTGCACGGGAATTATAATATTTCTTGTGATGTTGCGTTTATAAATTTAAATTTTTAAATATATACCTTCTGTTTAAAGTAATCAAACGTAACACAGTTCAGTCCACAAATAAGAAATAACACAATTTAAGCACACACAAATACACAATTTGTCTACAATTTGTTTAAAATACCTACACAATTTATCAAATAAAATAGGAGACAGCTTGGTAATAAAACAGAAATGAGTCCAACCCTGTGCAATATTGCAAGTGAATAAAAATTGTTGGAGTCTGCGCGGTGCGTTCAGTAATTTAAATTGCACACGCCCACCGGTCGGTCGGTCCCCTGCCCGCTGGACCCCGCGACATGATCCACGTTCAGTCTACGGGAGCCTTAAAAAAAGTAGCCTCGAGACAGGTCCGCCCTATCCTCGCGCCTCTCGCAGTCGCTCGCGGTGTACTGCTTTTATAATATTGTCCAACCTAATGAAATGGATAATGAACGAAGTGATAATGATGCGATACGCAAACAGACACCCATGATTTTTGCATAAAAGGAATGTCTGCAGTCATTAAAAATAGTTGAACATATTGCAAAAATTGAAGTGCTGCTGAGGGAGATGGATATGCCGCATATACTTAAAGAAGTTATTCTGTAACTCCTGACTTCGACTTCCGGTATTTTATATTGCTGTTCACGAACGACACCTCAAACGTTGTTATCAAACGCAAACGTTGTTATCATCAAAAAAAGTTGATTGTTTTATTATTTCTTGGTTATGGTGATCATTTACTTTAGTCAGGAATTAAAAAAAAATGAGACACCTTGTCCTCTTTAAAGACGATTAGTGATTCTTCTAATAATCCACTGAATTTCAGAGCCTGTAGATCTTATCAAGCGATAACCAGATTGCACAATCTATAAGTCGAACATATGAAATTTTTTTAAACCACTGAAATATAATACAATACCTACAATATACTATAATACAATACAATATCCCATACTAAATTTAAAGGATTGAGAAAGATGATTAAGTCTGATATCGAGATTTCTTACAACAATTTTATTCAACAAGCTGAATCTAGAATACACTCCGATCCCAAGCACTTTTTGGTCTTATCTCAATAATAAAAGACGTACTTCTCACATTCCTTCAAGAATGGTACTCAACGGCGTTGAATTTAAAAATACTCAAGACATTGTTGACGGTTTTGCCAACTACTTTAATAGCGTATATTCACATAGTTCCTCGGATCAGTTTGCAATATCACATAGAGAAGTCACTAATACCATTTATATCAGCTACTTAACTGATAAACAGGTCTTATCAGCAGTAAAAAGTCTTAAACCTAGAACGACTACTGGGCCCGACTATATTCTCTTTTTTCTAATAAGATGTTGTTGCTAAGTATATTCCTCGGGTGTTCATTTTTTAGCTAATTTTTAAAACATCAGATTATTATTATGCTGGTATGCTTATTATTACTGAAATCTGGGTGACTGGTTGAAATCGCATATTTTTGATCGTGAACAGTCAATTTTTATAAATGGATATTAATTTGCAAACAAGGAAAATTACCTGTGGTGTGCCCCAGGGTTCAGTTTTGGGACCACTATTGTGTCTGCTATTTGTAAATGACTTGGCTGCAATTGACAGTGGGAAAAAACTTGATATTATTTGCCTATACACTGCTTGTCTTAGAGCAGACACTAACATAATAAATTTAAGACATAATTTTTAGGTGTGTTAATTGATAATGCTCTGAGTTGAAAGGATCATAACATAGTTTGTAAAAAGCTGTAAAAACCCATTTGCGTCGTATTGCATAGGTTAAGTGGTGACATTGTTAATATAGGTATTAGATTGTCATTCTATTATGATCAGTTTCATTCTAGAATTACATATGCTATTATGTTTTGGGGCCCTTCTCATCATGTGAATACAGTTTAAAATAAAAAAGGGCTATTCGAAATGTAGCTGGTGTAAATAAAGGAAGTGCGAGCTGGATGGTATTCAAAGATATTAAAATCCCAGTTGCTTGCGTGTAGATCATGGAAATTAGAATCATGTGTGAAACTACGTATAGAAGAATTTCTTAGGTATAACAAAAACCACAATAATTATAAAACTTACACCAACTTACACCAATTTAGTCCCTATATATACACAATTTGTTAACATATATGAGAGGAATCCCAGATATATGGGAATTATGTTGTATAATAAACTTCCGAGTAATATTAGGAATGGCTTGTGTGCATGCTTTTAAGAAAAATGTTGAAGATTTACATTTGGAGCAATGTTTTTATTCGAATTCTGATTATATGAATTAAGCGTGGTGAGTTACGTTTGTTATATACGAGTATATATTTTTTTGTATTTACTATTAGGTATCTGCAACTGAACTTTGTTGTATTTCATGTAGTTTACTAAAACTGTTTCTGACTTGTCCCATATCATCTGTTTGATCGAATCGACAATAAAATAAATAAATTAATTAATTAATTAATATGTTTATGTTTATGACTACTTGATTTTAATTACGCAAGATCCGTCAAGTATTCCATAAACTGATATGAGAAAACTTTATTAACAAAATTATTTTAAAAATATATTGTATTAAATACCTATAAATCATGCAGTGACAAAACTACCCAATACAAAATCGATAGACTAAAAATACGAATTATCTACTTAACAGCTGTTTTCGCTCGTCTCAATGAGATATTGTAATCTCTGACTTATCACTCGATTTTAGAGATAAGAGACGAGTGTCAATCACGTAGCTCATTTGTTTATTACAATGCCCCGATCCTATTGCATATTCTATAACCATAATCACGAAATTATAGGCGAACGAAAGCAGCTATTGTATGTAGATTATATTGTATTTTAATACGTAATATAGTGTCATCAGATAATAGAAAGGTCAAAAAATAATAAATTGATCATTTTTCGTATTATTTTACCAAACTTCCGTTATTAATAGTCTTTAATTGATTTTTGTTATCCTGTATTTCGTTTCCTGCATAAAAGCCAATAACTATGTACAGAGTGTCCAAAATAAGATCCTCTATCCCCTTATCTCAGAAAGTATAAAAGGTAGAGAAAAAAGTTAAATACGAAAGTTTTTTGTTTGTACCTGAATTTTTCATTTTTCTAACTTTCTTGAATACAGGTTGTTCAGTTTCTCTGATCCAGGCATCAACTTTCTTTTTTTAAATGGGACACCCTATATTCAATTACGTTTTTGAAATCTCCTTAAAATTCTAGGTCGACATTGTTAAGAGTAGCCTATACCTATCATTTACCGTTACGAAGATATTAGCATTTAAAGAAAAAAATCTTTAAAAAAACACCTGCTCAAAATATCTCGGCAAAACAAATAAGACATCCAAAAAAAAGGTAAATAGGGTTTATTTCGTAAACAATTAGACTCAGAAATTACTTCTATGAATCGATATTACCTGATTAATATACAGGGTGTTTTTGACAGATGGCTCAAACATGTATATGTTAAAACTCCAGAAAATCGAAAATCTCTTATGGAACACCCTGTGTATTATTATATTTTTGGATTCTCTATTAAATGTTAACCTTACTCTATATAACTTTCCATATTCTTATTTTGCTTAGTTTTCAAGATATTGACGAAAATGTTTGGTGCGCTATTTATAAGAGACACATTTTAGGCCCTGTCTTTCTTGGCCAATATTTAAATGGTCCCAGGTATCTTAGGTAAAATATCAGGAAATGATATTCATTACAAACTTGCATTTTATCTTTATTGGATGCCGAAGAAGATCCCAATCAGATCATCTATCAGATGGATGGAGTTCCATGCCACAATACTGCACTTGTAAAGAATTTTATTAAGAACTATTTTGTGGAATGGATAGGGCCAAACGGGAATATCCCATGGCCGCCGAGGATCCCAGATTTAACTCCACTTGATAACTTTTTATGGGGTACATTGAAAGCATGAGTTTATCAAATTCAGAGTAATAATGTTGATGATTTAAAGATTAAAATCTGGATGGAAATTGAAGCGCTCAATCAAAGTGATTGCGCTGTAAGAAAACTAGCAGTTATATACACAACATGCATAGCTGAAAATTGAGGACATATTATAAGACACTTGATTTAATTTATTATTTTTATTGTTATTTGTTGATTATTGTTAGTTATTTGTGGTTCAAGTTACAAACATAGATTTGTTTATATTAGTTAATTAATGAAATAATTTAAAAAAATATTAGTTTTTAATAAAATAATATATTCTTAATCAGTATTAAGGCTCACTAACTATAATATACCAAATAATAGTAGATATATTTTCAATAATAGTCGATAATGATTAATAGCTGACATTTTTTCCACATTTTCGTCAATATCTTGAAAACTAAGCAAAATAAGAATAGGGAACGTTATATAGAGTAAGGTTAAAATTTAATAGAGAATCCAAAAATATAATAATACACAGGGTGTTCCATAAGAGATTTTCGATTTTCTGGAGTTTTAACATATACATGTTTGAGCCATGTGTCAAAAACACCCTGTATATTAATCAGGTAATATCGATCCATAGAAGTAATTTCTGAGTCTAATTGTCTACGAAATAAACCCTATTTAGCTTTCTTTTGGATGTCTTATTTGTCTTGCCGAGATTTTTTGAGCAGGTGTTTTTTACAGATTTTTTTCTTTAAAGAGTAAAATCTTCGTAACGGTAAATGATAGGTATAGGGTATTCTTAACAATGTCGATCTAGAATTTTAAGGAGAGTTCAAAAACGTAATTGAATATAGGGTATCCCATTTAAAAAAAGAAAGTTGATGCCTGGATCAGAAAAACTGAACAACCTGTATTCAAGAAAGTTATAAAAATGAAAAATTCAGGTAAAACAAAAAACTTTCGTATTTAACATTTTTCTCTATCTTTTATACTTTCTGAGATACGGGGATAGAGGATCTTATTTTGGACACCCTGTACAAAACCCTGTTTACAAATTTTCAGAATTCCAGTACGCGCAGTATTCTAGAAACGGCTAACTGAAGGTCTACGTGGTACACCCTGTATAGCAAAACGCATATCCCGGATACGTAGATACTCATATTTTCCTGGCGCACGTTGAGAAATGTTTGCCTGGGATAAATACAGGGTGTCCACCTAGTGCGCGTAAGTCCAATATCTGGGTTAATAAAAGAGATAACTTAATTTTTTTTTCTACAGGGTTGTCTAATATCCCGAGCTGCACAAAATGAAAATATATTTACATATTCAGGGTGTTCAGTTTTTCCTGGACAGGTACCAACTTCGTTTTTCTAAATGGACATATATATTTTTTATTGCTTTTTCGAACTAAACCCTTGATTTTAGTAGGACTTTCATCAGTCTTCCCTATACCTAACTTAAACTGTTTTTGAAATATTGACGGGTGAATATTGACATTTTTGCAACTTTGACACCCTGTAAAATCTAAACGGTTTGAGATCAAGCAAAACGGTTTGCACATTCCTATCTTAACTTTTCATAAGCTATCGTTTGATACTAATTTCAAATTTATACAGGAATAAAAAATTTTCAAAATTTTCAGAAAATTTTAAATTTTTTGATAATTCTGAAATTAGTACCAAACGATAGCTTATGAAAAGTTAAGATAAGAATGTGCAAACCGTTTTGCTTGATCTCAAACCGTTTAGATTTTACAGGGTGTCAAAATTGCAAAAATGTCAATATTCACCCGTCAATATTTCAAAAACAGTTTAAGTTAGGTATAGGGAAGGCTGATGAAAGTCCTACTAAAATCAAGGGTTTAGTTCGAAAAAGCAATAAAAAATATATATTTCCATTTAGAAAAACGAAGTTGGTACCTGTCCAGGGAAAACTGAACACCCTGAATATGTAAATATATTTTCATTTTGTGCAGCTCGGGATATTAGACAACCCTGTAGAAAAAAAAATTAAGTTATCTCTTTTATTAACCCAGATATTGGACTTACGCGCACTAGGTGGACACCCTGTATAAATGCACAATGCACACTCGTTGGCGATTCTCTGCGCAAATCCAAAAGATTGTCTGGTTGGGTGTTTATATCCGGCCATGTTTACATTTATATACTTCATGTTACAATTGACCCTGATAAACCGACTATTCTTGGGTTAGATAATTTAACAGATAATTAATAAATTAGTATAAAGTTATAAAAAAACCTTTCAAATGCAAATTCCACAACAGTTTTATGACTTTCAGAGGTTAAGGTTTTGGACCACAAAGAAATATCTCCTCTCTGACTGTAAGTGAATGGATGAATGAACACTCAATTCTCAGCCTTGCAACTAAATTTATATGATAAAAAGGCGACAAAATTATACAGTTTATTAGTTAACCATAATAAAAAACTATCAGCTTTTTACTATTATACTGTATTAGTGTCACACTCGAGTTTATTGGCTCGATTCGAGAATTCCCATAACGAAATTGAAATAACGTGTACTGAAAAATATATTTTATATTCTATAGAATTTTAGTTTAAGGAATATGTTGCATCATTAAAAAATGTGCAAACTAATGTAAGTAACCTACAAGCGACAGCGATGACTATGTACAGTGATAGACAGAATCCAGTATGATCCTATAAATCAAATAAGAGAGAATTTTGGTGAATCAGCTTTTACAAAACTGAAACACAATTTTCACCATTCTTATGCATTCCAGAATATTTATAGACAAAAATATATTTAATCATACAAAGCTCGAATATTAAATACTATATCTATAGGAGTTCGTTCTTGTGCAGGTTATGTTCTTTATTATTGGTGTGAAATAAAATTTCTCATCAAGGAAAATTCACAAAATTAAAATCACGACACCAATTTAAGAGCCCTCTAAACTACGCTAACGTGACTTAATCAGCCAGTCAGAAAGAAATATTGCGGTTGTTTATACCGTTTTTAACCATCTAGGTATTGACTAAAACTGTTTTAGCTGACTAGTTTTGATTTGATTGCCTCTAATTACAAGTACCGTTTGTTATGGTCTTTTGCTGCAGCATAAAAAGACCTGATATAATTACTGCCTAGTGCTACAGTATAATGCTAAAGAAACATTATACTGTGCTAGTGCCTACAACAAGCAACGAATTTTTGTAGATGTCACATCATCTAAGTGAACCAATTGCCAAAAGATAATAGGGCAAGAGGACCCGCCTAAGTATAAAATACACACGTTCAAAAGTGGCTAGGAATGGCTCGACAAAGATTGCCACACTGAGTGTGGAAAAGGACGTAGCCATAAAGCTCTTGCAGAAAAGAAGGATACAAATACAATGGGCATGGTGCAGGGTACAGGGAATCATAGAGCCTCAAAGATGTGGAAATTGTTGGAAACTAGGACACGGGAGAAGAGAGTGTAAAGAAAACCCTGAGGGCAGAGGAAATAGATGCAGGAACTGTTGCCAGCTAGGGCACTATATGAAAGACTGCACAAAAGACCCGAAATGCTGCGACTGTCAAAAGGAAGGACACAAAACTGGCACGATGGCATGTGACGTGTACAGAGAGGAAGTGAATAGGATAAAGAGAGGAAGCAGAGGAGAAGTAGGAAAACAAAAAGCCGGCGTTGGTACCACACCCATTGACGTCGATCCAGGAGACACAGGAGGAGCGAACGAAAGAAAACAGTAGCAAAGGACACACACCACACACCAAGCAACAAAAAGAACACTACAGAGGAAAAAAAAACAACAACAACAACAACTCATAGGATAAGGCGACAACATGAAAATTCTACAAGGAAACTTGGATAGGGGCAGGGAAGCTACCGATTTAGTGTTCAAGATAGCACAAACACACAGATGTGATATTATCATCATGGCTGAACCCAATAGGAAGAAAACTTCAAGGCAACAATGGTTCGTCGATAATAGAACAGACGTGGCTATAAGAGTAACTAACAGGAGCATTGGGATAGCGCAGAATGGAGCGGGAGAGGGATTTGTATGGCTAGAACTCAGAACTGTGGTGGTTTACGGCTGCTATATATCCCCAAATGTGAGCGTAACAGAATTCTCTGAGTATCTGAAGATATTAAAAGCAAACATGAGACAACATAGGAAGGATATAATAGTGTGTGGAGACTTTAATGCAAAATCTTACCTCTGGCGGTCTAAAATCGAAGACAAGAGGGGAGAAATCATGAGCGAATGGCTAGCAGAAGACGATTATGTAGTACACAATATGGGGGATACACCCACGTTCGTGAGAGGGTCAAGTGAATCATTTATAGATATAACGTTTAGCACGAATAGAATTGCCCGACGAATTAGAAACTGGGAAGTACTGCAAGAAGAGAACCTCAGTCTACACCAACATATTGTCTTCGAATTGGGGGAACAACAATGGCCGATGAACAATGGATGGATAATAAGAAAGTCAGGAACGGTAAAGGTAGCCGAAGAAGTCAGAAAACGCCTAACTGGAATGGAAACAATTGATGCAAAAAAGCTGACGAACATCATAATAGAAGCATGTAACACATTCCTACCGAAAAAGATAAATACTCCCAGTAGGAGGCCTATCTACTGGTGGACGGAGGAGGTGGCGCGAAAGAGAAAGGAATGTGCAAATAAAAGAAGACTGATGGTAAGAGCAAATAAGGGGACAAACGATCGGTATAAGATGCTCTGTCAAATCCAATACAAAGAGAGTAGGGCCAACCTCAAAAAGGAGATCAGGGACGCAAAGAGGAAATCATGGAAGGAGCTCATAGAGGAGGTTGACGAGGATATATGGGTGCGAGGGTATCGGATTGTATCAAACAAAATGAAATCAACAGCAACGGGATACCTGACGCAGGAAAGGCAGCTAGAGATAGCAAAAGAACTTTTTCCCCGACATGCGGCCATAAAATGGAGCAGATACCCAGTAAACGAGACCGATATCCCTCCCTTCACTTTGAGGGAACTGGAAATGGGGGTTGCCAAACTAAAGGAGAAAAAGGCTTCGGGCCCAGACAGGCTTCCTGCGGAAGTCGTAAAAGAAACGGCAAAGATGAATGCTGCAAGTTTCCTAAAAATGTTTAACCAGGTCGCACGGAAAGGAAGCGTACCCGACTTCTGGAAGGTAGCCAGACTGGTACTCATAGATAAAGGCAAAGGTAACCTAAATCCCTATCCCAGTGCATCTAAAATGCACTGGAATAGGGTCTCCAATACAGTAAAGGACATAATGACGACAAAAAGAAGGGAAATTGACAGGCAATAAAGAAATGGAAAGCCCAGAACAACTACACAAACCAACAAACAAACATGAAGTAATGCCATTTCGGTAATTCCGTGTTTCGTTACGCAGAGGTCTCTAGGGTGGTTTATCCGACATAGTTCGGTCAACTGGGCGACCGCTCATCTTATGTAAGATTTTTCCACCCTTCAGAAAAAAAAAAAAAAAAAAAAAAAAAAAAAAAAAAAAAAAAAAGTGAACCAATTACGGTACGAAACTCAAGTCACCACAGTTTACATAACTCTCTCTTGTGCATGCCTCACTTCCAAGGAATTTTGCTCACTTCATAGGTATATAGCAAGAAAGGCAGCACCTAAGACGGTGGTAAGTTTAAACTGGCGAGTGTTGTACAAGCTCCACGATGATAGACATCGTTTTGGCTTTATGGTGAACAAATGAATACATCTCTGATATGTACCTACGCTCCCGAAAATGTACTTTTGTTCTAAGGTTCTTTTGTTCTACAAATAGATGATATACTATTGATGTATTGACTTAGGCCACCACCAAGAGTATCCAGACATCTTTGATATTTTCATAAGTACTTCTATGATACACAAACTTCATCTAACTCTAAAATATATGGAAGCCTAAAAGATAACGGGGATAATGGATAATGGTATAGTACTTATATGGTATTATACTATAATAACTATAAGAATATATTGGTAACTGTGCGGTATTAACTGCAATTCAATAATCTGTATAGATATCATACCTCCTATCATACCTAGTATCATATACCATGTAATTATAGAAAACACTGACGTAGTTTTCCACATAACACCAAAACACTATACTGCACTCGCTTGCAAGAGTGCAGTATAGTGTTTTGGTGTTATATGGAAAACTACGTCAGTGTGCTTCACACCAAAGCTTCCAACTCCCTTCAAGATGTAATTATAGGTTTACGCAAATCATCAGCTCACGTTTCTGGAATAAGGTCGTATGTTATAAAGATATATTTGGTACATATTATATAGTTAAAAAATTTGAGAGTATTTTTACTTATTCAGAAAAACGGTTTACGCAAAAACGATTTAACACTTTTCTTATGTATACAGGGTGTAAATTTAGTGGAGAATTGTTCCATAACTCGGCAGGCACGAACCTTGGAGGAATTTTACGTGACACTATCATACTATACCATTTGGAGCTCCTTTTAAAAATATTTTTGATCCTACAGGGTGTTTCATGTTAAGGTGGCAGACCCAACCTATATTTTTTTAAATGGAACGACTTGTATATTTTTACATATTCAAAATCTACGTAAAATTCTTAACTCATAGATACCAATATGTATGTACTTTAATGCAGTCGTTTTTAAGATATTTAATATTTTGTAAAAAAAAAATCAGAAGCAGACTTCAGTTTCAGGTGCAATTACGGTTAAGTTTTTTGGAATTTCAAAAAGATTTTTCATGGACAAATAGTCAACAACGAACGTAACTTGATTTTTTTAAATGGCACGGCCCATATTTGATTCCATATCTGAAAAGTCATTAAAAAGACCTTTCTCTACATGTATCACAATGTGTGCTTCAACTTAACAGTTTTCGAATAATTTGATATTTTTATTATTTCACGTATTTAACCAGGTTTTATTCACTGATGAGGCTACGTTTCATAAAAATGGTTGTGTTAATAGGCACAATTTTCATTACTATGCCACGGAAAATCCTTACATTGTTTCAACCATCGATTACCAGCACAGATAGTCTTTAAATGTTTGGGGAGGAATTATTGGAACATACATAATTGGCCCACATTTTTTTTAATGAAAACATGACTGGTGATATATATTTACAATTTTTGCGAAACCAATTCCAGGAATATCTGACTGTAATACTCCTAGCACTAAGAAGGAATATGTGGTTCTAGCATGATGGGCCACCACCCCACTATAGTAGACAAATGAGGGAAGTTTTAACCGTTGAATATCCAGACAAATGGATAGGAAGAGGTGGTGAGCTTGGCCTGCCAGATATCCGGATCTTACAAGGATGGATTTCTTCTTATGGGGTTACG
Organism: Pogonocherus hispidulus; assembly: GCA_963924545.1. Taxonomy (NCBI): domain Eukaryota; kingdom Metazoa; phylum Arthropoda; class Insecta; order Coleoptera; family Cerambycidae; genus Pogonocherus; species Pogonocherus hispidulus. Next base: position 13,780,989 of record OZ004696.1, on the reverse strand, counting down.
TAAAAAATGAAGTCTACAAAATTCAACCTACAACGCAGGAGGACATGATGATGCGAATTCAAAATGCTTTTCATACAGTAACTGAGGGAATGCTGCGAAATGTAGGCCGGAATTTTCATCGGAGGATCAATGCATGCCTCGAACAGAACGGAAGACATTTGCTTTAATTTAGTTTAAAAAGTAAATTTTTTTCTAGACTATTTGTTAACATTCACTACTTATTATTTATTATTCTTTATATCCTCTTTTAAAAAATATTTCTTATAGTAATCCAATAATCCACACCAAAACATTTATTAGACAATCTGTTGAAACAATGTAAGCGTATTCCGTAGCATATTAATGAAAATGGTGCCTATTACACAACCATTTTTATGAAATGTAGCCTCATCAGTGAATAAAACATTGTTGAAAAAATCTGGTTCTTCTTCGTCGAATTAAGTGCTCACTGGCAAAATCGTATTCGATTATTGAAATCGTTTTCACTAAATTCTTGCAATAATTGGATATGGTTCCGGTGACATTTTTGTTGCTTTAGAATTTTATTTACTGACGTATGACTATTTCGGAATTGTTTCTTAGTAAACTTAATTTTTTTAAACCTATACCCACTTCTGGAGGAACTATAATTACCAAGTTAGGTGTACGGATTAACAAAATTACTAATTCATTGACACTTTGAATTGTCAAAATAATGTCTGAAGCCAGCCTTCTTCGCAAATTAATTAAATTAGGAAAAGTTGTAATCGGCTCGAATAATAATTATCACGTGAAATAATAAAAATATCAAATTATTCGAAAACTGTTAAGTTTAAGCACACATTGTGATACATGTAGAGAAAAGTATTTTTAATGGCTTCTCAGATATGGAATCAAATATGGGTCGTGCCATTTAAAAAAATCGAGTTACGTTCGTTCTAAGTTTACGAGATTCATTTCTATTTTATTAACACCCTGTATAATTTGATCAAATGCTTTAATCATAGAAGTATACACAGTTATGTTGACTCTTTGTGCACGAAAAATCTTTTTGAAATTCCAAAAAACTTAACCGTAATTGCACCTGAAACTGAAGTCTGCTTCTGACTTTGTTTTACAAAATATTAAATATCTTAAAAACGACTGCATTAAAGTACATACATATTGGTATCTATGAGTTAAGAATTTTGCGTAGATTTTGAATATGTAAAAATATACAGGTTGTTCCATTTAAAAAAATTAAAGTTGGGTCTGCCACCTTAACATGAAACAGCCTGTAGGATCAAAAATATTTTTAAAAGGAGCTCCAAATGGTATAGTATAATGGTGTCACGTAAAATTCCTCCAAGGTTCGTGTCTGCCGAGTTATGGAACAATTCTCCACTAAATTTACACCCTGTATATGAAGGTATATGAATTTAGCGGTTTTATACTTTTAAATAGTTTACGTAAAGCGGTTATGTTGAAAGTACATTTCTTACTAAGTACATACTAGGTACTACATACTAAGTACATTTCTTACTTAGGTATCAGGTTCTCAAATTTTACCGAGTGTCACTGTCAAGTTTACCGTCACGTCACAGTTAATTAATGCTTCCCCCTCCTAAGCCCACTTAGTTTATCGTATAATCACCTCGTGGCTTAACCATAATTTAAAATGAATTAACATTGCTCTAGAAGTCGTCCTTGGCACTATCGTCCACTCTTTAACTATTTTGTGTCGTCCACTGCCATGATACTATAATATTAGCAAAGGCAATAATTTCTATTCTTTGATATTACTTAGTTACCATCTCTGCTAGTATCATAGTCCACTACAACTACACAGTATAGAGGTAGAGCGTAGCAGTTCATCTGTTGTGCTGACTAAATAGACTGTATACTGCATTGCATTATATTAACAAATAGGATACAGGTGTTGCATCATTACCTCTATATCTCTATAGTGCTCAGCAGCTATAGATAATAGAGATGAAAATAAATTTCAAATATTATTCTCTCAAAACGACCGATGTATAGACGTTAACAAAACGTAGGTAGCAGGTAGCTACCTACGTTTTAAATTTTTAGCTTAAAATTTTTAAGAATTTTAAGCTGCGAAGATGCTGAAATCTACAGGTTGCGTTCTATATAGGTATAGGTATAGGTATATTTGGTATAGGTACCTATACCAAAAATATATTAAGTTCCTGAGGACTCCCTAATGTATACCTAGTCTGGTATGCATAAAAACAGATTATGGTACATACTACTGCATACACTTCTATCTATAGATAGGTATACCTAGGTACTGATACTGTTTTCTATAATATACCCACAATACATTAGTTTTCTATCTAAGTATCTAAGAAATTATTAACAAAAATAAGTTACGCCTACTAGATACCTATAACCAACACTGTAATTGATGTTTACGTTTTTACATAATATTAAGGTATAGACTGTTTATATACATAGTCCTCAAAAAAATCACAATTTAGACGATTGCCAGTATTGCCACCCTTTAATATATCAAAAAATTATTTTCGTCTAGGTACCTAGGTAGGCATATCACGTTGGTAGGTAGTGTAGGTACATCACGCAATGCGTAGCCATCCGGAACTTCCCGATGGCTACGGACAATGGTATATAAAAGACCTTTTATAAAATGATAACGAGACATCCTGTATACATGCATGCTGAGAACTTTGTTTCCCATTCATGTGTGTACAGGATGTCCTCTTTATATGTACCTATTATATATTTATATTATATTATTATATACCTATTTATTTATTTACTTATATAGGTGCATTATCTATTGCATTTATATTTAAATAAAATGTATGTTTTTAATTACTGTATTAAATTAATTAATGTATATTTAATTTTGGTAGTTGTGGAATACAATAAATAGTGCAATGCCAATACCCCAATATCATACAGTAATTTTGTCTATACCAATATGCATGTATTAATTATTCTTCTACCCTAATAAATCTTAGATGAAAAGAACCTAAGTATAAGTATCTACTTGTCTATCCAGCGATAGACTTTATTCTTTATTCATACAAAAGTTTTTATTTGTAAGTCATATATTAGGTATATTATATTCGTAGGTATTGATGTTTCGCGCGCATTTTTGAATTTCATTTTACTCCCCTAAGTACCTAATCAATACACGTCATCAACATAAACTCACCTTTTAATACAATTTTCTTAAGAATATCTATGTAGACCAGCTTACACTATATCACTAAAACAAAACACTCTAACTAAACCAAATAAAAAACGAAGAACTCCGCTAATACTAAGTGTGTTGAATGTTAAAGTCCAACCATAGACTTAAGTCTATGAGTCAGACAAACTATGGATGTTCATAAAAGTAATGTGACCCGCAACACAATTTAGTTTTTGCTGTATGTCACCTTATAAATTCCGCTTATATCATGATCATGACCGAGCAGCATTGTTATTAACATAATCTACAGGGGTCAATTTTCAACTTCTAATTTTTAGGTTATTTCTTAACATATTTGTATGTTTGGTTGCTGACCAACAACGCGCGAATTTGAAAATAAAAAGAAGGTAACAAGATTTAATAATCTTGGTTTATCGTCATATTTTGTAATAAAGTACAATATTAATATTTGTATTAGTAATATAATTATCATCTCAAAATTTGTGACAAATATTAATTATACATATTTATATAATTTAGAATAAATTTTGGGTGATGTGGTAGCAAAAATTATTATTACAAACCGATAGGTATTTATATTGATACAATAGTAGCCAGAAATTTATTTATTTTTTTGTTTATAAATTACATTTTAGGCACAAGAACATTTTAAATTAGTAATGCAATCTGCATAGAAAAAACTTTCCAATGTGCAACAATTTCCATTTTTTTTTTTTTATTTAAATAATACCCTGCATACTTAATTTAACTACATAGACTCTTAATATAAATTCCCAGATTGTACTCTCTTTTGGGATTACACCACCTGTAAAATAACGAAATATAGGAAACCAGAAAGCAGCATACAAATTAAATAGGTATTCAAAAGTGCAGTATCAAGGCAAACTTTTAAAGCTTACCCCAAAAAACCACTGTATAATATGCAATGAAATAAATTATATTAACGATAAATTAACTAAATTTCGTCAGTGGTTTTTTAGTTTTTACAAAATTCTGTAATAAATGTATGTCCATCTGCTTATGTCTATCTAAATCTTATGTCTAAATAAAATAATTATTATAATAAAATTTAAAAGAAATTAAATTTTACCAGTGACTATATAGTCACTGATTTTACAGAGGTGGTGTAATCCCAAAAGAGATTAAGTATTATGATTATGAATCATGAAAACGCACCACAAGTACCTAAATTACAGACAGTGGCGTAACTAGAATTTTTGGGCCCTTGTGCAGAAATCTTCTCGGACCCCCTCCCCCTTATAATTAATTACGCAATCGACGCAACGCGAACTCGGGATTCGCCAACACCCGACCGAGTTGCAATAGTAAACTTCTTTATTTCGCACTCGGACTGGGCATAATCCGGGGCCCCTTAACTCTTAGGAACTTGTGCGTCGCATACTGCCGCCCCAGCGTAGTTACGCCACTGGTTATAGGCATTACGATGCTAACTGCAGTTTTCGGTGCTAAATGTATTTCCAGAATAAAGATGGGTGTTTACAAAATTTTAATGTAAAATATTAAAATTAAAAAAAAATCATTAGAACAACTAAATATATCATACTTAGGTTAGTATCAAAAAAAGCATTTATAGGATATTTTCATCTAGAGCACTTTAACCCTTCACATTTGTGTTTCGGGTCTTGCTTGTCACTTTGGTTGAAAGCTGAAAAGGTCAATAATTATTCATAAACTAAATTCTTTAAATGTTTATAAACTTATACGTACCTATTAAATTTGTTCCAATTACCATCTCTTTCTCCCTCAGTTCCGACTCGCACTTTATAGAATTATCAAAACACAGTGCTGCAATTCTGTAGAAAAGATTATTTATGTTTTGTCCAGTTTTTGAAGATACTGCCCAGTATTCAGCATTTAACTGTTCTGCAGTTCTCATTGCATTTATTTCCATATTTTTGCAGGCATATTTTTTCTAGAAGTAGGTGGCTATTACAGTAAAAATACCACATGTATCAAATAAACAAGAGACATTGTCCTTAAAATAGTAAGAATTTCATCTTACTGTTTTTTGAAAGTAGTTCGAACCTTTGGTGTGAAGGCAACACTGGCGTAGTTTTCCACATAACACCAGAACACCATACTGCACTCGACGCGTGTTTCACCAACCAAGTTGCCATCATCTGGAAATGATTAAAACTGCAGTTAGCGAAACGCGCGTCGGGTGCAGTATAGTGTTTTGGTGTTATGTGGAAAACGACGTCAGGAAAACTACGTCAGTGTTATCTTAGTATTTATGGAAAATATCTCCTGCTTATTTTGAATCTCGATTTTTTAAATTTACCATTAAATCTAATTTTGCTCCTACCAAAAATGTAAAAGGGCATAATGATGATGACGCAGTCAAAGCTTCGGTTAGCCAAGTTTTGCAGTGAGATAGAGATTTCATGTTTGTAAAATCGAATACTACTATAATCACTAAAATAAAAAAAATAATAAATAAATATATTTAGTAACAGAGTACCTATAGTATATTCAAGCATTTATTATTCTATTCTCTCTTAAATTATAATTAAGAAATATATATTTTTCTAAAAGTAGGTATGAACTATGTGGTTTTAGTATATAGGTATGCTAACATTCTATAGATATATGTCTATAGTGTGTAGATTTTATGGGCATTATCATAGGTACCTTGGGCTCCTCTATAGTAGGACTGAGCAATTGATTTAAATCTTTCCTGTCCTGCTGTATCCCAACTAAAAATTAAAAAGATGTCAAAATTTTACAATTAAAACTATAATATGAGTGGTTACTTCTTACATTTGTAAACAGAATGGTACGCTTAGTATATCAAATTTTTCCACCTCAAAATCCACACCAATAGTTGATTTGTAGTTAGAATCAAATATTTTTCGACAAAATCTGAAAGTGATAGTAAAGTAAACTTTGTAAGTAAATAATATTAAAAATTATATTAATAAAACGGAGGAAGATTGATTTATAACCCATAACAATAATTTGAATACAAAATAAAGATAAAATATATCTACCAAAAACTTTTTTGAGCAATAACAGGGTGCTTCAAATTCGATGCAATACATGGGGATCTCGGAAACGGTAAGAGATACGAAGTCGGTTAAATGGAGGCAAAGTTGCGTATTCAGGGGGGCAACATAATGGTGAAAAGAGATCAAGGCTAACTTGATTAGTTTTCGAAATATTTTGAAAAAACCGAAAATTTCGATTTTTGATTTTGTTTTTTTGCGGGCCTATTTGATGAGGTATTCAAAAATAAAGAGCACTTTTCTATAGCAACTTTTTGCCCTTTATCGAATGGTGTTAGCAAATTTTCCGCAAAACGTTTCGTTTCCCGGAAACCAACATCAACTTAATTTTTTTAAATACGGACCTGGAATTTTTTTTCAATTTTTTGGAATCATTTTTGTAACTTGATAGAATGCCACCATAAAATGAACCAGATTTAAACGTTTTATCTAAGAAAATTCCTTCATTAGTATTTTAATTTGTTTCGACTTTTGTTAATTCTAGATATTGAATAATATTTTTGAGGTTTCATTTTTATTTACGATAAATAAACAAAAGCTAATAATAAAACAACGAATTAACAACTATAAACTTTGATGTAATTGAATAAACAAATGTATAAAACAACAAAATATGTTAAAACTATAAAAACCCTAAAGCAGATGTTGAAATAATCCTCCGTCATTATTCATCCAGAGGCGTATTCGTCTTTTTAAGTTTTGAATAGATCTTTCGATTTCCCTTGCAGGTATTGCATTCAGAACACGAATAGTGGCATTTCTCAAATCCTCAATGTTATTATATTGATTCTTATTATATAAAACATTTTTAGTTCGTCCTCATAAGAAATAATCTAATCGGGATAAATTAGGAGCTCTTGCTGGCCATTCTACAGCACCATGATTTCCAATCCATCTGTTTGGAAATGTTTCATTTAAGTAGTTGCGCACAATTTCTGAATTATGAGGAAATTTAAATAAAATTACAAATTCTAGATTGCTGAAAGCCATTTTTAAGTACCGATAGTGCTTGACACAACATTGGAATGTGTTTGTCATAGAAACGTTTGCCTAGATAAAACTAAATCGAAGAGCACCACGGGAAATTATTAATGATGGATTTTTCTTAGACAAAACGTTTAAATCTGGTTCCTTTTATGGTGGCATTCTATCAAGTTACAAAAATGCTTCCAAAAAATTGAAAAAAAATTCTAGGTCCGTATTTAAAAAAATTAAGTTGATGTTGGTTTCCGGGAAACGAAACGTTTTTCGGAAAATTCACTAACACCATTCGAAAACAGGCAAAAAGTTTCTATAGAAAAGTGCTCTTTATTTTTGAATACTTCATCAAATAGGCCCGCAAAAAAACAAAAACGAAAATCGAAATTTTCGGTTTTTTCAAAATATTTCGAAAACTAATCGCAACTTGGCAACTTTGCCTCCATTTAACCGACTTCGTATCTCTTACCGTTTCCAAGATCCCCATGTATTGCATCGAATTTGAAGCACCCTGTATACTTATAGGGTCTGCGTTTTTTTCATGTGTACCCTCCCTCTACACAAGCCTTAGGCTTTCAGTAGGGAGGTTGTCCATTTCTGTGGTGTGTTTTATGTTATGTTTTTATAGGTAATTTATACAAAAATAAAACTTTTATTTCATATACCTATGCATGATGTTCTAATGTGATGTAGGTACCATTATTGTCTAAATTGAATTGGTTAATTGTTAATTGTGATTAGAGCCCCTATACAGGCGATAGGTCAATCGTACGCGCGAATGTCTGCATACTTCTTTTTGTTTTGGTGTGCTATCTTTTCTCTGTCCACACGAACATTTTGTATTGTCTTTTGCTCCCTCAATAGTTAGATCATTAAGTAAATTTTAATGGTTCTAAAAATTGTAAGATATTCTTAATCATAATATGGTCATATTTTAATGTGTTTTCCTCCTGAAAAGCAATAACACGACTAGGTATACAAACAAATGTACCTATGCCTTCTGTGTACACTCCTGCTAATATTTAAATAATTAACCCACCATCTACACTTCTTCCTTATGATATACCTATTTATGCTTCGGTAGTTTTTTTACTGGCAGCGCAGTTGAGGATAATTAGTAAAATACCCTACTTTTAATTAGAACAACGATGTAACAAATTAATCCATGTTGTCCAATGTTTGGTGTGGTATGTTCGGTGTGCAACAATCATAAACAATCGGAACTATCACACATGACCAACATTCGTCAACCCTTGCACGTTGTGTGAATACTTTTGATTATAGAAAAGTAATTACAAATCCTAATGTTGGCCCCAACCACAGCCTTCTTTGTACTAAAGAAGGCTGTGCCCCAACATTGGTGAGAATCCGTAGGGCGCTCAAGTACCTACCTACCTACATACCTACCAGCAGTCTAAGTACGGCTACATAAGAAATAATAACATATAGGTAGGGTAACGCTTTTGGGTATTCTACAACGCTTTAATTGTTTATTTTATTTATAAATAAGTTATGAATTAAGCATTTTGAAAACTGCGCTTGATAAAGAAAAAATTAATCCCTAAAACATACAGGGCGTCCCAGTATGAGCGTACAAAAATTTACCAGTGGGTAGGCCGGACCAAAATAAGAATAAAATTCTTATAAACAAAATTTCTCTGATGCACGCCTATAACGAGTTACAGGGTCTTATTTTATAAAAAAAACAACAATATTCCGTAATAACTTAAAAACCGTTTCGTAGATTTAGGTCATTTTTGGGTGACGTGTACATCTACTAAAGGTCATTAAAACCACGTGTTTGTTTAACTCTGACACCTGGCGTGGCCTAGCAGGCCTACTCTTCCTTATGATTTTGTCTTCATAACTCTTGCATATCCTCCTTTTCGTGAATTAACTAAGTTTTCCTTAATCGGCTATCAATTCTGAACAAAAAAGGTGCTCTTGTTACACAGCTCTAAAATCAACAATTTTCGAGTAAATTGAGTGTAAAGTAACGACTGCAATCCTTTATGCAGAAAAATGCATGCAAAGATTTTAAAGTTAAGAGTTAAACAAACACCATGTAGTTTTAATGACCTTTAATAGATGTACACGTCACTCAAAAATTACCTAAATCTACGAAACGAGTTTCTAAGTTATCGCGGAAAATTGTTTTTTTTTTACAAAATAACACCCAGTAACTCGTTAGGCGTGCATCGGAGAAATTTTTTTATAAGAATTTTATTCTTATTTTGGTCTGGCCCACCCACTGGTAAATTTTTGTGCGCTCACACTGAGACACCCTGTATACCTAGGTGCAATATCCAACATTACCTAATATACTTATATCTACGTACTTATATAAAATTTGTTTATTATTACCTATTTACAATACAAGTTTTTCCAACCGATACATCACCTATAATTATCACTTTCGACAACTTTAGCCAATTTATTCTCTCTTCTAAACATTTTCTGTATGTAATTTCACTAAAATCTAATTTATGATATGGAGTACAATCTGGTCTATATGGCCCCTGAAAAGTGATCATTTTTCTATCTTCTGCTGCTTCATCTTTTAGCATTTTCATAATATTTCTTTGTAGTTCGTGAGGCATGCCGTAAAAACATTCAAACTTGTTTGTATTGTCATTGTCGAAAGATTCGGGAACAAGGAACAATAATATATCAACATACCCTATTGTAGCTAGACCTGCGTATACAAACATGCAATAATTACCTAATCATTTTGAGAATATGAACAAAAATGTATTTTCAAATTTGAACATGTTAAATAATGATTTAACAATAACAATAAACAATGAATCCCCTTCCACCCTACCTAGTTTCTCATTATAAAGAATTTAAATGTACCGCGCAACGCGCAACGACTGCTCTAGTCGTGACAGTTTATTTGTCGAACTTAGGTTAACTTCCTTTTACTGTATTTCTTTCATGAAAAATGGCACCTACGAAGCCCAAGTCGGCGGATAAATCTGGTAATTATGTTTAATTTTTATAACTTGTTTATTTGTATAATGCAAAACAAATACGGAATATTTAAATGTTTTACATTTATTCTTTTATATATATATTTTTAACAAAAAAGAAAGCGAAAAAAGCCACGCCGTACTGTCCACATGGTACCTAAATAAAGTTTAAATGTTGTATACTATGATACTTACCTAACTCTGATGATAAATGTGTGGGAATCTCTTTGAATTCATATGAAAACACAACTTTAACACAATGCTGAGTGTTTATGTATTTATCATTTTCATAGGTTAGGAACCTTACCTATATCCTAATTATTGTTATTTTTTAGCCCCGAAAAAGGAAGAAAAAAAGAAGCCAGCGTCCGCTCCCGCTGGTGGTGCTGGTGCTAGTGCTAGTGCTTCAAGTTCATCGTCTAAAACTGCTCCAGCTCCAAAAGCTGCAAGTAAGCCAGCGGAAAAGAAAGCAACTTCAAAAACCCCAGCACCCAAACCAGCTGCAGCTAAGTCAGCATCAAGCAAGACCCCAGTTGCTGCCCCTAAAACAAAAGCTACAACAGCTGCTAAGCCTGCTAAGGGAGCAGCGGGTAAAGGTGCTGCTAAGCCTGCTGCTAAAGGTGCTGCTAAAAAACCAGCTGCTGGTAAAGCTGCTGCTGGCAAGGTTAAGGCTCCACCAAAAGCACTTGTCACCAAACCCAAGAAAAATGTTCCAGTTAAACAACAGAAGGGGGTTGGAAAAAAACCTGCCGTTACTGCACCTGTTGCCAAAGCCTTAAAAATTCAAAAGAAGGTAAGTTTTTCATTTAGTGTTTCAACAGTTAGGTATTCTATATTTTTTGGTTTTGTGAAAGAATCCTCAGTAGTACTACTAACTTTACAAATTGACTACCAGTCATTTGTTAATTGACCCACCTTACTGTACGAGAATATATTTAAACAAAGTTTTAAATTACCATGTGTACCAAAACTCCCGAAACAACCCAGCTACCTTGTCATACTAAATATATTTGGTCTTGAACTACCTAATTGTCCACTCATTCAAAACTTAATGATTTATATCTCCTGAGTGATGTTGGCACGTTATGTGGCACTAAATAATATGAATTAATGTAACTATTTCTCATAGTTAAGTTGTTAGTGCATTGGTTATGATGTTAGAAATAAAATATAAGTAATATTATGCATTTCCTTTGCATACCTAGATTATTTTTACGTAACAAGGAAATGTTAAACGGAAATGTCATTACGTCATAATTAACTAATTTAAATAGGTAGAGATTTTAGAGGCATTTGGCCTCTGACATGAGAATAGGCATTTTTTTCACGTAACAGTTAAACATGAAAATAGCTGTAGTTTATAAGTAATTGGTAAAACTTGAATCTTACTTTCTTGCTTTCACTCAAATATATTAAATAATTTTCCATGTCTATTATTTATTGCAAATGAAAAAGTTTATACATAAACTATAAAGTAAAAAAGAACGTTTAATTTGACTTAACCGTAACAACTAATAAATAATGTTAACTTTTTTCGCTATCGCCTATGGATTTGTCCGGATTCTAGTGTTGGATATTTTTATCTTATTTCAACTGAGATTGAAGAAACTTTACTCTTAAAATTATTTCAGGCATAATTAAATCCAACTTAAAGTACACCGCTACGCCACTAATGTAATAAAAGATGCAACACCAGGGATTGGTTGAGGACTTTTTTTTTAATTTTAGATTTTCAGTGTACTCGTAGCTATGAAAAATAAAATATGAACAATTTTTGCATGTTTATTTTAAACTATTAGCTGTTACTTCCCTTTTTATTGGAAATGGAATTGGAATTAACTCAACTTAACCCTTGCGTGACCAAGGGGGGTAACTGAGTTACCCCAAAGTTCTTTTTTTCGTAAAACATATTTTTTCTTGGAATTTTATATTTACTGAATTTACTTTTGTAGTAATTAGGAATTTTGCGAATGAGGTAACTTGTTACTCCGTTTGGCCGTCTACATATTAGAGACGCACCTGGCTAAAACAAGTCGTAACTTGCAGAAATCGGTTGTGTATGTTAATCGCTGCTGCATAAAATGGCTTCAGTTCAGTCGGTAACTTCATACACTCACAGTCATGTAAGTATTTGACGGATGATGAACTAAGTGCAATATTAGCAGAGAGTGACAGTGATTATAAATATGAAAATAAAAGTGATACAGAAGACAACGTAGAAGAACAAATAGAGATTTTTGATGAATTTGATGTCTAAAATAATTCCAAAATTGAAATACCTGCGGAGCCTGAAACATTTTATACGTCAAAATTAGGTTTGCAGTAGCAATCTCATCCAACCTCTGCAACTAGAAGACGTGCCCATAAGTTTGTAAATGCATCTGTTTGCCTCAAAAATGCAAGATAAAAACGTTTTCAAAAATGTTGCAAATTATTACACAGCGGTTTATCATTTTCAACCATATTTTCCTGCAGTACTTATTCAATCAGATTTTTAGATGTATTCGCTTTGATGATCCCGAGGCTAGGCAGCAAAGAAAGGAAGTAAGTAAAACGACTCATTAGAAGCTAGCTGCACTATTTATGATGAGTTTGTGAAAAATTTCCCAGACAATTATTCACCTAGTACAAATGTCACTGTTGATGAACGTTTGACAACATTTCGTGAAAAATGTCCTTTCCGAGTATATATAAAAAGCAAACCTGGACGTTATGGGATGAAAATATGAGTTTGTCCGAATTCCGACACAGCGTACATTTTGAACAGCTAAGTTTACACGGGCATTATAAACAACAAACGGGAAGTAAATCGGGGACAAAAAGTAATACTAGATATGGTTAAACCTTACGATAGAACATGGAGAGGAGTTACTGCTGACAATTTTTTTACTTCCATTCCTCTAGCAGAAGAGCTCTTTGAAAAAAAAAGACGATAACCGGAACGCTGCGAATGAAAAGCGAGAGATTCCACAAGAATTTCTTGCAAACACTAGGCGTGAAGAACACTCCTCTTTATTTGATTTTACCGATAAAATGACACTCGTTTCACATGTTCCCTGAAAAAATAAAGCAGTCATTTTGTTACCAACGCAGTTCAACGATGCAGAAACGGTCAATGAGAAAGAGAAGAAAAATGCCACTAAAAGCGCTGTGGATACTGGGGACAAAATGACGCGGGAGAATCTTGTGTTGGAGCTACCCAAATTTTCTAAGAATTTTTTTTTAAATCAGGCACAGCAGCACTAAACGCCTATATAATATTTTCCCAAAAATTTCCTGACCGGTGTAGAAATAAAGGAAAACACAGAAAATTCCTTCAGATACTAGGTCAACAACTTGCACTTCCACATGTGAAAATTGTCGAGGCATGCAAAAGTTTATTCTGAATTTGACTATTTTCAACAGAAAAAGGAGAAAGGGTAGGAGCTCCTCACAGAAATGCCGTACCTGTTGACCCAAGTACTCGATGTCAGTTTTATCCACGAAGAGAAGATAGGAAAGTCAAGAATTAAATGTTTCCAATGTGGCATAACCGTCTGCAACACACAGAAAAGAAGCGAAACGGTTTTTCTACATTGACTGTCAAAATGATGCCCAGTGAGTCCAGAATAGAAGGTTAAGTTTTCTAAAATAAAAATCTTTTTATTAGCTACCTCTTTTTGTTATAACGTTAGAATACAATAAAATGTTTTAAACTTTATTTCTGACTTGCTGCCAAATTAAATTATATAACATTATATTTGTAATTTTACTTAATAAATAACATATTTACAATAATTTCTACTTCACAAGACCACAATAACTGAAAATTTAATCCCCGCTTGGACAATCTCGTAAAATTTCAGATCTTGGTCATGCGAGGGTTAATGACCCCGTTTTTGAATTTTTTATAATGCCTATCGTCGACCTAATCTGTAAACTGCGTATCTCCAGTGCAACAAATTTTACAGGAGGCACAAAAAACTACCTGTAGCAAATTGAAAGTGTCTTTTTTAACGTAACTTCTGTATACAAGTAATTGTTTGGTTTTTCATCCTGTTAAAAACATGGACATACGTATTATTCAGGTGATGCATAACAGTACTTTAAAATAGATGGCAGTAATAACAAATTTTCAAGGAATTGTGGAGTTACACAGTTTACAGATTATTAATAATTTCAACCATCGTTACAAATCAGTTGATATTTTAAAAAGTTTGAATAATTATATCATAAGCAGTGTTCAGTGATAACCTGATAAGGCTTTGTTTAGCTGATGAGTTATCTTCTAAAGCAGGCTTTACACTTAACAATTTATTTGTCAATAAATTGACTCATCATGGTATGTACTTTGTACTCATGTTTGCCACTTTTCCAACAGCCATTTTTCAATTTAGAATGATTCTTACGGGGCTTTTTGTTGTGTAACAAATTTTAAGGTTTCTACAATATATGTATGTTTTTTTATATGTATATATTGTTGCATGTTTTTACCAGTTGCATTTACATAATTAATGGAAAATAATTTTGATGAAACAAAAATCCGTGGCATAAAACAAAACTGTGCTGTGCATTTTCTCAATGTATCTAGTGTTCTATCTCTTAAACGGATATGTAGTAGTAGTAGTAGCGAATGGATATTGGTGCATATGTATACACACGAGATTAACGGCTTTTTTTATAAGTAATTCCTAGGGGCTGGCTATCTCCTCAACAGTAGTTACATATCAAGCCAAACCAGTATTGAGTCTTTCAGCCATCTTCAGGCAAACATTTCGCAGGAGCAGGAGTCCTTTGCTGTGTTCTTAGTGCATTTTACAGAGTTCTAGAGGCTCTTTTATGCGAATAGTTAATAAACATTTTCGCTAGCCTTTCACCTGTAGTAAAACTTCTTTAGAAGTTTTTATCTTTCTATTTTTTTTACCTCTTCCAAATGGTTCTGGTCCAATGAATAATGATTGTGCATATTTTATGCTTGTGAACATTAGACAGTTTCGCTCAAATAAAGTAGCATTTTTGAAGAGCAGGTATAAAAATAATCCACTTGGTTGCTTGAGCTCAAATAAACATTCAATTGCTCATATGCGAGAATGGTGACTTTGAATATGACAGCTAGTGAACTCTTAATTAAAGGGTAATTTGTAAGAAAACATATTTAATTACTTCAATTCGAAGGTCCATACTATTTATCCCTAATAATATTAATCCTGCACATGATTTTATATATCTATTACCATTTTCACAAAACACTGAAAATAGCAAGGAATCTATGCTTTGTATAGGTTATGTTTATTTACTATTCCCCCGGACAAACCCTTTCCAAAATCAAAAATGAGGCGGCAAATTAAATTAAGCCATCTAACATATCATGAGCGCTTCCAGAAAATATTACATGCGAAGTATTGGAAAAGCTTGGTAACTCTGGACATAAACAATATTAAAACCAAAATCATCGAGAAATAATAACAGCAATAATATGTGGTATATGTTCTTTCTGTAAAGAGTAAATATTACATTAATAGTATAATTTTGCCAATAAAATAAGAAGAATACCATGTATGTATTTGGTCCTGATTGAAAGGACTAAAAATGTGTAATTTAAGGTAATGCTAAAGGTGTAATGATTAATTAAAATAAATTGTTTCTTTGAAAATTTAAATCTACAAATTTTTTACTTTTCTGGAGATGAGTATAACTTGTAAGTGATGATTTTAATGTGTGGGAATCTCTTTGATATAATTACATGAAAAGATTAATACACGAGACTGACATTTCAATGAATAAGGTTTTCTTACAATTATTTTATTATTGTTGTATTATTATTTATATTACTTATTGTTGTAGGTCATCAAGGGGCCCAATGGCACACACTCCCGTAAAATCCGTACCTCGGTCCATTTTCACCGTCCAAGGACACTCAGACCGCCAAGAAATCCTAAATACCCAAGAAAAAGTGTCCCAACAAGATCCCGCATGGATGCATATAATATAATTAAATACCCACTGACCACCGAAGCCGCTATGAAGAAGATTGAGGATAATAATACATTGGTTTTCTTAGTGCACACAAGGGCAAATAAGCACCACATTAGAGCTGCCGTGAAAAAATTGTATGACATTAATGTAGCTAAAGTTAATACGTTAATTAGGCCCGATGGTAAAAAGAAGGCATACGTAAGATTAGCGAGAGACTATGATGCGCTGGATGTCGCAAATAAAATTGGAATCATATAAAGTGTTTGTACACTTATTTGTTTTTGTACATTATAAGTATGAATAAAGGGTGAGAATATATGTTTTTATTTTTGTTTTGAAGTATACCATTATTCATGTTATTTTCAAAAATGTTTCAGATATTTTAAAAAATTTTAGAAACTTGATATTGACCAATTTGATTATATTATAGTTCTCTTTAATTAATAACAAAAACTCCGGGAATACACATAGTGAATACGTGTGTAGTCAAACAATCCCGTGGCCATGTAGAGTAATACATAACCGCTCACGAGAAATCGGCATTCAAAATGGATGTTGCAAATATTTGCTCAAGGATTTTACCAAATTTTTATGAACTTTTAAATTTAAAAAACGCCGAACTTCAATCCTAAATGTCACATAACTTTAAAACGTATTTGCACTGGACTGGTATTGCAAAATCGTTTTTGCTGAAAAATTAAAAGTTGGATTACTGACTTCCATATATATTATTTTTTATTTTCCAGCTGAAATGTCCTACCCATATTCATAAAAAAGAGGATATCCAATCCTATAGTATCAGGAAACAGTAATTATATATGAGGTTAAAAGGTTTTCGATCATAGGAAATAAATACCAGGCCAATTTACATTTTTCCAAATATAGCAAGTGGAATAGAAATTGAATATAAAATTAAATCGGATCTGTTAAAACTCAAAAATTCTTAACCTTTTCAAATTGTTAAATTTGTGTAATTTTATTTAGGAATATGTCTATTATGGAGTTTGAAGAAAAAACGTGGTGAAAAGTGTGATACTTTTTAACCTGTATAATGTCCAAAATAAATAAAATGAAAAGCAATTTTTATGAAGGTAGGTATATAAATATTTTCCTTTAAGTAGTAGCAGAGACTTATACATCGTAAGTCTGGTAGTAGAGACAATTGCAGACAAACAAATTCATACATCAAGTGCATCATTCATAAAATCATACATCAACTTTTAAGAGGATGGCATCACTTACAGATTCCCTTTTAAGTAAGTAGAAGCAGAACTGATTAGTAACCCTCTCCCTCTGGACTTTTAATAAATTGATGTTACATAGGTACTTTACACACTTACAGATAAATATTTTGTGGTTTACACATTTCTTTTGGGAAAGTTAACTAGCAGACACAATAATTTCAAAAATACCTATCCATTCCGAACTAATACAGTATGGCAGTACCAGTGGCGTAACTAGAATTTTTGGGTCCTTGTGCAAAAATCTTCTCGGGCCTCCTCCCCCTTAATTATTGCTTTAAAAATATCGAAACATTCCTGGCTGTCGGGCGAATTATCGAAATAAAATAAAACAACTGAATTTAATATGTTTCAAATTTATTTTGTAACATCAAACTCAAACAAACAAGTATAGGTATAATTACATAATAATAACATTTCTCTAAAAAATCCACAAAAACAAAAAAAACTAAATATACGCAATCGACGCAACGCGAACTCGGGATTTGCCAACACCCGATCGAGTTAACTTCTTTATTTCACACTCGGACTGGGCCCCTGTGCGTCGCACACTGCCAGCCCAGCGTAGTTACGCCACTGGGCAGTACTTTATAAATTTCCTTTAAATGGTAGACCCAAATTTATAAAATTACTTTATTGATTTGTGTAGGTACTAATAGAATGACTATTTTACAAATACTGTCCTTTTTCAGAAGTAATACTGTAAAATTTTGAACCAACACTGTTTCTGTTCTAGTAGATTTAAAAAAACATCACAGGTTTGATAAATATGTAACACATTATTATGTAACAGGCACAATTTCAGTTTAGCTTTTCAGATCCCTTTCTCTTTTAACTGCAGACTTCAAACTTACCTTCTCGCCTTACTGGCTTCTGATTAAAAGTAACTCAGATTACTTTATATTCTTTATAATATCATAAAATACCTAATACCTTTTCTGTTACCCTGATAAAATGGTGGCACATGTTCATTCTCCAGCACATTTGTCAATTATTCTCATATAAGAGAAATTCTTTATAATAATTATAGTGAGTGCAATTTTAGATGAATGTGTCCCGCTAATTATTAACTTATTAATGATCCACCCCTAAATATCAATAATAAAATACATCGCAAAATAATTGTTAAAAAGTACCCCAGATTGAAGGGGGGAAATATTTAAGGACTGTATATCTATAAGACCAATAGAAATTTCTAATAAAATGTAGCATTTCACCACAAATTTGGTTAGAGCAACTTTTATTTTAGAATAGCAAACTAGTCTAGAAACATTGATGTTTTATAATTCAGTAGAAAGGCAACCCCCGTCCAATTTTATTTACAATCAGAGACCGGACATTACAGAGCTTATTTATATGATGTAAAAAGACAATACACTCTACGTGTCTTCGATAGGCATTATCAGCACAATGGCTAGACAGTGTCGGTTTAGTTTTAAACTCACCCCTCCAAATACTATGTTGATAAATATTCTTTTTTTACTACTAACCTGAGAAATGGCCAATAGTCAATCAAATCCTCTCAAGAGGATTTCAAATCAAATAATTGAAAATGAGTAATGACATGAACCCCCAGCATAACAAAAATAACATCATTATGTATGTGTGTAGTCAGCGATCGTCAGACTCAGACATCTAGAATCAAAAACTAAACTAATTTGTTTTTATCAAAACCCCACGAAATCGAACTTGCGTAGCGTCAAGTATACGCGCATAGACGCAGAATGATAACAATATACATATATTTTAATAATGTTTTCCTAATTTGATATTTCAGTGTTAGTAGTAAAAAATAGTTATTTATGTACTTAGTAAGTGCAATTATATGGCCGAAAATACGGTTTGCATCTGAGATCATAAAATTGCCTGTACGACCTGTGGTGCATGAGATTTTTCGTCATACTGTTATATTTTTTAAAATTGGCCAATGCTATAATTATAATTTTTAATGATTTTATAATTTCCTCCTACCGCACATTTTTGATATCTACACTAATAAAACATTATCAATTTATTATTAGTGCTTGCCGTATCTATTATTGTCCTGAAAGGAGGGACGCAATAAATATTACAGCCTGTTGTCATAACTACTGCCAATACAGATATAAAGAGCCACTTACATTTCGAAAAACACTGTCACACAATCTACTTACAAGGTAGGTATGATGAAAAATATTATTTGCACCTCAGCCGAGAATGTTATATACCTACCTCTGTACCTCGCATATTATATATCGATACCTTTTTGCCAAACTATCGTGACATTTTCCATGAAAATGACTTTATGGATCTATCGTAAGTATAATAATGCAAATACACGTCCTGGCAGAGTATTATAAGCGTATTTAAATGTTTGACGGTTAAATAACTGCATACATTTTATTGTAAGTAACAGAACTGTAATAGGCAGAGTGGCAGAATTGTCGTAAGTAGCCTAAGGTAAAATTTAGTGAAAGTGACTTACGATATTTTGGCAAAAAGGTATCGAGTGATGTGCCTTGATATATAATAGCTCACTTCTCACCCTAAGGGGATAGTATACTATTATCCTCACTTATTCGCAAAACGTGGAATTTTCAACTTGTCAACATAGCCAATATGATGAGTCTAAATAGTAATAAAGACATATATTGTCTTTCAATAGTGTTGTGCAGAACTACAAGTATAATATATATCTACATATCTAAAATGCAAATTCTGATATAAAATAATCTTTATTTTTAACGAAATTTGTTGCATACTTTGTTTTTACACTGCTAGCGATTGACATACGTACCTTAATACATGCTTCACACGCTGTTAGCCCGATTGATTTTACCGGCTCTACTGATTAGGTATCACTTAGGTGTCCGACATCTATTGCAACAAGTTTGTGCATATTCATAGGGATAGGGAGTTAAAAAATCAAATAAAAAAAATAAGTAGGTATTTTTACTGAGAATGTATATTAAGTTAAATCCAAAAACATTATATTACAAGGAAGTCCTATGTACAAAAAGCTAATTATATATGAGGATCCTAAAATAGAACTACCTACACTAATAAATACATTTCATAAATGAAAAGATGAAAACATGTGTACTTTTTGTAACAAAGTAATAATCAAAGATGAAAAATTAGCGGAGACATTTTTTGAAGTCCATTGGCAGTAAGTGTTGCTTAAATATTTTTAACAAGCAACCAAAACCAGCAAATCTAATGTCCGCTAATTTTACAAGTAACAAATAACCCTAAACTATCCCAATTATACAACACAAAATAAATCGACACTCAAATGGTGAATACAATCAGTATTTATTTACATGCGAATATAACATAACAAGCCACAAAAAATGACAATTAAATAAAAGCAACAGAGAAGTCACCGACAATATAAAAGACAATTCTAGGAAAAAAATGTGTCCCAATTATAAATTAACTAGAAAATTTACAGTTTATCGTCACCTTGGTGTACAACCTAATAATTATTATAATTAAACACTTATGTATGTATGTCTATTAATATTAGCACAAGAATCTATTATAGATTTAGTGTTTTTAGAAACTGTCAAATAACAAAGGCTCGGTGATTTCTTGAAGAGTAGAAAGTGGCGCAACTAATGAAGAAATAAGGGGTGATATAAGCAATCTAAATTTTGAAGTAATTTAAATTTAAATAAAATATAACCAAACACGGTCAAGATTTGCTATGTTCGGTGGCAGATTATATAATATACATCAAAATATAAGTGAGATGCTTACCCAGTCCGTCCACTATGTTTTTGTACTAGATTGAATTAGGGATACCGATACCCGTTCATTTTACTACCCGGGTACCCGTTTGCAATACCCGGTATTTACCCGCTACCCGTTAATGACCCGGAATACCCGTTACCCGCTATTTATCTATTACGAGATATCAACCCATAGCATTCAACATAGCAAATATTTTCCAATTCATATTATATTTTATATCGCCAAACCTGCGCCAACGCAAAACCGCAAAAAAAAAACAAGTTGTCATATTTAACGGATTATCGTGTTTTTAACGGGTTATCGGGTCTTAAAATGGGAACCGGGTAGCGAGTCGTTATCGGGTACCCATCGGCATCCCTAGACTGAAATTAAAATTTTTTGTTCATAACTATAGAAAAATCAAATATTTTTACAAATTGTAAAATATTATAATACTAAATAGTTATTTAATTTAAGAATTTGTAGATTGATAATTTATTCAATTTCAAAAGAAGAAACCTTGAGAGCAAAGTAAAACAAGTGTCCGAATTTAGTTTAATAAATCATAACTGTTAATAATCAAATTTTTTATTGTGGAATGCTATGGACTTTTAACAGATTTTTTTTATCAATTGCTCCTCTATGTGCAACATAAAACTGCCTTTTAAAACTTATTACAAATATACCCAATAGCCAATAAAACAAAAATGGGATTACTGAAATATTTTCAAATAAAGAATACCGAACAAAAAAAATCATATAAAATTAATATTAATAATCATATGCATCTTCAAATTTTACTCAAAATTAGACATATTTCTATGCTTAATACAGAACAAATTCAGTCAGATTGATACAAAAAATTAATGATCCTGAATTTGCTAAGAGACAATGGTGCTAATGTGTCTTATATGGGCGTTATATTCCATGCCCACTATGTAGATTGTAAACAATCTACATACTAAGCAATGGTATCATTCTCAGCCATTATATTGTTACCATCTCTCTCATTAAAGCAGGACTATTCTGTCGCTATAAAAATAGTAATTTCAGAGTTTCTTTACTCATATCTAATTATAGGTATTGTATCTCTGTGCATGCATTATTTTAATAACATTTAGGTTAGGAACAAAACCAAAGGACAATAATTATATTTACAGAACGTGTAAACGTTTTCGCTGTCACAAGTCCACTATTGCTAATAAAAAAAACTGTTGATAGAGACTCACTAAAAGTTGCCTTTTAAAATTTAATATATTGCTAAAATTATTATGACTACAAATTATCATCTTCTGGGATTAAGCTTAAAATTATTATGACTACAAATTATCATCTTCTGGGATTAAGCTTAATGTGTGCGTTAACATTTACTTAGTCAGGACTGTTGACAATTATTCTATTATAAGGAATCATAAGTCCAATTATTTATTTAATATAAACTTTAGACATTAGACAACATTCTTCAATCAACACAGTTCTAGTTTACACAAACCAGCTGTATATTTTTTACTGTCTAAATCAACTTTATTTTCTATATTGATTTTTTGGGATTATAATTATCATCAACTATCATTTGTATCGATGGAAGCTGTTCAGATAGTATAAACATTAGTCTTTAACAAAGACAGTGCTGGCGATATATTAATTTCATGTAAAAATAGTTTTTAGCTAAAGTAAATATGCATTAAAATCAGGTTCCCATAAGATTATAAGAAGCTATAGCTCTTGATTGATACATTTTAAGATCTATTATGTATATTTTATTCTAAAGGGTATGTATGTATGTTTGTATGGCTACAAACTTTTTTGAACATTTCTCTCAATATAAAATTTGGCAACACGGTCAAATAGATCATGGGGGTGGGGGTAACATGGAGTTATCTATAATTTTCCCAACTTGGCTAAATCTATGGCATAATTATGCCAGAAATGAAAAATGGCTAATGATTAAATAATATTCGCAGTGCTAACTTTCTACTACCAACAATTTTTTCTATTAAGCATCATAGCAAACAGTCAGTTCTTACACCTCAGCGATTAGATGTCGAACGAACAATTATGATTAGGAAAAAAAATAGCGATACAACTTGTTTTATATATTAAATATAATATGTATCTATAAAGAAAAAACAATTATTTTAACGCCTTTACTATCATACTTTGTCAGTCAAGAACTAATCTTATAAGTAGTATATAATATAAAAAAAGGCTTGGCTAAACATGGAGAATTAAAACACTAAAAAATCATTAAAACAATCACTCAACGGCTATTTAAATAATTAACTGTGCTAATTCACAAATGTTAACAAGGGCTTGATTGAAGTAATCAAGTGACTAAAACGAAATAGTTCTGCTTAGTAAAAGTTACGCGTTTACACCTCCCACGGCGCCCTCGGCGCTATCCTGCTGTAATGTGTCTTCTATAGTAGGAACCCACTCGGCAAACCCATTGTCTACCAAATGTTGATTTAAAAATACTACTGACTGTAAAAGAAAATGAGAAAAAACGTTACTTGAAATCTTGTAAACAGAATGCATTTTAAAAATAATAAATGCAGTTTACGTCATATGATGCCGATAATTTATTAACTCGTACTTTAATTATTTTGAATTTTGACTACTTTACAAAACGATATAAAAACAATTTAAAAATGCAATAGAAATCTTCAGAGCAATGACTTTCTAACCGAATTATTTCAAATGCCGGGTCTACATTAAACCAACAAAGGAGAAACAAAACAGAAACTTTATGTTTTTCAACAATTCTGCAACAAAGTTGCAACATTTCAGCGACTTTTTTGTCGCGCCTCTGTTTTGTCGCCGGATTCCGCAACAATTTCGAGTACCGTCCTTTGTCGGTAAACATCAAAGAGTTTCTGTTTTGTTTGCTTTATCGGGAACTGTGTCGCTTCAGTGTGAACAGAGAAACAAACTTGAAACATCGTTCGCGTGTGCTCATTTGTTTAGTGAATTTACTGTGACAATGTCGGAAAAAACGACTTTCAAAATCTTCGCTCGACATTCGTAAAAAATTGGTAAAACTAGAACGTATCTCGCCTGATAAACCAATGTCGTCTTCACGGATATCTGTAATTAAATTTTCGACTCCGTGACTCGTTCGTATTTGCAAAGTGGGTCTCACCCAAAAACGTCTTCTTTTCCTCTTCAAATTTAACAAAATATAATAATAACCAGCCATTAATACGAAATCGTCGTCTTCTTCAGCACGAAAACGGTAACGAAACATGCTACAGTGTGGACTGCAAAGACAAAACTGAAAACTTGGAATGTTTGTTGCAGTTTTGTGTTTAATAAATGGTCTGCGGTGTGGACTTTGTTTCGATTTTGTTGCATAAAAGTTTTAAAGTTTTGTTTTGTTTTCTGTTTAATGTGGACCCGGCATAAGGTCGTCCCAAAATACTGCATTATACAGGAACGGTCATTTCTCACATCTGCTAAATTCTTAATCTAATATAAAGGGAAGCAATCCTTAAGTCGTGCCAACAAATCCGTATGCAAAAATTACATAAAAATTATGTAAACAAGAATAGTAAGGAAACTATCAAACTACGTAATTTTGACAACATTTTTGTATACGAATTCATTCGTAGATTTGAGAACCGAACCCCAGTGTGCATATTCTTTGGTCCTCATTGTCTTCGTTAAATTTTAATTTTAAAATGAATTGGAAAATGTGTTTTATAGCTTTACAGAAAATATTATTAGAGATTATTACGTTCCGAGAAAAAATTACTCCTTACCTGAGCTCCTACTGCTACATAACATAATACTAATGGAACACCAGCTTCCGTGTAGTCGGCTACTTGGGTATAAATTAACGCTCCCTTTGTTATCTCTGCTACTAAGTTATAAGCCTCTTCGGGCCATGTTCCATCCTCTGAAATGAAATTAGGTTCCATTATCAATAAACAAGTTTGGTAAATACATTAGACGCTATAGATGTATTGTTTACCTCTTTTATCTAATGTAATTAAAAATTGACAAAACACATCTAGATCATCTAGATGCATTTACCGAACTTGCTTTGCTAGATGATAACATCTAACCTTTCTATAGAACACGCAAGACAGCGTAAAAAAATTATAGCCCAAGGCAAAAACAAAAAGTGACAATGGAAATTTTGTTAAAAAACATGATAAATAATTAAACATAATATATCTAAATTGATG
The DNA here is from genome assembly GCA_963924545.1 of Pogonocherus hispidulus. NCBI lineage: Eukaryota > Metazoa > Arthropoda > Insecta > Coleoptera > Cerambycidae > Pogonocherus > Pogonocherus hispidulus. The sequence goes on along the minus strand of OZ004696.1, from coordinate 13,755,753 downwards.
TGTACCGGGTGGCCAAATTTGCTTGCTATTATAGGACAACTCGAGAACTAAGAGAGATACAAAAAAATTAACCCTCCTTTCTCGAGCTCTTTTTCTGAGACAAACTTAATGCCGAAATGCAAAATGGCCTATCTTCTTTTGTTTTTGAGATATTAGCGAATATTCGATTTTTCAAATTTTCGATGCCTGCGCATATCTCGGTTATTTTAGATATTAGAAAAAAACAACTTATATGTTCTTCAGACACTTTTTTAAACGAAATGCAGTGGCGTAGACAATATTTTAATAAGTTGATAAAATTTCGAGTTATGACATAAACTTGTATTTTTTTAAATAAAAATCATAGTCGGCTATGATTTAGTTAGAAAGATAATTTTTCTCTTTTCAGCGATAGGTATATAATATGTGTGGTTAATTTATTCGGCTTGACTATTTTTTAAGGAATCTTATAATTTTTAAGGTTATTAATAGCTGCCATTTTGTTTTGGCTTAGTGGCCGTTACTTCACAGTAATAATTGTTTCTTATATAATATTCTAGCATGTCGAATTTTTCATAATTTTGAAATGCCATTCTTGAAATTTAAAGGTAGGTATTCTAAAATTTCTAGGAAACAACTATTCACAGATCAATTATTATAAGCGGTTTAAATTACAGACACAAAGTGATAAATGCAGTTAGAACTGTCAATACTTAAATTTCAAACAGAAGATATACGTCTACTACGTGAAAACGAAATGGGAGCTACTAATAACCATAAAAAGTCAAAGATTCTATAAAAAATAGTTAAGTCGAATAAATTAACCACACATATTATATATCGCTGAAAAGAGAAAAAAATTATCTTTCTAACTAAATCATAGCCGACTATGATTTATTTAAAAAAATACAAGTTTATGTCATAACTCGAAATTTTATCAACTTATTAAAATATTGTCTATGCCACTGCATTCCTTTTAAAAAAGTGTCTGAAGAACATATAAGTTGTTTTTTTCTAATATCTAAAATAACCGAGATATGCGCAGGCATCAAAAATTTGAAAAATCGAATATTCGCTAATATCTCAAAAACAAAAGAAGATATGCCATTTTGCATTTCTGCATTAAGTTTATCTCAGAAAAAGAGCTCGAGAAAGGGGGGTTAATTTTTTTGTATCTCTCTTAGTTCTCGAGTTGTCCTATAATAGCAAGCAAATTTGGCCACCCGGTACAGAGTATCAAAAATAACAAAAAATCAATCAAAAACTTTCGAATTTAATGTTTGCAGAAAATTGTATTCTTTACTCACCGTTTAATGGTTTAACATTGGCTAAAAAGCATTCTGCTGCCTGGAAGGGCAACAACATGAAATCTCCTCTAATTTGCCTAAGTTTTGAGTTTTCTACATAAGCAAAACCTCCGTAATCTAGGAATTTGACGTAAGAGGTGCCAGTCTCAACATCTGTCGACAAGACCATGGCTCTGTACCATGCATCTACTGAATAAGCTGCACACACTGTATTTTCTGGTATTGGGTTTGGTAAGAGAGGTGAATTAGTTTCTGTGTAGCACATGTTCATGCATCCGCTGAGCAAATTGAGGCTAGGGAAGGAAGGATGTGTAGGCTGTTGCAAAAATAGATGGTTGGGCACTACCAAACAGCTAAGTATGGTATCATTGTTGACGCCTTCTACGAGTTTTAGCTAGAAAAAAGCATACAATGTTAATAGGCCATACTTTCATTAGTATCAGACATATTTCATATTTTTCTAATTCAAATGCAGCAATAGATGATAAGCTTTCACATCCGGTGTATTTGCCCCTCTATTGTGGTCGATGTTTAATCACAGATGTTTTGCCATTCTTAAAACATGACACATTCATCTCACACCATGATAGGTGGCTGATCATAAAACGAGTTATGTCAATTGCTACGCTTCTTATATTATCAATCCTCGTTATTCCTCGACATTGACAAATTTGAGTTAAAATCCCTGACAAGAGTTCAAATTATACTGGCATTTAGAATTTAGTTAACATGTCAGATTATATCTGATGTAGAAAATTTGGAATAGTGGTAGTATCACGTCAAATTTATAATATTTGTCTAAAAACAAGCGTACAAACTATAATGAAAACAATTTTACAATAAATGAACGAAAATGAGATGAAGGACACAAATATTGTAATATTTCAAATAGATATGTAAGTTAAGTTAGGTACTTACAAATCTCTTTAAATAAAAATTATTATAACAAAATATAAAATAAAAAAATAATCACTCTCTTTTTTATCTCTATATTTATTTTGATTTGTTCAAAAGTTGCAAGGTAATATTTGGTTTTTGAAACAAATTTAAATAAACTCTTTTTGTTTCTCACTTCTTTTTGCATTGTTTATATTTTGTAGAAGTTTCTCTGGGTGCAACTATAAAAGTCTTGTCTTAATTAAATTTGTATCTTTATTTTCAATACTTTTGATTATTATTTAACCATAAATAAGTTACAGACAATATATACAGTTAATGGTACTTACATACAAATGATCTGGAATAAGGGGTACAGTCGATATGATGGGCGTGAAATGAACCTGTTCCAAGGTAACTTCAGGATATCTTTTGGTTGGGAATTTATCCCTGATCATCTTCAGCGCCTTATCAATCTCACTTGGTGTTCCCTCGATTGAACACACCTTCAGCTTGTTATTCGTGGGGTGTTTTTTCACTACAATATGGGCATTGGTTTTTTCTTTTATCTGTGTCACAAAACTGCCATGACGACCAATTAATTTCCCAACTAATGATTGTGGAATAATGAACTCATAGAGGGTTGGCAGAGTATCAATACAGGGTGCTGAAACATCTATTCCTGGTGTACGGGATGTCGGAGGTGTAGCAACGTCACTGCCACCTTTACCACTATCACTAGAACCCTGCATAAACATAAACTTGGATAGATAAAGACCAGAAACCAATTACCTATTATTAAATGTTATCTACAACCTTTTAAGACCTAATTTATTAAGTATACTAAAAGTTATTTACAATGTGTCAATATGTGTTACGTTTCAGGAGTCTTTACAAAAACCAGAAAGTTAAAATGTTTAATACCAAAAATAAAAACCAAAAACTACAAATGATTTTACACTATAATCTCAAGCATATTATTTTTGATAAGTAATAATTTTCAAAATGTTTTTGTTTGAAAATTTTTTGAAAATATAAAGACTAATAATTAATAGCTATTTTACACACATCCATTAATTTACTGATAACTTATTAAATGTGTGATGCCAATTTTTTAATTATAATTCAGTTGGGCCAATTCAAAATATTATTTATTATTTTATACTAACATCTAATGATTTTAATATAACTGTAGGTTATGTTATTGTTATTACTATCAATGTGTGTTGTGGTAAACTTTGTGTGAATGAATACTTTCTTAACATTTTAGTAAACAAATATGATATAGTTCACCTTATTATTTGAATAAGTTTTTTAATTAATAAGAAAGAAATGAAACCAAAAATCCACACTGTTGGTATTAACATTTTAAATCAAAATGAAACCTGAGTTCACTACAAAATGTTGAAAAACTAGAACCAGTTATAATGTAGCAATTTTTTCATTAATATATTGTCAATTTTGTGTAAGTATTGCACACATAATTTAATTAAATTCAATCCAATGTGTGTAAAATAGCTATAAGTTCAAAAACTACTTATTTAGAAAATCTTTAATAATTTTAATTTTATTTTAGTCTGTATATATGATTATTCTTTCACTTATTTTTTAAATAATAATTGCAGATACATAATTTAAATGAAAAAAGATTGTAAAATACTCAATTATTTGTTTACAAGTACAAAAAATAAGAAAATAATTGACTATATTTAACCACGCAATTTTCTCGATGTTGTTGTGATGTTCAATTTCAAATTTATGCTATAATTTCAAGTTTATTCTTATAATAACTGTAAATGGTCATAAATATTATAAAAAATTAGTGTTTCAAATTATTATTTGCACAGATTTAATATTCGAAGGATATTAAATCTGTGATTATTTGAATCCGTAACCAATAATTAAAGAACATAATATACCAAGGTTTTTAAAAAACCATAGAAATAAATTTAAATGCCCACATAAATTATTTATAACAGTATAATGCGGCGATAACTCAGTCCGTTAGGTGCTCGGTGCTTGTAACAGAATGGTATATTGCGGCGCGGGTTCGAATCTCGCCAAGAATGGTTGTGTCTGCGTTTTTTTTCATGTGTACCCTCCCTTCACAAAAGCCTGAGGCTTTTAGAAGGGAGATTGTCCATCTATGTGGCGTGTTTTTATGTTTTAAACACGTAAATATCTGTTCAACCAATGGTTGTTTATAATTTCTTGAACACGATCTTTTATGGTATAGTGAAAACAAAGCAAACCTGACCACTCATATTCAAAATTAATTACCTACACTGTTTTACTTATTTACTTCAGATAATTAAGTTTCCACTAAACTTAATGAATCTAGAGACCACAATTATTATAACAATTAAATCAATTTTTCAAATAATATTCTTCTGGGAATATCTAAAATAAAAACAAGAAAACAGAAGTTATTCTAATTATCACAAATGCAGTATTAAGGCAAACTTCTTATGAAAACATTTAGTTAATTTACTTCACTTTACTTTTTTTATTTTATAGGTGGCATATTCCTAGAAGAATATCTGATGACTAGTGATGGTAGGAGTAGTGCCACAAATAAGTTACAATGTCAGTAGAAAATGTTTTGAATGTTATGGCAACAATATTGGTATCATAATAATAATAAGCACTTAGATAGATACTTACTTCACTATGATTATCAGAAATACTACTGAGGGATGGGCTGGCAAGCATTACGTCCGCAGGACTGTGATTGGCTGAATCTCTTTCACTGCTTTGTCTTTGCAGTTCATCATATTCTTTTTTCCCAGTGCTATTCCTGTGTTCTCTCTTTTTTGGTGTTTCCTTGTTGTTATTATTATTGTTAATTTTTATTGACGCCAGTTTTTCTTCTACGACAGCTATATCTTTCTGCGCCATTTCTGCCGGTTCTTGTTTCGAAATTGGCTTGTTAATTGTCTTCTTTGCTTTCACAGTAGTTATTTCTTTTTTAGGGGATGGAGATTTAGTCTTTGTAGACTGGTGTTCCTTCACTGGGGAAGGTGTTTTGCACTGCGTCAGTTGCGTCGGGCTGTTGTCAAATTTCGGTATGGAAAATGTGCCGCTTTTCATCGATTTGATCTTTTCGACCTCCAAATCCAAGTCCTCGTCGGAAATGACAACGGGATTCGACCTGGATGATCGCAGCGAGGGCGGAATTACGATATCTATGGGGGCACTTTCCACCCCAGAGAGAGATCTCGAAAATTTTCGGTTTGGCGTCGAATCAATAGACAACGGCTTAGTAGTCTCGGCCTTCTTTGCCTCTTCTGTATTCAAGTTATTGTCAATCTTCTGCGAATTTCCTATTCCTTCTTTGTTTTCTGTATCGCCGGTGTCACTTCGAGCTCCAATTCTCTTCTTTTTGTACCACAAATAGCTGCAGAGAACGGCAATGGTTGGCAATGTCCATGCTAACAATAACTGACGAGAATGGGATGGAGCCATAACTTGATGGATCCACGATTGACCCCTTGATTAACGACACGACCCTGCAAAAGATAAGTTATTGTTTTTATTACCTATTTATTATTTTAAAGTTAGATGTCAATGTCAATGTGTCAAGTGTAGGAAATAGGTATAGACAACGGAAGTAGAACATGGATAGGTGAAAATCAGTACAATGTATTATTATAAATATAATATTTAATATTTAAATGTTGAAGGTTATTGCAGTTAATAATGGATACAACATACAACCCCGAAATAATAGACAAAATAATTTCTAAAAAATCTTTTAATAAGGCAATTCAAGAAATATATCCTAAAACAATAGATATTAACAATAGTTTTAACATTTTGAAATGATATATCATGTGGGGACCTTCCCACAGAAGAATCAATTATTTTTTGAAAAAACAAAATTACAAGGTAGCATATAAAACTAATAATTCGATAGGTAATTTTATAAAAAATGCAAAAGGCAAAAATTGTTCAAACAGTAAATCAGGAGTATATAAGCTAACATGTGGTAGTTGCCCTAAGGTGTATATAGGACAAACAGGAATAAATTTTGAGAAAAACAAAATTTTACAAACCGAGAAGAACAGTGTCAAACGAAACGTATTAGAATCATTAGAAATTAGTAAAATAAAATCATCCGGTATATTACTGAACGACCAAATTGAAACAAATTCATCTCCACCATTGAATTTATTTAGGAATTCCCCTTATTTTAAATTAATACCTATTATAAACTACTAGTAAATAATCAAGCACCCAACCTCTTAGAAAACCGTAATCCCTTTTTATGTAAATAGTGGAGTAAAAACAAGGGAAAAAGTCGCTTCCTTCTCGAAAAAAAATTTTTTAAGGTATAACCACATGAAACCTATACAGGATCATTGGTTGGGTCCTTGTGCATGTGAAATGACTAATTACGACATCTTTAGGGGGGTCAGACATTTTTTATCCCCAAAAATGTCAATAATTTGTCAAAATGTTATATTTATGTTTTTTAAGACATATCACGCGATAACTTCGAAACTAATTAACTTATAAACATGAGGTTTTTCTTAATCGATTGAGGACATATAGGCGGTCATAACTATGCTAATTTCAGTCCCCTGGTTAGCGTATTTTTTCTTGGAGAATGGAGTAAACTCGAAATTTTACTTTTATTGCTGCATGATTTTCGGTAAGCGAGAAACTTTTTTATTTCAAGGAATTTTGCCATAGTATCTGCGTATGAATTAAAGAAAAAATATTGAAAAAGTTTTTAGAACAAGAACCAACCTTCTGTGACAAACAGTTTTCGAGTTATCGCCGTTTAAAATTAATAACACAGGGGCGCGCTGCGCCGCGCGACGTGCTTTTCGAAGACGCTATCAAATTATCGCACCGTACCGCGCTCTCTATGTGTTTTGAAGGCCCGCTTGGGTGTTCTCCTGACTAATATAAAATATCCAAAAAGAATTTTGTATTAAAAAAATAATTTAATGTTCTAGTATAATATATATATTTTCTAATTTCATATGATTCGATAAATATTTTCTATCAGGAACACAAATTTGCATTGTATTTACATTCATATTTTTAATATAAAGTTAAAACACGAATTACAAAAAAAAAAGACAAATTTAAAAAAATTAGAATTTTATAGACTCCGAATCTGACGAACTGAGGTCTTTGTTTTGTGGTCTGTTACTATATAATGGTTGGTATGAATAAAAACGAAGTACCTGCTACTACTACAAGTATTAGTATATTCTACATAGTATTTACTTTAAAACGAAGTAGATAATACATTTCAAAGTACTCCCTTCTATTTTTCCGGAAATGCTAAAAATAATAGAATTCTTCTAAACATTATAATTACTTTAATACTTTTTACTGGTAAATACTTCCATTTTAACAACTGAAATATTTTCTCCGTCATTAACGAAGTTGATATCATGGCAGCCTCATCGTGCGTGCTACAAAGTGATTACTTTAAAAATGGTTCAAATACATAGAAATAAAATTTATACTGCAAGAAGACACTACGACGCTGATACCATATACCGTCAAATATTTAGGTAAACAATTAAGTACCATCAATTTAAAATGTTTTATGTTTATATTTTTCATCTAGGTTTAGTAGGGAAAACGTTACTTTCTCGTTACTCGTTACTCTTCTATCACACTTCCTTCATCCGAAGACATCTTAAAGGACTGCTGATGTTATAAATACATACAAAACTGAAACTGTCTCCCAAAAACTCTTAAACATGTATATCTCGTTAGCCGGGGCCTGGCGCACGGCGTATGTGTGACGGAAGTAAGTACAAGTACACATTTCAAAGAATGTATTTTAAAGTAGATATTACGTAGAATATACTAATACTTGTAGTAGTAGTAGCAAGTACTTCGTTTTTATCCATACCACAAATTACATATTTACATTCGTCGCAACATTTTAAACCTTGGGCTAAACACGTGCACCTATTATGGTTGCAATTTTTGTCAATCCGATGTTCCGACAGAAATTGCAACAATAATAAGTGCACGCATTTAGCACAAAGATTAAGATGTTGCGACGAATGTAAATATGCAATTTGTGGTATGGATAAAAAGAAGTACTTGCTACTACTAGTACAAGTATTAGTATTTTCTACGTAATATCTACTTTACAACGCAGGATTTACTAATTTCCGGTAGTATCTACTTTACTTGACATAGAACATGCTTCACCACAAAGTATAATATACTCCATATTATGAAGTATCTACTTAACAAGTGTAGTACATTCTTTGAAATGTGTAGTACTTACTTCCGTCACACATACGCCGTGCGCCAGGTCCCGGCTAACGAGATATACATGTTTAAAAGTTTTTGAGAGACAGTTTCAGTTTTGTATGTATTTATAACATCAGCAGTCCTTTAAGATGTCTTCGGATGAAGGAAGTGTGATAGAAGAGTATCGAGTAACGAGAAAGTAACGTTTTCCCTACTAAACCTAGATGAAAAATATAACATAAACCATTTTAAATTGATGGTACTTAATTGTTTACCTAAATATTTGACGGTATATGGTATCAGCGTCGTAGTGTCTTCTCGCAGTATAAATTTTATTTCTATGTATTTGAACCATTTTTAAAGTAATCACTTTGTAGCACGCACGATGAGGCTGCCATGATATCAACTTCGTTAATGACGGAGAAAATATTTCAGTTGTTAAAATGGAAGTATTTACCAGTAAAAAGTATTAAAGTAATTATAATGTTTAGAAGAATGTTATTATTTTTAGCATTTCCGGAAAAATAGAACGGAGTACTTTGAAATGTAGTATCTACTTCGTTTTAAAGTAAATACTATGTAAAACATACTAATACTTGTAGTAGTAGCAGGTACTTCGTTTTTATTCATACCACCCATTATATAGTAACAGACCACAAAACGAAGATCTCAGTTCGTCAGATTCGGAGTCTAGAAAATTCTAATTTTTTTAAATTTCTGTCCTTTTTTTTTGTAATTCGTGTTTTAACTTTGTATTAAAAATATGAATGTAAATACAATGCAAATTTGAGTTCCTGATAGAAAATATTTATCGATTCATATGAAATTAGAAAATATATATTATACTAGAACATTAAATTATTTTTTTAATACAAAATTATTTTTGGATATTTTATATTGGTCAGGAGATCACCCAAGCGGGCCTTCGAAACACATCGAGAGCGCGGTACGGTGCGATAATTTGATAGTCTTCGAAAAGCACGTCGCGCGGCGCAGCGCGCCCCTGTGTTATTAAATTTAAATGGCGATAACTCGAAAACTGTTTGTCACAGAAGGTTGGTTCTTCTTCTAAAAACTTTTTAAATATTTTTTCTTTAATTCATACGCAGATACTATGGCAAAATTCCTTGAAATAAAAAAGTTTCTCGCTTACCGAAAATCATGCAGCAATAAAAGTAAAATTTCGAGTTTACTCCATTCTCCAAGGAAAAATATGCTAACCAGGGGACTTAAATTAGTACAGTTATGAGCGCCTATATATCCTCAATCGATTAAAAAAAACCTCATGTTTATAAGTTAATTAGTTTCGAAGTTATCGCGTGGTATGTCTAAAAAAACATAAATATAACATTTTTACAAATTATTGACATTTTTGGGGATAAAAAATGTCTGACCCCCCTAAAGATGTCGTAATTAGTCATTTCACATGCACAAGGACCCAACCAATGATCCTGTATAGGTTTCATGTGGTTATACCTTTAAAAAATTTTTTGAAACATTTTTCTACCGATTTTACTCCACTAAAATCCAATATGCTTTTACCTGTACTTATATAATACTGTTCAGTACCTACTCTAAACTGTAAGTTGTAATACTCACATTTCAAGAAGCCACTGTGTGGCGAAACGATTGTTATGTTAACAAATTAGTGAAAATTTTATAAAAACAACTACTGTTTCAATATACTAATTATTATTGTTGTAAGATGCGCAGTTAATAGTATATTCTCGTAGGCGTTTTAAAATAAACTCACAGAACTATAAATATTATTACCTACAGTAAATGCGAGAGGTATAATCATAATAGTTTATAATACGTATTTTCTGAATACCTACCTACCCATTTTACAGATCCTAGACATTGATCAAAATAAAATTTTTAAACTTATATGAAGTTTCATCCTTCTAATTCTGTCTCGTAAATGTGGCAAAAAGTCAAAATTATCTAATAAATAAATATATCTTCCTCTTATAAATACACTCATATGCAAAAAAATTCAACAAGTTAATATTTGGTAAAATTTGCGGTCTCATAATTTTTTTTTATTTTTAGTTCAATTTTCATATTTTTTTTAGCAAACTGTAGATAAAATGATTAATTTCATTTTCAAATTTTGCTTTTCATTCATGTCTTTAGGAGCACCGGTTCATTTTTTAGAGCAAAATGAACTTGTCATCAACACCTTACCTTAATAAATGTTATTTTTTGACGAGGTGACTGCTCGTTGTTGCCCTAAAGTCAGTTTGACAGTGATTTTTTTTGTGCAAGACCTATACTCCTAATACCATGGTTTTAAGTGCGGAAAATTGCGCAAAACTGTGGCTCTTGTTGAAGATGGGCGGATCTGGATAATGTAACATGTATATTTAAATCATTCCCTATCAAATATATTATCCAAGCAACTCAATGTTTGTGATATAATCAGCAGATTAACAATTCAAGTAAAAATCATGTAAAAATAGATTAATACTAAGTGAAAACATCCGTTAACGTAACAAATTATAGATACCTATATACTTAATAAGCAATATGTAACATGTAAAATAGTAATGTTACATGTATAGTATGTAATATAAAGGGCATCGTATTTATTTTATACATTTCTTTTTGTTTACCATATCAAAAATATTACTTTTCAAAAACCAATGAGTATTACAAGTATAAAATTTAAACAAACCGTTGCCCTAAATCCATCATGGTGTAGTAGTCTGATTGAAGATAAAATGTAAATCAACCTGGGAAGGATACAGTTATGACCGGTTTATTATTGCCAACAGCTTGTCAAGTTAGTTAATAATAATGAATTATACATTTAGGCTGTAACGGGCGGATAAAATATATTTTTATTAAATACATACAAGCAGAAAAAACGGACATCGGGAGAAGAATTTAATTCTGTTATCAATCAAGTGGAGTGAGAACTCAAAAGATTATAATAATACAATATTTTTATCAATCAAATGTTTGAAACAGTTAATTCAAACAATTAAATTATAAAATTCTATTTACATAAAACACATAAACAGATCATCATGGTATCATCGTAAAAATATAATGACAATAATAATTACAAAATAAGCGATTAATAATAAAATTATGGTTATAGTAAAAATTAGAAGTGCAACAACTGGAAGCTAAGTATAAATCCCGACAATTCTAATTCTATATTCTCGCAGATACAGACAGATGCAGTTGGACATGTCAACATGAACGGGGCCGACATCGAGTGGAAGGATACCATCACTATCTAGGGGTACACATGGATAAGAGGCACATCGAGAAATTGGTAGCAAAGGCGAAGCTGGCCAGGGCCAAGCTATACCTGATGTTGTGCCGCACCAGCAAGCTCAGTGCTCAGTCTGAGGAATAAGCGAACCCTGATCAAAACAGTCATCAAACCCTAGTTGACATACGCATCCGCAACATGGGCGATTGCTGCAAAGACGTACATGAAGAAGCCGTGGACTACGAGCCCGATGCGGCCGTTGTACACAAGCTGCCAAGACTTCAACTGCTGGACCCAGGATGAGAGTAAGATCTTATGTTTCAGACTCCATCCGGAACAACCCTAGAGGGGTACGAAGCGACTAAAAAAAAAGACCCCCAGACCTCCTGCAGAAGGCGCGACACGCGGCAGCAGTCGCGGGCTTACTTCGCATACCCTTCCCTTACCTCACACAAAGCTAATAGGTAAGTTGGCTCCTTTAGAGGAGTGGCTACAGAGCCACTCCTGACCTACCCCAAACCACCACTTAGGAAGGGAGCGGCATGGGTTAGACATACAGGCGAAAAAAGAAGACAAGACAGAAGAGCGTCAGAAGATCCTATCCAGCCTGCAGGGTAGACCCAGGATAGGAGGAGACCCCACGAACCTCCCACACCTACCACTTTTGTGATCGGGGTTGGTAAAGAGCAATAATCCCGCTCGGTCCTAAACGAACTATTGGCGGAGTAAAAATTAGGAATCTGTACATAATTTTATATAGGTTATCATCACTTAGTGTTTGGATTGAATTTATTTTGTGCACTTACGTGCCTGCAATTTTTTATTTCGCTTAGATCAAAATTCAATTTTTGTTGTACAGATTCCGTACTTCAACTTATAATATTTATACCTACCTAATTTGGTATAAAATTTCAATTGTCACTAACTGCAGCTCCGACGAAATGACGATAGTATGCTTTTTGACAAAAGTCAATGCCGTTTAAAATATGTGCTTACTAAATGCAAAATTATACGATCACTAACGCATTCCAATCAACTGCAACGAGTAAAAGTGCTGTTAACATACATGTAATAAGCAATACGATTACAATAAATAGCTAATTAATAGTAATTGTATAAGCAATTCTAAATTAGCTAACTTGGTTGATTTATAAGTCACTTTTAGTAGAATTAAGCAGAGGCAAACATATTACAATTTTATTTGAATACGTTAAATATGCACCATATATGCTTCTTATTTTAATTTAAACAATAATTTTCATTAATATTTTACATGGTTGCAAGTTTTCGATTTTATTCAAGTGTGACGAATGAAGATAATAAACAAATATTAACCATTACTTATTGCACATTTTCAATTATATTTTTAAATGCCATTTGGCCAATGCCAAAAAAACAATTTTTAATTAATTGTTTACATCTGATATAAGTTTTGTTATTTTAAGAGTCAATCGCTGAATATTTTTCATATTAACAATTTTTTTTAGGTTGTAATTATTTATAGATAATATAGTATCGACAAAATGGTAGAGGTAGATAAACGAAAGTTGGCTGATGATTAATCTAGCTTTTTCTAAACTACTTTCAATTTAGTTATGTTTTAAACAAATTACTGAAGAGAACATATTTATTTAAGAATTATACCTATATAAGACACAAGACAGTACTTTTATATAGAAGTTATGCTGCAACACAAAAAAAGAAGTTATAATTAATGGACCATTAAGTGAATTATAACAGAATAGATTTCTCTTTGCGAATAATTTTCGTACATCCGGGTTCAGTAAACATTCATCCATCATCAACCTATTACAAATTACAACCAAAACGACAACCAGTTTCTTGGAACTTAAAAATCATTATAAAACAAGATTTGTTCCAACACACATTTAACGCCTTCTCATTTCATAGTGGTAAAATCGATTTGTAAAAAATAATCCACTTTTTACATAACAAATAACAAAACCGTTTTACGTTCGATCCCACCTTTCAAGCACAATCGGTACATTTTACCGACTGCTGGGATGTGTGTTGTTACCACAAATAGAAAGTCGATATATTTCTTGCTACATTAAATATTTTTAATCAATTCCAAAACAATGATAAGGTGTTTACTACAAGATTAGAGATATAGAACTAAATCTAATGGAATACTTTATTTACATTTCAAATTACTCAACGATAACTGAACAAAATTTTGAAACTTTAATTAGACAGTCCAATGTTTACAAATATATACATTTCCAGCATTTTTCAAACTCAAACAATCCACTTCAATGGGAACGGTAAACAATGCAAAATATATTGTAACTACATCTGATACGGCGACAGTTAGCGAAGGACGACAAATATAGAAAAGTGTATCCAACGTTTACAAAAATATTTTAGATGTAAACTGTCCACTGACCGATGTTAATCTACATATATAATCCAGCTTCAAGAAAATTCCTTCTACTAATTCTGTTTCTGCCAAATGCAGGAAATCATGAGAGAATTTAAAGTTTGTTATGCATGTTTATTATAAACTTCTCAATTTAAATATATGTAGGTATATAGGTAATTGGTGAAAATACAGCGTATACGAAAAAATAAAACAACTAGTCGGCTTAAATAGCAAATAGGTTAAGAGATACCATATGTACATATTATTAGGTAGGTATCTACCTATAATATCCTACATATTTATCAAGTAAAATACGAGTAGCATGCAGTGCAAGTTGTCCTTATTGTTGACATGTCTATCTGTAGTTAACTCCACAAAATGGTTCTATTTTTGATAATGCACCTAGGTACAATGATGCAGTGATGCATATTTTCTTTTAATAACTAAAGAAAATACGACAAAACAACCTCATACCTTTCACCAAGAGCCTTCTTGTATGGATAAAAAATGTCCAATTATAAAATTAGATATTTATAAAAGATGCTGATACATAAATATGCAATATGTGATTACAAATTACAAATAAACTTAAAATAAATTATACTTATAACACCATTGAAAACTGTGAATAAGTCATTCAATCACTTACATTGGAGTGACAATTTAATTTCAAATACAAATATGTAGCTATACTTTTAATAACACTTGGTATTTGTCCACGTAAATATGTTAAGTGTGCACTTGTAAAATCATAAAACGAGACTAAATGCATCTAACTTTAACTTCCCATTATTCTCCAAAGAAAATTAAAATTGCAAATAGTTGCACAACATTTTTTTTTTTTTTGGATATAAAGCGCCCAAGTTATATAATTTATTACCACAACATATTAAAGATAAAACTAATATTTTTCTATACAAAAAACAAATCAAGACTTGGATTTTATCACAAAGTAGATATTTATACTCAACTTTATAAAAAAAAGAGGGAAAAAAAAGGAAGAAAAAAAAAAATTATATTTTTGTATATTTTGATATTTGATATTTTGTTAAGAAAACTGTAGGTTATTGCACCAATTTGTTTTTGGCTTAGGTGGAGAATGAATCCGCACACAATTTTTTCATAAAATTACGCGGAAAGTTCTTTATTTGTGCTCTCAAAGGAAGGTAGTATAAGTTTTTCTAATGTAATTATTAACTATATTGTAATGTCGTATGAGTATAAATAAATATTATTATTATTATTATTATTATTTAGTACATAAACGACGAGCATGAGCATACGACCTTTCACCTATCTGAAGATGAACATAGGTGGGCGTTACCTTTTTTACGTTTATGAATGAACCGGCATGAGGCATATCAACACAAATACAAAAGGCGGGGGGAAATGTTAACTACGCATGCAACAACAAACAATAATAATTACACAGTCTTGTAAAAAAAACTAGATGCAGAATTGCTAAATCTTGAAACCGACTTACAGCTTCATGGTTTGAGGAACACCCTCCCGAGACTGCGTCGTGTTAGCTGTTGTGGCAAAGGAAAATTCATGAAAACAGCGTGGGCGAGACAGGGAGCGGCGTCCGACCTTCCCGGGTCTAGAATCGACGCGATCACTACCAGATGGATTATGTAAATGTATGGTTTATGATGTGCAGTGCAAACAACGCAAAGATAAAAATAATAATAACCCCGTAAGGCTCCTTTTACACTGAGATTTTGAATCTCGGATTCGAATTCAGTATTCGAGATAACTCATGAATTTTTACGAGATTCCGAGTGCACCCTTTTCTAGACTTTGGGTAAGTTCGGCAATTAATTCCAAGGCCGGGCGCTTTTTTACATCTGCTTTATTTAATGTAAAAATAAGCATCTCCAAGGACAAGATCCGCTCTTGCCAAGAGTACAGAGATACGCTGGACGAGTTGGCCAAAGGAAAAGAGGTAAAATTGGTATGGGTACCAGGTCATAGTGGAATCCCAGGGAGTCAAAGGGCCGATGAACTAGCCCGACTCGAATCTCAGGAACCCAGCCAGGGACCAAAACCGATTTTAGGCATTACACGAAGGCAGTTCAACATGTCTTTTAATGATTGGGTTCATGAGATACTAAGTAAACACTGGAGAAGAAGTGGGAACTGTAGTAAGCTCGCAACTTTATAGTGGAGCCAAGCAAGACCAAGACGGCCTGGCTGTTAAGTCGTTATTCTCAGAGGCATTATTCTAGACATTATTGGATTCAACAAATTTCCCAACATTTCCCACATTGGATCCGGATTTTTAAGTAAGGATACGATATGTTCTACCTAGTCAATATGGGATGAATCAGGGTATTATAAATTATAAGACCTAAACCTAAATATAAAAAATTAGTTATAAACCATAATATGAGGATTTCCACGTTAAAGTAAATATTGGACATCTTTCAAGTTATTGTCCTTAGAGCGAAATTCTGCCTGTCTCTTTACATGAACAACAAAAAAATTAACGGATTAATAGAAATAATCAAATTAATAAACCTAACAATTTTTTCCGTCAAAAGTGATAATTCTATTTTATAGGTTCAATATCTACAAGTTAGCACTGACACAATTATTCTATTTTTTATCTGACCTCGATCTAAAATGAATCAAAATAATAATAGTATCTATACAAAAACGCAATATTGTTTGGCAACTAGCTACGCTAATCCTCGACTAGATCAATAGCTTTAATAATATTTGAAAAGAATGCTAGTCAATAAGGTCTTCATTGTGAAAAATGTGCAATCCAGCCTTGCATCATTTAAATCTTTATGTATTTCAAAGAATATTAACTGAATTTGTATATTTTTAATCAAATAACCTTCTAACCATCGTTTATTTCTGATGAAGTGATAAAATGTGAAGTGGTAAAAGTGAATATTATAAATTTATGTTTTTCAAATGGGAATGCCTTTAAAGAATCGATCACAACCCCCTGTTCCAAATCTGGTGACAAAGAACTTGTAACTAATTACAAGCCAATTTCAGGAATTTTGAGAAATGCTTAAAAACAGATTGGTTAACTAAAAAAAAATAATATTCTTTCAAATTGCCAATTCGGATTTCGTCAAAATTTATCAACAGAAAATGCTGTTCATGAACTTCTCCATACAGTTGTTGGAAAATTTGATAATAGGGGAAAATGTTTATCAGTTTTCTTACACCTCGCTAAGGCGTGTGATAACTGTCAATCAAGAGTTTGTATTATAAGGGCTTTAGCATTCAAATTAACCCATATATGAATACATTAATGTTTTCTAATATTACATGTATCTCATTTTAAATTGCAGTATGGCTCGTGTTTGTCTATTACAAGATTAATTTTAGAAAGTCAAAACATCTTATGAATTCTTCAAGCTTCAGACATTATGTCTGCAGCCTATAACCTTCTCGAGACAACAGCGCAACCCGACATTGATCGGTTTTACTAGCCTCTACGCCGTTTACCGTCTGCGTCTCCCAAGTTCATAGTATTTCGTTCATTCAAACAGGTTCCAGCCGGAATGTACCTACCAATGCAGACTCCTTTCATACAGGACAGGTTATTTGTTACTACACTCATTAAAATCCAAGTGACTGTCCAGCCTGTACGATGAACCTGAGCATTTAAAAGTTAAAGTTAGTTTCTTGACGATTCATGTGGGTCTACCGTAAATTTTAATGCGACTAATATAGTTTTTCTAAAAAAAAAACTGTTAATTTGATTAACAATGACTGAATGATACCATGCTGACCACCAGTTACTTTTTTTACAGTTTAGTTTAGAAATTTAGACCTTTAACGTAATTCATTATCACCGGATTACGACTATGTAATTCGCCTGCATAATTTTACCTACCATTATCTGAGATATAACCTTTCCTAGGAAATAAAATTAATCTATAAGAATAGGTAGGTATCATAAATTTTGTTCATTATTAGTACCAATATATTTCCGATCAAAGAGATTATTACAATTTCAGGTAGGTACGAAAATGAGCTTAAATGGTTTTCCAAGAGTCTTCAACGTAGAATTTACGCCCCAGTATCGTCCAAATCAAATTGTACCTATACTTAGTTAACCCCGAATTATTCCAAATGAGAACATATTTACACATTTTTATATTCAGGTATTATTTGATGACTAAATTGGAAGACTGTTTTTAAGTCTTATTTTAATAATGTATAAAATTCTTAATATATAATAATAATAACCTGTCTGTGCCATTAAATATTTGTTATGTGAATATGTCAATGTGAATATTTTGTTATGTACTCTAGTACATATAATATATTATAACAGTTCATTGGTATGTGTTTGCATTGAATTTCTTTTTGCTATATACACATTCAATGATCTGAATGCATACAGATCTTTATAATGAATATTGTATTAAATGAAATTCGCGACTAGCTATCGCTAGCACAATAATTATTATAGCAAAGCGAAAAGAGAGCCAACAAAATTCTCCGTTGTAACTAAATTTAATATTTTTTACTAGTGTTCTAAAAAAGATCTTCCAATTCAAATAGCCGCGAATTGCAATCATCGATGGAAACAGGCACGAGTTGTTTGTTACCCTGGCTTCGTGCCAAGAATTAATACAGAATTGTGGACATTGAAATGGTTTTACAATAACTGTTAAATATATAGGGTGATCTTTTTGGGCGTCCATTAGAATCATCTCGAGAACGGAAAACTATTTTGATCTGAAAAATAGCTTGCCTATTTGACAGATAATAATTACATAATTACTGTCATATCAGCGTTTAGTTTTTTTTTTTGAAAAATAGTAAGTAAATCGCTACTATCCTTAAGTCCAGAAAATAGTAAAACCAATTCCTTAAATGCTTTCTTATTCCCACTAAAAATGTTAAACACTGATGAGAATTATTAGTATAATTATTATCTATTTAATGGGTAGGCTATTACCAAGACAATAATTAGTTTATATTCTTTGCTACTACTATGGGTTGCAACCGAATTGTTTGATGAGAATAGTAAGTATAAGGAACGTAAATAACTGAAAATGGATTTTCTCAGAGTCATGTGATACTATGTATTACAAGTTTCATGGTCTTTAGAATACGTTCAGGTCAAAACGAACGAGAAAATTCACTCAAATATTTGTAATCTTTTAAAGAGATTACAAATATTGCGACTTGCAATTTGCTTTGCAATTATTTCATGCTTCAAATTCGAGGTTGAATCATTTAATTTTTCCGCATCAATTTTTTCGGCGTCTTAGGTATAGGAACATCACACATGAAGAAGACAAGGAATTTTATTTTCTATCGATTAATCTTAATTAATTCTATCGACATAATTATATACCGTCTGGAAAATATTTTCTGTAAAGGGATCCCATCACTGAATTCCTACAACCAAATTATATCAGACAAAAATAGTTTCCCGCCCGGGAGATCTTTCTAATGGACGTAAAAAAAATGCTGTGATAAACCGAGATATCAATTAAGTAAATGGTTAGATCTGTTTTCTCTATTTTTCAATTATTAAAAATGAATTAATTAATACCAACTTTAAAATAATTAAAAAATAAAGTTCCAACTCCAAATCAATTTTAAAATCGATCAAGTTATAAATACCGGATAACTTTTCCTTCTGTCAAGAGTAATATATTATATACAAATGTTGGAATATGTTAATCTAAAACGCCTGCATTCAAGCATTCTTGCTGAAAAACAAGTCGTATGTGCAAACAAATATAGTGATTCCATAATCTGTAAAATTTCCTTTACAAAAATACACGCTTATTGTGTGAAACACTTTAAATAACTAAGGTTCAATCAATGTTTATTTAAAACACTATCGAAATTAACGCTTTCAAGTACTAATTTGAAAACTGTTTCAAAACGCTACTTTTTAATTAACTATAAAAATGATAAAATATGGGCGATCACATCACAGAATAAATAACTGTTTTATTATACGATGTAGCTGTTGATTTCTGAACACACGTTGGATATAACTACGCCGTAAGAAAAGTTTTGTTACAGAAGTAAGTAACACCAGTAATTATTGATCTTGCCAATAGGATAGTTTTTATAATCTAATTTGAAACTACATGAAAAATTCCAACACATGTGCGTAAACAAAGAGGCCGCCACCGAAGTGCAGGTGTTTCTTTTGTCGGAATTTTTTTACAGTTTCAATTTCATTATATAGACTATTACTTACTATTAGTCTTTATAATCCCAATTGAAACTGCATAAAAAATTCCGACAAACGACACACGTGCGTAAACAAAGAGGCCGCCGTCGAGCTGCAGGTGTTTTTTTTGTCGGAATTTTTTTACAATTTCAATTTCATTATATAGACTATTACTTGCTATTATAATCTTTATAATCCCAATTGAAACTGCATAAAAAATTCCGACAAACGACACACGTGGGTAAACAAAGAAGCCGCCGTCGAAGTGCAGGTGTTTGTTTTGTCGGATTTTTTTTACAGTTTCAATTTCATTATATAGACTATTACTTGCTATTATAGTCTTGATAATCTCAATTGAAACTGCATAAAAAATTCCGACAAACGACACACGTGCGTAAACAAAGAGGCCGCCGTCGAGGTGCAGGTGTTTCTTTTGTAGGAATTTTTTTAGTTTCAATTGACATTATATAGACTATACCAAAGTCTACATATATTCTAATTATGTAGACTTTGCTATTACTATACGAAAATCATAATCAAGTTAGAACTATTCTGTTGGAACCGCACACAGACGATGCAACAGACATTGAGGCGAAATCGTACAGACTACTGGAAGAGTCGAGTTTCTGAACTGGAATGAAAATAGGTTCAAGGTCGTGCTTACAAAGGGTGAAAAAATCTATACCATTTTGTGTAACAGTATAGAAGATGACCAATAGGCCAATTAATTAAGTGAAGACAATTTTATTTCATAAATTAATTCTATGTTCTATAAGTTTAATTCGCCTGTAAGTAGTAGAAATATAGATACCAATTTTCTAATTTTCTAAATATGATGAACACTTCCGCCTATAACTTATAATCGTATTACGAGTAACCTGGACCTGCCTACGCCTTATTGATTTTTGTTGAAAAATTAAATTATATTCTTTAAGAGATTACATACAACTAAGGTATTGGCAAAGCGTAGTGCTGTGAAACTAGCATTAACGTTGTAGTCACTATCCCAAAAAGATATTTTTACAAGCTTTATAATACATAATTAAGAAAATATGTATTCGGGTTACTAAATTTTCAGTGGGCGTAAATATAAACAGGCAATCAAAAATTAATTACCAACTAAGTTGGGAATTGGGTGACAAACTTATATACCGAATTTTGGTATTCTGAAGGAAGAAAAAATTTCAAGTTCGGAGATAATAAAAAATCTATAGTAAAAATAGTTTTTAGCGTTAAAATTTCATTTCTGGTATACGCTTTTCAAGATTTTATAAAAAGGACAGCTTCAATTAGGGCTGGGAAGTAAGTTGAGGACAAGGAATACTGAGTGCTTTTAAAGCTAACGAGAAAGCAAAACCGTTGTAAAACACAAAATTTTTATACTCACTAAATAAGGTTCAACACCGGATACACTCACCTGAAATAGAAAATAAAATATATTAGAAAATATGTATTTATGTATATACATTATTACATAAATGGAATGAATGTTAAGATACATATTTATAAGTATACCTACCAACGTAAGTCGTTCCTGAGGCGCAAATGCGGCCCGCGAAATAATAATATGCCGCCCCCTCTCCCACACAAGTCTCAGACTTTCGGGCTAATCCTTGTGATTAGAATGAGGGGTAGAGATATTATTATTATTATTAAGTATAATATGTCTTCGTAATTATTGAATATAAATTTACTGAGGTATTTACTGAGGTAGATTTGGGTAGATTGGGTATTCATGGGTAGACGTGGATAAGTTGTGCTCCGTTAAAAGTGAATTTTAATTGGTACAGATAGCTTTAAAAAATCTGCTTTTCACTATCAGTGTATATCATAACTATTGCAAGTATATGAGTGAATTTGTACCTAATATTGTAGCTTGAAACTTATTTAATTAATTAAGTCTTTTAATATTAAAAGTTGGAGTATCGTAGTGTAGCCGTATCACCTTGATAAAATAGTGAGCATGGCTTCTACTAGAAATAAAGGCAAGACGCCATCAGAATCTACTGCCGAAGATATAATTCACAAAGTATGTATGGAATTTGCTGAGAGGATAGAAAAGTCTATGGAAAATAAGTTTTCTGGTATTTATGAAAAATTTAATGAACTCAATAAATCGTTTTCGCAGATAAATAACTGCATAAAATCCAATGAAAAAAACATTGCTTTATTACATGAAAGGGTGGATGTTTTGGAGCAATCCAGCAAACAGAATATATTAAGAATTAATGGGCTGGCAGAGGAGCTGGACGGCGAACTTGTTGTCAATAATGTATTGAATCTTTTTTCCGCGACATTGGGTATTGCCTGTACTGCTGAAGATTTTAATAGTGTTTACCGTATCGGCAACTCTAATGGAAACAGAAACTCACCGCGCACTGTGCTTGCTAGTTTTGTAAGTCACTCAAGACGCTCTGAAGTCCTTAAAGTGAAAAAGTTGTTAAAAAATATGAACATATCCATTTTCGAAGACCTCACCAAATCACGTTTTAACTTACTCAAAACTGCAAAGAAGAAATTGGGGCCAAAAAAGGCGTGGTCAACTAATGGAAACATTTTTGTTTGGAATGAAAATGAAAAGAAGCGTTGCAGAGTGTCGTCAGAAGAAGATCTGAACCTTTATTGAAGTGGTAGTGCTATAATACCTTTTAACTTGGTGTACTTATTTGAATTCACTGTTTACTCTCTTTTTATATTGATATTTTCTTTGTGAAGTGAGAATTTTTTGTCACTGATAGCTATCTTTAATTTTTTATATGGTTATTTATTGATTTCCTATTTAAGTATTTAAAAATAATATTATTCCTACTAATTTAGCAATAAATTGTAATGGATGATTCATTTAATTTACGTATTAGTGTGCACATTATTTCACTTTGAATATAGGATACAAACGCAAGTATATTTACAATTTTTGGTTTTGAATATGCTCATTGATCTGCTGTAGTTACAAATTTTATGCTACAATGTTTCGCTGAGTTTAACTAAGTAGGTATATAAAAAAACTGTATAACTGTAAAACTGTATAATAATTTCTTCTGTACGAGGCTGTATTAACTTAGTTAAGGAGACCTCTTAGACACGAAATATGATTATTTTTGTTATGCAACATAAGAACACAAACTTAAATTTTTCACATTTTAATATCGGATCCATTTTTACTGGTTTTGATTTGTTTTCGGAATTTGTTTTAGGAAACTCTTTGGATATAGTTGGAGTTTCAGAAACTTGGTTGAATACATCCTTCCCGGATTATGGTGTAAAAATTTGTGGGTATAACTTAGTACGTAATGACCGCTGTAGCAGAGGTGGAGGCGTGGCTTTCTATATAAAAAATAATATCAAATTCAAGGTACTGGATGTTCCTAATTTCGTTGATAGTCCTTTAGAAAGTATTTGGATCTCGGTGAAGATATCTGGTAAGAGGTTTTGTTTGGGTACTCTGTATAGACCACCTTCCACAAATCTTCCTGTTGGTTTAGAGCACTTAGAAAATGTTTTAGTTAATTTTATTCCCGAGTATGATTATGTTATAGTTGGTGGTGACTTAAACGTTAATTATTTGGATAGAAATAGTATAAACTTCCGTAAACTTGATTGTTTATTAAAAAAATTTGATTTTAAGCAGATAATTACTCAATATACACACAAAACACGTAACTCTCAATCGTTAATTGACTTGTTAATTGTTTCTGATTCTAACATAGTTAATGATACTCATGTTATTGATATGGAACCAATTTCTCACCACTCTATTGTCAAATGTGACTTAAAAGTGCAAAAAACTAAACAGGAATGTAAGTTTGTAACATATAGAGATTTTTCAAATTTCGATTATGAAGCGTTTATTAATGATCTTAAACTGATGAGCTGGGAGACTTTACATTTACTTGATTCTGTGGACGAGATGTTGGAATTTTGGAACTCCAATATATTGCTAGTTTTTGACACACATGCTCCGCAAAAAACTGTAAGAGTTACCAAAAAGCCTGCGCCCTGGCTTACGCCTAATCTTAAATTAATGATTAAACTAAAAAACGAGGCATATAATAAATTTAAAAAACACAAAACTGAATCCTGTAATAATTATTATAAATCTTTACGGAATTTAGTCAACCGTTCAGTTAAGGCAGAAAAAAGGGCGTTTTTGCAATATAAATTTAAAAGCGATCCAAAAGCATTTTGGAGAACATTGAAATATCTTAATGTCACCGAGAGCAGAAATAATACTACTGATGTCGATCCCCAATCATTTAATGACTTTCTATCCAATGAAATACCTCAACCTAGACATGGCAGCGATTATAATGCAATCTTGCGGAAGTACGATGAGACAGCCCCCTTTTTAAAAAAAATTAATTATTTTAAGTTGGTTACCTCAGAAAAAGTAGGAAAAATAATCAATAAAATTACTACACAGGCAAAGGGTTCAGATGGAATTAATAAAAAAATGTTAATGTACATATTTCCTTGTCTAATTGATCATTTTACTTTTATATTGAATAAATGTCTCTCAACAGGTGCCTTTCCTGTGGTCTGGAAAGATTCTAATGTTATACCAGTTCCAAAAAAGACAAACCCAACAGCTATGTCAGATTATCGACCAATTAGTATTCTGCCAGCAATGTCGAAGGTATTAGAAACAATTGTGCGGGAACAACTGAATGATCATTTAATTAAAAATCAAATCATTCCATCAGTTCAGTCGGGATTTAGAGAAATGCATAGCACTACCACAGCCTTACTTCAGGTAACAGATGATATATTTCGGGCAAATGATAAAAGTTTGTGTACTTCTTTAATACTACTTGATTTTAGTAAAGCCTTCGATACCTTAGATCATAACATTTTGTTAAATAAATTACACTTCTTCGGTATTGGTGAACTCGCGTATTTATTCTTTATCAACTATTTGGCAAATCGCAGGCAAAGAGTTGTCTCACACAGTAAGACTTCTTTTTTCCATAATATCAAGCAAGGTGTTCCTCAAGGGAGTATACTTGGTCCTATTCTTTTTTCTATTTATACAGCGGATTGCTACTCTTGTTTAAAATATTGCAGTATTCATCAGTACGCAGATGATACCCAACTGTATTTTTCTTTTCACCCAGATAAATATGCTGCTGCTGCCGATTTCATTAACTTAGATTTGGAAGCTATAGTTAATTTTGCTAATGCCCATAAATTGATTTTAAATGAATCTAAAACTCAGTTTCTCATTTTCGGGAAAAATAGGCTGAATTTTTTAGAAAATCCACAAAATTTTGTTGTAAAAATAAACGACCTAGTACTAAAGCCAGTTAGTGGATGCAAAAACCTGGGACTTTTCATAGACACTGATCTTAGATTCACTTCTCATGTAAATATGTTGGTTCAAAAGTCATTTCACAAACTTAAAATTTTGTATATGCAAAGAGAATTTTTAAACACTGAGACAAAATTACTTCTCTGTGACTCACTTATTTTGTCACATCTCGCATATTGCGATGTGATATATTGGCCTGCAATGCGCGTAAAAGATAAGAACACCCTTCAAAAAATACAAAATAATTGCTTACGGTATTCCCTTAATTTGCGTAAATTTGATCATATATCTGCAGTGTTTCCGCGTACAGGTTGGCTAAAACTACAGGAAAGATATACATTTCATCTGTTATGCTTAATTTATAAAATAAGTAATGTAAAGTTGCCCACTTATCTTTATAATAAACTAATAAAAACTAGTGATATTCATGAATGCCCAACGCGTAACCGGGATCTGTACAGTGTGCCTAAACATTCTACGACCGAATTTGAGAGAGGCTTCACCTACAATGCTACAAAATTATATAATGCCATACCCACAAATATTAAATCTACTTCCACAATTCTGTCATTCCGAAAACAAATTAAGAACTACTTACTTGACCGTCAGAATCGTTAGTATTCATGTCATTATATTTCAATGTGCATTTGTTTTTTGTGTTCAAATCCTTGTTTACTATATCTACCTACTCTATATGTATTTTTGCTAGGTTGGTTACATGGAAGAGCGGCTTCAGCCGAATGGCGCCAACCAATGTTTTATAAATATGTTTAAATTGTGAATTTTGCTAAAGAAAAATAAAGACATTTTTATTATTATTATTATTATTATTATTCAAGCCGTAAGTACATAAATTAACCAAAATCGGATATAAATTTTCTAGTTTCCGTTAGTAAACAACTTTGTACCTAAAGGGTTTTTCAATAAGAATGATATATGATTTTGAAACGATATGGTAACCATGATAATAAAGTAGTGGTAGAAAACATAAACATAAGCGAATCCCAATAAAAATTGAGTAGTATATTTACGAATTGAGTAAACTGACCAATCAATATCTGAGGCTCAGCACCAACATTTTGGCATCAAGTCACGTGATATCAAAGAGAGAGGTTGTTTTTAACAAATACGAGTACTGTCATTGTCTATTGTCAAAAAACTGAATTAGCATTATTGATTTCTGATAGACACATAAAGATTTTTATGAACAGCTTATTAATGTAACTTAGGTATCTATTATCTTATGTCACATTCAAATATTGTTGGATAATGAACATGTGCAGAAATACTCGTTGACACGATGGGCTGGGCGCTGGATATACCGTGGCGATACCATGGCCAAATTAAAAGTTGGCGATACGAACTTCTGCGACTAACTGTTGCGGGTGATCTATAATACTATAAAATTCTTTCATACATTTTGTGGTGTTCATTAGCGACGGACCTTTGCCTCTACCCCAACTGCTGCGTCTCAATCTATGAATTGAACTTAACTCAACCGCAAGTACTGTGCGTTTCACGAAGTTGTATCCCGGAGTGGAATGTTAGTATATATCTCCAACGTTTGGAGCGTCGTCATGTTATTAGTTAAATTCAATGCATTGGCACATCTCGGACGGACCGCTACAAATTGAGGTGGTGTGATTTAAAAGCGCGTGCCAGTCTCGCACAGGATTTGCCAGCGAATCCTGACAATCCGAACATTCCAATCCGGGATACAACTTCGTGAAACGCACAGTACATTTGACAGTTGTCACTTGTCGGGAAAGTCAATTTATCAAAAACAAGCAATTGACTAATTGGCCTTGTAGCACATACAAGGCCAATTAGTACCAGTGCCGGTAATTGAGGGGAAAACCCCGATGATTACTTACTGGAAATTATATTGTACTTATTACTTATATTGTAAACGGTATTAAATTACACGATACGTGTCTCTAAAAGGTAACTAAAAAGATAATCTAGTAGTCTGTTATCATTGTTATCAATCACCACTTTAGATAATACCGAAATATAGGTTTATTTATTTTAGGCTTTATTATATAGGTAGGTATACATTATGATATTATGAAGTATAAATAAAATAAAAACAACTTATTTTAAAAGATTTATGTCTAGGTATAAGTATTTAGATTTTCATTTTTATTTGCGCAAACTGATTTTTAAGAATAAAATGGAAAAATGTTAACTGATTTAAATTAGTTAAATGAATATCAATCAATAATAATTATGAATACTACATACCGGGTGTCCAGTTTAAGATGATGTACATACATGGGGATCTTAGAAACCATTAGAGATACAGAGTTGGTTAAATTGGAAAAAAGTTGGGCAATTTTAGGCCCAAAAAGAATCCAAGGTTATGTTTCCAAGAATTCCGACCCTTAAGTAGATACAGGGTGAAAACCAAAAATGTGCATTTTCTGCAAACGTCTATAGCTCGTCTGCTGTAAAAGATACATTCATAACATTTTCAGGACAGAGATAGCAGTCAGCAAGGCCTTCAAAATTGGTATCTAAAAAAATTCAGGCCCACTAGATTTTACGCTAGCATACTCAACTTTTGTTTTTCTTATGGGCGCCATATTGAATTTTCGGATTTTTGAAAACTCTGTACAAAGTTCTTTTCAACCATGTATTAATATGCATATGTTCAAAAATTAAAAAATATAAAATATGTTTGGAGTAATTCCAATTACTGCATCTTTAACTGTTCGATAATTCCTCTGCAGTTTCATATGATCTTGCATACAATTTGTTTTTTAGATAACCCCCCCCCCACACAAAAAAGTCCAATGGACTAAGGTCCAGTGACCTGGCAGGCAATTTTATTGATCATCGATTTATTGAACGAAGAAATGCATGTTATACATGGTTGAAAAGCATTTTGTAGGGAGTTTTCAAAAATATGAAAATCCAATATGACGCCCATAAGAAAAACAAAAGTTGAGTATGCTAGCGCAAAATCTGGCGGGTCTACATTTTTTTAGAGACTAATTTTGAAGTTCTTGCTGACTGCTATCCCTGTCCTGAAAATTTTGTGAAAGTACCTTTTACAATAATGGAGGTATAGACGTTTGCAGAAATGCACATTTTTGGTTTGCACCCTGTATCTACTTAAGAGAAGGAATTCTTGGAAATATGACCTTGGACTCTTTTTGGGCCTAAAATTGCCCAACTTTTTCCCAATTTAACCAACCCTGAATCTAATACTTTCTGAGATGCTGATGTACATCATTTGAAACTGGACACAGTGTATATTTTAGGCTCTAAATAATAAAGTATAAAATTCGATGTTTTTCTAGTTATCAATTGCTACTTGCATCATCATATCAATGTATTTACATTATATTCAAGATACAGACATATTTTGCGGAATTACGTCCCTGCCGTTGTTGGTGTTACTCCACAAACAACCTCAATAATTTGACTGATATGAACTGATTCACGATAATAAAAAAAAATAAAGGATTCTTTTTACTTTGCTTCAACTCGTGAAAATATGTAATAATTATTATATATATTCGCTTTACCACGTCATTCTATGTAAAGTAACTGCGTAATCATAAATAAAGGGTCTACCCATGGAGAGCTTGCATTCCACTAAACAAAATCGATACAAAATTCGAGGTCGCTTAGTCATTATTATTAATTAATTATTATAGTACCAAAGGAAAATGGGGTGGCAAAATAGTAAATGTAGAAACTCGCTTGGCAATGAAACGAATCGTAAAACTGGATTACCTAAATTATTAATAAGTAATTTGCAAAATCGCGAAGAGTTTGTATAACTTTAATTTCTTTTCTAGAAATTTGCATAATCACTACTTTTGTACGTCGTAACTGCATCTTAGTATCTAAATTTTCAGACATGCAGGGGTAAAACTACATCTCTCTGATTATTTAATATTTAATTTTAAATTACATTTACTAGTTGCTTGTTATAGCAGAATAAACTTCTTGCCAGTAGGTATAGAACAGACGATGGCCAACAACTGACCTATAAGAAACTGCGCTTCTTCGTCGAAACGTCGAAAAATATGCTAAATTTCACTTTTCTCGATACAGGTATATTAATTTTCCAAGGCTACTCGGCTTCCATTTATTTGCATAAGAAATCGTTCATTAATAGATTATAAAGTAACACCTGGGTATTACGAGAATAATTTAATGCAAACAGGTCCCATCCAATAATCGAAATGACCAAATTAGAATATTTAATCACAGTTTAAACATTTTTAGATATATTTGAATAAAATAAAGCATTATTAAACCATTTCTGACACATTTATATCAGAAAAAATGGCATTATTTTTTAATTTGAAGCAATGCTGGCACATTACATCATATATCGGAATTATTGGACCTAAATGCCATATGTGCATAATAATTTTCTTCCGCCAACTTCTAAGCAGTTGACCAAAGTTCAACAACTTTTTTCATATTGCCCAGCAGATATATCTATCCAATGAAACTAAAGATAACTAATGTGTGGGAATAGCGTGTGAATGTACTTTTAAGATTGTTTAACAAAATTAATTTTTAAAACATGAGCCTCCAAAACTCTTAAACTCTAAACGTAACGTTCCCGAAATATTAATTCTGCATTACCAAGGGCCGGTATATCCGCCACTTGTTTATGTTATTGTTAAAATTGAAGTTAGGATGTAGCTTCCTTATACCATTTGCTTTATGACTATTTATATTCTAAAGTTCTACTTAGCTAACAGTAACTTATCAACCAGCCCTAAAATTGCAAATATTTTGTTGCTGCTGTTTAAACTGGATATGGAAATACCATAATCGGCTAAATCACGTAGCCTGCTCCTATTTCTAGTCTGTCGATTCGACCCAATTTGAGTACAGGACGTCTATTCTTGAAAGCAAGAGAAGGGAGCCATCTCTGGGCGCTCCCGAGCATTTCCTCATTTGAGCTTCCCAATAGAAAAACTATAGTGGGATAGTTAATACCGACGCGTACCCGGGTACCCGTTGGCATCCCGTGGTAATAGTTATTTATGCCAGATGTTAAAAAATAATGGAAATAACCTTAGACCAGGAAAGAGAGGTAATCGACGACGAAAGAGAGGTAATCGAGAGGAATCGTAATCGACGACTTGAGTATCGTATTTGTGCAGATTTGCTATTTGACTTGGTGGCAAACATTGGACTTTATATCGCTGATTCTTTGGCATTTTAGAGTGTATAGGAATAAAACTTTGCGTTTTTGTACACTATTAATGTACAAATAGAGGCAAGAAGAAATTAAGGAGAGAAATACAATTAAGATTGGTGGCAATTTGCTTCACTCTCCTGGCAGTGATTACGAGTCCTCTCTCTTTCCTAATCTAAGAAAATAACTAACCGTTTTTGACAGAAATTATGGAGATTTTTAACACCTTAAATTTTAGCACGTTATCGTAATCGTTATAGCGCAGTGTCAAAAAGTACAAAAATTATGTTTGTACAGAAATTTGCTTTTTTTTGCTGCTTTTTGACGTACCCTATATAGGTATAACTGATAATTGAAAAGAAAGTTAATCCTTACACATTATTACAGGCACAGAACATGGAAACTCCCAAGTCTCATTCAATTTATGCGGAAATTCTTGTCATGTTGTATTTTTTCGAAAAAAATCGTATCTCCATAATGAACGGCGTTAGGCCAAAACTGGCAAAAACGTCTGTGTGTATAAGCCTAAGGATAAAAGGTAAGTAATAAAATAAAATCCCCAACAGGTGTGAAAGATTTGGGAGCGTCAAATTTTTGTAAAAATGTGAGAGGGTTGAAGAACGCCCTGTACATCATAGGATACAAATTACTTAATAATTAATAGCCCCTGTATAAATTACCAATGAATTCTCCGTTAAGACCATACCAATTTCGTCCCAATCGGGTCAATTGTAACCGAAGATATACATTGTGAAAGTGTGACCAAAATTTCAGCCTTTAAGTGGCCCGGAGACGGTCAATAATATTGTCAATAAAATTGATGATTTCAATTGCAATTGCGATTGATGGAGATCCAATGAATACGTTAATACTTCATAGTTGCTCAGTGAATTTCTCGCGAGTCCAGTCGTTTATTGATTGTTTCGAAACTAGTATAATGGTCAATTTCTGTCAATTTCTCGATTACACGATCAATTGGGATGCGCCAATGGTCCCCGTCAATGTACTTCAATCAAATTACCCATCAATCTCCGTCCATCGATTGACAATGGCATCAATCGCTTCCTACACGATCAATTAGATGTATCAATGAGGTCTCCGGGCCATTTAACAATAGAGACATTTGGCTGCCGAACCAAACACTCAACAAATATCCTCGGTTGCATTCTAATAGGAATATGACTGTTAGGTCATTACCGAGGTTATTACCTAACATACGAAAACTCTTATTCAAAGAATGGAACTACAAATAATCTTAAGTGGTATCAACAATGTTAATTTTAAAACTGGTATTGGATTTTACCGTTCAAACAAGACGGCTTATTGCCTTTTTTAACCTTTTACGTCAACCTAAATGTAGGTAACTTTCATATTTGTAGAACTCGTTAACCTTTGTCAAATTCGAAATAATTCATATCATAAAGCCCGAGCGAGACGTGCCTTTCTTTTATACAGCGTAATAGAAACGCCATGCGGGAGAATGTTGTTTCGCACATTATATGAACGAGGAATGTAGAAAAGTTGCAGCTAAGGAGGTAAGGTCGCCTTCATTGAACTTGCATGTAAACCTAGCTACTAAGTATACAGCAATCAGCAATCAGGATTGTATAGCCACCCACCCTGATTTATGTCTAGTAAAGATTTACTAGAACAATTAATAATAAAACTTTACTGCTAATTCAAAACTTTACATTATTAAAATTTGTTTAAAATATATTTTATTTTTGTATGAATGCATAAATAATAATTATTATAGATGATAAAAAACCAAGGTCGTAGTTTACCACGTCAAATGTTACATTAAAGTTAAAAAAATGCTCAGGCTATTAAATTTATTCACAAAAATTTTTAATAGTTGGTATTTAAATTTCCAGCCCAATCCAGCATATGCTACATTAGCCCAGTATAAATATATTCTAAATTAGTTGCTTAAATACATATACCTAATAGTTAATGATAATAAATCAATATGTAATGATAATAGATGATAGTTTACAACTAGCAAATATCGTATCTGTTTACGTTGTATCTGCATTACCTACATTATCATGGGAACTTGGAATATTATTTACTGAAGATCTATATGGCCGATTGTCACAACCTATTGCCATTTATGATTTTAAATATACAGGATTACTAGGGTTGGCAGTACCAAAGAATATAGACTAGCAGTACTTAAGAATCCAATTAGTCAAGGGTTTGTTTTCCAGGTAAATTGACCATATTTCTGAGACACTTAAATGGAAATTTGTTGAATTTGGCACCACTTGAAGAGCTTCCAAGAAAACGAAGTAATTAGACCGCTATATGTAAATTGGTTCGATTCAACAGAATAGTATTACGGTATTACTAAAGACTGTATTACAGACCTAACTGGACTGTGATTTCGCTTATGACGTCTACAATATTGGAGAATAAGATAAACAATTGATGCAATAGATATCTGGCATAAAATTTGGTGAAATATTTTACAAGGATCGTTATTTTCTATATAAAGCTGTGAAAATGGTTATTTTTGTATTTTGGTTGGTATTTTGTAAACGACAAGTAGATATTTTTTGGCCATTCATTAACTGAATTTTAAAAAATAACGTGCCTGACGAAAATGCAAAAAAAATTGTATGGATTGTAACATAATGGATAAACATAATAAATGAATTTCCTGTTTAAATAAATATATATTCGAACCAAAGTAAATTCAGAATAAAGAATTAAAAATAAATGAAATACTGTTTTATCCGATGTTTGTATTCGTTGTATCCAATTTTGTAGTAGTTCGATTCTGTAATTTGCTTTACATCATTGTAAATTTAACACCGCTTGTATCGCCATAAAGTTTTGTAACATAATGGATAAACATAATAAATGTATTTCCTGTTTAAATAAATATATATTCGAACCAAAGTAAATTCAGAATAAAGAATTAAAAATAAATGAAATACTGTTTTATCCAATGTTTGTATTCGTTGTATCCAATTTTGTAGTTCGATTCTGTAATTTGCTTTACATCATTGTAAATTTAACACCGCTTGTATCGCCATAAAGTTATAGCCTGATAATATATAATTCGTGGCTTTGCTGTAAATGAAGTATGTAGATAAATGTTATTTAGGACCTACCTGGTCCTGATTTTATAGTCCGACCCTGCGACTGTCCGTTTTGTGGTAATCTAATAGATTACTTATTTTAATTACATACCTACCTACCTACCTACAACAAATTTTAAGAATTTTGTTGTCTGGGTGGACCAGTTATAAGCTTTACATATATTATAGGTTATTCCAGGGTAGGTATTCGAAATACCTTTTCATACCAAACAATTATAGCTGAAGTGAGACTTGGTTATCCAATGTAA
Source organism: Pogonocherus hispidulus (assembly GCA_963924545.1). Lineage (NCBI taxonomy): Eukaryota > Metazoa > Arthropoda > Insecta > Coleoptera > Cerambycidae > Pogonocherus > Pogonocherus hispidulus. Next base: position 13,721,740 of record OZ004696.1, on the reverse strand, counting down.
TTTCATATAAGTACAGAATACCAAATTTGTTACATCTCTTACAAGTTCGATTATTTATGAATGATGTAATTCCCCAAGAAAAAACACCATCATATGATGTGTTTTGCAACGCCGAAGGCTTGATTTCAATAACGAGTAATTTTTAATTTAATAGCAACTGAGGTAAATTAAATACATAGGTATAAGCTAAAAGAGCTTCTGCAATTTAAACTGAATATGTAATATTACTCAAAAAGGAAAACCTCCAATAATCATCTCTCTTTCCACCAGTGTATCAAATATTTTTACTACAATGAACTTGACTTTACCCAAATGTTGTTTTTGGCCATATATTATCGATAATGATGATATAAAACCATTTTATGCGTGGGAAGGTATTAGAAATAAAGGGCATTCTTATATTCTTAAGTTTCCTGTGTAAAAAGTAAACCAATAACATTTACACACTAGGAGTGCAATTCTCTCTCTGATGATAATATACTTTTAATCCTAAATACTATATGTATAGGCACCTTTAGTACTGGTACATTAATAATATTGATAACAAGCCATAAACATAATGAAATAATAATATAAATCATGGCAATAACACATTGCCTTATTTACGTGTAATTTAAAGTTTTTGAAATCATAAAGTGTACTACAAGGGCCAATAGTATGCCTCTTAATTCACAGAAATTACGAAGTGTGGTAAAATATACACAGTCCATGACACATTCGTCTTACTAATGTAGAAAATATAACAAAAATACATAAACAACAGCCACTAAACTATCTTAGACACTACAATATGGTGTCAATACTCTAATGACTAAGTACGTATCATTTACTTACCATTATAATGGCAACAACACCAAAAATAGTATCCCAACGATCACAAAACTAAACACAAAACCAACGATTTCGTACTGCTACTGACCCCTTTCAACAAAAATAAACATTGGCTTTATTTTAGAAACTTAACGAAACGCGGAGTAAGTACGGAACCTGCCTTCACAGTATGGTCAACCGGTGAACATTACCACGTGGCTTCCAAGCCTTTCGATAATTCCTGAAAGTTCCACATAAACAGCGCGTGCGTACCAACGCACAAGGACGACCGAACCCTGACAGTTGAAGGCGGGAGTGATATGCTGGTATTTGTATACGCGGACGTGCAACGTTGACTGATGAAATAACTTGGCGGGCGACTGCTCCAGTAGATTTTGTAATTGCAGTTTTATCTTTCTTCGTGCAAACGGATCTAAACAACGAAAACATTGTGGCGTTCGAAAAATCCTTTAATTCACCTTCAAAGAACTAAATAGATACCTACATACAAAATATAGAAAAATCCGCTTATTACCTATATTGAAAATTTCAGTTTGAAACTGTAGATTTACCTGACTTGAGGATACAGTTCCATTATCTTATCCTTAATATATGGGAGACAAGAAAAACTGAGGAATATCATATATTCGGAATGATTTGATTCGACGTTGATGAATGGATAAACTTCTATTGAAAAAGAATCGACCAATTAAATGATGTTAGTATTAGTAGTTTGGGATTACAAGGATGGTGTACAGACTGGTTGGTTCCTCAACTGATTTAAAAATTCCGCACCACGTTCTAGGAATTTTGTTAGGTCCAGTTCCGGCATTGTCAACTTGCTAAATGTATTTTTTTACCATTTATAAAAAGATTCGAATTTTCAACACCCTTAAAACTTTAGTACAAGTTTATTCATCGAAACTCAGTCTAATCAGGCTATCCAGATTGTCTATTTTTCTCTACCTTTAATATTCAATAAGGGGACGTGAGGACTTTTGTACAGGGTCATCACGCATATTTTGAACTAGGCTGTTAACACCTTAATCTTTGCATTTACAAAAAAACTTTGTAAATACGAATTTTAGGGCGTATGGGTTCCAGATTTATGAAAAAGTTCCAAATAACTATTTGGCAGATTAGACTATAAAAACTGAAATACTGAAACGTCACATTCTAATCTGCCATATTGTTATCTGGAACTTAATGGGAGGTGAAAAGACTGGGCCTTAATGTAATAGCAAAATTTATGGAACCACCTACAATGCTATTGAAACGCTTTGAAAACGTGTGAAGTTAGTTACTGTTAAATTTTTTTGAACTTGCATGTCAGAATTATCAATTGAATTTCAGATTAGTAAATCGTATTTTAAAAAGTCCAACTCAGTTAGTATATTTAAATAATTTGTAACATATTTTGTAATTTAGAAATTGCTTATCAGACTTCCCAAAATGATTCACTTCTTCACACAATGATCCCACAAAAATGTTAGTAAAATTTGGAATATAACGAGTTTATATATAGGATCTTGTATCATAGCTGCCTTCTTCTATGACCACAACAAAAATATTTTAATGATTTTGATTTTATACCTTTATTATTATGAACCGTTCATCAGGGAACATCTTTGAAATATATTTTCAAATGTACAGGCTACTTCCGAAATTTTATTTTTTATTGGGATACTGTATATTTGTGAATATTTGACCAAGCTTTAAGCTCATTTTCTGATCATGAATATAGAAATCTATTCGTTTATACAGGGAATATCAAAGTATATTGTACTTTTTGTTAATAAATCAACATTGAGTTATTTCACATCAACACGTGTATATTTGTTGAAAAATATATTATTTACCTTATATTTTTATAATAGTTGAATTTTAACATTCAGTTCCAGTATTACTAGAATCGTATGTAAATAATTCGCTGGTGATAAATGCAGATGATTTATATTTCAATGAACCAACTAGAAACAATTGTACGTGAAACTAATAATGCCATTTTTAATAATAAAAAAAACTAAAAACTACAGAAAATTATTTTTAAGTATGTGAATATTTACCTTTCAAACAAAAATTAAAATTAGAATGACAATCGTAGAAGCGTGAGGCAAGTTATTTTAGCTGCCTCTAATGTAAAACCAAAGAATGTGAAAGTAAACCAGTTTAACGTAACTGTTAATAAAAAAAAGTAATATACTGTGAACATATAAAACATAAAAAATTATTATTAAATATAAATAATATATTTCATCAGGTGTGTATATAGAGGTATATAACACATTTGTAATAGGTACTAGAAAATTTATTCAAAGATCATAAGCATCAAAGCATTCAAGCATTCAAAGCGTCATAAAAAAAAACTCGCACACTAATTTAAAGGAGGTAAATTTCCATATTGGTGCATTGGTATTGTTTGCATGGCAATATTAGAAAACTCTTCTGGTAGAAAACGCTTGGCTTGCTTTAGACTCGATTATAGAGAAAGTATTCCATTAATTAACAAAATACAGCTCCCGATACACCGACAGCAGCACGAAAGAGGTGACTGACTGTACGTACTGTAGATGTCAATGCAAAATCAGGCAACGAACTTCCGTCATTATCTATAGATATGATTGCCTTTATTGGGTATTTTGCTACACTCCAAATATACCAAAGAAATATTAGAAAATAAATCATTGCTCCAAAAGGAACTGTCATGAATTGATTTTTGAGACCCTCTTTTGTCTAATAAGTTTTAGCATGCGAATTTGTTTTTTCCATAGGCAAAACTAAGGTTTCAAAAATTATCCCTTGTCTGTTTCTGTGGTGGAAGTGTTTATTTTTTAATATTATTTTTACTTTCAGAAACGTGTAAATATAGCTAATAAATGGAATAATGCAATGTAACATAGATAATAGTACTGTGTCTGTAATAAGATATTTTGTCTCTACTGGTTCAGTCACACATAATAGAAAATAACCAAAAAGCAATTGCAGATAAAACGGAAGATGAGAGGTTGTCCAGTATATATTTTTTAAATTATTATCATGCTTTTACGAATTATACTAACTATTAGGTATGTATAATTCTTCTCAACACCATTTACAGATCTTTTTTAATGATCACAAGGCATATTTACTGGCTGTTAAATTAAAATAATTCCAAATCATTGAACAAAAAAAATCAGTTTGGTAGATATTAAAACGAATTCAAAATTGGGAAAACGTAAACCTAGATCTTTACTATTTCATCGGATGGCACTTATTTAATTACATTAATTTATATTCTAATAAAATAAAGAAAAGTAATAAATCAAGTTTATTAGTTATTATTTGAATGAGATTCCGAAAACTACTCCACGGGTAATGTACCCCGACTGGCATTGCATTACTTCGGCATCTCCATAGGAGTCGCCACATCTTTCATGGAGATCAATCACCAGACACTGACCGGTTTCGCGCTTATATTATGCGCTCATCAGAGTGCCATAGGTAGTGGACTCGATGAACGATGTTGGGACGGGATTGATCTAATGGGCATCACGAATGTTAGTAGTGGTGAGAAACACACCGTACTGCCCTCTTTGGGTCTTTGCTACTATCTGTTCGACAATTATTGTCAAATTGACATACCGATAGCGCCCTGCTTTCCGCAGGCGCCATTATAGCAGTCAATTTGGTCAAACACAAACCAATAGAGATTTTATTACATAATGGGCTTGGCAAATACGTAAATCGAGTAATATTTGTTTGGAGTGGAATCATTGTCATTATTTCATCAATGAACAAAACAACAATATTTTTGATAAAAAATTTGCTAACCAAGAGTCAAGTAGTAATAATAATTACTACTACGTAAATGCGGCAAAATATCGTAATAAATAAACTAAATCAGGAATTATACTGAAACAAAAACAGCTGCGTAAGTTTTGGCAATAGATACCCGAGGCAATATCTTTCAATAGATGCTTTGTGTCAATTTATATTTAAAGATAAGGTACTTTTAGTTTAAACAGTATTTAAAGAAAATTAAAATCAATTAAGATATTACTTATCTCCTGCAAAATATAATTACTTGTATTATCGTTGATTAAAGCCTTATCCTATTCGGCTTGGTCATGTAAAACTTATTTTTAACAGAGTACTTTAGGATTTATTTTATTTAATTCTTGCCGTTTTTATCAAATTGATTAAACTATAAATACATATAATATATAATGTATTGCCTATCTATGGTTTCAATTTAAGGTTATGCGACCATTGACCAAAACATAAAGAAGTTTAACCACAGAAGAGTATTCTGTGGTTTAACCCGTCCACTCAGTACTATTACGTATTTTTACCCATTCCATTTTTAGAATAGTTGGAAACACTGGGTGGGAGCCAAAAGGTATATAAGTTTTGAAATCTAGCCCTTTTCTCATCAAAATTTGACCCGAATAGAAAGTCGAGTGTCAACATTGCTAATGCTACGTACTACGTGTGTAGTTAGTTAGTTGGTATGTGCCGGGTGCTGCGCTCTGAAAATTAATTTAATTCTGTGAAATAAGTTTGTTAAAATAAGATAACAATTAACAAAATAGACTCTGTTATTTAAACCTTTTTTCCTCAGATTCCGTGGAGGGAAAAATCGACATTAAGAAATTGGGCAGACCTCTTCCCGACATGGACATTTCAACTTTCAACATATAACCATCTAGTTGCTGCACTTCGAATTCTAAGGGCGACAGAGAAAATTGAATCGAAATATATATACCTACAAAGAACAAATTTGGCTTTATGGATGTCACAAAAAGAACGCACTTTGTGGAACTTATCAATATAGTCTTTGTTATTAGTTTGTGTTTTGCGTTAGCATTAACATACTTGGTGGATTGATTTCTTTATTGCTTTTTTGTTTATAGTTTTGAAACAATTTTGGTGATGACTTAGTGTGAGTATATTACGTTCTTTTAAGTTAACCCGTAATTGGGTTCTTGTAATATGTTGGGCAATAAATGCTATTATTTGTCAATATCCATCCCAAAACATAAAATTTTAAATTTGAAATAACTACCTACATACCTTCTCTAGCACGTAAAAAGTTAAAATACAAAACTGTTCGACTTGGTTTTATGTCAAGTACTTATTCTATGTTTTCAGTATTCTAACAAAATGAATTTTGCTACACGAAACATACGCCAGAATACACATTTTTGTACTTTTTATAACAGTATCATATTTCAAAGATGTAGATATACAATAATTATTGCTCTTTTAAAAAAAGGCTACTTACTTGGTTTGAATACGAACTCAAAAGTATTTCCGCCTTTATGGTTTACCTAAACTTATGGTAAACGTACGGTAAACACCTTGTACAACTTCACAAAACAGCTTGAGGCGAAAACTTTTACAAATGTCTAAAAACATCGTCACAAGTAAAATAAAAATAAAACAACACTTTCTTCAAATAAGAAATAATTAATGACCCGCATCTGCGCTGGTTTATTTTAGGATGGTTATAATCAGAGTCACACTATCCCAAGGAAACTTCCAACGGCACGCACTAAAACACACGCGTAATCAATGTAATCATTATTTATAAACAAACAAATATTACACCACAAAATTCCGCACCAGACTGTAAGACGTCCTTCTTGGGTGTGAGTGTGAGTCAGTCGGAAGCTGGGTCATTAATCTAATGATAATTTTAAATGATGCCATTAATAATTTCCACCGTGGACATTTTGGCTAGCATTGCTGTGGTGATTATTTGGCCTTGAGGTAAATTTAATTAGAGACAATGATGTAAGTGTCACCAAAAACAATATTTACAAGCATCTGAGAGACATACCTGATTCAAAACCGAAAATATTTAAATTGTTTACCTACCAAATGTATTTGAATAAAACGTGAATAGATCTTGTGTAGGGTCTGTCGCGTCCATGTCGTACCAATAGAGGGCATGAACAACTAGGTTACCTTAACTTAAAAATAACTTTAAAAAACTGAATTTGTAAGAAAATTTTGTAAAGAAAATGTAGTTGAACTGCTAGGTATTGGTTTTTCCGACGTTTATTTAAATGAACTTTGCCGTTTTTATCATTCAAAGTAAGTAATGCATAAGTGCTACATTTGTAAAATAGAAAATTTTCCTGGTATTCGCATTCTCCTCTGATGGAAAACCTTTATCTGTCTGTACCTATATATTTTCAGGTAGAAGACAAAAAGATAAAAAACATCAAAAACATAGGCGTTAGGGTCACAGTTTTTCACGGGTTTTGTAGACCAGTCCAATGGCCAACCATTTGAGCTGATGCTGATCGTATACATCTGTATTATAGCTGCAACGTACCTACACTATCTTCACTATTCCCTTTTAAATGTCCTTTATACATACGGCCATTATTAAATGTCTAGTGAGGTTTGGTAGAAGTAAAAGTTCACCCCGTAAATTTAAACTTTCAATAATTATTATAAATAATTCTGATGGGCAATTAAACGAAACTTTATTTAAAAATGTATTCATTTATTTGCATTTTATCTACACATACAAGACCATTAAACTCAACTTCAGAGAATTATTTTGGTACTTACCCGATGGCAGGCAGACCGTAACGGACATTTTGTCTGACCTCTAATACCAAGTTTTTCTAAAACTCATTCAGTTCTGATGAGGCGTGGTTATTTGGTAAAGTGACTGTTATAGGAAGCGCGATTAATCACAGAGTTTTTATGAATAACTTACTGTGAATCTGACACTGCTCTGTGTGCATCATAAACAAGTATTCAACTAGATATCCAGTTTCCCACAGTGGTAGATGCAAGTGTGCTTACGCTGTTTGTAAGCTTTACACACAGAGCGCACAAACGATATAATTAACGACAGACTTGATTGCTGGTTCGAATATAAGTCAAGTTCAAGTGAAATTTTAATCCACAGTTTTAAACACTCCTCATCTCCATCCAATCAAATCTCCTTTTTTTTTTCTGATGAGTGCTTCTTTACAAATACCTAGCTCCATTCGTTTGATCGAAAAGTGTAGCACTGAAGTCCACTAATTTCAGAATTCCATTCGTTTGTCACTATTTAGGGCAGTGTGCACTACAACCAGCGCCTTATATCAACGTACATAAGGTGTATATTTCACTGACATAAATCAACTAATGAAAATGTAATGTAGTACACACTGGTGCACACTACACTAGCCGACAATCGAACGGACCTAATGTTTCAGATATAATTAATATCTTTTCTATTCGTGGTGAACGTAATAAAATATAGACAAAGACAATAGTTGTTCTTATTTCTTGTACCTAGTTGTTTATTTGTATGCACAATTGTTGAGTATGCCTCGTTTCAAAATAATCGTAAAAACAACTCGCAACTGAGCACTCAAGTCTATACAATTTATACATTCCTAGTAGATACTAGGATAAACTATCTTATTATCTCATATTTTTGTTTGTTTTCCTTTAGTTTATATTGTTTTTAGTAATTTTACTATTTAACATAGAAAATGTGTTTCAGTTTTTGTAGTATACGTTCCTATTTCAAACTATAATTACTTTACTAAACCAAAATAATTAGTTTTTCTGGTTTAGATTTCACTAGATTCAATTTAAAAAAATACGTCAATATAATCATAGCAGTTTTGCATAGGGTAACAGCGGGTAAGAGTAAGCATCGTTTAAGAGTACGCACTGCCCTTATTTTAGCCCTTTACTTGGAGATGGCGCTGTAAGCCTAACTGTGAATTCTATTTAGTGCCAAGCTTTAGTGCAACCAAAGTTTACTGTCGTGTCGGAAGTGTGTAAGGTGAGAAGCCAAAAAATAAAAATTTATCCATTCTGATGTAATATTTTCAAATTGGTTTGTATTCAACAAATATTTCCTATAGTATATTAACCAATTTATATACATATTTTTGAAAACTAACGCTTTTGAGGCTTCGATTGACATGTTCAGTTTGCAGGTTATTTTTGAACCATAATATGCACGTGTAGATACATTCTCTTTATGCTAGGAGGTTAAGAGTACGCGGACTAAGAGTACGCACGCGTACTCTTAGTCTGATATGCGTACTCTTAGCCTGTTGGATTTTCATGGGCAAAGATTAAGAATACGTTTTGTTATTTTAGTTTAAAATGGGGAAGTATCGACGTAAAAGCAATAGAAAGTTAGTATTTACTGTAGAGTTAATGGTCCAAATAAAGCAAAAATTCTAAAAAATAAATCTAAAATTATCAGATTCATACAGCTTCAATTACATTTTAAATAATATTTACGTACTTAAAGCACCACTTACTGCATTACAGAAGTATATATGTTTAACTTTTATCTGTTTACATAAGCAATCTTGTAAACAGTTTATTTTGCTGTGTATTTAAGACACAGCAAATACAAAGGAGATAAATATATAGCAATTATAATATAAACCATATTTGCTATATCGTCTTACAATGTTTTACACGTCGATGCATTTCTCTTCCACTTGCATACTACTTCCGGTGCATTTTCTAGGTAGCATGTAAATATCACTGTTAAAGTAACTGTTTCACAAAATGCAACAACCACGTAGAAGGACAAGAGATTCAATTGGCAAATATCCATATTAAATCCCTGTCTAGGAAAAATGTTCGGCCTTTTTGAAGAAAGTTACTAATATAACAAGCTCTACATGAACACCCGAAGGTCGAAATTTGACAGAACCATCATGTCCATCTTTAAACAATATGAGCTTGATTAAAGGCTGTAGAAGGCACAAACATCAATATTTTATAGAAGATATTTAAATAAAAGAAACCTGCAAGTTTATATCCTTTGCTTTACTACGACTTCTCATATTAATATACATTAACTAGTTATAATAAACTCATAATTTAAAAACTACTATTTTTCTGTTCTGATCAAAACAACTCAATTCGACTTTGCTTTCCTTTAACACATGCATAAATTTTTTTCAAATATATGTTGCTAGGTATAATGGAAATACTTAAAGTGGATATGTACCTTATTTCGTGAAATTTCTTGATTTTATATGGTAATCATGTACTATTTGTACCAGTGTCGTGAGATGAGCAATACGTCGTTCTTGATCTTGGTATAGATTTTGATAATTTTAAATTTGCTAAATCAGAAAAACTAATTATTTTGGTTTAGTAAAGTAGTTATAGTTTGGAATAGGAACCTACTACAAAAACTGAAATACATTTTTTATTTTATGATTATTAATACATAAAAATTCAAAACTCAATAAAAAAATATATCTGTAGCGTATAGCACTTATAAACAATCACGGTTTTGCAATAATTTTATTTTAATGTATTATATACTACAATACAGTTTTACTAAATTTTGCAGCTATAACTTAAGCTGTAATATATTATTACACACGCACAAATATATTGTATTAAATATACCATATTATATTGTGGTGTCATAAATACAGGGTGTCCCAAGATAATGTGACACAATTTAAAGGCTTATAACTTCAAGGCAAAATGAGATAGCGACGAGCGGTTTTTATACTGTGCTCTTAATTTTACAAAAAGTTTTCTTTTGTCATTGGTACTAGTTGTTTCGTTCCTACAGCCGCTTAAAAAAAATTGGATTTTTTTAATTCAAAATTGTGACAATTTTTTCAACGTAACACCCTATAGATTATTTTACCATTCGAGTCACTTTTCCTCTTTTCAAAAATGTATATTTTGATAAAGTTATAAAAAAGATTTGTATAAATTTGTATTAATTTAGTTCTTTTCTTAATAATAGCTTTAGTTGATGCATATAGCTATTCTATACTGACAATATAAAAAATATAAAATGCGATCTTCCAAAAAAATTATGGTCTATTGAAAACGGCTGGTGTGTAAATTGAAATAACTCCTTTATTTTTTGGTACAACTATACATTTTTTGAAAAGAGGAAAAGTGTCTCTATCGAATGGTAATATATACAGGGAGTTTCATTTAAAAAATTATCACAATTTTTTATCAGACACTGGCAATTTTTTTTCAAGCACCTGTAGAAGTGAAACCAACTATAGTACCAATAACAAAAGAAAACTTTTTGTAAAATTAAGGGCAGCAGTGAAAATCGTTTTTCGCTATCTCATTTTCCCTTGAAGTTATATGCTTTTAAAATGTGTCACATTATCTTGGGACGCCCTGAACTACATAAAAAAGAGGCCTGTATAAAATGACGAGCTTCTCAGGTGTTACCCAAGCAAACACGAAAAAAATAAAGTGTTGAATAATACCTACTGACGTAGGCTAGCACAGTCAGGAGTTGAAGGATGACTTGACTGGCTTGACGGCAGACTTTCGGGTAACTGAACTTTACTTCAATTTACGCGTCCATCTCAGAATTGGCTCTTGGAAACGGTCCAGTCGCATTGGGTGCCATGACGAGCCGTTTATTAAACTGCTAATTACCTTATTTATAAATGTTTCCAATTTATGCTTCAGATATAGATATAATTGTTTCGTTTCACCTTATGTAAGGTGATTAAATCTGGGACGTTTTTAATTAGGTTTTTACAACCGTGAGTGGTTAATTCACGCATGCACTATACACAACACAAACGAAAGAGAAGAAGAGAGAGAGAAGATTTTTTTAAATTTTCTAATGATGCCTACCATCCAAAGATAAAGTCAAAAATAGTTCAGGACAAGTAGAAGAGGATTCAGGAAAACTATGAGAGGAAATCTTCAATGGCCTTTCTAATAAAGAAAACGCTTTTTCAAAAAAGTGTTTCAATTATGTGAACACGAATTCTAGATCGGATCCATAGTACAACCATATATATATAATACTACTATATCGCGTATTTCCTATGTTAGCCCATAAGCGGTTTCTCCGAAAACATCAAAGGACAAAAGATATAGTGCTATACTGTTCCAGAGACCCTTTGTTCGATTTGCGCATGCGCAGATTTTGTCGATATCCATGGTTACGGAAACTGACACATTGCTTATAGGTTGACAGACTTTCCAACTTTCAAATTTTTTTAAAAGAAGTCGGTAGACAGAGATACAGTATTTATGCTGCATGCTTATTGGATGTCGCGAAATTCGTGCGCATGCGCATATTTGACGAAGGTACTCTCGATAAGGATAGAGATTGTATGTCGGCGCCGTGTTGTTTTCGGAATTTTTGGGCCTCTACCCGCGATATAGTAGTATTATATACAGGGTGGCCCAATAGTGTGACAAAGTCCCATAGCTGCTTTATGGTTGCAGATACAATTACAATTTTTTGGGCCATCGTAAACTTCCTTGAGGCGCACATTTTAAAAATATTTTAACATGTACAGAGTGTTCAAATTTTCCGGGCCATATCAAACTTATGTTTTTTAAATGGAAAGTACTATTTTTTATTACATATTTGGATTCCGCTTGTCATTCTGATTCTAGCAATATATGGTTTTAAGGGTTTATACAGGGCCGTTCAGAAGATATGAGCATTTCTGTGTCGAAATCGCAATGACTCGGACGCCCTGTATATTGTGTAGGGAAGTAACTAGAGACCATTTCATGCTACCATAAACCAATTTATATGGTCTACTGTTATTCCCTTCACAGATATCTTCACAATGTTATTGTTTGTATACGGGGCATTGAAGAACGCGGAACCATCATTTTCTCAATTTTTTTAAATGGAACACCCTATATTTTATATCGTTTTCATAAAGCTGTATCAAAGACCTTTCACTTATATTAAACAATTCATATACCTAAACCTTCAAATTTCTGAGTTATACGAGGTTTTATATTGGAATTACATTGGAAATTGAGTTTATACAGGAAAATATCAATATAGCCATAGTAAATTAGATTTGTTTCATACTTTCAAAGTAACAATAATATTTTGTAGGATTCAAAATATAATTTTTAACATGTGTACGTAGTTTTAGTGGTCATTTTGAAATAAAATTTAATGACGACTTGGAAAACTGCCTATTTTGTATTAAATGTAACGCTCAATAAGAATGCAATGCAAAAGGCGGAACATGCGGCACTTTAACTTCAGATACTTATGATTCCGTTTTATAAAGAGTTGACTGTTTTTAATATGTAATTGTGTATAGTGTCTATTTTTCAAGGAACTAACGTACATGAAAGGTCTTTGATACAGCTTTATGAAAACGATATAAAATATAGGGTGTTCCATTTAAAAAAATTGAGAAAATGATGGTTCCGCGTTCCTCAATGCCCCGTATACAAACAATTACATTGTGAAGATATCTGTGAAGGTAATAACAGTAGACCATATAAATTGGTTTATGGTAGCATGAAATGGTCTCTAGTTACTTCCCTACACAATATACAGGGCGTCCGAGTCATTGCGATTTCGACACAGAAATGCTCATATCTTCTGAACGGCCCTGTATAAACCCTTAAAACCATATATTACTAGAATCAGAATGACAAGCGGAATCCAAATATGTAATAAAAAATAGTACTTTCCATTTAAAAAAACATAAGTTTGATATGGCCCGGAAAATCTGAACACTCTGTACATGTTAAAATATTTTTAAAATGTGCGCCTCAAGGAGGTTTACGATGGCCCAAAAAATTGTAATTGTATCTGCAACCATAAAGCAGCTATGGGACTTTGTCACACTATTGGGCCACCCTGTATATGAGTACAACATTGACTTTAAAAACTCTATACAGCAAAACCAGGAACTTACTTTGAATGCAACGTTTAATCTGAGTTACTGAGCTTTCTGGGAAAGTCCATAGAAAACTGGAAATTCCAAATATTATGTAAATCAGAGAAACCTCAAGAATCTCAAGGAGTGGATGGTAGTAATCTTACTGCGAACTTGCGAACGTATTTGTAGCTCATAAAATAAAAAAATTTGTTATAAAACCACACAATAAGGTGCCAAATTTCAAGTCTCCGTGCTGGGCACCACTTCACACTGGGTATTCTAGTCTGGGTTTGATCCCCAGTTACGGCACTGACAGTGGCGGAGAGTATGGGGTGTTTATCTGCGTTTGTCTTCAAAACTTCGAATTTTTTAAAGACTAATAATAAAAAAAAAATTAGCAATTTTTTATTTCTAATCTGATTACGCCACTGAAATCTAAAATGGGGGTGACGGAAATAGAATTATTATAAAAAAACAATTTAGAATGTGCTCCTCTTTGAAATGGGTCACTCTGTATAATTTGCTAATTTAATACTAATTATTTTGGAGCTAAAAAAAAATATAAAAAATCAGTAGTGATCCGTTACATTCGATTTTAAGATACTATAGGTATTATTCATATCTTATCATATTAATGCGTCTATAATTTTGACAACTGATGATATGAAAAATCAAAACTCAAGAGGACGCCCTATTTTCTATAAAAAAAAAACTCAAAAACACCGAGCAAAATATATACACGATACTAAACAGGAATAACTATAAAAACTACATGATATTTCAGTAGTACAGGATTAAATCACGATTAAATAATAGAAGAATTTTCCTAACTAATGAGGTTTTCCAGGTTTCCCTCATTCCAGCACTGAATGGTGGTTAGGGCCTACCAACGTAAGTCGTTCCTGAGGCGCAAATGCGGGCCGCGAAATAATAATATGCCGCCCCCTCTCCCACACAAGTCTCAGACTTTCGGGCTAATCCTTGTGATTAGAATGAGGGGTAGAGATATTATTATATTATATTATTTATATCAAATTGGAGAAATTTATCCAAATCCACTAAGTAGTTAGCTAAAAATCAACTAACATAAATCAATTAATGCCAATCATATTAGACATAAAAAGACTTGTAAACATTCTACAATGACTTATTAATGCTTTTTAATACTGCAAATTTAAGGATTATTAATTTGATCTATCATCTATCAGTATTATAGTATAAACCAAGGCATTGACGTGTTGAATAAAATAAATTACAACATATAGGTACTCTATATTCTTTAGTCGATTTATTAGGAAATAATGAAAAAACATTTAAAATTTAAATAAAACTGCATTTTGAACACAGATAGTATTTCAACTTGATAAGATAATAATATAGGATATTTATTTAAAATAAATGATAACATATTTCAATCATATCTCTGTAAATAATTACATATTTAGTACCTAATACTAATAAGTACTTGTTTATATAGAACGAATTTCGATTTTCACTACTTAAGTTACATTAAACGGTAAAAACAAAGATACAAAAATATCGATGAACCACCGATATTTGTCAAAATAGAAAGTTTTATTTTATTTTTCAAATTTTCTTTTATATAAATATAGTTGAATTATAAACTTCTTTTATCCGTAATGCCTTGCATATATTATAGCAGTGGGACCGGTACATAGTGACTAGGAATAGATAGATACCTATTTATAAAAAAAATTAAATAAAATAAAAAATGGTACGGTTATTTTTTTCATTCTAGAACATCCTTTATTACAACCGTTCTTAAGGGGGGTTGGAACCTTTGGTGTGAAGATCACTGACGTAGTTTTCCACATAACACCAAAACACTATACTGCATTCAATGCAGAGTGCAATACAAAATGCAGTATAGTGTTTTGGTATTATGTGGAAAACTACGTCAGTGATACAAGCTTTCTTTCGAAAGAAATACTTGTATATACCGATATCTTCACCCAAATCGCACGGATAAATGTTCAGTTAGTTTTAAGAGATTTGGTCATCGTTTCTAACTGATAAAATTCGCATATAATCGTTGGAACTTGAATTAAAAAAAATGGGTATAGTTCACTTCTCTTCAACTTTTGGAGCATAAATGAAGGTTGTTCTCCCTCACGCCAAGGATACACAAAATTTCAAATGGGAATAGAGGTCCAGTCGCACCTCATTTAAAAGGTATTTTTAATCCCTATTCAATGGGGTGTATAGTTTTAAAATCGATTGTTGTTCTCGAGTAACTGACGTTTCAAGTTGAATAAAGGGAACAAAAGGAAAAAAACAAAATTCTATTTTGTACTCAAAATTAACAATGAACAACTAAATTAAATACTCAAAAGTGTCCACCATCAACTTCCAAGGACTCGACCCCTATTGCTATTTGAAATTTTGTGTGTCTTTGGGGTGAGGCGATGGAGAAGGGGTCAATCTTCATTTATGCTCCAAAAGTTATCCCCTCTCGAATCAAAGAATGAACTGTTTCGGCAAATTTTTATATCTCATTATGTTCTCGAGATATAAGGGTGTTTAGTTTTAAATGGGACATCTTGTATATGCCACATAGTAAAGGACCTTATAACATAACGTTGCCTTTTTATATACAACTATGGCAAGACGATTGTTTTGACTCTAGGATTCACCACGTTGTGTTAATTGGTTATTTCTTAATTGGTCTTTTTCTAAAATAACCTACCTACTACAAAAAAGTTATCTAAAAATTGTATACAATCAAAATTATTTAGGCACGGGTATGTAACCATATGTAATCGAACTTGAAGAAAATACTGAAATAAGTGTGTCGGATTTGTTTATTATTAATTGCGTCAATAACAAAACAAAAATGTTATCTTCTATAAAGATTAAAAAAATATATATGTTTTTTGTAGGTTTCCACTTCATATTATCATGTCATTATAACAAGATTTACCTTGTAAGTTCAAATAATTGAAAAAATGTAATTTTGTTACTTTATCCACTTATGATTTAAAAATTTAAATATAAAAGTCCACTTTAAAATTACAGGTGTTTAAAGCGTCGAAATGTCAAACAAGATTACAGCATTGTTACCGTATGTTTAGTTTATACAAATTTAATTTTAATTCCGGTAAAAATGATGTAATCTAATCCTTAAATATCGAACAGAATAAATAAATGTATGCATGTTAATATTAATTCCTGTAAAATTTATTTACACAAAAAATAATAAATATAGCCGTACCTAGATCACTTCCTGCTACATAACAGGATGTGCAAAACGAGAAATGGTACACATTGTATTATATCTAGTAATAACAACAACAAATACAATAATTGATGATTTGATGATCATAATGACGTTTAATTCTGATAAACAAACCACTGAATGGGCAAGCACCTTACAATATCAAATAAGTTTTAATATTTAAGTGTTAGTAATTAACATTTACTTAAAAATAACAAAATTACTGTAAACATTAGATGCAATTCGGCTGCTAACGTGCAAAAAAAAAAAAGATGTGCGGAAATGTTTGATATGACCATTACCTTATAGTGATGACTCAGATGACACTGATGATGGACCCGGCATGTTTTCAGTCACCTGATTTTGATACAGGGATTTAATTACATACGGACGAATTGACTTATTTCTCATACGCCCTATTTACACAAAACATTAGGTAATGTATATTTTATATGTCAGATTAAATATTATTGTTGTTAAATTTCTATACCACCGACAAAATACCTATCTCCATCGAACTATTACTTTGATGGAATTCTACAGCTGGAACTATTAGTTCATACTCGGTCGTGCGGATCGAATAGCCTTCGTACATTGGCTCTGCAAGAAATGGAATTACACAATGTTTCTTTAAAATCCCTACTTTTTTCTTTAAGTGATGTTAATATTCATTAAATTCAATTTGGATGAAATCTAATATGCTGCTCTTTTAAGGATAGCACAGGTTACAGTTAATATTAAAATATAATCAAAAAACTTGAATTAAAAATTTGTTGATAATTTTGTCAAAAATTTGTATCCTACATAAAATTGAACCTGCAATTTACAGAGGAATTGAATTATGAATTAATTACTATTCCTATAAATACAGGATGTTCTATTTCAAATAAGCCAGGCAGATACAACTTTTACTTTATTGGTACTTAATTTTACTTTATTATTAAAAATACCATAAGCGAAATCCTAAGACCAATTTTTAGAGATCCCTAAATATATTGGTTTTCTATATATGGATAGTCTATGCTCGTCATGTTACACATAAACCATGTTTACTTAAGCGTAAACCGAAAAAAACCAAACACACAGGTACGAAAGATTTACATAATTGAGCTAGTAATATTTCCAACCCCAACCTCCCTCAATATTTGCCTCCATAAAGCCAATAAATTGGATTGATACACTTCTTTACAACTATTATAAAAAAAAAAATGTTTACTTTTATTATTATTTATTACTGGAGACAGAGCTTGCAGACGATCATTTAATTTTTTATAATTGATAAAAATATTTATCCAAAATCTCCCTTTCGACAAAAATATTATTTCAAAGTACAATATACAGGGATTTATTAATTGTCCTTAGTTTTATGTGTTTTATAAGTTTATTATTATATTTCAAATAATTTTTAACAAGCATTAAAGTTATATTACTAATAAAACAATAAAACAATTCAGTAGGTATATACTCATCATAAACTCGACAACTAACTGTAAGAATCATTATGATTAGTTTTCTAAAAAAAGTTCACTTGTTATAACCGGACTTATAAAAGTTTAAAATGATAGTGAAAACAAAATGAATTATTTCTTATGTCGTTCAAAACCACAACTTCCTTCAAATATTAGTAGTGGTGATAAACACACCGTAGTGCCCTCTTTGTTTTGATGTGCCGACTTCCATGGAGAACCCGGAGTAATGCAACGCCAGTCGGGACACATTGCCAGTGGAGTAGTTGTTTTCGGCATCTCCTTCAAATAAATTAGGAAAAGCTAAAGCTAGAGAATAAGATCTAAGGATTATGTTATATAAAATTTTATATGTTACTATATTTTATTCAGATAGTAACAGAGATAAATAAGATCATCAACACCTATACTTTATAAAAAATGGGTACTTTCTATTGCACTCTATTCTATTTATTCTTTTAAGTTATTTGTAGCTAGGTACCACAAATTTAAGCACCTAATAACGTTTAATAATATTGAAAATTTAATATTATATTATTATTCTTATTGTATAAAAATAATTTTTAATATTTATCCGGGAAAACACATACCATCTTTTCAAAATCCAAAAAGTGATTGTGCTATTCTATCAGCTTTTGATCTAGGAAAAGTGTTTTGAAAATTATAATCTGCTGTGGGGATATTTATTATTTATTTTTCCCCAGGTCTTTCTGTATTCAATCGTAAGACTTTCCTTAAGAATTGTACACTTTGTTTTCCCATTTTAAAATTTATAAATCCGGAGCCTATAGGTAACATAAATTATTAATAAGAGATCTAATTAGGTATATTAATCCTAATTTATTTTGCCACAGCTAATACCATGGGATTGTCTGCCTAAAATACCTCTTACCCCTTCGCTCATTCTAACTACCTAATTGTTAAATATACAAGTTAATCATCTTATCTAATCATCATAGGAAGCTAGGAAACTATACTAAAAAAATACCACAATACGATTTATTTGGTTGCTATATTTTAGAGTTTATGATCGACTAGAAAACTACCTAGACACAATTCGCTTCAATTATGAATTATAAACATCACATTTATGTGATGTTTATAGTATAGGTACTTGCATGTACAGTATACATAGTACCTATAACGTTATCCGTGGTATATACCTGGTTTGTAGAACCGGCCCTCATAAAGGTATTTGGAAGGTCGGTTCTCTCAGGTACTCAGGTCTGAAATCATACTTTTACTGAATGTCCCTACTTCGGTAGGTACCTACACTACCTACAAGTAGGGTACATTTGACTAAACTGGTACCTATTCATCTAGAAAAAAAACATCTGGATTTTATTTCTAACGTGCATGTTGCAGGTACCCACTCTCAACTTGAACAGAAAATGGTTAAAAAATTGTTTTTTACTTTAATAAAACAATAAATGACTACAACATTATTTGATATGAGGATGAGGTAGATTTTATTATTTTATTATTTGATATTAATATAATTACCTATTTCTTTAAAATTATATAAAACGTAGTAGATAGGCTCCCATATTTTGGATTTCATAATTTTATTTACCTATAGAGGGTAATGGTCAGTATCAAAAAACTTTCATTCGCATCCTTGAGTAGATAGGTATGACATTAATTAAGTATAAATTCAACAGGAAGGAATGCCACGTTGTGTTACAAAACATTATTAATAACAAAACTGTGTATATAGGTATGTACAACTATTAAACAATCAACAACTTGAAGAGTATTGTGGTATTTACCAACAGTACATGAAAAATGTAATAAACAGTGGGCTTCACAAATGGGTCAACCAGCAATATAAGTAAATGGGTAGGTAGGTAGGTATTATGAAGAAAGTAAAAATAGACCTGGAGTAAATTATAATAATACCTAGATTTCTCTTAGCACATAAGTATAATCTACTATTCATTTGCATAATAATGAAACAGGTAGGTACTTCGCTACTTCAATATTATTTGTCACTGTTATAAATCCATACATTTGACTTGATATAGAAGCCTGTCAAAATACTTACTACGTACCATCCACGTTTTTTTTTTTGTACATATGGCGCAGATTTATGAAGATTGAGTATTTCTGACAAATTTTATATTTATACATAGTTTACTGGTTAAATATACGTATTTAACAATAATACAAATACCTTTCTAAAATTTATTGTATAAAATTCTTAAAAATAATATGCCGGCCACGAAGCTAACAGATTGCAGCTATGGCAGAATAAGTATATAAATAAAAAAGAACTTACGGTTTGCCAAGGTTTGACGCTTCTGTTTTTTAGACGAAAGATGTCTAAACTGCTTATTTTCACACAAAATTCACTAAAACTTCGCTTATATATTCACTAAATCAAAACAGAAGTAGAGCAACTCTCCACGTGCTCAAAATGTTTCTGTAAACTTCACATCATGGCGGCGTACCATCGGTAATGGAAGCGACGCGCCAGTTACCACTGCCATCTACCCAAGATTCCTTAAACTTATGAATAAGTTACCTGTAATTATACAGAATACTAAGTGAATAAAGATCTCTTTTGAAGCTGAATTTGTATATTTTTCTTTTTAAAGAAATGCAGCAAATCTGTTTACTACATTATTTATTGGTAGATGGCACATTGCTCCATAAATCCGAATCAAATTATCAAGAAATTGAAGTTCAAAACACCTAAGCTAATAGTTTCTTTTAAGTAACCATTTTAAAAAATGATCACTTCACAAATTTACATTCCATAACGGCTTCCTCTTTCATAGATACGTAACGTACCTAATTAACAACTTTCTAAAGAAAGAAAAGTAGCTACTTAGGTACCTACCTAGGTATTTAGATAAACGCAGATTCTCAGATGATTTCAAAGTACAGGATAGAATTTATGTTTGGATATACCTACTTGTATAGAGTTGTATTTCTCGTAGGCTACGGTTGTACATACCTATATGATTGTTATTTATTTTGTCGATTCATTTGCGAAGACTAAATGATTCATCTCTGATGTGTAAAATCAAAATCATCACTGTAAAAAATATTTAACATTACAAGCCAAGTTGTGGGTATTTCGTTTAAAATTAGGTAGGTATACCATTTTATTATTTACAACGCTGTCCAACATTTAAATTTGGTGTGTAGGATAGAAGATCATTTCTTATTATTGCAGTTGATAATACATAACGGAGATATCCCGAGCGAGTCGAATGCGATATAATTAGCACATTTTTTACCAATTTAAATTTTTTATACGGTATCCTGCATTGCCCTGGAGACATAGACATTTATAAATGAGTTAGGTAATAGGTATTTCTGCGCGAATTGTAGGAAGGAAGCTACCTCCTTAAAATTGTCAGACGTAATGACATTAGTGTAGGCAATATTATATTTATATTGCGTAGGTACACCAGCATTGATATAAAAATTGAGAAGTATTTTAACCCTTTTACAATGGTGTGCCCGGGGGGGGGGAGCTAGGAAAGGCCGCCACTGCCTATTCCTGCCCCTAGCTCCCCAATGTATTAATAGGTAGCGTAATCTCTGATCTCTGAAAACAGTGAAAACTACTATACGCGATTCTTGCTAAGCAATACGCTACCTACTGGCGGCACGCACAACTAACGCATGTGGTATTGGTTCAGTTTTGCATATGTAGGTATGTCTATTGTGAATTTTGAAATATCCGTTGTTATTAATTGCTTTGATTAGATATGAATCATTATTGTTGTGAGCGTCATTGTTCCTCTTGTACAAAGAAAAACCCCGAGATCAGTTTCATACTTTTCCAAAAGCGGGAAAATCTAGAGCTATCGCGGAAACTATAAGTTGAGCATTACAGAGTTACAGGAGACAAGTATGGATAAAGAAGCTAAAGAACGCAGAGTAGAGATTGTGCTCTTTACCTTTCTCTAAGGATGACTATTTCCATAAAGGTATGTATGCCGTATGCCCAATAAAGAATTTGACATATTTTGAGGTTAAGTTTCATTTTCAGATTGAACGCTCGACAAATATTGAAATCTATTTTAATTTTATCTCACTACTTACCCCTTTCAAAATAGTTTTACAAGCTTTTTACCTGGTTTAAAGTTCTCGGCAACAAATCTTTGATGAATAAAATTTCAAACGTCAGTGTCAGTGAACGTAGGTTAGTATAGGTTACTGCGATTTTGGCGCTTCGATCTTAAAATAAATCGCGTATATTCTGCGCAGTTTGCACCACCTGTACGCGTCTCGACCGCTGGCCGCCCTACACTTTCTACTTCTAGTAGAAGTTTGTTTTTGAAAGATTTGCAGTTCTTTTTTGTGGGTAGTATATTTTTATTACATCGATATTATAAAGAATCTTAAATTTTAGATCATACATCATACATTTGCACAGACTGTCAATATGATTTACGCCCACCAAAAAAGCTATGGCCCTCAATCTTGAAAGATTAGGCACGGCACTGTGCTCTTAGCAATTACAAAAAGGCCAAATCAGGGTGGAAGAGTCAGTGCCATAATTTTGCAGATACTTACAATAGAATCACACAAAGAATTACTGTAAAAACCCATTTATCACCAAATTTTGTTAAATAGAAAATTCAAAGTTATTTATGATATTGGAAAAGTTGTTGGCTGTTAAAAGATAATTTATTTCTTCAATAATAAACAAAAGAAGAGGACTTTCAGCCACATGGACAAATACCCTACGTTTCGTCAGAGTTTTCGGACTTTTTCAAGGTTACCTAATGACTAAAAATAATGGTTATAGATAAGTATTAAATTAGATTTAGTGACAGAATAAATATCCAAAAAAGTATTTTCTTACCTAATATCAATTTCATATTTTAATTTTATTGTATGGGTTGGTTTCATTTTGTTTTTCATCTTTTTTATTATTTAAGAATGCACAATGTACCAGTGGCGTAACTACGCTGGGGCAGCAGTGTGCGACGCACAAGGGCCCACCCAAGAGCTTGAGGGGCCCAAGTCCGAGTGCGAAATGAAGAAGTTAACTATTGCAACTCGGTCAGGTGTTGGCGAATTGGAATCCCGAGTTCGCGTTGCGTCGATTGCGTAATTAATTAAGGGGAGGGGGCTCGAGAAGATTTCTGCACAAGAGCCCAGTTATTCTAGTTACGCTACTGCAATGTACGTGCAGTTTCAAGACTTATGCAGAGAATGATCAGTATTTGGTGTCTCCGTTGATGTGTTTCTTCTCGAAAGCAGCAGATAATTAAGAACTGGTAGCATATATTGCTGGTCTGAATGACAGAGTTATTGTAAACATTCTCATGACTTAAAAAGCCGTTGAGAGTAGGTTTTACAATATGGGTTTGATTTAATTTATCCAATAGATATTTCAGTTTTGAATATAATTTACTTTTTATGCTATTATCATTTCTTTTATGTTTTGTTCTGTTAAATTATATTCAAAACTAGGTAATTTTGAAAAAGTCCGAAAAGTCGGACAAAACGTACTTTTTTTGTTTTTTATTGAATAAATTAAAAATGATTGCTTTCATTAACAGTTATATATGGCATCGAGTCTGGATCTAATTATATTGTCACAGGACGATCTAAAATTTCAATATTAATGACGATCCACAGGTCTTACGTCGATTCTCGTATTCCGACAACAAATGCGGCTAAAACCCGTCATATAACCATGTTCATAGTATTGCAGATGTAAAACGGGACTAACTAATTAAATATAGGTAGCTGCCTCGCGTTTGTGAATAGCGGCGTAATGTGATTATCCTAATGTACCTAATTTTGCAGTATCCCGTCCCGTGGCAGTGTCTCCAATTAGATCCCGTAGACCGAGCACCTGATGTTTTCGAAATGGGTTTTCACATCTGATATTTAAACTCTCTTAATATCCCCAATTAAAATTACTAACTGTGAAAATTACCTACATCCGGATACAATACAATAGGTACTTGGACTTGGAAGTTTCAGACTGAACAGACAAAATAATAGAAACAAAAATGAAAATAAACGCTGAAATAATACGCGTACCTAGTACTAAATATTGTTCATTTCATTTAAATTTTTTGAGTATAATAAAGTTGAGAAAGGATGTATGTATGTATGTATATATATGTATGTAGTATAAATATGAAAAACACACTATTTTTTAATACGTGTAGATAATGACCAGTCATATATTATGCTAGTACATACATGTAGGTACATGCTAGTTATCTTAAAAATATTAGTATCGTTTCTTTTAAAATGTGAAGGCTAGTTTAGTGACTTAGTTTCTGACACCATTTAAATGGAAATTTATTTATTTATTTATTTATTTATTTTTTTTTTCGGAAAAGCAGACCAAGTATTTCTTCTTAAATTGTAATTTGTAATATTTTCCTCTTAATAGAAGTCAATTAACAATTTTTTCCCGCACTATCAGGCGGGCTCCGTCGCCAATACCCGACCGAGTTGCATTAGTTAACTTCTTTATTTCGCTGCACTCGGACTGGGCCCCTCCGGGGCGCATTTATACATTCCGTACATCTGTTTGGCACCCAGCGCAATTTCATTGGTCAGATTCGAATTTAAGACCAATCAGAGTTCGAGTGCGGAATGTGTGTACGAAATGTAAATTGGTTCCAAACGCATATATAGAATGTAACAGTTTGAGTTCAAACTGATTTACAGAATGTAACAGTTTGAGTTGGGAAAAAACAGCACAGGGCGTGATTGGACTGTGGTTTGCTTTAGTACAGATTTTTCAGTCAGTTTTTCATCGTCATGGACAATACTACAAATTTCAGCCTACAGCGTTAATAAGAAGGGAAGTCGGCATAACAAGGGGGAGCAAGAAAAGGCCCTGGGGCCGCCCAGCAAGTGGAGAATCTGCCAAGAAAAGACTTAAAAAGATCATAATCTGTCACAAAATGTAAAAAGTATTCAACCAAATGCAATTAAACATGGGTCATTGCACTAACTATTATATCACATATATTATCTGTTTCCATGTGCTTTTATTTTATGCTATAAACATATTTTCGCTTTCGCTTTTCTAGCATATTTTCCTTAGCCAGGAGCGCGAAGTGCCCCTAAACTTGGAAAACATACTGTTTTTGGCATATTCACCTTTTTTGTTATTCTATACACCATAAAGGAACCATATAGTTCCTTTATGTATACACTGTTACATTCTGTATGCGCGTTTAGCACCGGTTTACATTCCGTACACACATTTCGCACTCGAACTCTGATTGGTCTTAAATTCGAATCTGACCAATGAAATTGCGCTGGGTTCCAAATAGAAGTACGGAATGTATAAATGCCTCCGGGGCCCCCCAAGTTCTTGGGGCTCTTGTGCGTCGCACACTGCCGCCCCAGCGTAGTTATGCCACTGGAAAGAAATAATGTACGGCGTTAATGTATAGCAGCACATTATATTAATATGTACAAATAAGTAACTCGTCGAATATTCATTCACTATAAATAATTTGAAAAGGCACATAAGAGTTAAAACTGCAGTAGGTAATGCAAAGTCAAAAATGTGTTAATATAATACCTCATCATGACTAATTAATGATTATTACAAAGTATCAGTATCGGCTGTTACAATTCAAATTTTCAATACAATTATTATCTGATGCAGGTATACATAATATATTAAAAATGCAAAAATATATTTTTATGTGAATAAATATTAAACATTGAAAAGAACTGAACATATCATAAATAATAACATTATTAGGTACAGACCCGTTATATTGATATAGGTAATTGCTGGTGGTTGAACCACATACCACCAGCAATTTTCCATGTACCTATGCGTTAACCCTTTAATATAAGTGACTTTCTTCATCCATTATACTAAGAAACGGCCTTAGAGTCTACACTTTTCCCTCATAGTCACTAGGGACTCCACGATCTCAGGATAATAAATGGCGTCATTTTGAATTTTAAATCTGAATCCGAATGGTTATGTAAGCCTCCAAGCGGGCATGTATCATTTCTCTGCTGCCTTTTTGTGTCTCAGCGGCGGTAGAAAACGAATGTAGACAAGCGAGTTCAGCGTCTGCAGTACAGAACGAGGTCAATCCCCGACGCCGGGTCAGGCCGCTGACCTTGGAAGGGTGGGCGCCGCCCCTGCCCCACCAGCGCTGGTTTCGGCGCTATCGATTTCCTCAGAGGCGGCTCTCAAGATTTCGTGGGCCGATTATTTAAAAGATACACTAAAACCAAACAAAAGTTTAAGTTTTCGGTCAACGAAATAAACTACAAAGTCTAAAATCAAATGTTTTTTGAATTAAAAAGAACCGAAACTGCCATTGAATATTAGGTAAGGCCCGTGTTTTTCACTTTTCACATTCCAAACAACTTGGCAATTAGCAGAATGAGAAGGAGCGTGAATTATTATACTGTGGTACTTGAAATGTCAAATTCTAGTCCTTCCAATAGTTTCTTGGTTATCTCTCTTAACAAAAAGGTGATAAAATGGGGTTTAATCCTTATTCATTTCGATATGTCGATATGTTAACCGAAATGTCGTTTTGCTTTTAATTTAAATTCAAACTGCGTTGTAGAATTATTTATTTTGTTCTTATTAATTTATTGAAGAGATATTTTAAAATCTTCTATAATCTAATGTCTGTAACTTATTTGTGGTGCATTTTACTGATTCATTGTATTCGTTTTTGAGATTACACCACCTGTAAATAATAAAAAACGGGAAACCAGAAGTATTCAAATTAAATATTCTAAGTGTAATATCAAGGCAAACTTCTAGTTTGGTCCAAAAAAATACTGTAGAATATGCAATAAAATAAATATTTGATAAATTAACTAAATTTCGTCAGTGGTTTTTCAGTTTTATACAAAATTGTATACTATTATAAATCATAGGTATTTTGAATTGTCTAAATAAAATAATTATCGACGTTTCCAGTAGATCCTCGACTCGTCGTTAGTAGAAAGTTTGTAAGATTATAAATTGTCAGATTGACATTTTTAATTCAAAATGCCATCACATGCGCTGATCACTATGTCATTATTAATTTTCCACTGGTAACACCTCCGATCAAATATGTATAGATAAGTAATTGCCTATTTGTCAGTATATAAAATAATGTGACCAAGAATAACAAAAACATAACCTCAATTTCATGAAATTATCTGCCACAGTGCCCAACGGCATGGGCGGCTATGTTTTAAGGGGTGAAAATAATAATTATAAAACTAAAAGTTCAAATTAGAATATTTTATTTTAGTAAATACAAAGTTTAAGATTTACATATTCAAGAACAACAATTTATACACATATGTGTATAATATTTACTACACTATTTATAATAGTATTTAATATTTACTATTAAAAAACAATTGTAAAATCATTGACGATCCCTCTCGCCATCGCCGATTCTACGTTTATACATGGCTACTTACCTGTGTAAACCACGCCCATTGGTGACAGTCACAAAATCCCTAACAATTTAGGCGGAAAATTCAAATGGCATTTTTTGATTGGACCAAATGCTTGGGCACTAATGTAAACAAAAAGCTTTTGTTTTAAATATTGTTGGTCACAAAACTGTGTTGCTATAATTTGTCTATATAATATTTGGTCGGATGGTAACACCCTTCTGGAGTAGAGGAAGACGTTTGATCCAAGAAAATTGTTTCAGGCGAGATACAGTTATCCACCATTATGTTGTTAGCTGTTAAGCTCCTGAAGGTATACCAGTGGCGGCTTGCAGCTGTCTGAATTGGGTGGGCAAATCCAATGATTCGATTGGATTCATTGGTGATTTGGACATTATTGACTTAACACTTACTACTTCTTGTATAGTGATGCGGGTTTGTAATCATTTAGCTAATTGCTTGTATTTAACACTTTTCGTAAGTACCATGCTTTATTCAATGTTGATTATTCGTAATTAAATGAATTTGTAGTATTTCTGAAGAAGGAGCAATAAATGGCTTCGAATGCTTGAATTTGGAAAAAAAGTACTATTCTTTTTTGCTTTATTTAGTTGGAGAATTTCTAAAATTATGCATAATTTTAAGTTTTAATTTTACGTAATTTTTTTGGCAATATATAGGTGTACTACCAAAAAAGGTTTATACGATTTGAAGCAGGTTTTGTGCATAAGTGGTTAAAATTTCAGGGCGGTAAATCACCGCGTTTTTATGGCGATGTTTGTACTCAGAAATACATGTTTTCGCATTGTCCAGATAACGGAATCTAAGGTCATTATGGCCAAATTGGTCTACTAAAAAAGTTGTAGATCACACCACATACGCACCAAAACATGTTCTACAAGATGGTATAGGCTTCATCTGCTCCACTATATGTGTTGCGTCACCCGATCGCGACACCACTGTCTTTTAGCCTTGAACAAAAACTCCTAACTTAGTCCCGATATATGAACATAAACATTTCCATGTTAAACATGTTAAAATTGTTCTAAAATCTTTATCAAACTGTTCCTGGTGAATTGAGTAGATTTAATAGCTTTTGTTGCCCTATTATGGTACACCTATCATTTTCTTATGAAAATACATTGTTTATTTTCAATATATGTATAAAGGCACATATTTTGTTATTAGCAAAGTGGCAAAATTTATCACGGCTAGGGATGCGTGCTCCTTATCTTCTGCGCGCTACTAAAGCCGGCCCTGAATGAATATGAAAAATGCGCATGACTGCAAATAAAACGCGACTGGTGAATTTCCGTAAACATAAGCGATCACTATAACAATTCCAATTCATTGTGGGTATTTTCATTTTCATTGTGGAGCACGAGAGTTGGTTTGACATTGTCAGAGGTGACATTTGGGGAAAGGGGCGGAAACTCGGGGGCAGGTTTGGAAATTTTGTGCGTTTTCTTGCGCACGCAATGCCAGAGTTCAAGGGCTCACCTCGGGTCAAGGGCCGAAACTACTACGCATTTTGTTTACCAGCACGCCCATCCCCATAAATTTGCTCTTTCTAGAATATACATTGATGCGTGGCGTGATATAAGTATACCAAAATAACTCGCATAATAAGTATAATAACAATATACGGAGTTCTCTAGAAAACTGAACGTCTTGACTTTAATCAGTTTCTATTATTCTAGGTCATTTAAATTAACTCAAATAATTATTAATTTAATAACCATTACATAAAGATACATAGAAGGTAACGTGGACAAATACTTTTGATATAGTTGCTACGTTCATCTTATCTTATGCCTAATAGTAAAGGAAATATTATCTCTAATTATGTTAACTACCAGATGAATGAAATAAGCCACACGTCACACGAAAACTTTGCAATTTATAAGAAAAGTGCGAAAGCCTGGAAAGGGCACTAAAATTTATTTTTTGAAATGTAGACTTGTGACTCGAAATTTTGTTAATTTTCCACTTGTAGTCGAAGTTTAATTAATCTTCGACTTATAAGCCGAAGATTAACAAAATTTCGAGTTATAAGCCCAAATTAAACAAATCTCCGCCTTGTTATAGTAGATGTGGTGTCTGTCTGGGGTTGGTGTAGACAATTTCACACCAATTAAATTTATTGATGTAAAGTTGTCCGCACTTATCCAGCCACAGTTTGTGACACATGTTCACTCCAAGTCGAGATAGATCTATGGAACCGGCTAATAGATATAATGCTATTTCTCGAATTACAGAAGAGATTATAGCGATAGGGGCTCTCTTTATGAAGGTCTATGCTAGACCCTATACGGAAGAAAATAATTGTCACCAACCGTAGATCGACACAGCATTCCCTGTAATTGGAATTTTTGTTAATCTTCCACACACTCGAAGATTAACCAGTGTTAGGATTAAAGTGTTGGGGCTACATATCCATACTTATACTTACGATGTTATAACTATAACTACCATTTAGTACGAGAATAAGGGAAACCTGAAAAACCATATTAATTAAAGTAAACAGTGGGTTGTTAACCATTTATACAGTGATATTGCAGTACTAGTTGCATATTCAGAACGCTACCAGTTTTATGTACACATATTTAATATAGGAGCAATTAGAAAAAGTGACCAGCGGCGGTAAGTTAAAATTCTGAAAAGTGGACCAAAAATTCTTTTTGTTGTGGCCATAATTTACCTCAAATTGCTCTAACGTGGTAGCATTTTTATATTTTTTTGCTTAATGCTACCGTTCCACTAACTGATGACGTTTCATATTGGAAGGAAGCTCGACAGTAGCTAAACAGGGGTGTAAGTCTGTAATATTACACGGGTAATATAAAAGTGTAACGTAATATATTGTGAAATATTACACAGCAAAAAATATATTACTTACATATTACCTAACATTTAAAAAAGCAGAAAATAAGAAATGATGAATTTCTCCCATTTCTTTGAATATTAACATAAATAGTCACGGA
This sequence comes from Pogonocherus hispidulus, assembly GCA_963924545.1. Classification (NCBI taxonomy): domain Eukaryota; kingdom Metazoa; phylum Arthropoda; class Insecta; order Coleoptera; family Cerambycidae; genus Pogonocherus; species Pogonocherus hispidulus. The sequence continues at coordinate 13,691,235 of OZ004696.1, read as the reverse complement.
TTTCGCTGTTGGCTCTTCAGTTTTCACTTAAATACAAACTTTGTTACTCGTCTCAATAAACCTTATCACATTACGAAACTTTATTGCTTAGAAAGAATAAAAGGAAATATTGGGTTTTTTGCTCCTTATCTTTAGTTATCCCACTAACTTTTGACAACTTCAATAAAAAGTTTTAGGAAAAGGTAACTAGAGAAAAGTGAGCTGCGGCTACTGGAAATTTCGTCGTAATGTACAGGGTGTTCCAAAACTATGACTACGTGTGAAGATTCAGGTGTAAGTAAGAAAAAAACCACGAAAGGGTCTGAAGAAACTGATTTTCCTGTTGTCTGTCCAATATAAGAGGACTTCCTCTATAACACCGTCCTTGGGGATATTTTTTTGAAAAGGGAATTTTAAACTTCAGTTAAGAAACTTCAATTTTATCCCTAAAGCAAGTAATTTGTCTTAATGTACTTACTAACATTTTAACATCTTCTCGATAACAAAGCATTTACAGATCTCTGCTTATAGGAACTATTTTTCTCATTTTGATCTGAGAGAAATCATCGCACGAAATCCTGAAACATGTTTTGAAACTGCGTGTATAATAAAAGACACGGTTAGCAAAGAACGAAAAATACTTTCTGTTGGCTTATGCGCGGCCCTATTTAAGTTTTGGCAAATCTCCCAACCTCCAGTTTCTGGAACCCTCACCCTCTTTTCACCCTCACAGATCCCCGATTTGGGGATGGGAAGGCCATTGCACTTAAATGTACGTCTCTCGCTTTACCTTCGCTTGCAGGAAATAAGAGGTATGCATACAACGTGATCCATACAATTGCACCTATAATAAACAATAGTATAGAGAAGTTGTTTAGAGATCATTCGTTATAATTTGACTGTATTTGAACATATACAGGATGTACCATGTAAACCTTCAACTAGCTGTGATATACACCTAAATTGTATATACCCTGTATATAAGTATAACTGTTTTTAATATACACAAAGCTATTGGCCAAAATGTTTTCTAATTTGTAAGTATTTGATTACATAGGTTTTTCTAAAAATGATAAAATATACGTGCGCTGCTCTATGTGAGATTAAAATGATGAAGGAGGGATTCTTGAGAAAAATTTCTGGCAGGATAGATAGGGAGTATAACGGCCGATTTCAGAAAACACCTTTGCACCTTTTCTAATGGGCCTATATGAATGTTATATTATAATACTACAAATTATAGACCCATACTCTAATCGAGATCAAACAAAAGACACATAAAGTAGACGAAGTGTTTACCATATTCGGTAAAGCCTTTATATGACGAATCCTAGACTTTTATAATTAGTAGTAATAGCAATGCAGGCCTTTACTTGTTTATTGAATGTTAGTTTACTATAAAAAACGATTCCGAGATCTTTTACATATTCGGGTCTAGTTAATGTGGCATAGTTGAGGTGGTAATCATACTGGGTGGTATTTGGGTTACTTTCTTAGAAAAGCTTTTTATTCTAGTTTTTATTTTACACTGGCAATGACGGTGCGTATGGGGTGTTTTTCTGCGTTATTCAATGTGTAACCCCCTGCCGGACATACTTTGGCTTTGAATTTGAGTGTTGTCTGATTTATGTGGTGTTTTAATGTTTTTTAAGCAGTATTTAAACAATCTGAAAGTAAATATTTATACTTATGAATAAAATAAAAGGGTTAGCTGGGCAGTAAAAAATGAAACAAAATTAATAGTGCAATAGAACTCAAAAGAAAACAAGAAATCTGTTAGAGACATCGATGTTACGTAATTTTTGATATACGCTTCAGTGTAACCGGAGTTATAACAATGAAAATTTAAATATATTAGAAAATAAAAGCCTATGCCAAAAGAAATTGTAAAATATTTGTTTTTGCAGATTTGGGAATTAGGAATAAAAGCAACAATTTCAGAAAATGTTTAGAAAAGTTTACGGGCAATCTATCTGCACTTAAATAGAATCATAAAACTGTTTAGAAAAGTAAAAGCAAAAACAAACCTGTTTTTTAAATCTTATTGCTGTTATTAGTCATATAACAAAATATATTTATTTTTAGGAAGTAAAATTTAAACTGTGAACTGAATTTGGGCCACATTATACGCTAATAGAATTTATTTTCGTTTTATTTTTCACTGGAGCCATGTACTAAATCTGGTCAGATGGCTGTGGCGTGGACAGAATCTCATCGGCCAAGGTTACTAGGATACGATGATCCTGTTAAATATAGGCTCTTTAGTGTTGTCTATATATACGATCTCATGATACGCAATTTTGAGTTCATCAACACACTGTTGCCGTTTTCCACTAACCGATCTAAATTGATTGTTGTTTTTGTAACTTGGTGGGTATTATAATACTTATTTATAACTCTAACATTCATTTGTTTTTCACTACATACATACCTAATTCCTAATAAAATTCCTTAAATTCTTCATAAAGGTTGAATCAAAAGTTTATATTTAGTTAGTATAAATATAACACTAACGTAGTTTTCCACATAACACCAAAACAGTGTACTGCACTCGACGAGCGTTTCGCCAATCAAGTGTACTGATGATTAAAATCAGATAATCTGTTTTAATCATCTCCAGATGATGCGAACTTGGTTGGCGACACGCGCGTCGAATGCAGTATAGTGTTTTAATGTTATGTGGAAAACTACAGACGAGTAAAAATTTTGCATTTCACATCACATCATTTAGTAATTAGCATTCAACTGCCTGCCATAAATATACTGACTTCGTGTGCTAGTTAGGGTGAAATAGGTAACGGATAAAAAGAGTGGTACAATCAGTCATATGATGGTAGTTTTTGTTTACTTACATTTTAAAGTATGTCAAATGGTAGAAAAAGTGTATGGTGATACCACATTAGTGCTTGCGTTTTTTTTGTTAAATAATTGTTATGTTTAAATTATAATATATTATGTTTTTATAAAACTAATAAGAAAAGTATAGACTAGACATACTGCAACAAAGTGATTATGCTATATAAATAAACGTGTAATTATTAAATTTTTACATGCCTTTTAGAGAAATGGGTGAGGAACTGTTTTTTTTATAGGGTCAAACTTCTATCTTCTTTCTTAAACACTTCTATTAACACATTTTGTGGAATGACACCCATAAACATGGCAGTTTGTGTTGTGCTGGTTTGTTTTGAATGCCATTTTAAAATGTAAAAATAAAGATGTACAAATACGAGCCACGCCGTTTTTAACTTATACCAAAAAGTTACAAGCTCCACTAAATTACTACGTTAAACAAAAACAAACCCAAATCCCAAATACCTGTTATTTATCATTACATTAGCAGTAAGCCTCCAAAAAGTATATTTTAAGTATAGGTTAAAATATTTTTATGCAGAAGGTGCATTTATTTTTGAATTCGCCAATAGAGAAGACCAAATAAGACGCCCAACCTTAAGGTAAAATAGTGTATACGGTATTCAGTGTAAAAGTTCTAAAGTATCTACTAAATTTGTTATATTATTTTTGTTGTCAATCACTGCTTTATCTACAGATATATATCTAGTATAGGAAAAACAGACCAACCAAATGTTGTTCCTTGCCTGTACCATTATCCAGTAGATACCCTTGTTGTGTCATCGTAATAACTTTAATGAATTATTTCCATAGGTAAACCAGGACCACGAGAAATAATAGAAGAGCCTGCTGGTTTCCCAGATCACAAAATTTGGAAACATTCAAAGTGAGTATACAATATAAAATGAGACAGAGTTCTATTGATCTCATCAAATTGAGTTCATCACTTGTAAAAAAACTTGTTCATAAAAAAAATGGCATTTTTGATAGCTGCACCTACGCCACTGTAAAATTAATCTCCACACGTCAAAATACGGAAGGGTTTCCAGCGATTTGTATAGCAAATCGTTCATTTAGGGATATTTATAATGTTTCCATTCTTTTCATATGCAAATTATGTAATCAACCAAAAAATTTATCTGTTAAAAGTACATATTTTGATAGTTAATTTCGAATGGCCTCCTGTATATAAATTCAATCAACCCTTCCCAAACACTTTATTTCCTCCGTCCCCAGAGGGATCCCGTTTCTACTACTGATTGATGGCAATCTCATCTCTACAGCCTCGGTCAACTGGATCTGGGCACTGGACTCCCCATATAAACTCAACGGAACGATATATTCGCTAAAATATCTCTGCTAACCTTGAACTTGGGCTCTGGAATGAGAGTCAATGCTCTCGGAGAAATCACACAGAGGGCGAGTGATGTAGAGCTAAATATCCAGTCTTATTCAGGTAAATAAAAATAAAAGTTGATACATATTGCTCTGCAGACTACGCATTAGGCGAAATAAAAAAATAGGACGTCAAATAACAACTGTATTTAACTTGACAGAGAACGGAATTTGACAACCCAAGCGATAGTGTGAAATTCACATAAATAAAATACCTTTTTTTGTTTTCGTAGATTTGAGTGTTATCTTTAGGGGTCGTATGAGTTACACTAAAATTGGAACTGATTTCAGCAATTAATTTAGCACTAGAAAGGTCTTGTTTAATACCATACACCATACATAAATTGTAACCGTTGAGTGACAAGGATTTTGCCACTCAACGTTGTAACTAAAAAATATCAAAAACAACAATTGTTAGAGATAATTATAATTTATTATTCCTTACAAGAATTTAAAACATGTCAACTAATTTGCCAAGAAAAATTACTGAAATTAGTGCTTATTTACCACCCAGGACGGAAGCGCCGCTTGCCGCTTCCGCCGAGTCGCAGACTACCCCCGTTGCGTTCTGTCGTTCGTGCGTAATTAGTGCGTTTTGTCCTTCATAAAGTTGAGCGATATACACCAGTTACTATGACCACCTTAAACAGCCCTAGATAGCATGTCATTTTTTTTTTAAGTTACTTATATTATATGTATATGTGTTTCCTTATTGTGACACGCCAAATTGTGACGCTCCCATAATTTATTTTCGGTTTTAATACTCCTGAACAATCGGTGGGTCTATTTTTTATCTCAAGCGCCACCACTCATGGGTTTTATGTGGTGAATGGTCCACACGGGCTCTACTCGCTGATGAGTAGAGGCTGGGTAGCTACAATGAAGAAGGTTGAAAAATGCACATGCAAGAGGTCAGTGTTTCTCTAATCTAGGTAATAAAAGTTGGTTTAATGTGAGTCACTACAAGATTTATTGAAATTCAACTAAATTGAGCAATAATAATAGACAAGCAGGAATAATAATAGACAGGTAGCAAAAACAGACAGGTGGCAAAAATAAGTAAGCAAATAGCAATAACAAACCAGCAACAAAATTATTAAGCAATATAATAAACTCAGTTTATTAGCAGTAATGCAAAAGTCACAGCCACGGCATCATTTTATTCGTCTTGTTTGTTCTTGTGAGTTCAAATTTAATATTTTATATCTCGTTAAATGTTTTGTTTAATATTGTTATTTGGTTTCTATTTGTTTTATAATAAATATAGAAATATTACAGAAATTAAATCAATACTTGCAGTAAATTTTGATATTTTATAGGTTTTTGTTTTTATCTAGGTATATGAAATTAAAGTATTTCCGCTGCCGTTTGTTTTGAAAAAAAATTGGAATATATAATATGCAAAGGAAAATGCACATGTGGATGGAAACGATTGTGGAAATTATGTTAAACTACAGTGTAAAAACAAAACTAAACGGTTATTGTTTCAGAAAGCATTTAAAAGTGTTTGAAAATATTAGTGGTAGACAAAAAAAATTAAATTAGTTTTGAAAGTGAGTCTACTGCTAAATTTTGTTTCGAAATTTCCCTGTTGGCAATCCTACTTGGGAATATTCCAGGTTGACATAATAACTGCCGCAAACCTCTTCGTTTTTTTAAATCTCGCACCCTTTAAAATTAGATATTCAAAACTTTTAAATATATATGTAGTTACGTATCACGAAACTAAACTGATAAAAATCAGTATACTAAAAAAGTAATATACTACATTTATACATAGCTGTTACCCCTCACTTTGCTGTTTGGCAACTCTATCGACAAGCATTCTGAGGAAACAGGGCCACCTGATTTCCTAGAGGAACAGTCGCCCACAATCCGTGTTAAATCTTAGGCGAATTTTATCGCGCTTATAACTTCGGCGTTCGGTTTGGCACAGCGCTAAAAGCTGGGAAATGTAGCCGCCAACAAGGTCATATTATAGGCCGCTGGGGAAATTTGTTGTGCACGTATAAGGGAAAATCATGGGAAATTCCGCTGAAGTCATTGGGAAAACTTGTATAATACGTAATTAATTTATTAGAAATTCTAAGTGGGTGAAGTTGTGGTATATCCGTAGGTATATTATTAAAGGAAAAGTGTCAAATATATAGAATAAAATCTCATTTTATCTTTTATAAACACATCTTTAATGTGATAGGTTTCCAATTTTTTTAAGAATATATGCGCCTTTTATACAGTGCGCGATTAAAGTAGGCCCACCCCCACCCGGCTAACTTTTGAACACATTGGGTTCCGGACAAAATACAGATTGAATTGTGCAAAATGTATTATTTTTTGACGATAATTTAATTTTCTTGGAATGGAAGATGGCACCACAGGCGCTCACAAATATTTTTTCCTAAATGATAAGGTGGGACGTGTTGCATATCATTTAAAATGTCCGTCAATTCTCTGCATACTGGTCATTGAAAAATTGAAATGGTCTATCCGTTATTAAACTATAAGTGTTTCTGTGGGTAAGGTAGGTAATTAATAGAAAGCAGTTAAATTCAAAAGAAAACAATATTTTAATAGAAATAATTAAAGATCTTCTCCAAATTCAGCACCTTGGACCTTCTGACAGCAGAAGAACCTATCAGACAGTGGCGGCTGGTGAAATTTGGGAATGGGGGGCACAGGGGGAAAAATGCGCCGCAGGCATTTTTCAAGGTCAAACACCTTAAAATTAAAAATTAGAAATTCGTAGAGCAAAAATATTTGCTTGAAGAAATAGGTTTCGTTAGCATCCCCTTTTTTGATGCGATTGACAGAAATATGGAAAAATTATTTAAAATAATATTTAAATCGGTTCAAAAAAAGTATACGTGTCAGAAAAATGGCAGGCGAAACTTCTGTTTTCTGCTAGACCAGAAAAAACACAGATAGATAAAAAAGTAAATAATAAAACCATGATACAACTACACAGATATGCTCATAACTTTCGTTTGTTTGCGCATGACGTCATTTGTGAGGGAAAAATGGCAATGCGATGCGAAAATTCTTAAGGGCAGTGATATAAATTATTTTCGTGTTTATCAATTGTTTTTCCTCGCAACTGACGTCACTATGCGGATTAGCATATCTGTGTAGTTATATCATGAATAAAACCATGATACAACTACACAGATATGCTCATAACTTTCGTTTGTTTGCGCATGACGTCATTCGTGAGGGAAAAATGGCAATGCGATGCGAAAATTCTTAAGGGCAGTGATATAATTATTTTCGTGTTTATCAATTGTTTTTCCTCGTAACTGACGTCACTATGCGCATTGGCATATCTGTGTAGTTGTATCATGAATAAAACCCATTTAAGTACTTAACCCAAACCCATAACAAATCGGTGACCTTACCTTACAATCTGCAACCACCCGCTCGTCCCTCGAAAACTAAACTTAGTAACTTTTAAAATGAAACTCCATTCTTCTTGACTTATCATTTGCAAAATGTTCGATAACTTGCTCGTTAAAATCAGTCATAGTGTTTACTAAATTTTTCTCGATTGAAAGCATTGCTAGAGCACATAACCTTTCTTTGTGACATCTTGTTTCTTAAAAATGTCTTTATTCGCTGAAGTGTTAAGAATCAGCGTTTACTTTCGACTGTAGTCATAGGAATTGTGCACAATATAGTTAATAGTTCAACCGATTCCGAAAACGTCGTAAGTAAATTATTTTTATTTAACATTTGTAATAAAGCAATCACACCACTATGTTGTATGAAATCATCTCTAGAAGACATTATATACAACTCATTTTTTAATTTTGTAATGTTGATCTTTGGAAATAAGGCACACACTGTTTTAATATTTTCCAGAGGAAAAACTATTCTATAGTTGTTAAATTTCTCCTTTTCAAACATATTGGCTATAGTTAAAAAATCAGTAAATTGAAATCTCTCACGTACGTTCATTAATACGATGGGGTATTCCCATCTCTAGTACTCTGTACCGTCTGGTCGACGGGGCAGCGCCCATTCAATGACGTAACAGGACGCATTAGAAAAGACGCGCTGGAAAAATAGAAGCTGTGTATCCTTTTCTTGCGCATGCAAATAGAAAAGAAAAAAGAACAGGCACACAGCGGCCGTGCCCAGCCCAGTCCACAGACGGTGAAGCGTGGAGCGGTCTAGACGCTAGACGGATATGTATGCACCAAATGATTCAATATTCATGATGAAAAATTAATAAAAAAATCCACCAAATTATAATAATTATAAAAGTTTATAAAATATCACAACATTTACAAGTCTTATGTGCTTACGCATAGGGCACGTGCCCTTGTGCCCATTATGACTAGCCGCCACTGCTATCAGACATTTCCTGGCCCACGTTGTAAAATATATACCTGGGGACAGATATAGATGCACACTCGTTGGTGATTCTTAGCTGCAAATCCAAAAGATTGTATGGTTGGGTAATGAACACCTTAGGTTTAAATAACTCCATAAAAAATCAATAATAATGGACTCAAATCCGGTGAACGAGCAGACCACTCAAGAGGTCCTCGACGTTCAATCCAGGTAGGATAAAACTTATTAAGGAAATTCATGATTCCTCTAAAATAATGTGGTGGCACACCGCCCTGTTGATATGTAACATGTCCCACCTTATCACTAACAAAAATCCGCCTCTTTCATTTTAGGAAAATGCATTTATCGTCAAAAAATAGTATATTTTACATGATTCACTCTAAATTTTGTCCGGAGTTCCTAACCCAATTAGTTCAAAAGATGACAAGGTGTGGAGCAGGGGACAAACTTTAAAAGCGTACTGTGTATATGGGCATAGTAAGACTGTATATATGGTCAAAATACAATTATTATCCTAAGTAACCATTAGTTTTAGTAGGTACATGGGGATAATGTATTATTTTTATCTATTTTAATTTAAAATTTTATCTGAACTTTGATTTGAGTAATATAATTATTTTCAAAAACAAATATACTTACATGAGATATTACTAGGTATATGAGTATATAAAATTTTCCAAAATATAGGAGCAATTCGATATGCCATATTAGGTTCCCCATCTTTAACTTTATTGACCAAACAAGCGTGATACCTTAAACCGTTGAGTGATACTATTTATCACTCAACGCTTAGACGTAATTCAAAATGATGCATATACGCGAGTTTTACACTTTATATGGTACGTATTATAACCACCGGCACAAGGTCGTTACATACATCTGGTGGTATCTTTTACACAAGTTTACAGATCGGTGTCCCAATTTTTATGAGCCTTTTTATGAGGATATTTCATATAAACAGCTTATTCTATATTTGCCACTAATCCTCTAAAAGTTAAAATACTGAGTAAACTTAAACAATACCCCATTACCAAAAGATACCAAACCAAAAAGAAATACCATCAACAAATGATTCATAGTTAACGAATATACAAAGGTAGTTTACTAAATGGTTCAGATACAGGTTAGGATCATCTAATTTAAAGTGAATTAACGTATGATCTGAAATGAGGAATATTTAATAAATCGGTTTGTTTAATATTGAAAGGGGTTGGAACCTTTGGTGTGAAGATAACACTGGCGTAGTTTTCAACATAACACCAAAACACTATACCCTCCCAAAAAATAGAGGAATGTCTCATGACTGCAGATCTATAAATTAAATTAATCGATCTGATATTTTTAAAGTTGCACTCAAAGTCTATTTTTATATCTAGTCAAGTAAAAAGGTAAACATAGACTTCTGCATAGACAATTAAATATAGATTTATTACCTCTCACAGAATGGTCGTCTTGTCGTGACATATACCCTTTATATAATTACACGTTAGTATTTACCGCTGACTGTTTAATGATAACCTTTAACACATCCCCTTATACATGATTGTCTAAAAGATTAATTCTAAAAGGAAAGTGAACCATTTATCTGTATGCGTGATAACTCAGGAGCACCCCTGTTTAATTTTGTGGCCTTCAGGGGAGAATAACATGGGTTTAAATTGGTTTCCTGGTCGCTGACGCGTGATATTTAAGCAGGTTTTAAGGTAAGTTAACAGCTGAATGTATGAGACGAACAGTTTTCTATTATTATAAGTAATTTTCCGTCCTCCTTTTAACTTTTGTGAGACAGAGAGAATTGAATATATTGGTGAAACATCTAGATCATTACAAATAAGGATCCGCGAACATAAAAATTATGTTAAGGATTACCAAGTTGATAGGTCTACATTAGTAAAACATGTATGGGATAACGGCCACCAAGTTGATTGGACACAGGCTAAAGTTTTACAAAAAGAAGAAAAATCGGTTAAAAGAAAATTAAAAGAAAGTGCTTTCATTAAACTTAATGGTGATAATTGTATCTCATCAGAAACAATATTCATAGATCAAACATGGCTTCCTCTACTCCAAAAAGATGTTACCAATGGAAAATTAATAATATCATAGTGATCAGTGTATGTGATGACAATTTAACTTATATCATTTGTTTATGCTAAAATTGTATGTGGATTACGATCATGTTAAAGTATTTTTTTAATTTATTTTAAGATATTTAATTAGTTTACTAAATACAGTTAAAGCTTTAACAACCTGTGGCTCAGACGCGAGGCATTTGTTTATTGACAAAAATGTTTATAAGTTGGAACTCATAATTTTAAAGACCCTGCTGTATATACGGTCTTTCTGCTAAAATTTCCTTCCCTGTACATTAGTTACCGTTACAATATTATTATATGACCAAAAGAGTGTGCCACAAGGCAATTAAGTCTTGAGAAATGACTTACCTAATTGTAGGTAAGCAAGAAAGTATTCTAGTTAAGTATTACACTTAATTATCTAACATGCCCCCTCAGAATTCCCCAATGAATTCATGATAGAAAATTCTATCCAAAAATGAGATAACATAAAGGTATTTCTAATTTCTATAATATAGCAATAAGTTGGAGCAGACTTTTGTATCATCCTGTATATATAACACAAATTTAGAATTAAATTTACGATCACCACTGCCAAAAATATGTACAGGGTGACCCATTCGTCTGGGATTTTTTTATTTCTCCACTATTACCAACTTTAGAAAAAAATATCTAATACAAAAGTTTTCAGAAATAATAAGGGCTACAATTTAAAATTAGTTACAGATATACAGGGTGTTCACATCCTTCCAAACCTATAAACAATTTCTTATTTTAAATGGAACACCCTGTATATTATTAGCTCATTGGATTCCTCATCGTTAGTGCTGTCAGTCCATATAACATTTGTTAAGCTAAACTTTATAGTTTCGAAGATATTTAATATTTTGTGTAAAAAATGACAAATGCAGACTTTGGTGAAAATAATAGTATCTTCCTTAGTTTTTACATTTTGATAATAAATATTGGTATTCGTTTAGTATAAGCCATGGTGAATATTTTGCTGTATATAAATGTTTTATAAATTGTACAGGGTGTTAATAATCTCGTAGCAAAATTGGAAAACTGTAAGGGCCAATATCTCGTTTATTTTAAATGGAACACCCTGTATATTTTTAATGGATCAGATTCAGAATTGAAAACTCTATCGATCCATATTAGTATGTTATATACCCAAAGATAATAGTTTTCGAGTTATTTTGAAATTTAAAATATTTTACTCTTTGGTTACAAGTAAACATACATTATGAGCCTAGATGGCTTGGAAAAGAAAACTTATCAAGTGAATTTAAATCATAATTAAAGTCATGATTTAAATCAAACTCTTGTTTTTTTTTTTGATCAAATAAATAACTAACGTAACATGATATTTTTAAAAGATTATCATTACAATGTAATAAAAATAAATTTTTGATTTTTTTAATATAAATGAGATTTTGCTCAACCCCTTTAAAGATTAACCTACGCTTAGACAATAACAGTCTCGTTAAATTTTATTTTATTTCATTTCAAACAGTCCACCCTGTTGCTGAATCCACAGTTCAAGTCTTGTTCGAAATGAAACTTGCACATTTCTTAGGATATCTGGTGTAATGTTTCGGAAGCAATGTCTAATTCTTTCTTTCATATCTTCCGCTGTCGGAGACATACTGTATACTCTATCTTTGACGTATCCCCATAGAAAAAATCCAGACATGTAAGGTCTAGAGAACGCGCAGGTCAATTTACTGGACTCCTCGACCAATCCATCTATTTGGAAAATGTCCGTTCAAAAAATTCCTTACATTAACGCTATAGTGCGCGGGGGCACCATCCTGCTGAAGCCATAGTCTTGGTAAGATATTTAAGGGAATATCATCCAATAGATAGATATTCCAAAAGGTAATTTTGTAAAAATCTAAATATGTCTCTCCTGTAAGTGGATTTTCAAAAAAATATGGACCTATTATGTGCTCTCCTAAAATTGCTCCTCAGCAATTTATAGTCCATTAGCTTTGATTATTGACAACTCTCAAAAAATTTGGTTGTTCTGTTGAATAAAAATGAAAATTGCAACGATTCACATTTCCATTTTTATAAAACGTTGCTTCATCGCTGAACATTACAAAATTTAGAAATATTTCTTCATTGTTTATTATTTCCAACATCTGTTCGCAAAATTGTAGTCGTTTTTCAAAGTAATTTGGACGTAGAGCTTGATGTAACTTAATCTTGTAGGGATGAAATTTGTTATCCTTTAAACACTTACTAACTTTCAAAATAACTCGAAAACTATTATCTTTGGGTATATAACATACTAATATGGATCGATAGAGTTTTCAATTCTGAATCTGATCCATTAAAAATATAGAGGGTGTTCCATTTAAAATAAACGAGATATTGGCCCTTAGTTTTCCAATTTTGCTACGAGATTATTAACACCCTGTATAATTTATAAAATATTTATATACAGCAAAATATTCGCCATGGCTTATACTAAAGGAATACCAATATTTATTATCGAAATGTAAAAACTAAGGAAGATACTATTATTTTCACCAAAGTCTGCATTTGTCATTTTTTACACAAAATATTAAATATCTTCGAATCTATAAGGTGTAGCTATAACAAATGTTATATGGTCTGAAAGCACTTGAGATGAGGAATCCAATGAGCTAATAATATACAGGGTATTCCATTTAAAATAAGAAATTTTTTATAGGTTTGGAAGGATGTGAACACCCTGTATATATGTAACTAATTTTAAATTGTAGCCCTTATTATTTCTGAAAACTTTTGTATTAGATATTTTTTTCTAAAGTTGATAATAGTGGAGAAATAAAGGAATCGCAGACGAATGGGTCACCCTGTATATATCAAGTTTGATCCATCCTATACTCGTCTGTGATTAGCTGTGCAACATGTACCTATATACTTTTCTTATAATTATCTATTATACATATTGTCGATACCTACCTACTATTAGTAAAACAATGTGTTTCAATATAGCAGGTTCATAAAGCATTGCTACAATCTGATATCAACATTGGTTTGATTTGTAAGAATACAAATAGGTTCTCTTCACTTAGACTTTGTTAATCTGAATCTCATCTCGCGGTTAAGCGAGATAAGCTATAAGTTTGTACACTTAATTATGACCCCGATGGTCGGCTAATGTGAATAGTGGCGTATTTGTTTTATTTTGCGTTTAGTTTAAAGCCCGAGCAATGATTCTAATAATGCATTCCTCACATGCTACATCCGTTTATACGCAGCTGCAAATTGAACTTGGCTAGAAAATTCCACACGTTGGAGATTAGAAAAGCAAAGCGTTGATCTGTTCCGCCATCGGTAGCAAGCGGATGTGTAGATACTGCGTGTAGATTTTTTACTGGGTGCGGTATTCTTTAAATTATGATGTAATCAATCGTTACCATTATTTAACAAAGTCGTAGCAACTTTTTGAGTAGTAACTGGAATTGTTACTAGTCAGTTTTTAACAACAGTATTATGTTATAGAATTTGAATTCTGCTTTTCATTAAATATAAGACTTGGGTAGTCATAAAAATAAATGTTCAGATACTGTACTGTCCATGTTATATACAGTGTTATTCAGAACTTATCCATAATAAAATTTGGGGATGTTCAACATACATGTAGAAATACGGTAGTGCAAAAAAAATTTTTTTGGCGGTTTCTGAAAACTATTTAAAAATTTTTCATTGCACGCCGCTGGATACTGGTCCACTGTAATGGAGTGACGTTGGGACTGATAATGCAAACTGGCTAGCACGAAAAAACTTCGGAAGTTCTGAGAGTATACAGACACCCGGCGCAAAAAAGATTTGCAGCGTTTTTACTTTAAAATAAACTTAAAGATAGATAGATGTGACCAAAGTGACGTGTCTTTAAAATGAATAAAATTTTGTCACACTAATTTTGAAGAATTACGCTACTTGATTACTAGGTATTAGAAACATGAAATTTATAAAAAATTTGCACATACCTTGTTACAAAAGCTGTTCGAAATTTTGTCCCTAAAGCACTTTTGCAGCACTAAAGCGAATGTTTCTCCTGGTTGCTGATCTTGTAAACGCAAATTATTAAGTAAATTGGGGATTTTCAGCATTTTGCTGCAACAACCACTCACAAAACCTAACTTGTAATTGATAATCCACTGGTAACAGTCCATTAACTTAGCATTACTGTACACATGAGCCATTTTGAAAATTTTACAGTTTAACACTCCTACATTAAAAAAACCCCGGCACTAGATACACACACACTAGAGAAGACACAGATAGACTGATGACTGAATAGACAATAGATATTATCCCCGCTTCAACTGTATTCGCTCGGTCGTCATTCGAGGGACAAAAACGTGTTTACTTTTTTTACTCATCTCGCGGATGAGTACCTCCTACCACATTCTTAGGAATGTGGTAGGTATATCAAATGTTGAAGTACAGTTGCCCATCTATATAGTCCTTTATAATGGTATAACTTTAAACATTGTTTACGGGAAATCCTAATACTTTCATTAAAATTTTTTTGGTGATGTCGATTTTTTATTTAAGGATGCACAATCCTCAAAGTTTTAGAGATAAGTTCTGAATAACCCTGTATACAGTGCCGGTTGTATATTGTGGCAAGCTTTTTGTAGATTTCTCTTCTACTATTGGAGGTGGATCCTACGTCTACGTTACTGTTCCCATGAGAAAATGCTTTATCCAAATTTCTGAAAATATACCAAATTGCAAGGGGTAATTCTTTGTGCGATTCTAAGACGAAAAGTTTATATAAACATAGGTCCGGTAATGCTTCGGTTTCAAAATACAGGGTGTGAAACTTTTAAAAGATCTTTATAATCCTTTAGCCGATTTTGTTGAAATTTGGCAGTGTTATTTGTGCCAGAATGGGGCTAATTTTGCCCTAGGTTAAAATTATTAAGTTCAGTGGTGTCCTGGGAGGCACTTTAACCAATATTATTCACAAATAGAATGTACGCTACTGACATTTTTAAAACTTTTTTTCGCACTTGGCAACTAAAAATACAACTTTTTTGTCTCTTGAATTTTTTTCATATCTCGCTTCGTTTTCGAGAAAAAAATAAAAACCACTTTATTGCATGTCCCTGAGAAAACATTAAAAAATTAAAAGTACCAACTATCAAAAACGGGGATGTAACCTGTCATTTTTTTCCATACAGTCTATATAGTCTATTCTAGTCTTGGAAATTGTTATAAAATTGTTTTGCGCCTTCTTTTACAGAAGGCTTTTATAAACCTTGATGCAATCCTTCTGAACCCAATTTCTGATCCTTAGTACAGTCTTATATCCTGTTTTTACTATACAGTAGGTAAATACACTGCATTAATTTCAACGATGTGATTCTATTAATACTTCAATGAGACTAAAGTCACCGCTGGCGCATCGGCATTCCAGCCCTACAAAGGACGGCTGGCTAGATCTAGGAGCAAAGCTAGCAAATAGCCCGTCTCTAATAGACTGGGAGACGGGAGTATTGTCCTGCGAGAGATGTCCTTGACCGTAGTGGTTGTGCCAATGGCCAGGAGAGGCGCTAGAAAAAGCTGAATTCGCCACCGCCATAACATTCCGTTGGGCGTTCACCAGGTAGCCAAGCGGAGCACCGAAGCTCTTTGATGTAACAAGTTCTCTGCCACCAAGTCGCTGTCGCCGTGTAGCTATTTTTTACGGAGTCGCTGGATGATTTAAGGTTACACCTGTCAGAGTCGACCAATTGCTGCAGAAATGAAGACAGAACTAGTAGCACATTTATTTACCATTGGTTTCAATGGAAACCGAACCCAGTGCATGTTGCGCGCGAGAAAATCGCTCTCGCGATTTTCGCTCCCATTTCTAGCCCTACCGGGGGTTCAGGCCTGCAGCCTGGGGTCACCCTTCGGGTGACAAATGCATCTAAAAAGTAATATTATTTTTAAGAAAATACATATTAAAGAAATTTTTTATCTGGAATGATGATGTAATTATACTAAACGATTTTTCTTAATATTTTGATGAATTGTAAGGGTACTCTATTCTTGATGGTAAAACATCATAATTTTTTAAATACTGAAAGTAGAATTTATTTTTAAGTAAACATTATTATCGATTTTATCAATGGGACCAAAAATATTGTGGATATTTACTTTTGTAAGCTAAAATAATTAATTTAACAGACTGCCTTAATGAACGAATTAATTCCAAACTTTACGTGCAGAAAGAATAAAAGCTACGCGGATAATGAAACAGAATAACTAAATACTAATACTGATATCTCATTGGAATTAAAAATTAAAAAAAAAAAATTTGCCTCCAGCGTGACTCGAACTCTCGAAATCATCATTATGAAGTTTTGAATTCTACGATTTTCTCGTGCTCTACCACGCCTATTGTCAAATATTTACCTTGACACGTTTAAGTATGTAAACTGTACGTGTCAACCTGAAAAAATAATTTTTACCGATTTTCTAATTGGAAAAGCATTTCGCTTCAGTATTTTGGTAATCAGAAGTGTTTGGCAGTCAGTACTATTGATTCCGTTAGCAATATTTCTCGTAGGAAAATAACTTATCTGAAGTTTAATTAATTTGACAGTTTTCGTGGAACGTGCTTGTCTCGTTAGTGCAATCTCACATCGGTAGATAAAATGAGAAAGAAATTGAGGCGGACGCGACTCGAGATTTTCGAAGACGAAATAGACGTAGAAGGAGTCGACGAACGGTCTCGAAAAAAAATCTCAAAGGATTAGAGAAAGGAGGGAACTTTCGCGTGAAGCGGTTCTCGAAGCCGTAAAATGAGAAAAAGGGTCTAGGGAGTCACGCGAAAAGTCGGTATTTCGGCGAGCGTGATGGAACCATTAGGCGCGAGGATAAACGCCGGTGCTAGCCGCATCTCTCTCGTCGAACGGCGATCGACGAAAATTTTGCAGTGGTTTTTTGAAAAGGCGTTTAAATTCGGAAAACGCATACCCCTACGCATTGGAGAAAGGCCGGGGGCGACCTTCGGTGGCCCGCGGGGATGGTTCCGCGATCGCGCCTCGGAGGAGATAGCTTTGAAACTTTGTCGATTCGACGACGGAATTTAGAGCGAGACAGAATCGACGCGTTTTAATATATATGGATTATGACGAACTGTTTCAAAAATAATTTCATCTTGTTTTCTTATATGTTTATACTAATTTGTCCTGCAACAGGAATTTTTTTGTGGGAAATAAAGAGATTATTACTGTTACTATAATTATTAAATACGTATGTAAATTTTATTAATCATGATTTTTTCTATTTGTTAATCTTTGTCAAGGTAGCAAGTCAGCATGGAAGACAGCTAAATTATTAAGCGGTATTACATATATTTCATTTCTTTTCTGAGCCATAAATAATTCTCGGTAAATTCTTAATTTGGAAGTAAAGCGCTTCAACGTGGCATTGAATCGGAGAGTCGGCCTCTAAAGGGCGGTCAACGATTTCTGTCGCGATTTACGAGGGTTCAGTAATAGCCAACAATCGAATTGGTGCGATGACCGATGATCAATGTCCTGGAAAGGTTCTGCTATAAAAAGACTTCCCGCAGAGGTAGTAAATATATCATTTTATTCAGGTTTCATAACGTGGAAATTAACAATCAAATACTGATATAAACATATCATCTTGTATTTATTTACAAGTTTATTTAGATATTAATAACAACAAGCTTAAAGATATAGAATACTCTATTAACTATATATATTATTGAAACATGATCTAACCATTTTATGTTTTCCATGTTACCTATGGTCAAGGTGTAGGTATTTTCCACAAATTTGTTTAGAAAATAAAGTTGTTGTTCCCATCCTACAACTAGGTAGTAATACAGAAAATTAATTATAGCATATTTTAATAATTTTATTAATAACATACAATTGAGGTCAGCTGAAGTCAGGTCATTTAGGTGGCTTGGTTTGAGATGAGGGGAAGGTATTTGAGGACATGTTACATTTTTTGGTTAAATACTCCAATAAATATGTAATGTATAGATAGGTAAATAATATAAAATATGTATACCAGGAAAGAAACGCGTATGTATTGGCCTATAAGAGAACAATTATTTAAACAAATATTTTTATTGAATATACAGTAGCTATTTCAGAAAGCTATTGAACGCAAATAAAAACAATAAAGTAATAATTTTTTCTTTTTTATATAACAGACGAGGTAGTATTATTCCTCTCTTTGTGTGCAATAAACTTTATTTCAACTTTAATTTAGTACCTAGTTGTTTAGTAAAAGTATTCGTAATGTTGCTCGTAAAAGTGTTCGAAAGTCTTGTAGATGCAGCTTAGTTTGATAAAGGGCTATTAACAAATCAATATCCGTAATGCAGGTACCTATAATAGCTACCTACCTATACAAACTAAAGTTATACCGCACACGCATAGCTAAAAATAAAATAAAATGCATTCTTCCAATCCAAAATGACGGAGATTTTATTTAAATTACGGAGTGTAATTTAAACTATATAAACTCCTTCATGTAGTCTGTATATTAAATTGTTATTACATTAACGCACTAATATAATAAAATTAAAGCTACTGTAAAAATTTGGTATTTAAAATTCTGGCGGAGGAGCCAGTATTAAATACTTATGATGAGTGTAGTAAGGCTTTTGAGCTACCCTGAACTTACTTCATTTATTTTCACACAAATATCGCCAAAAGGATCTTAATTTGATATTTAATTGAAAGAGCAGGAATTATATCTACGATTGTTGAATTACGCGGAAACGTATAGGTATGGTATAAGTATACCTAGATTAACTTCTACTCACATTGTGATATATAAAATACTTATACAGAAAAACGAATTTAAATACCAAATTAAAACATATTGATTTGGTTACACGGCCTTATAGGCCGTGTTACCAAAGGCCTTACTAGGCCGTGTAGGCCTAATATTGTATAAAATATTAAGTTCTGAAATGATTTCGTTTGATATATGTAAGTATATTGCATTATTTAGATATGTTAATACAAATGGTATAATAAAATTGAATTATAATTTTAATGTCTTAGCCTCTGGACAAATTAGCGGTAATTTAAAAATTTTAGTAGAGCAAACCATTGTGAACATATTATGTACCTAGGTATTTTTTATAACGTTTTTATATGAATCGTCTTTGGATTCAGATGCTGTTTTGTGACTATATACAAATGTTATTAATCGTTAATTTGACTTATCCACTATTTATAATACAGCAAGATACTAGAGAATATTTGCATAATAATAAACAAATTACTAAACGTGTATGTTAAAAATTCTTGAAAAGGTATAAAAATTACATTTTGGTTGTCCTAGCTTGATGTTTCATTCATCGCTTATTTGCAAATATTTTTATATCTTTTTATCATTCTAAGGATACACTTCTTAAGAAGCCAATAAATAATAATTGTCGAATCGAATTTCATGGTTGAAATAAAAATTCGATGTTGAGAAAATAATTAAGTTTCCTAACACAAGTTATTATAGTAGAAATTTTTCGCATATGGTTTGAAAATAAATAGTTAGATAGGTACAGACATATATATTTTTCTGTAAAAACATTTTACGAACCAAAAATTTGATTCATGAGTCAAAATCTGTCAAATAATTGACACTATATATAGCACTATAAATAAAAAATGTAACATTACGTCTACATCCGATATATCTATATATTATGCAGACATATCCGTCGTTAACAACATTTTTTCAAGGTTTGACCTTATAAAAATATAGGCACATATAATTACTATGTATACCAATGCTCATTAACAGTTATTTATTATATTATAACCAGAAACACAAAAAACAAAATCTAAAGAGCCAAAGGAAAAAAGCAACTTAATACAGAAAGCACTAAGACCTCGCATTGGTTCAGGTTCAAATAAATAGTAAGCATAGTTAATTTGTCTCAAATTAAATTAATATTCTCAACCCTTTGTTTGTCTATTATTGTAAATTATTTCTTATGTATTTGGAGTTATTTTAAAATTTCGTATTTGATATTATATTTTATTCTTTGCTGGCATAAACGTGTTATACGTGTTTGTTTACCTTTACTTTTATTTGAAGTTAATATATTGCATACTAATCTGATTACCTACTTAAATAAATAACTATTAAAACAAGATTTTTTTTAGCTGTACAATATAATAAGATTTCTCTGTAAATTTAAAGTTATGGATCCATATATAAGAGATTTTCAGAATGTACCTGTTGTAGCCACTCCGATCATAAATGATGAAGACTACAGAATATTTTCTTCCCAAAAATTCAAAATATTGCATTTAAATATTAGGAGTATTAATAAACACTTAGATGATTTGCAAGCATTTTTGCAAAAATTTCCACATGATTTTCAGGTAGTAGTTTTAACTGAAACTTTTGCTATTTATAACATGGACCTACTGAAAAGGGAAGGGTATAAAATATTATACAGTGAAGGCTCACGTAATAAAAATGACGGCGTTTTAATTTTTATTAAAGAAGATTGTAATTTTTCGTATGAAATCCGAAGTTTAGGAGACAGTAAATTTATTTATTTGCATTTACTAATTGATGAGCATGACGTATATTTAGCGGCAATCTATAGGTCACCTAGTACGTCACCAGAAGAATTTAATACTGAACTTTTGCAATACTTTGAAACAACTGAAAAAAATCATTTTCCAAAAAATGAAATTAGAATTATAACTGGTGATATAAATTTAGATATTTTATCAGATTCTGATAAGTATGTAGATGAGTTCAAAAATATTATGAATAGCTATGGATATGTCTCTTATATTAACAATTATACCCGCCCTCAGAGTAAAACTTGCCTTGATCACTTTTTTATTAAATGCTGCCCAACTAAACAGATTAAATGGTATATTATTCACTTTAACATAACTGATCACTGTCCCGTTGCCTTACAACTGGATCTAAATTATAAGAATAAACTAACTTCTCAAAAACAAACAAAAAAAAACTTTATAAATTATGAAACTTTAAAGAGAGATATAATTTGTGAAAATTGGCAGACACTTTATGGTATAGAAGATCCTGAAGAGGTGGCAAGCGAATTCATTAATAAATTACAAAGCTGTATAGAAAAAAATACAAAAACAGTACGTTTAAAAAACATTTATGCAGTTCAAAAAAATGGCTTACACCAACACTAATAAAGTCTATTAACATTAAAAATAAGCTATATAGACGTGTACTAAACTATCCTTATAATGAACAAATAAAAATAGAATACAGTAAGTATCGCAATAATTTAAATAAACTTCTAAAAAAAGCCAAAAAGGCACACGTTCAAAAAGTAATTGATGCTAATTCTAATAGTTCGAAAGGCCTCTGGGATGCTGTTAATGAAGTATGCAATAGACGTAAACCTGAAACAAAAATAGAGAACATTAAATCAAAGAAAGGTGATATTTTGATTGATAATTATGATATATCAAATAGTTTTAATGAACATTATAGTACATTGGGACAAAAACTAGCGAACGACATAATACGACCTAAAAACTTTCAAGAGGTGGATAAAATTATCGGAAATACCATGTATGTTTTCCCTACAAATGAAAATGAAATACAAGAAGTAATAGGTGAATTATAACTAAAAAAATCTCCAGGTCATGATAACATAACGTCAGAAACATTGAAGTATATATCAAACGAAATAAAAAAACCACTAACTTATGTAATTAATACATGCATTGATAAGTTTTGCTTCCCAAAAGTTTTTAAATTTGGCATAATAAAACCTCTTTATAGAAGTGGGGACAAGACAGAAATAGTAAATTTTAGACCGGTTTCCCTAATTTCCAATATCGCGAAAATAATGGAAAAAATATTGAAGTCACGTATCGTTAGTTTCTTAAATAAACACTCTGTTATATCGGATCACCAATATGGATTTCGAGAGGGAAGATCAACAGAAGATGCTATTTACAAGTTAACATCATTTATTTATGAAAAAATAGATAGAAAAATACCTGCTTTGTGCATCTTCGTTGATCTTTCTAAAGCGTTTGATACTGTGTGCCATGAAAAGATGCTTAAAAAAATAGAAAAATATGGTTTAAGAGGGAAAATGAAGGATATCATAAAAAGTTATTTATCGGAGCGTCAGCAGAGTGTTGAAATTGATGGTATTCGTAGTGATCCAGGGAATGTTACTTATGGTGTTCCGCAGGGGACAGTCCTTGGACCACTTTTGTTTACATTATACATGAATAGTCTACTATACCTTAATATCGATGGTAAAATTCTAAGCTTTGCTGATGACACGGTAATTTTGTATCAAAGCAAATCATGGGATAATCTGAAAATGAAGGCTGAAAAGGATTTTCAAATTATAGAGGAATGGTTCCGATATAATACTCTTACCCTTAATATAGATAAAACGCAGTATATGCCTTTTACTTCCTATGCCAATAACTTGCCAGACATGGGGCCTCTCAAGATTGGTCAAAAGTTATGTATTCCTGAAGCGAAATCAGTTAAATATTTGGGAATAATCATAGACAGGCATCTGAAATGGGACCTACAAATCAATAACGTTGTTAAAAAGCTTAGAGCTACACTTTCTTTATTTAAATTCTTAAAAGATTTTCTCGATGTTAAACACTTAAAAACACTATATTTTGCATTTGTACAATCACAAATTATGTATGACATTATTGGATGGGGAGGTGTAAATGACATGCACCTACATAAATTGGATGTAGTTCAAAAATGGATATTAAAAATCATTTTAGGTAGACCAATCACTTATTCGAGCGATGCATTATTTGCAGAAGCAAACGTATTTGATACAAGGCAACTCTTCTGTTTTAGTTTATTAAATAATATAAAGAAAAATGTAATATCATTTGAATACGTGTCTCATACTTACCATACTATAGGGACAAGGAAAGTCGTGTCTTCAGACCAAGATGTCACAAAACTATCGGGCAGCGTAGCTCTGATTATTTAGGCCCAAGACTTTTTGAAAAAATACCTGAAAATCTGAAAAATATAAGAAACATAGAAAGTTATAAAAAACATATAAAAAATTGGATTATGACTTGTGGAAGAGATATTTTTCATAAATTTATTGATGGAAGTGTCTAGAATAAAGTATATAAAATACTCAATTCATATTATATTTTCTTATACTTACTAATTTATATATTTTCTTTCTCTCTCTATTTATCCTTATATATGGAACACTCAGCTGAGTCACTTGTAAATTATTATTTAGTTTTAGAAAATAATTGTTAAATTAGATTCAGTTTTCTTCATTCACATACAAGCAATAGCTTTATGCTAGAGCTTCAGTGAATAATTGTTTATTTATATGTGTATATGCATATGCATATATTGTTATTTTTTTTTCTTTGTTATCGGTGCTTATGTATAAATAAACATTATTATTATTATTATTATTATATTTGTATTTTATTTTTCATACCAATAGGGTTAAACAATTTTTAAATTTCCATTTAAATATTTGTTTATGTATTTAGCCAAAAATATTAATATGCTGTAAAGTCCTCTTTTTCCGTTTTTCTTTTTTAATATATTATAAGGCGAGCCGGTGGCTCAGGGTTAAGTGTCTCGATCGCTCAACCCACAGGTCGAAGGTTTGAATCCCCATTCCACCAAACAATTAATTATTAAATAAATTGTCTACTCGTATATTAAGGCTTATTCGCAGGAATGGGTTGTCAACCATCCTGGCGATGGCTTATGGTGGAAAAAATATTAGCTTGGTGTTAATGTGAGAGATTAAAATCAGTTAATGTTTGACTGCCCCCCGAGCTAATGAGGTATTTCAGATTTTTTTTATTCCAGGACAGAATGGTGATTAAGGCTTACCAACCTAAGTCGTTAATTATTTGCTCTTATATAAATGAGTAAATAATTGAAAATGAGTTAGATATGTTACAGATTTCTATCTTCTTTTTTTGCTTTGTGCCTTTTTATTTATACTTTTTGAATATGTTAGTTCGTGTTCTGCTAAACCACAAATATTCGTTTTTTTTTTGTTTACGTTTGTATATTTTCTAATTCCACCCACAATGTAGACACCTTTAATGTAGTATTAAGAAATATATCAATCTTCCTACCTACACAAGGCCCTTCTGTAGAGAAGTGTAATTTTTTAAATGGAATAAAGTTTTATTACTATTTTTATTATTATATGTATATTTATTCAATCCTTATGGAATTATCGCTTTAGTTTATTCTCTAGGGATAACAGTATTTACACATTATTTACTTTTAAGCGATCAACATGCATGTTTTACAAAATAACCCGATTTCTGAATAATCCACGGTTGCGTCGACATCATGTAAGATTCAGTTAATGAAAGAAAAAAGTATAAGTTGTGAGCATGATGCCTGTGAGTGGCAATGTCCTGCCGCACGGCCGACGACCTGCATTATAGCAGGAACACTGCACCCGGGTCTGTCTAGAGCACCGGGGATCAATGCGGCGGCGGCGGCAGCCCCGCCGTCTGGCCCCACACCAGCGTGCCGCCCCCACGTACTCCAGGTGAAATTCGTGCGGAATAACTTACTTTGCTGTGAAAAATGGTTTGGAATTCGATTTAGTGGTAATTAATGCACATGTCCTAAAACGAATAAATTTAAAAGTTTACAAGTCAACATATAGGGTGGCCAAATAGTGTGATAAAGTTCCATAACTCCTATGCCGTAATAAACAAAAGAAAAATATTTTAGGATTTCATAGAGCCTAAGAGGACGCACATTTTAAAAATATGTATAGTCATATAGGGTGCTCTAAAAGCCGGGGCCATATCAAACTTGTTTTTTTTATAAATGGAATCACATATTTTTTATTTCATATTTCAATTCGGATATTTCCGACTTCGCTAATATAGGGTTTATTATTAGATATTACATATACACAGTAGTTCAGAAGAAATGAGCATGTTTGTATCTTAATCTCAATGAATTGGGCACCCTGTATCTTTTTTAAGAAAATAAATACTTACTAGGTAATTTTTACCTTTAAGTACTAATTATGCTTTATGGTCTAATTTTATTTTTTATATATTTAATTCAAAACAGCTTTACTTGTATACAAAGCGAATCAAAACTTGCAATCACAGTTCACTCAATTTTTATAAATGAAACATCCTATATTTTATATCATTTTCATTAAGGTATTTCACGACTCTTTCTATTCTGTGAAGTATATTCTGTTAGCTTTATTCCCTATACCTAATTGCAACGGTTTTTGATATTTTTGAAGTTATATACACTAAATTCTCTTTTTTCTTTAGACGTATGAGATGGACTAACTGTCTAGTTAGTATAACTAGCTAATGCAAGTTTGAATTAGCTAGCTATATAAGAAAACAGTTCAAACAAACCATATACCTATAATTTTCACATTTTTTTTTTACAGATTTTTTATAATTTTCCTAATGAACCGTGAATTTCGAGAATAAACTGCTCACAAAATTAGACGGCAGCTTCTTTTTTCGTCATTTTTAAGAAACTGCATCTAGGAAACGCCTTCGCCGATTTTAGTAAAAAGGAAAAATGTAAAAGCGGGCCTCTTGGAGAATCAGGGGCGAGGAGAGATCTTGATGCAGAGGAATATTTTGGAAAACTCGATATATTTTAGCATAAACAGTGCAGCCCATGCCCTTCAATTTAAAAACATATTGTGAAACTGGTTGCACTACCATTTGGTTTGGTTATCCGAAATTGTTTTCAAATTATTACATATTTTTAAATTAAATAGTGAATCTTTTGTTGCATATTTATTCAAATATCAATATCTAAATCCATTATTGAGGAATATTAGGTATAAGGAACCTAGATGGAATTTTCCCCAAAATAACTGGTAAATTATTTTAGGGGAAATTTTTAAGACATTTTATACCTGAATTATTTAATGAAACTTAAAATAGGAATAAATTCGTGTATAAATACAAAACCGTAATCAATAAAAATGCACCACGGAAAATGTATTCCTTATTTTCAGTCGGGCAACGACACGACATACACATTATGCACTATTAAATTTACAAACACTAGGAAAACTTTTACGGCAATCGTAAATTCGTCTATATCTTTTTAGGTTATTAACATCTAAATTATTTTTCGTTCATCTAAAATTAATAATAACGCATAAATAATCCGAAAATCAGAAATGTAAATTTACAGCTGGTTACCTACTGTCAATTTATATGCAGAATTAATATTTAACAGTTCCTAATGTATAATTAAAAATGTAAATTTTTTGTTGAGAGTTGTTGTTAATACAGATCCATTCTATAATTGTTTGTCGTGACTGTAAATTTCCACTTGCAATTGGCAATAATTACTATCCAGATCAAGTACGTTTAAATTAATTTTACACTACAAATAATGTCTTATCTTATTACTAGTTAACATGTCCAACTATAAATTTGTAATTAGACACCAAAACCAAGATGATTTACTGTCAAATATAGATTCCTTTCATAATATAAAGTTGAAAATGTAAATTTACAATTACAAGTGTCAAATTTATGGTTACAACTGTCGATTGTGTGGATAATAATTTTTTTATTGGTGGATTCAACTGAAAATTTACAATACCTGTTACAATTATTGTAAACGTTCCCTTATAACTAGTAATTTTATCATTTATTCCAACTGAAAATTTGCATTTGATGTAAAGCGTCCCATTTTCAATTAAAAATTATGTACATAAATTGATAGGAAATTGTAACTTTACATTTTTAATTGTAAATTTACAGTTATAAATACTTATGGCAATTACAAAAATAAAGGTAATCTATAAATGCCAGTTCCAACTGAAAATTTACATCTGCGACTATATAACTTTTTATTTTAACAGTAAATTTACACTGTTAAAATACACAAATAATGTATATAAATTGGCAGGAAATTGTAATTTTACATTTGTAATTGTAAATTTATAGTTGAAATTGGGAACTTACAGTTGCACCAGTAAATTAAGGATTATAAAAACGAAAATGTACCCGTAGATGTACAATGTAAATTTACATTACCGTCGTAATGTAAAGTAAAGCGCTGACTTCCCCATTCTGTGATAAATAAAAGTAGGGGGCAGTTAACGCTTACCCGCGACGCTTTACCCGTATACTCACAACGAGGTCGCGACCGCACCTCCGTGGTTCAACCACCTGCCCTCCGCGGCGCAAAGGTCGGGGTCGCGCGACGGCGGCGCACCCTATCTCCCCTAGTCACCCCGACTACCCACCTACCCCGTTTCGCAATGTAGTTATTACGGCCGACTTCATGACTCCTCCACTTTCGCCCGCTGAGAATCCCAGACAGATGAAAAATTTATTGTTTGCTGCTGTTTACGGTTTTGGATTTATTCTGTCGTTTGATTTGGGTTTCATACAATATGACTTCCACTTGACCTTTTCCTGGCATGCGTACGTTTTTGTGTGACTCAATCATGCTATTGAAGTTCGAAATGATTCGATAACAGTAAATTTATGTAGATGCAGCGATGAAGATATAGAAAAATTAATATAAACAAATAATTTTCTTATCCTTATATACAGTGTGTCTACATATCTTTGAAACCACTTACACTATTTTCAAAAATTTTGTGTGTGTTGTAAATACAAGGTGTTCTCGGCAAGTAAAATATTTTGACAGTTGTTTGACTTCCAGTAAATAATAACTTGCTTAATTTTAATAGAACACCCTGTATATTTCTCTCTATTTGGATTCTATAATAAATTTTAGAACCACTTTGTGCAATACCTAAACCTTATTCCTAAAATGTAAAGATTCCGAGATATTAATTTTTTTAACAAAAATTTTACAGATGCGGATTGGCAAAGAAAATGTATTTATGTATGTATAAATAATGTATAATGCCCCGTAGAATATATTAAAAATATTTGACCGTGGGCCTTATAAGGAAGGCAGTAAGTAGGTAATTAACGAAAGATTAAAAACTATTTAGTTGTATACAGGGTATGTACAGTAGCAATGGAAATATCCAACTAAAAAAAAAAATTAAATATCTTCAACTTTTTTAATGGAAACATCTAATTTTTATTTTAATCAATTCTCCGCCCAAAAATATGGGTAGTTATAACTATGTATTAAGGAAATGAATACATTCATTTCCCTATACCCAATCACAAAGGTTTCTAAGTTATTAACAGAAATTCTATAAATCCAACCAAATGTTGTATATTTCCTTATTTAATGAATTCTAAGTAGGCCATGTTAAAGAAAAACCAGTTTCTGTGAATTTATTTTAATAGAATATATACAAAATATAGAAAAGTTGTTTGGACAGATGAAACTAAATTTACAAACCATAATTTGGACTGTTCATTATTTGGCAGATTATTTAATGAATTGAATTTTAAATTCATTTAAAATTTATACTTAAATAATTTTCACTTGTAATCTCCCTAGTGCTTGAATTATTACCGGAAATTTTTCGGAGGGCACGAATATTTTGAAAATTATCCCGAGTCGAAGACGAGGGATAATTTTCTTAAAATATTCGTGCACGAGGACAAAATTTCCGGTTTTTAATTCAAGCACGCGGGAGATTCGGTAAGAAAATTTTATACCAAAAATTATTTTAAAAAAATACAATTTTTTACAATTTGGCAAGCGTTTATTTTGTTTTGAGGGTTGGTGTTTTCATTTCCTTGTACTCTAGTAAAATAAAGTTTGCATCTTTGTATCAAGTTGATTATATTCTATTTAAATCACACAATATTACAGTACTAGAGAATAGGGAAATATAGGTGTACATGTGTTATATTGCACGATAGGTGTTTTCTATTTCAAATGGTTTGAATTTTTTTTTCATTTTCCCTTTGCCCTAGTGAAAAAAAACTATTCTCAAAATCCTGAAATGAACACATAATTCTTCTTACTTTAATAATCTACTACTAGAGAGAAAGGAAAATTAATTATGACTTTTGCAATGTCAATGACAATTTAAAGCGGTATGTATTTAGGTAGGAAACAAAATCTACGAAGTTGGCTGTGACTGTTGCAGCCGAGAACACACAATCACATAGCGACACAACTTAATCGAATGTTTTCAATAATTGTTGTCATGGTTTTAATTGTTTGCTTCGCTTCTCGATGTTGTGTATTTTCGGGTTGCAGCGTATTGAAATTTTGTTGTCGCAAAGAAAATATTACAAAATGAATAGAAAATCGTACAATCTTTGTTCATTTTGTACGGAATCTGGGCATATTAAAATTTTTCATAAAAATATAAAATATTTAACATATTTGGTGAACAATTCTGGTTTAAATCCCGAACAAGAAGATCTATTCAGTAATGAAGTATTACTTTCATTTCATGAAGCATAGACATTTAGTGAAGAAAACCCACAACTCTTTACTTTATTCGCCATTGATGAAAAAAGAAGTGGAATATGAATTTCAGAAAAACTTGGAATTGATAATTCAAGTTGTTAATAATTAACATGTACGTACTTATTATTGAATAGATAATAAATATTTGTAAAAATTAATCTATGCCTCTGTTGTTATTCTGATATCTGTATGTGACAGCTGTCAAGCCAGAGAAATTATCACTTATTAATTTTTCAACTAGGTTACGTGACTGAATAAATTTCCGAAAAATTTGGATTGTCGTCATAGTAACCTGCCAAAACAAGACATCTGATTGGCTTAAAACAACTGGTATAAAATTTTCACCTGAAATTAATGTTACTATTGAAGATAATTAGGATAAGGGAAGAAAAAACAATTTAACCGGTGAGATCTCCCCCTATCTAACCAGTTGAATTATTTTCATAAAATTTCAGATAATGGAATTGTAGAAATTATTCTGATATAGACATTGAAGGGCGTTGATGTTACAACTTTTAGATATTAATACGATTCTCTTCGGTTTCCTATTTATCTATTTTTAATTTCGCGACTGGAACAAATCGGCCGAGGTTTCAAGGTTTTCGCACATTTCAGCACTAAATGGTGGTTAGATGTCTTTTTTGAGACGCAAATGCTGATTACTAAATAATAATATGCCGTCCTCTCTCCTATACACAACTAAAAGTTCCGGGCGAATCTTTGTGATTAGAATGATGGGCATATTATTATTATTTATAACTAGAAAATACTATTGGGATTTGCTACTTCATCAATATTATGCACAACGTTTTCTCGTTCCGTCATAACTTTTAGAATTGCAACGCCGAGCATTCAACATCATTTTCACTCTCCAGATTCGACAATGTGTAGGGAATCTAGTCTGGAAATTTCGTTTCCTAATAAAACGAGGATTTACATCAAACCAATAGTGAGAGCTATGTCGCTTGAATAATCTATAATTTTTGTAAATTCTGATCCATCAGTCTAACCAACATCTAAAAAATCTTCATCTTCTTGATATTTTATTAAAATAAATTCACAGAAACCGGTTTTTCTTCAACATGACCTACTTGGAATTATTCAAATACAACATTTAGGTTGTGTTCCGATATTATCCGCGACCAACCAGGATTTCGGTTAACCGAAATATTGGTAAACCTGAAAAATGTGTAATTAAGGAACTGGCTGGTTAATCAACATGGATGATGAATTGTTTTTATTGGGATTCATTATTACTCTAGTCTTCAGTCAAAAAATAAATGAAACAGCAGATAATTTGGTATATTATAGTAAGATATAAGTAGTTTATAAGTAGACATAAGTGTAGCTTTCAGTCGACTTGGTCAAGTGGACTACAGAATACAATACAGAAAAGTAGAATTTATAAATATTTATTATAACTCTTAACGCAAGAACACCACCCCATCTGCCTTCACCATCTAAACAAAATATAATTAAAATCGTTGAGAGAATTGATTTTTCTTCTCTCAACGCTAAAACCTAACCTGCTAACTCTTCGGTTGACCAATGTACCGCTCCCAGAGCACGGTCAATATTTTGACGTTTGGTTAACCTTTTTCAGGTGACCACAGTTCCAAAATTAAACAATTTTCAGGAATTTTTATTTAATGGAACGCTTAACCGGGATTTTGGTTAACCAAGTTTGATATCGGAACACAACCTTGGTTGGATTTATAGAATTTCTGTTAATAAAAAACTATTCTGTTATGATTAAATATAGGGAAGTGAATAGGTGTTTCTTGTTAAAAAATTGAAGATATTTGATTTTTATTAGTTGTATATTCCTTTGCCACTGTACTCGACCGTTAATTACATACTGCTTTCCTTATAACGCCACAGCGAAATATTTTTAATTTAGTAGACGGCTTATTCACAGATACATTTTCTTTACAACTCTGCATCCACTATTTTTTTTTAAATTAATATCTCGAAAACTTTACATTTTAGGAATAGGGTTGACACAAAGTGGGCCTAAAATTTAATGTAGAATCCAAATATGTGGAAATATATAGGATATACCATTTAAATTTAGTTAGTTGTTATCTACTTCCGGTACAATGGGAAGTCACAGAACTGTCAAAATATTTTACTTGCCGAGAACACCCTGTATTTACTGTACGTACAAAATTTACTTACTAAAAAACGTTTAGAACAATCGTGTTGTATACAGTTTCTGAGATATGGATCCTGTAAGCTCCTGGTTGGACACACTGTATAGGATCCAAATATATATGATACAATTTACCAGTAATGTCATGTATGGGTAGTTAAAACACCCACAAAATGATAATAGTTGCGACCGCTGTCGCAAATTTATATCCTAATCCTTGATCGAGATCCAAATCCTTGACGTCCTTCTAATCCTTGATCCGAATCCTGATATGAATAACTTGAGAGAAGATCATTTATTTGGTTCTGGGCTGGATGTTTTCACAAATTCAGGCATGTGAAATCTCCTTTATACACTATTATTATACGTTAAATTAAAACATTCAATTTATTTATAATTTCTAATTCCATTAAAATATCCGAATTTAACACAAATAGTGTTTTCGTAATTTTTCAATTGTAGTTGCTAAATTTTTAACAAAAACTAGTAATATTTAGGGTAGGTACGAAACATTTTTTTAAGTCTGTTATAAATTATTTTCGAAACATTCCTGACTGAAGTTACAGGCATTTTAAAAAATGCTTGTCAAGCAGTTACTATTTTTCAGGAGGCATGGAATAACAAAAACTAAAAATGTTTTATAGTTATAAAATGATATATAGAAAATGATATATTTTCAAGAAAAAAAAAACAATACAAAACATTACAAATCAAGCCTAGGAAAAACTATCTACCAACTTATTAAAAAAAGCCTATAGGAATGAAATAAATTTCAGTGTTCACGGGGTTTATGTCGATAGCCTTAATTAAAACAGTTCCTTGTTTTCTTCAACAGAGGTAGGAGGGAAATCAAGAAAATCTAATTCCTCAACTTCTTTCTGTGAGTGGTGTAATCCATCACAAATACCACAGTAGAGGAGTTATATTAAGGGGTGAACCCCCTTGTTTTTGATTTATTAGTTCCAACCCTTTAACCAGCATGTGATTTATGTCTATTGGTGTTATTGTATGGGCTATTTTGATTACATTAGGCACGCGTGGAATTTGAGAATTTGAATTTGTTTCCTAGTACAGGGTGTTGCGGTTGTGCTTTATTATTTTATCAGTTAACTATATCCATATTCAATGTTTTATTTTTATTATTTATACTTTATTAACAACTTATAATATTTGGTGCCACTAAAATATTTATCTTTATTATTATCTTTATCTTTATTTATTTTTAGTAATTACAAAAAATAAGTTGTAGTACCAAAATTTATTAAATTTTATTAAAACAAAAAGTAAATAAAAAAATATTTAATAAAAATTGGTAAATAGTGTGGAAATTGGTAAACATTTATATCACTATGCACGAAACCTGAAATTTTCCGATCGATATTCGGTAAATCAGACAGTATGCTCGAGCTCGACTACTCTGTACTAGAAATCCGCTTGTCATGTTAATATCATTTGTTTGCCACCCAGTTCAATGTAAACATAATATGAATACAGACAGTCACGATCCACGTTCAAATCGAAAACCTCATAAAGAGAATACGAAAAGGCGCAAGTGTTGATAACGATAATTATTGTAATATCGTAAATGAGCTTATGTTCTGTAATATCTATCGCTTGCAGCCAACGGGCGACAAACCAGGGCAGGCTTCTAGATTCTGAACACTGCATATAATTACACTACTGAAGTTGTTGATGAAGCTTTCAATTTTACCATATGTATATAAATAATAGGATATGAAATACAAACGTGCTAGAAACGGTGTTTTCTAATCTTACAGGGTTGAAAAAGTGGTATTTATTAAATCATGTTTATTTTTACATTTAATTTTTATTGATATTTTATTAATAAGCATACCCCTCGTTCCAATAATAATTTAAAGCTGAAAGTCATAAACACAAATGGGAGAGGGGCGGTATCTAGCAAAAATCAAAAACGTAATTTGTTAAAAAAATATAAACGTACTTAAGGATGTTTTATTAAATGCTTCTATTTGCTATTGCATGTCATAATATCATAATAGCTAGTTATAGTAGCTATCTAAATGCACAGGAAAATTACATTTTTTAAAAATGCGGTTCTTTGAGATACCCCCTCATGTTGAAAAGCTAAATCCGCCCTTGGTAAACCCTAACCACCATTAAGTACATAAATAATAGAAACCTGGAAAACCTACATAATTATGGGGAGAGGTACATTACCGCATGTTCATATGTCACATTAACACTTGGTAGGTATACTTCCCAACCCGGTTTATCTGCCCATAAGCATTACATAGGATTCAGAATTTATATAAAAATTGTTGGATCCACACGTAGATACCAGGTGATTTAAGAAGAATTTACTTAGCTATGCCCTGAGCTACAGACTCGATGTAATTAAAAACTAAAAAAAATTTTAGTTCTTACAAGATAGTAGGCACATTAGTAGTAGTAGTAGCAGTGGGGCGGCCAAGTATGCCGCAAGCGGGCCCTTTTTACCTACCCCTGTCGTCCCTACCTAGCTTCATCACCTCTTCCCTCATAGAACCTATCCGACCTTCTAATGTAGGTCAGAATGTCGGTCCATTCAAGGGAACTAACCTCTTCCCCTTGCAACTCCCCGGCCCCCCAGACGTCGTGTCTCAGTCTGCCGAAAGCCGCGCACTCTGCCAAGAAGTGGGAAGGCGTTTCTTCGCCCTCCCACACTTTGGGCAGATAGGGTCTCCCTCAACACCCATCAATGATAGATGTCTTCTAAACCTGCAATGACCCGTTAAAACTTCCACCAACTGGTTTAGAGCCTTCCGGCTACGACTTAACAGCCAGGCCGTCTAGGTCTTTGGCTCAACTATAAAGTTGCGAGCCTGTCTACAGCTCCCACTGTTTACTTAGTGTCTCATGAGCCCAATCGTTAAGAGCTATGTTGACCTGTCATCGTGTAATGCCTAAAATCGGTTCTGGTCCCTGGTCGGGTCCCTAAGATCTGAGTCGAGCCGGTTCATCGGCCCTTTTGTTCCCCGGGCCGCACTATGACCTGGTACCCATACCAATTTGACATCTTTTCCTCTGGCCAGCTCCTCCAGGGCATCTCCGCACTCTTGGACAAGGGCGGATCTTGTCCTTGGAGATGCTAAAGCTCTTAAGGCTACCTGACTATCGGAGCAGAAGTAAATATTCTGCTCCGGAGTAGGCACATTGAGTATCACCATTAAGTTTTCAGTGTCATTAACAAGGGGGAAAGAAGCCCAATTGCATTTTGCGCCGATAGAAAATCTCAGATTCTCATTGAGTTAAATATAATAAGTCGTTACTATAGAACTATGTCAAAATTATCAGCAACTCAAAGAAATACCATTTTTTTTGTGAAATGTAACTAGTAGAAGGTCGGATCAGTAGAAGAAGGATCTAGGTAAGTGAACTTTTCTAATTGGCACTCATTATTTTAACTGTGCGGATATTCTAAATTATACAAAACAATTATATTTTTATCATACAAAGACTAACTATTAAGAACACTTAAAAAATAGTTTATAATACTTATATCAGAATGTGAAGAAAATATTTCTAGGTGGGTATAAATTATGATATAGAAAAAGTTAACCCTTATATCATCATGCATAACTGACTATCTCTATAACTCTTATCAATAGTGATTTGATTTTGGTACCTATTACATATTTTACGTAGATATTTGTAACAACGAGGAGGATAATGTTGTGATAATAACGACGGAACAATTTGGAACTGCATAAACCTGGAACTGCAGGAACATTTAATAACCTATTCAAAACTTACATATTGTTTCGCAAATAATGTATACTTATACATTCAAGTTGGTGTGTTAAGTTGCATTTCTTAACGACGAGGAAGTATTCTATAATATGAGCTATACGTTTAATGTTAAATATTTATTTCCGTCATCTCTCTTAGTTTATTAAACAAATACCTAAATGAAATTAATAAAATAGCAACGAGGGACTCTCGGTGAGAGCTTCCAAACACACGCTGTGCTATAAGCCGGCCCTGTAACGACGGGCGTCGCTTCTACTGCTGCTTCTGGCCATTCACCCGAGCACTCGGCCAAGGACGCGTCTGCTTTCCTCCCCGCGTGCGTCCCGACGCCAAGCGTCGCTTCCCCTCGGCTTCACGGTCGACGCCCGTACTCCCTGCGCCATTCACAGCGCACTTGCACTAGAGCAGAGTTGCATGAAAGTTAATTACAGGAATCGTCTGTCTGTCAGTTTTATTATATATTTATTATTAAAGAATGGTGTATTCTATTATCCAGCAAATGAAATAGGTACTTTTGTCACGATACAGGGTGTACCGCAATTCTGCACATTATCAACATACAATTGATAATTTGGATTGACAGAAGCAACTAAAAAATATTAAAATACCTTTTTCTATTCAGTATTTAATATATGTTTGAGCATAAAAAGTAACGTAACTTTTATTTATTGCACACCAATGGCAATTCGTTATAAGAGTGGTAAATTGCACAGTATCTAGTACAGTCATAGATTATTTACAAATGAAGGGTTCACATTAATTTACTTAGCAAAATCAATAAAATTATTTGTTATTATTCTTCCTATTCGTGTTTTGCGGGTTAGAAGGGATAATATACAAAGAAATTTGTTATTGTTCTCATTTTAAATGCTGTTTTTGTTTTGGTTTTTGTAATTATTATTATTATTATTCCTCTCTCTACTTCTATCCACCCCTCAGTTCTTCTCTGGTGTTGACAATATCGAAAGCTAGGTAATATTACAGTCAGATAATAGAGCAGAAAAAATTTCATTGAAGTGATTGTTTAAATTTTAATATTATATATTAACATGTCAGCATATTTTTAATTGGCAGTCAAGAAAGCAGTCATCTTTACCAATAGAATAATGCAAGATTTGATAAATCTGCATTAATATTAAGGTTACTACTGATCCACTAAGGGCACGGCTCCTCTGGCACATTATTTAAAATTTTTATTCGACACTATCGGAGGTAACCTCTATTCCATTTTGTTTGCTTTTCCTTTATTACACAATAAGTTATATAAGGGTACAGAAAGACGATGCTTACAATTTAATGATGTGTTTTATGTAGAGTGTATATATACTGTTGGTTTGCAAATTTAAATTATTATATCAGAATCAAAAAAGAGCAAAACGGGAATTATTATTGATAAAAAAATTCCAAAATATTTCAAGCAAGCAGTCACGCAATGTTGGTTTAAAAACAAACATTATTTGGTCATTGACTTAGGTAACTTGATAAGTATGTTATCTGTTGCAAAATTCATAAATAATAAATAACATTTGGACGCTGACCTAAAAGGGCAATTTAATCGAGTTTATTGAGAAATTTTGTATTGACACTGTGTTTTTCTTTATAGACCTATTATATAACTCCAAAATATTCAATATTATCGTCCTGATTTGTACATAACATTTTTTTTTTTTTGAAGCGCAAAAAGTGATTTTTTCGGAACTAACTAAAATGCATATCCACATGCCGACACAGAGAAAACATATTAGGAAGCACTCTTAGCGGCGTC
Organism: Pogonocherus hispidulus; assembly: GCA_963924545.1. NCBI lineage: Eukaryota > Metazoa > Arthropoda > Insecta > Coleoptera > Cerambycidae > Pogonocherus > Pogonocherus hispidulus. Next base: position 13,653,521 of record OZ004696.1, on the reverse strand, counting down.
TGAGTTTTATAGTTAATCCATGTCTGGTTGCTGGTGCTGAGGAAAAATGTGGCTATTCTTTATAAAATCAAAAATCCATCAGTGAACAGGATGTTGAGGTTTTTGACTTTTGCTTTTAAGAAATACTAGAAATGGGAGTAAATCGCTGACGCGATTTTCGTTCCCATTCCTTGCCCTACCGGGAGTCATGGCCTGCGGTCTGGGGTCACCCTTCGGGTGACAAATGCTTCTAGAATAATATTATTTTTTAAGAAAATACATATTAAAGAAATTTTGTATCTGGAATGATGATAGAATTATACTAAACGATTTTTCTTAATATTTTGATGAATTGTAAGGGTACTCTATTCTTGATGGTAAAACATCATAATTCTTTAAGTGCTGAAAGTAGAATTTATTTTTCAGTAAACATTATTATCAATTTTATCAATGGAACCAAAAATATTGTAGATATTTACTTTTGTAAGCTAAAATGATGAATTTAACAGACTGCCAAAATGAACGAATTGATTCCAAACTTTACGTGCAGAAAGAATAAAAGCTACGGATAATAAAACAGAATAACTAAACACTAATACTAATAAATAATTGGAATTAAAAAGTAAAAAAAAATTGCCTCCACTCGAACTCGCGAAATCGGCATTATTACGTTTTCAACCCTACGACTTTCCCATTGCGCTACCTCGCCTGTTGTCAAAAATTTACCCTGAAACGTTTAAGTACGTAAGCTGTACGTGTCAACCTGAACAATTAATTTTTACCGATATTCTAATTGGAAAAAGCATTTCGCTTCAGTTTTTTGGTAATCAGAAGTGTTTGGCAGTCGGTACTATCGATTCCGTTAGCAATCTTTCTCATAGGAAAATAATGAAAATAACCTATCTGAGGTTTAATCAATTTGACAGTTTCGTGTGAGGTACTTGTCTCCTTAGTGCAATCTCACATCGGCAGATAAAATGAGCAAGAAGTTGAGACGGATGCGACTCGAGATTTTCGAAGACGAAATAGACGTAGAAGGACTCGATGTACGGTCTCGAAAAAAAATCTCAAAGGATTAGAGAAAGGACGGAACTTTCGCGTGAAGCGGTTCTCGAAGCCGTAAAATTAGAAAAAGGCTCTCGAGGGTCCCGCGAAAAGTCGGGATTTCGGCGGGCGTGACGGGACCATTAGGCGCGAGAACCAACGCCGGTGGTAGTCGCATCTCTCTCGCCGAACGGCGATCGGCGAAAATTTTTTATACCGAAAGGTTTTTTGAAAAGGCGTTTAAATTGCGAAAACGCGTAGGAAACGGGACGAAAATACACCTACGCATTGGAGAAAGGCCGGGGGGGGACATCCTTTCGCCCGCGGGGATCGCCGTGTGATCCCTCCTCGGAGGAGATAGCTTTGAAACTTTGTGGATTTGGGGATGGAATTTAGAGCGAGACAAAATCGACGCGTTTTAATATATATGGATTACAACATATATTTACAGAATATCAAAAAACAATAGAATTGCTTGGACTAATCTGTAAACAGATATAGACAAAAATGTATCCATACAAAAGATTACCTGCGAGAAAAATATTTAAATTAGGGGATACATTGTTCAATAAATTGTTTGCAGTTAACGTAGAAACAAGATAGGGCACCTCTTCTTATTTTGATATCTTAATTAATTGAAGATATCAGAAATGGATAGGAAAAGACGTTGCTTTACTTGGCCACCTCGTAGCTCCCACCTAAACTTTCTTGATATATTCCTATGAAAATATTTAAAAAATATAGTTCGCAGTTTAAATTTTTGTATGTTGGTTTGTCTATTTTTCTTGCTTTTAGTTAAACGGTTTTTGTATTACTTCTGTCTTTAAACATATATAGATATTTTAGTTTTTCTTTTAATATTATACGATATAATATGTTTTACGATCAAGTAATTTATTTTTCCATTTCTTGATACATATACGAATAATTCATAAACACTTAACAGAATTCTTAGAAAAACAAAAGGTTTACAAGTTCTGCCAATCAATTGAAAGTAAAATTTAATTTGTTAACTTTGAATTACAATAATTATCAGCACGCAACGTAATCTTTTAAGTATTATATACAGCGTTTAATGCTAAATACACTTCACTTTTAAATTAAAACTTAAAAAGCGTAAAATAAGTTGCTGTGAGAAATTTAATTATATAATTATTATTTATTTGTAAGTTTTCTGTATCAAATCACAGATCTAAACATTCTAAGCAATTAATAAATGTTCAATGTTGCTTCCTGGTTTCCATTGACAATCAATTGACATAAAATTACTTATTTTCCAACCACACAAATAAGACACTATAACATTAAATTATTTTGTAAGTATAAAAAGAAGGCCATTTCGGGACTGTTTGAGATCGCCATAGCAACTGTACAAAAAAGAGATTATTGTACAGTACCAAAAAATAATTTGACATTGATATTGCACGTCACATATATTGCAATTGATTCAAATTGAAAAATTGAAACGGATACCGTTTTTTTCAACCCTATACGCCGCCTGATGTAAAGATGTCAGCAGAAAATGCCACTTTAGAACTATTACCCTAAAAATCTGTATGAAAATAGTTAACTATAAACGATTACCTATAATGTTAATTATTATTCGAAGTAAATAAGTTCTGCTGAATTTACTAAGAAAATTATGTCATCTGTCATGGTGACAGGTATGTCATGATTGTTTGCAAAATAGGGTGTTCTCACATATTTTTTTTAATACCAAAAAATTGAGTTTTCCTTCCCTATTATGCAAATGTCTAGTTAAAAACAATTACAAACATTTGCATATCCCAAAAAAGTGAGTTGAAATTTAAATTCGGCATTTGGCGCGCAAACGCGTCTACTACGGCAAACATATTTGTGACGTCATCAGGCATATAAACAAACAGTTTCCATTATAATAAAGATCAGCGTGTATGGTAACAAGTTTTTTAAAGTTATTTTATGAAGCACTAGTTATATTGTATGTTTTAAATATATATAAAAAGTTTCAGTTCAAAATCAGTTCAAAATATATAATAAACAAACACTAAACGGCGGCCATTTATATGCTTAATGACGTCACTTGTGTTTTGGTTCACCTTTAAAATAGATCCTTTTTTTTTAATTTCTTAATTTCAGAATAAACTTCGATTTTATTCTAAAACATGCAAAATTTGCATTTTTATCCTATACATGCTTAGTAATACATCCACAACTTCTTTGTGGATGTATTACTAAGCATGTATAGGTTTATAACTTGATTCGGCACATACGGAAAACACCCTATTGCTTTACAATATGAAAACTGGTGGTGTTTTAGAAGCGGTTGGAAAAAAATATGTTAAACTCGTACATAAAATACGTTTTAGAGACTCGTAAAATTTACCTTTCACTCGTCCAGGAAACGTAGATTTTTTGAACTATTATAATAGATAATGTTTTGTTTAGATTATAGTTGATTGACCTAAAAGTCCTGTATAAAATTATGGGTAGATCGAAAAAAAATAGCAGAAGAGTCCAAACCAACAAATAACGGGTGTTTTAATTGGGCATAATTAGAGTGGCCACTTCTGTTGACATGATGACATCATCATAATTTTTTTTTAAATGCAATGGAGAAACTTTACTCTAGTCTAGTTCTTCTGGGTTCAGAAGAGCCCTGTTAGGGGTCAATTACAAAGACAAGGGTCAAGTACAAATTTGTATTCACGAATTGATGATGTAGATGTTCAAAATATCCACTATTTGTAACGTGACATTGGCATCTGAAAATTTTTAAAGGTACGATACTTGAAAACGTTGAACAGAGAATTTTCGATAATTTCTTTTATCACAAAAATGACAGCTCTCCTGCCTCCCCCCTCCAGCTGGGTGGGGCAGGAGAAATGCTGCACCCGGCCATGAGGCAGGCACAGCGACAGAGTTGGTAATGGAGTTTTCGTCATCGTGTCCGCAAAACCTGCACCTTCTAGTGTCACTAAGGCCGATAGTGTTAAGGTGCTTGTTGAGATTTCCGTGACCTGTCAGCTGTCCTGTGACAATATCCTTATGCTGTTACGACTTAGTGCAAGTATTGGTCGAATTGCGTTCGACCAAAGCCCTTCAATTAAGAGCCTGGCTTGTCGCAGCCCAGTCCCGTTCGACCATTCTTTCTCTAATCTTTTCTTGATCCAATTTCCAATAGACCTTGTTACACAACTAGGGGGAAGCCCGAATACTGGTTCGGGCCCTGTAAACTGTATACTTGAGCCTCTTCTAGCCAGTTCATCGACCTCCTCATTTCCTTTTATGTTGTCAGACCATTAATACGCTTTAGGACCGCCCTGAAGGCCATCCTGTAGGAGATCAAGGCATTTAAAACAGCTTGACTGTCAGTGCATATCTGGTTATACTGGTTAGAGGATCTCCTTTTGAGATTTTCCTGAACACATGCAGAGATAGGTGCAGGCGGTTTCACTTCCGCCTGAAAGACCGTGGCATACTTTCCCAAGAAGAAGGATAGTCCTCCGACTCCTTCGCACGCCTCGGACTCCCGCCCCTGAGCCCTGCTGGTGTGTCTTGGACCCATCCGTAAACCAGACGACCCCATTCGAGACCTGAGCATCAGGATTTTCGTCCGGTATCTACTGTGAAAGGATTAAGGAACACATAAGTGAAATATATCCTGTCACTGGGTGCGTCCAGCAAACTATCTCCTCCCAAAAGTTCCTCAAGACACCATCGCTTTTATCTAGCCACCGCTCCCACTGCTTGACCCTATAAGAGGCCCTTGGGTACAGATTTAATATAGCGGCAATTTGAAAAAGTTGACCGGCAGCGAGATTCGAACCGTCGCGTCGTCAAGCGCGTGGAACGATTAAAAGACTCGCTTCTACCACGGAGCTCCTATAAAAACCTATTTGTCTTATACACGAAATAAAAGGTAACGTAATAGATGCATGCGGCCGAGTTTGCCGTCAGAATTATTAAACGTGATTATAAGAAATGAAATTTTATTCATGTCCTTTTTATTATTCATGTAACTGGTCACTGACCTAAGTATTATCGACTTATCGTTCTCAGAAATATGTGTATTTTTAACCATGTTATTCCAATTCCCTTATCATCGTCGATAAATTATGGGTTAGTGTTATGAAAGTTGACAACAACGAACGATACAATATTTGCTTTTAAATAAAGTCGAGAAGAAAAAACTATAACAATAATATTACTTGACAACAAATGCTAATTAGAAAAGTAGTTTTGATTTATACAGAATTTAATAATACTAGTAACTAATGCTTGAGATAGGAACCTAGATTTTATTATTAAATAATTAATTGTTTCATAGCCTCTTTTTAATAGTTTTAAGATTAGTTAGATCATAATATGAATAGCGGCCAAAAGCGGCCAAATTGTTCCGAAGAGACCTTAAGGCAGATTATAAGTACTCATTTTATATTATTGTTATTTTATTATTTGTAATTAATTTCTGCTGCAGCTAGATCAAAATTTTTTTCATGCTTATATAAAAATAATACAAGACAGGAAAACAGAAATAATTCAAAATGAACAAACTAGCTAATCTTTTACATACGGATTCATCATCGAGGAATAACGTTAGTCTGACTAGCGAAGGTTACGCGAAAAATTTGCGCCCCTGTTGCGCGGGTTAAAATAAAAGGTGTAGTCGGTGGTGCAAAGTTGGTTAGTCCGACTAACGCCTTACGTCTCTTTCATGAATCCAGGTGTTAAAATTTGTATCCTGTACAAAAAAAAAATAGTGCACGCAATTATCAACACATTTATTAATTTATTCAATACCTTAGTTCATTAATAGTCACCTTTAAAGTGTTTTTGTGTTTGTCTTGATACGTAGGATATCTTAATCTCGTTCTTGGTTTTTATTACTTTTACATGTGACGTCTTCCCATTAAAATTTTTGAATTATTATATGTCACGCAAAATAAACTAAAGTAGCCTGTAAATGACCCTGACGTAAGCCTAACACTTGAGGTGCAAATACGCATATAATATAACCAAATTTACCCTCAAAGCGTATACACCAAGGTTAGTGAGTAGGTTCATCCTTCACGTATTATATTATAATAGACAGTATACACTATCTTACTACTTCTATCATAGCGCAAAATGTTTATAGTTTATGTTCGCTAAAAAATCACTTTCAATCGTCTTCACTCCGAGAAGCAGACTTTGATCAGAGCTAATAACATTTTTTCCAAAGGTTTGGAATCTGGTAAAAAGCGCAAAGGCTTATAGCGCAAATACTGGTGCTTCTAGAGATATCTACCCCTGGAAAGAAGCGAGTTAAACCGGCGATTTTACTCCACTGATGTAAAGAGTAGTGGGGAGTGTTCAGTTATAATACCATACTCGCTAATGGAGTAGCGTCGTTGAGTGACAAATTGTAACTCAATGGTAATTGTCACTTATGGAATGTTTAGGTTTACAAATTATGTTTTTTAATTATGCTAAATAATTCAGGTTTAGTAATCTGGATATGACATATATAAAATATTGATACCCAAGTTTCAAAGAGGTATATACTCGGGTATATATTACTCCAATAAGATATGTTATATAACCCAACTCTGACCCTTCTTCTTTTGTAACATTCTGTATGTGCGCGCCATACTAATTCGACCTTAGCAACAAACTGTTCCAACTTCCAATCTGAAGTTACGTCAGTGCATTAATCGCAGACGAATTCGTTGCCGTTCTCCCATGTTTATAAACTGTGTCATGCGCTTTTCACCTACTAACACAAAGACTATTAACTTTATTTTTCATTTACAATAATGAAAGAAATGTAAATATTTACACATTGTTAAAATTATCTGATGATAACTTTTCAATGTCAGACTATAAACGGTCATTGGACCGAGAATGTGGTTTAATTATGCCTAGTTGGAACTTGTTAATAACTACATTTAAATGAAGAATTTAAATTTCCTGCTTCGGATACTATACAGGGAATTCCAACGAAACGGAGCGTCCTTTAATAACTTGGTATACCATTTTATTAGCCATATTCTCGAGACACGTCGAGGGATCACATTTAATTTATGTAGGTAACATATATTTTTTAAATAAAACACCCTATATATTTTACATATTTAGGTAGAGTGTTTAATAATGAACGTACTGATTTGGGGTTTGGTGGATCCATCGCTAATCCCTTTATTATGTACAATTCGGTGTAAAATTTAGCAGACAACTAATACTTATAATGATTTGACTGCTAATGTCAAAAATCGAAATGTCATCTCTTTTTATAAGAAACAATAATTGTGGAAGAGCAGCAGCTCGTTTATTTATTGAAAATCATCAAGACAAACATGTAAATTACAAGTACTTACATGTTACAGTTATGGAAGAAATTTAGATTGACTGATTTTAATATTTAAATCGAAGTGGTTTCTTGAATCTTTTAATTAAATATTTATGAGTTATACACAATATTAATTAATCTGTACACCTCATGGTAATCACAAAGATTTGCCAGAAATCCGCAGACTTGTGTAATGTGGGGGGGGGCGACATATTATTATTCTGTATATAGGCTATATTAATGCCCTCATTGAACAATATATATTTATCCAAATGACCCAAATTTATGTACCTAATGGCTAAAATGATCACAATTTTGAAAAATGTCAAAGCATAAACTCGGGAATTTGGCGTTTAGTATTACATCCGATTGTAACAATTCAGTATTATTAAAATTGTTTACTCTGCCTCTACACCGATATAAACGATGGTATGTTTACATAAGCAACGTGAAAATATTTTCAAAATTATATTAATCTTCGAGATATCTGTGAACACCTCGCTTAAATTCGTAACAAAATAAAAAAATACAATGAAGGTCACCGCTGCATAGCATAAAGAAGAAAACATCCAGTTATTTACGCCAAAAAATACCAGATAAAGCGATATCAGTTTAATTAATCTCTTTAAATAGATACGTAAGTGCAGTGCAAATATTTATTTTTGTAATCATTTTAACCTTAAGTATTGGGGTAGGTCATAGGACAAAATGCAGCGATTTTGCGATGTTTTGTCGTGAGAAAATTTATACTTTATATAAAACCATTAATATTTTGGCGTTACTACACCGTATGCTCCCGTTTGAAGAAAATTTTAACAAAATAATTAAATATTTTACATGAAGTATGAGAAACCACAACGGAATTGTCAGTTTAGGAATTATTAGTCATTGCGGTAAACAGTTAATCATTTACTGTGCTATTGTTTACACCAAATACTAATAAATTAATTATTGCGTCTATCATAGCTGGAGAGTCGTAGAACATACCTGGACCAATCAGAACTCTCAATGTGTTTTGGTTAACTATACAGGGCGCCCTATTTCTTGACCCGTTGCATGGGTAACTTTTTTATTAGTAGAGATACAAAAACGCTTAAATGAGCAAATTAGTGCAGTTTCGTATTAGTAATTCTACGGTAAGGCGAAAAATTATATACGGGGGAAGGTTGAAAAGTTATTGACAAAAAACGAAAAATCCAACTTTTCTATTATCCCTCGTAGCTCGTTCATTTGAAGAGTTAGAGAAAAATGCTTCACATGTTTTTTGCAGTATTTTTCATGTAAAATGACATGCACTTGCTACTTTTTATATATCTCTTAAAATGGTTGAGAATCACAGTAAAATATATTTTTTTTAAATGTAATGGATAGGTGGCTGTGACATTAACCGAAAGTCCCCTTTTTTCTTTTTCAGATGATATAACATAGTCCATATTTTATCCTTACAAAAGTAATAATAATCGTTGTTTTTAAAGAAAGTTTATTGTCACATCAAGAATGCTATGGAAATAAAACAAAAAATAAGATTCCTGATATTTTTAAAAACGTCTAGTTGGCATTTAATTATTGACAGATCATAAGTGACATTTTTAGTTTTTGTTAAGTAGTTTATTGTTTATTATTAATACTGCATACAAAATAATAGTGTTGCAAATATGTACACCAACGAAGAGAAAAATGATATGCTATTTTGTTATTATAACCAAAATCGAGATGCACAAGCTGCAGCGAATCTTTATTTTGAAACTTACATGGAACGAAGACAACCCCATCATAGAATATTTAGACAGCTGGAAAATAATATACGATTATACGGTTCTTTTTCAAAGCCTAAGGATGAAAGAAACTTCAATGAAGACACTGAAATAAATGTTTTGGCTTATGTAAATTTTAAACCTGATTCTTCAACTGCAGAAATTGCACATCACTGCAACACTTCCAAGGAAACTGTAAGAGCTATTTTAAAAGGTAACAATTTAAAGCCTTATCATTATTCCATATGCAATACTTTATATCCAGCTGATAATCAAAGAAGGATGACATTTTGTCGATGGTACATTTCAAAATGCGAAGAGGATCTAGACTTCTGGAAAAAGATTTTATTCAGTGATGAAAGTAGATTTACCAACAATGGTATTTTTAACCGCCATAATAACATAATGTGGTGCCGAGAAAAACCACATCTTGTTTCTGAAAGAAGAAATCAACGTCAATTTGGGATAAATGTGTGGTGTGGAATTTTTTGTGGCAAAATTATTGGCCCATATTTTTACGAAGATAATTTGAATGCGAATAATTACCTTCATTTTCTAAGGAATACTCTAACAGAGGAATATTTAAATGAATTACCACTTCATATTTTTAGAAATCTTAAATACTTCCAACACGATGGAGCACCTGCGCATAATTCCCGCGAGGTAAAACAATATTTACATGAACAGTTTGATAATGTTACAGGAAATTGAATGGATATTGACTGGCCAGCGCGAACACCTGATTTGACCCCCTTAGATTTCTTTCTTTGGGGGTTATTGAAAGATAAAGTTTATGTGACAGCTCCTCTAGATATAGAGGATCTAAAAGTCAGGATTCAAGATGCAATTAGAAGCATACATGGACATACAATAAATAATGTTTTAAGAAGTATCCAGAAACGTTGCTTACTATGTATCCAACAGGATGGTGGTCATTTCGAACATTTACTTCAATATAATTAATTAATTAATAATTTCTGTTCTCAAAACATTCTTTTGTTCCATAATCCATAGCATTCTTGATGTGACAATAAACTTTCTTTAAAAACAACGATTATTATTACTTTTGTAAGGATAAAATATGGACTATGTTGTATCATCTGAAAGAGAAAAAAGTGGACTTTCGGTTAATGTCACAGCCACCTATCCATTACATTTAAAAAAAATATATTTTACTGTGATTCTCAACCATTTTAAGAGATATATAAAAAGTAGCAAGTGCGTGTCACTTTACATGAAAAATACTGCAAAAAACATGTGAAGCATTTTTCTCTAACTCTTCAAATGAACGAGCTACGAGGGATAATAGAAAAGTTGGATTTTTCGTTTTTTGTCAATAACTTTTCAACCTTCCCCCGTATATAATTTTTCGCCTTACCGTAGAATTACTAATACGAAACTGCACTAATTTGCTCATTTAAGCGTTTTTGTATCTCTACTAATAAAAAAGTTACCCATGCAACGGGTCAAGAAATAGGGCGCCCTGTATACATAGAGATGATATAGAATTCAGTAAAAATAAGCTGGAAATCTATTCTAACCAGTGGCGCAACCAGGATGGGGGGGCTAAGGACCCATGACCCCACCAATATCTTAAAAAAATACTTGCAACCGCTCGTCGTTTTATTTATCTCAAAAGACTGATTACCAAGAATGACTTCGAAATATGTCCAACAATAAACATTACACAGTGTAGGTGAGTTTGCATTCCACACTCAGTAACTTCGTAAATGTCAATAAGATATTAAAATTTGTCAAAAAGTAGTTCAAAGTGATTTTTTGTGCTCTTTTCAAGTATAGTGATTAAAAACGCTATAATTAAAAAACAAAAGAGCATCGGCATGTACAGTGATTTTTTAAATGGAACACCCTGCATTTTATTTCATAATTTGAAATCCTATCAAATTCTGAACCGTTTTTACTTTTTTTTTTAAAAGTAATAATATGAAACTTAGGAACAATACAAGAAATTATCGGTACTAGGTCATGGATTGTACAATTATTGAAAACATAGCATGCTTGTGAAGACAAAAGTTATGCAAGTAACTCATAACTTTGTTAATGATATTATTTTCATTTATTTAAAAAAATATTTTACAATAGTACCAAAGTTTACAGAATAAATATTCTGTAAACTTCGCTAGTAGGTACCTACCGATAATTTCATGTATTGTTCCTAACTTACATATTATCCTTTTTTAAGAGGTGTCATATTCAGAATTTGATAGGATTTCAAATTATGAAATAAAATACAGGGTGTTCCATTTAAAAAAATCACTGTACATGTCGTTGCTCTTTTGTTTTTTTAATGAGAGCCTCTGATTCAACCCTGTGATTAAAAATCAGAGAGTTGAAAAGAGCAAAAAAATCACTTAGAAATACTTTTTGAAGAATTTGAATATCTTGACATTTACGAAGTTACTGAGTGTGAAATTTGCAGCTACCAGGCCGCACTCCTATAGTACAGGCACAGGCAAAAAACACTAAGGGTGATGCATTTTCTATCATCTACCATACACAAGAAAGTTTTTCTGTGTTATTACTTTAACCAAAATCTCAAGATTATATAAAAATAAAGTAACATCAATGCTGCTGCATTGTAGTAGATCATTTTATGCTCTCTATTAACACCCAGTTTATATACATTATAAATTAAATGAATAACCAGTAATAAACATGTTCTTTATATATTTTTGCAGCTGGTTTTATATATTTTTCGTGGTATTATTCAAATTTAGAGAGACGTATTTAAACATTTTAAACTATACAGAAATTAGAAGAGAATATACAGAATTAGAAGAGAACTATAAGAATTAAAAAATAGATCAACCAGCTTTATGTTGCTGTCTTTTTCAGTTACTGAAAGAAATTTCAGTTAGTTTTAGACTTTTTACTGTTTACATACTTCGGTTTGAAGGAGATAAAGCCACGTTTGAGACATTATTGTTTGCTACTCTATACAGTAATCACCATTAAATTGGATATATGATTGATGAACTTTCTTATGAACTACCTTCTTTTATTTCGTGTTGCTTTTTCCGAATAATTTTTGTAAGTCTCCAATATTCTCAGTGACGATTATTCCTTACAAGTGCTAATGTAGTTGTAAGATTTGATAATAAAATTCTTTATGTTTTGATCACTAGATCAAAATAGGTGTTGATTTGTTAAATTTATTAGTAATGTTCTTATACTACTAATACTATCATATTTCTGAAATACATGGAATGATCACTATTATTTTTTTTGTGTTATTTTACATCGGTCTATTTCCACGACTAAAGGCCAATTACCGACGCCACGACACGAGCAACGCCCAACCTGGAAATATTTTTGAAGTAGGGTAGGGGTAAGATCCCTACCGTATTACCTTTCCTACCATACTACCTTTCCTACCATATTACCTATTATTTGCCTATCATCTCATAAACAAGAAACCTCCGGATTTACATCCTGTCCGAAGAATAATACATCTTCTATACAAACCTTGTCTATACACGGTGGCTCACCGGGAAGGGCCGCGATCAGTATATGGAAAAGTAGGTACAGAGTGATTTTGAAAATTTGGTTATTTACAAAAGTCAGTGGGGCCTACCTTTTTGAAATATTTTCACGTTTCTGGCACTTCCGGTTATGCCGGAAGTCGACCCCAACTTGCTTATTTCAAATGGAACACCCTATATATTAAATCATTTATCCTCTTTGCTAATACTAAATGAATTTGAATTGCAATTTTCTGTAAAAAAAGAAAGGGTGACCATACAACTTCTTATTTAAATATTTATAAGTGCCAGGAAAGTTTTTTGAAACGTACTTGAGTTTTTTCAAAATATCTATACAAAAACCGCTGAACTATCTCTTGACTTGTGAGACCTTGTCGAGACCGATTTTCCTGCTTTTTATTTCAGTAACTATTCGCCCTTGCTATTACTGACATAATTTTGGTTGAGTCATGGTTAATATGATTTAAGAGAAGGTGATGAGATGGCATTGCTTTGACCTAAGTTAGAAGCAGGAAACAAAATAAAATAACTTTTTCATTGTCACATGAATATAATTATGTAAATGTAAACTGACTTAGGTATTTATGGAAATAGTAACTAATCATTAAATGTATGAATTTGGATTTAGCAAAATGCATTTGTACAGCAACATCAATTATTCTTGAACTGAATCAAGACAAATTTATTTGTCTTGATTATCAGGATATGTTCAAAAAAGGGTAAACACTCTGTAAAGAACAGTAAATGACAAAAAATATGACAAAACTACATATTGAATTGAAATAATAATAAAATACAAACAGACAAATACAGGGTGTTAGTTAAACTTGCGGCAAGAATTCAAGACGTTATTCCTTGGACTATTCTAAGGATATTTTATCCTTTGATGATTTTTGAAAAAGCGCTTTTTTGCGAAGATATAGGGCGAAAAAAATTTTCAACAATCTAATTTTGGTATTTTTCACATTATTAATGTAGGTGAAATAAAAAAGTATGGCGTACTACACTGGACGTATCAAGTAAAAGACATGTAAGAAAAAGGAGTTGTTTCTTCTTACCAACATCCCGTGATACTTCGGAGTGATTATTTTGCATGTTTTTGTATGTTGTGTTTTTGTAGTTTGTGTAGTTTGTTGTTAGTGTAGTTGCTCGAGGGTTTTTAACAGCAACATACGGAGATCGCTGGATTGGTCGAGGTGGACCTCACGTATGGCCTGCTCGATCCCCGGACTTAAACCCCCTGGATTATTTCCTATGGGGCCATCTGAGGACATTAGTTTATACTAGGCCAGTGGAAGATGTGGACGATTTAAGAGATCGGATAATTGCTGGGTGTAACTCAATAAGAAACGACCCTGGTGTTTTTGAAAGAGTTCGGGAGTCTATGAGGAGAAGATTGGATGATTACATTCGAGCTGGAGGTAGCCATTTTGAACAATTCTTGTAGGTTCAGAAATGTTACATGTAATTTTTAGTAATAAATTGTTATACTATACATACTATACATACTTTTTTATTTCACCTACATTAATATGTGAAAAATACCAAAATTAGATTGTTGAAAATTTTTTTCGCTCTATATCTTCGCAACAAAGCGCTTTTTCATCAAAGGATAAAATATCCTTATAATAATCCAAGGAATATCCTCTTCAATTTTTGCCGCATGTTTAACTAACACCTTGTATATAAACAAACGGAAGAATTCATAAAGAAAATGTCATACACTGTTATTTCATAAAAGCTTTAGTTTCTGAAAAACATGGTATTAAAGTTTTCATTTTCTTTTTTTTTTTTAATTTCTGGACTAAGTTAATTTTGCTTAATTTGTGCCATTTTATTAAAAAAGTACGCCACTGCTTCTAGATTTTTTATCCAATATGAAATCCCTTTAGGAAGCTTTTTCAGTATTTTAGGTTACTTACTTAGGAGCCGAAGCAAAGGAAAACATGGATTACAAATAAGGAACTCCGTTGTGTTGTCATTTCAGAAAAACTGCCCGAAAATATGTTTTTTCTGAATGCATTTTCCTTTTGATATGTTTTGTAATGCTCTACGGCATTTCCCGAGATATACAGCTAGAGTCATAAATAGATGGTTATTATTACGTGATTCAGCAATTTTTCCGGGTAAAATTTGGTGCCAGGTCTATTATTTCCGCAACAGTGGTGACATTAAAATAAAATGTAAATGTTTATATGTTTTCGCTCCCACTTGGTTTTGCTTTATACTTGTATTATTACGTAGATATAAACCAAAATTAAGTGGCAGTGAAGGCTAAAAAATTATTCGTTAATGTTGCTAATACTAACAAGGTATTTTGTATACATTCGCTAATATTTATCACAAGTACAGGTCAAAAATAAGATTACACGTGTTACTACTTACAATGCATTATTGTTATTACGCAGTCGAGGTTAAAATAGTTCAGGCAGATGTTTACTGTATTAGTCATATTAATTAATTATTATTGCGAAAGTATATAAAAAAAATATGAGCTAGGAAAATTTTACATACAATTTTCCTAGGTCATAATTTTTTTTATTTACTTTCGCAATAGAAAAATTTCACTAGAAAATTTATTTTTCGATTGAATTTTCTACGAGTTCAACAAATAATTCGAGGTTCTTCCTACTTCCTACACAGGGTGTCATGATGAGCTGTATCGATCTGTATATGGAGAACCAATAGACGTTTTTTAGACTTGGGGACGAATAGACAGATCTTAAACATATTCATGGGACAAAACCGCTAATAAGCCATAGTTTTTTGCAATTATTAACTACTTATTTGTTTTTGCATATTATATTTATTATAGATAAATAATCTGTAGTTTGTTCCAACCATTTTTAAAATATTTATTTTCTAAAATTAAATAATTATTTATCTACAAAATATTTAGTAGTAGATATACTCTCAGTGCTCTATATAAATTAAACAAATATATTTAATTGTTGAAAATAAATATTTGATATTAATAATTCTACTACAATGGTACAATCCAACGATTAATTCTAGAACCAAATATTTATTTTTAAGAAATACATTTAATTTCCCACAATTAAATATTTAATTGAAACCGCGCTTACGCGTACACTATCTATTCCAGTCACAAGAGAAAGTTGCCATTATTGGCGATTCCAAAAATGAATGCGCCCTCTGCTTGAAAATATTTGAACCTACTTAAAAAGGTATTTTTTGGAGGCTTATTGCTGATATAATGATAAATAACACGTATTTGAATTTGTTTAACGTAATAATTTAGTGGTGCTTGTGATTTTTGGTATTACAAAGTTAAAAACGACGTGATTAGTATTTGTATATCTTTATTTTTACATTTTTAAATGGCATTCAAAAGAAATCAGTACAACACAAACTGCCGTGTTTATGGGTGTCATTCCACAAAACGTGTCAATAGAAGTGTTTAAGATAGAAGATAGGTAGAAGTTTGACCCTAGTATAAGAAACTGTTTCTCACTCATTTCTCCAAAAGGCATGTAACAATTTATTAACAGGGAACACGTTTATTTACACAACATAACCACTTTGTTGCAGTTTATCTATACTTTTCTATTATTAGTCTTATAAAAACAGAATATATTTTAATTTAAACATTATTTAATAAAAAGCAAGCACTAATATGGTATCACCATACAGTTTATCACACTTATTTTAGCCCAAAATGTAAGTAAACAAAAACTAGGGCACCTGTTTCAACCCAAAAAGTTCATTTAATTAGCAATGAAGCACTTTTGAGACATTTACTGCTTTTACCACTCTTTTTATCCTTTATTTCACCCTAATTAGCACATGAAGTCACTATATTTATGGCAGCTGAATGCTAAATTGCTGGATCATGTGATCTGAAATGCAAAATTTTTACTCGTCTTCCTCCATATTTGTTTACAATTTGCAGCGCCCTCATCGGTAATTTGAATCGCCAATAGCGGTCATGGCACAGCCATCTTTGTATCGTGATGTGTGTTTCGTTGTAATTAAAGTAAGTGTAAGTCCTTCTTCCTCATCTCACAGGAATGGTTGTGGGTCTGTGTCTGCGTTTGGTTTTCAGAAAGGAGGTTGTTCATTTCTGTTGTGTCTTTTTTTATATTTACCACCGAAGCTAAACATTTAAAATTTCAGTAATGTATTATTTTACATCAATTCATTCACTGGTATCGACTGTATGTTAATAGGTGAGTTGTGAGGGACATATAATTTTATATAAGGACCTACTTGAAGCACTGTAACTACCTACTTATTAAAAAATATGTTGTTTTCGTGGCATTAACTTATTATTTGTGCTTCTTCCATTGTAGAGCTTGGCAAAACTAGCCGAATTACAAAAAAAAATTAAGGAGTTGTATTATTATCTGTATTACCAGTTAGTTCATTAGTTTGAAGGAGGCGGAAGATGGTATCTCCCGCTAATAATTTGTAAATATTTCGAAGTCCGGCTTACTATTTACGAAAATCGAACTTTTACCTAGCTTTTGATTATTTAATAGAGCGCACGGACCTTTCTTGTAACAGAAACAAGTACACAGGTCCTCTGTAAAAACTTGACGTTCAGTAATAATTATACCGCAAGGTTGTCTACTAGCAAATATAACACATTCAGCGCGAGCACATAGCACATCGATAGAATGGATAGAACGTCTGGCAAAAATAACTTGACCCTGGCAAGGCCACGTACATAAAGTCAAAGTCAGGCCACATTGAAAAAATAAATTCAGCTGGAGGATGTTACAAGTTATAACTTTTTCGGGGTTTACTGTGTTTACCTAGCCATGATCCTGTGCTATTTTCTTGGAGATTGTAAATCTATCTCCGAAAACACATAAAGAACATACGAGTGCGTATTATGAATTTTGTTTTCGTTGCGTAATATCAACATCACGACGCAGTACCGTAATATTCGTTAGGCAAATGAAAACTATTGAGGTCTAAGCAATTTGACATAATACCATCTTTAAAATTAATGATTTTTAATGGATACATTTCTGGATTATTCACGTTTTTTCCAGTATTAATGTTACAGTGATAACAATATTTGGTTATCTCATTTGAATGAGATATCGAAAACAACTACTCCTGGACCAATATGCTCCGACTGGCATTGTATTACTCCGGCATCTCCATGGAAGTCGCTACATCTTTCATTGAGACCACCCACCAGACACTGGTTTCGCACTTATTCTATACTCATCAGAGTGCCATAGGTAGCGGACTCAATGAACAATGCTGCGACATGATTGCTTAAAGGGCAATACAATGTGTCCCACTTAAGGTCTAACCACCCCCGTAACATTTTTATTTATCAACCGATTTCCATGAACTTTTTTTTTTGTTGGGTAGGTCCCAAAAAAGTACATAGCGGGCATGCTTCATTTATTTGGTAAGTGGGCGTCATGGCCAACTACGTCTTATTTTTTTATGCAAAAAAACGAGATGTACTATTAGCGATTTTTTCACAAAAATTTTAATGCCAGTTTCTTAATCAGGAGCACCTAAAACCTAACTGTACCAAATTTCATGGCGCTACAATACAGGATGTTCCAGAGAATAAGTTTTTTTAAATGATATTTTATTTTTTCAATTTTAAAATATTCTAATGTTTTAGAAAAATAACGTTTCCTAAAAGGGGGTGGCTAGACCTTAAGTGGGACACACGAACACACTGTATAGTATCGTCATGAAATTTGGTACAGTTAGGTTTTAGGTGCTCCTGATTAAGAATCTGGCATTAAAATTTTTGTGAAAAAATCGCTAATACGAGTAGTACATCTCGTTTTTTTGCATAAAAAAATAGGACGTAGTTGGCCATGACGCCGACTTACCAAACAAATTTTTGGGACCTACCCAACAAAAAAAAGTTCATGGAAATCGGTTTATAAATAAAAATGTTACGGGGGTGGTTAGACCTTAAGTGGGGCACACTTATGGTATATGCCCTTTAATATATGCATACCATATATGCATACTATATATGGCATATATGGTATGTTAGTTGTGGTGAGAAACACACGGTAGTGCCATCTTTTGGTCTTTGCTATCTGTCTATTAATTAGTTAATTAAAAATTGTCAGACGGATAGTAGCAGAGGTATTCTCGAAATTATTTCTTAATTTATATTCCGTATACCTACGATATTAGAAAAAATTTGTTTCATTGGAATTGAATATAAACGAACGTTCCCTTATATTTTTGCAACTGTACCTGTACTTAATAGCACTATTAGCTCATATTTTCAACTACCTGATTATTCCGATATTGTTTATAAACAAAATGGACCTTACATCCGAAATTGATTATATGTACGTACATTTTAAAGACAATATAAAAGCCTAACTTTATCTGTTCAAAATTATGTATGTACAATTTGGAAATGACAAAGTATTTCCGCTGATTCTCAGAGGAAAAAAATCCATACGACGGCGTAATAATACAATTTACATTTTGCTATAACAACGCCACCATGTTTCACCTTCAGTGATTCAGGAATTGAGATCTTGAAGATATGTAAAGTTGCATGCCCTTCTAGACAGAGTATGTGCTCAGGAAACCAACAGCAGATTAAAAACTATAAACCATAAATACATACCATCTTCCTGTATTTTATCTCATAAAATGATACGATAACAAACATAATATAATGTATTTGTTCAACTTCAGATTGCCTAAAAATGACTTTTTTTGTTGACCTTAATGGCCTTGTCTCTGACATATGTTGTGAAGAAAAGTCGGCTTTGCTGAGTGAAATATCATACTCAGCGATGCCTTAGACTTTTAGAAGAATGGTACACCCTTGTCTGGGATTAATAAGGATTTTAAAAAGAGTCTAATGGTGATATTAAAATTCAGTCATTCAATAATTTCATTCATCCGCAGACATGATGAGCTGTTCTGCTTGCTACAGAAATTTTTCTTGTTATGAATTTATGAATGAAATTTATGAAATTATGAATGTATTTTATAAATAATTTCCTTATGGGTATTTTTAGTTTGATTTATTTTTTCTTAAATTTCTTGGAGCATCGTTTATACTTTTTTACAAAAATTATTTGAAAAATAACCAAAATGCTGCACATAGCATGCACACGCTACGTTTCGTGATAGGAAACTTTACAAAGTTATATCAACTTTTTATTTTAAAATGTACTGTCTCAACTAGTTATAAAACCTACTTGAGACATTGCAAAAGCAAAAGAATTTTTCGCGTGATAAAAAATAAAAATAAATAATACGTTAAAGAATGGTTGTAAAATTGATCTTTCAGACTAAACGCCATACCGAAACGTGTCATTAAAGCCCGGACCAAACTGTACTACTTATATTTCAATCCTAAAATATTTATTTTTTATATTTTTGTTACTTATGTAGTGAATGAACCTGAAAATATTACATCTTTTATAGAGCGTTTTAATGGTTTTTATTAAAAAATGAGCAGCCACAAATCAATTACTAAACCAATGTATGTCGCAAAATGATCAGAGATTAACAGGTAGTCTTACAACCAATCCTTTCATCTTCCGCTCTACGTTCCAAGTACTCGATATGCACTTGGGAGATTAGAATCTGATATTTCAGCATAATATCATAGTTTTTATAGTCAATAAGTCTTCCAAATGTTACTCCTTATAACGGCTTGATGTGTTTTAGTCCTTATTTAATATAAGGCGTTTGCAGATGGAGGATGATCTTAATGACGTCCTTACTATTCGTAGTTAATTGCCAAGAAGTGGAAATAATACTTCCACTTTTTATTGCGATGTCTTTATAGAAGTGGCTTGTATTATGGTGCCTACTTTAAAATGTGTTACTAATTTCATTTCCAATTATGAACGAGTTGAAATAAACCTCGATGGCAACGACGTGTCTGTCCGTGAGATCGGGGGCGTTCTCGCGGCGGCCTTGACCCCAAGAAGCCACTCTCGCTCTCAACATCGTTCTTGCTGAAGAAGCGAGCGACTTGTCGCGTCCGCGAAGGTCTGGATTCGGCCGACCCGAAGAAAGCGGTTGTCGTGGATGGATAGAGATAAATAAAACGGCGCGTCCGTCGTCCACTTTATATTAGTGATTTAACTTCGGCTTATTCAAGTGCGCGGCTGCATGAGCTTAATTTTTTAAATGTCTGTGACACATGAGAACGTTATGCGATGAATTATAAATTCAATTAACAAAAACAAACTACTACGAGTGTAGTAAGGATACCCCCATATCCTCCATGTGTAAACACGCCTTATAACATCCATTTACAAATGGAGGATATGGGGGTATCCCTACTACACTCGTAGTAGTTTGTTTTTGTTAATTATTATTATTATTATTATAATTAACGTAGTTTTCGTTGGAATCCAAAACATTATATTTTGAATTCTAACATTGTTAGACAAAATACGCCAAATTTTGCTTTGTAATTCAGCGCTCGGCGTGGCATTAGCCAGGAGAATAGCTGTTTTGGCCTAATTTGGTTCAGTCCTTATTTTATAAGGCGTGTTTACAGATGGAGGATATGGGGGTATCCTTACTACACTCGTAGTAGTTTGTTTTTGTTAATTAATTAACGTAGTTTTCGTTGCAATCCAAAACATTGTATTTTGAATTCTAACATTGTTAGACAAAATACGCCAAATTTTGCTTTGTAATTCAGCGCTCGGCGTGGCATTAGCCAGGAGAATAGCTGTTTTGGCCTAATTTGGTTCAGTCCTTATTTTATAAGTCGTGTTTACAGATGGAGGATATGGGGGTATCCTTACTACACTCGTAGTAGTTTGTTTTTGTTAATTAAATTAACCATCTGTTAAGGTGTAGAACTCTTTTTCTCCACCCCGTTGTATAAATTCAAATTTATATTATATTGAAAATAAAATCTGTAGGAACATTTTTGTGCATAGTACGATTGGATAAATATGTTAACACTATGTAGAATAGAAAATACCTAATACCTAATAAAAAATATTAACCACTTACTATTTAATAATCCACCCATTAATAGATTACATGACATGGTAAGGATTTTCAACTATTTATAGAACAAACAAAATTATTAGTAAGTTAACTAAGTTACAGCAATATACAGGGCGCCCTATTTCTTGACCCGTTGCATGGGTAACTTTTTTATTAGTAGAGATACAAAAACGCTTAAATGAGCAAATTAGTGCAGTTTCGTATTAGTAATTCTACGGTAAGGCGAAAAATTATATACGGGGGAAGGTTGAAAAGTTATTGACAAAAAACGAAAAATCCAACTTTTCTATTATCCCTCGTAGCTCGTTCATTTGAAGAGTTAGAGAAAAATGCTTCACATGTTTTTTGCAGTATTTTTCATGTTTAATGTAAAATGACATGCACTTGCTACTTTTTATACATCTCTTAAAATGGTTGAGAATCACAGTAAAATATATATTTTTTTAAATGTAATGGATAGGTGGCTGTGACATTAACCGAAAGTCCCCTTTTTTCTCTTTCAGATGATATAACATAGTCCATATTTTATCCTTACAAAAGTAATAATAATCGTTGTTTTTAAAGAAAGTTTATTGTCACATCAAGAATGCTATGGAAATAAAACAAAAAATAAGATTCCTGAAATTTTTAAAAACGTCTAGTTGGCATTTAATTATTGACAGATCATAAGTGACATTTTTAGTTTTTGTTAAGTAGTTTATTGTTTATTATTAATACTGCATACAAAATAATAGTGTTGCAAATATGTACACCAACGAAGAGAAAAATGATATGCTATTTTGTTATTATAACCAAAATCGAGATGCACAAGCTGCAGCGAATCTTTATTTTGAAACTTACATGGAACGAAGACAACCCCATCATAGAATATTTAGACAGCTGGAAAATAATATACGATTATACGGTTCTTTTTCAAAGCCTAAGGATGAAAGAAACTTCAATGAAGACACTGAAATAAATGTTTTGGCTTATGTAAATTTTAAACCTGATTCTTCAACTGCAGAAATTGCACATCACTGCAACACTTCCAAGGAAATTGTAAGAGCTATTTTAAAAGGTAACAATTTAAAGCCTTATCATTATTCCATATGCAATACTTTATATCCAGCTGATAATCAAAGAAGGATGACATTTTGTCGATGGTACATTTTAAAATGCGAAGAGGATCTAGACTTCTGGAAAAAGATTTTATTCAGTGATGAAAGTAGATTTACCAACAATGGTATTTTTAACCGCCATAATAACATAATGTGGTGCCGAGAAAATCCACATCTTGTTTCTGAAAGAAGAAATCAACGTCAATTTGGGATAAATGTGTGGTGTGGAATTTTTTGTGGCAAAATTATTGGCCCATATTTTTACGAAGATAATTTGAATGCGAATAATTACCTTCATTTTCTAAGGAATACTCTAACAGAGGAATATTTAAATGAATTACCACTTCATATTTTTAGAAATCTTAAATACTTCCAACACGATGGAGCACCTGCGCATAATTCCCGCGAGGTAAAACAATATTTACATGAACAGTTTGATAATGTTATAGGAAATAGAATGGATATCGACTGGCCAGCGCGAACACCTGATTTGACCCCCTTAGATTTCTTTCTTTGGGGGTTATTGAAAGATAAAGTTTATGTGACAGCTCCTCTAGATATAGAGGATATAAAAGTCAGGATTCAAGATGCAATTAGAAGCATACATGGACATACAATAAATAATGTTTTAAGAAGTATCTAGAAACGTTGCTTACTATGTATCCAACAGGATGGTGGTCATTTCGAACATTTACTTCAATATAATTAATTAATTAATAATTTCTGTTCTCAAAACATTCTTTTGTTCCATAATCCATAGCATTCTTGATATGACAATAAACTTTCTTTAAAAACAACGATTATTATTACTTTTGTAAGGATAAAATATGGACTATGTTATATCATCTGAAAGAGAAAAAAGGGGACTTTCGGTTAATGTCACAGCCACCTATCCATTACATTTAAAAAAAATATATTTTACTGTGATTCTCAACCATTTTAAGAGATATATAAAAAGTAGCAAGTGCATGTCATTTTACATGAAAAATACTGCAAAAAACATGTGAAGCATTTTTCTCTAACTCTTCAAATGAACGAGCTACGAGGGATAATAGAAAAGTTGGATTTTTCGTTTTTTGTCAATAACTTTTCAACCTTCCCCCGTATATAATTTTTCGTCTTACCGTAGAATTACTAATACGAAACTGCACTAATTTGCTCATTTAAGCGTTTTTGTATCTTTACTAATAAAAAAGTTACCCATGCAACGGGTCAAGAAATAGGGCGCCCTGTATATCAGATTATTAGTAGTGGTGAGAAACACACCGTAGTGCCCTCTTTGGGTATTTGATACTATCTGTCTGACAATTATTGTCAAATTGACAGACAGATAACGACCTGCTTGTCCGCAGGTGCTGTTACAGCAGTGACCTCTATTGTCCTTAAGGAAGACAATCCTACTTATTTATTTGAAGGAGATGCTGAAAACACTAGTCCATGGGCAATATGCCCCGACTCAGGGCCCCGCCAAGGGTAGCCGCCGCTGGGGTGCGGAACTTTTACCGCCGCCCTACCAGCATTCTAGGTTAATCACCATATAATGGAGCGATAATTCGATAAAATAAATATGGAAATATAAATAAACATTTCATAAATCATAAACATGATCATTCATAAATCATTTTTCATGTTTCATAAACATGAAAAAAAATAAATATATTTTTCTTCAACAATTAACAAAAAAACAAACAATACCAAAAACAACAACAACAATTAACAAAAAACCAACAATATTAAAAAAACAAAAAAGAGCTAAGAACAGGAACTTAAATAGTCTTTTTATTTAAATACTTAGTTTCTTAAGTCATTATTCAGAAACTAATTTTTCGGGCCTTCCTACTTGCAAATTCCTCAACCAAATCAGACATATCTAGGTTTTTTGCATTTTTTTTTTACTCGGCCTAGTCAGCTGAGTGTCTCCCCGCCCCGGTCAGTCCTGCGCGGCCGCCCTCTTTAATAAAGTAGGAGAAACGGCGTTTCGTTGCTACTCGCGACAAATGTGATGACCGGCAATTAATAGACCGTGAAGAAAACCTTTTAATTTGCCTAAAACTGTAAATTGTAACAAGTCAACTGAGATCTTAGAAGGTACTTATTTACTAAGGGGATCTGATCTAACTAACGGACAAAAATACAATGTAAAAAAAGGGGAAGAGATATATCTTAACTGATGTCAGCTACTAACCAACGGTGTCTTTTACCGCCCCCTGGAACGTGGCACCCGGGTGCCACGCACCCCTTGCACCCCCGGGTTGGCGCGACCCTGCCCCGACTGGAATTGCATTACATCCGCATCTCCATAGGAGTCGCCACATCGTTCGTCGAGACCAAATACCAGACACTGACCGGTTTCGCGCTTATTTTGCGCTCATCAGAGTGCCACACTCATCATAATGCAACGCCATTTGCAGATCAGATCAGATCAGATCAGATTGTTGAAACCCTGGACTAGTTATAATCAAAATGTACCAAATTTCATAGGATTTGTCAGAATCAGATGGTACTAACGGTTTAGTAAGATCAAGATCATGTAAAATTGTATTAGGTATACATTATTTATTTACTTTAGACTTCAGTGGTTTTTATAATCAAAACATATTTATACGTATACGAAAAACGCAGAATTTTAACAAGTTTTCCAAGCAAAGCTAAAGAATATGCTAACGTAAAGACAATTAAAAATGTAGGAAGCCTTGAATTCCATTGTCATTAATAACTAGTTAAGTATTTTATTAGTTTAATCAGGAACTAAAATCTTGTCATGGTCAAGTGCATGGTAATTTAAATATTTACAACGTACCGTGCGCAAACACTGTCATTGAGAACTATGCCCTAAGTATATAAGTTGTTTACGAAAGCTCAAGTTTTCCCAATGGAAAAATTGTTTCATTTAACTACCTACCAAAAAATAAAAGCATATATTTTCTGTAACTTATTTGAGGCGCAGATCTTCCATTCGTAAAAACTTCTTTTCAAAGTACGCTACCGAAACGCTAAAAAACCCATACGTAATATTTATATACACCGTTGATTTTTCATTCATTCAAGGATTATTTTATTATAGTGCTCCTAGAACAAATTTGTTGATCAAGTCTCCAATTTTTCTAATGTGCAATTTATATAACAGAATTGCTACAAACTGTGATATCTTTAATGATAGCTTAAAATTGATTTGTTTTTGTGTGTCTCAGTTAGGGTAGTTATGTTAAAATTGTAGATAATTATGTTAATTTATACGTAATTTTTAAGTGTCTATTTCTAATTTATGTACTTTCTAACTTTTTATTGTTATTGCTTATTCCTGTAATTGGGACATTGTCCTGTTGGAATAATAAACATTATTATTATTATTATTATTATTATTATTATTATTACCGTGACAAAACCATTCATATCATGGAATAAGATTTATCATTATTGCCAAGAAAACTATCGTAGGTATATTGACTATTAAAATGCCATATACATATCTATATTTATTAATATAAACAAAAATGTATTACTACATCGACAAGTTAGTTAAATGGTCTGTAAGTTCCTTTTTATTAATAAACTTATAAGTACATGCATTCTATTAAAAATTTACATTAAATATGTTTTGTTTAATTAATTTAATCTTTGTAGCCTGTAGGACGATTGAAACAAATAGACTCAGACAGCCCCACCCGACACCCTGAAAAAAACGTCACGCTATCCTGAAGAACATCACGTTTTTCAGGATCACGAGACGTTTTTCAGGATAACAAGACGTTTTTCAGGAAAAGTGACGTTGTTTTCAGGATGCCGGGTGGGGCTGTCTAGGACTGTCTGTCTCAATCGTCCCACATCTTATTACAACAACCAAATGGGTTAGTTGGTTATTTTCCGGCATCAGATTAGTATATTAAACAATGAGTATCATAAAGCGTACTTTTATCGCCCGCGTCCAAGCTTAGAATAAAGGGCAAGTGCGATAAACGCCTTATGAAACTCGTTGTTTATACAATTTTTTTTCTATTTTGCACGTTTTACAAATATGAAAGCAAGGAAAAACCACCAGAAAATTGAATTCCCGTTTAGCGATTTTTATCATATGATTTTTATACATATTCTGGAACGGTTGGTGTCATTGACGTTTATCAACTTTTCTTTACTTGAACATTTAGTTAGGATATGATTTATAAACCATTTGTATACTGTTATTGTAGCAACTATAGCACACAATAGAAAGATGGATGGATGGACAAAGGATGTAAATTTATTGGTACCAACATTTAAAAACAAAAAGTTGAGTGTGGAAAAGGGTTTCTTTTCGATACGTAATTACGTTTCGTAATGACTTATTTATAGACGCAAAATAGAAAAAAGAAACACTTATAGTAGCAGTATCTACATTAGGAATTTTTACAATTCTTACTTGTTGTGGCTGTGTGCTGGTTGTAGCATAAAGGCCAAGGCCTTATGATTTAAATAATCTAAATTAACTTTATGTACGTACAGTTTTAGTATTACCTTACTATTACTTGTATATTTACCTACTTTTTATATATAATTAATAAATAGGTATTACAGTAAACTATTGTTAAATGACTTCTATAAAATTATCTATATCCGTTATATCGCTCATATACACAGTTGATAAATTTACTGAAAAATTTTGATACTTATTCAATACATATATAAATATTCATAGTTTCCATTAGATACAGTGTTTTTTAATTCAATGTAAATCAATGCCTTCATAAATTCAATTACTTTCTTTATTACAATAACACTTTGCGTTGAAAATACATTAGAGAACTTTCCGTATACGTGTAATAAAAAAATTATATTTACGTACCTACCGTTTCCGTTCGGTGTAATGCTGCCAATCGTCCTGACTTCAGATGAAATCAGAACGAGATCTAGGATGAAATTATGGTACAAATCTATATTTCATCTGAATACTAACCCTCTATGCCTACTAAGCATATCTAATTCTAGGTCTATATCGGGTGAAACTACAAAAAATTAAATTAATAGTAAATATAAATTGTATACTATATATGGTGAATAATTGTAATATTGTAATATAATATTGTAATATTGTAATTGATTTATATATGGTGAATATTATGTTGCAGGTAAATGCTGGAAATCAATAAATCTTAAGAATTATTAAGGAAAGTAAGCTATTTTTGATTAGCTAGCTAAGCTAACTAGTAAAAGCTAAATATTGACACAATTGACAAAATTGACTGAACTGTTCTGTAATATACCAATTTGAACCACCCTGTACAAAGAATTAAGACAGAAAATGATATTGAAAATTAAACTTTATTACTCCAAAATATTTATTTCACAGTTAATGTTCAAATTATGAGATCATAAACACAACCCTTCCTATTTTTTTTATAAACATACAATTTTTACGTGCTTTTCTTTTCTAACATATATACTTCGCGAGATGTGCAGCATATTTACCAAATAGTCTCAATATCTGCTAAACTGTTGCAGATTTTGAAAAATATCAAAGGACAACAAATTTTTCTAAGAATTCATAATCTATTTATTGAAAAAATGTCAGTGGCGTACCACAAAAAAGTCCTGCAACTTCAAAGGGTGCTCAAGTACTTACATAAAAAGTAACACCCAGTATTCTTTTCAAATTTTACAAAAACGCTATTAAATACTCTACTTTACACTGCTTCAGAAATGGGCAAAATTTTGAGTTAATATCTCACTTTATTTAGAAGATATTGGAAAAAATCTTATAAAAAAAATTAATTTCAACACTCTATAACTCCTCTAGTGTAAGAAAGATAGAGGGTCTCTTTATAGGAACTTTTTTCTTAAAATGGTGTCCCCTATCCCCTTATGGAGTGTATCTGTTTAAAAAACCGAACACCCTGTATACTGGTGGCGTTGGAGTAACACGAACATTACAATTGGTCCGTAATGTCATCATTTAATCCTCTCAACTTCTTATTATTCTCATACAATAGTGGGTGTAGAAACTATTATTTTTCTACTATTTCGCCTTGTGTAACAGTGGCAAATAAAATGAAGTAAAATCAATAAATACGACTTTTTATCTATTAATAATTATGCAAACTGTTAAATGTAAGCAATTTACATCAAGGAGGAAATAGTAAAAGCAGTTTTTTGGAGGTATTTCTCATTGTTAACCCTGAATGGGAAAAGTAACGGTAGCTGTAGGTTACGTTGTTGTAACAGTGTCTTAAATTCGCGAAATATTTATAGCCAGTATAATTTCATGACAGATTACCTCTCAAAAGTCCTTGCCTTTTAATCAAGGTTAAGTAGGTACGTTTTTATTTTAATTAATCTTAACACTCTGTGGGTTTAATATCTCGTAACTCTGATGGGGACTAAGAATAATAGGATAATAATTACTTAATGTTACAACATTTTGGGTAAAAAAGTTATATTTTCCAGGATGTTCCAAAATTGAACGCTTAATATAGGTACATAATATTTATGAATCTATAATTAAATCAATCTATTATCGATTCTTAATAAATTCTTTATAAAGTTCTACGATTAAATAACCATAATAATATACAAAGTGTCCGTTATATACTCTCTATAACTCTTCCACTCTTGCTACCATTGCACTACCAATAAACCCGAAATTATTCAGAAATTACATTAATAAAGTTACATATTAAATTAAAAATGATAATTTCACTTCACTAGCAATATACACAAATTTACTCTCCTATGCATATTTTGCATTTTGTAGCTGTCCGTCAGTTATATTGTTAATTTCTCGAATAATCACTGCTTCTAATTCTTCGATATTATACATTAAAATCTTATTCTTTATATGTCTAAATAAAAAATAATTTAAACCTGACTGGTCACAATAGTCGATTAATTAGTCTTCTACCATAAAACTTTAAAACTGAATTGTGAATCTTGTGGTATGTGCCCCATCTTGCTGAAAGTAACCTTCATGTCAAGTTCCCCTCGAAAATGAGCCAGTAAAATAAAGGCGTCTTGTACTGAAGTAAAATACAATTTTTTTACCTGACCTTAAACTTTCGTTTTTACTTCAAGTGACCAGAAACATGAAGGGTGATGTAATTTATCTCTGAAAAGAACTGATGGATTTCAAATATACAGGGTGTTAGTTAAACATGCGGCAAAAATTCAATAGGTTATTCCTTGGACTATTCTAAGGATATTTTATCCTTTGATGATTTTTGAAAAAACGCTTTGCTCAGAAGATATAGGGCGAAAAAAATTTTCAACAAATA
Organism: Pogonocherus hispidulus; assembly: GCA_963924545.1. Classification (NCBI taxonomy): domain Eukaryota; kingdom Metazoa; phylum Arthropoda; class Insecta; order Coleoptera; family Cerambycidae; genus Pogonocherus; species Pogonocherus hispidulus. The sequence goes on along the minus strand of OZ004696.1, from coordinate 13,623,629 downwards.
ACAATTTATTACTAAAAATTACATGTAACATTTCTGAAAACACAGGAATTGTTCAAAATGGCTACCTCCAGCTCGGATGCAACCATCCAATCTTCTCCTCATGGACTCCCGAACTCTTTCAGAAACATGACGGTCGTTTCTTATTGAGTTACACCCAACAATTATCCGATCTCTTAAATCGTCCACATCTTCCACATCGTCCACATTTTCCTTTTTCTTACATGTCTTTTACTTGATACGTCGAGTATAGTACGCCATACTTTTATTTCACCTACATTAATAATGTTAAAAATACCAATTTGTTGAAAATTTTTTTCGCCCTATATCTTCCCAATAAAGCGCTTTTTCAAAAATCATCAAATGATAAAATATCCTTAGAATAGTCCAAGGAATAACCTCTTGAATTTTGCCGCATGTTTAACTAACACCCTGTATAAGGACATTGAAGTAAAAGGAAATACAGAAGACTAGCAGAAAATCACTGCGGAAACAAATGATGATAGACGCTAATGACAAATACTAAATATCGCTTTCGATTGTAATGGTTCGTTTACAGTAAACAGTGACATTCCGTTCAAGATAATGCGATCGCTGATTGGCTGATTTAAACGTCAAAATGACGCCAATCGAGTGCCATAACACGTAACCTGTAATCTTCACATTATGTTTTTGTTCAATTAAAAGTTACTAGCATAGACAAATCTTAGACTATGGGTACTAGGAGTCAGACGCCGAAGTAAAGAAAATAAATTTACTGTTTCAAAAACAGTTTCTGATCACGTAGCTTGAAACCCCCCCCCCACTCCTAGAGATTTTTGGTGGCGACCCATGACGACAAACAACTTTGACTAATAGGAAAAACCAAAACCAGAAGAAAGAACGAACATGAGTATTGCCTGTATCTATACATCTTTATTACCTTAGTTTAAGTATTTGCTTCTTTTTTAACTCCACAAATATTCATACTGTCCATTACCACTAGGCGTACAATTTAAGAAACATTTATATCTATTATTTATTACTATTATTATTATTTATCTAGCTATTTATTATCTATTTATATTTATTTTTTATATTTATCTAACAAATAGGCTTTTTTCAGTTCGTGTTGGAACCGACTACTCTGTTTTCCGAGAGGTGTCTTCAGGTGTACCCCAAGGATCAGTTTTGGGTCCTATTCTATTCCTTTTATATACTGCAGACCTCGATCCACTTATTACCGTTCCCCACACTTTTTATGCAGACGATAACAAATTATAGAGTAACCCGTTAGAACAACACAATCTGATTCAGAACAATCTTAAAGAGATTGAAAATTGGTGAAATACATGGCTGATACCGTTAAATCCTTCAAAATGTACGGTCCTTCATATCGGTAACAATAACTCCTTCGACTCTTATGTGCTCAATGACATCCATATCAAGTCCGTTAATGAACAGGTCGACTTAGGAGTAACGATAACCTCAAACCTATCCTGGTCCACTCAGATTACTAATGTCGCAAAAAAAGCCAACCAGAGTCCTTATTGTACTTATTGTACTTATTGTTTAAAACCTTTCAAAACCCTAACCCTAGATTATTCTCTTTTTTATTGAAAACATATATCCGGCCAATTCTGGAATATGCTAACATAATATGGACACCGCACTTAATAAAAGATATAAAACTCTTCGAAAACGTTCAACGGAAGTCCACTAGGCAAGTCCAGTGTCTGAGGAATCAATACTATCAAGATCGGCTTCAAGCTTTAAACCTTCCACTACTATCAGAACGAAGAAATAGAGGTGACATGATTTTCACATATAGGTTGTTACATGATCACTTTACGCAAGACATCATAGAGCTATTGCCATTAAACACAGACGACCGACTCAGTGGCCACTCACTTAAACTCAAAAAAGAAAATTTCAGGACAACGATAAGGCAGAATTTCTATTCCAACCGATTTTTTAAAAACTGGAATCGGTTACCCAGTGATGTGGTGACTTCAGTGAGTGTAAACTCGTTCAAAAATAAAAATGACTTATTTAAAAATGGTGAAATGCTTGCATTGAAATGGAAAGACATCTAGTTGGGTATCCTGTATTGTGTCTGCAAATTAACTTCATAGAACATATATTCTTGTTTGTATCTTTTTCAGTTCATTGATAATTATGATATACAGTAATATTACTTAAGTTGTACTTTGTAGTTTTTATTCAGTTACTTTTACTTATAGTAAATATGTACATATACCTAAATATGTACCTATAAGGATTAGCTGTACTATAACAATTTACTGTTGCCATTCTTGTCACTCCATTGTTTATTTTTAGGAGCATAATAGGTTTCGACCTCTGCTCTTCTCTTTAGTTTAATGATAATAATAAATAATAATCTTTCTTGAACTAGAATTAACTTAATATTGGAAGAGAAACTAGTGATGATGTATTTGCAACAAATTTACATTATTATGGTAAAAGTGGTAAACGTTATATATACCCACTTATTATTTATAATAAAAGCGTTCTTGGTGTCAATGACATTGAATTTGCCATTATGTTTATTTTCAAATAATTAATGCATAAACAGTTTCTATATGAATTTAACGGCTAATATTTCTAATTAGTGCAAAAAATAGAGTGCCTGTCGGCCAGTTACTTTGATAGTACGCTAATTGGTCGAGTGTGTAGTGGTAATGAAAATCGAAAGTATGTTATCAAACTTGGAATGGAGCTTCTCGTGTATCGATGGTGAATTGAAGAGGTAAAAGTGAGAGTTAACTGAAAAACCGCTCTCTTGTTAAAGTAGGCGTTTCGTTAGTGCAGCGAGATTCGATACTGATGGACTAAATTGGTCTAGCTACAGAGTGGCTTCGCTATAGCAATAATACCGGGATATCAAAAATTATCTTGGTCAATGGTGGTTGTGGAATGTAAAACGTGTGTCTTATTTTAAATTTGAAATAATTATGTCACTGTCACATTGACATCATCGATAACCTACAAATTTCATACCAATTTATTTCACTTGTAAAACAATAATGAACTACAAATTATGAAATAACGGTTTTAGTAACAAGAAAAACTAAATTACAGTAATTGTTGGAAATGTCCCCCGTTTTGTTCGATGCACAAGTTGACGAGCCTTCTCATGCTGTGAAAAGCGTTTTGCAGCATTTCTGGCGTTATGGTTGCACATTGCTGAACAATTCTTTGTTGCAGTTCTTGCAAATTATTTACCGGAGTTGCGAAAATCTTGTTTTTTAAGTGAGGAAATATAAAATAGTCCATAATTGTCAAACAAGGTGATCTCGGAGGAAACTCAACTTCTGTATGCAAACTTATCAGCCGGTCATCAAAAAACTCGCGGAGGAAAGCAATATTTTCTCGTGTAGTATGTGCTGTTGCACAGTCATGCTGGAAATAACCATAGCGAAGTTCATCATCGCTTAACTGTTGCACAAATTCAGCCAAAAAGTTGTGTCTGTACCTTTCTGCGTTGACGGTGAAATCGAAAAAAATTGGCCCAATTATTCTTCTGCGAGAAACTGCCATCCAAACACCAATTTTTTGAGCATGTAGTGGCGATTCAGTAAAAACATGAGGGTTATCATTGCTCCACATTCGCATATTTTGAGAATTGATGTATCCCGAAAGGTGGAACCACGCTTCGTCAGAAAAAAAAGTTAAGTCTAGAAGATCATCATTCATTAAATTATTGACAAACCAATAGCAGTAAGCAAGGCGTCTGGGGTGGTCTGCGGGCAGAAGAGCTTGATGTGCTTGCATCTTATATGGATGCATGTTTAAGTCTTTCTTTAAAATCTTATGGCATGTTCCATAAGAAAGTCCAATTTCCTGAGAAAGACATTTCAAAGGTTTTGCAGGCTCCTCTTCCATACGTTGACGAACGTCATTGATAACTTCTTCTGTACGAACTCTTGGTCTACCAGCACCTTTTTTATGAGTCACACAACCAGTTTCGCGAAACACTTCAACACAATTTGTAAGGTACACATAAAAATTGTTCGGTAATATTGCCACGTTTGGAAAGTGCTCTCGAAAATTGTCCAAACACAAACGTTGACTGTATTGCCAATTTCCATTAACTAGCGCACCCGTTCAAAAATAGGCTTCAATCATGAAAATTTTGTGCTGTGTGGTAAGAGGCATGATTCAAAAACTGGATTAGAAAATTTCAGCACAATGACTTGGCAGATTCTGACACATCAAAACATATTCAAAAATTTAAAGTAAGACACACGTTTTACATTCCACAACCACCCTTGACCAAGATAATTTTTGATATCCCGGTATATTGAGATCTCAATAAACTGCAGATGTTTTCACAGTGGCTAACAATACCTATAACTATATATGATGCAAAATGTTAGTAGAAGCAATGCAAAAAAATATTTTATTTTAGGGTGTAGATTCGGTTAAACGATATTTTGAGTGTGATATATTGACATTTTCTCACCATCTCTTGATACTTGGTTACTTTCTTTAGTAAGATGAATTCAACCCGTTAGATTAGATTAGATTTATATAGGAGTTGGCCCCCTGGCCTGATCCACCGCAACTTAGAAGATCTATTGTGGCACTCCCAACCTATTTAGAGCACTCTGTCCAGCTTTGTCCTTTGCATTAGACTCCACAGCCTTGATAGAGGCTCTTCGCATGTAGCTGTTGGCTCTTGGTATACCTTCCTCAAGTATTTGAAATCTCAGTCTTGTCAGGCCTTCGCACTGGCACAGTACATGTACTGTGGTTTCCTCTTCTTCTTGACAGAATCTGCAAGTTGCTTCTTCTGACAGTTCCAATAAGATTCATGTGCCTATTTAGCCTACAGTGTCCTGTTGGGAGACCTACTATTATTCTGATGGCCTTTTATTCTGGTCTAACAGATCTGCTGTGAATTTAAGCGTCCGTTCTTTAATGAATAGTTTTGCCTGTCAACCCGTTGGTGCTGTGCCAATTTTTAAAATGAAAGTCGCAAACTTTTTTTGTTCACCCTATAAACACCCAGACAAGGATAGCAATTTAATGGAAGTAATTGGAAGCAAACAATTTTTTTGTAGTTACTTTTTCTACAGTTAACCTGATTTAGATTTAGTGAAGTTAAGATGTAACCTGAGCTTTGTTAGAAAAGTCAATTACAAAAGTTATACCTACTTCTAGAAGATAAATTTGATCAACTTAATTAAACGTAAGCATCAAGTGGGAGGAGAATGGGAATAATATTACATACTTATTGTATCAAACAGAACAATATTGGCATAATGGGACACGCTGACACTTTAAAATAGGTTTGAAAGCAACTGAATTCATATCGAATTTGAATATCTGATAATTTTCTCTAAATCTTAAAAATAAACTTATATTTGTATAAATCATATGAATTTGGAAAAAGATCTGTAAAAAACATTGAGATATGAAACTGAAATCATAACTAACAGTCAACTAATCGGTTGAGATAAAACAGAGCGATTAGTCGATTACTTCCGAGTATTTCGTATGCTCATATTTCATCAGAACCAGATATGTATGTAGTAAATTGTATTAATTGCAGTTGTGGAAACGCACGACTTTCCTAAAACCTTCAAATATATTAGTCAATTACATATTTGGTCGGAGGGATATGCGTGATCGTGATCACCTTGTATATACGGGCAGTGCTACATCGTCAAAAGTATGGCAAAGGCAGCGATGTGACACGGCGTATAATTTGGCAGTTTCGAGAGAAACCAGAACGCAATAAAGACCACGCGAAGTGTACGGAGAGGCTCGCGACCTGAAATCGATAAGCAGTCAGAGCTAGCGCTGGGTTCAGGAGCCGATTTCAAGGACAAGGCCAAGCCAGAGCGCGGTACGGACTCGCCGCATTACAGACCCGCGAGCTCATTCGTTCGCACCGTGTCAACACAGCGCGCTATCCGCACCAGAAAACGGTCCGCTTGATCCCAAACCTCCCGTAGAAGTCACCCCGCAAGTGCATGTGCCAGACAGACATGGGGCGCTAAGGGTGCAGCGCACGCGCGCCCCTGCGTTTCACCCGAACTGCATTTCGGTTTCACTTTCATTCTCATTCTATCTCGAACTCGCCCCGAAACGCGTGTGGATCTCTGTGTCATCGTGGGATATGAGCGGGACTTTTACTTTTTGAACCAGTGCAATACATATTCCAGTGACTATGCAGACCGCCACTATTGTGTTTAAAACCGAGCCCAAGGAGTTCCGCATGCCCTCGGGGCCGATAGTGTCGTCGACGTCCTCTCCACCGGCTGCCGGCAACACCATGCGGCCTCCTCCGCCGCCGCCTCCACCAAAAATGAAGGTCATGGAAAACAAGCTCGAGGAACCATCCAGCTCCATCCCAGATCTCGGTAAGACTCACAAAAATTGTGTAATCCGCCGCGCATAGCAATATAAAAATACTTCGCAGTTCCTCTGAACGTTATCTATGGGGGTTAAGGACCTTGTAGAGGACAAATCTACAGCCACGCCACGCCATCTATTTGTTTACTTGATCTAGTCATTCTAGTCGTATTGTTATCATGTGCCACGCACAGTTCTCGTTATTAGATGAGGAACGTTCCTATTTGTATTACTATTTTTAATGCAGTACTCTAAATGCCGGATTGTCGCCTACGCACCCGCGCTACCTGACTCGGAAATAAGTAAACAAATATATAGAATGGGATATTATCGTCAGTCGTCTACTGCAGCCCCGAAAACTTAACCTTATCCAACAGTTAGTGGCTTCGGTTGACTTATTTACATATCAACGGTGCATTTTCTAACAACACCGAGGATGTTTTTTAATGTGACAGTAACCAACTGCATTGTTGATTCCGTTTGACCAAAAATAATACATTATAATTAGGTAGGATGAGGCGCGATAGGAGTACACATTTTTATCGAATTAACTCGAAGGTCAGCCTGCTGATAACTTTTAATTTTCTTTATTTTTTTATTAATACCTACCTTGTCAGGCTATTGTTTCAATTTTTGGTAAACGGGTAGTATATAATGGAAACACTTTTCTCTGAACTAGATGTCCCAGAAATGTCAGAATAAAGTTTTGCAATTACGAATTTTATGTGTTTTCTTCCGAATAGTTTTCATATACATTTCTAGGCGGAGTTTTTTGGAGAATATAAAAATTAGCTACATTACCTAGACCAAAATTCGAAAACAAAATATTAGATATAGGTATATTTTATTTTTATGACCAAATGCGATCAGAGCAACTCTCACTTCCGACTCAGAAACCACCAAAATATCAAAAAAATTAAACCAAAAAGTCTTCATTCCATGTTTATTTTTCCAATAGAGGTATAATTATAGACGTAATTATAGTATAGTAAGTCACAATATAAATAATATGAACACATTCTGATAGAGGCTACTACGTACAAGCAATTTTGACTGCCTGAACTACTAGACTAGTGAACATTATTTCTGAGAATGTGGCATGTCCCATTCGAATGTGACGACAGATAGATAACGCGGTACGGAGATTATCCTGTAGGTATTATCACATCAACAAAATAATAATTTGTTTACCAAACTATTAAAACGCTTAATGACTACAATCATCTACATTGTTTATTAATTACGAATCTATACATATAATTACTTTTAATTGCATATTTTTTGCGCGATTCTTACCTATTGCGCAAACATATGCAAACCCTATTTTTATATTAATTAAGCACCTGTAAATACAAGAATTGATTTTCTTGCGTATAAATGTGTTACAAAGGCAGATATTTCACACCCTTACTATTGAAATAATTATTAATGTGTCCAGTTGTACTGAAAACCTAATGCCATGAGTTAGAAGCAATTTCTCATGGCTTATAACTGTTGACTGGCGGCAATAAAAACAAAATAACCTACTTATTTACTTAAGACATTGCCGTAGGGTGAACGGTAGCCTAGCAACTTTATATCTCATCCATATAAAAAAATTAGGAACGCCGATCGTAGTTAGTATACTTGAATGATCTTGAAAGGGGTTGGAACCTTTGGTGTGAAGATAACACTGACGTAGTTTTCTATATAAAACCAAAACACTATACTGCACTCGACGGGCGTTGATGCTTAAAACAACTGATCAGTTGAGTTTTAATCATCTTCAGATGATGCAAAATTGGTTGAAGAAACGCGCGTCGAGTGCTGTATAATATTTTGGTGTTGTGTGGCAATTACGTCAGTGTTATTCTTGGACAGACAGACAGACAGACAGATAGTTTATTTTCCTTTTTGACAACAACAAAATTGTATAGGAATCAGTCAATATCTTAAAACAAGTAAAAATACAGAGAAACATCGAGATAAATTTATGTACCCATATACGAATACACACATTTACCTACTTACAAAAATTCGTCCACACTATAAAAGTTGTTTTCAAATAAAAATTCTTTTAAAACTTTTCTGAAAACCCAAGTGTGGTATAGGATTAAATGCTTTCAATCCTATACCATTTGGAGACTTATTTTTTTTTATTTGAGGGATAATTTTAAATTACATAGAAAACGTCAAATATACAAATAGAAACATTTGATTGGCCTTCTGTCACAATAATAACAGTCACAATAAAAACAATACACAACCAAAATATATTGCACAGGAATTATTGTCAACAAACTATAAATATAAACATAGATCTATACTACGACATAAGAAATTCGTCAAGCGTGTAAAAACACCTATCAAGTAAATAATTCTTTAAAGCAACTTTAAAAACTGTCATATTCTTTGCATTTTGTATCTGAACATCTAAATTGTTAAAAATTCTAAGACCAAGGCAGAAAGGTAAATTCCTTGAAACTATATATTTACAAATGGTATATGAAATTTATCATTTTGTCGCGTGTTAACGTGATGAATATCACTAATTTTCAAAAATTTATTTTTATTCGTATAAATATACACCGAAAGTTCATACATCAGTAGACCATACAAAGTTAAAATTCTATTCTCCTTAAAAATACTCCTACAAGACACAGTATTAACAACACCAGCTATATCACCTTGAAATTCTCTTTTGAACAACAAATCTTCTAATGGCCTGTACGTAGGTGAATTCATAAAAACTATACAAACTTTTAGTGATGGTTGTTTAGAGGACTTACCATCCCTTAGATAGGATTATGAAACCGGGGGTCTGTTGACAATAGGGATGATAGGCAAGCAAAAAAATCTTTCTGTCCCACGCAAAAGTTGGGTTGCGGCAAAATTTCCAGATCGCGGGGTTGCTCGTCAATGATTGGCCTCAGTTGCCGAAATAAATTGTCTAAAATAAACAAATCTGAACAAAACTTATACCACATACATACTGGGTGTTCCACCGGGAACTTCATCTATCGATTATGTGAAAACTATAATTAGCACAAATCTGAAAATTTGGTAGCATGCCAACGTCGATGGAGGCCTTTCGGCTAAAATATTTTTACACTTCCGGTTATACCGGAAGCAGATATCACCTTGCTTATTTTAAATAGGACATACTATATATTATTTCATTTTTAGATTCTATACGCGCAAATCTAAACATATTTCATGTAATGTCCTGTCTAACCGCTTTTGACATATTTAAAATTTTATTTCAAAAATTACGTTTACCGACCGAAAAATAATTATTAATTTTGACTGTATTAGAGCCTTTATTATTTAATTTGGGTTAGTTTCTATGTATAAAGGAATCTACTTTAGCAGACTTCGAATATTATTTTAATAGCACAGGGTGCTTAAAAAAGAAGAATAATGAAATTGAAAAAACTGTCAAAAGTAAATTTTTGCAAAGAGAAACTCCATGTTCTTATAATTTTATCATGTTCAACGTTACAAATAAGGCTAACTTTGCATAAGGTTGTCCATTTAGAAAATTGGTAATTTTCGAAATATTAGCAATTTAACATTTTTCTGTTGCAAAAATGGTACTACTTCTGTCCAGTTATCCTTAGTTGACCATGACGGTGGCGGCATTAGGAAGTTCTGAATAAATGTTGTTTTCATCTACTTCTTAAAAATGATCAACAACCATACAGGGAATTATTATTAAATTGCCGATATTTCGAAAACAACAAATTTTAAGACGCTCGAGACAACCTTATACAAAGTTAGCTTCATTTTTTATTCTGAATAAGATAATATAGAATCAGGGAGTTCCCATTTGAAAAAATTGACTTGTGGACAGTTTCTTTAATTTGATTTTTATCCCTATTTTTTGAGCACCCTGTGTTAATAATTATCAAAATATTATATGAAGTCTGCCAAAGCAGGTCCCTTTCTACATAGAAACCAACCCAAATTAAATAATAAAGGCTCTCATACAGTAAAAATTGATAATTATTTTTCAGCCTGCAAACGTCGCGTCATTTTTTACATGACATTTTAAATATGTCAAAAACGGTTTGACTTACGTATATAGATGTGTTTAGAATTAACCGTAGAATCTAAAAATGAAATGATACTAATATATCTATATTAGGTATAACCAGAAATGCCACCGTCTTGCCGGTGGCAAGACGGTATAAAATATTTTAGCCGAATGAGCCCCATCATCGTTGGTATGCTACCAAAATTTCAGATTTTCTTTAATTATAGATAGTTTTCTTATAATCGATCGATGGAGTTCCCGGTAGAATAGCCTGTATATATGAGTCAACGTGATAGATAGATAACAAGTAAATGATTTTTTTTTAACTCAAGTCCATCTTACCCCTATAAATTGACTTTCTTACTAACTACATTACAAGGTATCTAGTTGATCATGATTAATGTTTTTGCCGGTGTTGTGACTGTTGGCTCTATATAACTCGTAACTCAATTATACCATTTATTTTATTAGCATACCCACATACTAAATGCCTTTGAAATAATCCTTAACATTATAAGTACCAGGTTGCCTAATAGTGAAATGTTCTATTTATTCCTTTTCTATCGGACCTTATACATATTATGTGTAAATAATTGCAATAATTGTACAAAAAAACTTGTTTAGGAGAATAATTTATGATAAGACAATTCAATTAACTATATAAACTATATGTATGTTTCTTCTCAATAAGAGTTTGTACATCTGATTATCGAGAAAAAACCAAAGCAGACTTAACTTCTTGATAACTAACTAATCAATGTTATCTACTTTAGTAACAAAATATTTTAATTGTTTCAATTAAAAATTTACTTTATTATTTATATTTTAAGCCTTGTTGCGTCAAATGCGCCTAATGTAATGTAATACCCAGGATCCTGGAATCATTAAATTGAAAATATCTCAGAAACCATTATAATGTTTAGAAAAGAATGAATACAACACAATGCTGGCTAAAGATAATCAAAAATTGGTTATGATTATAAATTTCCAAAACGATTTCTGGAAAAAATTTTCCAGTAGTTCCTTCTACCTGAACTAATTTCAGAGAAAATCCATTTTTCAATAATAATTTCTCACTACCTCATCTCCATCTTTTATCCCTCAGCTGCAAGATATTGAAAACGTGATTTTTCAGCAAGATCCGCTCACTGGTCTATTGCAGTACGCAACTTCTTAAATGAGACATTTCCGAAACGGAACGATGGCGTGGCCGTGAGAAACCAGTCCCCCAAATTCACTAGACCTGATTTTTTTGTGAAAGTTATATAAAAAATATTGTATATTCACAACATCTTACTGATCTAGATGATTTGCGCAAAAAAAACCATCTATCACACCACAAATGCTGACAGACTCATAGCAATCTGTCCATGCAAGAAATGAATTAAGTATGTCGTAAAGTGGATACTCGAAGCAGATGGATCTTTATGAAACATCGTGAAAATAATTGTTTTGGAAAAAACATCCGCTGGAAAAAGCAGATTTTGAAAAAGAATTAAGTACAATCAAACAAATTCCAAGAAACAACGGGTATAAAGAAAAACTAATAGATAGCATGTTAAAAAACAAAAGGAGGAAATTAATTCGTCGGGAGTTTTACAATATTCGGGAAAAATAAGGCCACCTTTAGTTATTATATTAATCACGTCCCAGGTTATAGCGAAAAAATAGCTCGCTGAATAGAACTTAACGGGTGTAAAACGATTAGTGTCAACAAGCGTACTATTGGGAGGATTTTGATAAACAACAAAGAAAGGGTTAATAAATTAAAACAATCGGGGGTATACCAAATTAACTGCGCGGATTGTAATACCGTGTATCTGGGTCAAACCGGTAGAAGTATCTAAACTAGAGTAATAACGCAAAAAAATCAGGATTTTCGACGCATTGTATAGAAAACAATCATTTTATAGATCAGAAAAATGTAAAGGTACTGCATCGTGAAAAGAAAGGAAAGCGCTTAGATCTGTTAGAGCAATTAGAAATTAAAAAATCTATAATTATAAATTCGGGTACTACGAATGATCAAATAGATTTTACACTCTCACCCTTCTTAGAAAAGGTAATAAAAACTCGGGCTTTACCAGATGGTATGATCAATCGGAGGTAGGTCAACAAATAAATAACGAAAACGCGCTTGGAAATGTTTAGTAATAGACATTTACTCTATTGAAAAAGGCCTAACAAGCCGAAATACTAGTATATAGAGTATTTTCTATATATTTCTTGGAACATCTAAATGAGATCAATGTTTCTTTCAAAACAATTATTTTCAAAACAATTAAGTATGTCATGTTAGTCGGGGACGCCTTGTAGAAATTATCTAGAAAATACTAAATTTCCTTTGTATTAGCTATATTTTGATTTTATTATATAATCATTTTTCAATCGATGATTACTTTTTTATTGTTTTAAATGGGTCAGCCTGTAAATACTGAAATTTTCCTTAATCCTGCAAGTTTTAATAAAGAGCCTATGTGCTTATTCCTTCTTGAGACACACGATGTTAAATTTTTACTGCCAAAAAAATTTTACAGAGAAAAGTAATGTAAAATTCTGTTATACCTGTAGATGAATGATTTAATTATTAAATTTCGGCATTCCCACTGTCAATGCATCAATGATTTGCATTGGAGTTTTTCTTATTGTCTAAACGAATGAATCTAGAGAGAATAAATTAAAGAAATATATGATTTTCCCCTTTCCCCATATTGTCCCTTTTATGACGGATCCAGGAATAGGTACTTAAACGGTGTATATCTGACGTATTGCCAACAAGCTGAATAATTTTTCTAAGCATGTAAAATGGTTTGTTCTAGGAGGCAATTGTTTTTAAATTGCGAAAAATCCATTGTGTTGAATTGCGCATTCTAATCCCCACGTGTTATCGTTTGATAAGAATGGCAATGATAAAATATTAACAGTCCTGACCCTGACAATTTATTTTCGTGCCAGCAAGGCCACGGTTATCCTTATCTCTGCCTCTTGTGAAGGTAAATTAGATAACAGATGGTATTGTACACGATTATAATACTTTAAGCCCGGCATGATACTTCTTATGCCTTGGATTTTATTGTTAATTTGTTACCCATTGACACTGTTATATTCATATAGTAAATGAAATGGTAATGACATTAGCTATAATTTGGAGGTTACTTGATTTAATTATGATTGATTTGCATCTATTAGGGAAAACAGTAGGTATTTGCTTTAAAAATTTTAATGTTTTTCCTTATATGAGTATATTTTTAGTAGTATAATATCATTTAGATTCTATCTTATTTGTGGTGTAACTAGCTGAAATTCTTTTGGGAATACGCTACTTGTAAAATAATGATAAACAGGAGAATGGCTATTTAAAATAAGGATTTTAAATATACCTATAGAGTCAAGGCAAACTTTTTAATTTCGCAACAAAAAAAACAACTGTATAAAATTAATAAAACCAATAATTATTATTAAATAAAATAACAAAAATTTGTTAAGGGTTTTCTAATGTGACACAACGCACTTACATAGTAATTTGCATGTTTTTGATAAGTCCGTATACAATGCATAATACTGACGATTTTTCTCATATTTGAATAAACCTATTTTTTCTGAATACAACAATATAATATATGTTAATATTTGCCTAAAAAATAAGGGCATTATGAAGGAAAATAAGTATTTTTTTGAAAATGTCTAGTGAGCTATGGCCGTGACTGTCAATTCTTGACAAACCACAAATGGCACTTATAATTTTTATAAATTGCATCTGTGGAGTACTTTTTACATTGACTAACGATGTATTCAACCGATGAGAAACAAGATATTATAGATATTTATTACAGATGTAACAAAAATTTAAACAGAACAGTTGAAGAATATTTAAACACATATTCTGAAAGACGACAACCATGCAGACATATATACTAATTTGCACTGTAATTTAAGAAATTATTTTAAAATAATTTAATAATAAAATAAAATAATAAAAAATAAGAAAACTACCATAATTTCTTAAATTACAGTGCAGTTTAGTAATATATGCGTGCATTGTTGTCGTCTTTCAGGATATGTCTATAAATATTCTTCAACTGTTCTGTTTAAATTTTTGTTACATCTGTAATAAATATCTATAATATCTTGTTTCTCTTCTGTTGAATACATCGTTTGTCAATGTAAAAAGTACTCCACAGATGCAATTTATAAAAATTATAAGTGCCATTTGTGGTTTGTCAAGAATTGACTGTCATGGCCATGGCTCACTAGACATTTTCAAAAAAATACTTATTTTCCTTCATAATGCCCTTATTTTTTAGGCAAACATTAACATATATTATATTGTTGTATTCAGAAAAAATCGGTTTATTCAAATATGAGAAAAATTAATATTGCGCCCATAAGAAAAAATAAAGTTGACGATGATTTGCAATAGAAGTGACATTTTTTTAAAAAACGGTTTACGGCATCGTATTAGTCTCAAGAAAGTGTCCTAATAATGTCAAACCGATAAGCCAATATTTTCAAAAATATAGAAGTTATGGCTAGAAAACGAAAACCGGAAAAAATTTTTTTTTGCCTCTGGCTCAGAAACAAAAGCAGATATGGGGGTTTTCTTTGCGCCAACTTATTGAGCACAAAATTCCGCAACTTTGCCGAATTTAAACCTATAGTCTATCTTTTATAATAAGCGAGATACCCATGTTACACACTCGAAAGTGAATCACTCTGTACATGCCAACGTTCAGAGTAAGAATTTTAGGTTTTTTCTTTAATACGTTTCCAGCCAATACGCTGATCTTCAGTGAAGATCACTTGTTGTGACTTTTCATACATCAAATGACTCTTTAAATGTAGTTTAGGTTATAAATATTAGTCTAATATTTGAGAAAATCGCAATACGGAAAAAATTCATTTTCACAGATATTTTAAAATCCAAATATTATTTATAATATTAAAAGTTTTCATTTGCTCCAAATTAAAATTTAGTAAATTTATTGAAAATTGCATTGACTAGATTTTGTAGTTTTTGTTTAGTAAACTTAAGTTTGCTAACTGAAAAATTGCCTTGATACTATACTTTACATTGCATATTTATATTTTCCTGTTTTTAATTATCTTCCACGTGGCGTATTCTAAAAACAAATTCCCAATTTATTGTAGATTTTATATTGGATAGCATATTCAACAAGGGTAACAGGTAATATAGAAAAATACAAAATAAAACAATGGAATACACAAAGAACAACTCTACCTTAAAAAAATAAATACGAAGTAAATATCTTCACTATTAAATCACAATGCAATGTATTTCTTATTGAATGTCTATATTTATACACATTCAAGGAAAATCGACTGTCATAATACAAGAGAAAGCTGAAAACAAAGCAAAACACGTAGAAATCTAATAAATAAAATAAAAATATTATTTAATTACAGCCCCTTAGCTATTGTTTGCGAGACCTGGTTGGCTTCTCAGCTGTTGAGGACCGTGTAAACATCCAGAAAATAATCTTCTTACAAATCTAAAAACTACGCAGTTCTGAACTCCCAATCAATAATCATTTACTTAAATTTAATATAAATAATAATAAATAATCATTTACATTACAGTACTGTATCTAGCAAACGATCTTGACAATATAAATAACTAAACCACTTATCTTATCATGAATGTGTATTTTAAACTTATTACTGCACTTTTATCTACTTTTATAATCCCTATTGGTTTGAACATGACTATTGGCCATGATCAAATCAACACAGTTTCCTCAGAATTAGCCTAGGAATTTTAAAATAGAAACGCACTGAAATCGTTCGACAAATTATTTCATTGGCATTTAAAATAACTTTTATTATACCCCATATCTGCCTGATGAATGAAGAGGTAGCATATAGCCAGTGATGCCAATTTGATAGATTTTTCGCCTGATCTAACAAAATACAAAATATCTATTTATCTGAAGAATTTTCTAGTTTACCTACTAATGTCTTGCTTTGGAAGATAATTTGGCTTATTTAAGCATTTCTTATCGTTTTCTTTGGCATATAGCATCAAAGAATTGACTCATATGATTGCGAAAACTATTTATAGTAGGTTAAAGGCAAGGATTGTTAACTGTTTACAGGATTGCTCGATCCCTATACTACAATGTAATCCAAAATTGTGACGCCATCAAAGATCCAAAGATCTCGAACTTGTAGAAATAGGTACACTTTATACTGTTATTACAAACTTTAATAAATAATAATATTAATAATCATTCAAATACGAAAATTCTCTTGCAAATGTGAAATATAACAAACACAAAATAGGTATATTTTGACAAATCGATTACATATATCTTCGATGACGTCACAAAGGCGGATGATAAAATTGAGCGATCGAGCAATCCTGTAAACAGTTAACAATCCTTGGGTTAAAGGTACATGATTTGAGAATTCCAGAATGTTTTACCATTTTGTGACAAATATTCATACTAATTATGGTGGTATTTAATTATATTTGAGCAAGGTATACTGATGCTTATATCGTTTAGCTTACAGCTTAGTGTTTAGGTAAATTTTTTGCATTTCAAAATCTGATTATTTAGATTTTGTATTTTTAAATTTAACGGAGTTAGTCATATGGGCAATTTGTCTTATAAAACTGGCAACGCTGCACATGGCATGTTTGTGTATAGAACGATTAAATAATCAGTCGCTATTTACGGCTGCCCTGATTCATTGGAAAATGGATCGTTATCGATTCTCATAAAATTTTAATATCAGACTGTTAACCTTTCCTTGATTTCAAGAACATTTATGTTCTACAAAAGATTATTTTTCGATAAACCACACTGAGAAACCCTTCAAAATACATAAAAAAGATAAATGTAAATGTTTGTGGCACGTCTTAGTTTTAATAGTCAGTAAGACTTAAAGTAGTTACTTTTATTTTTTTCATTTTCACCAAGAATTTACACAGTAATCCATCAGAAGCTGATAATAGATTGATTGGAACGGCTTTGTCATATCTAAGTCCCTAAATATAAGGCCTGTTCCTGCAGCAATCAGCAACTAGGATTGTGATTGGTTGAAAACAATTTGCTGACTAGTTTGGAATGATTTGATTGAATCCGACTAGTTTGTGATTCCTGCAGGAACAGGGTTAATATTACACATCAGCATACAGAAGTGTAGGAAGAAATATATTGCAAAGTTTTAGGATCAGGTATAGTAGTTTTTTATTATTTTACTTTATTTTGGAGGGTGCTTCTACGTAATCTGAAATACCGAAGTTAGACGCTTCCTTAAGGGTGTATAGTAGTTTTTTTTATTGTTTTACTCTATTTGGTAGGTGTTTCTACGTAATCTTAAATACCGAAGTTAGACTCTTCCTCAAAGGATTTCTTATTGTACGAGCAATGACGTTCATTTTTTTAAAAGAATATTAAAATATCGAACCGTACGTACGCCCACAATAGTGCTGAAAAAGTAGGTAATAGTCTTCTACTACGGTATGGAAATGATTTGCAATTAAAAGCAAAATTTCCACATAGTCCATAGATTTTCCAAACAGATTTCAAAAAATATTTGTTTGCCACTATCTCCAAAACTAAACACCTTACGAAATAACTTTACATCGTCTTGGAAGTCATTTAAGGAAGCGTCTTTTTCATTATTTTAGATTACTTAGGAACACTTACAATAACATAGTAAATTTTACATAACTTTCCTCAACTAAATATTTTAGTTGATATATAGAACGATTATATATTTAAATCCCTGAGTTAATAGTTTTATTAAACTACACTCGTGGAAATTGGAAACGACTCACCTAAAACTATAGTCATTTTTGTACGGTTATATTTTCTAAAGGGTTTTATCAATTTGACCAATTTTTTTTTTATTTCATTAAGCCAAAGTTGGGCTGTAATGTAGGGTAGGTCAGTTGTCATATGACACGGTTATAGAATATGTACAGGATGATGTGTAGAAACGTGTATTTTTACCAAAATATAAGCAAGTATCTGGGATGCACGCAAAGTGGGGAAATAAATTTTATTATGTCAAAAGATAGTTTTATTTGTGCTAAAAAAAATGTTTTTTGAAAATATTTTCTACCTAGATTGGTTTCCAAATTATAGCGGTTTTTGTAAACCATTGCATTTGTGACTGATCACAGGTGTCGATTTGTTAAAATAAAATAAGTTGGCTTTGAAATAAAAATCGATCCTGTCACTTGTCACCTAGCAATAATCTAATTATAATTAAAACATCATATACAAAATTTAAGTTCTTATTTATTACTAAAATCAAAAAACATGAACTAGAAATGTTACAAAAAAAAAAAAAAAATAGGACTAATATCTGGTGGGGCCTCCACGAACTCTTATAATTTCATAACATCATCCTGACAGGTGACAGGATCGATTTTCATTCATTCTTTCAAAGCCAACTTGTTTTATTTAAAAAATCGGCACCTGTGATCAGTCACAAATGCAATGGTTTACAAAAACTGCTATAATTTGGAAACCAATCTAGGTAGAAAGGGTTTTTAAAAAACATTTTTTTTAGCACAAATAAAACTATCTTTTGACACAATAAAAATTATTTCCCCACTTTGCGTGCATCCCAGATATCTGCTTAAATTTTGGTAAAAAACACGTTCCTACACATCACCCTGTAGATATTCTTTAAAAGTGCTATATGACAATTGTCCTACCCTACATTACAGTCCAATAATGGCTTAATCAAATAAAAAAAAATGGTCAAATTGATAAAAGCGTTTATAAAATATAACCATACAAAAATGACTATAGTTTTAGGTGAGTCGTTTCCAATTTCCACGAGTGTATTTGATTAATATTTAATTGTTTCAATACAATTTTGCTTAACAGAAACTTTCATCTTAATCTGCCGAAACAAAATATTTTCTGATTAGTGAATATGGTTTATTGCTTTATTTTTATTATTTGCAAATGTCTTTTAGTCAAGACTATGAAATTCATCTATTTTTATATATTAATTAATAATGAAATAATTTAAAGATATGCTCAGAGCTGGAAAATAACAATGATTTAAGATTCTTTTCAGATATTTATTATTGGGCACATGTACGTAATTTAGTTGAAAAGTATAGGGGATTATATACTGGCACAGATTAACTAATCTGTGATACTGGTTGTAATATTAACTGTTGAAACATATACGACCATAAACATGTTTCTTCATTTGTAGTATATTGCTATATTACCTCGTATATTACTATAGCAATACTTTATATACACACTATGAAATATATAGCTGTAATATACAATAGCTACCTACCTATTTAAAAACTATTCTAGCTACTTAAATAGTAGTTTATTCGGGAACACTTGCTTTAAAAAATATGGTCTCGTTATATTCTAACAGTTTATTATTGTCACTTTAAACTAAAAATACCTATCTAGCATCCCTTTACTTTACAACACTTTCAGGCATCTCCAAGAGAAATTAGTGCGGCTGCTCAGCGACTAAACGTTTCGTAGAGCACAAAGTAATTATCGTTTCCCTGTGACGAACAGTAAATATTTGTTCTGTTAATCTTAATGACGACAAATTAATTGTTCAGACGGTGTCATTGATACTATTGTTAACTATATCAGACCGCAGAGAGGTTGATAGTTGCATCTCCTCTCTCTTGGCTATCTGCCTTGACTCGCTCCAGAGTGAAATTATCGCACAGCGAAAAAGCCAACAACCCGTCCACTAGGTCGTTTGCCTCTCGGGTGGACTCTTCCTTAGCCTTACTGATTCTTCAGAAATACCGCTCTAATGGAAAGTTGTCAATTCGATACGTTCTTTGACGAAACTGCAATTAAAAATATAGTACGTACCTACCAAATCTAAACCCCTATTTATGCTGGTATTTTTCTTCTTCCAACATAGAAATAAAATTAAGTTAATAAATAAATATCTTCGCCAAAAGAAGCAGTCATGAGTAAAATTTCTGTCGTTCTGAAATAATTTCACTGCCAGAAAACCACATAAATAGCCACCTTTATTACCAAATAGAAACGAATAATACATTATGATGTCTTTATACTTGGCTTTCTTATATAATTTATGAAAAATTCTTAAAACTCTTGAAATTTATTGAAGTCACCTCGCAGGGCGAGTTTTAATATAAATTGTAAGCATTACGCGGTAAACTTGGTTATCCGCATCATTCGTTGGTTCCTCCACTCGTGGCATGAGAATTAACAAGTCTGAAACCGATGTATACGTATGTCAGACTACCTTTTGGGGTTTAATTCCGGCCGGTGTAATTCAATACTGATCGAGGATTTTGTCCGAAGTGTACCTAGTTATTTTTGACATACCTATACCACAGATTATTCTCCTCTGTGCCTATACCGTAAATCACACATCTACAGGGTGTTCACCTAGTGCGCGTAAGTCCAATATCTGGGTTAATAAAAGAGATAACTTAATTTTTTTTTCTACAGGGTTGTCTAATATCCCGAGCTGCACAAAATGAAAATATATTTACATATTCAGGGTGTTCAGTTTTTCCTGGACAGGTACCAACTTCGTTTTTCTAAATGGAAATATATAATTTTTATTGCTTTTTCGAACTAAACCCTTGATTTTAGTAGGACTTTCATCAGCCTTCCCTATACCTAACTTAAACTGTTTTTGAAATATTGACGGGTGAATATTGACATTTTTGCAACTTTGACACCCTGTAAAATCTAAACGGTTTGAGATCAAGCAAAACGGTTTGCACATTCCTATCTTAACTTTTCATAAGCTATCGTTTGGTACTAATTTCAGAATTATCAAAAAATTTAAAATTTTCTGAAAATTTTGAAAATTTTTAATTCCTGGATAAATTTGAAATTAGTACCAAACGATAGCTTATGAAAAGTTAAGAGAGGAATGTGCAAACCGTTTTGCTTGATCTCAAACCGTTTAGATTTTACAGGGTGTCAAAGTTGCAAAAATGTCAATATTCACCCGTCAATATTTCAAAAACAGTTTAAGTTAGGTATAGGGAAGGCTGATGAAAGTCCTACTAAAATCAAGGGTTTAGTTCGAAAAAGCAATAAAAAATATATATTTCCATTTAGAAAAACGAAGTTGGTACCTGTCCAGGAAAAACTGAACACCCTGAATATGTAAATATATTTTCATTTTGTGCAGCTCGGGATATTAGACAACCCTGTAGAAAAAAAAATTAAGTTATCTCTTTTATTAACCCAGATATTGGACTTACGCGCACTAGGTGGACACCCTGTATGTCTATATTCCAACCATTGGTCGCGCCCAGGCCCCTGCTCAATGTTTAATTCTGCATTGTGTATGAGTTTTGCTTTATCTGCTTCATGATAATTATTGTGTTAACAGTGTTATCATAACTACATACTCCAAAGAATATTATATACTTCGACAATATTAATCTAAGTATAATTTCCACATAAGGTATGGATTTCAAAGCGATTAAAGTCTCAACACTTGAAAGGCCATTATTAAAGCATTTTTTTCTAGAACAGATAGGTCAATATAAATGTTTTGGATTATGTATTAGAAGTATAAAATAAACAACGGTCAATAGTAATATTAATTAAAACAACTGCGGACAGTGAAGGAACCAACGACAAATAAATGTTTCAAATCAAGTCTTGAAACGATTCTGGTCAGTATTCAGGCATGATTCATATAAAAACAGCATCTTCTCTGGCTATATAGCCAGGCTCTTCATTCCCTTCAAAGTCGGCTCAGGATCCATTCCAGACTGACTTTTGTTTTTATTTCTCTATGGTACACTGGTAGGAAGACTAATTTTTCATACAGTATTTAACAATGCACAGAAAGAAGAAACACAAATTGTTCAAACGTAGAAAATCATTGAGAACTGTCGAGAATCGGAACAAAATCGCGTTGGAATGTTTTGGACAACTGATGCCATCTATATCCTAAACACTTTACAAGGTTTAAATTAATTACATTTTAGGAATTATATAAATGTTATGCTATTATGTGAACCACCATGTACGTTGGACAGTAATTTCTGGATGTCACCACGAATACCTAAGCTGAGGTTATGTTTTCCCGGTCTGTTGATCGTGTTATGCCGCCAATCTGCTAATTAACTGTTAGGATTGTCTGGCTTAGGACCTGCTTAAGCCATGGAACGTGTTTATGCGAGGATTTTCACGGGTGACTACGTCGCTATGCCATTCATATTATTATGAAACTGGGAATTAATACACACACATCAACAAAGTTGTTTTTTACTTTAAGTAATTTACAATAAAAGATTGATTTAGCATATTTATGTAAGACTAGTAGGATGTGACTTTCTTACATAAAAATGGACTTGTTAAATAAAACACAATCTGTAAGGACTGTTTAATTTTTACTGCGGCAAGTTTTTTGAGATTTTCAGCAAGCTTTACCTATAATTGATGGTCATTGAGGTAATTACCCTTCTATAACACCTCAGAAAACACCATATTTCATTTATGTAGCAAAAATTCAAAAATATATTTAGGATATGTAAAGAAATAGAAAAAATAGAAAGCAAATGAAGTTTATAAAAACTACCTTCTCCGGAAAACTTCTAGAATAATTGATAAAATAAAATAAATTAAATTAAAAGATAATAAAAAAAATAAATAAAAAAATGCCAATAGTCACCGATTCCACGAAAGTCTCCTTGCCAAAAATTAAGCTTAGTACTATATGCAAATATAAGTATGCATATACTCAAGTGATGGTCTTTAGATTTATAAATTTTATAATTGAAACGTTTTGTTAACTTACTGAAAGTAGTAAAGTATGGGTTAACATTTTGGTTGAATATACTTTATGTATTAATAATGTAGACCTAACCATGGATTTCAAAATAAATAGTTATAGAAGATATAATACGATCTTTAAACATATAATTCACAGCTTATCTACCCACTTAAATTATCTATACTGAGACGATCTGTATTACTTTTCTTGTATGTTCAATTTATCAATAACGAATACATATGATCTAGGTAATTACAGACATCTGTGGTGCTTTATTTCTAAAACAAAACAAATACCGACCCTTTGCAAAGATTTAAAGACCCCTTCAACCCTTATCTAAAATTGCACATTTCCATCCCCTTTCATCGACAAAAGGGTGTGCGCAGGCCACACATTAACACGGTCTAGGAATATTTTAACAAGTTTGATTTAAAGCAAAATTTTAACTCCAAAAATGTTTACGAATATTCAGATTTACGTACTGATCTTATGGTATAAGTGGAATTGGCTGGTATTCGTACAGCAGGTTTTTTGTCCAGTTGGCATAAAATCTTATACAAGAATTTTGAATCTTTTGTAGTCGCATTTTATCTTTTTTATCAAGTCCTGGACCATAGTTTATATCACAATACGAACTAACTTGCTATTATATTTATAAGACATGTATAATGTGTTAAGGAAATTTATACATTTTACAGATAGTTAAATGGAAATGTGTCAAACGATCAAAATAATGTAAATTATTATAATAATTATTTATTCATGCAAGTGGTATTTTAATACATTCAAAGATTATTAACGTTTATATCAATAACTTTAGTTTATCATGTTGTGTGTGTCATATAACAAAGTTAGCCTTGTTGAACTTGAACTTTTGAAATACTTATTTTTATTTAATTAATTTGAAGTAGATATCTACAGTATTTTTTAAATAATCTCGTATATTCAATACTGTTAATATCAAAATGTAATTTTATATCAACTTTCTGCTTCAATATTCAGTTGGTGAGAATTCCTTTGGAGGTTAAAATCTACTATGTATACTATACACTTGAGGGTATATATACACTTAGAGGTTCACGATTCACCTTATCAAACGCTTTTTGAAAATCTGTAAAAATTACATCCAACTGAGCTTGCTTCTGTATAGCTAAGTTTGCTTCATAACGAACGCAAACAAATTTGTATTTATTGATTTACCGGTAACAAAACCATGCTGCTGCACGGCCAAGGTGAGTCTTATGACACCTGAGAATATACGATTCTCGAATCGTTCGAATAGTTTTGCAGGTGCTGGCATCACAGCAATGAACCTATAATTTTCAATATCTTTTTTATCCCCACTCTTAAAAATAGGTGTACAAAAAGCAAATTTCTAGGAATCAGGAAATGGGTGAGTCGTAAGTCGTAATCGAAATGTTAAATAAATGAATTAAAGGAACTTTGAACCATTCTTTACAACCTTTAATGGGGGTATGCCATTTGAACTTGGAGATTTCTTTGGCTTTAACTTTTCCACAGCTTCATTATAATCTGTTTCACTAACGTCACGTAAACAAAAAGGTAAGGTATTATAGCAATTGTCATTCTGACCACAGTATTCCTAAAACTATTCCAAGTTGACTGATCGTAAGTAGAATAAAAATATTTTATATAACTTAAGTACCACTATTCTACCAAAAACTTTCCTTATCTTAATTATAATTGCTCTGGCAATATGGGCATTAACAGCCGAATCACTCAAACTGACCTAAAATAACTCGACGGCTAGTAACCCGACTGTACTAGGTCAGTATTGACCACAAACCGACTGCCGCCGTATTAAAAATTGAACCATCAGCATGTCTACCCCATGCGTTGACTATGCAACAACACGTAAGAGACAGCTGGTAGGGGATGCTGAGTGTGCACCCCGAGGTATTCAGTAAGTTAAACACGTGTGTACACCCACGCACAATCGTTGCAAACAGATTTGATTAGGGAAAATTGACAAGGGGTCATTTTGGAATCTTTAGAGTATTTAGATAGAGACTAATACAGATATAACTTTAGAGCTATTTGTAATTTTTTTATATGATGCCCAAAAACTCGACCAAAGATATGGATATTATCATATAATTAAATTACAAATTTTAATACATTTGAAAAATGGACTAAACGAACTCTGAAACAACTGAAGCTGTAGAAAATAAATTTGAGAAAATGAACTTTTTAGATTTAGAGAAGGATATATTTTGAAGTGATGAAAATGGTCAAAGAGAGATTGATCAATGATAATTTTTTTGATTAATTCCAATTTGAAAAACGCAAATGACTCAATATCCTTTGAGTAATTTATTTATCATTTCCTGAAATTGGTACTACACCATCAGCATTATTTATAAAACATCAAACAATAACAATCCATATAAACTTGATATGTACCTAACTCTCTTAATTTGGAGAAGGAAAGGTAACTTTTCTGATATTTTTTCTAGTATAGTTTACGGTGTTCATTTTTATCGGCAATCTATTGCCAGACTATAAATAAACTCCAGTGGGTATTCAAACAGTCTGACGCACGTACGATACAAAAAGTAGAGAGAGAACGAATAATTTCGGGAAGGACTGATTCCTTAAAATTCCTGCAACGTTCGGTTCATATCGTAAAGAACAAAACCTTCACGCTCGCATCACCATTGTGTATAAGAAATGTCCTTTGGTCGCTTTATTCAAAACCAGTGGCGTCTGATCCTATAGACATACTCTACTCTACATGTTCAGAATGAAAAGGATTAAGTCCTTATGAACCTATGCCCTATCCGTAACCTTCATTCCTGATGTTTTTTCGAAATTAACTTTCACGCTCTCAACTGAATCGCAGCGGAACACTGAGATATAAAGTAGAATGGATCCAGCAAAAGAAGATCTATGGAATGTCAATTAGTCAGTCTATTCTTGTTGCTCCAGTCCATTTGCTTGTGGGGTGCAGGTTTCTGAAGTTTGACCATCTTTTGTTAAGTTAATTTTAAACTTTGCTCTAACATAATTGCAAAAACTTTGAAGTCATATATTTCGGATTTCTATGCAATAAAAGTCTTAAAATAAATGACATGCCACACACTACAAATAGACACTAACCCTTATCCAAAACTGATGCGTTCCTAGCATAAGGGGCACCTATTCCTATTAAGAAAAAAATACTTGGCCTACAAGCCATGTTAAAGTACGAAATGTTATGTTACACATTGTATCTACAGCTACATGTCTTTTTCTGGGTTCAAGACCTTTAATTTTTATATTTGGATAGAATAGAATGGTGTGATCCTTCAGTTTAAATAAAAAGTGGATCTATATATGTTTCCATGTTTTGTGCCGCTACTGAGTAATGTAATTTCCCTCAAAAGATAAATCTCTTCACATAAAAGAACAAAGTACATACCCGAGCATGTGTGCCTTTACACGATTATAATAATTAAAAAAAGTTTCACGCACTGCTCGATTGTCGAAAAGCTGCGAAGTTCATCGCCCGTTCGTTGTTCTTCGGGTGGAATGACCGTCCAACCGCGACCGAAGACCCAAGTCACCTCTGCAAGCCCTGTTGGAACATCTGCGAGAGTGGCGTCCAAGGTGGGCCAAACGGGAGCTTCGCAAAAATGTAAGGAAGGAGTTTTATATACAATAATTACGTATACGTATTAGTAATTACAATTACGTATTAGTTTTCGTTAGACAATAATTTATTTTCATACAAAGATACTAAATGCTTTCTTATAATAGCAAGGGGATTTCACGTATATCATATTAATTTTGTAAAAACTAAAACATTGAGTGAAGGGCGGTTCAATGATTAAAGCTCCAGTAGCGCTCCGAAAATAATATTTTTCATAATATTTTTAAAATGATCTTTTTTCTGTAGATACTGAAAAACGCAAACCTATTATGATATAGATAAAAATTGAATAAGAGGGATGCTGCAATGTTACTGTTACCGAAATTATAGAAATAAAAATTATTTTCCAAGCCATTGTCACTTTTCTGAGTGACCGTTCGGCTCGTGTCTAATTATAAAAAAACTATAAAAGATAGCGACTTTTAGTAAAAAAGTATTGAAAGATAAGACTTTAATCTAAGTCCTTATAGTAGTAATTTTTGGTATTTCTTTTTATTTTTAAAATTCCAGGCAAACAATCTTGTACTAAAATAGCGTATTTTCAAAAATTATTTTCTCTAAAATACATGTATTAAACAAAAATTTACTACTATAGGGATCTAGTTTATCTTTTGATCTTTCCGGTGATATATAATTTATAACATTAAAAAGAAATTTTGTTGCAATTATAAGACAAATCCGGTACCCTTGCAATGAGGGCTAACTTTATTTCCATGTGCCTTTTTACTTCGGCTTTACGTGCACCTCCGAAATCTTAATAATTCGATAGTTGGAATATATAAGTCTCCACCCATCCTCTCAATCCGATCCAACATTCATGCCTGTCAAATCTACAGAGAATGGGTCCTTAAGACAAGTAGATATACAGGATATATTTGGGGATTTCATATGCTAGAGGTAATTAGATTTAGGTTTATGTATGACTTTTGAAAAGAGTCAATTCTAAATGTGTAAAATAGAATTTTTGTTAAAATATCTCCCATTTACCTCATAAAATATCTCCCATAATTTGATACGATAAAAAAGTTAGAGGTTTAGAGAGAAAAAAACTCTTGAGGTTTATTTTATTATGTGTTATTATATTATATATTACACTATGATCAATTAATTATAAGTAATGAAAAAATATGTTTTGCTTCAGAAAAATATTCATTTAAAAATTACCTTCAAGATTCCACATCTTTAGTTGTTATTTTTAGGATGAGAAAAAATCGATATAATACGTTTTTTGTTTGCTTCATATTCATGATTCTTAGTCCACGTAAGCTGAAATAATAATAAAATGGATAAAGCTGGATTTTACATTTTTGCGAAATAAATCCTTTGATACGCCAATGGATTCCGTGTATCTTATCGCTTATCGCCATCTTTCCGCTTATGTAGGCAGATTTGCCCATTAAACTAGATTGCCTGACGATGGGGTACCTTCTTGGATATTTTTGGTACGAGTAATTGTACGAAATAGACTGAAGGTGAGTTTATAACCGCAAATAATTTAAGAAATATTGTATGTAATAATACATGGTGTACACGGAATTATACGGGTGGAGACTTTAACTGAAATAAATTCGCTACCGTGGAGCTGAATAATTTTTCGAAAAATTCCCGAGACACATTAACGGTTGAATGTATTTATCTACCTTTTCCGAACAATATGCGAAATATAGCCCTTCAGGGAGAGCGGAAACCACCCCCAACTTTGTTTTTTCAAATGCAACAATATGGCGTGTGACCCCTCATTGGAAAGTTGATAGAAAGACGAATCCAGCGTACTGACGAGATTTAATATTTTTCAAGAGGTTGAGAGTTGCATAACATTAAAATGTAATTATTAAGTTTAATTACTTTTCAATGTAACAATTGCTCAAAATGTGCACCATTCATTTATTGGCAACATCCTAATCTGTGCTAGATAGATTTAGTCCCGTAGATTACGTAATATTTCCGACGTTATCGGCCTGGTTTCATCTCTTACTGTTTCCTTCAGCTCATCAGTGCTGTTTGGTTTTTAATGTAAACCTTACTTTTGAGATTTCCCTTCAAAAAGAAATCCAACAGTGTAAGATCTGGAGACTTTGGCAGGCCACTCAATGATACCTCGTCTTCCAATCCACCTACCAGGGAAAATCTGTTTAGATATTGGTGATAACAATAACATTCAAAAAACAAACAACATTGATGAGCTGAAGCAAAGAATAAGAGATGAAACCAGGGCAATAACCCCGGAAATGTTAACGTAATGTAAGGAACGAAACCTATCACAGATTAGGATGTTGTCAATAAGTGAATGGTGCACATATTGAGCAATTGTTACGTTGAAAAGTAATTAAACTTAACCCTCAACCTCTTGAAAAATATTAAATGTGATCAGTAAGCTGGATTCGTTTTTCTGTCACATTTCCAATGAGGGGTCACACGCCATAGTGTTGCATTTGAAAAAACAAAGTTGGGGGATGGTTTTCGCTCTACCTGAAGGGCTATATTTCGCATATTGCTTAAAAAAGGTAGCTAAATACATTCAAACATTGACGTGTCTCGGGAATTTTTTGAAAACTTATTCAGCTCCCCGGTAGCGAATTTATTTCAGTTAAAGTTTCACCCTGAACAAGCACTCTATATACTGATACTGATATACTATAAATAAGAAATAAAAAGTAAAATAAATTTTTTAATTTTATATTATATAAAAACTACTAAAGAAAAACGTAATGAATATATATAACGACGTAGGCATAAGTTTGTACGGGAGTAAGATTTTATCGAGAACTTGGTATAGTCTTCTTACCCTAATTGGTATAGCCTTGGTATATATTTGAGGTTATACATTCCGCCTTTAATCAATTAAAAATCAAGTACACAGAATAAAGTCCATTGAATTAAATACTGGAACTGGAATTTCTACTATCAAAATTGTAGTAGGTACTATAGTACCACTGTATAATAGTCTCAGTACTACAAATTCAATGCAGATATTAGTGTGGATATCAAAAAGTACAATTAAAAGGGTAGGCTGTGTAGCTCTGCTTCAATTTTCTGTTTTTCCTCATCATATATTGGATGTTATTTAATTTACCAATTTTATAGTTACTACGGATATTTTGAAATAATGTCAATCGTTTAAAGTAAATATATGTGAAGAGTACAGACGCAGTTGCGCTGGTAGCAATATTACCATGTTTGATGTATGTATATCGCGTAACTATTAGTTTTTCTCGTACCTTCATCTAACGCGTTCACCTGCCTGTCTAACAGCAATCATTAGATATTTTTGCAAAACAAACATTTTTCAAATTGGCGTCAATAGACACAAGCAGCTGCCCGCTATAAAATGAACTGAACATTACATATATACACGGTGTCCCACTTAAAACGACTTGAAATATTAAATCTTAAAATTCGCTGACATGCAGATTGTTCTCTGATGGTAATATTTTTAATGGAACTCTTTATATTTCTATTCATGCACTTATTATTTCTATTCACTAACACTTTCATTCTGCAAAAATGTTTGTGTTTTTATGTCTCTCCAGATATTCCTCTAAGAATACATTGGATAGACTTGGTATGTTATGTGAACAATTTTAGTGTTTTTACATACGCATTTTACATTGCATTTTTTATATACCTACCTACATTTGTATATAAAGTGTTTTCTAAAAAATTCGTTCTGATATAGATTTTGACGGGCTTATCATAAATAGTTAAGAGTCTGTTCACTGTAGATTTGACAGGCATGAATGCAGGGTCAGGTTGAGAGGTTGGGTAGAACCTCTCAACCTGACCGAACCTAGAGGTTGGGAGGTTGAGAACCTTACATATTTCCACTACCGAATTATTAAGATTTCGGAGGTGCACGTAAAGCCGAAGTAAAAAGGCACATGAAAATAAAGTTAGCCCTTATTGCAACGGTACCGGATTTGTCTTATAATTGCAACAAAATGTCTTTTTAATCTTATAAATTATATATCACCGGAAATATTAAAAGATAGACTAGATCCCTATAGTAGCAAATTTTTGTTTAATACATGTATTTTAGAGAAAATATTTGAAAATACGCTATTTTAGTACAAGATTGTTTGCCCGCAATTTTAAAAATAAAAAGAATTACCAAAAATTACTACTATATTTAGATTAAAGTCTTATCTTTCAATACTTTTTTACTATAAAAGTCGCTATCTTTTATAGTTTTTTTATAATTAGACACGAGATGAACGGCGATTTTGGGCTTATTTCGGACTAGTGAATGGACCCTTAAGGATATTCTTACCAAAAGAAATTGCCCTGAAAGAATGTGTTTACCAGCACTAGAGAGTATTCGTCTTACACTTGCCATATGATAATCACTTTTCTTTATATATCTACATGATTATTAGGCATAATTACGTATTCATGAGAGATTGTCTACCCAAATGTGTAAAAATATACAAAATGTTTTATTTTAAAAACAGATGTTGTTTTAATGTGCCAAATTTTTTAGACTTTTTAAATTTAAAATATATATAATATCCATTATCTACCTATGTAAAACCATGTTTCAGCTCTGGGAGTTATTTCCGACAGAACTTAAGGATGTCTTAATGAATCCTTGGCATTATTCAAAACTCAAAGTTATTCTAAATATGCTACTGAAATTCGACAAAAGATCAATTTTTCCTTAAGTTTTCCTTTATAGGTCTAAAACATGTCTTAATCCACTGTGCCTAAAAAATATGTATTCCATTTTTAAAAACTACAAAATTTGGAGACAGATTTTTTTATGAATGAAACAGATTTTCAGTTTTATTAATAGACAATACCCACCACCTCCTGGTGGATTATTTTGCATATATTTATATTTTTTACGGAGTTACTTTTACGCGACACCCTGTATGTTTTTAGATGTTTGGAAATAATTCTTTTTTACGAATACGATCATAAGGTTTTATGGGTCTATCTCTAATAATATGGAAGATATTCTCTAAAAAAAAGTGTGCCATAAATTGTTCAAAATTCGTCCGCTCAAATATTTTCTGGCTACGCGCTTGCCTATAGACCCTACTTTTATAAATACATTTCATTCGTATTAATTAAGTTAGTATTTTCCAGTGTCGTAGTGAAAAAATTTGTGTGTGTTTGAAACATTTCCAGTATTTGCAAACACCTGCCCCCAGGAGCAATTATATAATTTATTACAAACAGTTTTCTACTTAGTTGGATCTCGCTCCAGCTGCAAATATAATATTCTAATCTGTCTTAGTCTCTTACTTGGTCTTTGTTAAAGTTTTGAGTTTGTTGTCAGCAACTAGATAGGCATTCTTAAAAGGGGTTGGAACCTTTAGTGTGAAGATAACACTGACGTAGTTTTCCATATAACCCAAAACACAATCTGCGCGGTTCGGCAACCAAGTTGGCAAGCAAATTTCGTAAATCCCCGACTTTTTCGAGGAAGTCGGGGATTTGCGAAATTAGCTGTAAAGACTGCAATCAAAAGTTTGTCGGACAAACTAGAAGGTCACTTAAAACTAGATTCAAGGAACATATGGCAAGATAGGCAATGATGATTTAATGATTCTATACGTTTCGTTTTGCATTTTATATCATTGGAGCGGAATAAGACTATAGATTCTAAATACTACTAAATTCTAGATTATAAATTTTGGCTCCTGTTATAAACGGATATTGATAATTATTCAAAATACGTTGGCAAACTAAAATTAACTACCAGGTCATTAAATCATTATATTAGCATTGCCTTAGCATATAATACATTGCCTTTCGTAAATGATTATTATCCGAAAATTATAGAATTATAAAATTTTCTTTAAGCATTACAAACTGTTTAACGCTAGCGAATTTAACCACCAGAGAGAGAGCGAAGAAAGTTAACGCCAAAAAAGCAGATAATAGATTTAAAAAGGTATTATCCTTATTACCAATCAAAATTGTATCGAAATAAGAAGGAAAGAGAGTATAGTTGTATGATCTCGTTTGGGTCGCATTTTTAGACAAGCCAGATCGAGTCTATATTTAAACAACCTAACGCATCAAGACGTTAAAGAATTCCATTCTAAGAATGGAGCGACCTTGATTTCACTTTCTGTACACACTAAAATACTCTCGTTTAGTCGGTTAGACCATAACTTTTACAGTTGGGTTACTACCGAAAACAACGTCAATGAACTGCTTCGTGGCACGCACAATTCCGAATATTAAAAATAGATACCACACGAAATCAAAAATACTTTGATGGCACAGATGTTGGGTTGAGACGTTCGGATTTGGGAGCAGAAATAAGGAAGGGGGATGTAGCGTGCTCCAGTTTTATTATACACATAAATAAAGTGGAGCGGTTCACCGATTTATACTGGAATAGTAACTGAATATTAGGTATGTTAGTAGTGGTGAGAAACACACCGTGGTGCCCTCTTTGGGTCTTTGCTAGGTACTTATGTCACCAAAGTCTTTACTGGAAAGAGAACAGGAAATAGTGAAATAACTATTCTAAATTTAAGCAAACTCGAGATTGGGTAAACTTGTCATGAAATACAAAAAACAAACAAGATTTTCATTTCAAATAAAATAAAAACATTTACTTTTTGATAATACAGGATGGATGATAACTTCGTATGGATGTTAATGTAAAACATTAAATTGGTTATAAATATTTACAGATGGATTCAGAAACATCATTTCTAGTATTTGTTTTTATTTAGATTTTTCTTAGACATACTTCAAGCGCTGGTCCATTTGTGGCAGATAGTTTTCATGTCAAATCACCCGTGGATTTTCAAAATAATAGAATAAAGTCATATATTAAGTAGCTTTTCAACTACAAGTGTTTGCAACTTCCAAGGTACAAATTTCTATTGTCAAAAATTAGCCAGCTGAAAAAAAATTCTAGAATAAAAATAAAGGTGCTAGAACCGCTGATAGTTACTCCGGTTTGTTGGCTGTTCACATTTTAATATGAATAATATACTTATTTTCGTAGCGGCTAGGCCAACCAACGTCAACCGATATTTATAAGTTCCCCAGATTTATTTAAAGGCCCCTATATTTCCTCTGTCAATATTTAGCGAAGCGGGCCAATGACCGGACCAGAAAAACTTGGCCCCGAAATAAATTTATTTTTTGTTGACAATTTTATGCGAAGATCGATTGTAAAACATGCCTATGGCGTGCCGCTCAAACACACTTTGAAAAGTAGTGCCTTAAACGTTTCGCACAGATTAATATTTTATGAGATTGGGGGCCAAAAAAAAATTGTTGAAAGTTCAAGTGCCCCTTGTGTCAAATATTGATTTAGATCTTGAAAAGGGGAGAATGGGGCAGGTTAGACTTCTTAAAGGAATTAGAAATTGGGACTGGATGTATATTTAAAAACCAGGTGTCTAAAAAATTTACATAAATAACAGTATATGTGTACTACTTATACCTACAAGCTCTGGCTCTGAAGCCAGACCCAAAGCAATGCAGCCATAACGAGGCCTATCATGGATCCCACTAATTCTCTATTCAGCAAGCATATCTTTGTTTTTGAATAAAAGTCCAAAAGTCTATTCGCTGAAATTTCTCTTAACTCACAAGATTTCAAGCAGGATTTACCTAAAAGTGCTAGCCTCCTACGAACGTATAGTTAAAGTCTACATATATTATATGTAGACTTTGGTATTACACTAGGCAAATTTTAAAGAAATATACGTTAAGTGTGAAGTTTTTGCGGACATTATTTTTTTTGTTGAAAACGATAGCTCTCTTATCATAGAATGCAAATATAAAAATCCCAAAAAATCGGAAGTGAGCTAGTCACCATTTAAAAAAACATGGCCGCTCGCGTTATTTTTAAGGTGTTTAAGAAGCATACATTCATGTATGACAAATTGTTAGTCTTCAGTGATAAGAATGCCGATCTAGATGAACTACTAAACGTTGGTTATAAATTTGTCTCCTTTATGTACGGATTAGATGGATCCCGAGACATTATAGAAGAACGATATAGGCATAGGCTTTACAATATTGGTATAGCTAAGCGGACGCTCGAAAAATCTTTTGATTTGGACGTTCTTCCCCCAACGAAAGTTGCACTAAAGAAACATATTTTAAGGTAGTTTCAAATGGTGATTACATTAATAGCAAATAATTTTTTTTTATATTTTCAGGACCTATCTTCAAATACAGCAGTGGATAGGAAATTTTCTAGCCCCGGATAAAGGTATTATAGGCACAAAAATAAATACAACACAAGGTTTAAAAATGTAGGGTTTTATTAATGCAGTCAAAATGTTATTCTTTTTTTTCTTAACCAGTTTAATTTATTTATTTTTTATATATCAATACCTAATGCTTGCATAAAATCAAACGATCTCCAAGTAAAAAGTATCCTTATCTAACCAAAACCTTAAGTTTAAAGGATTGGAATTGGATCATCATACTTTCGATCATCGAATTATGTGTTGTATTTTTATGTATAGTGTATACTTTAAATTGCGTAAATACCGTCGAGAACGGTGTAACAATCCAGGAAAATATTAATAAATAAATGAATTGGTGAACTTGTCTAATTTAAATTATTTAAAATTAAATATTGGTAAATTTAAGATTATGAGGTAATTTAAATATAAAAGTCCGAATGCTATGGACAATAATAAACTAGCATATGTAAATATTTTTTAAAATTTGGGTAAGCCATCATTTTGGCAGATTTGATATATATGGTCCTTACTTTCCAATCCTTTAAACGCAGGTAAGGTTTTAGTTAGATAAGGATACTTTTCACTTGGAGATCGTTTGATTTTATGCAAACATTAGATATTGAGTAAAAATCTAAAAAGTAAATAAATTAAACTGGTTAAGAAAAAAAAAAGAATAAAATTTTGACTGTTTTAATAAAACTCCACATTTTTAAAACTTGTGTTGTGTGTATATTCGTGCATATAATACCCTCCCATAGTCTTTCTTGTAGTATATTTTGTGCTCTACAAAATAGTGTATGTACAATTTTACTCTATATTGTACAGTTCTCCCGAAATTCGTGGCGAAAACCTTAGAGGAACAAATTTTGCAGTAAGAATAATGTGTTTAACAGCTCAGCTTCGCGAAATTGAGACATTTTATATTTTTAAGTTATAAAACGAACCAATCATAACAAACATCTTTTGCGAAAAACGCACAAAATGCGTATCCCCGTAACGAAAAGCACTATTTGAGTGACGTAACGCCTCATGTTAAGGATCGCCCACTTCGCACAACATCCTATCTTCTGTGTGTATATCGTGACTGTAAATGTAGAAACGGCTGCCAAAAAAAATATATATGTACCAGGATCTTTTAAATGACTGAGTTTTTGTTTAACTGAGTTTAACTAGATTGTAAAGTTAGTTAGTGATATTAAAAAGTTAAATGTAGGAAGTCAAAAAAATTTTTAAAAAATCGTTTCCTTTTTCGTTTTTTTGGTATATCCAAATTAAAATATCATTTTTTTCTAATTTTTAAGCTTAAAATCCTGTAAAAATAAAAAAAATGTTAAAATTGCTCCAAGGGATAAGAGGATATTTCATTTTCAAAAATTTTAAGGGGCGGCCATGTTTTTCAAGATAGCGTTTTTAGCTCACAACGGATTTTTTGGGATTTTTATATATTTGTTCCTGAACATAAAACCTATCGATTCCCATTGGAAAATAAATGTCCCCTTAAACTTTATTGAAAAAATAAGATTTGCCTGGTCTATATAGTCTTCACTTTACTTCACATTCAGCCAGAATATGCAGTGCGCGGTCTCGTCTGCATCATCAGTATCATCATCACTCATGTCATGACAGACCCCCCATAACGGACTCTCTGCCAATCTTAGATTATAGAGATGGTTCTTTGAATGACAGTTCCCTGTTATTGCATAAAGGCTTGCTTCGATTATGGTCATTCACTATTCAGCAAAGTTTAATATCAGAAGTAGCTTTCAAGCAAAAATGCTTTTCACTGCAACGTAAACATTATTTCAAATTTAAAAACTGTAATATTTATAAATAACTGACCGTGTTGATCTCATGGTTTTTTATTTTTTAATTTGTTATTTGCAGTAAGTAGAGGGTTATCAATTGTTTAAAAAATTATTATATTATTTTTGGGTAAATCCAATACATTTTTTATAACTTGTTTATGTTGGAATGGTTTGTAATTAGTAATTCTAATATTAGGAGTGGTGAGAAACACACCGTAGTGCCCTCTTTGGGTCTTTGCCACTATCTATCTAACAATTATTGTCAAATTGACAGACAGATAACGACCTGCTTTTCCGCAGGCGCCATTGGAGCAGTGAACTAATTCTATTGTCTTTGAAGGAAGACAGGTCCTACTTATTTATTTGAAGGATATGCCTAAAACAAATATTCCACGGGTGATGTGTCCCGACTGGCATTGCATCTCCTTCTTAAGAAAAATAGTAGTTCTAATATTACTCCACTACCACTACCTGCAGAACAAGCAGAACAAATACCATTTAAATTGTAAATCACTTTAATGATAAATAAAATTAAACCTGGAAATGCTGCCGACTTTTTGTAGTTGAGTAAGGATCGTTTACTTGCCTTTCATTTCATAGACAAGGAGCCTTTACAGTTGTAGACCTCACAGTTATATTCTTGAAGGGGGTTGGAACCTTTGTTGTGAAGATATCACTGGCGTAGTTTTCCACATACCGCCAAAACACTATACTGCACTATACTGCACTGGAGTGCAGTATAGTGTTTTGGTGATATGTGGAAAACTACGTCAGTGATACCTCACAGTTATAGATAAATATCCCTTACTGTTAAAGGTAGTCCCATAATATTACAGATAGATTAAGAAATATTAAAGTAAAATCATGAATCATATGAACTATATAAATGGGTAATAAAGGTAATGTGATTGGGTAACTTCCCACGATTTTCAGATTCCAGAACAGTAAATAAATACACTGTTAAGTACAAATAAAAGGCAAGGGAGTGAATGAAAAGCCAGAAAATAATAAACTGTCGTAGACTTAACAGGTTCATTGGTGCTATGTCTATATTTGGCATAATATTTGTTTTTTCCAGTCTAAAACACTAGATACTGTCCTTATACCGGGATATCAAAAATTATCTTGGTGAAGGGTGGTTGTGGAATGTAAAACGTGTGTTATGCCGTTTTCGATTGACTGCTCTAGAGCACTCTGAGAGTATCTCTAACCTTTTCTATCGATATAAGTTAATATAGGACAGAGATACTCTCAGAGTGGTCTAGAGCAGTCAATCGAAAACGGCATTACTTTAAATTTGAAATAATTATATCACTGTCACACTGACATCATCAATAACCTGCCAATTTCATACCTATTTATTTCAGTTGTAAAACAATAATGAACTACAAATTATGAAATAACGGTTTTAGTAACAAGAAAAACTAAATTACAGTAATTGTTGGAAATGTCCCCCGTTTTGTTCGATACACAAGTTGACGCGCCTCCTCATGCGGTGAAAAGCGTTTTGCAGCATTTCTGGCGTTATGGTTGCACATTGCTGAACAATTCATTGTTGCAGTTCTTGCAAATTATTTACCAGAGTTGTGAAAATCTTGTTTTTAAGTAAGGAAATATAAAATAGTCCATAATTGCC
Source organism: Pogonocherus hispidulus (assembly GCA_963924545.1). NCBI lineage: Eukaryota > Metazoa > Arthropoda > Insecta > Coleoptera > Cerambycidae > Pogonocherus > Pogonocherus hispidulus. Next base: position 13,585,234 of record OZ004696.1, on the reverse strand, counting down.
AAACAAGGTGATCTCGGAGGAAACTCAACTTCTGTATGCAAACTTATCAGTCGGTCATCAAAAAACTCGCGGAGGAAAGCAATATTTTCTCGTGTAGTATGTGCTGTTGCACCGTCATGCTGGAAATAACCGTACCGAAGTTCATCATCGTTTAACTGTTGCACAAATTCAGCCAAAAAGTTGTGTCTGTACCATTCCGTGTTGACGGTGAAATCGAAAAAAATTAGCCCAATTATTCTTCTGCGAGAAACTGCCATCCAAACACCAATTTTTTGAGCATGTAGTGGCGATTCAGTAAAAACATGAGGGTTATCATTGCTCCACATTCGCATATTTTGAGAATTGATGTATCCCGAAAGGTGGAACCACGCTTCGTCAGAAAAAAAGTTAAGTCCAGAAGATCGTCATTCATTAAATTATTGACAAACCAATGACAGTAAGCAAGGCGTCTGCGGGCAGAAGAGCTTGATGTGCTTGCATCTTATATGGATGCATGTTCAAGTCTTTCTTTAAAATCTTATGACATGTTCCATAAGAAAGTCCAATTTCCTGAGAAAGACGTTTCAAAGGTTTTGCAGGCTCCTCTTCCATACGTTGACGAACGTCATTGACAACTGTACGAACTCTTGGTCTATCAGCACCTTTTTTATGAGTCACACAACCAGTTTCACGAAACACTTCAACACAATTTGTAAGGCACGCATAAAAATTGTCCGGTAATATTGCCACGTTTGGGAAGTGCTCTCGAAAATTGTCCAAACACAAACGTTGACTGTATGGCCAATTTCCATTAACTAACGCATCCGTTCGAAAATAGGCTTCAATCATAAAAATTTTGTGCTGTGTGGTAAGAGGCATGATTCAAAAACTGGATTAGAAAATTTCAGCACAATGACTTGACAGATTCTGACACAATAAAACATATTCAAAAATTTAAAGTAGACACACGTTTTACATTCCACAACCACTCTTGACCAAGATAATTTTTGATATCCCGGTAGATAAAAACGCTTTTATCAAATAAACTATTTGTACTGAAATACTGCGTAAATCTGAACAAGAAGTCCTTGTTATACTGGATGAAAATTACTTAACATCAACTCGGACATCTGTACATGTATGCAAGATTAAACGTTTCATAAAATAAATGTATTTATAGCTACAATTTGAATATTAAACCGCACCGATTCAACGTTGACTATTAAACCGCACCGATTCAACGTTGACGCGTGGTTTTGTGCACCCACCCCGTAAGTTCTTGAATTCCTGGGAGGGTAGGACGCGTGCCGTTAACCTTGGCCCAGCTAGAGGGGGTGTTTGACGGGTGCCGTGCCAGTGCTCGCATTCTCCGGCCCAAAATAACCATCCGAGTCGTTCTCTGCCTCGCTCTCCGGACTACTCCGATGGGCTAGCTAGATCGTCGAGGGACCGGCTAATTCAAGGCCTTCTACGGGCCAGGGTGAATCGATGATACTCCTTTTTCTAGAGATCCTCGGAGCCAACAAATTAATTAATTAATTTAATACAGAGTATGCGCAATGAAAATTTATGAGGACCTAGTTGGTAGTTCTTGATAATTTAATGTAATTTTTGGCTTTCCACCGCGCATTTTTAATGACAAAAATTTTCTTTATTACTTATTTGGAGTTTAGATCAGTCTTTGTTTTTGAACACTGATATAATTAGTTACTGAAAAAAACAAGATATTAAATGTACGTTAGTATCGTTCTTACGGTGCACTTTTTTAGTCATATCTCCGTTATTATTAAAGATAGATCCATCAATATCTATATTATTGTATTCGTGAGATAACGTTCTATCCAAATATGCAAAAATATACAGGGTGTTCTATTTAAATTAATAAAGTTAACATGGCCTACTATCATAGTACTTTTCTACTATCATTTTCGAAAACTCCAGAAAAAATCGTGCAATTTTAATATTTCACATTTTTTTTTATAATTCTGTAAACAAAGAAGTTAACAGGAGGATCAAAATATAGTGGAATCGTTCCATACATATACAGGGTGACCCATGAAGAATGGAAACACTCGCGTACAAAAGTTGTTTATGGACCGATTTAAACCGGATTTTTTTTTAAAAGATAGATCTCCAAAAGCTCTATGTTGATGCAAAATTTGAAGACGAAATTTTGATTTTCAAGGCCTACTACGATTTTTTTTAACTGAAAAATAGCAAAATTTTGTTAGCGATTGTTTTATAAAAAATCTGACTACACCACTGGATTTAGGATCCCCTCGAATACATTGGTACCAATTTTTGCGAAAAAAAGTTTGTTCTTAAAAAAGTTATGACAATATCGGCATCACCAGTGTTTGCCTTTGTCGGTGAACCTATTCTTTTATAAAAATCGAATAGACCCAAAGAGAAACAAAATTAAACAACTTAAACACTGGTGTAATTATTAAAAAGAACCATAAAAACCAGTATACACAAAATAACCAACAATTACTCTAATATAAACCACAATTTATATTACACAGTATAGATTATTTTTATTTAAAAAAGTAATGATTAGAAATTTACATTTTTAAAAATGAAAAAGGAGTCTGGTCAAATTGATTCACACTTTTTGGATAAAAAATTATAATGTAGTTATTTTTTATCTAAGAAGGTAATATTATAAGTTTTGGCATAATAACCACAAAATAATAATAATTTACCTATCAATTGTTGTTTATATTAGGGTAATTGTTGGTTATTTTGTGTATAATGGTTTCTATGGTTCTTATTAATAATTACACCAGTGTTTAAGTTGCTAATTTTGTTTCTCTTTGGGTTCTATTCCATTTTTATAAAAGAATAGGTTCACCGACAAAGGCAAACACTGGTGACACCGATATTGTTATAACTTTTTTAGAAACAAACTTTTTTTCGCAAAAATAGGTACAAATCCACTCGAGGGGATCCTAAATCCAGTGGTGTAGTCAGATTTTTTATAAAAAAATCGATAACAAAATTTTGCTATTTTTCACTTAAAAAAAAATCGTAGTAGGCCTTGAAAATCAAAATTTCATCTTCAAATTTTGCATCAACATAAAGCTTTTGGAGATCTATCTTTTGAAAAAAAAATCCGGTTTAGATCGGTCCATAAACAACTTTTGTACGCGAGTGTTTCCATTCTTAATGGGTCACCCTGTATATAACTGCGGAATGTTATTTTGAAGAAAATAAATAGAACAATAGATTTTAGGCATAACATTCTTCTATCGTTCACAGCGTGTGAATAGAATCAACTCGACAAATAAATTTCTTAGTTCAATTTTATAAATTCCCAAACTCAGTTGACACTCAATGGTCTCTAAGACGATGGCACTATACTGCTCGTGCATAAGGTGGGCTTAACGCGTTATAGCATTTGTTTTTTCTCTAATGAAATTTTCTTCAAGGAAATAATAGAACTAATACTTTGTTTACTAATACAACACAGGTTATTGGCCAAATATACACAATTTAACATTCCAAAATTATGAAATTTAAATTTAGATGGTTCCTTACCCTACCACTGCATTTAAAAGTCCATTCAAAATTTCGACAATCTGTCTGTTTACGTAGTTATACCCGTGTCGCAGATTTAGTAATGGAGATTTTGATAATTTATTTGTACCGGATATGTGAATGCTTGCCCTTACTTGAATAATTTACCAGATTTGAAAATATATTAACAAAAACGAGATATTTATGTATCGGTCTAAAATATTTCAATAAATTTATTTCGTTTTCGTTTAATACATTTCCAAATCTTCAGTAAACTGCTAGAACCATATGCTTTCGGAATAATTTAGGTACTTATATATTTTAACTCATTTTGCTCAGTCTGCTGACTCTCTAAATAGTAATCAACTCTTTTCCATTAGTTTAATTCTAGGTTCGTTTTTACATACCAAGAACTTCGCTGGTCAACAACCATTTTGAAATAGTAAATAAAATAAAAGGTGCGGCAAGAGTGCGTGATTTTGTATATGAATAAGAATTATATGCGAAAAAAAAAATCGAGAAGTCCTTGAAAGAACGTTTAATAGGAATGAATACAATCATTTTAGCTTATTTGTGAAAAATTATATTTGGAAAATAACTAATACATTGTTGAACCTTTCAGTTTTCCGGGCGTTTTCCATTACTTACTCATACGTAATTGTGTACGGTTTCATAAGTAATCCTTACAATTTCTCTGCGAATATTTTGTTCGTAAAACGTTCAGAGATTCTGGATGGTTAAAGTAGACTCTATTTTTTAGTAGTCCTAAAGGAAAAACCCGGAAAGTATTTGTATATTTAACCACTTCTATAGAGGCTAGACATTTAAATAGATGCTACAGGTATATATCAACTACTCAAAACAATTAAAGATAGAGAAAATCTTATGCCAACAAAGAAAACAACAGAATTTTCCGTTTTCAGATATATTTCAGATGCATTTCTATGCTACCCAAACATTATAAACATAATTACACATTCAGTTTGTAATTAAATCTAGGTTATATTTATAATCGCCTACGATATTTCTGTAATCTCCATTCAGATAAGTAGCACTCACCTTGTATAAATGATACAGAAAATACAATTCCAACAATTGTTTCTTTTCCTTCAGTCTAATCTTAACATTCTTGTTCGCGAAGAGTGAAATGGGAATTTGATATCCTCTTTAATAATGCAGGACGCTCTCCTTTTTAGACAGATAAGACTATTTGAGGTCACCCTAAATATTAGGGGGAGATGTTGGGTTTAATACAAAAATAAGTTGGCTAAAGGAGGGGGAGGGTGGAGAAAGAAATACGATCTTGGCAACTGCGTTTTGTGTATCGGGTAATAAGGAAGGGGATCTCAGATATGATTAATGCTGTATTGTATTAGAGATACCGTAAAGGAATTATTTAAAATTCTGTGTCCAAACCCTTGACTAAAACGAAAGCAATAAAGTACGGCACTTCAAATGAAATATATGAAAAATAAATAGAAAATAGAGTATGTACACAGTAAAAAAATCCGACTGATTTTAACACTGAATCCACACTCATCAGTGTGTATATACTCCACACTTGGCAGTGTTAGACATATCGGTGTATTATTACATTACATAAAAGTAATTTAACACAGTAGATTTTACAAGGTAATGTGTAATAGTTAATTATTCACCGTGTAATTATTCCGTTTTTATGGCGGATTGATTCATTTTTAACACAGGGTTTTGTAAATTTTACTACAATTTATGAGTACTTCTACAAACTTGGCGGGTATATCGTTCGTGTAATATGAGTTCTAAAAGTTTAGTTATTATACTACCCAGTTCGTGTTAAAAATAACACTGCAGCAAATTACGATTACCATTTAGTAATTTTACCATTTGTCTTTTTTTACTGTGTATAGCTTATATAAAATATGCAAATGGTGTGCCAAAAAGCAAACTGCCATTAAACATAGAGAAGTGTCATGTTGGTTCATTTTACCGAAAAAACAATGCACTGGAAGTCGATTATAAATTAGATAGCTCGGTTCTCACTCGTCCTGCATATTTTTGCAGACTTAGGTATCATCTTTGAATTTACATCAATATTTACAAAACATATCGAAATAATTGTGTCGTCTACTTCCAAAAATATACACACAGATTAACATGTTTTATTTACACTTTATCCCTAAACCCGTAACCTTAAAATCACTGTAAAATCTATTGGAACATGCGAATTTACAAACAGATTCCCGATGTTGTTTCAAACATGGCTAGAAAAAACAAATTCGATTTTTCAAAATTTCAGTTGTCCCAAACACTTCAAAAACGACGTCAGATATCCTTGACTTCTTTGTACCAAAATTTTGGCCTCCTAATTAGGCAACTATTTTCTAATTTGTATCTCTTATAATAAGCGAGATCGGTGAGCGATGGTGATCCTTTTAAATGGCACATATCCAGTACCTATAAATTCGAAAATGTTGAATACAAAACAGTATCTGAATGCTTATATTAATCGCTTGTATTTTTTACAGAACTTGTTTTTAAAAATAATAGAATTACAATAATTTAAGGTCAGTTCATTTTTTCTTGTGTGGTGAGTGATAGAGAAATATAAAATTAAAAATAGATAAATATAAATAATAAAATAGTTCTCCTGACCCACACATTCAGATTTAAAGGCACATAGGTATGAATATCACGTAAAGCGAGATGAGTACACAGAATTTAGACCCGCAGATTGACCTTGTTGATCGTCTGAGGACCTTGGTAATCACTTCGCAGTCCTTTGTTTCAGTTCACTTGATCTTATTAACGTATCAGTCTAATAAAACACAGGTTTTTTTGCCGCTTGATACACATTCCTTTGTTCCAGTTTCATTTCAGATATCTCGACGTGCTTCCTTCCTAACAACGCAGCAAAAGAGAAAAGTCACTGATTAAAATGTAAACTGTATAGATGTAAATTTTATTCATGTAAACTGTATACATGAATGTATAAAATAAATTTATTGGCAACTAAATTTTTGGACACAAGTAGATATTTGAATTTAGATAAAAAGAAAAATACTTCTGCTGAAAACTTTTTCATATATTCTTTGTGAAAAATACTTATGTAGGTGACCTAATAATATGGGTAGGGGGAAATGTATCATAATAATGACAATGTAAAAGAATAAAGCAATAATACTGTTCAATATCCCCCATAAAATGTAAACAGTGGACGATACTTTCATAGATCTACTACCTCTTCTTTTATTTGAAATTTAAACTTATACAAAGAATTTATGTTTATTTAGTCTTTATTCAAGTTTGATAAGTGTATGACGATCACTGTATCTTTGACGACTGACGAAACTGTATTTTTGTTCTTTTAGTTTATTTGACTGACTTCTTTGCGGTTTTTTGTATTTGACAGTTCAAAAACTGAAATACATTTTGGATTGTTTGTTCTTGTACCTTTTCTAGCTTCGTCATTTCTTGAACTACTGCGAAATGTTATATTTTTGTCTTTACCTTAATCATTTAGGGAGATATTTTTGTTTCCAAATACATAGAAAGAAATAAAGACGCCTTGCACATGTTGGATTATTGTCTCCCCAACGAAATAGTATGAGGGACTAAACTTATTACACTTCTCCCCTGCTATTATATGTCTCGTGCCCTTGATACTTCCTTTTGCTACGCTATGGTTAGTGTTAGTACAGTCATTTTATACCAATTCATGAAGATATAATAGGAAGAGATAAATCTCGCGATTTTATCTGATCAGGTGTAAAGATGAAGAGACCTGAAAATGATAACTTTACGGTACGCCCAGATACAGACCGACTTACTTTACATATGTTAGGTTGAAGTACATAAAGTTAATAAGAATATTAATTTTCATAACATGCAATACCTATCCTAACAGGTGTAGATTTGGCAGAACTATTGTTCGACAAACGCATACTTTTCTGCATAGTAGGTACTCGAACAACTCTTACAAATATGTAGTATTGGATAAATTTAGATAACTAAAATCTGGATCCCACTTAGCCTGCCATAATATTAAATCCTTCTACGGATTAAAAATAAATGGAAATCACATTCGTGGTTCGTGCATTTTATGTTATTATTTTGACAAGAGTTGAAATTGGAAATTATTTGCTAAATCGATATTAATGAAAATGACTTGACAAGTTCCAATCATTAGAAGAAAATCCAACAGTGAACTACCCTTTTTTCTTGCTCCTCAAACACATATTTAGCTCTTCGCCAGTGAAAAATTATTTCTGTAAGGATTTTTTTAAAAAGTTGCTTTTTTGACATAAGTTTAAACGCTTGTTTTGATACTACATACAATCGTTATTTTAAATAATCTTCGACTGCCTATCAAATTCGATTGATTTTTTTTTTAAGTGCCGTATTTTCTAAAGAAAATCTAATGAATCATAAACTATGAAATATAAGAATCTAATATGTATATTCATATATGTAGTATGTAATTTTTGGAGAAGGTGTACCATGAAAGGCTACTTGTTTTTTCAAAAGTTCAGGCATAGTCACTTTTAAGTGCAAATTTAAAGTAATTTATATCGATATTATATCGAAGGGTATACATGCTACAGCCTGCAAAAATTGAACTCTTTTCACCATTCAGAAATAGATAAGATTAATTATAGTTAAATGAAAACAACATATTTTATTTGTAAAACTATACCTAAGTAATATATTTAAAGTATAAACAATTCTCAAAGTAAATAATAAAATGCAGGTAATTATTTTGAAATTCTTAATTTTTTGGGTTCAATAGAAAGACGAAAGATGGATAAAATAAATACGTTTTCTTTACCATATGTATATCGTCTTGCCCGTTAACTTTGTCCATTCACCCTTCAAAATATATACAGTATGAGTCAACAAAGTTTCAACCCGGATTATGTGTCAAAGGATTGGTTTTCATGGAAAATTTTTTGTGTTTTCATGGACACATTTTTATATTACTGACATTTATACAAGTTGTCCCAAAAAGGAGATATTTACCACAACCTATGTTTTTTAAATAGAACACCCTGTGTGTTTTTACAGATGTGGATAGAACGTCCTCTCACCAATACATTGATGTAGGGTTGCTGGATATAGCTAGAGATAAAACTAAAATAACTGTACTATGCGAGCCACTATCAGTGAGGGGAAGTTGTCCGCGGTGAGTCAACCGAACTCGACAACAAAGGTCTTTCGGTGAGACGATGTAGAGGGTTGCGCGACTTGGGCTATAATTAAAAGTACCCGGTGGTAACCTTGACGATTCCTCTCTGTCTCGGTAGGCGATGTTCATTAAATTGGATCTCATTTTTGTCTGTAAGCCGACTGGCTGAAGGATGAATCCAAGGGCTTCGAACTTACCTTACCTTCAAACCAGATATACGTGGAATATTAATAACCCCTGTAAGTGGTGGACTGTTTTATGGAAATACTGCTAATGGATATTTTAGAATGTGCACACAAATGATTTTGATTCTAAGTAATCAAGTAGAAAAATGTATTCCTGGTTCAAGTACCTAAACACTTATGTTCTTGGTCGACAATATTTACAATAATTTAGGTTTGCCCTACTTAAGTATTCAAGTGGAGTTCCATCCAGTAGCGTCAGCTGAATATGTTCATGGGCGTATAACAATTTTTTTTTGAACGGGTACCCTTTGCTATGCACATATGGGTTGTTGTATTATATGGTGTTGTGAGAGGGGTGGGGGGGGGAGGTGTATTTTTCTAAAATTTAATATAAATCATCTGTTGTTTATTTGATTTATTACCGTTTCTTCGATTCCCCGTTTGTCGACTGTAAGAAAATTTCCCGTTTTGCCTATTGGCCTTTGAACCTCATTAATAATTCCCCTTTTGTCGATTCACTAAACCTGTTTATCTGAAATGGAAATCTATAACTATTCTATACTTAAACTTTATTCTTTGCATAAATCGCCAGATGTTACTCACTACGCAAGAGCAAAAGTCTTTCCTTCACGCTTTATGCAGACTTAGGACTGTCAAAGAAAAAGATGAAGAGGTGAATTTACCTAATCTAAGGTACGGATTACCCTAGTGCTGGAGTTTTCATTCGGAACTTTAATTGGGTGAGTCCACAAAACTTGAAGGGTTAAAATTGATTTAGGCCTCAATCGACTAAAGGGTATCAAAACAGGTAAGCATCTTCAGTCGACAAAACGGTAAATCGACGAAAAGGGAATATACGGTTTATATTCTCATGCTTGATACAAATTATTTTATGGAAGTAGGTAATAGCTCCTTCCTCTTTAATTTTATTGTTGATGGTTGCTTGCCAACTTTGACGTAAGTATAATTTTTAATTAAATTTTTTTACTTACTCACCGTCACAGAAAAAATATACAAGATGATCCTTAATGTAATGTCCATGTTGTATGAGCTAATTCCTTGTCCAATTTTATGAGTAAGGGTCCAAATAAACGTCTGTCCTAAATTGCCTCGTTCTCAAGATACAGGGTGTCAAGGTTTTTATAAAAAATCCTTTATTTTTATTAGTATTTTGAAAACTCTTTCGCTGATTTGGATGAAACTTGGTACGTTGGTTTGAAGTAGTAAGGATCTTATTTTAACGTGAAAAGATTAAAATTGTTGGCTCCAGTGGCGTCAAGAAAGGTTAACGTATTTGAAATTTATGGGAAAAAATATTGGACGCCACTGGTTTTTTACAAGTTTTCGTGTTTTTTTTTTCGCTAAAACAATTTGAAATACAACTTTTTTGTTTCTTGCATTTTTTTCGTACCTTGTTTGGTTTTCAGGTAAAAAATAAAAGCTATTACAGTGCATGTCTAAATGTTTATTATGTTAAAAGTGAAAAAACTGGGATATCTCCGGTTTTATAGCAGGAATTTAAAATCTACAAACACTAGAACAAATGCAAGATACAAACTTAAATAATAACTACAAATGACTACAAACCTTGACACCCTGTATCTCCAAAACGAGACAATTTAGAACACATGTTAATTTGGGCTCTTATAGTCATAAAATTGGACAAGGACTTAGCTCCTGCAGTATGGACATGACATTAAGGAGCACCATGTATATGATAAATTCAGTAGAGGACACAGAATTTAGCAAAGCTATGCTATTAGGTTAACACATAGGTAGTATTAAGAGGAAATAACCATTACTTATTATTTTTATTAGTTACATTCATTTTATTTGTTTGATTTTCTTTATTTATTTTGTTTACCTTAGATATATCATAAACAACGATCTATTTCTTTATAGAATCACAACTTTTACCTAGGTAATTAAAGACAAATCAAAGTAAATTAGTCAGTAATCATTTCATCTTTTCATGATTACCGAACATAGTTTTGCGTTAAATAGACATTATTTTTAATAGGAGACTAACTTTTGACGCCAATGCGACACAACATTTGATATAGTACCTAAATCCAGGAAAACCGATGTGGGGCAGTCTAGACGAACCAACCCCGTGCACACGCCACTCAGAGAAATTACAAAAATGTAACACCCCGCACTACAACAAGTGTAGTAGTGGAGGGCCAGACGTCATGGGGTGAGACGCGCCGCACCCCTATGCACCCCGCACCGCCGCTAATGCAAGTGGAATGCATGCGAGGGGCGGAGCCAAACGGGGTCAGGGACCTGCCTCGCCACCCCTCCCGAAGCGTCTGCCGCGACGGCTCACCCCACGATCACGTTGCCAAGTCTTCGCGTTTTTCAGCAGATCTAGGGGTTTTAGCAAGTTTACCTTTGCAATACTAAGGGATTATACACGGTGGAATTAAGATCTGGCTGTATATTTTTGTATTTTGAGTAAATTATTGTAGTTGTAGGGTTATCACTATCAGCAATGTTTCAAAGGGAATTGCCTTTTTACACTGAACTTTTCCAGGTTTTCTATGGCTTCTACCGTCTAGCCAGTTTAATCAATTTCACACAACATTCTGAATTAATTTACTTTGATAGTAAAAATATGAATCTTATTCTATATTTCATTAGTATTCAGTAATCGGTTTAATTCGATCTATAGTTTAATGGAACACCACATTCCTTATATTGTAAAAATACCTGACTAATCTGCCGAGATCGCTAAAATCCTATGGCATCTCGAAATGTGATATTAAATAAAAACTTTTAGGCAATTATACGGCTTATCTAAACTATATCTAGTCTGGCGACTGCTTCTTGATCAGCGACGAAAGGGGAAAGCGTACGAAAAGTTGCATAGATGTTCCACTAAATCTAAGTGTCAGTAGCGTATGGAATTTTTACCCGTAAAAATGTATTTATTTAGTTAAAGACAATTTTTTCTCATTATTTTCTTTTAAAGTTGCTTGCTTTGCAAAAATAAGTAAGTAGCTGTATCTAATGATGAATGAAAATAAATAATCTTAAAGAAAAAACATAGCATTTATTCTTACATAAGAAAAAAGGAACACTAGGATGAATATTGCGCTGCCTAAATTTGAGTCTGAATTCAGTTTGAATCAGAATCATCGCCGTCATCGTCGTCGTCCATAACGTCACTATCATCGTTTTCCCAATACCCATCTTAGATGCTTATTGGTATCAAATATTTTTTGGCAATGTTTTTTCCATTCTTCTTCGGTAATACATTCAATGGCCTTTTTGTTGACTTTCCTTAAGGTATTTATGTTGAACTCACCCATAGTATTACCACATCTATTCATTACGACATTCCCCAAACCAATTCGAAGGAATCAAGTTCGCACATATTATAGGGTTTTGTTCTAAGGGGCGTATGGCCATAGATTCTTAAAATATTGTCAGTTTTGTAATTTGTTTCGTCATGTCTTGGGAGGTCTATATGAAGTAGAACCAGCTCGAAGGGTTCAAATTTTCTAGACTTCGGACCATACTTTATACCTAAAAATAAATTACTATTATAAATAAAAAATTCATTCGCAATGTTAAATGAGTCAATTTGTTGTCTGCCTTTTTTTATATAATAATTATATTATAGTATACATCTTTTTGGTTAACCAAACTATTATATCACTCTTTCGCGTTTATTTGGTTATTGGAACTTTATCTTCTTGGACGGAAAAGTACGGAGCATTATTAATAACAATTGCAGAGGTTTCTGGAATGTTTGGTAATAGTTTCTGTCTATCATTTTGTGAAATTTTCATAGTTTATTTGACCGTGATAATCACACTGAGTGATTACTACTTTAAAAACTAAAGACTCATTTTTCATAAAGCCGTTTTCCGATCCCGTATAAGCTACAATATGTCGGCCTAAAATAAATAAATACAGATAGTGGATGTTAGTAGTGGTGAGAAACACACCGTAGTGCCCTCTTTGGGTCTTTGCTACTATCTGTCTGACAATTATTGTCAAATTGACAGACAGATAACGACCTGCTTTTCCGCAGGTACCATTACAGCAGTGATCTCTATTAATGCCAGTCGGAGCACATTGCCCGTGGAGTAGCTGTTTTCGACATCTCCTTCAAATAAATACAGATAGTGGATGTTGATGAAAACCCTATAAATGTTCTTTTGAAAACACGTATCTATATAAACACATCGCAATTATTCCAAATAAAAATGATTTTTTTTCAGTACGTTTTTACTGTTAAAATCAACATGGTTTTTATCTGAATTTTTAAAAAAATAATTTGGTAATGCTGTATTCTAGTCGGAGTCTCGTCTGAATTTTTTTGTTGCATATTTGACACTGAACAGAAAGACTAGGTATATGTCTATCGATATTGATAAAACAACAAAATTCCAATTTATTTTAATGATTACTACCATTTTGGTCAACAACTAAGTACGAATAGTCTATTTGCAAATAGGTATAACATTTTTTTATATCCGCGGATAAAATTATCAGGTCGGCAGCTCAGAGTTTAGTGTGTCGGTCGGTTAACAATTTTTAACTACATTATCTACTTATAGATATTCATAGATACTCACAGATAAATAAAAATTTGCCACTGTCACATTAACAGAAAAAAATATAAAACAATTTCCTTATTAGCTAGTTTTTGGTACAGGGTTATTCAGAACTTATCTCTAAATCTTTGAGGATATGTACATCCTTAAATAAGAAATCGATATCACCAAAAAAATGTATAATAAAAGTCTTAGGATTTCCCGTAAACAATGTTTAAAGTTAAACCATTATAAAGGACTACGTAGATGGGCAACTGTACTTCAACATCTGATATACCACATTCCTAAGAATGTGGTAAAAAAAAGTAAACACGTTTTTGTACCTGAAACGCCTGGTTAAAGACCGAGCGAATAGAGTTGGAGTGGGGATAATATCCCTATTCTAACTGTGTCCTTTCTCAGTGCCGGTGTTTTATTTATCGTAGGAGTGTTAAACTGTAAAATTTTCAAAATGGCTCATGTGTACAGTAATGCTGAGTTAATGGACTGTTATCAGTGGATTATCAATTACGAGTTAGGTTTTGTGAGTGGTTGTTGCAGCAAAATGCTGAAAATCCCCAATTTACTTAATAATTTGCGTTTACAAGATCAGCAACCAGGAGGAACATTCGGTTTAGTGCGGCAAAATTGGATAAGGCGTGCCCAAAAGGGTGTACAAGTCGAGGAATATTATTTCTAACAGCTTTTGTAACAAGGTATGTGCAAATTTTTTATAAATTTCATGTTTCTAATACCTAGTAATCAAGTAGCGCAATTCTTCAAAAGTAACAAACAAAGTGTGTAACAAAATTTTATTCATTTTAAAGACACGCCACTTTGGTAACATCTATCTATCTTTAAGTATATTTTAAAGTAAAAACGCTGCAAATCTTTTTTGCGCCGTGTGTCGGTATACTCTCAGAACTTCCGAAGTTTTTTTCGTGCTAGCCAGTTTGCATTGTCAGTCCCAAGGTCACTCCATTACAGTGGACCAGTATCCAGCGGCGTGCAATGAAAAATTTTTAAATAGTTTTCAGAAGCCGCCAAAAAATTTTTTTTGCACTACCACATTTCTACATGTATGTTGAACATCCCCAAATTTTATTATGGATAAGTTCTGAATAACACTGTATAGCGGAGACAGCATACTTCCGAAATGGCAACCATTCCTGTTATATTTTTATTTTTAAATATTTATCTACCTTCAGAGTATGAGAATTTTTACTTTTTATAGTTAAGCCAAGGTAAGTGTCAAAAACCAACTTCTAATTGATACTGTTGGACTTTGTTGGATTGGATGCAGAGCATTCAAACAAAGGAAGTGGATTTCTTTCCGTGAAAAAGCTGGCAAGAGGTCCTTAATCCACATTCGCCGCAGACGCATCCTGATATTTGACAACACCGCGAGGCGCGCAGTCTCGCTTCTCGCCCTCGGTGCCCTTATTAACCCTGATGCCACTGAACTCTACCGAGTCACCTATTTACTTCACTTCACTTTCAATTACTTCCTTCTTGTACTCAGTCTCCGGTCCAATGCGATCCCGCTCATTAAAAGGGCGGCTAGACGAGCCGTGTACGGCTTAAACGGCTTAAGTCTGGGCGTTTGTGTGCACAGGAACTGGGATAATTGAGAAAAAGTGTATTCGATTCATCGTATTGTCGGATAAAGGCAGACTAGTCATAAAGAAATAGGAATAATGAATAATGTACTATAAACGCTTCTTGTCGTGTAAGCTAATGAATAATCATATATTTTCTGTATCTATATGTTTAGTTACTTTATCACATAAAAACTAAATTACTTTTCTCTTAATCCGGGAAATGTCCAAACAAATGTTTTAAATGGTATAGTGGCTCACACTATATATTTCTTTTTATACATATACTTACACAGTAACTATGGGATATAATATTGCCTTTTATATTTTCCTGTTATTCGTGAAACCTGTCTTAGGGTCGGTTTTTCAATGCTTGGTTAACACGGTTTAACCAATAGTTAGGCTAGCTATAAGTTTAGAATATGATTTACCTCGACCATTTTATGAATAACTATTCACATTCTAAACTTGTAGTTAGTAACTCTAGGTTAACTTACGTTAACCGAACATTGAAAAACCGGCCCTTAGCCTAGTAACTCCTCTATAAAATGTATTGGAACTTATATTTCAAAAAGTCCTGAACAAGGAGTAAGTATTTTAAAGGATTTATCTGAAAGAGATGCCAAAAACAAGTACTCCACGGACTATGTGCCCTACTGGCATTGCATTTCTTCGGCATCTCCACATCGAAAGAAAGGCGCCACATCTTTCATCAAGATCAACCACTAGAAGAGAAGGGAAGAGAGCATTACGGTGTTTCTCACCACCATAACCCAACCAGCAAATTCGTTTTATAAATAAAATGTTATACAATTATTATGTTTTTTAGATGTTTTATTACTACTTCCAAAATGCTAATATAGTATATTAGACTTGGAGAAAACATTATTTTGTTGTCTGCAATTAAACTGTTTTGTAAATTTATCATTAAAATGCTTTTGCAAAAAAATTATAAAATTGCTTATAAATCAATTAAAACACTATTTAAGCTTTCTGTGACCGAGATATAAAACATTTAACGCATTATAAAATATAACTGTTTTATAATGCGTATTTAGTAACATACTGTGGCATTTTTAGCACCGTTATAAAAACATACTAAAATTATTTAGTAGGTAACTGTTCCCTATTAGCTTACAAAATAATTATGTTAGAGAATTGTTTGAGTCAATTTTGTCTTTGAGAGTAAATTGTAATTTATGAATCCGTTATATAATTTGCTGCAACATGAAAATGGTAACAAAGTCGTTATAAAACAAAATAGTTTATTTATTCAATGAACAAAAAAAAAAAGAGATGGACATGGACAAATATCCTACGTGTCGTCCGAGTTTTCGGACTTTTTCAAGGTCCTATCAAGGACCTAATAGCTGATATCAATTTCCTATTTTAATTTCGGTTTAATGGGTTGGTTTTTTCATATTTTTTATTGTTTAAGAATACAATGTACGTGTAGTTTGAACAAAAAATGATCAGTATCTGTTGTATTTCATAAATACTGATCTTGCTGTTTTAAAAGTGTTTCTATGAGAGTAACGTTATTTTATAAAATTTGTTTCGGAAACATTTCTGCAGTTTCTATAAAATACGAAATTGTTAGTTGGGAAGTTACGAAAGCGTAAAAAGGATATCGTGTGAAATAATTTTATAATTGCCAGTAGATAATTGTCAGTTTAAACTGGCAATTATCTATAATTGACACTTTAAACTGGCAATTATACATAATCGCCAGTTTAAACTGACAATTATCTATAACTGACAGATCAAACTGACAATTATAAACTGTCAATTATACATAATTGCCAGATCAAACTGACAATTATCTATATCTATAATTGACAGTTTAAACTAGCAATTATAAAATTATTTCACACGATGTCCTTTTATAATTGCCAGGTTAAACTGTCAATTATAGATTATTGTCAGTTTGATCTGGCAATTATGAATAATTGCCAGTTTAAACTGTCAATTATAGATAATTGTCAGTTTGATCTGGCAATTATGTATAATTGACAGTTTAAACTGGCAATTATAAAATTATTTCACACGAGGTCCTTTCTATACGCTTTCGTAGGAAGTACCTATATATACGGTTGTTCTGATTAAGGAAATATAACTTTAATATGTAACTTCTTTTGGACCACCTCTTAAATTAGTGAATTAGGTCAAAATTTCGCAAGAAAAAATGGACGTGTCCGAGCGATTTCCCTAAGAATAGTAGTAGTAGTAGTAGTAGTAGTAGTATTTTATTTCCCAAAAAAAAACATGCAATACATGTATACAGGAAAGAACAACAGAACAATAGTAAATCAATACTGGCAAATTACCCTAACAATAAACAATTAAATATGAACTTAAAAACAAAAATTTAAAAATTCTTCTACAGAGTAAAATACTGTGGCCATGAGAAATTGTTTCAACCGATTTTTAAAGATTCTTATATTAGCGCTACATTTTATTCTAGAGGGCAAGTGGTTCAATATCTTTACTCCCTGGAATATTATATATTATATATAATATTAAATATTACAGTTATGAACTTTGTTCCAGAATTCTTTTCCACACTGTATCAATATACATACACATACATCGCCCACTCTATGACAGAAACGTACAGAGTGTCCGCATTTCTCATGTAGTAGTAGATTTCCTAACCTTAATATCGAGTTAGGAAAAAGGTTGCTTAAAATTGCTCTCTTTTAGTGGACACCCTGTACCTATGCTCATCAATTCAGACACATGATACGCGCGTGCGGGTACCTATACGGTGCGCAGCGCACCTATTGTTTGGGTGGAAAGGGTTTATAAGGGCACAGCCGTTTTTGTCGAGATTAGTTAACGTGGATAGAATTTCAGGTTGCTTGAGAAAGGTTAAGTGATGATGGTATACATTTTTTATCTGACGACAGGGAGGTGTCTGACTGGTTTTCTTTAAGATAATGCCTATATCTATTGAACTTAAGAACAATACCTTTTTATGTGTGCGGGTTAGGGACCCGAGACGATAAAAAGTTAATAAACTTGAGGATAGGTATCGTGGAATATTTAAGTTGGTTCGTTGATAAAAGGTTGATGATGTTTATTATCGGTATAGACATAATATAGTAATTATTGTTTAGGGTATTTTGGAATTAAGCTTGTTTTAGGTGATATAATCCAGACAGGTTCAACAACCAAAGAATGGGAAAATAAAAATGACTACGTATAAGATAATACAATAATAGTAGAGGTACTTTAATACAGAAAACAAATATATATTTTCTTTCGTAGATATTTAATTATTAGTTTAGATACATCTCCCATATTTAAAATTTGTTTCAAAACTGAATGTTCATTTCTATTCCTAATGTTCAAGTAGGAATAGGAATTACTATAAAAAATTAAGTATATTACCTATTATTACTATAAAAAATGAAGTAAATATATTATACAAAATATTAATTATAAATTTACGTATAGTATTTCTGACATGAGATTGAAAAAGCTCGAAAAGGTTTAATTTGTAAATAAAATCTTATTAAATATGAAAGGCTGGCATTTATAAAAGTTTTAAAAAATAATTGCGAGAAACATGTTTCTTTTTCCCAAGCACATTGTTTTAATTCGTTTCTTTCTTTTACAGGTAAGTACACTTGGGCCCTAACGCTACCTATAAACCCTATTTTCTCAGTAAGTATATTTATTATTATTATTATTATTTTTTAAACGATTCACAATCAAACACGTTCTACCGTATCTCTTACTATTTTGCATAATTTTGAATTTTTTAAATTTTGTAAGAATGTAATACTTAAAAGTAATTTTTGGAGGCTTATTGCTGATATAATGATAAATAACACGTAGGTATTTGGGTTTGTTTAACGTAATAATTTAGTGGTGCTTGTGATTTTTTTGGTATTACAAAGTTAAAAACGACGTGGTTAGTATTTGTACATCTTTATTTTTACATCTTACAATGGCATTCAAAAGAAATCAGCACAACACAAACCGCCGTGTTTATGGGTGTCATTCCACAAAATGTGTCAATAGAAGTGTGTTTAGGATAGAAGATCGGTAAAAGTTTGGCCCTAGTATAAGAAACTGTTTCTCATTCATTTCTGCAAAAGGCATATAACAATTTAATAACAGGGAACACGTTTATTTATATACAACATAACCACTTTGTTGCAGTTTGTCTATACTTTTCGATTATTAGTCTTATAAAAACCGAATATATTTTAATTTAAACCTTATTTAACAAAAAAACAAGCACTAATATGGTATCACCATACAGTTTATCACTCTTATTTTAGCCAAAAATGTAAGTAAACAAAAACTAGGGTACCTGTTTGAACCCAAAAAATTCATATAATTAGCAATGAAGCATTTATGGGACGTTTGACTGCTTTTACCACTCTTTTTATCCTTTATTGCACCCTAACCAGCACATGAAGTCACTATATTTATGGCAGTTGAATGCTAAATTGCTAGATGATGTTATACGGAATGCAAAATTTTTACTTGTCTTCCTCCATATTTGTTTACAATTTGCAGCGCCCTCATCGGTAATTTGAATCGCCAATAGTTAGTTCCTAAAGTTGCACAGACTGAAATTAAGACACCCTGTAAACAGATAATTTCTACCACCTGCGGCTGTATTCGCCAGGCCACCGACCAGACTTTCCCTTAATCTTGCCTGGTAAGAGCTCCGCTCCCCGAGACCTTATTTGTCATCTCAGCAATCCATCTCTAACAATGAGCCGAGAGCGCGACACATAAAAAATTAACATTGCTTGCCGGAGAAACTGCATGCGCTCTCATAGTTTCCCTTTTGTTTGTGTCATTTTTGTATGGGTTGCAGTCTGCGTGCATCCTTGTTGCGCCGACTGCGGGCTGCACTTCACGTTGCACTCCAGTCTGCGCCCACAGACAGATCGATCGGAGACGACTAACCCGATTCATGAGTCACTCTCGCTGCTCTGCATCACTAGGTTGCCCCGGCGGCAAGTGCAGGAGTTTCTAGCGTTTCCACCACAGCCGCGAAGCAGTAATTTTTCAGGCAAGCTATTCTCTATTATAGAGAAGTTATTTTAAGCAGGGACGGAGCTTTAGAGCGATATTGAGGGCGTAGTTTTAAATAAAACAAGTCGAATAAACAATATTGTACTAGGTATTGGGAATTATTGAACACAATGTTGCAAAATATAAAACCACTGTATGTGCGATAACCGCCACATGCGTAAAATAAGAAACTAAAAATTAAATCAGTTACGACACGTATATTAAAAAATTAAAATAAATCGTTTTTTCACAGCAAATAATTTAAATATATTTACTACCCTACTACTATTAATTATACTATACTAGTTACCACTAAATTAAACTATAAACGATTTACAAAAACATTTAGATCACCGCGATTACCGTGGTGGAAATTTATTTTATTTCTCCCGGCTCATCCGCCATATTTTTAAATACACGACAAATGTTTATATTTTAACTAAAATATTACATACTTAATTCTGGTTTTTGAAAAAGAGAAAAATACACTTTAACATATTAATATTAAAATGTTTAACATATAAAAATGTCTTGTGCGTATATATAAATGAGCATGAGCTGTGCATACTATTGAAAATCCAATCAACTGTTCCGGGTAGCCACTAATTACCAAATTATGTGCCTACATTATGTACATAAGTATGTACCTACTGATGGAATGCAGGGCTATAATAAACACCATTTACGTACCTTCCTTCGTTAATCTACACCTTTTGATAGTCCACCATAAAACGTTTTACTACAGCCCTCTAACGAGTCACAGCGTAATTTACGGGCTTTGGAGAATAAGGCAGTTCGCGCAACGTTTTGAAACTATGTATAATCGTTATAAGTATTTTGTTGCTTTAATTTAATGTAACAAAATACTTATACATTTGTTACATTACATAATATACAGTATATATCGGTTAAAACAAAAGGATATGAGAAATATATGATTTAAATTAAATGTGCATTTTATCAGTGGATATTGCTACTACAGTAATACAGTTAATTATTTAACCAAGTATATAAATTGCCAAAAATAATAATTAACGGCATCATTCTTACATTAAGGCATTTGTTCTTTCATGAGTATAGTACCTACTAGCTGGTATTAAAATAACTGATTTTATGACAGCAGCAAAGTTTCTGTATACAGAATGTTAGTAAATGAAAATGCAATGCAGATGGTTATGCAAATAACATACAATTTTTCAAATGTATTATTTTTTATTACTCTTTGGTTCTAATATGGTATCGTATATGGTAATATACGATTAGGTAATATACGATATATGGTATATAGTAGTAGGTAATAATAATAATAATAATAATATTACCATTAACACATGATCATTATGACATTAATGAGAGATTATAAATAAATAAATAAAAAAGGTACTTATATCTACCTCCCCATTTATGCTCAAGAGCTTGAATATGGGTTTATTGACATTTCATAAAATTGTACTTTACACTGCTTATTCCTACTTATTTAAATAAAGTACATTAATGTCAGAAAGTACCTAAATATACAAGTATACCTCAGTGAGTAATCTATTTTCGTCTTTTCATTTCACACAACTATTGCATTGAAAGCTACTATACAGATTGTTTAGAAACAATAGTTGTTGAACAACAACATACTTATGAAGAAGATCATGAAGGTTTTATAGCAGCTTTTAAAATTTTAAAATAAAAAAAAATAGGGAGAAACTGAAGGCTCTGAAAACTACATTTGCCAGAGCAGAATTTAGAAAATTTAATTAATAGAAACAAAAATGCTGAAAACATTTGTATATATTTACGGACAGGGTTTTTTAGAATTCAATAAAATGCAAATTAAAAGAATACGAGAAAATCTTAAAATAATCGGGAAATATTATAAAAAAAGTAAATAAAACTTTATTTTCTTTCAATTATATTTTTAAACGAATAAAATCATGTAAATGTTTTCTAAATTTTCTTATACCAAACTAAAATAAATATATATCAGTACCAAATTTTGTGTAGAATGGCATAGTAAAGTTTTGCAAAAAAAAACGAAATAAATCTTTTTCAATTTTCTTGTTGCACATGAAAACAAGTATATAATATTTACATCTGCATTAAGACGTTGTAGAAAATCAACACTTCCTAGTTTAACTCCACTTTAAAGATAATTTTGCATGTTCAAGCATGTTTTGTATTTATGCATGATTTTACCTGCATGTGATTTAAGAAAAAAAGTTGCTTGCACGCCAATGAAACCCATCAATTTCAGAGGCGTTCTCAACTGTTTTTGTCTGCGGAACTAGATGTCGACGGCGCAATGCAAACAAATACTTCATTTCTGGAAACTTCCCCGTTTTCTTGAAGACCCCTTCCCTATCCGTCTACCTCCGCCGGGCCCGACCACCCCAGCAAGAAGTGCCCCGACACCCCAAACACATCGTTATTATTATATCGATTGCATGCGAGTGCGAGTGCAACGCGCCCATGCAGGGGGTCGGCCAGCGGTCGCCATGACAACACCCCAGTGCCGGCATCCAGACGGCTATGCAGCGGCCGTCGACCGGCGCGGGTGGGGCACAGGGGGGCAATGACCCAGACAGGTGAGGGTGGAAAATTCTAGGATGCTGAATTGCAAATTCGGCGAGTGTTCTGTTTATGTTGGGGGGCGGCCATGCCGTCTCTGTTGTTCAGCAGCGTTGCTTTACGTAAGTGTTCGGAGACGCAAGGGATGCGTTTTTTGGAGGCTTTGCCATCAGGATTAATTAGGTAATCGGTTCCAGAAAGACACTATAAAGGGTGACTGAGGATATAATGTGCCCCCTCTTATCGATGTCTGGTGTAGGGTTAATGGTTTGAAACAGGTAGGTATTAATCTAAATCTGTATAGAATTATTTTAATACTCAGATAGTATGACACTTATTTGAGTAATATTTATTTAATGTTAGAATATGTTTCTTAATGACAAAATAATCTTCGTTTTTAGTAATCCGACTTAAATATACTCTTTAATCTTGAAGGGGGTTGGACCCTTCGGTGTGATACGGTGTGACACTGACGTAGTTATGCACATAACACCAAAACACTGTATCTACTGCACTCGACGCGCGTTTCGCCAACCAAGTTGGCATCATCTGGAGATGATTAAAACTGTTTTAATGCTTAATTTTAATTAAAACTTTTTAAAAAGGTTTTCCAATCATCTCCAGATGATGCCAACTTAGTTGGCGAAACGCGCGTCGAGTACAGTATAGCGTTTTGGTGTTATGTGGAAAACTACGTCATTGTTATATTCTTAGATACAAAAATAATTGGTATTATATAAAAGAATAATTTACTTGGACTAGGTAGGTTGTATCAACATCTAAATACAGATGTTGATACAAATATTTTTGTTTTACCAATATAAAACCAATTTCCTTTTATATAAACAAATATTTGATTTAAAATATTAAACAAAAAAAATGTATTCAAAATTATACGTTAGGTTTTAGGTTATGTTCTCGCGTCATTTAACTCCGCAGTCGCTGTCTCAACATGGATTTATTTTCAGATATTATTTCATAATATAGTTGGCCAGATGCCAGTGACGATGACTGCAAAAAAAACGTCAAATTTTACACAAAATTTACCCTGTTTTTGGGCCAGAGAAGTCCGCACGAATATGGGGTAAAATTTACCCTACAGGAATTTGTGTTAATTTTACAAATACATTTGTGTACATTATTTAATCAAAAATTTGGTAGAATTTCATCGCGAGTGTCTAAATAAATTACTATATTATGGGGTATATTTTAAAACTACATTCCTTAATAATTACAGGATGAGGTGTATGTACGTTTTATTTAAAATTTACACAAAATGGTGACAAACGGATGAAAAAGGTTTCCAATAGTAGTGGATTATGAAAATATTTTTTATGTCCCTTATAATCATGTTAACAGTCTGTTTTATTATAAACATATTTCAAATAAGATCTGAACCTTGAGTTGAAAGATCTACTTACCCTTGATAGAGAAATGGAAAGTGGTGGCAATTTAGATTTCCGCATAACAAAACTAATTTTCTCAATATAAGCAGCAAGTGACAATATCAAGAGTTGCAATCTGTTATATTTTCCTTACTTATTGATAACTAAATGGAAAGCGATGGAACCTTTTCCGTCTTAATATTTGCATTATTTATATGTCAACCATTAAGAATAGAGTAAGCTACATTTAATGATAAATTTGTTGCGAACCAAAAACCTTTGGCGACTTTGCCGTTATTCATGATATTACAAATCTTTTGAATTATAAATTGATGTAATTATCATGAATACCTAGTATAATTATATAAAAATAATGCAATTTTACAAATGTATGTTTCATATCCTGCTGCTTATGTGTTAAATATAATATAATCACACACATACAGATCCCTCTTCTGATCCTGTGATACTTTTAAAATTATCTGTAACTAGAAAATGTGGAAACTCGAAAACTAACAAAAGAGAAAAATGTAGTCATTTATAAAAAACATGAAATACCGTATCAGATGCTATATAATTTTTCAATGCCACGTTATTTTCTTTATAACGATTCCGCATTATACCCACTCAGACAAAACTGCGAAGGGAATTGAATTTTCGCGTACATTGACCCCAGATGCTGTGCCTTCAATAAGCTTAACAGGACCATCAAAATTAAACAGAAAGGGAAAGTCGAGCGGGAAACCTTCACGGAGTTAAGTGATTAATATTCTAGAAAGGGGCGCTTTTCTTTATATATAGGATTTAAACATCTCATTGGAAATTCGGATTTGACTTTAAAGGTTACGGCTAAATGTTTACGGTTATTTTTGATATCGAATAGCAATTTAGGTTCAAGGAGAATGTTTTTATATAATAGGGATAATTTTATGGAATAGGCATAACAATAATGTGTCTTTTGGAATTAGATATAAGACCTGCAACCTGTTGAACCGTTATACATGTTAATATAACTAAGTAACTACTGCCTTATTATTAGAATTATTAACCGTTACCAGTGTTTATTTGCTGCGTTGACTAAATTTGAATGTAAAAAATTACTTATATAATAAACAAATTATAATTTTCCATCCGCAGAACAGATCAATTTATTGTCAAAAAAGTATTAGGTATAGATATATAAGAAATGGTTCCTTCCATTGAGAAATCTTGCCCTATCCAAGGTAAATAAATATTTAAATACGTTTTTAACAAGGCATATTTTGTCTAATTTGTGTCTAACTGTGAACAATATTAATATAGCATAGCATTCATGCACATACACCGACTACAATAGATATTTTGAAATTTAAACTACTTCGAAATAGGCATCTGTAACTTAAACTTATACATTTTTAGATTTATAATACGTTATTCATTAATAGTTTCTATACTAAAATATAGCAACCTTAAATTTTCAATATTTTGGCGGATGCGCTAGGTAAAATCAATTGCTCGCAAATAACCCGATTTATTGTTTTCTTAACTGCAAATTATAAGTTAATATATTAATAGTCTTTTAAAACTAAACTTTTATAATAAAAACCATTTTTAAAGAACCGTAAGTATGTGTTTTTATGCATTTTTTTTATATTCATGGTGTTTATGTAAGTTTTTTATCTTCCAAAATAACAATTTCCATCCCTTTCAACCTTAATAATTCACAAACCCTAAAAGATACTCGAATTTTGATTTATACAGGATGACATAATAAGTAGGGAACTCCAAATGTTTCTACAGTTGTCAATGAGACTTGCAGATTGTAAATTTGGAGGATGATTGAACTAATTTTTTTTATCCGCTCGCTATCAGTTCAATCTTAATCAAAGTGACTAAATTTTTTTTCTTCAAGGTTACAGAATGCATGTTTGTTCATATTTTGATACAGCGTTTTCTTAAGAACTATATAGGGGTTAATACAGGTCTATATCAGCAAAGCTTACAGAATATAATCTGCAAACATTTTGACATTTTCTGCACCTATATCGTTTTTAATTGAAGTATCTTTTAAAACATATTTTTTATAGATATTTGTCGCTATAACTTAGTCTTGTATTATTATTATTATTATTATTATTATTATTATTATGAGATTAAAAAGTTATTGAGCTATAATATATTTTATCTTATATGGGGTATATGTATTACGTATTTCCCCTTTAATAAAGATGAACTCCCTTTACATCGAAAAATGCCATACAACAGAATTCGCATTCCGGGAACCGGAAATGCACGCTCTGCTCTGCGCCACGAGCCGTAGGCCTTTCTGTCGCATCTCCATGGCAGCGACCTTGTATCATGAACATGTGGACGTCCGCAGCTGGCCGTGAACTGGATCTGCACTCGGTATAATACGGAGAATTTTCTCTCCCGGGACGTTGCCATGACGACACTACCCCGTGTGCAACGCCAAAAGGTAAATACCAAAAGGCTAAAGGTTAATCTGTGGGTTGTGCCATTCGTACGTTGCTGCATGACCCACTGGGGACAGCCAGGAAAAGAAAAGGAACTGCTTACTCTTAGAGCGCCTCACGGTAACGTCATCACGGAAAGTGGAAAATTAATATCAAGAAAAATCGTACTTAAACTGATGTCTCTATTGGCGATTCCAAAAATGAATGCGCCCTCTGCATGAAAATATTTGAACCTACTTAAAAGGTAATTTTTGGAAAGTTATTGCTGATGTAATGATAAATAACATGCATTTGGGTTTGTTTAACGTAGTAATTTAGTGGTGCTTGTGATTTTTTGGTATTACAAAGTTAAAAACGACGTGGTTAGTATTTGTACATCTTTATTTTTACATTTTCAAAAGGCATTCAAAATAAATCAGCACAACACAAACTGCCGTGTTTATGGGTGTCATTCCACAAAATGTGTCAATAGAAGTGTTTAAGATTGAAGATAGGTAGAAGTTTGGCCCTAGTATAAGAAACTGTTTCTCACTCATTTCTCCAAAAGGCATGTAACAATTTAATAACAGGGAACACATTTATTTACACAACATAACCACTTTGTTGCAGTTTGCCTATACTTTTCTATTATCAGTCTTATAAAAACAGAATATATATTTTAATTTAAATATTATTTAACGAAAAACAAGCACTAATATGGTATCACCATACAGTTTATCACATTTATTTTAGTCCAAAATGTAAGCAAATAAAAACTAGGGTACCTGTTTCAACCCAAAAAATCATATAATTAGCAATGAAGGCACTTATGGGATGTATGACTTCTTTTACCAGTCTTTTTATCCTTTATTTCACCCTAACTAGCACATGAAGTCACTATATTTATGGCAGTTGAATGCTAAATTGCTAGATGATGTGATATGAAATGCAAAATTTTTACTCGTCTTCCTCCATATTTGTTTACAATTTGCAGCGCCCTCATCGATAATCTGAATCGCCAATGTCGAACTTGATAAACCTTATTCAGATGCCCCCATTCATCCGGTTTGTCGATAGATTATGTACACTGAGAAAAGGATTTAATTGAGATAAATAAAATTCCCTACTAACAATTAAATTATCTATTTGTATTTGGCGAATTAAATATTTAATATTTTCTAATAAATATAATTGCCAAGGAGAAAATATTTAATCTGCCGAATTAAATGTTTAATATTCTCAAACAAATTTATTTGGCAAACTTAATTTAGATTTACTATTGAAAAATAAACTTTAATTACGAAATATTTACTTTTTAAATATAATAATTATTCATATGACCTGTAACAATTGTAGAAAATGCATATAAAACTTTTCACTCAGTATCAACATAATTTGAATCTTCTTCTGTATGCGGTATCTCTTAAATATCGATACATATAGGTACCTAGTTAGTTGTACCTAAGTAATAAATAAAAAAATATTGATAAAAAAATATGTTTACGCGAAGGAGGCATTATAAAAGTTAACAGTATTTATTTGAAAATCTGTACCTAAAATGCTGAAATTGTAATTAGGTATATTCTGACTGAAATTAATAATTTATTTTATTTTTGGGTATAAAAGATATTAGGTACCTACTTGTTTTTACAAATTATTTGAGTAGACAAATAGTTGGGTTAGCATAAAAACTTGACAATAAGTCAATTAACATTAATTTATTGATATAAATACTTATATATTATTATTTTGAAATAAATAAAAGTGTCTGACCAAGATAGTTTTTACAATTATTATATAAATTTTTGTGGGCGTAACTTTTATTTGCCCTTTAAAAAGTCATATCAAATGTCAAAGCACAACAACCACCACAAAATTCCATCACATCCTTTGTAAATATTTAGAAAAAGTCGTTGGTACGCTTGGTTGGTTGGTTCTATTTAGAAAATCGCAAACATTTTATTACTAATTTCAAACATATCCAATCTGCTTGAGTTCCTCAACACAAACAAGCAGGAAAAACAAAAACAAATCAAAGGCGTTAGTGAATGACTACTACATAATTTGAAATCGTGGCCGTAAATCTCATAAGCCGTTGTTGAATCATGCAAGCTTAACTTTCACGCGTTCGAACTTTGAAAGTTCAATGCTTCGCTACTTTGCGACTGGAATGGGGAGGTTACGCCATCTACCGTACGTTTCGCTAACCATGTGAGCGGGAAAGCGCCGAGTAATGTTCGTTGAACATTACTGGCCACCATCAAATTTTAAATAACAAAATAATATTTAGTATTGCTCAATTAAGTATTAAATTATGATTATTACATATTTAAGTAATTAAAATCCTAGCATTCTTCCTCTGAAAATCTAGAAAATGGTGCTAGATTACACCTGAACAGAAAAAGTAAGAACAAACGCCATTAGAGGTGGATTGAACCAGGTTCACTACTCAACTGCTGCACAGAGCCATTGTGTCAAGCAACACTTCAATCAACTACCCTAACGATAAAATGTTGTATTCATTATGTTAGATGATCCTTATTACAGTTCATGGAAGTATTTTAAATTAACTAATTTTATGGTCTTACCTTTACAACTAAATGAACATTTTTTTTTTACAAAAGGTTACAGGATATTAAGATTAACATCAAGTTGGATCTAGTTTTTTATAATATCGCTAAAAGGCATTTTGTTAATGAAAAAATTACCAAGGACCACGAACTATAATAATTTTCAAAAATCGACAAGAAACTAAATAATCAAAAACGTATAAAACTACTCGCCAATTATTGAAGTTGATTCAGACATTATTTTTTATAAAGAGTACAATAATTACAATAATGTAATTTACCAGATTTAAAAATCATATTATTTTATATATTATAATTTATTTCATCTGGTTACCGTATTTGTTGTTTCTTGTTGAAGTGAAGGTTTCCTTTTCTGTTCCCCCAGCTTAATATTCTTTCAGTAATATATTAATGAAAACGGCCCGATACATCTCCCAAATGTCGTCGAACCTGCGCACAATGCAAGAAAATTTGAAATCGATATAGGCCTGCACTTGGCCTTCAAACTTCGCGGGGCAAAGACACGTGGTCGGCTGAGGATTTTCACCCCGGTTTTCCCGGGGAAATCAGAATTTACGAGTTACTAATGATATTTTCCATGTTCCCGTTTAATGGAGTCTATTTTCAACCATCATCGATCGACTTGGCTAAACATAAAAAGACGAGACACGTGGTAATAGGTTTGACCTTATATTTACATCAGGTAATTTATTTTTAAGGATGTAAAGTTTTCGTATGCCATTACCTTTCAAAAATTTATTAAAAAAATTTGATTTTTTGTATCATGAGGTTTAATTATGTTACTAATATACAGTGTGTGTTTAATTTGCCCCCTGCGAACCTTTAAATTAAAGAGTTTCAACAAAAGTACAAGTTGAATCATGTTGCATGATTTATGCAAAAATTTTATTTGATTTTTCCACAAAATTTACCATTTTATTTTACCTATAAACCTTTTATTTTACCTATTTTACCTATAAACCTTTTATTTTACCTATTTTACCACACTATTTTACCATTCATTGGTTTTTATCCAAAGATTTGCAACTTCCTACTTATTTGAAGATTGTTTTCATTTATTAGTTACAAACCTTTCTTAAGTTACACTAACGAATGAATAAAGTGCAGTTGATTTAAACATTTAATGAACCACAAATATATTTTAGTACCTACTAATGAATAAGGATTGTTTGTACTTGGCCATATTGTGCCTAACTGTTTGCTATCGCTTGAATAACATGCACGTTCATCGGATTTGAGTGCCCCAGACTTTTTTTGAAAAATTACATCCAATTTGTATTTTAGATGTAACCCCGCCAAAAATTGATGTTGATAATGAAATATCATCATAATATGGTATTTTATTGCACTTACCTTAGTTTTGTAATCATAATTATTATAAATTTTGAAGCGCATTTGTGGGAAAAAATAGTTTTAGATGTGCTTAGATATCCTAAGCTAAAATTATACTTCAGTATCTAAGAAATTGAAAGTATAGTTATTATGCGATATGCTGCTTATTATTATGTCATTAAATCAATTGGTTATAAATTTTATGTTCCATATTGTACGGTTCTTTAACCTATACAAATAACGAATTGGCGTGCGCATACTAGAAATACTTCCAATATTACTTCACAAGTGAATGAACGTAGCAGAATAAGTAGTACAAACATGAGTAGGTGAAATCTGAAATTTCTAATGGCACAAAACCGTTCTGTGCAAATAATAGACAATTACTTTCTTGGCTTGGCACCTGGTGAACTTTTAATTTCACTCTCATTAGCAGAAAATGAAAGTTTTGGAAACTTATAGATGGAAGGAAGATAAGAACCAAAGTTTTTACATACGTACAGTGTGCCTCACCTCTCGTCTACACTCCACCGTATCTTCCTCATCTATTTTGGAATTAATTTCAAATTTTTGTTAGTTTTGTTGTGTCAATTATATGGGTGGTAACAGCAATTTAATTTATATTAAATTAAAGTATTTAAATACCAAAGTTTTTGTTACAAAGCATTACTTCATAAAGTGAAATTATGTTCCTTCACGATACAATACTCATTTAGTAACTTTTTATTGCCGAATTTGTAGTTCATTTACTACTGGTTACTGCTGATTAGTTGTTGCGAAAATTTTACATTATTCCATAGTCGAAATAAAGAATTATTAAATAATTAACATTTTTTGTTTCTACATTGAAAGATAATATACCCGTGAATAAAATAAATGCTGATTTGCCAGATTCTTAGGTGGTACACTAATGGAGATCATGATAGAAGTAACTAAATCACTAAATTTTCATAAACCGAAACGTGTTATTGCATGATTGTATAGGGTGGAGACTTTAACTGGAATAAATTCGCTACCGGGGTGCTGAATAATTTTTCTAAAAATTCCCGAGACACGTCAACGTTTGAATGTATTTACACCTACCTTTTCCAAGCAATATGCGAAGTATAGCCCTTCAGGGAGAGCAGAAACCACCCCCAACTTTGTTTTTTCAAATGCAACACATAGCGTGTGACCTCTCATTGGAAAGGTGACACAAAGAAGAATCCAGCGCACTGATCATTTAATATTTTACAAGAGGTTGAGGATTGCATTACATTAAAGTGTAATTGTTAAGTTTAATTACTTTTCAACGTAACAATTGCTCAAAATATGCACCATTCACTTGTTGGCAACAGCCTAATCTGTGATTGGACAGAAATTGGACTGTGATTGGAAATGTTACATTAAGTAACATTTCCGGTGTTATTGCTCTAGTTTCATCTCTTATTCTTTCCTTCAGCTCATCAATGTTGTTTGTCTTTTGAATATAAACCTTACTTTTGAGTTACTTACTACGCTGTTATTGTTCCCCAATATCTAGACAGAATTTCCCCGGTAGGTGGACCACTGAGTGGCCAGCAAGGTCTCCAGATTTACACCGTTGGACTTCTTTTTGTGGGGACATCCAAAAGGAAGGTTTACATTCAAAAACCAAACTACATTGATGAGCTGAAAGAAAGAATAAGAGATGAAACCAGAACAATAACACCGGAAATGTTACCTGAAAAGGCTGTTAGACATTTATAGTTATATTGCAGTACTAGTTGGATATTAGGAACGCTACCACCCTTAGGGATACAGATTTAATATTGAAGCAATTGGAAAAAGTTAACCACGCTGAAATTCGAACCGTCGTGAAAAGCGGAAAATGAGTAAAAACCTGACGTCTTTAAGCGCTTGGCCACGGACCTCCTAATGAGAGCTCCACATACAATGAGAAAATGCAGAAATAGGCAATACAAGAACTTAGAACGAAGAAAATTGTTAGATATACCTAGATACAAATCTACCACTGTATCCGCTGTCATAAAAATATAATTCCAACATATAAAAATGTACATAAATAAATTAAAACACTGGCATAAATTTTTTTTTGCTTGATGCTGAATTTCTAGCAAATATTTTATGTAAAAATCATTACGCAACCACTAAAAAAATTCGCCACTTAAGTGTGACCTACCAATTCATTTTCGTCTTATTAAGCTTACTAAATATTATTACAAGTCAGTGACGAAATAATACAATTACCATGTATTCTTATACCGTTATATTATTTATTTTTTGTTCACTAAATTGGTGTCGTCGACCTCGCTGTCAACATCGACTAGGTAGGTACCAACAAAAGCTCCACAACGATATCCCACCATGTATTAATTTCGTTATTTTTTCACTGTCACTTTTATCGTCAAATGTATATGATCTCTATTTCCATCTCTTTCTAGCATCGTATCTGGCCGAACTTATCCCGTCCTTGTCGACTTGGGTAGATTATATATCGGCCTAGATTTTAAGCAGAGTTCAAGAAACTCTATTCGGGTCTGAGGTAAGCAAAACTGTGACGTGTTACTTTCTCATGGACAAACAGTTAGGTCTATCATTTCTCAACGAAATCGAAATTATATTTATCGTTCCGATTGTGCTCTATTTGTCGAGCTTCTATTTGTATGTGTCCTCAAAGGAGGATATTATTATCATTGCGCAACGATGATCTAGATTGGAATCTGGGTTTTGTAATAGATAGATGTAAAAGTGACTAACAACGATTTTACAGTGTCTAGGGATTGAAAAATTCAGAAATTTACTTCAAGTGGTTAATTATTAATTAGGATGTTATGATTTTGTAGAAATTACCCCATTGTAAATTTAAAGAATACATCTGAACAATGTGACCTCTTTTAGTGGAGGTATAGGTTATAGGCTCAATGTTTATCAACGGATATAGAAAGAACTGAAGAACTCTCGTCCTCTTTTGCGCTGTTTGGTAGTGCAAAGGAATTTTTGCTTGATTATTTCTCGATATACTAATATTTTTCGAATTCAACCAAATTTTACTGAACTTTATATCTCAGTTGTTATATACCTAGGTACATCCAAGACATTGTTAACTTTTCATATTTTTTCTTAGATAATGACGCATCTAGTTTCTTTCTTAACATAATATTTCAGAAGTAACGTACTCAACTTATATTTTTTTAATAGGACCTATAAATCGACCCTAACTATTAAAATTTTAATGTTAACAACATATAGGTATTCTGTATTTATATGGTATTTTTTTTACTCTATTCCAAAGTCAAATTAATTAATTTTATTGTTTTGATTTTTAGTTTGTTAATTCGGTTTAGTTGTAGCTTCTTTTTAGTTTTTTCCATGGTCCTGTTTATATATTTAACCACTTCTGTTGCGCTATTCTATGCAAAAAAAATATCTTAACAACTGGTGTAACAATTTTATTTTCTATGGTTTATTTACGTGAAGACTATATGGCTTATGGCAACAAATCCCAATCAAAAAATTGTGAAACATTCAATTTTAAAATTAGTATTAGTATTAGCAATAGATAAGAGCTGAGGGTAAAACCCTATTAAGCTCAGAATCTAAATATTATGCAAATGTATACATATAAATATACACAGGTACATACGATATACGACATTATTAATAGCACAGTTTAAAATACTGATAGTACACAAAAATAAAATTTAAAGGTAAACAAATTCAGTGCAGAGCTAAAAATAAAATAATAAATAAAAAAATAATGTAAAACTTAGATATAGACATAGTACAAGATGAGAAAAATAACAAAAACACATGATCAAAAGTACAAAGTACTCTTAGAGTACTGTAGATGTGTAGACTACAAAGTACTCTACACATATTACAAAGTAAAAACAACTGTCAAACTAAACATTTTTCAAATTTTACTGCTTTCTACTATTGTAAGTATCAAGTCTATTTTTAGAGGAGTTCACTGAAGGAGGATTTACCACATCACTGAGAAGAGAATTCCAAATATGGAAAACTTAGTTACTGATGAAGAATTCTCTGCATTTAGTGTTGTAATTTGCATGGTGAAGTTTATGGCGGTGGCCTCTACCTCTTACATCATTATTTAACGAAAATATGTTCCTTAGATCTAAGGATAACATGTTATTTAAGACTCTATAAGTCTATTCAATTGCTCAATTCAATTCAATTCAATTCCTTTCAGTTTTTCTAGATGAACACTCGATGATAGTAGGTTATTTTTATCAATAGGTAGTTATTAGTTATGTTCAAACAATTTCTTTGCAGGTTTTTATTTATTTCAAAGCCACGTTATTCAAAATTGTTCTGATTTTACCCAACTTCACCTTCATCTGCTGTTTCTAATATCGTCATGTTACTGGCTCTTTACCAGGTTCACCCTGTATAATTTACGGACTGTCGAGTCACTTTTTGAGGTCCTCGGAGTTTCAGAACTCAATATGGTCGGTCGCTTTATTGACACACATTTTTCGATAGTTCATTGACCGCTCGTTAACTTTCAATGAACTTTTTTTGGGTGGGTAGCGTTGACGTATTGTATATACGAATACTGCATTGTATTCCATACAACCTTGACGAACTGGATGCATTGATGGAATGATTGGTAACTGTTTACGCACATGCAGTTGAGAATAGTCTATGCGTACCATATAAATTTATGAGGATTGCTTGTAATGTAATCATCTCGTGCATGTAACTTCAGCTTTATGGTAAAAAATTGTTCTCAGATTTTCTTCATGGTATTTTGTGAGCGGGGCACTTTCGTGTTGTCTCTGTAAGAAAATATCTAGGTAAATTTCTTATGTATAGTAATATTAGTAACTACCTACTATAGTTTTTCTGATAAAAATGATCATACTGCAAAAACAGATCATTATTATTGGAATAATATTGATAACTAGTATTAAAAAGATGGAATCTAAGTAAGCCAACATTTGTGAACAACCATGGGAAAACAAGTATAACATTTAAGAAAATTAAGGTAATTGTATGAAAATAAAAACTAAACAATTTTTTTTTCATTCAATACAATAAGTAGGTATGTGACCAAAAATAATTATTTTTAATGTAAAGTAGATACTTGTTTAATATTCATTATCTAAAATGATGTAAATAACACTAAGAAACACTTAAAAAGAAAAATGTATTAAAGACAATAAGTAGAAGTTACATCAAGATACCTATGCTATTGTAATTCAATATTGGGGGTTGCATATAGCACGCAAAGTAGTTGTTTTCGACATATTTTAAAAATAATAAGATTATTCGTTTGCGTACCTAGAATTATAGGTGACGAGAAAAATTTAAAGCTTTATTGAACCGTACTATTTGATAATTTCATTAATAATTTGTCTCTTAGTTAACTTTTTCTAATAATTTCTATATACAGAAAGATGTAAACGTATAAAAATAAAGTTAAAGGAATCGGCTATAACATTTGATGGGAACAAATTAATGTGTTTATATTTTCATCACTGTTGGTTCTATTCGCTGAAAGACGAGATACAAATACTGTGTATATGTATATCTACAGAAGCATATAAATAGAAATTATTATGTAACTATCGAATTTGACAAAAATATATTTCAATTTCAAGTGACCTGTATTGATAACGGATAGGTATAGCGGACATTTCTGAATCGTCAACAAAAAAGTCTACGGCGTTGTATCTCGTATTTCACCTGCTTTTTCCAATGCGAGAATTTTTATTTTTTGTTAAGGAAAACTATTTTTCAATAA
The DNA here is from genome assembly GCA_963924545.1 of Pogonocherus hispidulus. Classification (NCBI taxonomy): domain Eukaryota; kingdom Metazoa; phylum Arthropoda; class Insecta; order Coleoptera; family Cerambycidae; genus Pogonocherus; species Pogonocherus hispidulus. Next base: position 13,549,154 of record OZ004696.1, on the reverse strand, counting down.
ATCAAACCTCCCTCCAGTATTATTTCCTTTGGCACAAGCGTTTACTTTACAATGTTTTTAATCAGGTATTCATGGCGAAATTAGGCACTTTTACTATTAATTTTTTATTTTACCATGTTATTATCTCGTATTCAACAGTTTTTCCGCTTTACAAAGCCAGTCCGGCCCTGGTAAATGCCATAATAGGCCAATTACTTCTAGGCGTTAAATATTAATTATGAAAATGTATGTAAAATATATGCAGTAACTAGAGTGACATTTACCTTTCTATGGGAAAACTGTTTGTGCTGTGGCATATGTGGCAATACAGAAGTTGGCACTGAATAGTACCTACTGCATTTGTAAATCAATATTCACAGTATGACATATAAAATCCCCTAATTTAATAATTGCCTTCTATTTTTTTTATAAAACACATAAAGGTTATTGCAAACAAATATGTTATTTTTCACATATATTTGAAACATAATCACATAATTCACATAATTTATTTGCACTGTTCTCCAGGAAAACCAATTAACAGATATGTAAAAATATATACCTACATTATCATAAAATACACAAAATACGAAGAAATAACTAAAAAAAAATACTCAAAAAGCTTCTTGATAAGAAGAAACAAAAAGTTGATATTTCTTTATGATGTAATACACCAAATGCAATACAAAATAATAACATACACGCCTAGTTTTCTACATCATCATAGGCGGTCCTAGGTGGGGGCTTGGGGGGGCTAAACTCCCCCAAATCTTGAATTAGACCCCCCAAATTTACCCAGTTCGTCCCTGAATAAAAAAACTATAACTATAATTATAACTACATAATTTCACTAATTTCACTAATTTATTAGTTTTATTTAATTATATCATAAAAAGCTTTCTTTTCTTCGCTACCAAAGCGCTACTAACACAACTTAGAACGATTATTATTTTGAATTTAGCACCCAATATGATTTACGTATAATTTGCAATTTTGCAAGCTGTTTATGTAAATTTTTGATATCTAAATATGAATTACCTATTTAAATATTGTTTTAAACAATTTTTGTCGAGATTTCCGTCAATCGTATTAAAAAGGAGGATATTAATTTGTCCAGCAAAAGTTATTTTTTCAGGCAAATACTTTTCTTTGCGAATTTCTAGTTTATAATTTTAAGAGGTTTGAGCTTGAAATAAGCAAAATTTTCGCCTGCGGCGCATTTTTTTATTTCTGCGCCCCCCTCCATATTCAAATCTCACCAACCCCCACTGTTATTCAGTACACTGTATATAGGGGGAGTATCTGCTATATATAAGTTTTTATATGCTATATCTGCCAAGGGTTTAAGCCCCCCGAAAACAAAAGGTCTAGAACCGCCTATGTATAACATATATACATTAAAATATGTTTAAAAATGAAACAGCAGCCTGCCATAAACCAGAAAATGGGAAAGACATTTTTAGAGTCCAATCAAAGAGTACGCGTTGCTTTTAATCCGATCTGATCTGATCCAGTTATTCAGAAAAGGAATATATAATTTGAAAGTTGCCTTTTGGGTTCTATACTAACAATGTCTCACTATGTTCTTTCGCTTAAAAAGTAACGAGAAATAATGCTTTCAACTATGTACATATTAATTACTATTATTTATTGTTCCCTTCAAAGTATTGCTAAAGTGAAAACGATTTGTATGTAATTAAGATCAAATAAAAATGGCATTCTAGATATCGGTTCAGTGCTCTGCATGTATGTCAGTTGTTTGTTGTGTTGTTCACTCTCCATCGTGTTAGCCTTTTATTAGAAAAATGTTGCGACCTCAATTTTTGAGGTTAAATCGCGCTGGGTCGTTCACCCGATCTGATATAATCACTTATGCATGACTGTTATCATTCTCTGATACTTTTTTATCAGCTCAAGGTCTCAGCATTTGTTTGTTATTATTTATAGAGTGGTAATAAACAGCAACATGACACAAAATTTTTATATTTCGTCTGCGTTTTTGTGTCAAATAATTAACACAATTTTTGGGGGCCGATAAGACTGAGTAGCCATAGTTGTATTGTAACACATACACACTGACCAGTTACGGTAATTAGAAGGCAACTGAATGATGCCTCTGTTCCTATTTGAGACACCCAGTAACACACATGGGATTTTTATCAGCGTCAATGTCATAAACAGTATAAGTGAGACAATATTTGAAGTGTGATAAGTGTAATCGAATTTATTTTTGAGTATTTTTATAATATATTCTAGATTCTACATCTCTGAGCAAGTACCTATATACATCTTTCTTTATATAGGAATTAAACCAAAGTTAACTAAGAGATAAATTATTAATGAAATTATCAAATATTATGGTTCAATAAAGCTTTAATTTTCCTTGTTACCTATAACCTCCTATAGGTACGCAAAGGAATAACATTATTTTAAAGATATGTCGAAAACAACTACTTTGCGTGCTATATGGACCCCCCCAATAGACAATAAGTTATATATCAAGATATGCCGTTATAATTCAATATTCGTGGTGTTAAAAACACTGTTTGTCAGGTATTCAATTTGGCCATTTAAATTTAAAAGGATTAAATAAACTATACTTGTTGTAGGTGCGCCTAAATTAGTCAAAATTTTCTAATATTTTTCCAAAACTACAAAGTAGTGGTCCCTATCTGTTGAATTAAAATTCATACAGAATTATTTATTGTGACTTTTATGTTTATTAGACCTTTTTGTATTCACAATATTGAAACAGTTTTCCCTGGCCCTGGACATAAGCTCTTATCTATACGCTTACAAATACTTTTCTACAACGTTCAGCTACAAATTTAACAATTAAGCGGTAAGTAGAGCATAGAATGGGGTTCGATTCAAATTGTTTGCAAATAACAATAAACTATAACCCATTGTTTCTATATTTATAAAATTTCACTTGAAATTGGTCGTGAATGAAGTTTCTCAGTTCATAACATAAAAAAATGGTCATAAACTTATACGTATTTTTTAAACAATATATCTAGATATATTGTTGCATGGCAACTCATCATACAAGATACTTATTGTTAATATATTTCATATGTTACTTTATTTGTTTGTCAGATAATCAGTTTGTGCAGATTTCAAGGAACTTACTAAAGGCTTCAAGGCACTTTGATTTCGCTAACAAGCCATCATCTTGAGAGAAACAAAAATCCAGTATTTTGATAAAAATTCAGTTTCTTTTTGGTTTTAAACGATAGGTTTCAATTCAACCTCATAGCTTTAAAGACGATAAAGTTTTGTAAATTAAGATCAATTTAAAATCCTTCGTTTGGAAATAGGCCATCGTAAAATAATAAAAATCAGAAAAATAAAGTTTGTAAGTAATATCAAACGTTTGCCTAAATGTACATTTAAAGTTTGCTACATAAAATCATATTAGGAAATATAATTTAATGCAGTTATGAACAACTAGAGTAACTTCAATTTCATCAGTGGTTCCTTGATGAGTGGAATGAGATATGATGAAATATTTTAAAATTATAATTATATTTAGACGCATTTTTAATAAAAATTTAACATTCACTGAAATACTTAAATAGGTATGTATGTAAACTAACTTAACTATATAACTAAGCACTTGTTATTTCTTCAAAAGTGTCCAGCTGATACTTGGTTCTTCGGAAGTGAAACTTTTATGTTACAATTTTTTCAAATTTCATTAGCACAGATAAGTATGTAATTTTCAATTACCATCGGTAACGTGTTATGAAGAAGAGGAGGCCACATGCCACATTTGATCTAAAAATATCGTTTCTGACGAGATACAATCATCTCGCATTAAACTGACTCCTGGCACTTTTCTTCAATTTCCTTTTAGTCCATTTTACTTTTTCTGAATATTTTTGGTAGTGTCCAATCAGCCCGTAGTGACTGTAGACCAATGTGGACTTTCAATCTGCAATTGGTCTATAACATAATTATTTTTGTGTTCGTTGATTCTTAGTTCTAATGGTTTGCATGTCTCACCAATATTTATTGTAGTTACAATTATTTGTTTTCCATATTCCCACCAAATAAACCCAATATATAAATTGCGTTTCCTTCCAGTCCATTCAATCCTGAATGAATGATGAATGGAATATGGATTGATGACGATTGCCAGGGGATTTTGTGTATTTATTCTACGATTATTATTATTTGGCCAATTTTCAATTTTTATAAATATAAATAAATATCTACAAAAAAATCCTCTAAAATTATAAATTAAGTTACTTTTACTATAGAGTTTTGAACCACAAATAAGTTGCATATATTTCCTGTAGTATCAATAGCTCTAATACTTATTTGTAGAACTTCTAATATTTATTTGTGAAATTATGCAATAAATGCAAATTATTTGAAGGGTTTTTACTGTTCCATCAATTAAATACCAACTTATGATAAATCTGCAATGTACTGCCATTATCTTTCACTTCCCTCTTATGAAATAAAAAATACCTACACAAAAGTATGCCACCTAAATAAAACTCGGTTATGTCATTGCTCTGCTTTATACTAATGCAAACAAAATTTCCAATTCGGCGTAAATGGCCTAGTTAACTAAATGGAGACCTGAATTTTTGTTTTTTAAATTTGAACTTCCCCTGATAGATAACGCCCGTCTAATCTGGAGCACTGCAAATTTCTAGAACGGTTGAATGACCTCTCAGTGGGGCTGCTCAACTTTTGCCTGAATGACGCATGGCCAAGCAGAGCGCTGGTATTAGCGTTGGGTACATAGATACGAAAAACCGGTACGCAGGGATTTCGAAAGATGAATCGCTTGAAACGTCGTGTAGTAATAGTACGAGCTTCCCTCCCCCCCATTAGTCATTATAGTATTTATTCATATAAGATCAGTACGAGTAGTGATCTGTTTTCCTATTTTAATGAGCTATTAGTGGTTTTCATTTGAATTTTCTGTTCTTTGGCGAATTATAAAAAATATATATGTCACACTTAATAAATGTTATTATACTTAAGTACCCGATTAATTTAATTTTATGAATCATAGAAGGGCACACAGAAACCTTATATTATGAACCAAATCCAATCCAAATTGAATACCACTCACATCAAAAATTAATATGTATTATTAGTACTATTATTACTATTGTTGCACTATTATTATATTGTGCTTATAGGCGCGTAGACCGGGTGGCTTCCCGTTTTTCTGTTAAATGCGAAAATATTTTCTTTACTGATCAAATTTTATATTTGCTCATTTCTCGAACTAAACGATTTTTCTTAAAAAAAGTGGCAACACCGCCCAGCATGCCGGGTGTGGATAGAACGTGTCTCTGTTCAACTCATTGAAAATGTCTCTTATTGGTTTCATCATCACCTGAGTAGACTTCAGGCGCGTACCAGGGTTCGGGTACTTAGCACCTTGAAATAAAGTTTTATGTTATTGTAATATCAATATAATCTTTTACATTAGTTCAATGCAATTAATTGAAAGTGATTGTGTAATTTAGTAGCGTAAATGCGCGCGCCCATGACCGGCATGGGCAGAAGGGCATTTGGTAGATGCAGAAGAATGTGTGGGAAAAATTGGGACTTGAAACCCAAAATGACTCTATGGCTCTACACTAAGGTTGTAAGACCGATGTTAACCTACGGGTCAGTGGTATGGTGGACAAAGACCCCTCAGGCCAGCGCGTCGAGGCTCCTTAGTGGCGTACAAAGGCTTGCCTGTCTGTGAGTCACTGGAGCGCTGAGGATCGCTCCTACGGCTGCAATGGAGGTACTATTGGATCTGCCACCACTACATATACACATGCAAGGTGAGGCCCGGTCGGTGATGCACAGATTTATGCGAGGCCAGACACCGATCATACTGCGGCACGGGATGGAGCATCAGAGGCTTTACGTAAAATTGAAGGCAGATCCTGTTTTAGGAATGCCCACGGACATAATGGGCCCTAAGTATAGCTTCCTAAGAAACTTTGTAATCAAAATACCAGACAGGGAAGACTGGAACAATGGTGCCCCAATAACAGGTCAAATGGTCTGGTATACAGACGGCTCCAAGACAGAACAGGGAGTTGGAGCCGGGATTTATGGGACGAGGCTAATAACCAAAATCTCAATAAGTCTAGGCAAACGGGCAACTGTTTTCCAGGCAAGTAACAACCATACAATGCTGCGCTAAGGAGGCAATAAGGCGAGGTACGGATAATCGTTCGATTGCCATTTTCTCTGATAGTCAAGCGGCGATAAAACTTGTGTGGGACTGTCTGAATACCCTGAAAAAGCTAGGGGGCGAGAATAGGGCGACCCTAGCTTGGGTACCTGGGCACGAGGGGCACAAGGGTGATGAGGAGGCAGACGAACTAGCCCGAGAAGGCGCATCAAAAGACCTCATAGGACCAGAACCCTTCTGCGGCATAGCGAAGCCATGCATTAAAACATCCATGGAGGAATGGATGAGAAACAAATCTCTAGAATGGTGGAGGAATCTGCCACAACTGAGACAGGCAAAGCTATTCATTAAAGAACGGACGCCTAAATTCACAGCAGATCTGTTAGGCCAGAATAAAAAGGTCATCAGAATAATAGTAGGTCTCCTAACAGGACACTGTAGGCTAAATAGCCACATGAATCTTATAGGACTGCCAGAAGAAGCAACTTGCAGATTCTGTCAAGAAGAAGAGGAAACCTCAGTACATGTACTGTGCCAGTGCGAGGGCCTGACAAGACCGAGATTTCAAATACTTGGGGAAGGTAGACCAAGAACCAACAGCTACATGGAAGAGCCTCTATCAAGGCTGTGGAGTCTAATGCAGAGGACAAAGCTGGACAGAGTGTTCTAAATAGGTTGAGAGTGCCGCAATAGATCATCTAGGTCGCGGTGGATTAGGCCAGGGGGTCGACTACTATATAAATTTAATCTAATCTAATGGCACCATTTCCGGTCGTTGCAATGCTATCAAATCATTTTAGATCAACTTTAGGTATATTTTATACGGCATTGTGATGAAGGGAGTAATGGATATATTCGATATATTCAGAACAATAGATTTGTACAAAATCTTTTATGTCTTCTTTTGTTTTTTCTTTGATAGTGGTGTGATACTGTGCCCTTTGAAATGGTGGTACTTGCAAAACATATTTAAGATTGACCCTTGCTTTTAATGTGGCGAATTGTTCAATCTTATAGTTAAACGTCATTGACAATTTTTTTAAATTGAAAAACTTTATCTCTAGTTCCAATGTAAATGAGCATGTCTTCTTTAGTACTAGGAGATACGAGATACTGAACGTATCAGAAAGTAATGTTTTGGTAAAGGCTAATAACCTAGCCTCTATCTCTAACGGTTTCAATGTTATTACATCCAATTTGAAACACACTGTAGGTATATAACTGAGAGGAAAATTGTAATTCTTATCTATGGTGTAGGGTCTTTATAATTTTTACGTCTAAATTGTCCTTTGGCCTTAAAAATAGCTCACCATAGTTCATAATAATATTTGTATAAATAATGGTCACGTTGTACACGCTCTATTTTAAGTATAATGGCGTTTATTTAGTTTTTTTTTTTCAAGTAAACTAGCACAGAAACTAAAAAGCACAATAATTACATTTGTTTTCATTTATTGTTTACAACATATTTATTAATAATAAACATGCAAATCTACTTCGTATTGCTGACTTAACTCAACCTATATAATTTAAATGCAGCTTAAATTGAACGTAGGTACACCTGATAGAGATCTTTATAGTGGAAACTTTAATCGTGAAAATGTAAATAATAAACATACCTACCTACCTATCTATAACGCTTGAATCGATTTGGGTACGCCAATGACTTTATTTTTCTTGATTATGTATAATGATATACATATACGATTACAAATACGTTTTAGTGATTTGTCTTTTTTAATATTGGCTTCACAACTTAAAAGTAAATTTAGATATCTAGCAAAAAAATGTATGAGAAGAAATCATTTTGAAGTTGTGTTTTTCTTGTTACCTTATACTTATAGCTACATATGCAACGAAAATAGGGATATCGTAGTGCTATAAGTGCTATAATTTCAACAATAATATATCTCTTAGTTTAATTGTTTCGGGCAAATACCTAGATAAATATTACAGTCACATATATACAATGCCTCTGGTATACATAGATGAAAAATAGATGAAATGGTTTTACCTTCATATATTATTGGATGGATCCAGCTTAAAATAAACAATCTATTTTAGGTATATCGGCTTGACTGACTTAATGATCCAGCTCGACTCTATGGAGTCGTTCTGAGACAAATAATTAAATAATTTTACAGTATTACTAAAAGGTTCAATCAAACCTAAAAGCCCAACTTTATTGAGACATTTACGCATTCAGATATATCGTAGGTATAGTATATTTTATTGAAATTAGGGAGAAATTAATGTCTTTAGGCATTACCAAAAGGCATAAACTTAATAAAACTATACCTTATTTGAGAAATGGTTACAAGTCAAGCAATTAAATTTCTGGAGGTGAATAGATTCAAATTATGTGATCATGAACAATGCGAATACACGATCATTAAAGAGTGAAAGTTTCAAATTACAATAAAGCACGGCGTCTACAATGGCGGCCAATTAAAGATGTATTCTATTTGGCAACGTTTCCACAAATTCCACACTCATCGACCACTTTCATGTCTGATAGTCTGATAGAAAAACTATGTTTTTCTTGGATATCTTCAATCGGAAAGCGTTAGATCGTTACTTGGTCACTCGACGGTTAGACTCATAGACATATAATACTGCCTATGGTTAGACCCAACTTCTTCATGTCTAATAGACATCAAATTTAGCAATGCCCCAATTGTATCTCTTAAGATAACCGAGATAGTCATGTATTACACAAATAACTATTTAGATTATACTTTCAAGTTTTACTAGTTGTTTGAAAATTTTCAGACTGTAGGTAGCATATAATATTAAAGTAGATAGAATTAGGTACATTTCAGTAACATGACACCTGGTAAACCCCTCGAATGTCCGTTGTCAATAAAAATTCTGGTTCTGGCCACAATGGCTACAACCTGCCTCAACAGAACTCGACGGGAATTTAGGATAGGTCGCTGTTCCTAATATAAATAACACGAAGCAGACTTACCGGACAAAAGCGAAAGCCATTAAACCAATAATACTCATCATTTAACAATTTTTCCCTTGCCTGTAACTGTCATCAGGTCTCTTGATTGAAGTGAAACAACATCCACTTAATATTTCGCGTTAAAAGAAATTGCGTCGTACAATATAAACATGAATTTGATTTTCGTTGCAATTACTAAAACTAGAATAAAACGCTTTGGAAAAATGTTTCAAAAACTGAAACTATTGTGTCCAAAAAATGGTTTCGCTTTGCATTCCAAATGAAACTTTCTGTTATAGCAAGTTTTTCATATCAAATTATAACTCAGTTTTATTAATGGAAAATTACTTATTCTAAGTATGAACTATAGAAGTGACCTGAACAAAATGAACCCAACTATTAAGTGTAACGAAAAAGCGAAAGCACCTGCTACCGAAAACTCTCACTACCCGTCTTCATAAAAGCGAAAGTGTCAGTGTGAATTTCATTAGCTGCAACTTATTATGAACGACAAAAAGGAGACGGGACCATCGCTTAACAACACTACATAATTTGTTTGTATGTGACTTTCATATTAATTTTGTTGGCGTTCAGTGAAAAATATTTGCATATCTATTGACGGTATTTAAAAAAACACTGAAATAGAATGAGAAAGGCTTCGGTTCAAGAAACTGACTACTACCTTAAGTGCTAGTTCCTCATTTCTTATTTTTGCTGTTTTAATTCTATTGATTCGTTAAAGTACCATCTGTAAATTTATTTTTATTTTGCTGATGGATAAGTTTGTCTCTAGCACTCCCTATTACAGTTTCAACGGTTGCAACAGTTATAAAGGACAATAAGGATAAGCAAATATATGAAAATTATGTAAGAAACTTCGAAGGTTTAAGTTTTATATGAATTTGGATATGTTTACAAAGGAAGCCACGACATTTTGAAGTATTCACAGAAAATTATGGTGTATACAAATCACTTTATATGTTGTAAATTACATGACTAACTTTGTTATCCGAAAATATATTGTCAAATATATAAATTAATAGTATTTCCTTAATGAGAAATAGTTTAAGAAATTGTTCATAGATCCATTGTTTTTTATTTTATTCCTCAAGGGAGATTGTGTTATTGGTAGGTACCTTCACTCTCATGAATAATTTAAAGGACCATTTTGATACTGGGTTCTTATCACTTTTCGCTGATGACACAACTATTGCTATTCAAGCCGAAAATATAACTCAACTGTCTGTTAAGGCTAGGGAATGCGTTGACATTATGTCCAATTATTGTGTGAATAATGGACTATTCCTGATTAGTTTAAAAACAGAAATTACCTCGTTTTCCATTATTGAGCCTAACTTTAGTTTGTATGTGACTTCTGGTGGCAAGTCTCTGGAAGATGACAGGATTATTACATCTCTTGGTATGGTAATTGATAGACAGCTAAACTGGAGCTCCCATGTGAATATCCTTTGTAGTTAATTGGCCAAACAAAATTATGTAATCTTCAATCTGAGGGAGCATGTCAGTCTTGATATATTAAAAACATACTATTATGGACAAGTATATCCAATCTTAAATTATTCAATAATTTGTTGGGGAAATTGTCCCATCATTATCAGTTTACTAATGCCATAAAAAAGAATTATACATACTATGCTGTTCAAGTCAAGACTGCATTCTTGTCGCAAACTGTTTAAGGACTCGGGTATTTTGACCATTGTGTCTATGTTTATTTTGGCATGTGTGGCATATGTTAAGGATCATCCTGATCAGTTTTCATACTTTGGGGACAGACAAATCCAATATAATCTAAGAAATCATAGTAATCTCCTTCTTCTTCAGCACCATTTGTCTAAATCAGCGAAGAGTCCATTTGTATTAGCTCTAATAATATTTAACCATCTTCCATATAGTATTAACCTGATCAATAATATTAAACTTTCTCAGTGTGATGTCGAGGAGGTCTTATTGCCTTATTCATTTTATAATCTACAGGAGTATTTCAGCTGCAATTTTTAATCTGCAATTGTTATTTATATTTTTATTTTGTTGACTTTTATTGGGTACTTTATATCTACTTTATATACATCCCCTCTTTGAAGCTTTACTATTTAAATGGTACTCTGTTATTTTTAGATTTTAAACAGGTAAAACGTATTTGCATAATTTGCAGTAATTTAAAATGAATAAAGATTTTAAATACACTGCCAAATGAAGATTTGGTTTCGAGTCGCGAGAATTTTAGGCAAAACTTGCTAGGCCTACAGCCCCAAACTAGGGTTTGATTTTGTTGCAGCAACCACACCTGGTCTTATACAGGTATAAGACCAGGTGTTACTACAACAAAATCATTCATTTGGGGTAGGTCACCGTACGAATTTTTATTTACACGGGGAAAGAGTGCGTGGCACTAGAGAAAAAAGCGAAAGTAATGTATCATGGCGCCCCTTTCTCCGCAGAAGACTCTCACTGAGCCCCCAAGACAATCGAGAGTGCGCTGACCGGTGCCGAAGGATATGAGTTAGTGGGTCAGCGCTACGCGATCAGCGGCCGCTCTACGTGAACCCCTGAACACTCTCGATTCTGGTGCGCTAGCCGAGCAATGCGCTGAATCCAAACTCCGTGTGTTTGCTGTTTGGTGCATCGCGAAGCGCCACGGGCCTGTTTTCCTCTGCTAATCCGACTGAAGTAATTTAATAGTGAATTACAGCTAGTTTTCTTGTTCTGTGCGAGGGGTCTTACAACTTATTGTTTCAATTGAAATAAAAGTTACAGTCCCGAAAATGACTGTTAATGAATACAAAGAAACGGCCTGTGCTACTGCTGGGCCCGTGGAAGACATGGAGATTGAAGAGAACATCGTTCCTGTGCCTCCCCAACAACCCCAGGAACATGAAAACGAGCATCTCCTAGGAAGAGTTTTAGCAGGTAAACAATATATTCGAATTTCTAGGCGCTTATAAGTATTTTTAATGTGCTGTTCCACTCTGACATTTACACTTGGACTAACCTACCCCAATTGCATTCCGCTCTGTACAAAAATAACGTTATCCTAATCCAAAGTGCATTCTTATTGTCTTGTAACACGATTGCAGTGCCAAAAAAATCGATGCCAAGAAAATTCACTTGTTTTCCTGTTAAAATCTCTAGCCTCGCGCAGGGAACCACTCGGCTCCCCCGTTTTCACTTTTCAAACGCTGTAGTCTATCGAGGCGGTATCTGGGGCAGCCGATGCCCGTGCGAGGCTAGTTCATTCACCCTCGGCCTTCGTTTCAGTAATTTGTCTCCTACTTCGCTGTCGCTATCCTTGTCTCGTGCACTCACTTTTATTCGAACAACAGCCCGAGGTTCTTAGATCCGTGTCAGTTAGCATAACCTCGTCGCGGGTAACCACTCTCGACGGAGTCGAGCGCTCTTCCATAAGGGGAGCAATCGAGGCCGATGGTACCCCGCGCCGAGGCTAGTGCGTTCACCTCTGATCGGTGGCCGCCTGAATCTGGGGCAAGATGAAATTAAAGCTGGAGGTTGAATGCGAAAACAGCACATGTGCCTACATTTAACCAATGGCTGTCAAGTTTCCCCTCCTCCCATAACCTCGAACTGCGGGTTCAACAAACTCGCCCACTAAATAGGTTACCTGAGTATCTTTGCGACATATTGTTATGCACCGAAGTTATCGCAATCGTCAAGATATTTATGTGAATAATTTGTAATGGGCCAACCAGTCACATGTCAGCACCAAGCTCTTTTTGGACAGCCCTTGGGTTGGCAGCTGATCTAGGTAATAGGAACTATTTTAAAGCTACTTGCGTCAAGTTAGATATACCTAAAATAAGTTGCCGTGGCAGGTACCTAGGTATTACAAACACTTAATTGTAGAATGTGTTGATTTGAGAATGAGATTCTACAAATACAATTTTTTTTTGTTTATAACTTTGTCTCAAGTACTGAAAAGAACAAACTAGGTATTGTTAACTTTTTTGTGTGTGGTCTCAAAAACAAGTTTATGTTTAGGTATTTCAGCGTTATCAAAATGGAGTTTCCAGGCCACTTGGGGTGATTTTTAAAATTTACAAAAAAAAATCAATACCTAGTTTTATGTAAATTAAACATTAATATTTTTATTTATTTTATTTTATTTTCATTATTTTTTTTTTTTTTAGAAAAGAAGTAGGTATTATTTTATTAGGGAGATACCTAGATGTTAGATATACAGGGTGTCCCGAAATTAGTGTGCAATATTTTGTCACTTCAGTGGTGAAAAGGGGGACTGATCACATGCGTTCGAAACCGGGGGGGGGGGAGTGGAGTATTACCCCAACTTTTTGTGCTTTGGCTGTTTCAACTTTTGATTAGAAAATATGAAATTTCAATATTTTTTACTAAAAAGCTACACTTGGTTCGTATCGATAGGACGCATCGTTCAAAATTGCTTTAACTATTTACATTTACCCGAGATGTAGTAACTTTTTTGTATGCAACTTTTCCCTGGTTTTGTCATTAAAATATGAAATTTTAGAGTTTCGTGTACGTGAAAAAGGTACTCTTGTTCAACATCGATAAAATGCACCGTTTTGATGTAAAATCTATTTTGAAATTTTTAAATAGCATTTTTCGACCCGTGTTTTATATGAAGAAAAAGTCCCCTTTTTAACCAAACACACTGGTAAAATATTGCACACTAATTTCTGGACACCCTGTATACCTATGACATAATTTAGTGTACTAAAAACTTAAAAACACAGAGTGTATCAAAAAGTGTAAGTATAAGACAGATGGCAACAATTTCTATATAAAAAAAATAAATAAGCAAACATTTTACTCCGGAGTCAACAGATTCTGGCACTAAACTAGTCGCCTCAAGAAAATACTGAAAATCCAGTGAAAATTTAATTTAATTCTTGATTTTATTTGAAAAATATTTTAGTGAATACCTAGACTTACCCTATACCCACCTGGGTACTTATAAATACTAATCTATACGTAAGAAGGTAGGATACCTAGGTATAACCACCCAGAGTAGGTACACACAATATCATAAAAAAAAGTTAAATACCTAGATAATAAGAAAATAATGAAAAAAACAAAGAGTTAATGCAAAATACCCAGTCGCAATCACTGCCCCAGTGATTACAGTGGTCTCCGGATGGAATCTGTAACCATTTTTACTGCAAGTAATCAGCGAATGCCTCGTCGATCGAAAGTGATCGTACATGTACAAGAAGTCGTTAAATGATGGCACCGTCGAAAGTGAAAACAACCCGAACAGCTGAGGTCTGTAACCGTATAATTTCTAAACGTTTTGTTATTCTCCAAACTTTCTCCACTGGTAAATAAGATTCCTTTTCGTTATAGAAGAGGTACTATCTACCTAGAGGTACCCTACTTTAGGTCATTAGCTACCTAGGTCTATATTATTTTTATTTACTTAAACCATTTGTTATTAACAAAACATTTTTTAATGTGGTAATAGGTACCTACTTTAGTACCTATAGTGAAGTTGCTTCATAGTCAGTTTTTCATTCTGAATCAGTTGTTAAAAACGTTTAGGTTCAAAAAAAGGTCTTTCCGTGGGGATTAATTAGTAGGTATCTATATTAATTTCGATGTAAAAATAATAGCAGTAATAACTTTTCTAGCTATACAATTACTCAGTCATACCTACAAGCAATAGTCGCTTACAGACATGTAACTTTAACTTAACATTTATGGAAATATTTAAATAATCTGACATTGGCTATAAGCGCACAGAAATATCTTAATTTGTTACTCGATACCGAACACAACATACCCGATAACAGCGAGAACAAGTGAGACAGCAACACTCAGTGTACAGAAATGGCCGTGGTGAAGTGAAATGAATAAGTTGGCGTACGTTGTGTAGCGACCTCAAAAACAAAAAGGCAATGCCCTGCTCTCGCGCGAGGTACCCGTCGACCTCGATTGCCAGTATTCGCGAGCTTTCCGATCCTGCGTACGAGGCTAGTTCGTTACGACCCCGAGCGCGAGAGCAACGAACTAGTCTCGTCGCCGGACCGCCCTGACCTGAATTTCTTGCGCGGTTTTCTGAGTCGGCTATATAATACTAGCTAAATAAATGGCGCCCCTCGAGCGAGGCTAGAAAATTTCGTCCCACATATTCGAGCGCTCAAGGTGAATGGCCCTAACAACCGAACAATAGTCACCCTTTTGCGGGGGAGGTCGGTAACTCTGATCCCTTCTAAACTCCCCCGCTCAAAGGGTGTTTTTGGGAAGCGATATAATGATATCCAGGGCCTACATCTGCTTGCCAAATAGATGCTAGCTTGAGCAAACAACAATCTGAAAAATTGTGTTTGTCGAACGGTTACGTGGGATTAGATGAAACTATTATTATAGGGATTCTGTACACAATATGGATTATAAATGTATTTACTGTTATGACAGGAAATACCTATATGCTGACGTCATTGAGCATGTTAAAAAAATATTCTTGGTATTGAAAATATCTAAATAGGCGAATCCAAAAATAGACTAGGTATTATACCTAGCTGTACCTACCTCCTTCTCAAAAACAATTAGGCAAAATCTAAATCAATTTTCGTTTAAACAAATTTAAGATGTGTAGGTTCTTACGGCATTTTTGTTTTCTATTGCGTATTTTTAAACTGGTTTATTGACAAAAATAAAATTATGAGAATAAACAACTCAACAGTTTCTAAAGGAAGCGCATTTATTTATTAACTTGAAAGACATAAACATAAGTGGTTGACATAAGCTAAAGTGTCATCAAGAAGTTTACTTAATAATTATTACGATGTTTATGTTTTTTACACCTGCTTGCAAAAAATAAGCAACTTTAACATTTACCCAAAAAGAGAAACAGATTTCGCCTTGAAAAATGTACCTACAAGCATCGGGTTTTCGATTAGATGTGGTAACAACAGTATCGAAAGTAAAACCAATCAGAAAGCGCGAACCAAAAACTCAAGAAAGTGGTTAATGACAGTGAAAGTGGTCGAGTGAGGTGAGATTCCGGCGAAGCGACTGAAGAAAGCGCCGAGAGTTTTTCTCGTTTTCTCACTCTCACTCTCTAGCAGCCCGATTCCTTGTGCTCCGACTTCAGGCTGATGGAGTGCCGAGTTGTGATGACAATTTAATTAGGTACTTGAAGAAATTTATTTAAAGCCATACCAAAATCAAAAGAGTTTTATTTCAGGACTGCTTTAAAGAAATTGCTTCAGATAAAATTAATATACCTATTAAGTTTGTCTTTTATTTCTGAAAGCATCCTATTACGCATCGGTTCCCAATCAGGATTCAATTTTGACTGTCTTTGAAATGGCTGCTCATTGGATTATTGAACTATTTATCACCATCAAGGCACTAACCTAATAAGTAAATGTTCTTCTGACAATCGGCAAACTGTCCCACAATGTTGCAAATACAAAGCCATAATACTAAAAATTATTCTGAACGTACAGTGAGAATAAACCTTAGAGTAAAACATTTTTCATAGTTTCAAAATTAAAAAGGAAAATAAGAAACTTGAATCAAAAATGAAAAATCAAAATTATTTCACCCTTAAAACATACATAACTCCGGTATAATGGAGTGTTGCTCACTGCTTTAGTTTTATTATACGTAGGAGAGCATGAAATTTGATTTTTTTTTTAATCACATATATTTACATAAAATTTACTGATTACACTAATCATCATTGTAGTATCAAATATTTAATTTGATTACTAAGGTATAAGTAAAAGTAAATTGTTTGATAATATATAAATATAGGTATGTATATATATTAAAATCCCTATACCTATTAAAGCCTGATTTAATAATAAACAATTAAATATACCTATTAAAATCCTGATTTAATAATAAACAATCCATTTTAAAAATAATGTCGTCGCATCATCCCGGTATGTACGATAGAAAAGGGATTGAAGTAACGACATGGCGCCCAACGTGGGGCACTCAGTGAAAAGCTCACCACCTGTATTGATAAATTTCTATTAATCACAATTTCACAGGGTAGCCACAAAACACAGTTCAAACTCACACCCTCTAACAGAATGCTTCGCCTAATTTCAATAAACGTAATGCTGGCCAAAATATGGGTAACATAAGCTTCTTATCGAGGTAGTTGGAAGACGACGTGAGAGAACTCAATTAACGTACACAAACGACCGTCTGTTTAAATTCCCTATGTAGGGTGTTTTCTTTCGATGCGATTCTAATAATATGGTAATATAATAACAAGCAATATACAGGGATTTACATCATCTTTTCCAAAATATACGCAGATATTGTTTCAAGTTGTCAAGTTTTAATCACACCCCCGATTATGGTAATTTCTATAACATGGCTGACATAAGTAGGTCTAACGTTTTGGACAAAGCTGTGAAGACATAGTCAGTGGTTGTATGTACTCTAATTATCAATCACACAAGAAAAATTGCAACTGTGATATACTACAATTTTCGTTTTTTCCTAAATGAAAGCCTTAAAACTTAAAGCGACTTTTCAGCAGTTTTTGCACTGATCAGCTTTGCATTCTTCAAACCGTTCCGCTGTCGTCACTGCAATATTGCAAATTAGTGCCGCACGTCTAAAAGCAATTTGAATTTACGACATATTAGGCAACAAGAACTGCAAGCCGAGTAGCGCCCAATGACACACCCATCCAAAGGCAATTTACCACCAACGTCATGTCTTAGGAACGTGGGTAGTGGCGTATCGGTCGTAAGGAGCGAGTCGGGAGTCTTTTAAAATGCGTGTAGCACCGGTGCATCTAAGGTATAGTTCACTTCATAAATGCAAGAAACATTAGGGATTTTCTAGAATCATATATCTACTTGAAATATATGAATATTTAAATACTTATTTTTAATATTCGAGTTAATTATGAGTTACTGATATTATACGGATAAATACAAGAGATAAAACATGTTGAGTTGTTATTGTACAGTCTCAGCTTGGCAAACTTCAAAGATTGCTGGTAACGAATTGTTAAAATAAAAATAAGTGAATGGAAAAAATGGAAATAAAATGCAATAAACATACCAAAAAATGAATGAATCTCCAGACATAGTTTTTTCCAGATTTTTTACAATGTTTTTTTCGTACCTATATCTAGAGCGCCAGTATATGTTTCTTTGATGGAAAAATATATATTTTTTAAATATGGCTCGCGTCATGTTTTATTTTTATTTTCTACAAGTCGTTCCCATGCCAAATGATGGGAATATATCTCCTTTAACTTAATTTGAATTGTTTTTAGAAAATTTTCTGTTTACTAATCTCTAATATCAAATTATTTATTTGTATTTGTATTTTACAATTAATTCTTGTGTTTATTCGGATGAACCATTCAATCGTTATAATATTTAAGTGTATGCCGAGTGGACTTGAAAGTAGCGAACTCCTAAACTTAAAAATCAAAATTCCTCGCTTCTCATTCGGTAAATTCCACAATCGAAATATGATTGTCGTTAATTGTCACTCACTAAATTATTAAAATGTAACCGGGCTTGGGTCTCGAACCGGCCCTGTACATACACACTGAATCACCCCACACCTGTTTTCGAAAATTTATTATTACATGAAAATACTTTCAGAGGGCTCTGGAACTTGGGCTCAAAGCCACCAAGTATCCAATAAACGCAAGTTTTTGGCTGTAATACATAGTTCCAATTTCCAATACCATGATTGTCCATGTCAGGATCTGCTTCTCTATTATATTTTCCAAACTAGAATTCAATTCGGCGCCTTGTCATGAAGTTAATAGAAAATCGCTTTCTATATTTTTCCAGCTAGGACTTCGTCCTCTCCTATATCCCCGAAATGACCTGTAGTGACACATGGCCCGCAAGGAACGTGCACTTTATTCCACGGGTCGTTTAGAATGCGCACAGTGGTGCATCCACGGTAATCCATTCACGATGATATTACGACTTCCCACGCAAACTACCGCAAGAGATAACAGCTCCTTGCCGGCAACAGTAATCGGCAAACCGGAAGGGCGATGCACTGTGTATGACCTACCCGACGTAGGTGCAATATACTCGCATAACCTGGATATATGAACTGCAACGGTGGAGTGCATATGACGGGACGGCCGTTTGTGACGCTCTCTCAAATTATCTTTCCCAGAATTACTTATATAATGAGACCTGGACCCATGTCAAGTCATGCAGTAGACGAGTGCACGTTCTAGATCTTTGTAGGTAGGAAGTTATGCATTTTTTAAGCAATTTTTCCGAGTTTCTCTCATATAAGCGGCAATTAAATTACACCTACTCATTGGAAAACTACAGTCTGATATTCAATTAAAAATGAAAGGTGCATCACAAAAATTCATCAACATACTTCCAATTGAAACTCACAAGTTTGATAGCTATTTGATAAGCCCTATTTAAGTATATTCTTGTGTCTCTCCCGGCCCAAATTATACCAAATTGTTAATTAAAAGCTGGGGCATACGAACTACAATTCCCAAATAGAAATAATGTTTCCATGTTTCGGACTTTTTGCTCTTCATCAGTGTAGAATACCCAAAGGAATAGAAACTCCTAAACGTCGATGTCTTTATAACTCATTTCCATTTCAGATCTATGGTACAAATCACTCGATTGTTTTAGTTTATTTCTTCCAGTCAAATTCCATACTAGGTATTATTTCAAATACCACTTACTATATGTTTGCAATAAGAGAGCAAAGAGATTAAGTACTACTAGCTTAAGGTTACATTCTTCGGGAAAATTGCGGCACCACAGACGCCCACCGCCGCCTCGTGATGGCGACAATCAACGGGCCGTCATTTAGACAAGGTTTCCAATAATTCAAGCGTAATTAGTGTTGCATAATCGGCGGTCGAGCAGCGGGGCAGCTGACCCATATCGCGCCCGACCTCGGGCGGCAGCCGGTGAACGACCCATCGACCTCCGACGGCCACCCCTTGGCCCGAGAAATGATTTCGCCGCTTCGTTCGGATGTGTGGGCAAGGGGTGGAACGACGTGGCTACGGAGGTGGATGCTGTGTTTAGCACGTATCGACCTAGCACAAAAAACGAATTCTAATTGTCCTCAACCACAAAGCACCTACCTATCAAAACATTAGGTTATCCTGATGAGGTGTGTTTCGTTCATTCAGAGAGAAACATACGGGGGTGTAAAGAATGAATAGTTTGTCGATGCATTTATAGCACGAAATAATTTTGTTCTGTTAAGTATTTTAAGAAAGGGAAAAGGGATACAAACGGAACAAAACCAAGAGAAGTATCCACAAGTTACGTAAATTCAAATATGCACTTGTGACTGAACTTTAAAAAAATTTCAAATTCCAAGTATACGCCCGTAAGTCTCAGACCTCTGTGGGAGAGGGGGCGGTGTATGATTATCTAGTAGGCCGCATTTGCGACTCGACCAGACCCGCCTTACTCACATGGAAAAACTTATGTTGGAAGGCCTTAACCACCATTCAGCGCGAGAATGGCGGAAACAATTATTTAAGGAATAATGAATGAAGATAGGTAAATGTAAACTTTATGACTTGGTTTAGAGAAAAGTTATGAGTTATTATCAATACGATGTAGCATATTCAGTAAATCGCATTCCTGCATTTCAAACATTATTTCTTTCACTTTGAATGTAACATTTTACTTTCTCTAGAAATTGAAAAATGTTATAAGCAATTTAGGTAAAAATATACGGAAATATATGATAAAAAACCTGAATCTAATGCAATCAACAGTATTTATTTTCCAATCTATCTGCTTGGAATTTACCAGTCTAGATGTCCTTAAAAATTATCTGAAATTCTACATCTTACATATGCGTAAACTTGTTAGTATTTTTTTTTTAAACTTACTGTGGATTATAAATTTGGTATTGCTCTCTCGGTGGTCAACTCTGTCTATTGACTATCCGGATGACTATCACTACTACTACTGGATAATAAAATACTAAGAGCTAAGTAGTATTGAATAATATTAATAATAATAAAACTAGGGTGGAAATTTAATATTGTATTTATTAATCTTCTTCTACAAGATTGAATTTATTGATATATTCTACAAGCAGTTTTATTTGAAATCATTTTTTTTTTTTGATAAAAGAGCTTGGGATATGCTTTGATTTATCTATATCCACAAAAAATTCTTCACTTTCTCATGGAATACATTTGGTGTTAGGGAATTCGGTTTCTCCACCTATTTAAAGAAAGGGGACAATCTTGACAGATTAACACATCACTAACCTAGTGAAGATTCCGAAAATATAACTATTGTAGAACCAATACATTGACCAAAATTGTCACTTCCAATTCGTGGACTGAAAAATTTTGAAGGAAAGGAAGCAAGAATGAAAACGGAGGATCATAAATATTGCCTATAACTTCTTCGTGGCATAGATAAAAATTATTATAATGTGCACAAAAACTGAACTTAAAAATTGTGATTTTTGGCACTATATTTTTTTATTCACCGCGTTCCCGATTCAAATGAATACGGAAATACTATAAACGTGGTACTGTGCTCCTGACACACCAGATAAATGGTGCGAGCGCGCTTTAGATGGCCCAAATCTAATAAACCAAATAACAAAGCTCGCCTGGTATTTCACGCTAGCGCGCTGTTTCATAAACAAATGCGTGTGTAAATGTGTTTCACTTTACATAATTACCGCGGCGCGTGACGTAAGCGATCGTCGATTGTACATTTAAAACCAATCCCGTTCGTTATCGCGCGATTTCTGGTAGTGGCCCAAGGCCCAGGCGATCCATACCGTCCCACTTTCCACAAAGAGGTCGACGACCGCACTTCTTGGTTAATTAATTCACCGTAAACCTCCGAATTGTAGCTTTTGATACTTAGGTATATTAAAGTGTCACTCGCCTAAATTCGATTTCACAATTTTTTGCTTTTTGCTTGGTCTAGTTTCAGACTGACTTCACAATAGTGAGAACAATACAATATTATGGGGTACCTGGAAATAGTAATATAAAGTCTTCAAAAATGACAAGAAACAATCGCTCCATTATAACACCATTGCAGAAATACTTAGATACTGCAAAAGACGGTCAACTAAATATATAAATGCTTACCTACTTAGTCTGATGAAGTCACTTTCATCTTCGAGATAAAAAAAATGAGAAATATTTTAGCATAAGGGAAAAATTACCACATTCTGTAATGGATAGTCCTTGATATAAGTGTAAAATTTAACATAAATAGGTACACATTCTCTATTTTAAATTAGGTAGGTAATCTTCAAAACCAATGCAATTTAATCAAATTTGATTAAGAAGTTTAGAATAGACGACAATACGAAATGATTTTTTTCTGATTATTCTGCGATTCTACATTTGAATTATTTAGTAGATTATAGTACTTTATCCTTTTTGTAAACTTTTCAACAAAAAAGGTAGCTCCTTATTTAGGTAGGTAGGTAGGTAGGTACTATAAAAATACTGAACATTATTCAATTATCCTGTACACCCTTCGAGAATTTGCAGGGAATGTACAAGACGTATATGACATCTTGACTAGCTAAGATTATTTTAGTTTAGCCTCATTAGTTAAGAAAGAGGGCTTCAAAGATTTTCCAAGTCTTTTCACATCCCTTCTCTTAAAATCAGAACTGATTGGAATCATTACTGGCGGTCGTACCGTAAAAATGATGGCGATCTAGGGTGGATCATTTAAATATATTGCAACTCGAGAGTCTTGACCGCATTTCGGGTCGAAGACCCTGGTATCTGGGCCGAACTCTCGATTTGTTGGTTACATCATCACGTAGATTATACAGGAGCGTATTCATCCGCCTACTTGTAAATTGGTTAATTTACAAATAAAAATAAACATGTTTTTAAAACTAAAATTATATGTCCGTATTTATTGTGTGTAAAAGAGTTTTTCTAAAGATGCTAAAGTTAAAAAACTTTTGGATAATACCTAAATTATGGGTTTAAATTTAAATTTTGGTGAGTATCAAATACCTACCTATTTTATGTTGACTGTAAATCTGGATTTCGAAAATTCAATAATTAGCGCCGTATCAATTTATTTAGCCCCTTTCGAGAAGTTACTGAACATAAGAAAAATTAATATAAATATAGGATTGGAAAATGATTCGGAATTATAATGGAAATAGTGGAATTGATTTGCGCTGGTTTCAAAATTTTTTCTAATTGTAGAAATAATAATAAACATTGAGAAAGCATTGTTTCATAAACGGTCTAAATCTAATTTAAACTTGCAAGTTTTATGTTTATTTTTCGAATTTAGTCCCTCCTCGATGCGCCACTGCTTTAGAATAGTAATTTATAGGGTCGCAGCTCCTGGAAACATTAGCTTTTGCCCTACTAATGTATTTTTGCTATTAAGGAACCATAATAGATTCATTAAATCACAATTAGGGTAATTTCCATAATTAATTTCCTTAATAGTCTAAGAAATATGTCAACAAGTATAGCTACGATCTAGGTCTATAAAAAAGAACTATAAAGTTCTAAAAAATAAAGATGTAGGTACTTGGGTATCTATTTTATAAGCAGTAGGATGATATATAACATTTCTGCAAGAAATATTGTCATGTCAATGTTGCAATGTACAAGGTGGCCCGTTTAATATGGGCCTATACCTTATCTCAGAAACTACAAGTCCCATGGAAAAAAAAATTATATGAAATTGTTTTTTTCAAAGTTATCTTCAATTTTTTAATATATTCAAATTTATAACCTGTTTATATACAGGGCGATGAACTAAAGTTCCTTTTTTTTAAATAGCACACCCTATATATTATTACATTTTCGGAAAACCCTTCTAAAGATAAGTTCAGTGATATATGACATGATGGGTCTGACGCCCACCGTTTCGGAGTTATTAAGAATTATCTTCAGGAAATAGCCTATATTAAAATGATGCTAGAGAAGTTAATAATTAAGTTTTTAAACATCAACTTGCGCCAAGAGAATTCTAATTTTATTTACTTTATTATGTAATTACTCAATATTCAGTTTATAAAAAAATTTTTACCGTGTTGCCACATTTTGAAAACCATAAATTCGCACGATTTTTTCAAATGGAACACCCTGTATATTGTTAGATTTTCAGAAAGCCCTTCTAAAGACAAGTTCAATGATATATAATATGATACGTCTGATGCTCACCGTTTCGGAGTTCTTGAGTATTATCTTCGGGAAATAGCCAATATTAAAATCCCATATTCTGAGGATAATCATTCAGAAACGATGGGATACAAACCCATCATCATATATCTCTGAATTTGTCGATAGAAGGGCTTTCTAGAAATGTTACAATATACAGTGTTCCATTTGAAAAAATCGTGAGAATTTATGGTTTTCAAAATGTGGCAACATAGTAAAATTTTTTTTATAAACTGAATATTGAGTAATCACATAATAAAGTAAATAAAATTGAATTCTCTTGGCGCAAGTTGATGTTCAAAAACTTAATTATTAACTTTTCTAGCACCATTTTAATATACGCTATTTCCTGAAGATAATTCTCAATAACTCCGAAACGGTGGGCGTCAGACCCATCATGTCATATATCATTGAACTTGTCTTTAGAAGGGCTTTCAGAAAATGTAATAATATATAGGGTTAGCTATTTAAAAAAAAGGAACTTTAGTTCATCGCCCTGTATATAAACAGGTTATACTATAACAGGTTATTTTATCCAGTTATTGTGAAAGTAAGCACATTTTCTCTGATTCTCAGTTTGGTTTTAGGATAAATCGTTCTACCCTTAAAGCCTTGCTATCTATGGTTGAGGTAATTGTAGAGGGATTTGATGAAGGCCTCCATTCAAATGCCTCGATGTGTGATCTCTCAAAAGCTTTTGATTGTGTCTATACACAAATTTTGCTGCATAAACTGGAATATTATGGGATAAGAGGAAATGTGCTCAAACTTTTTTCTTCCTACCTTTCTAACAGGCAACAGTATGTGAGTCTTAATGGAACCGAGTCCAGCCTACTACAAGTTGAAAACGGTGTTCCTCAGGGTTCTGTCTTGGGACCCATTTTGTTTCTATTATACATCAATGATTTGCCTTACTCGGTAGATGACTTATCTTGTGTAATATTTGCTGATGACACTACACTAATTGCAAGGGGTGATAGTTCTAATTTGGGTAGTTTTCAACTGGTGAAAAATTGGTTTTCATCAAATAAGCTGAAACTCAACGAGTCCAAGACTCAGCACATTCATTTCACCACTGACAAATGGGCTTCTAAGTCCGAGGCCAAAGTTCTTGGGCTAACCCTAGATACCAGATTGGAATGGTCACCCCAGGTTGATCATCTTTGCTCAAAGCTGTCATCGCAGACATTCTGTCTGAAGCAATCCTTCCGTTCTAATGTACGACGTTCGCTTCCTTCTAATGTACTACGCATGGTGTATTTCGCAATTTTCCATAGCCATTTATCATATGGCATCACGTTATGGGGAAATTCAAGTGCTGCTTATAGGGTGCTAATTTTGCAAAAGGCTGCTGTTCGCTCCATAGAAGGTGCTCCTTATGGTACCTCGTGCTTACATCTTTTTAAAAAATTTAAAATTATGCCCCTACCTTGTATTTATATATTCGAGTCCCTATTGCAAATACACCGTGGATTTGACAAATTTCAAAAGCATTGTGATGTGCATTCCTATAATACTAGGAATGCAACAAATTTGATTCAGTCCTATTCTAGGATTCGTACAACGCAAATAAATAAATTGGATGTTGGATTATATAATCACTTTGTTCATTGTTTTAACAATGTTAATGTTACTAGTTTGAGTTTTAATAAGTTTTATAAGTTGTGTAAAACGTTTCTAATAGACAAATGTTTTTATAGTGTGAATGATTATTTTAATTGGTCAAATTCTAACGGTTAATGTTTCAGTGACTTCAAATGTACCTTTAATTGTATGTAATGTGGTCGTTAAATAAAGTAAGTAAGTAAGTAAGTAAGTATACATTTGAATATATTAAAAAATTTAAGATAACTTTGAAAAAAACAATTTTATATAATTTTTTTTCCATGGGACTTGTAGTTTCTGAGATAAGGTATAGGCCCATATTAAACGGGCCACCTTGTACAATTGCTGTCAATGTTTTTTCTGGAATGAATTAGTTTAATAATTAGTTTTTCCACGAATAGCTTTCTAAGAAAGTAATAAATAACCGCGTAAAGACAATACTGCTGGTCGCAGGAAGAAAAAGGGACGGCAGGTCCCTTTTTGTAAACTGAAATTTATTTTTATTATATTCCCATCCAACCCAAACAAAATGTAGGTATATTTCGTATTCTTTATATCAGAAATATAAAAAGAATAAGGAAGTACAAACTCTTTCAGTTTTTTTCGTTACAATGAAATATAAAAATAATTTTTCCATTTACAAACTAATTACGAAGCGGAGGTGATGATGACGCACATTTCAGGCGGTGACATATAGGAATTCTATTAATTTTCCTCTAAATTAATACACATATAAATCCGCAAAAGAAAACAAGAAATGCTTATTTTACACCCCTTGTTTTGATGCATTAAAAATACTTGCTGACAAAACCAGGGCCTCTGTAATATTATTACCAGACATAATAATAGTACGGCTTGTGTAAATGACGTGGTGATGACTTTATAAAAAATTCAGTGCGTCAGGGGGTTTAAAATTATCTTCCCCTGACGCAGTAAAGAACAATTATTGCGGTCACGTTTACTGGAACATTGTCTTGTAACGAAACAGACAAGTAGGTTTTAACGTAATTAAATTATTATTACCAGGTGCGAACTGGCTTACGTGAATAGGTATAAAATTAATAGTATAAAAAAGTATAATATAAAAGTATAGCATAAAAATTTTGGAAACTGTGTTAAAGTTACATTAAGCATTAAGGCAAAGTTGAAAAGTAGAACCTTGTACTTGAGTAATTAAAATAAGCTTATAATTATATTGCAAAAAAGTTATCACCAGTAAAACCAATTCAGGAATGCTACATGGACTGGAACAATTTATTTCTCACATTTCCAGTCAAAAATAGGAGAAAAGAAGATTCAGCTTTTAAAAATATTTCGGGGTAAATAAATACTTTGTTAGTTCTTTTACATATAAAAAATAAAAAATACACTTAGAAATTTACATGCATCAGCTTTTTTTATATATTTTCCTCCTTAGTGTTAGTTTTTTTTTGTATGTTTGTTTCTTAAAAGGTATAATATTTCACTAGTAGTAACATTTAAACGATTGTCTTCTATGAATATTAAAAGAATTGACAATTATTTGACATGAGGCCCTTAACGTACCTTTTTAAATTTACAAATTAACCTAGACATTGTTTAAGTTTATTTAGAGAATATTTAAAAAACATAATACATTATTTATTGGTAAAATAATATACCCGTTTTATATATTTTATACCCGAAATTATTCTGTTATATTTCTGTCAAAAAATATGAAAGTTCAGAAGTGGGACAAGATGTGTCTATTAAAATATGACAATTTGTAACAATACCAGGTATGCATTTGAAATATATTAATATATACCTACCTACTGTTACTTCATGAATTTGACGTATTAACAAAAATTGGGAAATAAGAAGCCAGCTGCCTAAAATATTTATTATTCCGAACTGTGACAAAGCACAATATTGACAATCATAGAATGTATTAAATGTTTCCACTGTTCACATAAAATGTAGATACTTTATTGGACCCTGTACTCAGACATTAAAAAGCTATAGATAAAAATATTTTGTTGTTGTAAAAAATATTAAAATCATATTTAACAAGAAAATAATCGCGCTAGTTTTAAGCGGCTAGCAGATATCGAGTGTCTTTGACATTATTTCAGTTCAGTAACCCCGCGATAATAAGTTCTTTATCAGATTTTTATCAACATTCTAATGAAAAAATATTAATAGCCGGAGATAGAACGGTTTATTGTTCAACAAATAAACTCTTAGTTGTTTGTGCAAATTCAGTGCGGTTACACAATACAATCCAGGAGCGATTTACGCATTTTTCTTCTTCTCCCGTGTAGAACCTCACCATCACGTGTAAGAAGGCTTCTACATTCACTTGTTATAATCTACAGGTGAAACCGACGGCTGCGCGCATCGCGACGCCCACGTTTCAATGGTAACAACCCCAACAGAACGACGTTCGGGACGCCAGTTTGAACCCAGTCCTCGTTGCTTACAATTTAGTAAAATTCGGAACGAAGGGGGCAACATAAAGTGAACGCAAATTATGGATATTACGCCAGGTACTTAATAAGCCACTCAATAATTTTTTTCAAGCTTTTGTCATACATCGCATCAGTCCAACAAACAATAAAATTTATCAATATTTAGTAAAGTAGTTATTCATATTTAAATAAAATATATATTTTTATCAATCCATTCATCAATTCACCATTCACCAATACTGAAATAATGCCAATCATATCCTTTCTCATAATAATTCTGCTTATATTCATAAAGCGCGATCCGGTTTCTGTATTTGTTTGTACATGTGGAGGACGACCGTGGCAGTGGAATTCTCGTGCTTTCGTATTACAGCTACCGCCATCTAGCAGGTTAGAATGTAACCGGTATTCGCCAGCAGTTCGCGGTGCCGAGTTTAGATGGCACGGTATGCTCGCGCCAACTCGATTTTAGCAACTGAATAGAACAATATCTCGAGCGCCAGAAGTGTGAATGAACTTGAGGACGTTGTGTTGTGATGTATAAAATTATGGGATAGGGGTACTTTAAAAACTTTTGCATGCCAATAGGATGGTGAGGTAAATCTTGATTTGATTAAATGCTGGGATTAAATCGAATTAAAAAAGTTTTAAAAATGTAAAAACATTAAATTATAATTTATTTGAGCTACCTATTGATCGTGTTTATTTATCTTACATTTTAACAATGAAAATCAAATCAGTATTCGAACATTTTTATTTAAGAATATCATTTTACCATTTTTCTAAACAGGGATTACAATTAGGTAATAAAAAAAACGTGGGTATATCAGGCATATTTTCTAAATTGTTCAGTTCATCGAATATGTTTATTGCTACCTAGGTGTCACTAACCTTTGAAAATGCTATTGTGCTGGTCAAGAATGGCTAACTAAAAAATTACTCATTTACGTGAATCATACTTAACGAAAGAGTTATTACGTTCTCTATTTACTTTTTCTTCTTATACCCAGTCCACCTGGTCCACGAACCTCATGCCGCGCTATTGCTTCGTTTTAATCCGATTACAACCAAGAAATCGACACAAATTGAGAATGAGAATAAACTAGTGTTGTTGAACTCTGCGCTCTGCCGCCGTTAAAGAAAGATGGCGTGTGCTGTTTACTGTGGTGTTATAATATAAAGGGGTCACCAAAGGTTTGTAACCGTAAATAGGGTCAAACCTCACGATCTAGTGTGAAGTGTGAGTAACCTCGATTGCAAAGGCTCAAGCACCTCTATCCCTACTCTTCAGCCA
The DNA here is from genome assembly GCA_963924545.1 of Pogonocherus hispidulus. NCBI lineage: Eukaryota > Metazoa > Arthropoda > Insecta > Coleoptera > Cerambycidae > Pogonocherus > Pogonocherus hispidulus. Next base: position 13,519,580 of record OZ004696.1, on the reverse strand, counting down.
AGTGTAACGACTCATGAAAGGAGTCAAGATAAGGTCTTTGCGGTGCCTCGAAAAAGTTTTATCAATCGGCCATGTCATAATTGAACGAAATTTCGTTATAATTAAGTGCGTTGTATTTGAGATGATAACATTTGGGTTATAATTGGCATAATTAGGTGGTTTTGAAACAGTCTTAGATATAAATATTTGTTCTAATTTTGCAATGAAAATTTTCTAGATCTGTACTCTATAAAAACTAAAATTACGTAACTTAAAGTGTTTCTTAATACTTAGTGTTTTCTACCAAATTAAACCTTCAACTTAAGACGGTAAAGGCTGGTAAACCATTGGATAAATAGAATCATCGAATAAATTACTCATACTTTGTCTATGAATATAACATTGAGTGGAATGGTTTATTCTTCTATATAGGGCGTATTATTATATCTAGGTACAGCGCCGAACAGCAGATCGCAATAAATTTTGTACTCGGACAAAAAAATGTTAAAAAAATTGTATCACCGCTCGATTTTTATCTTTAATTAGAATGTAATATTTTTTTATATTACATAATGTCTGTTTTACCCGTTTATATGAGTTTTTATAATTTTATTATACAATATTTATAATGTTTACATGATTGTTGTTAAGTCTCGTCATGTCATTATTGTTAGAGGAAAGTAGCCTAATTTCGGTTAAGTTTTCTAAATCATTCAGTCATATAATACGTAATTAAACATAATTTAACAAAATTTTGGTATGATCTCATTTATTGTAATATATCTTCACAAAAGTTTTGCATTGAGTCAGAAAATTTAAGTAGATATGGAAAATAAAAATAAAAACTATAAAATGGCGAATTCGCCGGTTAAAAATGGTATTCTAATTTCGGATAGGGTATCTGAAATTATTACTATTTTCTAATAGCATCTATTGGCCGTTTCATATTAAGGGGATCCCACTGTTTGCTTTTGCCATGCGCTTTAAGCATATTTCTCTATGATCTGAAATTGGGTGCATTTTAGTATCCGAAATTAGCAGCAAATCTAATTTTAACTTAAATTACTTTTTTTGTCAAAACTATGGGTGAAAATAACTTTTGTTTATACACGTATAACTATTATATTCTATGCTCACCGAGCAATCTGTCCAAAGTTTTAAAACGAGAATATAGATATCAAAAACACCACTCTCAAAATATCACACATAAAAATCTCTGATACTCCGCTGCGCAAAAGAATTTGATAGTTCGGGTATCCGAAAATGGGAACCTGTCCGAAATTAGACTACTTTCCTCTATAAGTATAAATTTTTTTATAAACCACTATATTTTTCATATTCTTTTCATATATTTGCTGATTTGAAATGCGTTGATTGATATAGACTTTGATGGGCTTGCCTCCAGTTATCAGGAAGATATGCCTGAACGAATGTGCCACAAGCGTATTAGGAAGCATATCTAATAGCATAGTAAAAAAGAAAACGTTCTTCGTTGCTACGTTACGGAAACCTCTAGCTCCTTGTTCAACAAGGAACTTCCAGAGCTTTTATGGGCGTACCTATACCTAAATTATTTTGTTTTGGGTTTGCTGGATAAATCCAGCAAACTATCCAGCAAACCCTACATATTAACCTATTCGGAATAGACGTATATACACATTCATACATAAAAATACGCAGGGCGTCCCTTTAAAAAAAATGTCGATGACGACATATTCGGAATTACCATGAATTCACAAAATTATTAATGGAGTAAATGGTGGCCAATAAGAAATCGACCTGTAGGAGACATTTTTTGAAAAATAATCTCCGATTCACTGATCTTATTCCAACCGGCTGGTGTATTTTTAATGAAATAAATATTTTGCGTTTACATGAATTCTATAAGAAAAGATACAAATTACTTATAATTATGTATGAACCTGAAGATGGCGACGGTATACTTTATTCGACACTATATAATTGAAAATTGAGCATAATATACTCAATATATTTACCTTTCTCAATAATATCGTCTTGTTACACTTTGTGAGCTACCTAACTTCTTTTTTTTTTTGTTACAGGTAAGGCACTTATTTCAGTACATAGCAATGCAATTTTCAGGGAAACGAGTGAGTATATGAAACAATCTTTCCACAATTACGGCTTTTAGTTATTAACTTCACACATTCAATTTTGGTACTGAATTATTATCATAGTTCTATATCCATAGTATCAAAATTTAAGATTTAAAAAATTGTATTATCATAATACCGGAGGGACAGTGGCATATATATTTTTTTCATAGAAATATTAAAGTGACTACCCACATGCATGTCCCTGATACTGTTAACAATAAAAAAATTAATAGCCAAAACATGCCTTCTATCACGGTGTGTAAGTTACAGCTATTTAAAAAGACAATTTTAGTATATTTCAGGGATTTTCAAGGGTTTTAAAGAAACTGTAATTTAATTTGTAAAAAAATCGAGGTAACTACCAATAATAAATAATTTAAAAACGTACGTATTTTAAAACTGTACGTTTTTCGATTTTTTATTCTCATAATTTTTGAGAGGAACATGCCAAATAAATCAAAATAAAAACGGTCAGGAGACCATCCTCATTGTATATTTATTTCTACTGTCTACACACACATATTTACATCTTTTGTTGCAAAACCCAGACAACTCGCTTGCCTCCATTATTACTGGATCGTGAGAAACATTTTTCTTAATTTATTTCATTACAAATTTTTCGAATTTTCAACAGCGTGTCTGGGATCGGCCCGCAGTTGAAAGTATGAAAGGTCATTTAACTCTTGGAGGACAACCTGCGAAACCGCTTCTATGTTAGTCCTTTACACGGTATGGGAAAGAGACGGGGAGAGTTGAGCAAGCGAAGCGACCTTGCTACGCCAAGCCCTACTACGATACGCTTATGTTTCACCACGCCACGATTTTTCTATTTATTGGAACTTGATTTATCGGTTTTATTTTCACGTTCTTCTGGCTCTGTTCTATAGTTAATTTAAACTGCCTAGATCTATCTTTAGCACAAGGATGTAGATATATGTCGTGGGCACATACCAGTGCAATCCGACTCCGACATTTTATGAAAAGCTTATAGGTTAAGTTTATTTGGAATGTAAAATATAGTTTTACAGGAACTGTCGGTCCTTTATAATAGTAATATCTGTACGCCTCATTCTGATCACAAAGATTAGCCCGAAAGTCTAATACTTGTGTGGGAAAGGGGCGGTATATTATTATTTTGCGAGGGCGCATTTGCGTGAAATGACGGATTTCAGTGTGATTTCGACATATATTATACAGGCTGTTTTAGACCTATCATCTGTTTGTGGATGATTTTACATGAAAAAATTAAATAATAAACTTTGCGATGAACTTCACTCTTCAGTTTTAAAATGTTTTAAATTTGATTATGTAAATCTCTACAAGTTTGATTCTGTATCGCGTATATTACGATTAACGATGGTATTAAAATATGTCACATTATGTCCTCTCACAGATATTATATTTTTGATAAACGTAGCCTTTGATTGGATAAGAATTTTAACATAAATTTGTTTTGTCACATCTAAATGCTCCCCATGCTTGTCCGTAAATGTTTATATCCAATTTTCAAAAAACTCAAATTCCACTTCCTATTATTTCATAGTACCTAATGCCACAGTTGTCAATTAAAAGTTCAAGTATAATTTATATGCAGTTAAATCTATGTCTAATTTATAAATAAAACGTACCCACATCGGTATACAATTTCTCTCATGTTAATTATCCCATATATCAGCAGAAGCAGATCAGCAATTCAAATTATCCTCGTAGGATCTCGATGTTAGAATCGGTATATTACTTTTATTTCACTTTCCATCAACATATATATTCTTACTAAATATGCATGAACTAGTGAAAATCAATGAATACTGTTAATATATAAAAACATTTATAACGTGTATCTACTTTCGTTAGAGAAATTTATTGCACAAGATTAAACTTTCATCACACAAATAGTTTAGTAATGTAACCGAATACCTTTCTTATCTAAAACTTATTCAAAAATAAGAACATAAGTTGCTAACTGTTATTATTTGATCTACATAATATGGTTAGACTTAAGAGATTTTTGAAATAGTCATAGATGATGGCTGGATAACATTATATAAAATACGACTCAACACAGTGAAGACATTGTATTGGAGAAACACGTGGAAACGACCGTGTGGTCTCCACGTGTACTAAAAAGAATAAACAAGGTGTTGTAACTGGTACATAATAGAGATAATACAGGTTGCCTCTATACTTTGTGGCGCAAGTGCTAAGAGTTCCCACTTAACTTCAAAACTGTGTCGGAAAATGTAGCCTCTTAATTATATTAGTATATAGAAATACTAGTATATAAAAATACTAGTATATAAAAATACTAGTGTATAAAAATGCTAGTATATAAAAATACTAGTAAAAATACTATCAAGCTTCCTAAAAAAAATTAACAAATCTCATCACTTACAACACGCACGCTCCTTGTACGAAGAAATACTTGTTTCAGCTAATTAGGCGATAAAAATTTGAGAAAAAAAATCAACTTGTTGTTTTCAGCCCCTAAACTTTAGAAACAAGACCTGAGAAATTACTATTTAAATATGTTAGAGTACCTACTTAGGAAACACACTGTATACATGTGTATATACAGCTGCAAATTAAACGGCAGCTTTAAGAATAAGATCGAGTTAATAATAATTGTAACCCACTTAAATAAAAATATTTATAACTAGTACCTATAAACATTAATAATAATAATAGGCCATTTTTTCATATTATTTTTGCTACTTAATTTAACGGCGGGTATTCCGATACTAATTAAATTAATGACCATTCGAAAACTCTAGAATTTGTTTAAGCAGAATACGCGACCGGTCGCGTGCTTGAGCTGGATAATTAGCGAAAGGATTGACTAAGGCAGTAGTAAATAGTGGCCGCGTAGAGGTGGCGCAGGTGATTGACCCGCAAAGGGGGCACTGGCACTGGCTTTGCCACGCGCGCGTTACGCAACTCGATCTCATTGGTCTTTCCACATTTGCATTTGCATAAATACAGTATGCTGTGATGTGTCATTGTACGCAGACCGTACTCGTCGACAACCAGGGATTAATTGACCATCTAGGATCGTCGATGACGAAGCTGATTTGCAACACCTACTGAGATTATTAATAAGCGAAATATTAGTTAGTTTAAATTCTATACTATAACGGGTAGAACGGGTCATCGCTCACTAAAAACTTCGAGATCATCTTAGATGATGGATCTCTCATCTTTAGGGCGATTTTAAAGATTTTTTTTGATTATGTATAATTTTTCATAATAGATAATGTGAGCTATCGTATTTTTTAAACTTTCTTTTTTGCGACCATCATGACACTAATTTCAGATTTAACCTTAAATTTAATCGAACATTTTTAATTTCTGGGTAAATCTGAAATTAGTGTCCAACGATAGCTTTTGAAAAGTTGAGATAGGAATGTCCGTTTTGCTTGATCTCAAGCCGTTTAGATTTTACAGGGTGCTAAAGTTGCAAAATGTAAATATTCACATGTCAATATTTCAAAAACAGTTGAAGATAGGAATAGGACATCCTACATGAAATGTGTTTAGAATTATACGTAGAATCCAGAAATAAAATAATATATAGGGTGTTACATTTAAAATAAGCAAGTTGATGATGACTTCCGGTGTAACCGGAAGTGCCAGGAAGTTGACACTATTTTCATAGAATATATCTTTTTGATAAACAAATTTTCAGATTTCAATTCTGACTACTTTTTGAGATAATCCTACTGGGCCCTCTTCGTGATACACCCTGTATACTTACATGAATTTTGCAAAAAATCTTAGATTTAAAGAGGGTGATCCTGGAGTTACTGTCTCATAATATACACTCTATATTTTCGCCACAAATGTCTGGAGTGTCACGCAATTTTCGGACACTTTGTATTGATTGCAGTTAAGTCTTTGATAATATTATTTTGCGTTTTCTGTGCATATTAAATTTGAAATAATTCTGACCCTTAGGTGATCTTAAGTTCGCCCCAAATTCACAATCCTTTATTTCAAAATCCTCATTTACCGTTCCAAATGAAAGACAAAGACGTTATGTTCCTCATTCTGATGGATAGCGCATTACCATACCGTAGATTTCTAGATCCATGATCTCTTTAAAAGATGTTTGACCTAGACCTGAGCCTCCAGCTCTTTCTCAATCATCATATCTTTGTGTGTACACGGTTTTCTAGAAAATTATTCAGGTGACGTTACGAAATTATAAAGAATGAATGCACTCTCAGCTCCCGGTAGCAGCGTACTCTTTGTTTGTTTTTGACATCTTGTAACTTGATAGAGATCTGCCCTAGTTTTGACTCAAACAAAATATTTCGTGAATATTTCCAAATCAATTTTCGATGACTATCCAGCTTTCAATAGCATCCAGTAGAGAAACTTGTAGTTTAGGAGCAATTAAAATTTGTATAGGGTGATCAGTTTCATTCCCACTACAGGTATCTTCTAAACGATAGAACAAAAAAAAAATCAGAGAAGTGTGCTCCATCTTGCCACAAATCGATCTCAAGAAAAATCCAGTCGACCGGATCTCTGGCTCCGATTCTCAGAGTCGGCCGTTGGTGGTTATCAGTAGCTACTCCCCATGTCCGTGGGGTAAATAACTACTGCAGAATGACCGCCTTCTGCATTATTCCGGCTAGAAGGTCTGACGCATTTTAAAAAGATTGTTTGAAAAAACATTGGAATGAAGTTGTAGCTTATAAACAAATTTATAAAGCCATTAAAGGAAAAATATTGACTCTCAAATAAAAAAGATATCTCTAAAAAGAAGTAAGTTTTTTTAAATGACAATTTAAAACGGCCTTGTTTCAGTTAAGTTTTGTTAGTTACGCCAAAAGGCAGGTATAATGTAAGTATTTTTTTTTAAATATGATAATTTCTGATTTACTTTGCAATCAGCTGCTTGATAAAACGCCACTGGGATATTTTTTACACAATAATAATGCCCAATCTAATCAATTTATAAAACAATAATGTAAATTTTAAATGAAATAGGTTTGGAATTGTATTGCCTGTAAAAGATACGTTCAGTGGGGCGTTTTTAAAGCAGTTGAGTGCACAGCAAATTTACCATTTTTCCTTATTTTTTTACAATTTTGTTTTGGTCTAATGAATAAAAGTAGGTAATTCAATCCTTTGAGATAATTTAATTTGCAGAAAACCCGTAATTACAATCTTCATTATACATTTTTTATATACAATTTTTAATTTTGTTTATACTTATAAAACATATATCCCGCGAAAAGACGAACGGCACTTTATAATACTTATGAAGCAGATCGTTCATTAAGTATAAAATACAATATTGTCTTATATTTATATGATACACACTTTATGCCAGTCCCTGTACATTAATTTTCAATATGTTTTCCCAGTTTTCCCTAACGGGCGATTTTATATTATGAGTACCTATGGTATGAATATTCACCAACAGAAACATTCGACGTCAATACTAAAATAGGAATCCCAATTAAAAGAACAAATTAAGTTACAAGCAAACATCGTTAATTCCAAGAAAAACTGTTCAACTATGCCTAACGGCACAAAACGTCTTAATTACCGCTGGTCCCTGTCATGAAAGCACGATTGTACAGTTTTAAATTGTATGCTAATCAAAACCAAAATCTATGAATCTCGATCTATATACCTACACTCTTTGTTATTTCGAGTATTTCCGTTGGCGTACATCAGAATTCGTAATCCTACATGCTAGTTATTTATTCAAATTGTTAGATAAAGCCAATTAATTATAAATTTGCTACACATGGGATTATAATCTATCAAATCAAGCGTACCGTTAGACACATCTATATCTATCTGTTACTTAAAAGGATAAGCACCTTATTCGCCAACGTCAACTACCAGATATTTCGAATTTGTTGGTCCTCCTCAGTATAACATAGGTAGAGGACCATGACTCACCTCATCTACTTACTATATGCCACTGTTATCTAATACATGATTACATGAAGAGTCCTAAGTAGATTTAGAAGAAAAACAATAACAAATAAGAAAACTAACATGGCTATTACTGTAGACAAAACTATTTGACGAAAAATATTAATAGATTTTTGTTGTTTTTTTAATAACTATAACTGCCACCAAAAAAGAGGACTATTAACAATGACATATTTTAGCCTTTCTTATATTACATATATACTTTTATTTGTTTGGATATTTGTTCTGAAAATAAATAAGTTAAAAGCAATAATTTTACAGACATTTTTGTGACAAGTCATTGTTGAAGCACACGTATTAAGGGTCCATTCTCTGTAGATTTGACAGGCATGAATGTTGGGTCGGATTGAGAGGATGGGTGGCCGATGGGTGGAGACTTATATATTCCAACTATCGATTTCGGAGGTGCACGTAAAGCCGAAGTAAAAAGGCACATGGAAATAATGTTAGCCCTCATTGCAAGGGTACCGGATTTGTCTTATAATTGCAACAAAATTTCTCTTTAATGTTATAAATTATATATCACCGGAAAGATCAAAAGATAAACTAGATCCCTATAGTAGCAAATTTGTGTTTAATACATGTATTTTAGAGAAAATATTTTTTTAAAATACGCTATTTTAGTACAAGATTGTTTGCCTGGAATTTTAAAAATAAAAAGAAATACCAAAAATTATTACTATAGGGACTCAGATTAAAGTCTTATCTTTCAATACTTTTTTACTAAAAGTCGCTATCTCTTATAGTTTTCTTATAATTAGACACGAGACGAACACCGATTTAGGGCTTATTTCGACCTAGTGAATGGACTCTTGAGTATACAGGGTGTCCACCTAGTCCGCGTAAGTCCAATATCTGGGTTAATAAAAGAGATAACTTAATTTTTTTTTCTACAGGGTTGTCTAATATCCCGAGCTGCACAAAATGAAAATATATTTACATATTCAGGGTGTTCAGTTTTTCCTGGACAGGTACCAACTTCGTTTTTCTAAATGGAAATATATATTTTTTATTGCTTTTTCGAACTAAACCCTTGATTTTAGTAGGACTTTCATCAGCCTTCCCTATACCTAACTTAAACTGTTTTTGAAATATTGACGGGTGAATATTGACATTTTTGCAACTTTGACACCCTGTAAAATCTAAACGGTTTGAGATCAAGCAAAACGGTTTGCACATTCCTATCTTAACTTTTTATAAGCTATCGTTTGATACTAATTTCAAATGTATCCAGGAATTAAAAATTTTCCGAAAATTTTGAAAATTTTTAATTCTTGGATAAATTTGAAATTAGTATCAAACGATAGCTTATAAAAAGTTAAGATAGGAATGTGCAAACCGTTTTGCTTGATGTCAAACCGTTTAGATTTTACAGGGTGTCAAAGTTGCAAAAATGTCAATATTCACCCGTCAATATTTCAAAAACAGTTTAAGTTAGGTATAGGGAAGGCTGATGAAAGTCCTACTAAAATTAAGGGTTTAGTTCGAAAAAGCAATAAAAAATATATATTTCCATTTAGAAAAACGAAGTTGGTACCTGTCCAGGAAAAACTGAACACCCTGAATATGTAAATATATTTTCATTTTGTGCAGCTCGGGATATTAGACAACCCTGTAGAAAAAAAAATTAAGTTATCTCTTTTATTAACCCAGATATTGGACTTACGCGCACTAGGTGGACACCCTGTATGTTGCATATTTGGCATATTTAAATAGGGCGTTATCTCTCGAGTACACTGATAAAATTATGTAATAATTTGCCAGTGAATACACTGACGTAGTTTTCCACATAACACCAAAACACTATACTGCATTCGACGCGCGTTTTGCCAACCAAGTTGGCATCATCTGAAGATGATTAAAACTGTTTTAATGTGGAAAATTACGTCAGTGTTATCTTCACACCAAAGGTTCCAACCCCCTTCAAGATTGCCAGTGATTATTTAAAAATGTTTTTGTTTACAACACTTAATCGTTATTTTTACATTTTCTGGGGCATCACAATTCTTTAAGTTTCAAACAAATTATCTTTATGTATGCTTGAGAAATCTTCTGGTCCCCACTCATATAAATAATACAATAATAATATTAAGGAAAATAATACAGTAACAATATTAAGAAAAACAAACATCTGATACATAATATAAGCTTCTATAACTGTCAAAAAAGACAGATATAGAACTTCTCCAATTACTTTGGAGCTCGGTGGCCCAGCGGTTAAGGACGTCAAGTTTTTAATCATTCCCCGCGGTTGACGAGGGTTCGAATCTCACCGTGGTCAACTTTTTCTAATTACTCCAATATTAAATCTGTGTGCATAAGACTGGTAGCTATAGCGTTCTTAATATGCAACTAGTACTGCAATATCACTGCATAAATGGCTAACAACCTACTGTACACTTTAATTAATAATGTTTTCCAGGTTTCCCTTAGTCTCGTACTAAATGGTAGTTAAAGTAACATCGTCAGTCGTCCCAGGGCGCACTCGCGGCCCGCAAAATAATAATATACCGCTCCCTCTTTCATACAAGCCTCTGACTTCCGGGCTCATCATTAAGATGAGGATGAGGGATAGAGATATTATTATTACTTTCTTAATTTGAAAATACCTAACAATCCGACTTGTCCCACTGTGTATATACCATAGACCATCTATTACCAAGCCGAAGACCCCATTATTTGAACTAGAGAGATACTAGGCCAATCGCGATTCAGTTTCGGTGACCCACGGGACGGGCTCATCAAGAAGACCGCGAGAAGAGATAAATCATAGATAGGCCTGCTACGATTTACATATTCGCCGTATACGGCGGCCGCTGGGTGGAATGATCTGGCAAGTGCAGCGTTGCGGGTTCATCGTTCGCGAGGTCGTTGCATCGCGCGGCACAATGGCGGATCCCCAGTCGACGACTGCTGAGATCGCGCCAGATTGCGACTGGAGGTAAAGCTAACGGTGTCGGAAAGTTCGACGGTCGCAACGCGACTGCATACGTCAAGTGCATTTACCCCTTCAGCAGATGTTCCACTACTATGGCGTAGTACGGGCGGTGCAGTATCCATAATAATGCATGCGGGAACCTAGAGAATTCTCTGACGGGATTATGTAATTAGATTTTCGCGGGTTTGGAATTCTTATACGTAGTGACAAAGTCAATGTATTCAGAGACGCGTCCGCGATTGTTTACCGACGGTTCAAAGACCCTTATTTATTTTTCAGTATCGTTTCAGGCAGGCAGTTTCAGTGATATTGGAAAACATATTTATTTTATTGAATTTTTGGGCCCTGAAAAGTATGTTCGAATACCTTTCCATTTTGTAATTCAGATGTTTATGATTTAAGGTGGCTAATGGATTCCTGTCATATTTTGTTATAAATATTATAATAGGCTTTTCATTTCCTATAAGAGCAAAATATCCACCTATCCAATCTGCAATTTTTTGACATAATACCTTTCTATTATTTCCTTCATAATAGAAGTACCTACAATCTTTACGATTAAATACATCTGGAAGATTAAAATGATATATGGACATAATTTATTTGTTTCAATCATCCACTAGTTCCAAGGCATCTAATATATTTATTGGTGACTCACACTTTTCTATTAGTCACATCTGAAAAGCTTTAAAAGATATTCCATCAAGTGAGCAGCTATAGGTAATTTTTCCACTTGAATTTAATTTAAGTAAGTAGGTCCAGGGTTTGAACCCAGTTCGTTCAAAATATGGTCCTCTCTGAATTCATAATCCAAGTCTTGAAAGTAATTTGTCAACAGATCTGACCTAACCAAACGTAAAAATATATTGAGGTAACTGACCTCGTTCAATAATTTGCATACATATTGATTTTAACGAGAACATTGTAAAGTGGGAAATTCCTAGTAGTTGATACAAAGAAATAAAAAGAAAGAGCATACGTATCTCCAATTTCCTGAAAACAGTCCCATGTTATGCCTCACGATTCTCTGAAATGTTTTCGATGTAGCGCTTCGCGAATTCCATCAGCTCGATGGAGGCCACCATTGACCCATAATGACCGACGTCTTCGGAGGAATGCACTCCACAACGAGTTCATCGGAAATTCATAAGAGTTATTCGATTCAGCGGGATAAGGTCATTCTTCTTTATCTACACGCGGTTAAGAATGATAGACCTGAAAAATTGTTATGAAAGTAGTTTTAATTTAAAATCACTACAAAGATACAGAAAGGTACTTACCCATTCCCGTTTCCAGAAAATGTTTTCAACAATTTTCTTACATGTACGAGCAAGTTATTTACGTTCACTCCATGAAAGTACAATATAGGCACTGAATTATTATGGTTTGAAATTATTTCTTCTTTCGTTCAACCAAACAATATGTAGTAATGTTCCTTATCTGTGGACTGTATAGTTTCAAAAGTTTCACTGCATCAAAATACTTTAATTGTTCTTAAATTGTAAGATAAGAAATAAAAGACAATGCCAACTGGACAGACAGGGGACCCCATATTACTACCTTTTATAAACATACCTACAGAAATATTTCTTAAAAAGTAAACTAAATATGTCTTGAGTTTCATGTATCCTAAATCTGTATGGTTCGCTCCTCTCCCAATTATCTCTGTTATAACCCACAGTTAAGTTTAAAAAAAAATTACTTTGCATTCAATGATCCAATGGTTACACCCTCTATCAGTTATTACCTACGTGATCAATAATTGCTATACGATAGTTCTACAACCTAGCCTGTCTCTTCGTGAATCACACATACAGTTTGGTATTTAGTTCTCTGATGAATCACCGATTTTGAACTGCTAGAACTGGTTCAGAATTTAGGAGAACACCACACATAATGGATACTATTGGAACACGTAGCCCGGGGCTCCCGATGTGCAGTTGTTTCCTAGAATGTTACGGTTCGCTGGCCAATTCTTAAGAATTATGGTTAATAGAACCATGGACGTATTTATGGGGAATATTGGAGGTTTACTTTGGGCCATAAAGGGTGACCCATGCGTGTGAAAATTTACCAGTTTTTTGTCTTATCTAAGATTATGGAGCTATCATGGATCATGGAGCTCCCTGCCGAGAGAGAGAAGTCATTCCTGGGTGCAATCGCGGGCCGCAAAATAATAATATGCCGTTCCCTCTCCCACGCAAGTCTCTGACTTCCGGGCTCATCATCAAGGTGAGAATGAGGGATAGAGATATTATCGTAAAAAATATGTAGATAATAGATATGTGAATGAATGAATAAAAGGTTGAATTTCTAAATTATAGATTTAATATACCTACCTATCTGATAATTGTCCAGAAAGGTTGTGTCAAGCTATGTGTAACTATTTAAAGTATGAAGCTCTTCACGTAGAAAATATCGTTAGAAGACCAAGAATACTATATGAAAAGCATATAAGATTCACAGAAATTTTGGTTGATTTTATATCTCCAAATCCAAGTCACTCAACTCAAGATTACTTCTATTTTCTACTGCCAATCCCCTTTTCAAATATAAAATATTACTGAACAAGCTAATGGTTAAGAATATTTTCGAAAAACTAATCATAATATTATCAAATCAGTCCAATCTAGGCGCGACTTTACTTTTTAATATCTTTGTTTATATTTCTGTGTCGCTACTTGTTTCGTAATTTTATAGCAGTTCTAAATTTTAATGATTACCTAAAAACCCCAATGGAATTTTATCTAAAGGTAATTAAAACCTCTTACTAATTTAAATGATTGGGAGAAAGGATGGCGAAAAGATATGCATATATGTTGCTTTCATTTAATTTCACTTTAATAGTTCTAGTTGCTATTTTATATAAATATTTCATTAGGATATAAAGTAGATGTTACCTAACTAACATTAAAACGTTATGATTTCGTACATTTTTCAATTTTAATTGTTATTAAACATTGGACTCGTTTAATGTAAATAATTAAATCGTAATGGGCTGCTGCTGTTAATAAATTAATAGTGCAAATCTATTATCCTAAAACCGCGGAAGTACCTACGTTCCGAACAAAAATTATAATATGGTAATAAAGCTGATTCTCATTTACTTCCTTTTTGGCGATGAGATAAAAATATTTTTTCCTTAACTACAAAATACCTTAACATAATCCGAAATTTTATGTTCTCCATTTATAGAGAGAAAGACTTTGATGAAAATATCGATAAAACGCCAATCATTTTGATATCATGGGGTATAATCAAATGTACCTATACAGTCCATTTGGGAAAAGGGTAAATGTACAGAACCTGTTTGATAATACCTTAGTACTAATTAGTACCGCATAATTCCTTTTTTGTTTGCGATACCTGTTGCAAGTAAGCTGCTTCACCAAAATGCATTCAACGTCGCAAACATTTTTTCGTGATGACTGTACCAATCTGAATTTTTAAATCACTTCGTATACAAGCACCAAGCACATATTGCTGTATGGTAAATACTAGAATAAATATATACAAATACTAGAGTAACTTGTATATATTTTCTGTAATTGGATTGTTTAGTAACACATGCATCTTTTATTCTATATTAACATTTGGTACATCAATGGTATTGACGAACGCCACTGTAACGCCAGTTCAGAGTTCCTCGCCAGAATTACCGCGCAGCAGTTGCATAATGATTGTGGGAGGAACCACAGCTATCCTCGCTGCGTGTGCTGAGTTGAATGACCATGTTATTTGCTTTGATTTATTATATTCTTAAGCACTTGACATGAGTCAAGTTCACTACAGTTATTTGCAGTTATTTAAGACTTACAGTTGCAGGGCTGAAGCTTGTTACTGAAAGCGCACTGGGACATGTTACTAGAACAATTAGGTACTTTAGAAACCTTTGGAATGTCATGCAAGAATTTTGGGGATAAACCAAAAAGGCACGAGAATATAATTATTTTTAAGATACACGTACGCCTCTAATTTCCCATGTAATTTCCATTCCATTTAAGTATTTTCTTTATTATTATATTAATATTTATGGCACATTAATGTCGACGCAGTTCCTTTGATATGGGAGAGATAAATTATTAATAAAATTATCAAATATTATGGTTTAATAAAGTTTCATATTTCCTCGTTACCTATAATCCTAGGTATGCAAAGGAATAACCTTATTGTCGAAAACAACTACTTTCCGTACAGTATGCACCGCCCAACATTAAATTACAAAACGTAATTCAATGGGTAATATTTTGGCCGTGATGTTTTTATCAAAACACGAGTATTTGGAGTTTAATATACGTATTAAAAAATATGTATAATAACGTAATCAGAGATAATTATTTTTAAAGTAATGTAGATGCTTGTTTAATATTTCATTATTTAAAAAATGTAGATAACACTATACAAAAGAAAAATGTATTAAAGTCAATAAGTTCAATGTTGGGCGGTGGATACTGAACGCAAAATAGTTGTTTGCGACACATCTTAAAAATAATGTTATTCCCTCGGTTATTCCTTTGCATACCTATAATTATAGGTAACGATGAAAATTAAAATCTTTAATTTCCATAATATTTGAAAACCATAATATTTGATAATTTAATTGATAATTATTTATCTCTTAGTTAACTTTAACTTTTTGGCTTAATTCCTATATAAAGGAAGATGCAAAGACGATCAATTAGTACGGAAAAGAAAAAAATTTTAATTAAAATGTTTCGTTATGGTTTTATTTATATTTCTACCTCCATCGAAAGTTGTTTGCTTCCGTTTTTGATAAAAACATCACGACCAAAATATTACCCATTGAATTGCATCGTATGATACAATAGCTGGGCAAAACAACGATAAATCGGTGAAGGTGAACAAAAAGCTAGCCGTTCTAATCTAAACACGTAAATCGATGACCGAGTATTTGATTTCATGGTAAACAGTAAACAATTGATTACTTTAAAGCTAGCTAAATAAACTGTCTAGGAAATTACAACATACGTGCACTAGTAATCAATAAAATAAAGCTGTAAAAGTAAAATACCTTGATATAAAAGAATACCTAATAATAAGGTAGATTAAGAAAAATATACCATGAAGCCTATATTCATATATACCATGAAGCAAAAAATACCTGTGCTAAGAAAATACATTTGCTTAAAATTAGTATTTAATAGACAATTTTCTGATAATGCTTATTATGGATGATTGTATCTTACGAAAGCGTAGAACGGACATATAGCATTTTATTTGTAAGTATACTTCCCAGTTTAAAGTGTAAATTTTCTTAAATTCTCAGTTTAAACTGTCAACTTTGTTAAATTCCCAGTTCAAAGTGTAAATTTTCTTAAATTCTCAGTGTAAACTGTCAACTTTGTTAAATTCCCAGTTCAAAGTGTAAATTTTCTTAAATTCTCAGTTTAAACTGTCAACTTTGTTAAATTCCCAGTTCAAAGTGTAAATTTTGTTAAATTTCCAGTTTATTTGGAAAAACATATTTTCAGAAGTGGTAGCCAATTCCCTAGTTAAAGAAATAATATCTGGAGAATGCTATAAATAGTTACAGAAAATAAAATACTGTCTCCTGAATATTTTTTTAGAATTTTCATAGAATATAAAAGGAATTTTGTTTATTGAGAAATTTTGTGAGTTTCTCCTTAAAATGTTTGACTGATTTCTGAATCCTAATTAGATACAGATACTTGTGAAGATTCGAAAAAAAATAAAGAAAAATAGTTTTAGAAAGTATGAACGATAAAATATAATTTAAAAAAATTTGACTAGTAGAAATGGTGGAAGAAAGTTTTTTAAACGAATCACTATATTTTACAAAAAATACGTATTTGTTTTTCCAAATACGTATATTGATTGCTACTATTAACTATATAGAAGGCAAAAGGGGTAGTAGGTATATAAATTTGGTATAGATATTTCCCTTGATGATAGAATGTAGACGTCAACCCTATTAATGAATTTATTATGAAATTTAAATAACCCTTAATACAAACATGTTTCACCTTCCCAAACCTCCCTTAATATGAAATGGTATCACCTTGTAAATTCAGAAAATATAATCATGGGTACATATAGCGTGATACATTAAAACATATTCAAAAGAAAATTGCTGTTTCAATAAACCATATCAAAATTTTGAAAAACTTTATTTAAGATTAATTTAAAAAATATTTCCGAAAAAGTATTACTAGCGATAAAAATAAACAAATTTATTAATTTTATATAAAAATGATAAAAAACGTAGATTAGGTACGTACTTAAAATCATTTTTCAAAACATAGAATATACCGGTAAAAAATAATCAAATTTAATTACCTTACTGATCCCGAAAGGCTTCTACATATTTTGGTTCTCGGTCATTTAAATCATATTTTGAAATGTTGGTTGAAATAAAGTTTCCATCAAGATCCATCTTTTCACCAGTATAGTGCAGGTCGCACTATCTTATTGAAAAAATGTTATCACTGGTGTTTTATCATTTAATTTCTTATAATACGTGGCACATATCATTATGGACATGTGCTTACGAGTATATCAATCCCCTCGTATAACTGCAAAGTTTATAATATTAAAAACATTATGAAATGATAAGATGTTTTTCTAGAACTCGACTGTATTGAAATATAATAGGTATAATGTTTTGTCGAAAACATTCGGTCAGCAAATGTCTCATAAACACATTTGTTTAGAAATATACCTAATGACCTCTTTATAGGTGAAAAAAATATAAATAGAATACGTTTTGTAAACATTTTCCACTCACTTCCTAAGCTTATAATAAATTCATATTTGTTGTCTAAATAGTTTAGGTAGGTAAATGTAATTATTTTTATTTTGTAAATTCCAAAAAGTGGTTTCATCTAGGAAGTTATGCTTTAACAATATTTTATAGCTTTCCACAAATTACACAAATTCTTAAGCAATATGTCGACCCTTTCACAGCGCCGTGACAAACCGTATCTTCTTGGAAACAAACCCTCAAATCTATAATGACTTAATAAGGGTGCAATAATTACGTTTGACCTTCTCTCTGTCGTTACAAATGGTTTTATGGTTAGAGAATTATCGCCTCCATGGAAACCAGACATTTATTTTTTTGTTGGGATGGACCTACCACAAATAAACGAGAAGTATTTTAAATGTAGTTTCATGGCGGAGGGCAAGGAGCTGTCGTTTCAGTTCTTGAATTTATATGGAACTAATCAGGAGATTTCAATGGGAGGGCAGAACAGATCCTTTTCAAGGATACTCCGGGATTCGTTCAGAAATATGTACATACGAATACTAAGGAATAATTAAAAAGAAAAAACAATATCTAAGCGGTACCTTGTTCTTGTTGCTTCTTTTTGACTTCTAAATTCTCAGTTGCTCAAGTGCTGTATCTATTTTGGTAATGGAAGCAAATATAAATTCCCAAACATTATTATTTTTGGATAGGTAAAACTAGATTTAAAAAACTAACGCTGGACTTATCTTTTACACGCCTGCATAGCTCTATTTTCAAATGTTTTTTATATACCTATTTGACATCACATTTTTAATACATATTATGGACATACGTGTAATTTTTCTATGAATGTGTAGGTATTTCATGATATATTAAAATATTCTATCTCTGAAAATGTTTATATGATTGGCACAATAACATATTTTTACTGTTTGTCATACTTTTGACAATGCATGTAAACCTTTATAAATTAAACTAAAAACATTTTATAAAATGAATCAGTATTTTTTTAGCGAATCAGGAAATGATAATGCTAAACAGTCGGTACTTTTTAACTGAATTATTGTTACCTTTGGAGTAATAATATAGTTTATTCAGTTTAGGTTCAAATTTTTTGCTTTAATTTTTTCTTTTTTCGTCATCTTCTTAATTTTTATAATTACCTACATCTTAAGCAAAGTAAATCGTGATGATTCTGTGGTAAAAAGACCAATAAACAAGTTTAAAACCATTACTAAAGTTTAGAGACTTTTTGCTGTGGTTCATTATATACCTACAAAATTTTTACAGTTTGAATTAATCTTTTTAAATAAAATATTTGCAGGC
This sequence comes from Pogonocherus hispidulus, assembly GCA_963924545.1. NCBI lineage: Eukaryota > Metazoa > Arthropoda > Insecta > Coleoptera > Cerambycidae > Pogonocherus > Pogonocherus hispidulus. The sequence goes on along the minus strand of OZ004696.1, from coordinate 13,500,535 downwards.
TACTGGGAATCACTTTTTAATTTATTTTAATGGACCACTGACGCTGAAAGTTCCGTCAAAATGATAAACACTTTTTGTCTATGTTTTTTCCGCAGTTCCTTTCTCTCCAAAACAGCTTTGAATTTATTTATTCGGTCTAGGTTACCTGAATGACAAAAGTTTATCTAATATCATAAAAACCAGTAGCAGAAAGAGGATGTTTCCCGTAACGTGGAATTTTAAATTTAAATTATTAACATAATAAACTTTTTATAAGACTAATTAATAGGAATGTTATACCTATAAGATTTTCCACAGATTCTCAAGGACTGATTATATCAGTAGGTACTTCCACTTTTAGATACTGTGTCTAGTGTCGGAAAAAATGGCTCGCATAGGTATACAGTGTGTTCCGGATGGACTCTTGTAAAAGGTAAAAAATTCTCTATTTAAAATTTGATTTTTTGGGGGGTTTAGCCCTGCTCGGTTAAATACTAATTTCTAACATCATTTGCAGTATTGAAAAATCAAGTAGGTATTTGTTGGAGATTTTCAAAAAACCTACTTTTCTGTAGGGTAAAGTGCCTTTTATACGGCAAATACGACAAAAAGTTATTAAGAAAAGTTGTTTAGAATCAACATCTAGGCCCCTACGCCCCCTACACCAAATTTCAAAATCCTCGGCCAACTATGATTTTTTTTTATTTTTCTAAGATGGTAGCTTTTTAGTAACAGATACGTCAAAAAGTTATTCAGAAAAGTTGCTTGAAATCAAAATCTAGGTCTATATTCCAAATTTAAAAGTACCCGGCTAATTTAGATCTCTCACATTTTCTTTTAGGTATGTTTATTTCCCAAATCAAAGAATTTTATTTATAATTGGCCGAGGGTTTTGAAATTTGGTATAGGGGCCTAGTTGTTGATTCTAAACAACTTCTCTCAATAACTTTTTGTCGTATTTGCCATATAAAAGGCATTTTATTCTACAGAAAAATAGGTTTTTTGAAAATTTCCAACACTTGATTTTTCAAAACTGAAATTATATTAGAAATTAGTCTTTAACCAAGCAGGGCTAAACGCCAAAAAGTGCAAATTTAAATTGAATTATTAAATAAATTGAGAATTTTTTTAACTTTTTTCAAAAAACTGAAATAAAAAATAGAAATTTATATGTACATATAAAAGTCTCTATACTTAAAGATGATCTGAAAAATGAACACTCGATTTACTTGCATATTTGCACTAGGTGCGTGGCTGAGTGTATCTCTATCCAGTTAAAAACTGATAGTAATAATAAAGCTATTTATTCTCAATGCGCACTGAGTGCGAAAGTACAAGTAAATCGAAATGGCTATTATTGAAGTTTGCAGTGCTTTTTAAATGATTTTTTGTATCTTGTTACCTACTAAATACCTAATAATTTTTAAAGAAAACTCTACTAAGGTATTAATGCATATCAGATGTTTGAAATAAAAAAATAATAATACCTAATTTGAATTAAAACAGTAAAAATTACTTGTTATTTTAACATTATAAATTTATTTTCAGACTGCAATTAAATGGAACAGTGTTTTTAAAGTATTTTTTGTACAAACATTGCCTGTTATATATAGGGTGCTCAACAAGATGTTACGCATATTTTAATTTCTTGAAATGTGAAAAAAAATATAAAACTATATGTATAGGAGTATCTTGTTTTCTGTATCTATAGGAATTATAAGTGAAAAATATCTATATTTATATGAATACACCCCTTCCACAGTTTTAGTAGAACAATGGATTTATATTCAAACATTCCTAGTTCATAATGCACTATCGTTATTATTAGCTAGTTAGCTACATATTTATTACTCACTTCTTTAAGTTCAGCTTTGCAAAATACAGGTCACGCATTTTTTTATGAACGCACTTTGAAATAAATATGGTCAATTACTTATTATTATCGCTGAATATAAGGACTGAAAAATCTAATTAATTTAACATTGACCAATGATCTCTAAATGTAAACTAAAAATAATAATTTTGATCTCAGCTATGAAACTGGAATTATATAACATATAGTCGACTTCTGAAGAGGTCATGAAAATATATTGCTGGCTATTGAAAAGCTGAATGCGGAGGATCAGTAAAATAATGCCGCAGAAGGGACGCCCCTGGACCGGGTTCTATATTATGATAAGTTATGTATCTTTAAATTAAAAGTACAACATACCTACTAGTTCATAATGATAATGACCTTAAAAGCATGCCTGGTTATTTAGATACTTGTGCCTGTAAAAAATTTTCCATAAGGAAAATACTTGCTTAAACCAATGCTCGAGTTGCTCCATTAACTGTTTTGAAATAACGATTGCAACACTTGTTAAATAACAAGTTAAAGGCAATGGCCGTGAACTATTACTAAAGTCGATGTCTGCGTCGAATAAACATTTCATCATCGCTAGTTCGAGATCTGTAATACTATCCGGCCATAACTTTGAATCAGAAAGCACTAGAAAAATTCATCATAAGTAGAATGAAAAATTTGTATTTGTGGAGCTGCTGTCCGGCGTCTCAAATTCATCTTAAAAAAAATCATGTGAACAAACTATTACTGCAAAAGTAAAAGGTATATACAAACTTGTTGGTTAAATAGACCCCCATGTTGGTAAAAAGTTTCTAGAGAGCAATATTTCAATAATCATCAACTCATTCAAGGTTGATGGCATCGTAAAACTATTCTGAGAACTCCTAGGGTTGTAATTTCTACCTGATTTTCGCCTTGGCATCGATTTAAGCGTGTCCATCCGATTGTAAAGTATCGTTAAATGTTTACACCACAAAGTTCCCTAAAGAAGGTCACGCTTCATAGTCGCATTACGAGGGATTACTGAAAAATCATCAAACCATACTGAAAAGAAGCAGTGGAAGAATACAAAATCAAACAAAAATACGTAAAAAACTTAATTTATTTTAGCTAATTCGTGAAACGTTGAAAAATTCATCCTCAGTAAGAACCTGTTACCTGTTCAATGTGTTTCGATATTTCAATATTCGATATTAATATGACGAATCTGATACTTTTGGTTTTGATGGCGTTATATATAATATAAGCAATCAAGTAAACTCAAGAATTCTATATGAGCATGTGTATTTGAGCTGTAACATAGCAATAAACAATCAATGGGATTACAACACCTATACCTTTACAATTAAGACACGCGGGGGTCAATGACACATTGTTTTGGTAAGTTTTTAACACATATATAAGTTCTTCGAAAAGAGATGACGAATATATCGGGTAATTTATTCCTTAACAATCATATGTCCGCACTATTAGCCATGTCTTTTTACCCGTTAGGTCAGTATACTCATCCACCACGACAAATACCAGTCAATAACCTTAACCGGAAGCAGGAGAGTGTCGTATTGTTATTTTCCGAACGTGCTTACATGGTACTATGTAATAAATAACAAGAAGTACTTGGTATCGATTTACAAGGTAAAATGTACGGCGGAAAAATGTAAAGAAATAATAACCCACGCACGAGCCCATCTAACTGTAAAGTCCCTAATAATATTCATTATTGCTGGGGTGAGTTGCTGTTATATTTTTTATTATATAAGGACCCGGGACACGTGGCAGGCACATCTTACTAAAACCAGACATTTGAGATAACGGTCACATTGTCGGTCGTGTGTGGCGATTTTTTCTTGATACCTAGGTAGTTATTTTACCCCGGAAGTTATTGAATAACCGCAATAGTCGATTCTAGGGCCGCATCGCGCTTGGCATGTGTTTCGGCGTCTTACGACAACAATGGTGAGCATTATAATTGCTATTATGCAACAAAAAACCAACGCATGTGATTCGTACAACAAAAGATGGTTAACCCTGGTACTTTTTACGTTCACTTTTGATCCTGCTGCCATATGATGCTGGGTTTTTGTAATATAGCAATTAACCCTAGGAATTAGATAGGTACCCCTTTCAGTGTTTAAAATGATTGAGTATAGTTTATAGCCTACCTGCATGCAGTGATAAATTGGGTGCCAAAAGGACTGACTGTCTAGTTTTAATAGTTTAAATATTAAAAAAACAACTAATAGACATACAAAGGAGTTCACCGTGCTAGTTTTCAAACAAATCATGTATGTTGTGTTCATGAACAATTAATTATATCGTTTATTCATTTGTTTCCGATTTTTTTTACCTTTATACAGGGTGTCCACCTAGTGCGCGTAAGTCCAATATCTGGGTTAATAAAAGAGATAACTTAATTTTTTTTTCTACAGGCTTGTCTAATATCCCGAGCTGCACAAAATGAAAATATATTTACATATTCAGGGTGTTCAGTTTTTCCTGGACAGGTACCAACTTCGTTTTTCTAAATGGAAATATATATTTTTTATTGCTTTTTCGAACTAAACCCTTGATTTTAGTAGGACTTTCATCAGCCTTCCCTATACCTAACTTAAACCGTTTTTGAAATATTGACGGGTGAATATTGACATTTTTGCAACTTTGACACCCTGTAAAATCTAAACGGTTTGAGATCAAGCAAAACGGTTTGCACATTCCTATCTTAACTTTTCATAAGCTATCGTTTGGTACTAATTTCAAATTTATCCAGGAATTAAAAATTTTCAAAATTTTCAGAAGATTTTAAATTTTTGGATAATTCTGAAATTAGTACCAAACGATAGCTTATGAAAAGTTAAGATAGGAATGTGCAAACCGTTTTGCTTGATCTCAAACCGTTTAGATTTTACAGGGTGTCAAAGTTGCAAAAATGTCAATATTCACCCGTCAATATTTCAAAAACAGTTTAAGTTAGGTATAGGGAAGGCTGATGAAAGTCCTACTAAAATCACGGGTTTAGTTCGAAAAAGCAATAAAAAATATATATTTCCATTTAGAAAAACGAAGTTGGTACCTGTCCAGGAAAAACTGAACACCCTGAATATGTAAATATATTTTCATTTTGTGCAGCTCGGGATATTAGACAACCCTGTAGAAAAAAAAATTAAGTTATCTCTTTTATTAACCCAGATATTGGACTTACGCGCACTAGGTGGACACCCTGTATAGGTACCTACATAAATGCTTGAAGACAGAAGCGAGAGACTTTTTAGCCCGTACTTGCAGCTAAATTGTTTCGATAATTTTTATTTTTTTAATTTTTTATTAACAACGCAACACCTACTGGTCTTGTGGGAGTTAGGGGACGGGGACCTACAGATTATACTGGAATCTGAACCGATTCTTTGGTTATTTATATTAGAAAGTATTTTATCGACATGCTATTTCGCTGCTACTATAGTTACCCGACTTTAAGAGTAGATAAGATATATTTAAGATTTCAAAATGGATAGAGAAACCTAAATATAAAATTCACACTCCGTTCTGTTTTTCCATAATATCTCAAAAACTACCCAAGTAGAATTGAGAGCATTTCTCTGGGTATTTTAAGTTGTGGGGGTCTTGAGAGAGTTGAACCTATCAATTATAATTTTGTTAAGGGGAAGAATCCCCTTATATTTTTAACTTTTGCAAACTGCCAAAAATTTGCGTTCTAACAAAGTTAACAGAATAGAGTTATACTTATTCTGTAAACTTTGGTTCTAACAACTAATCACTCCATATTTTACAGCAGGTAAGCCAATTTGCTTCCCTGATCTGAATCTATTGACCAAATCTCAGTCTAAATCACAATAGAGCTTTTCAGTACATTTCAGGTAATTTTTAATAAGTACCTATTCTATTCTATGAAATCCAAAGATAAAATGTTCATGAATTTAAATCTGGTACGCGAGTGGTTTATTTGTTGAAATGTAACTTTTGCACAGTTATAAAAATAAATAGGACGTTCCATTAAAGAAGATAATAAGTAAAAAATTATCACTTGATAATTAACACCACTTAAAAAATTGAGATGTCTACAGATATACAAGTTGGTGATTTCAATTCACCAGCTCTTCTAGATTCTGAGATACCCCGGATTCTCATCCAAAACGGGACCGTTTGCATACTGGACTAGTTGCACACTTACAATGGTCATGAAACATACTATGACAGAAGTTTAGATATAAAGGTATGATACCGTAGTACGTCGAGTTATGAATCAGTTCTTCTACTGTGATTTTGGTATGCTTCCAATGTCATCAAAATATTCCTCTATAGATGCTGTTTCAATACTTGTTTGGATATCGCTTGATAAAATCTACGAGTACAATCCGGTATCTGTCCTTACTCAACATTCGATGATTTTACTTGGAAAAGTTATATTTATTTACTGCATAAACATCTTGATATACCTACACAAATTTACAAGATGGTATTCCTGTGGATTGGTCATAGATAAGTAAAAATACCGTGATTTTTCCACAAAATATGGAAAATTTGCGCGCTGCTTACAATTAAAATCAGGTTTATGAATTATTAACAACCATCCTGTCAAAAACATGTAAATCACCAAGTGACGGGTCATAACCTTTTCCTATTAAGCTGAAGATTCGATATTTCATCATTTTTTAATTTTAAAAGAGATCCTACTGAATAACCAACGTTCCGATACGGGAAGTATGATTTTTCTGTTCTAATAACTTCGGCTACGTTTCAGTTTTATTATTTACCCGTCGATTAGTTCTGGTCTGGTATGCTGTTTCAAAATAATTACGATCGCCTAAAACGAAAACGGGCACGGCCGGTCAACAAGTGAATTTAGTCAAGGTGAATCGGTGCCGCGGAAAAAATGGAGCGCATTGCTCCGAGATTGGCCATATAGTCCTCCTAAGCAGAGTGGCGGTGGGTGCCGAATACCCCGCGCCGGCAGAGTTCAATGTCAGTCGTTGGTGCTTTTTTCCGGGGTCTTCGGCTGGCCGTGGCCTCAGCGAGGAATCATCGCGATTCTCGTTTGTGGGCCACGCTCTGTTTAATCTCGGAGTCTTCAGCGAAAATTTCCAAGCCGTTGACGAGTGGAGCTCTTTTCTGTACCACTGGGGTAAGTGACTTGGCGTGACCTCGGAATCGGGCGAATGTTCTCGAAGTGAGACGACCGATTGCAAATGCTTTAGGTCACTGTCCCGAAGAAACCTCTCAAAAATTCTAACGAGGAAGAAGAATGCCTTGGTTTGCTAGATGTCGGATTCTTATTTTTGTTGCACAAAGAGAGCAAGTTACCAGGCCACGGGAATTACTGGCTCCGGTGCAGTGGCGGCATCGAAGTCTCTCGATTAGGTGACCAGGTGAAACTTTTTCCAATTGATTTTAAAGATGGTAATGTTACCAAAATTATATTTGCCTAGGTATATGTTTACGATATTAGTTAAACTGGTTTAACAGTATAATATTAATGCCTTCTTTCAAGAGTGACAAATTACGCAAAGAAATTAAGATATATCTAAAATGCTGATCATATTTCCTCACATGTCAAAAGATTACGACAAACTGCACAAATGCAGCTTAATTAGAAAACTTTAGTAATTTGAAGGATAAAGTAACACAACGTATATTTCCAAAAATATCATTTTTGTCATCCCGTATATATGATGATGGATAAAAATTGATGTCAGTCAGATTTCTTACTGACATTTTTTATTTTTATACCCATTTTATGATGAGGCTCTGTAACGATATAACATGAAGTATCCTTATTATATTGAATTATATATCGAAGTATTTGTTTACAATACTTCAAGAAATTTTGCGGATATGGATTTTTTGTATACGTATTTGCTGTGATAACGCAAACTCCCACACAATTCATGCCTTTTTTTTCATTGTAGGCTCTTATGCATTGTTTACGACCACGTGCAGAGGGTTTCCTTTGTTGTAGCATAAACTGTCAGAAAACATCATCTTTCTCACAGCGCTAGCTATAATTTGAGCAAAATACATCGTTTTGGCCTACCCCGTTGCTGATTTAAGTTATACCTTCCTGAAAAATAGAAAACAAAAGTCCTTTGTGTAGCTGAATCTACACCTTCTCTTTTTAAAAGATCCTACAATTATTTATTCATAAAATTCCTTATTAAAAATTATTTTTTATTTTAAATAATGCAAACAAAAACACCCAACGATTTTAAGGCTCGCGCAAAAAATCTTTAATAATAGAAAATACGATTTTAAGATGGTCATCATTATTAAGAAGAGTTGCCCATGGATACTAATTTCATTGCACCAATTCATCACAACACTGACGTAATTTTCCACATCACAACAAAACATTATACTGCCCTCGACGCGCATTTCGCCAACCAAGTTGGCATCATCTGGAGATGATTCAACTAAAGTTTTAATCATTTCCAGATGATGCCAACTTGGTTGGCGAAACGCGCGTCGAGTGCAGTACAGTGTTTTGGTGTTATGTGGAAAACTGCATCAGTGTTATCTTCACACCAAAGGTTCCAACCCCTTTCAAGACTAAATCATCAAACCAAGACCAAATAGAACATACCTAGATTTTTATAAAGTTCGACTGCCTAGGTATTCTAAAATGAAAAACATTTTGACCACTACATCGACTACTTTTGGATCAAAGAAAGAATTTTGAAATTCCGTAAAATGTAACTAGGTTATACATCTACCTAAACATTTTGTAAAATAGAATAAAAGCAGGTTGTTAAAACAATTGTAAGGATTCTATGAATTAATTCATGGCATAAGCAACATTGTCTTTTTTTAAATGGAACACCCAGTATATTTTTACAAATTTGGATAGAACATTCTCTCCATAATATATTAGGGTTTGGTAGGTCATCTCTTCAAAGGTTCATAGTATACCCAATGAATTATAGACTTTTTATAGAAATTACTGCTTTGGAGCTATAAGCAACAGAGTGTGCATTTGAAATATTACTTTAATGCAAACTTTTTGATATTTCTGCCATAACGTTCTATCCATTGTTAAATTACATAGTCAGTGAAACACGTGATATTTAACTATGAGATATGAAACAAAATGAAACATTCAAAAAGCTGACTGCCTACATATTTTATTTAATTGTTTCATAGCCCTTCCACAAAAGAAATAATATTTATATTTATAACGTTACGTAAGTAAACCAAAATAATATATTCTTGAAGAAGCCTTTGTTATTTCCTTCTGCCTTCCAAAAATGCAAATGAGTGGCATCAAATCAATGACACTTGGCACCCGAAGAACAAGAGGTTGTTGCCTTCCAACCTTGAATATCTGATTAAATTTGGTCATTATATGTACGTCCAAGGCCAAACGGCCGAATTATTAGACGAAACTAATAAAGTGAGCGATGCACCCTGCTCGGGTATACTGACCCTCCCTACTCCTCCCGCTGTCTCTGCGCTCTTTCGTATCCTTCATCCTTATCCTTACGACTGGACTCCGAATTTATTGCGACATCTTGCAACCCTTTGGTATTTATTGGCATTTTTACGACTCGGGCGGCCCTACGCCAAATTTAACTTTCACTATGCTACAATAAATTTTATGTTTATTGGTTTATAAAGTTTTACTTTTACTATGATGACGGGTTGCGGTAAATTCTAAGAACGTGGCCTTTTGCTTTGCTTTGCGCCGATTTACAGCCCCGATAGGGTTATGAGCAAATAATGTAAAATATCATACTTACACAGTACAGTAATATCAAAGTCTACATATATAAGAATATATGTAAACTTTGGTAATATACTTTAAATATATTTTAATTTAAATGTTCTTCCTTATATTCATGTTTCAAATTCGTTACTATTCTAAATAAAGTTTTCTCTGCCACACACCCAAGCATAGGTAAACATAACGGTTACGAAATTTTACACTTACCCCGCTAGCAGCTTTCTCCAAACTGCATGATAAATACATCGGTGCGTAGAGTGATAAGTTGCTTTGGAATGCAGGCAGGTGCGTGTTGATTAAAGCGTTTGAAGAAAGTGACAACAGTTCAATGTTCGATCCTCACTTCTCAGAGTTCATTGTCTATCCTTATATAAATGAATCACATTATATAATTCAATGGCCAGCTGATGTTTATACTTTTAAATTATAAAATAAATAGGTACGCAGTGACGGCACTGTAATTGTTTGAACGATTTGAGATATCTATTAGTCACAGATAGGTATTCTTACTCTTATTTATTTGACAAAAAAATACCTAAGGAAAAAACAGATGTATAACTTAACGTAAACTTCATTTATAAAACTAAACAATTATTTTTGACCTGTTGAAAAATGTTTTTGAAAACCCTTTTTTCACTCTTAACGTAGATATATGAAAATCTCTTGAGACAGAGCGAAAATTTCAATAAAATTGAACGATTTTGACATTGCAAAGTGACCTCTTGCTCTTTTATCTTTTAAAGACGCGAAGATTTAATATTAGGTTGATCCTGAACAGTATCAGTAAAATAAAAAAAACGAGATTGTCACTAACTAAACACTAAAACGTATCACTTTTCCCAACTAAAGTTTCGCAGGAGATTGCTCTCTTTCACTCTCCACAGAGATTATAAACACACATCATCTCTGCTGTCCATCGTTAGCGAAAGACGCATCGAATATTGTGCATTGTTTTGGTCTTTAGTGGAAAAAAAGTGGTGGTTTTTAAATTATTTACTGAGAAAAAAATATTTTTCTAGTGTTCACGTTATGAAATAACACATATAGGTTCTAAAATTACGTTTTATCTCTAAGTCCTTGTACATTATAGGCATATTTTTTAAACTGTGTAAAATTTGCAATCCACTGATGATATCTTATTAGCTATAGATAACCTAAGTTTGTCCAGCACATGATATTTTTCTCTAGCCATTTAACACAAAGCTATACCGGATGGAGCAGGAAAGAGGTTCGCCCTCGTAGCACTTTCATTTTGTAAAATAAGTCAACCGATTTTGGAGAGTGCTTAGTAGATAAAAAAAATCATTTAAGGGCAATATGAGGGTTACTAAACTACCCACTTCCACACAATATTTAAGTTCTTAAATTCTCAGAGAAAAGGTAAATTTGACAAAAAAGACTTGTCCGGCAACTATGTGTTTTATAGTTCGCTGCAATAAGAGCCAGCGAATAAGTATTCTGATGAGTAAAAAATTTACTTTACAATCAGATCAGTGGCCAAAAGCTACCATTTGTTGAACCAATCCTGTAGATAGATGATAGGGTGGAGCCACGCAGGGATCGATTCCTTAATTTACCCCGGTCGTTTAAATTGCGGTCACTGAACGACGTGCACTTATATTAAAATTAGTTTCATCGATCCAACTCGAGGTTGTTGAACGGAAAGCTTTTCCAACGGACACTACAATTGCGTGCTCCTGGAAAACAATAAGTGTCGCGATGTTTGAAGGAAATTATGAAACTATAAATGTAATCTCTGTTCGATCATTCCGCCATCCAATGAAATATAAATTATTCGTAATAAACTAATATTTCTGTTTTTAACTACGTCTAAAAAGTAGTCTTTCTTATTGTATTTTTCACATATCTGCAAAATTTATTATAGTAAATTATTTATGTATTTTTTTAAAAGGTAGAAGAAATGTTATGAACTATTTTTGACACATCACATGGACTATTTGCTATCTGCTGTCTCCTGTATTACGTTATTCCCCAACACTGTCCACGAAAAACATAATCTGCAGTATAATAAAATAGATACCGCGGTTTAGTTTTGATACAGGTACATCTTGATTTCGGAAGTATATTAGGTATGTGAAGATGTAAAATTGCATCATCATAAGTGACGTTCTATCGAATACCTAATCGATTCAATTGTTACGTATCTTGCAAATCAGCAAGACCTCCTTTCCTTGTAGTCACCGTTTTTGCAAGACAAGCGATCGAATTCAGGGCAACAGCGTAGACAAAAATCCCAATAAATAAGAGACGATCACCAAAAAATCTAGTGAAAGGACTGATATATATTTTGATTTCGATGAGCTGCGAGAGTGAGTGCGCAATCGGTGCGTCCTTGGCCGTTGCGTTGAACGCTTGTCTGGGTAATTCAGTCAAGGTTCGTGTCGATGAACTTCCTTCCTCGGCGAAGGCTCCCCCTACTACCAGGTGGGGCCTAAGTCGTCTGAGCCAATAGCGTCGAGCCCAACGAGCTCTCATTGGCTCTCGGCAGCATTGTTGTCAGTGACCTCCAACTTGAAAATGCGATGAACTCGACAAGTTCGCGGTTCTCCTGCTAAAATCTTCCTCCCCGCGCCCGAGCGGCACCAAATGGTCGAGAATCGTATGTCGCCCTTCAGGTAGTGCGGCTAATATTTACTATACGCCGGCTTGGAGAGGCCCAGTTGGTACCGGGACTTTCACTATCGTCAGTTCTTCGCCTGCTCTTGGACTTGCAACCGGTGGTTGTTCTGTTCAGTGTCAATGCTACTACTCACCCATGTGCTTTCAGTTATCTGTGTATTACTAATATGAGCGCTCGTCGATAGTGTGATTTGTTGATTTTTTATTGTGATTGCCGCGGTACCTCTATCAGTGATATCCAAATATGATTCTGCCGGACAACAATATGCACTCCATCCCCCAGGTGCCGGAGTCAACAACCAACCTTACGGATATATCCAGCAATTCGTCAAACCATCGGGAGCCTGTCTTAAACTTAGGTATAGACAAATATTCAAAAAATATTCTTGTAAACAATTACCATATAATAAGCAAGCAAGGTACTAACTAACTATTTCATTCACTTTTTAATTTGTATATAATTTTGTCTTGGAGCCTGTACCTGTATAATATTGGAAACAATTCTATATGCAGCAAGGGAAAACTATATACCATATAATATAATAGAATGAGCTATAAATACCACTACCAGTAATTTGGAATTAATACTTATATGTTTTGCAGATTAAAAATGAACTTTTGTTATCGGTCAAAGCCAAAAATTGTGGTAAAAAATTCCAACCAATTGTCATGTTTGTTACATATTTAAGAGGTAATACAATTGTTGGATATGAAACACATACTTATGCGCTCACACCTAACTTACGTAACTGTGGGTATGCACTCGTGTACCACTTTCTCCTGGTGATGTAACACGGCGAAGTTGCATCGCGAGAGAAAGCACTGCTTTCTTTTCTTACCACACTCGCCCGAGTGACATCACAGTAGCTGAGACAATCTTTTTTGTTACAGAATTTGACGGAACTACCGTCCTATGCCGCGTTTGCGGCGACAAGGCCTCAGGATTCCACTATGGAGTGCACTCCTGCGAAGGATGCAAGGTAAGAATGGAAATTATCAATTACTTCTAGTTAATATAATATGTACTAAGGACTCGGTATTGAAATTAAACCTTGGCGAAACATTGAACGCGGAAGTGCGGATACATTTTATAGAATGTTTACCTTGATATTTTGGCCACAGATTAAATTGGTACCCGGAAACGGCATTCAAGGGTGTAATAGGACACCGGGTGGTTAGGGTGTTTTTTTTTTTTAAGGAAATTGAACAATTTCAGACGACAGATTTGCGTTCTTTGTGTTTTTGAGCTTCTTTACCTGGCCGGGGTTTTGTTGTGCGAATAGAGGTTGAAGGTCGGTTATTCTAATGTCAATGTCCGAGCGCCATGGCTTGTGGCCGGGGTGGGGCGCGGGCAGCGCGAACTTTACATCGAGTAGGCGCTGAACAGCTTTCCAACGTATAAAAACCATATTCAAGGTTTTGCCTAAAATATGGGTTCAAGTACGACGGTCTTTATTGAGCGTTATTAGTATGTAGGAAGTTTTTTATTGTTGTTAACATTGGCTTGCGAATCATCGTGCCAATGTTAAATAGAGGTATACACGTAGGCAGACGAACTTGAAATGTTAAAATGGAAGGTCTTATACGTACAGACAGGCAAGTACCTAATTGGTGTACGTAATGATGGCGCAATTAGTAGATTTTATTTGAAAGATAGGTATTCGCCATGTGTTACGGAAATTTATTGTTTTTAATTATAGACATGTAGGCAAATGATTATGATTTCATATAGGATATTCGTATAGGATAGGTATACGGAAATAGATGGCAGGTATGGTTAATTAAGATTATTGATTTCTTTAACAAATATAGTAGGTATCTACACTCAATATTATTATTTCTGAAACTGATAGCAAGATTTTAAATACTTAGGTACGAATTTATTTCAAATTATTTTGCTACCAATTACCTTCTTAAGACGTATTTTTTATATTAATCTAAATACTTATATTTAATTATCTACAAATCTAAATTTTGAAATTAAATTATTCCTAAGTAATAAAATTTCATAAGGGAATGAACATCAATTATTCCGTAAATATCTATTTAAAGCTCTTAGGTATCAGTTTACCTGTCTGTGCTCTACCTATAAATATATGTATATACCCACAGGCTCATTTTAGGTACTTTGGAGATTTTTGGAAAACATCAAAATATAATTATAGGTATAGCTTTTAAAGATGTTTAAACTTTCTATACATTTGCCAAAAAATATTTTTTTCGGCCGGATGTGACCCATAGGCCTTCAGTTAGGAGGACAGACAACCCTGATGCCCACTCAAATAGCAGGCAAAAAGTTTAGCGAGATACCAATCTTTTACCTACTTCGTTTGAAAAATTCTTGTAAAAATACCATCAACCTACCGTCTAGATTAATTTTTGTCTTAAATGTTATTTTATCACTATTCTACATATTTATTTTGAAAGTAGTTATTATAAAGTATAACAGTACAAAAAATTAACAAATGCATAAAACGTGGCCCAAGTATTTAAATATGTCGTATGAAAAATTAAAATTACATGAGAAATTATATTTCCTTTACGCAATGCGTAGCCAACCAGTCCCACAAAATGCCAATCGAATTCGTTCCATCCAATTCAAACTTGCCCGGCAGCATGAAAAGTAAAAGTGGTCCACGGTCCACGGATTTCTACGAATTGGTCCCTACATCTGGCCTGTGCGTGCGTACCTGCCAACCGACTCTGTCTTTGTCTTCGCCTCCTCTGCCCAAGTGTGATGAACCCGAGTTCGAGTTGGCATCTCAAGGTCGCCGCTCCGTAGGGACGGGTTGCATTTCACTCTCTGCTACTTTGTCACTGGTTCTCTCTTGTCACTGGAGTCATGATTAAAAGCCGTATTTTTTCAAGTATGTATATTAAATTATAAGTATACAAGTATACCTACCTTTACTATATTTTACCTATAGGTAAAGGAGACACACAAAAGTATACCTACCAGCTTTTAATACATGCGGTTATACAGATTGTTTTTTTAAAATTGCTTTTTTTAATATCTACTTTTACATTTGTTTACCAAATAGCATGCAACATTATCTACAGCTACATTTTACATTTCTTTCTGGACTATACATTTTTACTTTAACTAAAAGTAATCAAACTGTAGGTATTACAAAAATAGAAAATAAAAAAGAAAATGAAAAAGTACATTTTCAACCAATCGTCGAAGAACACGGACTAAAAACCAAAAATTGAGAATTTATTTTGTAAGTTTAAAGTGACTGTTCTGAATTCACGGTTTTTTGTCACCGTTCGACCCTTCTCTACCTGCGCCCCCGCCCGCACCGCCACCTGCGTTTACTTTCGTTGCCAGCCCTTGATGGAACAAAAAATCTAGCGAAAGGGTCGCCGGCTGGCAAAAAATTCCGATCCAATCTACCCTTTTCCAATCGAGAAGGGTTGTTATTAGGAACCCTAGGCAGATGGTGCACGCAATTTATTTGGCGAGCCGCGATACCTGAATCGTCCTGTTATTAATTCCGATTTTTACCTGTTGATACCCTTTTTCGGACGACTGGAATCCCTGTTTGTGTGAAACTTCCCAATTGAAAGGGGTTGGGCACAAAGGGTGCATTTCGCAACATCCGCCCTGATTTTTTTGGCCATTTTTGAACATATTGCGTTTTAGGAACAATTTATTAAAAGCGGTGGCAGATTTGTAAAAAATACAAAACAAATTTGAGTGGAAGTGGAAGCAAGTGCCATCCGCTGAAAAAGGATTTCTAAGTGAATGGGGTGAGGTGATCCAAAAGGGTGTAGTCGCTATTGTTTTGCCTTCAAATACATTAATCGCATGAACTTGATATCTAGCTGGAAAATGTAATGCAGAGTATTAAAATAGTGGTAATGTTATCTATAGTTTGGACCACAGAAATATTTCCGTGGTTTAGACGACAAACTAACGATTTAAGATTCAAATTCATGAGGAAAATTTTATTTAATTAAGTCAATTTCATTTAAATATAAGTACTTACGACTTTGAAATGCCTCTAACAATAAACAATGTATACTGATCCTGAAATAACACTTAATTTAAAGTTAAAATGTATAGTCTTAAAATATTATAATCAAATATATGACAGAAAGGTCTTTTTCAACACTAAAATTACATTATCTACTACATCACAAAACAGACTAAACGCCTTTATACATGTATTCATCAAAATATTGAAGTTAAGCCAGAGGAGGTATTAGAAAAGTTAAGTCCGCTGGCGAAAAGAAGACTGACTCTTAATATTTACATACCTTCTTCGGATTTCAATGTAATAGTTTTATTATTAGTTTCGTTTTAGTTCTTTTAATTTAATTTTATTGTTTCTGCGATTAATTGTGATATTATTTTTATATAAGGGATCTTTTAGTTTTGTTTCTATCTCCGAAAATATTATATTGTTTCTTTTATATTTATTTTGGATTCGTATAAAATGTATTTGTTAAGTGGTTAAGTATATTTTTTTTAATAAGCACAGATATTCACCCACTCAAACACCAGACACACATACATGATTCTTTCTCTTTTATTTTAACAAGTATCTATAGAGC
The DNA here is from genome assembly GCA_963924545.1 of Pogonocherus hispidulus. Lineage (NCBI taxonomy): Eukaryota > Metazoa > Arthropoda > Insecta > Coleoptera > Cerambycidae > Pogonocherus > Pogonocherus hispidulus. The sequence continues at coordinate 13,483,781 of OZ004696.1, read as the reverse complement.
ATGGTTATAGTTTCTTTGACTATTAGACATAGTTCGGAAGTATTACATAAAACAGAGAAGGTAATCGCGAATGATGCAGGCATGTTACCAACAAAATCGCCAAGACTCACAACTGTATTGTTTACCAACTCAAAGTCGCATACAAAGCGACATATTCGCAAGCGAAAAGTTCATTCACATCGAAATTCTGCAAGCGCTAATTATGAATTCGATGAAAAAAAATGTTTACCGCTGCAGGTAAGTGGTCCGGCGTGTAGATGGCGCCGTGCGCGCGCGCCAGGTGAATGACCGCCTTGATTTTTGTGCGACGGTACTGCCCCTCGCGGAACTAGTCGGTTTTGTACGCTTTCGGTAACGGTATTAGCTAGAACGTTGCACTTGCTAAGTATAGAACAGAAAGATTATCTTTGATCTTGAACGAGGAAATACGCGAGTTGGAGCACATACACAACCTATTATTTTGGCGTGATGTTGGCGAATTATGTCGGTTAGGTCGTTTAACTTGGATATTAGGTATGGAGGGTAATGTGTATTCGCACAGTTTGTCTTGTTTTCAACCCAAATATCCTACGTGACAGAATTCATTTTAATTACATAACCGATTTTATAAAAATAATCAATATTTATACTATTTCTTCTTCCTTTCTCTTAATATTTAGAACCTAGAGCCGTAAAACTATTCACTGCCCGCCTGTATTATTGCGGCCTACCTCAACGCGCGTTGTCGATGTACAGTACCTGCTTAAATATTTTCAGTACAAAAATATCGTCTTAGTGTGACTAATAAATGTATTAATAAATAAAAATTCTACGGGTCAGAACTCTGTTTATTAAATAGAAACTAGATTAAAAACCAGAGGATAGGTAGTTTTTTAGCTTTATAATGTTAAAAATTTCCCATTCATCCTATTAACCATTAAATTAATTTTACTTATTCCATTAATAATTTTTTATTTTTAATTACACACACATAATTATGTATGCTTTCAGATATAAGTATTTCCAGAAAGTTCTCGTTATAATAAAATATTTTTAAAAACTATATGTTGAAGAGACACATAATTGGCATCTCTTATTTTCAGATTGAATTGGCATCCTTATTTTCAGATTGAAGTTAACTATTTTATCAATTTGTTTACCATAATCGGCGTTCATGTAGAATACCTATAAATAAATATATACGTCTTTTTCGTTTCATAATGATTTCAGAGCCTTGCGTAACGGGGTGACGAAAAGATTACTAATAAAAACTATTTATACTTCACTATCTCACAATTAAAAGTTACGTAACATTTAGTTTCTCATTACAGCAACGTTTATAACAAAAATAATGGACTTTCTTTTGTCGAGTGAATCCTATTTTCCGTTCGACCGACCGTACGTTTAATAATGGGGGTCAGCGGGCCCTCAGAGTATATACGTGCAATCTATTTGTTACAAATTACACACCAGAGATAAAATTAACCAGGTCGGTATGGCCCAAATAGTGAACTTTTGTAGAATATACGGGAATGTTTAGTTGGGGCAACGAACTCTCTGATCGCGCATGCGCCTAGCTTCACCGTTATCGCGGTGATGCAATGCGAATGGTCGCAGAGTACGACAACCTAGTTCGCCGGACGTTGACCCAACAGTACTAGATAGGCGGTAAAAACAAAAGCGAATTGTCGAGTTAGTTTTAGACCCCTTAGTGCCCAATCAATCGGTTAAAAAATAAATACCACAACCCCCTAGTTCAGTTGACACGATCTAGTTACTTCTGGATTGATTTGAATAAATTAATTCCGAGAAATATTTTTGGTTGCACATCGAGTTCGATGCACTGCGATGACCTTAAACGTGGGTGCAAGCCTTATTGCCAAGCTATATAACGCGGCGAAATGGTGCTACGAGTCACTGACCAGCTCAATATTCGTACACCCCCCCGATTCTCCAACGCTTATAATAATTATCCGTTACCCAGTTAGATAACATTAATGTGGATCTCTTTGTTTACAGGCTTTTGTGGATTTTTACTGGAACACAAAAATTATTAAAGCTGTTTACAGAAATAGATAAGCGTTACAGTTTTCGGTCTATTTAAAATTTTAAAGGAACTGTGTTTACTACACTTATGTATTACTGATATTATCTATAATGGTGTTAAGATGTAGTAATACATGCGGTAATAGAGGTATTTTGAATTAATATAATAATATACATATTTGAGATTAAAAATACATATTTATGTTAGCTGAAAAATAGAAGACAGTATTTTCTCTAGGAGTTAAAACATTAAAATAACACAAATACAAGTAGGACTTTTATGCATTGATATTAAGTACGATAATATTTTAATGATGTGGCAATGCATTTTTTAAATAATTTGAACATGATTATGAACGTATATTTTGTTTGTGAAGATTTTCTGATAACTTGACAGACAAATAATCGAGAAGAGTTCGTCTTCAAATTTAAAACCATTAATAAACCGTTTTAGAAGGCCTCTGAACGTATTTCAAATTTTCTAAAATATTTAAAAACAAAAATAAAAATAAGGAATACCTACCGACTTATTCTACAAAGGTATTTCAAATACCGCAAACAAATCAGTAGGTAGGTACCCTCTTCTGAAATGCATTGTCCATATCTCGAGGTGTCATTGATACAAATAAGTATACTAATTACGGTAACTAAATTACCCAATTATACCATTTTCGAAACAAGCTTTGCATAAAATATATTTCAACGCGATTTTTTTCGCGAAATTTCCAGATGATTAAATTTATGAAACAAAAGAATGCCGAGTATCGTTCATTGACACCGAGTGCTGCAGAGGAGCGCTGTGGTTGGCATAAGCGGGTCGTCCCCGCTGACGTAACTATGACAGTACCTATGTGACGTCATGCATACATATTCGAGAAACCCATATTCGGGTTAAGCGAGTTGCGAAAAGTCTTTGACCGGCCAATAATCTACTCTACTCCTGTTTACTCCTAGTCCTACTTGTTGATGGTTCAGCGAACGCTCGAGTCACTCGTGAATTTGCTAAAATGATGACTCTGCCAGAGAGATAACCCGATTACGTGTCACTGCACTAGTTTGTATTTCGTTAATTGCCCTGGCCCCATTCTTCGGCGCTACAGAATAAAAATGAGGACGCACAGTAACATTTTGTCTATTTTTACCTAGATTCCTAGACCTTTTGTTTTCGTTGCTAACAGCATCGCATCTGATTTCTTTTAAAAACCGCCCATTAGAGAACGCAATAATATCGTATTGTTTAATACACTGCTTATATTTTTATTCCGATGCAATTATGAATTGCACCAGTTTCGCTGGCAGGTCAACGACCTAGCGGTTGTCGATCTCTCCGTACTCGCTAGGCAAACGCAACACCGCGTTCCTTTTTCGGGCAATTCAAGCGTCCTCGCGAGAACCTATAGTTGCACCGAATTCATAGTGGGTTGATAAAACGTTTGCAAAAACAAAAACTAGCTAAAAGGGACTTGCGAACTAGCATTGGGGCAACACACTACTTGGTGTTTAGCGAATGACGAAACTAGCCAGATCTCTCTCTTGCGCGCATTGCAGCAAGCGGGTGGGAAAGAGACCAACAACTCTCACTTTCACGCAGTGAACTGGCCTCGCGAGCTTACTTCGGCGGGTGAACAACCGGGAACTGGGTCAACTGGTTAACTGTGGCGAACTCGAACGCTAGGCCTCAGTCCTCTCCTGAATTTCTCGCAGTTTGGTCGTGATTGCCACTAAGCAGCACCCATTGAATTAAAAGTGTTTATTATTAAGTATACCACTAATATTTACTAAACAGTATAGTGATTTTATTACCACATTATGTGGTAATTATTCATTTATTAGATAATTTTGGACATAGTAAAACATTGTGAGAATTATGATGGCTGTGTTAAATTGTACCGAGTCCTTAGTGCCGCAAGGGCCTAAAGCCCCTAGTGTTGATGAGTCCACCGAGAGCAGTAGCTCGGGGTGTGACAGTGACGATTGCCTACAAAATGAGTGTTCTTCACAGGGCTTCTTCAGACGCAGCATCCAGCAGAAGATCCAGTACAGACCGTGCACCAAGAACCAACAGTGCTCCATCCTGAGGATCAACAGAAACCGATGCCAGTACTGCAGGCTGAAAAAATGCATCGCCGTCGGTATGAGCAGAGACGGTAAGTCATTGCATTGTCATTATTTCAATAGATATAGGTCGCCCAGGTCCCGGGGTGAACGACCTCGGCGCGCAAATTGTAATAATTGCAACGCGCAGCGATCGAGAAAGTTCAGCGAGCTAGAGGTGAACGACCCAGGCGACAATACTGGGTCATACTACCCCGAGTCGCGGCATTTTCGAAAGTTACCACTGCCCGTTACTCCGACATCTCGCAATACTTGCACAATTCTGCATTGCTGGCGCTAACCGTGTTGAGGCCATCCACTGTTGAACTCCAGATCGTTGTGCTACATCCAGCGCACACTTTTACTTCATTCAACCATCCCACTTTATGCAACCGCGCGTTGCTTAGTATTGGGAAATCTTGAAACAATTCTTCCCCCTACGGATACTTTTACCTTGTTCGGACACGCTGAGATTTTATACACTAATTCGGAGAAAGTATTTGAATCATTAGGAACTAATCAAGTGGCAGGAGATATCAAGTACGACGAAAGCCGTCAGCCACTTCTTACGTGTCACAATTTTTTCTTACAACTTCCGCATGAGAAAGTCGATGTTTTCGTAATCCTTTATTAGATCAGTTTTACTTATTTGTGTCTCAAAGAGAAATTTATGTCTCACCATCATAAAAAAATAATGTTGTCTTTTAACGAAATATTAAAATTAATCGCGTTTAGTTAGGAGCGCCTACTCATTTATCAATATTGAGCGGGCTGGAAGGTGGCGTCGCCTAGCGCCGAAAATCTGCACGATGCTTCAGATGGACGCTTGCGCTCAACGTATCAGCGTACTGTATCAATAGCCCTCCCACGCGAAGGTAGCATGCTGTATACATACATTATATGCAGCAGGCGCCATTCACTGGTTTGGGTAAGCGTCGCATAATCGTTCTTATTATTTACTATTCCATCAAGTCTTAATTTAAAAAATAAATGTACTTCCATTGGAAATTGGCGCACGTTTGAATAAGTATACCCTGAAACATTAATATGTCGCCGTAATGTAGGCAGCCAACAATACGTGTCCAATTACAAAACATGTGTTTTGTAAAGTTATTATGTAAATTAGTAATGGTTGTTTACTGCAAGGAATCTAAAAATAATAGCTTGCAATAAAAATAAACATTCCAAACGGAATTATTACGGAGTAACTGCCAATCTAGGGGGCTCTGCTATTCGTGGGGTGTACCGGGGCCCACCTCGCTCGCCGGTGGGTGACGGTGCTATCAGGGCATGAGGCGACCTTGGCGCCCCTCCCCCGCCTCACCGCCAGCTATCGGGCACTGCTAGCGTCAAAGCATGATCGGCGACGCGGACGCAGCAGCTCAAGTTCAAGGGTGATGGAGGGGAACGGCTCGCGGCGCGAGTGGGGCGCCGCGAGAGGGGAGTCGTGACCGTGGGTGCTACGTCTGTCGCTGTCGAGTTCGCGCCACTACACGTTACTACTTACTCAGTTCGGGAATGCCAGGTCGCGCGCTCCGCACTAGCAGCCCGATACATACAACAGTACGCGCACATGTGATAGGTGAAAGTGTTAAAAAGTGCAAAATGGGTGAAGAGTTACCCATCCTTAAGGGGATTCTAAACGGCGTAGTCAACTACCACAACGCACGTAGGTGTCTCGATTTTTACATGTGGATTAACAATCAGCCCTTCGGCATTTTTTTTATATTCAAATGTATACTTTCATTGACCTACACACTTTCATCTGTGTGAAAGCAAGTAAATTTCTCTCGTACGTTCATATCTCATTTTCGTGTTGGACCCATTACTTTCTCCGGTTCCTACGTTAATTTAATATGACAGATGTAGAGCAGCTGACTCGTGCCACACAGGGCACCTGGGCGCATAAAGACCTCTTTCATAAACTACCTATGTCTAATTTTTATTCGACGCATAATATATTTAAGTTAACCTTATCTTTTTTTTTCAGCTGTAAGATTCGGTCGTGTACCCAAGAGAGAAAAGGCACGCATTTTGGCAGCCATGCAGCAAAGTTCCAATTCCCGTACATTGGAAAAGGCTGTTGCTGCCGAACTTGAAGATGAGCAAAGGTTATTGGCCACCGTCGTCAGGGCGCACATTGACACCTGCGACTTCACCAGAGACAAAGTCGAGCCGATGCTACAACGCGCAAGGGATCATCCCTCGTACACCGCCTGCCCACCAACACTGGTAAGCTTTGCTCCCTCTTAACAAAACCGTCTTCTGTCAGTGAAAAATGATTATATTAATGATTTTCGTTTCTCATCGTGTGCAAGGAAGCCAATGGGCGAAAGGAAATGGGGCAAAATTCTAACGAACCCCGAACAAATAACCAGACTGGGCGACCTTGCACGCAGAGGGATAAGCGGAAATATTCAAGGTTCCGCTTTATACCAACTCACTCACACTCGTGGAGTTTTTATCGAACTTTGTATCAAGGTTAACGCGCACTTGAGCAAGTTAGATGACACTGGTCAAATGTGAACCTGTAGGTCAAACGTCTAATTATACGAAAGGTGATTAATTACTTGATTCGATTTTTATTATTTTCATTTAAAAAAAGTCGCAGCTCGCCTTCGTATAATCGTAATTTTTAACCTTCTCTTAAAACTGACAATGGTATTTTTAACTTGGCAGATGACACAAAAATATCACAGCATTCTGTACAATCTTACTCGGAATATTCTAAATATACATTTTTTTTCCAGGCATGTCCTCTCAACCCAAATCCTCAGCCTCTGACTGGACAACAGGAATTATTGCAAGATTTTTCAAAACGATTCTCGCCCGCTATCCGCGGCGTGGTCGAGTTTGCTAAGCGCATTCCAGGGTTTTCCCTGCTAGCTCAAGATGATCAAGTTACCCTCCTGAAGGCAGGTGTTTTTGAAGTGTTACTTGTGCGTCTTGCGTGTATGTTCGATTCTCAAACTTCCAGTATGATTTGTTTAAATGGCCAAGTGCTCAAACGAGACTCGATCCACAATAGTTCTAATGCCCGGTTCCTTATGGATAGTATGTTCGATTTCGCGGAACGAATGAACGCTCTCAGATTATCAGATGCAGAAATAGGCCTTTTCTGCTCCATCGTGGTGATAGCTGCGGACCGTCCGGGTCTCAGAAACACTGAACTCATCGAGAAGATGCATAATAAGCTGAAAGCTGCTCTGCACGTCGTTGTTAGCCAGAATCACAATGGCCGCCCACATATCTTGGACGAATTGATGAAGAAAATTCCCGATCTGCGTACACTGAATACTTTACATTCTGAAAAATTGCTGGCCTTCAAGATGACAGAGCAGCAACAGATGATGCAGCAGCAACAGCATTTGTGGAATTCTCCCCTAGAAGAAGAAAGTAGCAGCAAAAGTCCTGCAGCTTCATCTTGGTCCTCTTCTTCTGATGTTACTATGGACGAGGCTAAATCTCCTCTCGGTTCTGTATCCAGCACAGAATCCATGTGCTCCTCGGAAATGACCAATATCCATGACTATCATCAATCTGTTGGTCACCACATCAGCTCAAATGTAACCAATGCTCCACTCTTGGCTGCCACTTTGGCTGGAGGGGTTTGCCCACATAGACACAGGGCCAATTCCGGATCAACATCTTCCGGAGACGACGAGTTGGCTGCCACATCACATTTAATCCACAACGGCTTGACAATAACCCCAGTTTCTAGGCCTCACGCTTCCCATCCAAGGTTCCGCAAGCTCGATTCCCCTAGCGATTCTGGCATAGAGTCTGGAACTGAGAAGGTAGACAAGCCCACTTCGCTCTGCTCCAGTCCACGTTCCTCAGTCGAAGATCACCATATAGTAGAAGACATGCCAGTTCTGAAGCGCGTCTTGCAGGCTCCTCCCCTATACGACACTAATTCTCTTATGGATGAGGCCTACAAACCACATAAAAAGTTTAGAGCGTTGAGGAACAAAGACTCTGCAGAGGCTGAACCTGCCATCGTAATGTCTCCGCAACCAGTGCAATCTCAGCTTCATATGCAGCTCACGTCTGCACCGCAATCCAGCCTATCTAGCTCACATTCTATGCTAGCTAAATCTCTGATGGAGGGTCCCAGAATGACAGCCGAGCAAATGAAGAGAACAGACATAATTCACAATTTCATAATGCGCGGTGACGCTCACGCGGCATCCCCTATGGTGACCGCAACCCCCCCAGCCTGCCCGTATAAGACCAACGGTTCGTTGCTGCAGCCAGCTTGGGCCACGAGCGTCATCACTACCACCGCTCGTCAGAACCAGATGCAGAGCAGTCACACGCCGCCCCCACAGCAGCAGGAGTACTCCAGGCTCTATTTGCATCCGCAGTCACCACATTCGACGTCACCTGCGCCTCCACAGTCCAGGTCTCCCGCCAGTCCGCACTCGACATTATTGTCGACCATTCCAAAGATGGTCGAACTGCAGGTGGATATTGCCGACTCTCAGCAGCCACTCAATCTGTCGAAGAAGTCGCCGTCTCCGTCGCCGAGACCGCTGAAGGTGGTGACACTGGAGGTGTAATCGCCGCGGCACCTGCCGTGCTTGTGAGATTAGTACAAAGTGGAGTGCACGTGCCGCGCGGGCAGAGACTTTCTTAGCCGCCCGCGCAAGAGACATATAGGTGCCACTTTAATCGTATTAAAACCAAATAATTTATATTGCTGTATATTCAGTCTTACTATCTCTGTCTATATAACATGTATGTTGATGTGTGCCCCATGTTATGTTGTAGTCTAGGGACGGGAGGCCTTGCCCCCGCATTCTCATGTAAAGTTACTTCCGCCATGGCCAGGGCGGCGAGAATCCTGTATATAGTGGACCAAACCCCCGACACGCCGTCCTGGTCCCCTTCAGTAGTTAAGGTTTCAAACAATCACTAATTTAAATAGATCCATGTAAATGAATATTTATGATTAATTATATCGATAAAACTGGCATCGGCACCCAATCAATCCTATTATAATAAATTTATTATATTATTGTTTAATATATGTGATAAATTGATTTGTAGGTTACTTTATGTATAAGTTTGTGTTACGTATCTCAGTTTGTAAAGAGACTCATCTCATAATCATGTTCACGAAACCATTTCGCCTATTTGTATCACCGCCATCTCATTACTTGTAGATAGTCGGGCGAGTTGAGGAGGAGACCCGTGAGACTGAGGGGGGTGGCAACGTCCCCATCGTACTATGGCCGGTTAGAGGCCAATCACCCGCGTGGCGCCCCCCACGTTTGTCTCCTTGCTCGCTTATGTAGGACGTGGACTTTCTGCCCTCAACCAATTTCAGTAGATCCAACAATATAGACAGTTGAACAGTTGTTGTATTTATTGTATTATCACTATTGTTAATATTGTTTTCATTAATGTTCTTCAAAAGGCAGACGTGTCTGGCATGGAGGTAAAGAGATTTGATAACAATAATCCTGGCATGCCAAACACTGCCGTCTGCCGCTCACTTGCAAATGTACTTGTTTTGTAAATTGGGGGTTTGTTGAGGCCGACAGAATAAACATGTCTTGGTGATATTAATAATTTCTTAGTTTCATTTGATTACTTTATTCCCAAATACCTACCTATACCTAATAAAAAAGCAACATGACATTAATTTAATAAACAGTGATTGAACTGTCTGACATCGAACAGTACAGGCTTCAATGAGTACTAAAAAGCATATCAAAGGTACATAAAATGACCCTATGGCACTGTTCACAGTCACAGATGCTAGTCAGAATATTTTATGTTGCTTGAAATTTACAAACTAGTTGTAGAAATGGTTTTAAATTTTCCAAAATCAAAGTCAGTGTGGTATTTCGTCTGTGGTGAAGCCAAGATAATGTTAGAAGTAGACTCCACAAAGTTAGTTTAAGGTAAGTTAAACAATTTCTAAATACAGCTACTCTATTATTTCTTGTAAACAAAATTTGGATAAAATTACACAATATAATTGTGGTCTACTACTAAGCCTGTTACTGTAAAAGACAGATAGGTTTTTATGATACCAAGTAGACCAGATATTAAAACAAGTTAATTTAACACTATTTCTTCTCAAATTTGGATAACACAAATACATTCAGCTTAAAAAAACAGGTAGGTTTAAAATATGTGCAGATCTACAATCTACAATAGACTGAGTGAGGAACATTAAATAGGAGATACCTTAGCCACGAATATAGGAATTATAGATTAAGGAAAAATTTACCTGAAATACATTCGGTATTCAGAATAGGTACCTACGGAAAGGTTAAATTAAATCTAAATGATTTCAATATACCATATATCCATATCCATATCTAAACGGATTCTACAACTGATTCAAACTTAATAAGAAACCTTTGCAAGGAAGAGAACAAAACAATATAAAATAAACTAATGGATTATATTGCTCGATATACAATATACAGCTCATCTGAATCCATGTGAATACATATCACATTTATATAAAATAATGAAAAAGTAATTTATTTTATTGAACCTCCTGCATTCTTTGATAGATACCATTGATTTTAAGATCAAGCTATATTACACATACAGGGTGTCTACTTTTATTTATGTACAAATCTTTAACTGTACAATTTGTACAATTTATGTACAAATAAAATCTTTATTTTTCGAGATAATCTACTGAACACTTTTTGTTTCAAAGGGCATTAAAAACTGCTTCTTTTGACCCCATTACCGCTCTTAAGACGAACATGCAGACCGAATTTCAATATAACCATTTAGGAATTTTTTATTTAACCCCTCAAAACCCCCATATGCGAAATTTTATCAAAAAATATACAGGGCGTTTCTTTCTACACCATATCAAAGTTAAGCAAAATATCAAATTTGAAAAGCACTAGACGAGTCAAGTGCCCACGGAATTATGTCAAAACAGTTGAATGTTATATGAAATCAATTAAATTTAATTATGCCCTACATTTAGTGAATAGAAAAGTATTAATGTGCACCATCAAGATAAGAATAAAAATTATAAGAAAAATATTGGGCAGAAAATTAAATTTAAGTGATTTCATATAACATTCAACTGTTTTGACATAATTGCGTGGCATAATTGTTTTCTCAACATGGATGAGATATCGATATATCGTATTATTTTAAACGCTAGTCAGTAGCCTAACATATTTTTTAGAAAAGGGGTCCCAAGAGTGGAGATTGGACGCCACTGGTAATTCCTATCGAGCTGAAATTTTTTGTGGAAGTAAAGATTCATAGTAATCACAGTAGCATCTAATAAATAAAATTTGAAAACAATTGGTTTATTACTGTCAGATTTAAATAAAAAAAATATTTTTTTTTCAACTTCAACACCCGGAATCTCGGAAACGGTACAGATTTGGAAATAAGTTTATACAGCAAAGTCCCATTATTTTTACTGGTTCTACATGTTCCCGAAATTTGTGAGCATAAAACTGGGACACCCTGTATACCTATACCTATTTTTGATTACAGCACGGAAATTAATGTGAGTTTATGATATAACCGGAAGCTACAAAAACACATAACACATACACTCTGTAGACTGTACACAATATTCATTTACCTACTGTTCTAAAGATATTTTTATGTACTGTATTTGTACTTTAAATCGATAATTAAATTATAAGTACCTATTTATTTGTTATTGTCATTAATTTATGGGACAGTTTTATAAATTGGCATAACCTCAAATTTAAGTTTTTAAATATTATATTTTTTAATTATACAGGTGCAGTCAGTAGCCTAACATATTTTTTAGAAAAGGGGTCCCAAGAGTGCAGATTGGACGCCACTGATGATTCCTATCGAGCTGAAATTTTTTGTGGAAATAAAGATTCATAGTAATCATAGTAGCATCTAATAAATAAAATTTGAAAACAATTATTGGTTTATTACTTAAGTACTTAAGTTAAGTAAGTAGGTACTAGGTACTTAAGTTAAGTACTTCTGTAATAAATTAGTCATAGGTCTAATTTTTGTGCTTGACATTAGGTATCTAGGTAATAGGTATATGAATCCATTGTTACATTTACAAACAAAATTTGAACTTGGCTTAATTTCAAATCAACAATCGCATTCTGCTTGCGAAATGCAAGCTAAAAATTTGACTTTGAAATGGCCTTGAAATTGAGTGTAGATGATAACACAATATAATACTTATGCAATGAAGCGCTCTCGATTTTTCTCATGAACATAACATAAATTCCTCGAGAATCAATGCAACTAATTAAAAGGAAAACTAGTGCAAAGTATAGTCCCGATAATCAACGTAAAACACTTACCTAGCAGAGTTCAAATTCCCACTTTTTGACAGCTGACGACTCCAAGGAAATAAAACAACCTAGTATCTCTCAACTTCACAGAATCACCTACAATTATTGCGACTTTCATACGTAATACGTATCTTATAATCGGCAACTTTTCTATTGTTCAACCCACACGACTCCTCAGTTATGCCACTAAAAACTAAAATATAATTATGGCTTTCCCATTCCCTAAGTTTTCAATATTAACACGTCCTGCACCTGATGACTTGGTTGTCTAAGCAGCCATTACTTTTCATTACGCACAAGTGTCACTTACCCCCCCGACCTATACTCATCACTTTAAGATACCGGTTTCAGTGCTGGCAACTGTTTTCGTAAAATGCGAAACGAATCTTCGAATGTAGGTAGGTAAAATAGGTACCAGTCAAGATTTCAAGCCCTATACGTCATGAGTGAAGCTATGAAATCCTTGCCGTTGCCAACTTAATTTTAAATTATTTACTGGATTAAAAGTAGACATTATGTACACCAATTTAAATAACACAATAACAGTGCTTAAAAGTGGATTCGCCTTTATATATTTTCATTATTCTTACAATTTATTTACAAATAGTCATGACGTGTAGGACTTGAAAGCCTGACTCCTCTACATATTATCTTAATAATATAAAACAACGAGTATAGGCGTACCTATCTACTTAATTTAATGCACGCGTCCAAGTTTTCTAAGGGACAAGTGCGATAAATGACTTTTCTCTATTTTGCACGTTTTACATTTACGAAACCAAAAAAAATCAACAGAACATTTAATTCCCGTGTAGGGATTTTTATACATATAATTTAGTTTGGTTATAATTTAGGTTACCATTTGAATCAGACGCTTACAGACGCAAAATAGAAAAAAATATTTTACCGCTTCAGTTGAAGTAAGACGGATATTTGGGGTACAGAAATACCTGACCACCCTTTATAACTTCGCATATTATTCAATAACTCAATAAAAGAGATGTAAACAACTTCTACTTAAATATTTGTTCTATGTATTTTAAAACATAACCACGTTATGTTAGCCCAGATAGCACAAATTATTTATGGAATAATCTGTAAATCTTCTAAAAGGATTATTCATTGTCAAGATTCCAGTAATATGCTTATAATAAATATACACTTTATATAATATTCTTAAAATATTCATTTTAGAATATTATGAATAGAATATTCCAGTAATATTTATTATAGAGTTAATATATTGTATTCTTTAAAGAATATTCTTGTAATATTAGTTATAGAATATTATGAATCTAATATTCCAGTAATATTTATTATAGAGTTAATATATTGTATTCTTTAAAGAATATTCTTGTAATATTAGTTATAGAATATTCTCGTAATATTCGTTATAAAATATTATGAGAAAAATATTCGAGTAATATATATTAAAGCTGGCACTAGTAATATGCACAAAAAATATGCATTAAATATTCTCGAAAAATATTTTTTTGTGAAATTGCACCAAGACTTGCGGTTGTGTTATAAAACATTCTGAAAATAATATTCGAGTAATGTCTATTGCAGCTAACCAGCAATATATACAGAAGAAACATGCGTTTAATATTTCTAGAATATATTATGCGTTTGATTTTTGTAATATTTTTTGTAAAATATTATGAAACGTAGCAAGGTGTATTGAGGTGTATTGTCACCTATGAAAAGCACTGTCGTTTGCGACTCTACCACTGGACAGCGGTGCTGCCCCCGGGTCATCATGCTACTCACCACCTCAAGCACGACCCAGACAAAAAATTGTTGTCTGGTTAAATGGAGGTTTCGGCGAAGTTTTTCTTTTTGAATATGTTCCGCCTTCGGAAACACACTTGTTTTCAAGTAGAGCATCCTAGCCGGGCTTTTATAGTTTGTGATTATGCCGCTGGATGGAGACACTTATGTCCTACCAGCAGAATGCTGACGTACTTCTCTAAGTGTCTTTGCTGCCTGTGTGTCATTGTCGTCATTGTGCTTATCTCGTATTGACGAAGCTTAATAGGCAGGTCAGGTTGAGGTGGCAATACACCTCAAGCCGCGAGCCACGACCCAGACAAAAAAAATTGTCTGGTTAAATGGAGGTTTCGGCGAAGTTTTTCTTTTTGAATATCTTCATCTTCCGCCAAAAAAAATATTCCAGGATTAAATACGTCCTAACCAAAAATGAATCTAAAATTAATGTATGTAATATATTTATAATCTATAATTATCTATATAATATATTTATAGATTATTCTTTGTGTCATTTTTGGTGATCTCGGAATATTTGTTCCCTTATTCTGGGACTATTCTGCGATTATTATTTGAATATTTTATAATTATTCTTGTATTATCTTGTGGATTATTCTTGGAATAAGTTTAGGAATATTCTCTAGATATAGAAAAGTGTGTACTTTTCGATATTCTACAAATATTCCCAAAATTTATCTATATAATATTCCAATCTTCCTTCAGAATAATTTAGGTATATTCTAGGAATAGGTTTGTGCTATCTGGGAGGTAGGTACTTATATAAGAATGTTCACTAAAAACTTACCCTACCCTGCGTAATACCTAGGTAGAATAAAAGCGTAATAAACGCTTAGAACATTTCTGTATATATTTGTTTCATTAATTCTTTAGCTGGCAAGAATCTCATTTCGATCTTGTTTGTGAAACTATATTTCAAGGAACAATCTGATTCACGCTGGATACATTTTGTAAAGGTGATATAATAAATACGTTTAGTTAAAAATAATACTAACGTTCTGCATGTTATAATTAGGTCCCTACATACTAATGGTTATATAGGTACCTATATTAATAAAGTAAAACTTAGTAGGTAGGTACTTTGTTTTTTGAGTGTTGAAAAGACTCACATATTTTTCCTTTTAATTTAAATACAGATTTTAAAAAATGCAATATTAAAATAAAATATGAATATTAATATAAAATATAAGAGAGATATAATAAATATAATAATGTAATAATGATCTAGACATCCATTTAAGGTCTTCTTATCAAAATTACTACCTAATTTTATGAAGACATTCAAATTTCTTGGGCATATATCCAACATTTCAAAAATTTGTTTTGAAGTAAGTAAAATAGTTTATGGAAACATTTCCATTTTATAAATTTCATGAAACTTAACACAACTCTGCACAACTGTACATAATAGCTCTCGGATATTCACAGCAAGACCTTCACGAAAAACAGTCAACAGCTAAGGTTACGGTTTCAGATTAGAAAGATCTATTTGTCTGGCGTCCGTCCAATGACGAAATTAATTTTGCAGAATGGTATTATTATAAGATCGCGGTTCGGAATTATTCCTGATTTTGCAATAACAATCCCCAACTGGTCGGTTCGTCCTTGGAAAATGCTCGGAGATGTATGTAAAAATATGCAGGTCTACTGAGACTAAAATTGTTACCAGAAATCATCATAAAGTGATAAAGTGGTTTGCCTGACTGAAAAAAATGTTCAAATATTAAATGAAATGTGCCTACAGGGGTCTGTAATAATTACCTGGTTTGGTTGGAAGGTGCCTTAGATGCCACCATGTTATGTACAAACTCCATATTAAAATGTTACTATTCTCATAAGAAATTTCCAAAAAGATTGGAATATTATGTAGAACACCAAAATTTTCATAGAATTAAAGTAGAATTGATTACTCAACGGGAAAACGATGAAAATTCACCAGCCCTGCTGAAGCAATATACAGGGTGTCCCAATGTGAGCGTACAAAAATTTACCAGGGGGTGGACCAGACCAAAATAAGAATAAAATTCTTATAAAAAAAATGTCTCTGATGTACACCTAACAGTTACAGGGTGTTATTTTGGAAAAAAACAACATTTTTCCGCAATAAATTCCAAACCGTTTTGTAGATTTAGGTAATTTTTGGGTGACGTGTACATCTATTAAAGGTCATTAAAACTACATTGTGTTTGTTTAACTCTGACACCTGTGGTTGCCTAGGCATACTCTTCCTTATGATTTTGTCTTCATAACTCTTGCATATCCTACTTTTCGTGAATTAACGAAGTTTTCCGTAATCGACTACACCTAAAAAAGGTGCTCTTGTTATAGTTTATATAATGTCAATTGAAACTGTAAAAAAAATTCCGACAAAAGAAACACCTGCACCTCGACGGCTGCCTCTTGGTTTACGCACGTGTGTCGTTTGTCGGAATTTTTTCGACATTGAGTAACATTTTCGAGTAAATTGAGTGTAAAGTAGGTACCGACTACATTCCTTTATACGCATATATCGCCACGGCGATAGCTCAGTCTGTTAGGTGCTGGGTGATAGCCTGTGACTAACAGAATGGGTATATTGCGGCGCGAGGTCGAAACTCGCCAGGGGAGAAATGGCACCTCTCCCAGGGTTGTGTGTCTGCGTTTTTTTCATGTGTAGCCTCCTTCTACACAAGCCTTAGGCTTTCAGTAGGGAGGTTGTCCATTTCTGTGGTGTGTTTATATTTTTATACAGAAAACTACATGCAAAGGAAGTCATAAGGAAGAGTAGGCCTAGGCCACCACAGGTGTCAGAGTTAAACAAACACAATGAATTTTTTATGACCTTTACTAGATGTATAGTCTATATTATAATGACAATTGAAACTGTAAAAAAAAATCCGACAAAGGAAACACCTGCACCTCGACGGCGGCTTCTTTGTTTACGCGCGTGTGTCCTTTGTCGGAATTTTTTATGCAGTTTCAATTGAGATTGTAAACACTATACACGTCACCCAAAAATTACCACTCCGTTTTTAAGTTATAATGGATTTTTTTTCCAAAATAACACCCTGTAACTCGTTAGGAGTGTATCGGAGAATTTTTTTTTATAAGAATTTTATTCTTATTTTGGTCTGGTCCACCCCCTGGTAAATTTTGTACGCTCACACTGGGACACCCTGTATTTTGTTCCAACTTATTAATGAGTTTTTATTTCGCTAGACTTAGCGATAAATCCGGGCAAAAGTCTCGACTAGACGGCTTGCAACGAACGAATGATGCGGACCTGGCTTAGGTTTGGGTATCAATACTTAATGCGAATAATAATTATCTTATTATTACTACTGCTGATTATATTTAGGAGAATATCATTTCTATTTATGTAAATAATAATTAACCCTTCATGGTCTAGTTAAAAATTAACTATATGGAAATGTTTGTAGGTATAATTTAGAATACACTAAGAAAAGAAAATAATAATGAAAAGAAGTTTCAAGTGTTTCACCGAATACTGTTGTAATAATATAATAGTTAAAAATAATTAAATAATGTAGTACCTTATTACAAAACCTATTATCTATTACTAAATTTTTAACATGTGTTGACTAGGCACTTTAGTTTTAGACAAGTTGGAGACTACTTATAGGTATATTAAAATGGGTGGTCAAGATAATGTCAGCTGAACAATGTCGATGTAATTTATCTCAAGTGTCTTTTTTTATCAAGATCGTGATAATAATTAATAGATTTGATTAATTTTTCGAACAAACATTTTATCCTAAGACATGGAAATTTTTTAATGAATTTTTTCACTAGTAACTTAAAAGTTATCTATACTAACGTAAGAGAACAATATGAATGGAATAGGTATATATTTATTAATACTATATAGTACAGGGGTGGCCAACCTGCGGCTCGCGAGCCACATGCGGCTCTTGAAGGATTATTTGTGGCTCTCGATAAATGTACCCGAGTTCCCTTTTCATTTTTGTGCTATTATATTTTAAAAAATTATTATCGTTCCGTATGTGTTTCAAAATGTCTTTGAAATTACTGACGACAAATATGAAAGACTAGGTGCAACGTTATATAGTCTTTATAATCTCAATTGAAACTGCATAACAAATTCCGACAAACGACACACGTGCGTAAACAAAGAGGCAGCCGTCGAGGTGCAGGTGTTTCTTTTGTCGGAATTTTTTTTACAGTTTCAATTGACATTATATAGACTATAACAAATTTCATTTCCGTCTAAGTTAAGAATGATAGGACTCATCGAAAACTGCGCGGACGAACATAAACAGTGGCGTAATCGTCCGTAATCGACCGACTCCAAACCGATCTTGAATTTGTAAACTTTCATTGCAACGGACAGTTGACATTATACTCTGGAGGAAACAATTTGTATCACTTTTGCCACGGATATAATTTGTAATCTGGAATTGTTGGTAAGTTAACTAAATTTGTTTCATAGTATGGCTCGGCATAGTATAAATATTAGTAAAAATGGCTCGGACTATCAAGGAGCTTGGCCACCCCTGAATATAATATAATACTAGAAATATAGAATAGAATTTCTTAAGATCTGATATGATATTTGGAATTTTAATTTTAAATGGTCCATCATCGTTATTATTAAAATATATTTTATACCAAGACAATATTTTATACTTCCAAAGAAAATACCATGACCAGCATGATCTAAAGATAAATTAACTGCACCAAAAGAAAAATCTGAATGGCAAAGGTTCTACAGGTTTTTAAATTTTATAAAAATTCTTGATATAATAATTATATCAAGAATTATATCAAGAATGTTTGAATATTATGATTTATTTACGCATACTAAAATTGAAACAAGTCTGATTCTTACACATCTCTAAGTGGAAGTTTTATCATCGTTCTTTAGATTTTAAATTACGATATTTTCGATAACTTATATTTTATACGATTGACATGAGATGGCAATCAATTCAAAATTCAAAGGACACACTGATCTGAGATGACCTTGGCTTTTATCAAATATTTAAATATTTATTTCATAATTTATTAGATATTGCATTGGGTTATACCAAGATAACCTACATATGTATATACACAGTTTTATATAAAAGTTTTTCTATTATAGGTCGTTGTAAAGGGAAGCATTAGAAAAATGTCACAAACTTGTCAAAAGCATTACCTATATTTGTATAAGTCAGAAAATAACGATAAAAAAGCATTTTGTTACATGGGCCTGTTAATATTTTATTTAATATTTCGTTCAACTAGGAAAAATATTCTTAAAAATTGTTACCATTGTAAACAATATTGCACATTGAAGGAAACAATTAGTGATTATAATTAAAATGATTAGATTGTGCACACATTACTTAATATAAAACATCAATAGTTAAAACATTTTTAGCTAAACAATAATTAAACACATATTTAGGAATTATATATAAATCAAATGCATTCGTAATGTTACTGAAACGTTATTAAAAAAACGAATAATGCCAACAGAAAACTGATCTGATCTACGCAAGCTAATGATTCTCATTAAGTATTTCTGTAAAGGTTAGATTTAGTACTTGGTATGTGCACTCGTTACTTGTGAAGAGCTTGAATCGGGAATCAGGAAGTCTGCCCGGTACCCGGTACAGTCTATGCCGGTACATACACACCCTTGTACCAAAGTCTATATATATTCTAATAGGTATGTAGACTTTGGTTGTACCTTACGTCTTACGTCTTACTTGTTCAGTTAAAACGTATCAGATGAAAAATGACGTGTAGACGGAAAAACGGACGTTTTACTTGAACTGAATCGAGGCGGTCAGACCGTTTTACCGTAGAAGTTGTAGCATGTAGCCGCTCTAATGTTAAGGTCAGTCTATTTGAGATTTGAAATAATACGGTACGAAATTTATTCGTTTTAAATAACATGTTGAACTTACGATAGCGGTCTCGTGATTTTTTTACGAAATTTTTTAAACTATACCGAAATTATCCTTGCCTATGTCAAGATAAATCAAAATATTACAGCGACAGAAAAAAATAATTCATAAGTATGCCATTTTGAGTAGAAAATCCCAAGGGGTGTATTGCACAACGACAAGACACTGTAACTAAAAAACTCTTTTCGTTCAGTTTATCGTAGGGTTATGTTCAATAACTCGCACGTTAAACACAATGAAATTACTGACAAAAGCAGCGCTTCCTCCATGGTCGACCATTAAAACTGACATTAAAATGCAGGTTTAAACTGTATAGACAGTATACACTGGCTTTCAGATCGTTTAAACTAGGGTCAGTTTTAACTGACAGGCGAGACGTAAAGTAAAACGGTATTGTATATACCGGGCTTTTATCATGAAGAGTTTTTTGCAAAAACCTTATTCTTTCGATGCAAGATTTAAGATGTTTTTTATTTTTATATTTTGCAAAGGATTGATAAAATATCGAGTAAAGCGAAAATTCAGAAAATATTGATAAAAACAAGCTTACATTCAGATTAAAACATGTGTATGAGCGTATGATGTGTATTTATTAAATATTAAATCTGATTAGGAAATAAGTTGGCTCACGCAGCAGTTTAATGAAATTTAGTCTGTTTCGGGCAAATTTATGAGGCAATATGTAACAACACGAAATATATACATAGATACAGAAATTTATACAAAACAAGGTCAAGGTTATAAATATAGAGACGCCTTTCCACACTGCACGGACACAGTAAACTTTTTTACTAATATTTTGGCATACGTGGGTATTTTCAGCATGGTTTGATTTAAAAATAATTTTGCTGTAAATGCTATAAAACATACTCTTTACTTTGTAGATGCCTTTGAATTACATCAGACTTTCTAATCTTTTCTAAACCCATGGGTCTTCTTCTTTTCTTCTTCTTCCTCTTGGTGTATGCCCTAACACATTATGTGTATTTTATGATTATATCATGTATATTACGGAAAACAAAAATTATGTAATATAAATATACCTAAAAAAAAAACTGTTAAAATTACTTTTTATCTAAATATTCACAAAAATAATATCTTGGCATGTAGATTGCTGGTTTATACATAAATATTGTAAATAGAATCTACTTTGTAACTATAAAACTGTTCTTATACTTCATATAAAATATTTTTATTGGTGTAATCGTGCGGAGGGGTAACCGTCCTATTTTTAGGAGTAACCAATTTTAGGTTTTTGGTTAAAGGGTAGATAGGCCAGACAATATATTAAAAATCTATAAATATAATCAAGTCACATAACCAGTAGGTTCTCAAGTTTTTGTCACCTATATGAATAAACATTAGTGGAAACCTTGACTATTTTTATTAACATTTTATTCAGACAAACTATGTGTATTTTGCATCCGGAAAAACAATAAACATGAAGAGATAGAACGCATATAGATAATAAGTGTAAGAGCAATCGTTACTTTTAAATTGCGCCTTTCAAATTTTCCCAAGTAATAATAAATAATGCATACCAGTTTATACCCTGTAGCAGTTTTATCAGAAATTTTCGAAATAGGCAGAAGAAATAAAATTATTAAGATAAAACTCAATGGTTCTCGAGATAGAACAATGTGTTTAAGTTTAGATATAATATGATTATGTACCTAGTGAACCCCATAATATATCCCCACTATATTTACCGTGATTTTCATAGTTACAAAAAATGTTTTAGTAAAAATTATACAGGGTATTCTGAAGATGTTTTTTGAAATATGGACTGATAAAAGCAATGGATCAAGACGCCCAAACCACTAATTTGGTCTTATGTACGAATCAACCCCTGCATTAATGTAAGATATTCTGAAAAAAAATAAGGAATACGTACAAAAAGTGTTGTATTCAAATAAGTATATAATTCAAATCTACTACAGTCTTGTTTACAATCATAAAAGCTCCAGATTTTTTTGTTCAACTAAATATCTATCCAAATATTGGTGGTTGTTGATTTATCGACATACCATTGACACCAGTGCCAATATTTGTCCAAGTAAAGCATTCACGCGACATGACAAGTGTTAATTACCTACTGAAGAATTTTTTAAAGCAAATTTAGCTATTGTTTGACTCCGAACTTACCGGTTTTTGGTTTGTCAAATATACCAGTACCGCGAGTATTGAAAAAAAGTCGAAATAGGCGAATTGACAAAAGTATGCTGTATTTTTAATATATTGAGAACGACTGCCATCATTCAAATGAAATTTTATTTCTGAGGGGTTTGATACATGATAAGCTTACTGGTGAATTTGGGTAACTTTCGGTTAAACTGGTGTTGATATATATAGTTTTTGTTTCAAATGAGATACCATGTATAATTTTATGGATTTGGATTTTGCATTTTGGATGGATTTTACCGACATGGAACTTTACCGACAGCAGTTTTCTTTCAAGTACTTTCAACTATACATAACAAGGTACTTGTGACCAGTAGTGGACAAGAGCAATAATATAATGATAATATCTCTATCCCTCATTGTAATCACAAGGATTAGCCTGAAAGTCTGAGACTTGCGTGATCTCAAATAATTGATTTTATAAAGTTACTATAGGGCTTCCACTTCCACTATTTTTTGAATTTTTTATTGTGATGTGGTATTTTTTATTTTACTGATAATTTATTTTTTTGGCCTCATTTATACCTATTTTTGCATAAATTTTAAATATGTTTTCAAATAATTTTTGTCTTTTCAACGAAACTAAAGATATTTTTTATATGAAAAATTATATTTCGTTGCTTGAAGGCAAATTCTAAAAAAAAAAATATTTCGCCCCCCTCTAGAGATTCTGGAGGTTACGCCCATGGCTCTACCACCAATGCTGAAATGAGGGAAATCGGAAAAACCCCATTAGTTAGGGGGGGCCGTCAAACATTGATCAATTGATTTTAATCTCTTATATTAATACTAAGTCGACATTTTTCCCATCCTAGACTATCGCTAGGATAACTGCCAACCGATTCCTGCCTTATTCTAACGGGTGGCGCAGATGGATCGGGTGGTTTTAAAATACTTGTCAAACTGTCAATTTTAAAGGTATTGGATTGAAATAAAGTTTATTAACAAAAAATTAGTAAAGTTAGTTTTTAAAAATTACATCCATCAAATGCCCTCCTTCTCGAGCGACGCTTTCTTGGAGTCGGTCCTTAACGTTCCGCATTGCCCGCTCAAGCACATCACCAGGAATTAATGTGATTTCGTTGTGAATTGCTGCCTTCAACTCCTGAATGGTCCGGGGATTGTTCATGTACACCCTTGCTTTTAAATAGCCCCATAAGAAGAAGTCACATACCGTGAGGTCCGGTGAGCGAGGGGGCCAATGGAGATCTCCATTACGGGAAATCAAACGGCCAGGGAACAGAGCGCGTACAGCTTGCATTGATATCCTAGCGACCTCACGGTATGTGACTTCTTCTTATGGGGCTATTTAAAAGTAAGGGTGTACATGAACAATCCCCGGACCATTCAGGAGTTGAAGGCAGCAATTCACAACGAAATCACATTAATTCCTGGTGATGTGCTTGAGCGGGCAATGCGGAACGTTAAGGACCGACTCCAAGAATGCGTCGCTCGAGAAGGAGGGCATTTGATGGATGTAATTTTTAAAAACTAACTTTACTAATTTTTTGTTAATAAACTTCCATTGTAACTACACGTTTTGCACTTTATTTCAATCCAATACCTTTAAAATTGACAGTTTGACAAGTATTTTAAAACCACCCGATCCATCTGCGCCACCCTGTACAAGTTAGTTAGTTAGAATCTAGTTAGACTCTACAGTTTAGTTAAAATTGTCTGGTGGAATGAGAATTCGAACTCACGATCTGAAACGGCAATCAAACGGTGATTTATGTTTTCCTTTTTGTTATTATCTAGAGAACTTTTTGAGAATTCGAATATTTTGAGGTCCAATAGTTAACAGTTAAGTATTTACTATAATATTGTGTTTACCCTGAAAGTACTTTAATTTAAGTTAGATATTTCTAAGTGTCTAACCCTTTATCCTTTATGTTTTTCGATTCTGGCGAGAATACAGACTTCGAACAATATTTTTCGACAACGCGGATAAAAATACACTTGCATGACGCTGATTTCTATTTAATTTGTCATCGCCTAATAAAATTGTAATAAATGGTGATAATGCGGTAAATACTTTGCCGACCTTGGCCTTCGATTTCATGGGCTGCTCGCGTGTTCATTGTCTCTCTCTCTCGAAGTGTGTGCCTATACCTTACTAGGTAGGTATGTATATGTATATGTCGCAGGACTTCCAGATATGTGATTTAGGGCCCAAGAATTATGTCTTATCAATTAACACTGTTATAATATAATAAAAACTTAAACGTGTGCAACAAAATGTATACAGCGCAATATAGGTACCCGTACGCGCGTAAAAAAATAGGTCTGAACTGCTTAATGATTCTTTAATAAATGACGTCCACTCCACATCCTACTAAAATTACCTATACAGTTTGAAATATCCTTCTAGACAATGGTTTATGGTCAGAATTATAAAGTATTTGCGTGACCTAAATGATAATGGCTCAAAATTTCTTTTAACGGATGTTGATGCTACATATTTCCATAATGTAACAATGATATTTTTAGTTTTAAACAAATCGGAATTTTTGTGAATCAAATATTTCATAAATTAATATAATAATTATCATAGTTTAAGAATATTATTTACGCTATATCTGAGTTCAAGGAGTCTAGCACCTAGCCACTGACTCCAAGGGAATAACTGCGAGTGGGAAGTTGGCAATCCCATGAGGAAGCTTTTCTCAAGACCGTCTGTGCGTGGTGAAGAGCCATATCCTGCTCGAGGTGGCCCTGCACACGACTAAGCACGGCGGATCTAGACGAGCAAGGTCGATAAATTCCCCCGGCACAGGGGTGATAGGTGTCCCTAACGGGGCCTCTGGAATACTGGGCAACCCTCCAGAGTATGCTTGCCTTGCCACAGTAATGCGGGGCTCTGCTGTGGTGGATTTGAATCCCTTGCTACTGGTGGGACTTTTACGGAAAACCAACCAGTAAAAAAACCAACCGGATGAGGGAGGTCAAACCTTCGATCCCCCGGCAACTTCATGGAGATTGGGATCAATCCAACTGCTAATAACAGCCCGATCTCATGGGATCAGAAGAGGAGGCTGCTAAAGTCTCCGACATCTGAGAACGGAGGAGCAGGAGGCAATATTGTCTATATGCTGGTCACTGCCGTTTAAAATATCATATGTGCAAATTCGGCCTAGCAGAAGATGCTGAGTGCCGCCTGTGCTTAGAAGATGATGAAACGGCAGACCACATATTAGGCACCTGCCCCGCTGGGGAAAGGATCAGATCATTAATCTCATCTTTGCTCATTATTTGGCAAAGGACAGCTTCAGCCAGAGGATCTGAATAAGTTCTCACCCAACAAGGTGATCAGCTTCATTAAGAGGCTGGACCTGTTGGGTGAAATATAAGTAGGTGTGAGCCACAATAGACCACATGGTCGCGGTGGAGGGTCTGGTTTTCGGCCCACTCACTTTCGAACCTAACCTAACTTAACGCTATATCTGTTTATGTTGTGATTTGCCAATTTTCTTAACTTATTTTTGAGATTTTTTATTTCCTTTGTGTTCTACATGTTCAAAATGATCACGGCGAAACTCGAAAACCAACTCCTTGACTGTTATTTGGATGCAAGGATTATTAGTATCAAACAATTTTTTATTTTTTATATTTTGAAACGTTAGGTAAATGTAAATAGTAGAATATTAAAAAGGATCGTTCATATAGTTTGGTAATTTAATCAACGATATTTTGTCTGTTTGTATTATACCTAATTATAGAATTTAAAATAACTCAAAACTAGCTCGATGATTGTTTGTTAGTTGGACAATCTCTTTTTCCATGATTTTTCTTTCTCATATCCAATTTGTTCAACCAGTAGGTAGTTACATAATTTATTTGTCAGTAAGCTAGAAATATAAAAAAAAAAAACAGTTTTTCTTATCATTCTATTATCACCCATGTATATTTTTGGATTTAGTATAACAAACATATTTTCAAAATACTTAGCTGTAAATAAATTTCCTGTAATCCTCAAACGATACATTTGTTATTTCATTTGCTGCCTTATTTGCTTAAACAAAACCAGTTAGAACGCATTTCTCATATAAAATCCTCTGGCTGTAAATAACGTTTTGTTGTAAAATTTCAATGGAGGTCATCTTTGCAAAGTTGTTTTCAAGTTAAAATGGAAAATATATTAATAAATCAATAGCATTGCCATCTTTATTCTCAAGGTCTAAAAATGATCATTAAATGTCAACGAACAAGGTCACGCAAAACAATTACAATAAAAATATGTTGTTCCATGTTAAGTAGGTATTTGCTCACTGGCGATATATCCATATTATTTACAGTACAGGCATTTTTATCAATATCATGTTGAAGTAATAGGTTTTTGTAACTGCTGTACTGTGACGTATGAAAGTTATATTTTGTGTAAATATTGTTGGTACTAATTGCTCCAATTTATTTATCTACACGATTGTTTTTACTGAATTAAATTACGATTCGCGTCTACATCGCTACATGTCCCAAGGTCAAGGTTTTTACTCATATTAATTTTTTTTACTACCGTAATCTTCCATCCCCACCATAAACAAGATGTTTAATAAATTGTTACTAAAACGGGTAGGAAACACATCGCACATTCATCGCACTACTATTTACGAGAATCTTAGATACTTCTGGCATACTGTATACAGGGTTGTTAAGATATTTTTTATTAGACGTTCTAGCCACCACGATTGATACATCTAAATATTTCGAAATGGAACTAGATGTTCTGCGTCTAAGTGTAAGGTATCAATTAGATATTTTATGATTCTTGAAAGATATGCCAAAAACTGGCATTCTTTTGTTAGGGAATAGGTGCATCCTAAGAAACTGTGTAAGTTGTAAATTATTCCTTTTGACATTTTATGCTTTCTATGCACTTCACATCATTTCTTACACATCTGACATTATCTCCTTATATTTCTGGTAAGCCACACCTTGAGTTTTGGATGGATTATCAGCCCTAGTTCCTAAGAATGAGGAACACAGAGTGAGTCGGAAAATAAAAAAATAATAATAAAGAGGTTCCACTACCATTTTGAATACTCAGTCACCAAGAACGATAAAAACGTTTAGCGAGGGACAGACGAAAAGGCTCTAGCTGGCGATCGTGACGATGAGGTAGTAAAAAACATGATAAGTTTATTGAAATACACATTTTATATAATATGCACTAAATACATTACAATATTACAGTGGGATTAACTAAAAAATCCTTGTAGGTTTTGTTAAAAGGATTATTAGATTATTATTACAAGTTATATATTTATATATTAAATGTAAATATAGAACTTGTTTATGATATGTACTCGTAGATATGTAGAAGATTGAGAGATTTCGCAATGCCGTCAGTTATGTTGAAGTCAAGGTTGTTTTAATCATTGAGAAGGAAAAACTAAGAGTAGATTTGGTATTTGGTTTTTGGGGTTGGTTTTCTACTTTTTTATTTTAAATAATATTTGCAT
Source organism: Pogonocherus hispidulus (assembly GCA_963924545.1). Taxonomy (NCBI): domain Eukaryota; kingdom Metazoa; phylum Arthropoda; class Insecta; order Coleoptera; family Cerambycidae; genus Pogonocherus; species Pogonocherus hispidulus. The sequence goes on along the minus strand of OZ004696.1, from coordinate 13,456,025 downwards.
GTTCTGAAAGTTTTCATTAGATGTTTTTATTGAAAATAAATACTTAATATATTATTACAATCTCAATAGACACATTCAATTAAAGATTAAGCCCTTTCTTCACGGATTGGTCGGTGCAGCGTTGGTAGGGCACGCATAGGGCAAGCGTTCGGTATGCCAAGCCAGAAACCATACTCGACGCACACACACGGGTCTGAACGATGCCGTAATGTTTTTGCTAAGTAACTTATTGGTAGATCTCTAGTAGAAAGCACATTTTCGGCACATTTACCGGAATTTTTGAACACCTCTCTATCGTTCACCTGTAGGTACCGTTTATAGTTTCGTCTTAACCTTATAAAACTGAAAATCTTCTGCATCACTAACCATTCTGCCAAAATTATAAAGATGAATAGTCAGAGTTCTTTTACTATTAACGTATAAAATAATAATTAACAGATACAGTGACTGTGTATACAAATTTAATGTGCCCCTCGCTACGTGTAGTGATCGATACTATAACTACATCGACATATAAGACATCGCCACCTCCTCTTACCAGACGCTGCCATCCCTGTATACTTCACCATAATATGCTGACAATGCCATTTTCTGTAATTTGGGCCTCAGACTATAGACGACGATTTTTCCCATTCTAATCACGAATGTCCAAGAGAAATATATTTTGTTAAAATTCCTAAATTCCAAATATCCTGTAGCAAAGAAGATTATTTGAACAAGGTTAAATAAAAATCTACAAACAATGATGTACCGGGTGTTTCTAATAAAAATTTAAATGTCCATAAAACATAATTATTATTGTATAGTAGATTTTGGTTCTACGGGATATTTAAAGTCATTTATCTCAATAACCTTTTCCGCCAACCTCAAAACCTAGTGAGCAGGAAAAAATTGTATGCAGGATGAGTTCATTCATAGTTATTAACGTCACTTTTAGCCTTACCTATTCAACTCCATGGTCCTAATTTTGAGTAACTTTGCCTTCAATTTATCTACCATTAATATAAATAAAATAAATGAGGAAATACAATATCCTGATGCTAATTCAATGAGAACACATCTGACATTGACTGCTATCAAAAAAGATTTATATGTATAATTCAATTTATAACTCGACATTAATGTCTTTCCTAGACGACATTGAATCTATTTCGTACCAAGGTTATTTTCGTACGAAAGTTTTAATAGACATTTAAAATATCGAATAAGTTCGGTGCGCGCTTGCTGGCGTCACGTTTTTTACAAGGAGAGCAGGCTCGTCTGAATATTTTATTTACTTGGCTCTCGAATCGAAGATGGCCGTGACTTTGACTCGAAATAAAAGACGAACGGATTTAACACAGAGAAAAGAAAGTGACCGAAATCTCGGTACACGTGGGTGCGGAGCATTTACTACATATAAAGGAACACGCGACATGACTCCTATCTTTTCAGCCGACAATGAAATAGATCCTCGAGAATTTACATACAATTGAAGCCTCTGAAGATCAGACCTTGCTCTCAAAACACATTTATTTCGGAGCGTAGATATTAGGGGGAAGCCGGCAAAGTTTCGAAGTGGTGCTCATTGAAGTCTTACAAGATATTTTTGTTCTAAATTCTGTACTCCGCTTAAATTCTGGACCCTTCCAGCATAATTTACTTGTATTTTTCTTTAAGTTACTATAGTACCGAGATGTTAAAGGTGGTCATGAAATTGAAATCGGCCGTCCTAGCTTAGGTGTTAAAGTTAGGGCACGGAATTTTTAAAATTTAAATATTCGAATAGTTGGTATTTTATTCGAATAATTCGAATATTTGAATAGTCGAATATTCCAATAATCAATTATATTATTAGCCGAATATTCGAATAGCTGAAGAGTCTTCTATTTTCATACCGAAAAAGTCGATTTAAAATTTAAAACGACTTTTATACTTACAATATAGATATTTAAAATTTAAATATCTATGTTGTCGAAAAATAATATTATTTAGAATCAATAGTGCATTGTGTTGAATAAATTCAGATAAAAAAAACAATGATTCTATTAAATCATTTAAAAATAGGAAAACTCTGCTGTTACAAAAAAAAACACTTTAACAACAGATGATTTTTTAATAAACTCAGAAAAATCACTCAGAAACACTTCGTACAAAACTACAGTAAAGTTTAAAAATAACGAACGAAAACAAAAGTTAAAAATTGCTATACTAAAAACTAAGGAGGAAGTGGAGAAACTACAAATTAACATTAAGAAAACAAAGTTTTTTTACATTGTCAGATTTTAGACCGTCTCGTTTTGCATTAGCAATATTATCAGCATTAGAAAAAGCTCGTGTATGATAAACACGAATATTCGAACATTTGAATAGTCAAATTTCCTAACTAACATAAAATTCGAATTAAGAATAGTCGAATATTCGAATATTCGAATTATTCGAATACAATTACGAGCCCTAGTTAAAGCTTGTCAAGCTACGTGTGCCATATAGACATCAATAACGTGGAGGTGTCAGTAAGAGAGAATAAAAATGAACTCCAAGTTAAAATAAAGCCAAATTAAAGTAACTGCTGGAAATGTCTCCCACCTTGTTCAATGCAAAAGTTTTCGTACCTCTCATGTTATCAAAAACCTTTCTGACATTATAAGTGCTTCTTTGCTGTAATATACTATTTATTATGTGACTTTTGTGGGTCGAAACATTTGGTAGTTTTTGTTACTTGCATTTTGACACTGACGTAGTTTTCCACATAACACCAAAACACTATACTGCACTCGACTCGCGTTTAAAACCGCTCAATTTTAATCATCTCCAGATGATGCCAATTTGGTTGGCGAAACACGCGTCGAGTGCCGTATAGTGTTTTGGTGTTATGTGCAAAACTACGTCTGTGTTATCTTCACATCAAAGTTCCCAACCCCTTTGCAAGACATTTTGGACTAGAATAAGTGTGACAAAGAGTAGAAAAGTGTATGGTAATACCACATTGGTGTACCCAACTATGCCATTTTAAAATATGTATAAATAAGGATGTACAAATATTAGCCACTTCATTTTTATCTTTGCAGCGCAAAAAAGTCACAAGCACCACTAAATTATTACGTTAAACAAACCCAAATACATATTATGTCAGAGCAATTAGCCACCAAAAACATCTTTTTAATAGGTTCAAATGTATTCATGCAGAAGGCGCATTTATTTTTGAATTGCCAATAGTCCTTTAAGGAAGTCGAACAAAGCAAAAATTTCAAAAATCAAATCCCGTTATCAGTTAATCCATCAATGCAGGGGAGTTGCACCTCACTATTCGAAAATAGTGAGGTGATTTATTTTACACACGTGGGTAGGTAACAAGGAAAACAGAAGCTTCATTAAATATTTAAATAATTTAATCAATAATATATCTCTTTGTTTACTTTCTTTTGGCTAACACATAAAAAATATACCACTAAATTAAATTGACTTGTTCCTTTAAATCAACTTGAATTATTTGCTTTAACTGTAGAAGTAACACCATTCAGAACAAACTGTAGTGAAGCCACCTATGCCTGAAGCATTCCTTCCCACAGTGCGTTAAAATAGTATAGTAATTATGGGAATGACATTGACTTAATAGAACCATTCAATGTCACTTGCCCGTAATTTTAAAAATACCGTGTAGCTAAATTACCTGAACACTTAATTAAAATAGTTTACTTCACACAAGTGAAAGTTATTTGCAGTATATTTACCTACTATACTAGCTGCATACAGGAAACAGTATTAATATTTATTAATACATATCTGTAAATATCTCCTAAAATATTTGTAGTTTACATGAGGAAATAGGTCTTTCTACGGTGGAGGTTGTACCGTATGATTGGAATTATAGCTCCTTATCAGATTGGCGAATTATATAGACAAATCATTATTTAAATATACAAAGAAGGCCACTCCAGAATCGTAAGCACTCTAGACCCGTATATAGAGCCCACAGATCTTTTGACTGATTTATTTTATCTACACCCACGAAATCTAGATATAAAAGACGAAGTTCTCCCATATCTGTTAGCCCAAAATTCTGGAACACCTCTACCTAATTTAATTTCTCTAATATGTAAAAGTTCTCTGAGAAAAGTTGAAGTTACACAGGATTTGGATATTCATCGGACTAGCAAGGCTATTTCCATATACTTACCTGAAAAAATCAATAATCAACATTCTTCTCTGTACCTATTTATCTACTCTGTGACAATATCGGTATCTGTCAAATTGATTTGTTGTTTCAGGGTTTAGCGTCTCGATCGCTCAACCCAGAGGTCGTGGGATCAAATTCCCATTCCACCAAACAATTTTTAATTAAATTGTTTACTCGTAGATCAAGGCTTGTTCGCAGGGATGGCTTGTCAGCCATCCTGGCGATGGCCTAGGATGGGAAGAATGTCAACTTGGTGTTAATGTGAGAGATTTGACTTGCCCCCCTAGTAGTAGTAGCAGTGGGGCGGCCAAGACCTGGCAAGTAGGCCGCAAGCGGGCCCTTATTACCTACCCCTGTCGTCCCTACCTAGCTTCATCACCTCTTCCCTCATTGAACCTACCCGACCTTCTAATGTAGGTCAGAATGTCGGTCCATTCAAGGGAACTAACCTCTTCCCCTTGCAACTCCCCGGCCCCCCAGACGTCGTGTCTCAGTCTGCCGAAAGCCGCACACTCTGCCAAGAAGTGGGAAGGCGTTTCATCGCCCTCCCCACACTTTGGGCAGATAGGGTCTCCCTCAACACCCATCAATGATAGATGTCTTCTAAGCCTACAATGACCCGTTAAAACTCCCACCAACTGGTTTAGAGCCTTCCGGCTACGACTTAACAGCCAGGCCGTCTTGGTCTTGCTTGGCTCCACTATAAAGTTGCGAGTCTGTCTACAGCCCCCATTCCACTTGGATCTAGCCGTAGCAAGGCAACTATTGCGCCTGGCCAATAAAAACGCATTGCCCATTTAAATATTGCCGCCTGAACAAAAATGAGATGAAAGTATTAACCTCACAAAACATACGAACCCTAACCATAGATTCTTTTAACTGTTGTTGAATGTTGTTTAGATTAATAACACGAAGCCTTAACAACTATCAAGAAGTTATTTTTCATATCATGTGCTTGTTTTCTATAATGGTCTGAGTGATTTTAAGTTTATGGGTTCATTTAACAACATATTCCATGCAATTTTAACAGAAAATTAATTTTTTTTTATTGTGATTTATTTTGTTAAAAATATACTGACAAACTAAACAACTAACTACAATTTAAGAAATATCATTGAATCTCAAATTAAGGCTGAAACACTATCAAAACATCTTCTGGCGATGATATATACATAAATGAATGTGGGAAAGTTTCCTTCACAAAAATAAAAAATGCAAAGCAAACATCAAACTGAATCATCCGCTGTTTAAATAACATATTATATAGGTATGTTTCATTTAAAATAGAATAATCTTTTTATTCTATAATCTATTGTGAATATAGCAGAAAAAGTATGATCATCTATGTTAATTATGATTATCTTAAATTAAACCTTACCTTGTATGTGGTGCACCAAGTTATGTATAATGCAATATGCAATTAATGTGATAAATAATGACTAACTTAGTTGTGGTGTGTTTTCATGATTCACAGTTTCTTTTGGTTATTTTACAGGTGGTGTGTAATCTCAAAAGAAACTATGAATAATAAATATGATGAATTAAGTTTTATTTGATACACTGGGTAATAGATAATATTGAGATGGGTGACAAAGAAATAAAACACCATTCACTTTCTATACTTCAACTTTATATTAAACAAATATAATGTAAATATAACATGCACACATAATAAAACCAGTGCTATACTCAACCTTCAACTATCGAAAGAAAAGAGTGCGGCTGAGAAAACCCCAACCTCGGTTCAATTAGTCAAAATTAACTAGTGCATAGGTTGAACGATACCCATCTATGTAGTCACTATAATTTATTTTATTGTTCTGTATATGAGTGTTGAGTTTACGCGGAAGAAAATATTACATTTAAAAAGGAGCATCCGCAAGGAAGTACATCTGAAATAGGATCCATTTGAAAGTATGATTACAAGAATTTCAGTAATATTATACAACTATATCTCTGAATAATTTTTACTAAAAATGTAAACAATTTAAAACATTCACAATTAAAATTATGAACAATAATAAATTAATGACGTATGAAAAATGTATTCTTTCATAAAATCATCATGAAATGATAAATACATATACATACTATATACAGTGTGTAATGTACTTGTCTACCGATATCACCGACTAGAGTTTTGTGAAAAATTCTGACAGGTCAGTGTTTATATTTGTATTGGTAGTTTCTGAAACATAAAAAATATGAGTGTGGAGTCAAGAGGGACCGCTCAAGGAGGAGCAAAAAACTAATAAAACCTACATTTATGCAATGCATGAAGTTTTTGATTTTTGAAGTTTCAAAAAATTGTAACTTTTGTTTGCTTTGCCGATTTTATTTTTCTTCTAGAGTTGCATGTAGCAGTCAAAGGGGTATCAACACACCCATTATTTCAACGCCTCAAGTCATTAAGAAAAAAATTGTTTCTTCCTCTTGAGCCGTCCCTGTTGTCTCCACATTCATATTTCTTGTTTCAGAAACTACGCATACAAATTAAAAAACTGATGTCTCAGGATTTTTCAAGAAACTCTGTAGTCACTGATTTATGAATTTTATTTCATAAGTATGGAATAATCACCGTACACATAACACCATACACATAACACACATGCAACTAAAACTACCCACTGACCTTTACAATAAAGAAACCTAACATTTTAATTTAAACCACCTTTAAAGTGCTAAAGCCTGCCACCTATCCCTGTTATATTATAATGCCTAAATCTACCCAAACATTCCAAACTATAAATCTCACATGTTTATAAGTTATTTAAAATAAATAAAACTTAAACATCTCCAAGTTGAACAATGGTTAAACCCATAAACAAAAATTATAGATTCTGGAATCTAATTTGATACTCCGTTCACTATGCTATTAATTTAAACAAAAACGTAGATGATATAACAGATCAAGACACAAAGTATCTACAAGTATCAATAATTTCTACAGACCATGAAATATTAAAAATTGACGACATTACTAAAAGAAAATTATAATTCCATATAATTTCAGTACCACGAGGTACTAGATTCATTATCATAGTAAGCACAGAACAGTATTATAACTAGCATTATAAGTATATTTAAAACATTATATATTATTATCATTCATGTTGATATTTTTTAGCAATGCTAGAGACAATTTATTGTGATCTGCATGTAAAAGTTTCTTCCTGTGCTTTTTACTTGATTTTTTAGTACTATATAATCGCCTTTGCGGAATAATTTTTTTATTTGCCGGAATGTTAGTAAATGTTTCAGAAATCGTCCCCAAAACAGAACTAGATGCTTGAGAAACAGTTAAAATTGTTGCTTCAATGGGAGCAACCAATCTTTCAAAAGCCTCAATTTCTGATTTAGTATGAATGTTATCTAGAATTTTATTTAAATGGCTTCTTATTTTTTCTTTTCTTTCATTCACCGAGTCTTCATTCCTTCTGCTATTTACAGAGCCAACAGACAATGCTTTCATCAGATCATCCGATTCTGCATCTTTTGAATCACAATGTATCGTTAGATTGTCGTCTTCATTATCTAATACATAAAAAAAATTACATTTGGTGTCATGCATTTTAGTAACTACATATATAATAAAATTCGCAAAAATTTCGTGAAAAAGCCATCTCCTGCCTAATTCAAAGAGATAATGAAAAACAATATGTAAATTTTCAATAATAATATTATACACAACAAAAACAAAGGGCTACACCAACCACCATTCCTCCACCTTATGTAATATCAAAATACATATACCAGATACCTACACTGATTTGATTCACAAATCAAATTAATAGTCCATAATCAAAACAGCTACTGATTTAATTTGATACCTGAAATTCCGTCTAAAGTTTTTGATTTGTGGTTCCATCAACAACCCAGATACATAAGGAACATCTTTTGTGATTACGAATATACCTTACCTGTTATCAGTTGCCAAGAGTTTTGTGTTGCCTATATATTGAAAAATCAACATGGATTATTTTTAGGATCAATTAGCTAATTATAAATGGCATATAAATTTTAATTAAAACCAAAATATGAATATGAAAAAAAAGGATTGTTTACCATCTCCTACAATTTCTGTCATGTTGGTAAGCCTCGTATTTAAATATGTGCATAACAAATGGATATGTTTGCACATATTCCACTTTATTGCCGAATCAAGGCAGCTACATATATATTGGTGAATACAGCTTTTGCAATCCTCGCACCTCAATGAACAGTCACAGTTGCTATTTTCCTTGTGTATAACATAGACTTCAAAACTTCTCGTTGACTGTATTTCCCAGGTGTTTTCACTACTCTCACAAATTGTATTTGTCAGTTTTGTGCTAGTTGTATGGCGTAATCGAAGATCAGCTAGCTTGCTACTAATTTTTCCCTTATGCAACATAATAATTCTGTCATAAAGCTTATCTCGAACGAGTGTCATAAGACAATTAATAGTTTTATCAAGACGTTTTACGTTCTTACCCCTACAGTATACATATTTAATGGTTCGATGCATTCTTTCAATATGCATGTTGGTGTTCAAACCACAATGCAGTCTGTGACAGTATGCCCAAAATGTGGAGTTGTGTGAATAATTATCTTTGAAATATTTGGAAAAAACAAGTGTGTCTGGATCATTTGATGCTTGAGTGACAAAATTCTTCAGCATCGTGTCAAATGCTTCAGAATCAGTTTCTTCCAAAAGTGTTCTCAGTTGGGCATTTACTTTTTGCTGAAATATCAATAATAAATTTAGGATAGGATAGTATGGTTTTAATATAATTTACAAACCTGTTTTTCTTTCGAACAAATTGAAGAAAAATTTTTACTCCAAGCCCGTAGCACATGCCAAGTGCAAAATAATCTAGATTTCAATAAATATAAATTAATGCCGGAACTCCAAACATGCTAACATACTGCAAAAGCAAATATTACACGCACGTTAGCATGTGTAATAAAGAAAAAGATGGACCAGACGTATTTGAAATTATCAAACTTGTTTTTAACGTAGAATAGAGGCAAAAAAGCAAGCCTCAACTGACATTTGAACCTTCGACCACCTCGCTTGAGATGTACACTACATATCGTAGGTGCCAAGGGTTCTAGTGACCACACTTAGCAGTGGGCCAGGTATTTAACACAATAATAAAGTGTGACATATGAACAATAATGTGTTTGCGTGCAAGTATTATTTATTTTTTGCCGAACATTAGCATGCCTGGAGTCACGTTGATAAATTAATGACAATTTATATCAAGTATTATAAAAAAATATTTACCTGTATTCTGCTTTATCCATAACTTTTGTCCATGCATTGTAATAACTTTCCGCCATATCGGACATGAACACCTTTGGTTTAATCGACATACCTATATGATTTCTGATGACTTCAAAAAATATTTTTAATACTGTTTCGTCGCTCCTATTTGAGATAAGAAATGCACATGGGAAACCTTGCCTTAAATCGTCTAATACAAGTAGTGTATGTATCTCAAAATTATACTTATTCAAACCATGAGTACCATCAATGCATATACAGTCGTTACAAAACTTTTGAAGAACATGAGATTGACCATCATTCATTATACATAGAACAAAGTCTGAGATTTTCAATTCAGGATATTCTTGAAGCAAGACGTCTTGTGGTTTGTAAAATAGTACACATGAGTTGCCTAAAAATAAAAACCAAGGTTGATTATAATGTTTCTAAGTGGGTATTACAGTATTTACCTTTTTTCATTTCATTGACCCATGCTTCAACACTGACCGCATCATTTTGATGTCGTACTGCTCTTGATTGTAGATTAAAAGCAGCTTCAATATTATATAGGTCTTTTTTAGTTAACAAATCGAGTCTGTTTAATGAGTCATTTGTTAAGTTGTTCCGAACTTCATCTAATATTGATGAAAAAGGAATTTTTGATGCTATTTTAACAGCCATGGATTGTCTCTCAGGACCCGTGAGTGATAAATGACCTAGATCATTATCTGCATGCCCCACATGTGTCTTTACGAGTGTAACTTGGCATTTGCCATTTTCATATAACAATACTTTAATCTTAGCAGGACAAAAACCATTTATTTTATTGCTTCCTTGAGTTTTTAAACAACGATGCCCTTTACTCTCTGATATAAAAGTACCCGATCTATGACAGTAATAATCAATTTCTCTGGATGATTTTTTAACTCCAACACCTCGCTTTTTAATAAATTTTGACTTGGAGTCTTTCTCAAAACTACTTTTCCACTGTTCAAATTCATTAAAAGTAGAAAACTCCATTTTCTGAATAGAAATAAGTATATGATGAACTGTCTCAAAATGTTTATATAATTCACTGTTCAATTGATTTTCACAGGGGCACAGTGGGCATTTCTTCAATTTAATTGTTTTCAAAAGATCGCTAGAACTTGGGGAAGATGTCATAACATGATCGAGAGCATGATGTGTTTTTTTATGGGAAATAAAATTTTTATTGTGATTAAAATTTTTCCCACAGTGGCAAGTAAATTTAAAATTTGTTTGTTGTCTCTTCAGTGGAGAAATTTCGTCAGATTTGTGGCTATGAAACCGTTTAACATGTTTTCGTAAATCGGTCAACCTTCCAAATTGTTTTTCACACTCACTGCACTTATTCATCATCAGGTATTAAATCAAAACGTATCTAATATCTATTGTCTATTATACAGTCACTTGATATAGTCAATGTAGCACAAAATAGAGACTGTAGTCTATTCAAGAATTCAATTAGGTATTTATGGTATTTAATCTTAATTATCACAAAAATATACAACTGTATAAACAAACACAATGCACAACACAAAGTTAAGTTTAATACTTGTCTGTCAAATTTCAAGATAAAAGCGGGAAAGTATACAAAATCAACCAATTGCGTGATAGAAGCGATAAAAGTATTCTATTGGTTCGGCGCAAAAGTTGCGATGCTACGGCTAGATCCAAGTCCCCATTCCTTCTTCACTGTTTATTTAGTGTCTCATGAGCCCAATCGTTAAGAGCTATGTTGACCTGCCTCCGTGTGATGCCTAAAATCGGTTCTGGTCCCTGGCCGGGTCCCTGAGATCCGAGTCGAGCACTTGCCCCCCTAACTAATGAGGTTTTCCAGGTTTCCCTCATTCCCTCACCACTGAATGGTGGTTAGGACCTACCAACGTAAGTCGTTCCTGAGACGCAAATGCGGCCCGCGAAATAATAATATGCCTACCCCTCTCCCACACAAGTCTCAGACTTTCGGGCTAATCCTTGTGATTAGAATGAGGGGTAGAGATATTATTATTATTATTATTATAATATTTTTAGAAAATCATGTACAAATAATAATAATTTTAACATCTAGGGAAGTAACGACTACTATAACAGATACTAATTACCTCTACCGGGAAATAGGTAAGATGACAACACATGATTTTTCTTCATTTTAAGATATTTGAAACTTAAAACGATCTCCAAAATATACAATTTTGGTATTAGAATTTCCAATATATTCCCAACTTTTGTTTGAATGGTTTGCTTCATGGTCATTCAGCAGATGTAATTTTTAAGTAATTTTTCTAAATAGAGAAAGGTAAAGTATATCTATTTTCCTCTATTGAGACATAACATTTAAGAAAAAAATATTTGTACCCTCTAACGACAGTACAGGAAGGAAAAGGCTATGGAAAGTTTTTAATAGAATTTGAAGGATATCGCATGATTAAACAAATGAAAACTTTGCTGAACCCTCACAGCAATAGTTCAACAGAGTCAATTGTTTAGATGATTCAAACCGAAGGTCAAAATATTAATAAATTAATTATTTCACTGAACTAGATATCATCCTTGTTCCTTTGTTCACTGTTGGCACTTTGCAATGTATTAAACTATGTTCTTAATTGTCTTTTCCTTGTTGTTGTTTCCTTGTTAGAACGTTCAAATTTGTATCCCAAAAACTTAACACACCTGAGTAATTTTACTCAGGTTGATGAAGCAAGTAGATCACTTTTGTTCTTAGAAAGTGTAGCAAATGGTTCTTTTTTATGAATAGTGCACCAAAAGAAATTACTTACTTAATGGTCATTCGTTTAACATACCTGCAAATAACCGAAGTGAAATTTAGAATCGAATTAATAACAAAAAGTGTATAAACTGGATATTTAAGCAGTGGTATGGTATTGCAGATTTAACAGAGAATGGAGCTTTTTGATTTTTACTATAACGATCAAGGAAAGTCATAAAAATACTAGAATATAATTTAAACAATAATGTGAGGTTAAAATAAACAAAAAATTTTTGCTGTGTAATGAAAGGAGTAACTTGGGTAATTTTTTTTTTATTTGGTAAGAAACCGAGGCACTCTTAATAACATATAAGTAATAGTAAATGTCTTCTTCACTATAGCTAGAAACCTACTATATTTTGGATATGTTCCTGATATGAAAATTGAAAAAATGTCAATTTCAATTAATTATTCGATAATAATTTTTTCGATATAACCAGACATACATTTTTATAATGCCTCTAATTTGTTTTGATACATTCTTTGACAGTATTACTGACATAAGTCCAGCTTAGTTTTATTTTTCTTAATACCCATTTCATTATTTAATTTTAAAGTTTACTTTTATTATTTATTATATATACTTATTATTTATATCCGAAGCCTTCCCGAGATATGTACTAAAATAATAAATTTAGAATTTTGAAAATTGAAGGTTCCATGGAAAGTTATCTGAGATTTTTACAAAACTCGAGGCATTTGTGTTTTAGAGGTTAACAAAAGTTAAGCTAATGTAGTTAGTAGTGGTGAGAAACACACTATAGTGCCCTCTTTGGGGCTTTGCTACTATCCATCTGACAATTATTGTCAAATTAACAGACAGATAGCGACCTGCTTTTCCCCAGGTAGGTACCATTACAGCAGTGACCTCTATTGTCTTTTAGGAAGACAATTCTACTTATTTATTTGAAGGAGATGCCGAAAACAACTACTTGATGGGCAATGTGCCCCGTATAATAATACGCATAATAAGCGCGAAACCGGTTAGTGTCTGGTGGTTGGTCTCGATGAAGGATGTGTCGACTTCCATGAAGATGCCGGACTAATACAACGCCAGTCGGGGCACATTGTCCGTGGAGTAGTTGTTTTTGGCATCTCCTTCAAATAAATAAGCAACGTTGACAGATTTCCATGAAAATGTCACTAATACTATTTCCAGACAAATTTCGTCAAAACAATTGTGTTAGGCCATGACCAATGGTACAAGTACATCTGAAAGACACCTATTTGGTCAATAATATCCAAATCGTGTGTCTCAGTAATTATTATATCTTGGTTATGTTTGGAAAATTTATTATTTATGAATTATTTTACATTTCCGCCGCAGTTTAAAACAAAAAGAACGGCGAACTGCCTCGACAAACTGAATAAATTTACTCATACAGCCTTAAACGATACATTTTGTATTAATAATAAATTGAGAACCCGTTGAGAATAAATGTATTATTATTATTATTATTATTATTATTATTATAATAAATAACTCATGGTGAAATACCTCGTCAATCCAACACAAGATTACAAACAATGGCTTGATGAATAATTCTGTTATCGCCGTTGGCTCTGGCTCTGCAAATATCCACTTGTATTTGCAGTGACTCAGTGAACGTCCATAAAGTATTTAAAATTAAGGAGGTGGCTGACTTCATTCAAGTTTATTCGGTTGCAGTGTTACATTTTATACATTTTAAAGACGTGAATGAGGTGCATTAACCCAAACATATATATACACAGTGGACCAAATTATGTAAAGACCATTTAAATTTAAAGCTTGATTTTCAATTAAAAACAATTATTGTTCTTCATCACTTTTACTGTTTTTTGGATGTGTATGAAACAGTTGCAAATGTGATAGGTACAATACTGACACACCATTGCATTTTTCAAAAAAAAAATTTTATATTTACCCCTAAAATACATACATACATATCCCAATAAAATATTTTGCAAAAGCATACCTAATGGTAAACGAATTGAGTGATTCCTTTTTGTTATAGTTCCTTCCGAATCCACTAGGGTAGGTACCCACGTTCTAAACATTTTTCATATTTTCCACAATAGAGTTTATTTTTGCAACGATATGTCAACTGTCAGATCTGCAACGGCTTCAGAATCAACATGTTATACAAACAATTAATAAAAATCGGTCGAAAAACAGTAAAATAAGGTAGGTATTGATATTTAAAAAAGACTGGTTATATTGGCCCACAGTGTAGGTATAAATTAATTCGACATCCTGAAGGAGATATCTCAAAAATGTCTCAATGATGTCTATATTTCAATGCATAAATTCCAGGAAGTCTTAATTATAATCAAATAAAAACAGTAGGTACAATAATAAATAGAAAGTGATATCTGCTTGGTATAAGTCATGAGATAAAGTATAAGTACTAGAGGCCTGATTGTTATTGTTTGGGTTATGTTCTACCTCTTTCGCATCTTGTTATGATAACCGTATGGCGATTGTTGTACAAGCTCTAAGATTCCTGATCCTGGAAGTTAATACGGTACGCAAAATATGTCCCTCTCCTACACGAGACTGTAAAATTAATCATAGTAATTAACATAAACATAAAACATAACTTAGAAATAGAAAACCATAAAACCACATAATCCGTTTTGGAATGAGGAATTTATATATTATCTTTTTTTTTTTTTTTGTTAAAATCCCGTCTACCGATTCCCTGGCTCTGATTCTAAGGATCGGCCGCTGGTGGTTATCAGTAGCTATTACCCACGTCCGTGGGGTGAATAACTACTGACTCCGGGAATTGTGTGCCCTGAATAGACGTACTGAACCCAGAATGACGTTTTCCGCATTCTTCCGGGTGGAAAATCTGCTGAATTTCGGCATGCCGGTATAATCTTCAGTTCCGAAAGCAGTGTATCTCTTGCTCCACTGAGGGCTTTTATAATCAGTACCACAAGCTTCACAGTATGTACATTATGGAGTCTGTGGAGTTCGAGGAGAAGGTCTAGATTATCGTTTCTCAACCTTTTTAGAGTCGCGACTCCTTAAAAAGCTAAAAAATAAAGTAAAAAGCCTTACGACAATATTGGCAGACAAAACTTTACAACTAGAGTTTTTGGTTCAAGATTTAGATAAGTTTGGCTTACACGACGATGTGAATACAGAAACTTAGTAACTGAAGCTTTAAAAACACTAATTTTATTTGCTACTTCTTACTTGTACGAAAAAGGGTTTTCCTCAAAACCTTTTAAAGTGCATTTAAAAACTAAATATAGAAACGGGCTATTATTACTTGAAAATAATTTACTAACTTCATGTGTGTAATCTACTGTGTGTTTCCGATGTTAATCCACATA
Organism: Pogonocherus hispidulus; assembly: GCA_963924545.1. Lineage (NCBI taxonomy): Eukaryota > Metazoa > Arthropoda > Insecta > Coleoptera > Cerambycidae > Pogonocherus > Pogonocherus hispidulus. The sequence continues at coordinate 13,440,497 of OZ004696.1, read as the reverse complement.
TAGAAAAACTTTTAAATAAAAAACAAACGCAACCCTCACATTAATTAATAAATTAACATATATTTAGTTATTAGTTTGTTTTATTACAAGATGTAGTTATTACGATGTTTATAACTTAAAGTTTATTATTTAATAAAAGGATTTTGAACCGATGGTCAGATTGAGAAACGATGGTCTAGATATTTCGTCAGTTTCTCCTCCTCTTTCAAGACAATGTTGGTCTCGGCAGGAGCCGAGAACGCGATGACAAACATTGTCTGGAGTTGTTGGTCGAGGAGGACTATTCAGGCTTATAGGCTCGAATCTGCCTGAGGGTAGGAAATGAGTAATTCCAAAAAATTCCATTATATTGTTGAACAAAACTTGGTTTAGGAATATACCGAATTCAAAAATTTCAGAACAATTATTTAAACATCTCAGGTTGCATTATTAAGGTAAATTTTTAAAGTTTGTACAAAAAACTACAGTAATGAATAACAATAATAATATGTAATAGAGTGATACAGTGATCACCGGGTTGATTGGACACAGGCTGAAATTTTTCAAAAAGAAGAAAAATCAGTTAAAAGAAAATGCTTCTTCTTTTATATAATGTCGTTATAATGTTAAAATTAAGTTTTTTAAGTATTTATTTCAGTAATATATAGTTGTAGTAATATAAAAAAAATGTAATGGTTGTTATTGGATTTCCCTATTTATTCTGGAAATATTAATATGGGAGTATAATAATATAATGCATAAAACTGTGTCAGTTAATATCTGTCTATGCACGGCTGCCTCACTTTCAACCCATCTGCGACAAACAGAAATTAATTATAAATATTTAAATACGCTGACCTCGACCTATATCTAAAGGACACATGTGTAATATTTATTTAGAAATCGTTGGGTAAGGGTCTGCTAGCATGGGGCCTATCTCATATCAATTGGAAATAAATCCAGGTGCATATTTGGCAATGTTGCTTTTGGGATATTTAGGTTGATTTTGTAGTTTGGTTTGGAAGTTATATTATGTCCGATATATTTTAATAATAATTATTATTAGTATAACGATAACGATAACGATAACGATAATGATAATTATAACAATAATAATAATAATAATAATAATAATAATAATAATAATAATTTCGAGACCTTCTCTTCGAACTTCATCCAGAATATACTGTGAAGCTCGTGGTACTAATTATAGGAGCCCTTGGTGGAGCAAGAGATACACTGCCTTCAGAAATCGGCAGATCTTCTAGCCGAAAGAATGCAGAAGGCGGTCATTCTGGATTCATTACGTCTACTCAGGGCACACGAATCCCAGACTTAGTAGTTACTCACCCCACGGATGTGGGGAGTAGCTACTGATAATAACCAGCGGCCGATCCTGAGAATCTGAGCCAGGGAACCGGTCGACTGAGTTTCAACAAAAAAAGAAGTAATAATAATAATAATAATAATAATAATAATAATAATAATAATAATAATAATAATAATAATAATAATAATAATAATAATAATAATAATAATAACAATAATATCTCTACCCCTCATTCTAAAACTGTCATACTATTCTGTAAGTCAGTCATACTTAAAATTTTGATAATGAAAACGAATAAGTTTTCGAAACGTAAACGTTTTTAAGTGATGTGTTTAATGTTATATATTGTTAATCTGCTTTTTAGTGTGAGATTTCTTGATTAGGTAATCCTTTGACTGATCCATTGGCGCAGAAGTTGATTTATTAATTTTTTGTGTTTTTAAGTGATGACATAATATCCAAATAAATAACAATAACTACTAACTAATACTAAAGTTACAATATTTACTTGATTTACCTACTATATTACTATAATTTTATACTTCAGCATTTACTATAAGTCAAACATCACAAGTATCAAGTATTTTTGTGTTACCTGCGATATTGTGGCTACGTAGGTATACCTATTCGATCTTACTTATATTGATATATAAAATAGTTGGCTATATCACATAATTCATCCTCAAAAACAGTCCTGAGAACTGCGCCTCCCTATAAATTTTAAAAGTTATTCAAATCCATCGGATCAATTATTGCAACTTACGTATCGATATTTTGAATTCTTTACGTACTTATTTATTCCAACATTAGTTTTATTGAAGTCCTAAAAAAAGCAAATTACAAGATTCCATAGTAGACAAAAGAAGTGCGGTAACTCTGACATAAGGTCTGATGATTGTAGTAATAATGTTGTCTTTAAAGCGCAGCAAAATTTTAAATTTCTTGGGATCTACCTTGATGAATGTCTCAATTGGAAATATCATTGTGAAACATTAATAACGAAATTCTCATCAGTTGCTTACTTATTTAGAAATCTTAGAGAGAGCATTTTTAACTAAGGAACAATTAATTGCATTGTGTTAAGCACAAATTTATTCACGTTTAAGGCATGATGTCTGTTTTTAGAGCAATTCTACTTTGGTTTAAGTATATTGTTTTCGTTTTACAGAAGCGGATTTTAAGATGTATTGTCGGTCTACCAGGCACCGAATATTGTAAACCACTTTTTAAATTATATAAAAGGTTAACGTTACCTATCAGTCTTGCTTAATAATCACTATCACAACGTGATTACAAGACAAAAAATTATAGTCTCTTGCTAGGTTAAAATTAACTAGTGTTAGATACTTGTATTTAACTAGGAAATAAAATAACTCTCGGTATAGTATAAATTATTTAATGGCTGAACTGTACAGCAACTCGTCTAGATTATGAATGCCTTAAGCCTTAAGTAATAATAATCATATTCCAATATCGAAGTGTGTCATTCTTTATAAACAATTTCGGGTCCCTCTGCTGAGTCAGGTCCAGAGGAACTCATGGGGAAGGCGTGACTGCCAAGGTTGCTGAACTACAGGGTGTCCCAATTATGATGTGCTATCAGTTCGGCCACGCTGCCAGATTCTGCGTCCTCGCAGAATGTGCTCCCCTAGTAAATGTTCTGTAACAAGAATTAATTATTGATGATTTTGCCATTACGTCAATGGCATCGAACCTGTAATTGATTACCAACTTCTGGTAACTTTATCATTACGTCAATGACAAGACAGCAAAACGATTATGCTTCATCATACCAACTTCTGGTGACTTTGTCATTACGTCAATGATAAGAAAGCAAAACGATTATGCTTTAACTTCATCAATTAATTAACTGTACTTGATACCAATTTCTGGTGACTTTATCATTATGTCAATGATAAGAAAGCAAAACGATTATACTTCATCAGTTAATTAACTACACTAGATACCAACTTCTGGTGACTTTTTCATTACGTCAATGATAAAAAAGCAAAACGATTATGCTTCATCAGTTATATTAGCTACTTTTAATAATCACTAACATAACGATCGTGTTGCAACACTTTCTTTACAGTAAAGGTCCATCATTTGACTCTACTTTCTTGAGGACTAAGACGAGTTGTCCTTCATAATATATAGGGACCAACTTACGTTTTACGTCAAAACGTTCTTTGGTTTTACTTTGTTTCCCTTCAATACTTGCACTAGCTTCATTGCAAATTTGTTGTAAGTTCCTCGACATGTCCTCCAGTTTAACTTTCACCTGCTCCGAGCCAAGCAGCTAGAGAAGTCAAAATAGTACGGGTAATTCTTGCCCTTGATCACTTTATAATGCACCTACTGACAAATTTTAATCTGTCATTTTAATGTTTACTAATAATACTTAAAACTAAATATGCTGTAGAGATTGTCACTTAAATATATTTCATCAAAACTTTAACAACTCTTTTGCCTCATCTCATAATATTTAATCATAAGTGACTAGTGTTTATCATTTGATTTTATAACATAAATAATGTTGAGTTACTGCCAACTAGCGACTTTGGTTCTGTTTTTAATAACACTACATGGTGTTGGTTTATATAATCTGCACCGACAATATCGCCATAATTCAACTGTGTGTTTACATTTTCAGCAATAAGCATAGTGAAAACTATGTTGCCCATGAAGCATCGCAGTATTATTTTTGATCTAGCTCACTTGTTTGTATAGCGAAACAATTTCTATATTCATTCAACAAATTTAAAAAGCTGAGCCATAAGAATTAAAAGCCGAATATCTTTCGAACTTCTTATTAAGCACCAAGATTGCTTCGTTATGTTTTAAAGCACGTCTTGTTTTCATACATCGCCACATGCGACGACTTAACCTCTATAATGGGTACATAACAGACATATCGGAAACATTACAGATACATACCTTTTGTGCCTTTGTTACACACCTAACGATAAGATGCTCTTTCATAGGTAAACTTCTTACCTGACCTTCTATATAAATTTCGACCTCTTTTGTCGCCTACCATACTGTTGCATACTGTTGCCTGTTGACTACGGGAATGCAACCTACATATCGCGGTGGCACCTCCACATCCTCATCAGCCAACACGGTGATTCTCCGGACCGGGATGGCGTCAATCCCTGGTAGAGCGTTGTTTCCATCCTCTAAGACACGAACATCATTCGGTCGCACCAACAATATTTTATTCTGGTTGATGAACTCTTGTCCAATTAACACTGGGACAGTCTGAGCGCAATTTTCAACCACGAGCACTTTAATATTTGTTTCTGCAAAATCAACCCAGGTCACAGTTCCCAAAATTTCTTACAAGTTTCTCCCAGTTTTCTTACAATTGACGCTCGAATGCTCAAGTCTTTTATATTTCGTCGGTCTCGTTGTCGTTCACTTTGCGCTTCACTCATAATTTTGTTTTTATTGTTCACACTCGTTTAAACCACCAGTAACACAAAGATGTTGAGATCACTATCCATACACTCGTTTAAACCACCAGTAACCCAGAGACGTTGAGATCACTATCCCTAGACTCGTATAAACCACCAGTCAGGGTGAGATTACTATCTTTACACTCGTTTATTGTTGACACTCGTTTAACCACCAGTAACCCAGAGATGTTGAGATCACTATCCCTAGACTCGTATAAACCACCAGTCAGGGTGAGATTACTATCTTTACACTCGTTTATTGTTGACACTCGTTTAACCACCAGTAACCCAGAGATGTTGAGATCACTATCCCACCGCTGCTCTGTTAGATACTTGTATTTAACTAGGAAATAAAATAACTCTCGGTATAGTATAAATTATTTAATGGCTGAACTGTACAGCAACTCGTCTAGATTATGAATGCCTTAAGCCTTAAGTAATAATAATCATATTCCAATATCGAAGTGTGTCATTCTTTATAAACAATTTCGGGTCCCTCTGCTGAGTCAGGTCCAGAGGAACTCATGGGGAAGGCGTGACTGCCAAGGTTGCTGAACTACAGGGTGTCCCAATTATGATGTGCTATCACTAGTAATTCAACAAGATTTACTGGATCTAAAATACTTTTTTTTTTTTCTAAATAAATTAAAACATTATGTAAATGAGACTTATTTAAGGAAAGGCTAAACCATTTTTAAGTAAAAAATGTGGGTCAAACCAGTAGAAGTATTGAAACTAGAGTAAAAGAACATAAAAAATCCAAACTAAATAACTAAAAAATTCAGGATTTTCGACGTATTGTATAGAAAAAAATCATTTTATAGATCTGAAAAATGTAAAGGTACTGCATCGTGAAAAGAAAGGAAGCGCTTAGATCTGCTAGAGCAATTAGAAATAAAAAAATCTTTAATAATTATAAATCCTTGTACTACGAATGATCATATAGATTTTACACTTTCGCCCTTTACCAGATGGTAGGATCAATCGCGGTAGGTGCTCGTAAACAGATACATAAATGTCTGAAACGCGCTTGGAAATATTTAATAATGTAATAGACATTTACTCTATTGAGAAAGGCCTAATAAGCCGAAATACTAGTATATAGAGTGTTTTATATATATTTCTTGAAACATCTAAATGAGATGTGTGTTTTTTCAAAATAATTTTAAATCTTAGTTATTAGATTTAGGTTACTAATTATTACTAAGTATATACAAATATTTTGTTGTCAAAAAGATAAATTTGTTATTGGTATTATTAATATTATGATTAATATTATTATTAAATAATTAGTAAATTGTCATTGAGAATTTAAAAAAATTACAAAATGCTTTTTATCTTGGTTCTGAAAATCCAATACTTTTTATTGCTTATGCCAAGTTACCGGCTAGGGAAGAAGTTACGGCTTAAAATTGTCAACTACTTTTCTTTTTAAGTGAATGCTAAGATTCTTCCGATAGCGTTGATGCATAGATTGAGGACGATTTTTCAAAACTGTCCATTTTAAATCGTCCTGAATTGTTTTGAGACGAGGTATATACTATTCACTAAATCTGTAATAAAAAGATGATCTAACTGCAAAGGTTTAAAATATTATACTATTAAAAGTAATGTGTTGGAGAGATCAACGACTCGTTAGGCAACAGTATTTTTAGGCCCGGTTCTAGCCTATTAGGTACTCTTTTTGATATAGTATGTACTTATATGAGCATACATTGTTTAGATCCCTTTTTCAATCTGCTGAAAAATTACTTTGCTAGATTAATCATTGATTGAATACTTCTAAACGTTCTACTACACTCTGGACACAATGAGCTGTATAATATTTGATGCATTTTGTGTTTTCTTAAATGAAACAATAGAATCATTATATCAAGGCTTAGAACTTGTCAATCATAGTATTATTCAGCTTATATTAAAATTAAGAAACTTGTTCATGTCTGTATTGTAAATCTAACTGTTTATATTGTCTCACAAGCGTGTTAAAAGGATGGTCCTCACTTTTAATTATGAATAATTCATTGAAAATAACTAGTGCCAATTCCACATTAGGGTTCAAATCAATATCTGGCCAAACTGTATTATTGACAAAAAAGCAAGGAATTTATATACATGAAACGATATCAAAGCTGCGCGAGTATTCCAATTTTGAATCCGCCATTTTGATGTCTGAAAATTTGTGGGAAATTTAACAGTAATAATCTAGCCTCTTCAATTAGATAGCAATAACAAATAAAAACCACAGAAAGCAGCAAGAAAAACTTTTGAGGCTAAGAAAAATTCTAAATAGGTATAAGAAATGTTCAATATTTTATAGTTTAATTACAATTATTTGTGAAAAATAAAATATATCGTCACCAAACTTTCTTGTAAAATTGATGAAGGTACAAACGAAATATTTTGTGTACCTACCTACGTATCTTTTGTTCACATTATTTATGTAAAATACACCATTAGCCATTTAGAAAAGTAAATAATTAAAATGCATTATGCTTATAAAATTTAACTGTCCTTTACCTTACTTTAACTATCGTAACTTATATTTTGTATTGTTTATGTTCGCAGTTTTCATAATTTACTATTATATTAGCTAGGAACTATATTGCAACTGACTGTCTATTCTTGTTAAGTTTGACATTCAAAATCCGAATTTACCTGGAATAATTACGAAAGTCTAATACTCTAATATTGTCACTCAAAGTCTATAAATCAAAGGAACACAATAATAAACACACAAACATAATCAAATCGAGAGAATCACAATAAAATAAACCAACAAGACGCCAAAAATACAAAACAAACACTATTTACCAAATTTACCCATACCACTGTTGCCGTGTTAGGAAGATTTGAACCATTGAATTTTAAGTTTAGAAAGAAAAAGACACTAAAATTCTAGGGTCTTGGTCAGGTGTACCAATACAAAATGTAGAAGTTGAGAGCAGTGTGACATCAAAATGGCAGCTCCCATGTTTCCACACAAAATTGGATGCGCAGTCGTCTATAATCGTTCCATGTATATAAAAAAGTGATTCCATTTGTTCCACCCTATAGATGAACGTTTCTAGTTTCATGAAATAAAATCTAGAAATAGACTTCTAAAGTATGACTTGGTATTAGATTAAAACTGTGTATATTACGAAGTAACAGCGTATTAGAAAGGCCTTGCTTCTAATAATGAGTATTTTTAAATATTTACACAAAGCGTCCCTGGACCTTGAATATCTAACAAAACATCGCATCCCATTTTTTCTGCGTATTAATCAGCAAGAGTACTTTCGTGGGTGTGACGTTACGTCATCGCCCATCACATATAATGAAGGTCGTTCCTCATATACAAATATGACTGCAACTGGAATATATCTAAAATAAATTCATTTTTGCTTAAATACGTTGCGTGACTAATGGACAATATTGATGTTTTTTTTAGACAAAATTAAGGAAAGGTCATGATGTAGAAATTAATACAAATATTTACCATTGGGTGACCCAGACATCGTTTGCGTGCTCAGGAATTAAGCAGTTATTTAGAAGAGGTCTCATGAACTTTACGTGCCAAATTGTTCCACATTTTTATATAGAACCCTATTTTAAATATAAATATTTTTTGAATTAATCTACATTTCAATACAGTTTCCGTCTAATATGGATTTCGCAATATTATACAGGGTAACTCACGCAAAGCGAGTATTAGACGTTCCTGGGGTTCGGTTAACGATAAAAATCAGATTTTTTTATGGGGGAGGTTTTCGATTATTTCCGATTCAATAAAAATATTTTCAGGTTTGCATCACTTCCGGTTATACCGGAAGTAGACCACAACTTCGTTATTTCAAATGGAACACCCTGTATATTATTGCAATTTTGAACTCTACGTGATATTCTAAACACATTTCATGTAGGATGTCCTATACCTATCTTCAACTGTTTTTGAAATATTGACAGGTGAATATTGACATTTTGCAACTATGACACCCTGTAAAATATAAACGGTTAGAGATCAAGCAAAACGGTTTGCACATTCCTATCTTAACTATTCAAAAGCTATCGTTTGATACTAATATCAGATTTATCCAGGAATAAAAAATTTTCGATTAAATTTAATCTCTTGGTTAAATCTGAAATTAGTATCAAACGATAGCTTTTGAAAAGTTAAAATAGGAATAATAATAATATCTCTACCCCTCATTCTAATCACAAGGATTAGCCCGAAAGTCTGAGACTTGTGTGGGAGAGGGGGCGGCATATTATTATTTCGCGGGCCGCATTTGCGCTTCAGGAACGACTTACGTTGGTAGGCCCTAACCACCATTCAGTGCTGGAATGAGGGAAACCTGGAAAACCTCATTAGTTAAATGTGGAAACCATTAGGAATGTGCAAACCGTTTTGCTTGATCTCTAACCGTTTAGATTTTACAGGGTGTCAAAGTTGCAAAATGTCAATATTCACCTGTCAATATTTTAAAAACAGTTGAAGGTAGGTATAGGACATCCTACATGAAATATGTTTAGAATATCACGTAGAGTTCAAAATTGCAGTAATATATAGGGTGTTCCATTTGAAATAACGAAGTTGTGGTCTACTTCCGGTATAACCGGAAGTGATGCAAACCTGAAAATATTTTCATTGAATAGGAAATAATGGAAAACCTTCCCCATAAAAAAATCAGATTTTTATCGTTAACAGAACCCTAAAAACGTCTAATGCTTTGCGTGAATAACCCTGTATAACAAACCGAAAATTCACCGCATAAACCTTGGAAGCGTGACGTCACTATTTGGCATAAATTATTAGAGGTCAAGATCGTCGTATTACATTTTGGCAGATATACAAGCAAATCAGGCGTTTGCTGGTACAAATTTGTTTTATTACATCGTTTATTTTGATGCACGACGTTGCAATGACGGAAACTCTCTGATCACGTGCGATGGAATTAGAAAAGATGGTCCGCACGTTGCCGGGCCTTGTTTTCCAGTGAGTAATCGCCAACAAACACACTTTTCAAATTTTGTACAAAATTGTTGACGTCAGAGGCATATCCGGGATGTGTTTTCAGCTGAACCAATACTGTATACAGCTTCGATTTTCAAACATGACACAACCAGGCTTTCAAACGAGTGACTTCATTTTCCAAGATTACTGTTTTGTCTTACTTGCAAGTTATAGTTATATTTTAGTTAGTGTTCTCATAGCGTAAATAAGCGATATTTTAGCATTAAGTGTAGGTAAAATGCGCAGGAGGATGACATGAAGGCCTTCTTGTATAAATATTTGTGCATACGAAATTTTTTTTGCCAAATTCATTATTAGACCCTATTAAATTTTCGACTGATCTTTGCGAAACAGCTTTTATATCTAACAATTTTCTCAATGGTTTATAAATGTTTTTAGTTAAAAATGATAATCACTTTTATCTAAAATTAAATAAGGAGTTAGTTCTTATACTAACAGGAAACTAATACCAAGATGGGTGGTGGGGTACTAATTGCTTTGAAGAAATGTTATAATGCAGTTAATATTGACCTGTCAGATATATCCGATGCAATTCTCATGGTTGATGTTGTATGTATTAAGGCTACCCTCTCCTCGAAATCGTGGTATTTTGTTGTAGTATATTTTCCACCAAGTTTACACTCTGATTCTTATGACACATTTTATGATCTTCTTTCCAACAGCATACATTTTCTAAATGACGATAACTTAGTTATTATTGGGGATTTTAACATCCCTCAGTACTACAATCTACAAAGAAATTTTGCTGGAAATTATAGATTTATGGTGTCATTGCATAACTTTTCTGAATTCCTTAATATAAAGCAATATAATCAAATAACGAACTCTTATAACCGGACCCTGGTTTTAGTCTTCAGTCGCACTGAGCTAACTGTGAATAAATGCATAGATCCCCTAATCAATATGGATGTGTTTCATCCTGCTTTAGAAATTAACTTCGGGTTAGAGGCAAAAAAAAGAATTTTCGAAGCATCATCAAAGCCCAGGTACAACTTCCGTAAGGCCAACTTGCCTCAACTGTACGATGATCTACTTCAGGTTTGCTGGGACGATCTTTTGTTAGAAAAGGATATCGATAAGGCGTGTGAACTCTTCTATTCCAAAGTTGATGCATCCGTACTTTCTAATGTCCCTAAAACTATTTCTAGAAAAAACACGCGTTATCCTCCTTGGTATACACTCGATATAATCCGTAACTTAAAGAAGAAATACCGTTTGTGGATACAGTTTAAAAGGACGAATGACAATCTTGTTTACATTGAGTTCAGTGCTTTGAGGGCTGCAATAAAAAGGGATGTAAATCAGTGTTACCACAATTATATTGTAAGCATTGAACAACAGATAACAGCTAATCCCAATCAATTCTGGTCATATTTAAATTAAAAAAAAAAAAAACAAGTAGTATTCCTAACAGCATGACTCGTGAAAATCTATCATTAAATGAACCTGAAGATATAGTGAATGCATTTGCCAATTATTTTCAATCTGGCTATATTAGTTCGTCTGTTCCTAATTTCTCCTGCTGTAGCATTCCCACTTTGTCTGAATCTCAAGTTGTAAAAGCCTTGAAGTCACTGAAGCCTAAACTCACAGCTGGTCCTGATGGCTTGCCTGCCTTTCTTCTTAAGGACTGTGCAACAATACTTGCTAAACCATTATGCTTCCTGTATAATCTCTCATTTAAGCTAGGCAAATTTCCAGATATTTGGAAGTTAGGTAGAATCACTCCGATATTTAAAAAGGGTAATAAGAGTGAAGTCGAAAACTATCGTCCCATTACAATTATCTGCAACCCTTCCAAAGTGTTCGAAATTCTTTTGTATGAGATTCTTTTCTATCATGTGAAACCTTCCATATGTTCTGAAGAACATGGTTTTTATCCAGGTAGATCAACAGTCACTAATCTGATATGTTTAACGCAATATGTTGCAACAAATTTGGACAATGGTGGGCAGGTTGATGTTGTTTTTACAGATTTTTCTAAAGCTTTCGATCGACTGGACCATGGTATCCTACTATTAAAACTATATAAAATAGGTTTGACCACTTCATTTGTTCACTTTTTCACTTCTTATCTATCTCAAAGAAGACTTACCGTGGGATATCGTGGTGTCCAGTCGATTGATATTAAGGCGACCTCTGGAGTCCCCCAAGGCTCAGTCCTTGGACCATTATTGTTTTTAATTTTCATAAATGACATCATCCTGTCCCTGAATTTCAGATCTCTACTCTACGCTGATGACCTTAAGCTATACCTCTCTGTGTCCGACATTGGTGACTGCCTTATGCTTCAAGGTGACATAGACAATATTCACAACTGGTGTACAATAAATTCCCTTCCCCTTAACTTTTCGAAATGTAACACAATGACATTTACTAGAAGCAATAACCCCATCGATTTTAACTATAGTATTGACGTTAACATGATTAAGAAATGCACGACCATTAAAGATCTTGGAGTAACACTTGATAGTAAATTAAGTTTTGTGGAGCACATTAATAACATCCTACGGGAAGCTTCTAGAAATCTTGGTTTTGTCTTGAGGAACTCAAGACAATTTAGAGAAATTAAAACGGTGTCCTTACTTTTTAATGCATTGGTACTCCCAAAATTAGAATATGCCTCTCTTGTGTGGGACCCAGGTTATCAAATTCACATCAGAAAATTGGAACATATACACAGGAAATATGTTAAATACTTATGGCTCAAATCTGGTGATATTTATCCACCCCGTGGAATTCCTCAAGAAAATTTACTCCAACGATTTCAACTTAATGATTTGGCCACTCGTCGTATGTGTAATTCGTTGGTGACTCTTCACAAAATTGTAAACAGAATTGACTGTCCGGATTTGTTATACTCTCTATGTCTTCGTGTTCCCCACCTTACCACTCGGTTTTCATCATTGTTTTACCTTCCGACACCCAAGACCAACCTATTAAAATTCTCTCCGCTGTACAGAATGGACTATTATCATTGCAAGGTGCAGAATGTCGTTGACATCTTTCATGATACTATACCATCTATTAAAAAGAAAATTTCTGCTACTTAATATCCGACATACAATTTTATAACCTTAGAATTTTATTATTATATTTTGTGTCCTGTTTCTACACTTTATTCACTATCTATGTTAATTTAATTTGTTATCTATGTTACTTATCTAGTGTAACAACTAACTTTGTTGAATGTGAAGAGAATTTGCGTAATATTCTTTTTTATTAGTATTGTATGTTTTTATTCCTTCATCTTATTGTTCTTTTTTTAATATTATTATATCTTTTTGTAATTTTTACACTACTCCCACCCATTAATTGGCATTGCTGTCGGGTGGTGTACGCTAGATAAATAAATAAATAAATAAATAAATAAATTATCTCTTAAGGATCCATTCTCTGTAGATTTGACAGGCATGAATGCGGGGTAGAATTGAGAGGAAGGGTAGCCGATGGGTGAAGACTTACATATTTCCACTATCGAATTATTATTAAGATTTCGGAGGTGCACGTAAAGCCGATGTAAAAAGGCACATGGAAATAAAGTTAGCCCTCATTGCAAGGGTACCGGATTTGTCTTATAATTACAACCAAATTTCTTTTTAGTGTTATAAATTATATTTCACCGGAAAGATCAAAAGATAAACTAGATTCCTATAGTAGCAAATTTTTGTTTAATACATGTATTTTAGAGAAAATAATTTTTGAAAACACGATATTCTAGTACAAGATTGTTTGCCTGGAATTTTAAAAATAAAAAGAAATACCAAAAATTACTACTATAGGGACTTAGATTAAAGTCTTTTCTTTCAATACTTTTTTACTAAAAGTCGCTATCTTTTATAGTTTTTTTATAATTAGACACGAGACGAACGCCGATTTAGGGCTTATTTCGACCTAGTGAATGGACTCTTAAATTAATTTCAAATTGAATACCTATATTTAGAAAATATGGAAATTATATTATTATATATTCTATTATATTTATCTATTTGGGATTGTAACTGATTGCACGTCAATAGGTAAGTATAAAGTTGCAAATAAATATTTTGTAAGGTATTTATGAAAGATTAAAAATATAAATATACTGAACAGCAAATGAAGAGCAACATCTATTTTTAGGTAATTTTAAATTAGCGGTTCTTTGAACTCCTTAATTTAAAGTGGTTATTTTTTTTGTTCCAGAGATGGAATAGACCTTCTGGAATCTGGTTTTGATTTTCTTGAAGATGAAATCTAGAATTTTTTTAATTTGAAACTCTTAGATGAGGAGGTCTGGTACACATTTTATAATTATCTTTTATGTTTTGTTTAAAATTTTATCAAGCCATTCCAACTGATGTGACCTCATCTTAATATTATGTTTATCCATCATTTTGCCTAGTCTGAAAAGACTTAAAGGCTTTGAGAACTTCGATACTTTCCGGGATTTAACGTAAATCCAGTTTTTTAAACTAAATATTCGAATATTCTCATGTCCTATAATATTCAAGATAAACATTTCCTGCAGTTTAAGAAAATCACAGGACGTTTTCTTAAAACTGTTTATTTCCTTTTATAATATACGACTATAGTTATGGTATTCACAAAATACTATTTATAACTTTAATTGTGGGCTCTATATCTCCAAAATTTTTCCAAATCCATGGAGACATTTACGCCCATGCACACCAAAATTGGTTTCTTATTTTCTGTCGCAAATCAAAAAGGTTGATTATAATATTCACTTTTGTACCAAACTCTTTCTATTATTCAAATATTGGTATTGAAGTATCAGCATCTAGACTTTGCACTAATTTGCTTTGAATATATCCGTTGATTTAGAAGATATAAAAAAATTGTCAATATTAGTTTGGAAACTTTAGTATTCTGTAAGCGGATCCTGACTATCCATTTTCTTTGTTATTTTATTTTGTGACTGAAACCCAGTATTTTATTAACGTCCATTATAGTGATAGTGTCATAGACCACAAAAGAAATAGGTAATAAAATATACATTGATATAAACAAGAATTTTGAGTATATATGGTAATGCTGATTCGGATCGTAGATTTCGTTTTATACTTCTTCCTTTCTTCGTCAAGATTACGTTTTATTAATAGTTTAACGCCGAAAAGTATTGAATGGTTCCATCTAATATCATATTATTTATAATTTTATGTTTTATCAATTTATTTTACTTCTATAGCAATCATTCTTCGGCCAAAATATATTAACTTACGGATGAAACAAGTGGCCCACCGAGATATTTTAATACGTTTGTTGTTCGATTATAAAGGTTTAGTAGTAGTAGTCGTAGTATGGATATTTTACACTATCCGCAATGTAGAATACATGTTCTCTGAACATTTTCATTTTTGGTTCAATATTCTACCCTCTCTATGAATGGAGATAAATGGTTTGGTGGAACCCTGTTTTGAGTTGATTTGTCTATTAATCATATGCTAATACTAATAAGGAAATTAACAATTTACTACAAGTCACCATGTGTCATTTGGGGTAAATTAGAGGCATCATAACAAAAGTAAATGAAATGAGAGAGTGACTTGATTGTCAAAAATTTTTAGTCCCACTATTTTAGTGCCAGAATCGTTGGACAAATCGTTATGTATTTGTTGTAGAACTGGCAAGGGTTGTAGTTTTCATAGAACGCTAGTCAGAAATATGCGACTCGCACTATTGGATATATTTACATTGAAATTAATGCACACTACACTTTTTAAAAATTGTCAATTGGTAGTACGGACGAAGTAGGTACTACGAATGTTCATAAGTACCGTGAAGTAAGGTATTATCGACTGATAGTAGTATATACATTTTGGTTTCACCAACTTATTGATAATATAAGCTTAAAAATTATTTTTTACTTTTTAGCTTTCGGATGATGATTTGGCTTTATTACATTTAAATTTTAGTCAATTAGAAAATATTTAATGGAATATTTATATAGTTACGAATAGAAAAACAAAGACTAAGACTAAGTTAAGTTATGCTGTTGATAAAACAAAAAGATATTTACATCCAATTTATTTTGATGCCTTGTAAGTGGTTGTAAACTTGGCTAAATTTATAAGTTTCGTTGTGATTTCTTTAGAATGTTTTGTGTATACAGTTGGATATCGTCCAATAATGCCATGTCGACTTGGAAATTCGAATAACTATTATGTAGCTTAGTGGAAGTAACCAACTAGTGGTTATTGTTATGAGCCTTTTCCTTTACTGGTCTGTTTCTGTTTACGGCTACAACTAAACCAAAAGAAAAGGAATATAGAAAGTTTCCATAGCTGTTTTCCCAAATGTATGTATATACTCTAGAAAAACAAGCTATTGTCATCCAAACTTATTTGACAAACTTTCTCGCTAGACTCCGTACACTATAGAATAGTTAAAAATAAAAGAAAAGTATATGTCAAAGGCAAATTTAATAACTATTTTAAAAAAATGGTTCAGCCTGAAAATAAGACTATCATGGTATTGTACCGGCCTTATTTTAATTGAATTCTGTTCCAAATATTTATAATTTTACACCTAACCTAATACCTTTAGCAACGATATGTAGAAAATGAGCAAAAACTCTAAAATACCGTCAAATATTTAGGTAAACAATTAAGTACCATCAATTTAGAATGTTTTATGTTTCACTTTTATGTTTTTCATCTAGGTTTGGTAGGGAAAACATTACTTTCTCGTTGCTCGACACTCTTCTATCACACTTCCTTCATCCCAAGACATTTTAAAGGACTGTTGATGTTATAAATACATACAAAACTGAAACCGTTTCCCAAAAACTTTTAAACATGTCTTATCTCGTTAGCCAGGGCCTGGCACGCGAAGTATGTGTGACGGAAGTAAGTACTACACATTTCAAAGAATGTACTACACTTGTTAAGTAGATACTTCATAATATGGAGTATTTACTTTGTGGTGAAGCATGTTTTATGTCAAGTTTAGTCGATACTACCGTAAATTAGTATATCCTTGGTTTTAAGGTAAATACTACGTAGAATATACTAATACTTGTAGTAGTAGCAGGTACTTTGTTTTTATTCATACCACAAAATGTTCAAGGTAAATCACATTCTAAACTTATAGTTGGCTTAACTACTGGTTAAACCGTGTTAACCAAGCATTGAAAAACCGGCCCTAACTCATCTTTTAAGTTTAGTTAATTGATTGGATATTTATTTTAATTGCTTATTATACAGAGTTTTTTGGGGAAAACTTGCAGATGTTGGAAGAAGGCATTCATTGCGAAATGAGTTTGAAAGTTGGACTACGATCGATAATTAGTGATCCAATAATACGAATTTTGAATTTTGTACACTTTCATACGTGTTCTACGTGCTATTTTTCTTACGTCAGTGTACTTTAAAGAGTTTGTCAATTATTCAATTTGATATTGATAATTTTTACATATGACGTTAGCGTTAGATGTAAATCAATGAAGGCCACCACATTATCCATATTTCCATAGCAATGCTGTCATTTTTCCAACTTGTGATAAAACCGGTTTTCTTTCATCATAGAAGCCACCTACTTTCTCTAAAAATTCAGTAAAGAAAATTCCATTTTCAAATGCGCTGTTGTCGCTGTAACCATAATTTATTCGATATTTCATATTTTATATTTTAAGTCAGTGAACTAAAACCAACAAATAAACCTTTCGTTGCTGAAAGTATCCTTTTTACTTTCCACTTGCGAAAATATTATTTTTTCACGAACACACAAACCAATATTGATATTTAAACCATACCCTCGAGACACTTTCACTTGTTTCGTTTTGTGCATTCGAAAATAACAGGAATCATCGAACCGTATCATTACTTGGGCCTCAATCTGTTTTATTGCCATTTCTGAAGGTTAACATACACACAATTAAAGGAAAATATTTGTACAACATATCAATAGCCTTGGCTGGTGTTTGCGTGCGTTCGAATGACGGCTATTTTCAGAAACAGATTTAAAGAAGGCGCATTGCTGAAAACATTTTAGTTCGCTACGTGCGAAATAGCCACCGTCTTAGGGTTGCGATTTAGTATTTCTCTATTTCTATGAATATTTTAATAAACAGTAACTGAATCGTAGAAGCGGTAAATATATCACATTTGTATAAAAAAAAACTGTGGAAATAACGTTGCTGCTGATAAACATTAATCTGAAAAGTGATAATGTTGAAGAAATAAAAGTACAAAATTAAGGTTTAAAATGGCTACCATTCAAGGCTTATTATAACAATCAAAGAAAAACGCCGCATTACATACTCTTAACACAGGAAATAGTGTAGCTACAATAAGAAAAATCTTTCAGTTAAAGTTTCAGTTATAATAATAATAATAATAATAATAATAATAATAATAATAATAATAAAAATAATAATAATAATAATAATAATAATCATTCCGTTCCGTTCTGATGAATGTCGTTCCGGTCCTCCTCTACTCCTTGGGAGTAATGAAATAAAAGCAAGAAAAGCTGCGACAACTCAACATAGGAACACGCAAAATAATGCATCTCAGTGGGAGTTTGCATCCTAGATCGTCCGTTCCACGGTTGTACTTACTAAGAGGCCGTGGACTCTTGAGTTCGGAGTGTCTGAAAGACCATGAAAATGCAGGGGTTGAAGTATTTCTATTTTAAACAGCATGAAGACCAGCTGATGAACTCGGTCTCATCTTCGACGCTGAACGGAAAAACCCACACTCTGTCACCAAATTGGGACCCGATCAGTTGAAAGTCCAAGTTAAAGCTGCAGGAGGAGGCCGTAATCTTCTGCAGCTGCATAAGAGTAAGTCATTGCACGGTGTCTTCTATTATAGCCTTGAAGAACATGGCTTATCCGAAAGGCTGACCTTTGCTTTTTTAAGGTCAGTAGGGCTTAAGTCGGAGACCGAGTGATTCATAATGGCTTTTCAAGAGGGTACTTAACACACTCGTCTATCAAAGCTGTGTCATGGGTATGGAGGTTCCTGATGTCAACTGCAGGGTCTGCCATAGGGTGCCGGAGACAATTATGCATTTGCTCTCCGCTTATTCGGCATTTGGAGCATTGGCCTATATCCATAGATATAATGCGGTTTTACGAGTGGTTTACTACTTGTTACTGCACTCGTCCAAGACACGACAAACACCAGTGCTGCCATACGTTCCGGAAGGTACTGAGTCCGTTTGTGGGGAATGAGAAGTGCTGAATTTATTGGAACTACTCATTTCCCACGCTCAGGCAGATTCGAGCCAATAAGCTTGATGTAGTCCTCCTCGACCACCAGGTCAAGACAATGTTTGTCATCGAGTTCTCAGTTCCTACCGAAACCAACATTGTCTTGAAAAAGCAGGAGAAACGGACGAAATACCTTCTCTTCGAACTCCGCAGACTCCATCCAGAACATACTGTAAAACTTGTGGTACTGATTATAGGAGCCCTCGGTAAAGTAAGAGATACATACACTGCTTTCAGAAATGAAGATCATACCGGATTTTGACTGGATTTTAACAAAAAATATAATAATAATAATAATAATAATAATAATAATAATAATAATAATAATAATAATATTAATAATAATAATAATAATAATAATAATAATAATAATAATAATAATAATAATAATAATAGGATTAGCCCGAAAGTCTGAGACTTATGTGGGAAAGAGGGCGGCATATTATTATTCAGTACTCTGCAATTATGCCTCAGAAATAAGTTACGTTTGTAATCCCTAATCACGATCCAGTGGTGTAAATTTGACTCTCGAATTGTTGTACAATATGCACCTCCCTGGCAAAATTTTAGTGTTATACCAATTAAAAATATCTTAACGATCGATTTGGATGCACTATACTGTTTATAAATAGTACATACAATATCAAGTAAATACAATAAACTTCGAAAATGTCAAGAGATACCGGCCAATATAAGTACTTTGTTAGCTCGGTCAGCTATTGGTTACATGTTTCAACTTGATGGGATTACTATCCTTCCTCGTTTTCTCAGTGTAAACGGAAAACTTCCAAAGACGTGACTAGCGTTGGCTCGCAAACAAACCCCGTCGTTTTTTTATTTTATGTTTCTGGCAATATATTGTTCTTATCTATTACATATTTTTTAAACAACTTCCTTATGATTTATTATTAATTAATATATCCGACTTGATCAATTTCTATTTTTTCGAAACTTTGCGACGTATTCTTGTATAATTTAATGACACATTTTTTGTATATTTGCTTAAGACACACTTACGTTAGATAGAATTCGGATGAAACAGGGTCATGAGGTAATAATGAATAATGCATTTCGGTGCCGAAGAGATTGAAAATCACAACAAAATTGTTAAAATTGGTGGGGTAGAGAAGTTGTGCTTCCCAAAATTCCAAGAAAAACACCCTACTCTATATCTAAAATCTAGAACTTTGTTTCATATCGAGTACATGTAAAATAGATCATGACATGAAATCTGATACTCAACTTTACGGAAAATGAGAAAAATTGTGTTTATAAAATAAAAAATATGTGAATAATAGCTACTGCAATTCAAATAAAAATTGCTAATTTATTATCCTTTATTACACTTTCCCCCGTGGAGTTGAATGATGAATGTTGGCATAAATTATAGACTTGAGATAAATAATAATTGAGTTTATAAGTTAATATAAAAATAATATAAATTTATGGCTCACAAGCACGCTAAACTAGGCTATTTTAATTCTGGAATAGTGGCAACCTTTATAAAAAAAGAAATATTTGAAATATTTAACAAGTTATTCGCTCTGGGTTATAAGGTGTCATAGCAGCAAAATATTTTATTTAGAGCTTGTTTTTAATTCAACTATTTTTAGTTTGAAAAATGGAAAACTGGAAAACTTTTCAAGTGGATCAGGTTAATGGACCTGAAAATTCTAGAAAATGTACGTCAAAATATAAACCGATAGTAGGCGAAAATAACTACTTGATGAACATTATTAATTTATGTGTTTATAAAGATAAGTATCTTTTGACATGTGAAAACAATATTTTGAAATTGGAAATAGGCTAGAATTATTTTAGATAAAAATATTAGTTTTTCAATGACAAATGATGATAAATGATCGAGATAAGTGAAACGTAGTCTTTTTCTTCCTTTCCTTTGAATGAGGCAGGAGATCAGAAACTCAGAATAGACAAATTAAAATGCTTATGTTTTAAATATAAATATAATTTTATGAAATTTATACCAGAAAGCGCCAAATTAACTTAAATTCATAAGTCCAATCTAAAAACCATTTATTTCTCGATATAGGTAGCTACAAATTGTTGTAGAACCTCACGCATTACATGTGGTAAAGGTGTGATATCACGAAAAACCACACCAAAGCTACGTTATTCTTTTCAGAACTTATTTATTAATAGCCTGTCGCTTATAAAAGCTCTTACAATAAATACTTCATTTAGAGACATCAACAGGATTTACACAGCTATTATTCTGGCTAGTTCAACGTCAACGTCCAAGAAATTTTGTACTAGTGGTGTGTCTGCCAGAACAGCTAGTTGTTTTACAAACACTTTGGATTAATATATTTTTTTCTGAATCACGAACCAACAAAATGCTTTCGTGGAACTTTGCACGTGGACTTATCTAAACTAATTATATCAAATATTATATAAAAATAGCATTAGGAGTCATTCACATATCATAGAGAGAAGATCTTCGCGTTTCGAAAAGATATCAATTTTCGTTCGGATTTATCTGTATCTAACAAAATTAACATTAATGTATAACAGTTGTAACATGGATAAAACGTAGACAGGTGATTGATGGCTCTGAATAACATCCCATATGGTAAACTATATAAGAAGAAAACTACACACACCACTATCCTAGAAAACTGTATATGAACTAAAATACACAAAACGAGGGTTTGAGTAAGGCACGTCATTGGGACTCCAAAATAAAAATATTTACATAAAAATAAATATTAAAAATCTATAAAATCGACAAATTACGGTTAGGTATTAACGCGGAATATTATTAAAGCTATAAATAATTTTAATTAATATTGTTAATAAAACTTTTTGATGACTAAATACAAAAAATACTCGTGATTTGTGCACTATTTTAATTTGTATTTAAAATAAGAACTAAACAACAATGAATGTTTCTATTCTATAGCTAATTTCACTAAATGTATCTACAACTGTTCTAGTAGTAGTCTATTGGTATAACTTACAAGGTATTCGTATTTCTTATAGGGTAAATCGGTAACTATAAGAGATATCAAAAAGTTGTTGATGCATTTTCAGTCTTTTTTGGAGACAAATTAATAGGATCAAACAAAAGTTTGCTATCATTTTTTGGTTTTCGAGTTACAATGAAACATTTTTTATTTTCTCTATGTTGACATCGTGTTTATATGGCTAGTGACAAGAAAATAAATTGTATGATCTTGAGGTACTTTCTTGAGTACATCCAAGTTAAGATATAGACACAGATAGATTACATTTACTTCTATAGATCTATCGTTTCATCAGCACTTGACATGCATAAGTAATTTTCTCTCATAGAAGCAGAACTCCGAAACTATACCATTTCAATAACGAACACAGTCATAGCGTATGTCCTTTCTTAAAAATATACCCAAGCAGTCTTTCAAACAAGCCAGTTTAAGTAGCTGTTGAAGCTCTGATTTATTAAGGCAAGAGTTATTTCATTATTTCAGTTATGATTAACAATCGGTAAATATGAAGCTCTGGAAGAACATCGCTGAAAAGTGGATCATTCGTCTGGTACACAGATGGATAAAAAATGGAGGTGTGGGCATTTTTGGCATCGGGTATCAGTGGCGGCTAGTCATAATGGGCACAAGGGCACGTGCCCTATGTGTAAGCACATAAGACTTGTCAATGTTGTGATACTTTATAAACTTTTATAATTATTATAATTTGGTGAATTTTTTAATTAATTTTTCATCATGAATATTGAATCATTTGGTGCATACATATCCGTCTAGCGTCTAGAACGCTTCACGCTTCACTGTCTGTGGACTGGGCTGGGCACGGCCGCTGTGTGCCTGTTCTTTTTTCTTTTCTATTTGCATGCGCAAGAAAAGGATACACAGCTTCTATTTTCCCAGCGCGTCTTTTCTAATGCGTTCTCTTACGTCATTGAATGGGCGCTGCCCCGTCGATCAGACGGTACAGAGTACTAGAGATGGGTATACCCCATCATATTAATGAACGTACGTGAGAGATTTCAATTTACTGATTTTTTAACTATAGCCAATTTGTTTGAAAAGGAGAAATTTAACAACTATAGAATAGTTTTTCCTCTGGAACATATTAAAACAGTGTGTGCCTTATTTCCAAAGATTAACATTACAAAATTAAAAAATGAGCTGTATATAATGTATTCTAGAGATGATTTCATACAACATAGTGGTGCGGCGGTTGCTTTATTACAAATGTTAAATAAAAATACTTACGACGTTTTCGGAATCGGTTGAACTATTAACTATATTGTGCACAATTCCTATGACTACAGTCGAATGTGAACGCTGCTTCTCAACACTTAAGCCAATAAAGACAATTTTAAGAAACACGATGTCACAAGAAAGGTTATGTGCTCTAGCAATGCTTTCCATCGAGAAGAATTTAGTAAACACTATGACTGATTTTAACGAACAAGTTATCGAACATTTTGCAAATGATAAATCAAGAAGAATGGAGTTTCATTTTAAAAGTTACTAAGTTTAGTTTTCGATGGACGAGCGGGTGGTTGCAGATTGTAAGGTAAGCACACCGATTTGTTATGGGTTTGGGTTAAGTACTTAAATGGGTTTTATTATTTATTTTTTTTATCTATCTGTGTTTTTTCTGGTCTAGCAGAAAACAGAAGTTTCGCCTGCCATTTTTCTGACATGTATACTTTTTTTGACCGATTTAAATATTATTTTAAATAATTTTTCCATATTTCTGTCAATCGCATCAAAAAAGGGGATATTTGCTTAACGAAACCTATTTCTTCAAGCAAATATTTTTGCTCTACGAATTTCTAATTTTTAATTTTAAGGTGTTTGACTTTAAAAAATGCAAAATTTTCGCCTACGGCGCATTTTTTCCCCTATGCCCCCCATTCCCAAATTTCACCAGCCGCCACTGTCGGGTATAAATAACTCTAGGTAACTCCCCCAGTATATATTCAGACAGAAATCTGTGATATAGATCTTCCAATTCTATACAGTAGAACTCTTTCGAATGGAAGAGTTAAAAAGAGGGCGGATAAACAGAGCTAGTTTTATTAGAGATTAACTCCAAAGAAACGATTGTATTAACTAATTAGATAAAAGAGTCTCAAAGAGCACATAAAATCAGTAAATCAGACATAAGGATGTGATTAGGCCTTTTCAATGGACATTTCCCACTAGAAATAAAGGTCCCACAGTAGTATAAATGGATGGATATTATCTTAAAGCTTTGCTCCTGGAAGGTGAGTATTCGTTCACCAATGGCTTGAAACTTAGGAAAGGTATCCATAACACTGTGAAATCAGAAGTATGGGCTCCAGGACCTTTGGAAGGATATCTAATACAACATACTTTAAAGGTAGAGGTGAATAGAGGCACTGAAGTCTAAACAACCAATGTAGTAATATATAGTCTAATCAATCAATCAATCAATTGTACGAATCTTAGACTACTGTCACATATAGCCTAGCATTCACTAAAGCCGCTGGCCACTCTAAGCTTTAACAATGATAAAGGGCCAGACTAAATTGTCATTGAATTAAGTGGAAAACTAATAGGAATCTTCAAAACTGATATTCAATATCCATTTTCTTTAACAAATTTGTTTTTAAAAATGAAAAAGGCGAAGATCATGTTTTGAATAACTTAGTCTCTTTGCTTGGTTTGGCTAGCGACACAGTAAAGCAAACTGTCATTGTATTCTAATAAACAACTTATAGACATTTGTATGCACTTTTGTTATTTATTATTTATATTACATAATCATGAAGATTCATTTACGCGTAATTAACCTTGAAGTACGATGCATAAAAAAATATCGATTTGTTAATTACACATCGTTACTTAATACCTGAGTAAAATTAAGTATTACATACTTAAAATTAAAACTGTATATAGAGACGTTAGTGTCTGTTGAAGCAATTTTGAAGACAAATATTTCTTACAAGTTCAAATAAGTAGATATATAAAATTATTTATTAAGTAGCATATTTTAAAGGTTCTTATAAAAATGGCATTAAATTCGTTAACTACCTAATAGTATTTAGAGTGTGCAGAGAAGCTCATCTTGCTACATTTCATTTGTTTCGAAAATTAACAGTGTACATTGACCAAATGTGGATACCTCTAAGGAAAAAATTGTATATTTGATTAAAAAATTATTTACCTTTAAACTGTATAGTGTAGGTTACTAGTACTAGGTAGTATACAGTTTATTCCGTGCGAAACTGCTGAAGAAAAAAAATTTTTTTTTGATAATTTTTTGATAATTTTTTAAAATTGCCATAAGTGCCCATATTAGGAACCAAGGTTCCTATTATGGGCATATCAGAAAATTTGTTATAAACATACTGTAAAATATGAAATAATTGTTATAAAGTGAAGTCAATTTATAAAAACATTGACTATAAATACAAAACACCAAAAAATAAAAAAAATCTTAATAAATTAAACATAAACATAAACAAGTTTTCTAAATAAGTTAATAAACAAATATAAAACTCTAAAAGAGTTTTTAAAATCTTAAAAGTACAAAAACTAAAACTCCAGAAAAGAAATGATGTAGAAGTTTAGTCCTCTTCGTTATCGCATCTGAGCCATTTAAAATTAAGGATGACTTCTCTTGATGTCAAACCTAAACAATCTTCATGCATACAGGTATTGCATAAGGTACACTACCTCATATCTGTTTTTCTGCCATTATCACATAAAAAACAATACTAAGATGCAATGTCTTTTTTTGGTTTTCTTTGGAGACCGCTTGTATATGATTTGCTATTATCAAGAGGGTACACGATGATTTAATTTTATCGTCAAGAGCACGTCCTTTGTGAACCAATTGCTTTTTACGGCAGTACTGAGAGTCATTTTCTTATCTTCAAAAACAGCCCAAGTGACCTTTGCTTTGTAGTTGATTAATTTTATCTGTCTATCTATCTAAAATTAATCTATCAACGAATAGATACAGATGCTTCAGTTTAAATAATTACAGGAAACAAATTATTGAGGAAATTTCGCTTTTTGTCATTTTGTCAAGAATTTTAAGGCCATGGTAATATTAGAGGTCCGTCAAGTTAGCGACTCATATGTTGAAATTTTACATTAGAGTTAGTAAATAACTTTGTGCTCATTTTGTGCTAATTTGTGCTGTAGGTTCTAAATTTTGTGCTCCATCCATTTTCGAGGTAAGCCAAAAACTAAGATTCCACACATCGAATTTTTGATATTTAATGTTTCCAACATTTTGTGCTAATTTTGTGCTAATTTTGTGCTAATTTGTGCCGTAAGTTATAAATTTTGTGCTCTATCGGTTTCCGAAATAATCCGAAAACTAAAATGAGTCGCCAGCATGACGCTGCGACTCACATATCGAATTTTTGATATTTAATGTTTCCAACATTTTGTGCGAATTTTGTGGTAATTTGTGCTGTAAGTTATAAATTTTGTGCTCTATCGGTTTCTGAAATAATTAGAAAGCTAAAATGAGTCGCCAGTTTGATGCTGCGACTTACGTATCGAATTTTTAATATCTAGCTTTACAAGTATTTTGTGCTTACTATGTGCTAATTTGTGCTGGAACTTATAAATTTTATGCTTTATCTAATTTAAAGATAATTTAAGAGCTAACAAGACTTGCCAGCTTGACGGTGAGAGTCATTATCGATTTTTTTACAACAGAAGGCGTCGAATAAGACGCTATATAGCTCGAATTAGACGTCTACGCTATAAATATGTACTGTTATTGGAATCGTAGTAACTCGTTTTATTTAACAATTTGTGTTCCATCTCAAATATAATATATATCTCACTTATAGAATTGATAACAAAAATAACGAAGTTCTAATTTAATATGTTTTTAATCAATTTTTCTTCAAGTAGATACTGCAGAAAAATGACTCAAAATTACCTGACTAAAGGGAACGTACTCATCAGTAGTTGTTGCGGTTAAATCGGATAGATGGCGTAATGAGTAAATAGATGTGTAGTGTTTGTTTTAACGGTTATAGAGGTTTTCAATTAGTTATAGAAATTGCTTAGTGTCATTAGTGAATTGATATGCCTTTTTGTGTTTTGTGTTTTCATGTTTGTCAATTTTTAACTTTCAAAAATCTTTTATATTGATAATTCATATAAGAATTTAATAATACACTACAAACAAAAAATCACAAAATATGTAAAGCATAACACAAATAATAATTTCAAAAATGGATTGGACACAAAGTTTATAAGTTTCAGCACAAATTTGCAGAAAATGATCACAAAACATTTGTAAAGGTAGATCTTGAAAATTCGCTACGTGAGTAGCAGTACCAAGCTATAGACTTATTTTAATTCTTGAATTATTCTGAAAATAGATAAAGCATAAAGTTTATAAATTACAGCACAAATTAGCACAAAGTAAGCACAAAATACTTGTAAAGCTAGATCTTGAAAATTCGATACGTGAGTCGCAGCGTCAAGCTAGCGACTCATTTTAGTTTTCGGATTACTTCAGAAACCGATAGAGCACAAAATTTATAACTTACGGCACAAATTAGCACAAAATGTTGGAAACATTAAATATCAAAAATTCGATATGTGAGTCGCAGCGTCAAGCTGGCGACTCATTTTAGTTTTCGGATTATTTCGAAAACCGATAGAGCACAAAATTTATAGCTTACGGCACAAATTAGCACAAAATTAGCACAAAATGTTGGAAACATTAAATATCAAAAATTTAATGTGTGAGTCGCAGCGTCAAGCTGGCGACTCATCTTAGTTTTTGGCTTACCTCGAAAATGGATGGAGCACAAAATTTACAACCTACAGCACAAATTAGCACAAAATGAGCACAAAATTATTTACTAACTCAACTTTAAATTTCAACATATGAGTCGCTAACTTGACGGACCTTAATATTAGGGGCAGTGCCAATATTTGGTCAAGGTATTAATGTTATAGTAGTATGATCAATGGACAAATCAATATATGTACTCAGTTTTGAAAGTCACGTATAACTGCGTTTTGTTTTTTATATTATATGCATATAGAGATTTTTATATTTTATTTTGTTAGCTCATATTTTAAGATAGGAAATATATTTAATATATTCTATAAAAATGCTCTTTTAGATGTTTGTTTCTATATTTTTTTCGTCAAATTACATTATGGCATGCTTCTTGTAGTTCTTGACATGTATGCTACCGTCACAGCAGTTATTGTTAAGTACTAGGATAAATCGTTTTCATTTTGTAAACAGTTCCAAAGTTGCAGCCGTACCCAGACACAATAACAATGATCGTTTTTTATCTCCAAAATTAAAAGTGATAACTGTTTTCTTTGGCGCGGGTGCGGACAGCAAACGCATTATGTGACATTGATTTAATTGAACTTAGCTGCTATTTTCGGGAGAATGGAAGAATTAACATAACTCTCAGACCAAACGCTTTTGTTTACGTGAAAAAAATGTTGACGTTTCGGCCAGACTGACCATTACGACTGTCACTATGAAACGGCTGTGCGTAGGAGAAACGACTTTATTTACCTCTCAGCTGGGCGACATATCTAATCTAAGAATAAAATTTCTTTTAGGAGCCAGGTCAACGGCCGAATTCGCAAGCCAAAATCGTTTAAATTTGAACTTGATTTACATTTTTAAATCACCAGCTCGGTGTTTTATCGCTCTTGAAGTTCACGCGTTCAAGATCATGTTAACAACATTAATTTGCCGTATAAAATACGTGGAATGCTGCTTAAATGACGGCTTCGGAATGAATAATGGGGCTTACTAATTATAAATTCTGCTTGAAATTTGGCCAAAGGCACAATTTTAATGGAGGATGTCCTCAGATGCTGTTTTGAGGCAATAGGTAAGTAAACTAAGTCGTAGGAGTTCAAAAGAAAATAGTAAATTTATTGATGAAACATGTAAATATTGTTTATCTGTCTGTCAATTTGACAATAATTGTCAGATAGATAGCAGCACAGACCCAAAGAGGGCACTACGGTGTGCTTCTCACCACTACTAACATCTAAATATTGTTTTCTGTATAAATATATAAATCACTAAATTTGATCAAAATATCTAATCTGTGACCTACTTGTAACTTAAGTCTACGACAAATCGAAAAAAAAAACCAGTGAAGCAACTTACCATCAATATGTTCGTCAATACGCGATTCATTTTAAGATCGTAGCGCCAAAACGGCAGTAACCTATACTAACCTATGGGCCACTGACACTGACGTTTGAAATTGTATTCATCAAAGATTTGTTGTGGATAACTTTAACCTAGGTAAAAAGCTTGTAAAACTATTTTGAAAGGGGTAAGTAGCGATATAAAATTAAAATAAATTTCAATATTTTTCGACCGTTCAATCTGAAAATGAAACTTAACCTCAAAATATGTCAAATTCTGTATTGGGCATGCGGCATATATACCTTTATGGAAATAGTCATTCTTAGAGAAAGGTGAAGAGCACACACTTTACTTTGCGTTCTTTAGCTTCTTTATCCATACTTGTCTCCCGTAACTCTTTAATGCTCAACTTATAGTTTCCACGATAGTTCTAGATTTTCCCGCTTTTGGAAAAGCATGAAACTGATATTGAGGTATTTCTTTGTCCAAGAGGAACAATGACCTCACAACAATAATGATTCATATCTAATCAAAGCAATTAACTAATATAACAACGGATATTTCAAAATTCACAATAGACATACATACGCAAAACTGAACCAAAGGCCCATGCGTTAGTTGTGCGTGCCGCCAGTAGGTAGCGTATTGGTTAGCAAGAATCGCATATTGTTACTTAATCAAATTACCAATTTTTATATTAAAATCATATACAGGGTGTCCACCTAGTGCGCGTAAGTCCAATATCTGGGTTAATAAAAGAGATAACTTAATTTTTTTTTTCTACAGGGTTGTCTAATATCCCGAGCTGCACAAAATGAAAATATATTTACATATTCAGGGTGTTCAGTTTTTCCTGGACAGGTACCAACTTCATTTTTTTAAATGGAAACCTATATTTTTTATGGCATTATCGAATTCTACGTAAAAAATTAGTGGGACTTTGTGCATAACACTGCTATTGAAATATTGATAGTTTTCGAGATATTTGACTTTTAATTTTTTTTTCTTATGTTTCGTCACTTCTAATAGTTGACATAATTATGGTTGTATGACAGCTAGAAATTATTTTTTTTCAGAAACTGTAGAGTGAAGATGGCTCTTTCGAAAAACGTATCAAAAGTTGACCTGCGATATACAGGGGGCAACAGAAATCGTGCCAAACCTGATGGTTTAAAATTTAAAAAATCTCGACTTTTTCAAATGGAACACCCTGTGTTTTATGATTTCATTAGATGCCTTTCTGTAGACTCTACAATTTTATAATAGCTTTCCCTATACCTAAGTTGCGTAGTTTTTGCAAAAAACCCACTTTTATGAAAAATACCCGATTTGCGCACGTTCCTTTCTCGGGAAAAACAAAACGAACTTCCCCTTCTACAGCTACAGAATATGCCCGCTGATTATTTGGTTCAACAATGGTTTCAGCATGATGGTGCCCCTCCACATTCCACTTTGGCGGTACTGTGATTATTTTATTGTTGTAGTACTTTTCCTATTATCTATTCATATTTCAGATTAGAGAACACCTAAACCACGTATATCCAAATAAGTGGTTAGGTCGTGGTGGTCCAGTTCCTTGGCCTGCACGTTCGCCTGATTTAAATATTCTGGACGTTTTCTTGTGGGGTTATATCAAGGAGCGAGTATACGAAGTACCACCAACGGATATGCAAGACTTGAAAGAAAAGATCCAAAATGAGTTTCTAACCATAACGCCCGAAATGTTAAGAAATGTTCACATTCATTTTCGTCGTAGATTAATGCTTTGTGTTGAAAACAACGGTGGACATTTTGAGCATTTACTTTAGGTTAGCTTGCTTGTATGAGTATTGCGTATTCTTTTTTCAATACTCTATGTATATTCATCCATTTCAAATAATAATTTTTCTAACTACGGTAACACCGTTTGGTTTTCAATATGATACGTATGAAACTTCTTCTTCAATATCTTATTTGTCGAGCTTTTGAAAACTCCAAGATTTCTACTGATTTTCTGATACTAATATTTTTGGATTTTCAACAGCAGAAACCACAACATTAAACTAAATATTATCGTTGTTACTCCCATGTCTCCTGGTAGTTTTCTCATAATTCCCATTTGCTGTTCTTTCAAATCTTTCTTTCACATTTTCAAAACAATCAGCACGTGGGAATCTCTATAAATACGTGCTGCTAGCAAATAATTCCCATGAACTTCTTCTAAAGCATACGCCAGTTTTGCTAATTCTTAATTACATGTAGAGCTTTTATGATTTTTTACTTTTATTTACAAATAAATGGTAACTTTCCATAAAGACTTGTTTATTAAACTGAAATTATCTAAATTTTTCAGTTATTTTTATTTTAAGAAGTGTAAACTAATACATTTTATAAAAATAAATAGCCTTACAATATTTTTTCCGTCAAAGGAGTGCGCAAATCGGGTATTTTTCATACAAGTGGGTTTTTTGCAAAAACTACGCAACTTAGGTATAGGGAAAGCTATTATAAAATTGTAGAGTCTACAGAAAGGCATCTAATGAAATCTTAAAACACAGGGTGTTCCATTTGAAAAAGTAGAGATTTTTTAAATTTTAAACCATCAGGTTTGGCACGATTTCTGTTGCCCCCTGTATATCGCAGGTCAACTTTTGATACGTTTTTCGAAAGAGCCATCTTCACTCTACAGTTTCTGAAAAAAAATAATTTCTAGCTGTCATACAACCATAATTATGTCAACTATTAGAAGTGACGAAACATAAGAAAAAAAAATTAAAAGTCAAATATCTCGAAAACTATCAATATTTCAATAGCAGTGTTATGCACAAAGTCCCACTAATTTTTTACGTAGAATTCGATAATGCCATAAAAAATATAGGTTTCCATTTAAAAAAATGAAGTTGGTACCTGTCCAGGAAAAACTGAACACCCTGAATATGTAAATATATTTTCATTTTGTGCAGCTCGGGATATTAGACAACCCTGTAGAAAAAAAATTAAGTTATCTCTTTTATTAACCCAGATATTGGACTTACGCGCACTAGGTGGACACCCTGTACATCTTCCTTTCTCCTTTAATGTAAATATTGTTTATCTGTCTGTCAATTTGACAATAATTATCAGACAGATACCAGCACAGACCCAAAGAGGGCACTACGGTGTGTTTCTCACCACTACTAACATGTAAATATTGTTTTCTGTATATAAATCACTAAATTTGATCAAAATATCTAATCTATGACCTATTTGTAACTTAAGTCTACGAAAAATCGAAAAAAATACCAGTGAAGCGACTCACCATCAATATGTTCATCAATTGTTACTTAATCAAATTACAATTTTAATATTATAATTATGTACACCTTCCTTTTTCCTTTAACGTCTTTGATAATTCATGTCAATGTCCGAGGTGGATGAACCGACGAATAATATAATGTTTATGATTTCTTAGGATATCCTCTAGGCTGTTAACTGGCCAAGCGAACTGAACACCGCGATTGCTTTGGAATTGACATGAGATTGGGTTCGTCTTCGAACTATCTACTTCTTAATTCGATAAATAATTGATTTTACCAACCGATCTTGCCCTTCGACTTGTTTCCATTAGTTGGAACAACCAGTGGTAACAAGCCAAAAGTGCATGACAATTATAATACAATACAATTTATTTTAGTTTTGGTTTGTGGTATTTGCTAAGAATAGTTATTGCTAGACTTACGTGCCATATACAAGCTACATAGTAGCTTCTATGGAGTATTTCTATTTTTATATTTCTTGTACCATTTACTTGTCATTGAATTAAAAATGTAATATGTAATTTCAGGGAAATAAATAAATATACTACTAAATTGGCCATCCACCAAATAATCAGTGTTTAATTTCTTTCAGTTTGCATTTGATTGCCATCCGATTTAACGATCTGGGGAATTCAGTCGGAACCGATAAGACTGCCCGATCTAGTTGCTTGTTTCTCCCCCAGTGAATGGGTACCCTTAGTGTGTGATTTAGAACAGAAATGTGTGAAGGTCCATTTGGAAATATAGGTCAGAACTTATCTCTTCCCAGACTGAAATACCAACTCTAGATATGCAACGCAGTTAACATAAATAATTCAAAATTCGCATAAGCTGTTTAACATTCATGGAATCGGGGTTTATTAGAAAAATATGACTGATAAGCACTTGTGAAAACCGCTTACGTAGGTACTTGTTTACGAACTAAAATCCTAAAATATACTTTGAAGGCCAAGGTTACCAGTCATTATTGTTTTCCTTTTTGTTTTTCGTATATCTAGTAACCATGCTGGAAAACGTATGTACTTTTCTTTACCAAACATGTGTATATATCTAACAATTTATTATTATGAGCCAAGCTACTACTAATATTTAGTTATTCGTATCTATAGCTTATCGGAGCTATTTAAATATGTTAAGTATAAGTACTCGTAATCCTTTGGATTTTATAGAAATTATAATAGGAATTATTAGGATTACGAAGAATTACTCTATAGGAACTACCTTTACAGAACAAGGCCTATCTGTACCTTTAAAAGGCATAGGATCATTGCAAAAGACATGGAGAAAATGACTTATTGGGATTTTCGCATTTTGCTCGTTCTTGAGACATTATACAATATTTTCTTGATATAAACAGTATGGACATTCTTACCTATCGATATTTAACTAATAATTAATTGAATAAACAAAAATATCATTCGACACATATGAAAAGTTAATAAAACATATTTATTTTTGTAATGATTGCTTCCCGTGGCTATACCTACCTATAGTCTGAGTGTATGTCTATCTATGTATGTCTAAGTGTAAGTCTAGTCTATGTGTATAGTCTAAGTTTGCATTGTGACTTATTATATATATTATACAGGGTTATTCAGAACTTATCTCTAAAACTTTGAGGATATGTGCATCCTTAAATAAGAAATCGATATCACCAAAAAAATGTATAATAAAAGTCTTAGGATTTCCCGTAAACAATGTTTAAAGTTATACCATTATAAAGGACTACGTAGATGGGCAACTGTACTTCAACATCTGATATACCTACCACATTCCTAAGAATGTGGTAAAAAAAGTAAACACGTTTTTGTACCTCGAACGACGACCGAGCGAATAGAACTGGAGCGGGGATAATATCTCTATTGTCTATTTATTCATCAGTCTATGTGTGTACTCTCTGTGTGCCGGTGTTTTATTTATCGTAGGAGTGTTAAACTGTAAAATTTTCAAAATAGCTCATGTGTACAGTAATGCTGAGTTAATGGACTGTTACCAGTGGATTATCAATTACGAGTTAGGTTTTGTGAGTGGTTGTTGCAGCAAAATGCTGAAAATCCCCAATTTACTTAATAATTTGCGTTTACAAGATCAGCAACCAGGAGGAACATTCGGTTTACTGCGTCAAAATTGGATAAGGGCGTGCCCAAAATTGTGTACAAGTCGAGGAATATTATTTCCAACAGCTTTTGTAACAAGGTATGTGCAAATTTTTTATAAATTTCATGTTTCTAATACCTAGTAATCAAGTAGCGCAATTCTTCAAAATTAGTGTAACAAACTTTTATTCATTTTAAAGACACTTCACTTTGGTCACATCTATCTATCTTTAAGTTTATTTTAAAGTAAAAACGCTGCAAATCTTTTTTGCGCCGGGTGTGGCTATACTCTCAGATCTTCCAAAGTTTTTTTTGTGCTAGCCAGTTTGCATTGTCAGTGCCAAGGTCACTCCATTACAGTGGACCAGTATCCAGCGGCGTGAAATGAAAAATTTTTAAATAGTTTTCAGAAGCCGCCATTTTTTTTCACACTACCACATTTCTACATATATGTTGAATATCTCCAAATTTTATTATGGATAAGTTCTGAATAACACTGTTATTCAGTTTATATTATTCAATAATTTTTTATTAATTGTTGCATGAAAATCATAGAAATATGACATTAAGTTAGGTTAAGGCAGAAACATACTTACCCGACGCAACGCGACGCTTTGCAACGTCACGCTCCCCAATAAGAATCTGGCGCAGCAATTTCCTATAAGAATGCATTAGCTAGGGACACATCTAACCGTACGCGACGTGACGCTACGCATCCTGACGACACGCAACGTGATGTAGATCCAACTGCCCAGATTGTCAAAACGTCGCGTCGCATAGCACTGCGTCCCATCATGAGATTGTGAGGGCTAGCGGGTGGCGGACCGTTAGTTCCTTTATCTATTAATTATTAATAAAAAATAAATAATAATATCTCTATCCCTCATTCTCATCTTAGTGATGAGCCCGGAAGTCAGAGACTTGTGTGGGAGAGGGAGCGGCATATTATTATTTTGCGGGCCGCGAGTGCGCCCAGGAACGACTTACGATGTTATAACTTTAATTACCATTTAGTACGAGAATAAGGGAAACCTGGAAAACCTTATTAATTAAAGTGTACAGTAGGTTGTTAGCCATTTATACAGTGATATTGTAGTACTAGTTGCATATTAAGAACGCTACCAGCCTTATACACACAGATTTAATATTGGAGCAATTAGAAAAAGTTGACCACGGTGAGATTCGAACCGCCGTCAACCGCGGAGAACGATTGAAAACCAGACGTCTTAACCGCTCGGACACCGAGCTCCTGTAATACCTATGTAATTCAGTATTCTTCTCAGTCTAATACGTCCTTGTTCTTAGTGTCTAGTAATTGTATACTTGAGTAATAGCACCTACACCTGTGCAATATCAATGAAAATACTTACGTATTAATTAGTTGTAATCAGTGGTGTTTGTATTAATATGTCCGCAAGCGGCCAAAACCTAGTCTCCCCTAAGCCTCTGACATATATATTATACACACCCCACAAAAATGATCGCAACACTAAAAATTTGCTATTATTTTGATATTTGTTTTCTCTGGAACTAATTGTCCGATTTAATTGATTTTTTTTTTGTATTGTAGGTTGATTCGTTAGCAATGTGACTGGTTTAGTTACATTCTCGAAAAAAATAATTTTGAATACATACAGGGTGAAACAAGTGTAACATGATTTGTCACAGAAGTTTAGAACACCCTGTGGAGTTAAACAGTTATGGCAACATAGTAAAACTTAATAGGAGTTAAAGCGACTTCTTTTCTTAACATAATCGTCTTGGTTTCACATCGATATCTCAATAATTAAAGGAGATATTTCAAAATAAAGGGTTCAGTGTCATTTCAGTAAAAAAAATCAAATAAACCTTAACAAACATTTACAGATTTTACGAAAACTTAGCAGGCTCTGAAAACAAAATTTGAAATGTCATTCCTACAATCATTATTTCTACAGAAATACGATTGTTACAGTTTTGTAAAAACTCTTTTAATTTGCGTGCTAAATTTAAAAAAAATGAATGCTGAACTTCGTTTAAACAAACATTTGTCAAATGAAGAGTCAGTAAGAGCAATTGCACTCGTTGAAGACGAACGAAGTCAAAGATATGTGGCAAATGTAATAGGTGTTCAACCAAGTACCATTTCCAGATTAATCAGACGTTATAGAGAAACAGGACAACATTCCAGAAAGCAAGGACAAGGGCGTAAAAAGGTAACTACAGCTGCAGATGATAGATTTCTAAGACTTTCGGCATTAAGAACTCGACATTGTACTGCTCGTATGCTTCAACGAGAAATTTTGGGAGCCAGACATGCAAACATTTCTTTACCAACTGTTAGAAACCGTCTTAGAGAAGTTAATTTACGTCCTATGGTTCCAGCCAAGGGACCACGTCTGACCAGGGAACATCGAGTTGCCCGTCTCCAATTTGCTAGGGAACACAGTAACTGGGGCCTAGAAGAATGGTCTAGTATACTGTTTACTGACGAATCAAGATTTTGTTTATATTCGTCAGATAGACGTATGCCAGTATACAGAAGGCCAGGTGAACGGCATATGCAGTGCAATTTTCGTCAGATCGAAAATTTTGGAGGTGAATCGGTAATGGTGTGGGGAGGAATTTCTGTTAATGGGCGTACGGCACTGGTGCCTGTCAACAATGGCAGCATGACTGCCCAACGTTACATAACGGATATTTTAGTTCCTCATGTGATTCCATATGGACGCTTGTTGGGTAATAATTTTACCTTAATGCAAGATAACGCACGTCCTCACGTTGCACGTGTAGTAAGAGAATATCTTGAAAACAGTCATGTTGCTACAATGGACTGGCCTGCTCGCAGTCCAGACCTAAATCCAATTGAGCATGTATGGAACTACATGTCATGGAAAATCAAGGAGGGTCAAATCCCCTGCCGAACATTGAATGAGCTCCAGAACAAGCTTCAAGAGATTTGGAATGATATAGGGGAAGATTACATACACAGTCTGTTTGAAAGTCTACCACAGCGTATTCAAGCGGTAATTGAGGCTAGGGGAGGAAATACCCGATACTGAAAATTGTTATTTTAATTTTATGACGTGTTTTATTGCTGTAAGGGTATACTGTTTTATTAAATTTGTTTAGTGATGCACTTGTAATCGATTTTTTTTACTGAAATGACACTGAACCCTTTATTTTGAAATATCTAAGACGATTATGTTAAGAAAAGAAGTCGCTTTAACTCCTATTAAGTTTTACTATGTTGCCATAACTGATTAACTCCACAGGGTGTTCTAAACTTCTGTGACAAATCATGTTACACTTGTTTCACCCTGTATGTATTCAAAATTATGTTTTTCGAGAATGTAACTAAACCAGTCACATTGCTAACGAATCAACCTACAATACAAAAAAAAATCAATTAAATCGGACAATTAGTTCCAGAGAAAACGAATATCAAAATAATAGCAAATTTTTAGTGTTGCGATAATTTTTTTGGGGTGTGTATTATTGTTTATGTTTATTTGGTATAAAGGAAAAAATTAAATACATATAGCAAAAAAGATATGCACAAAAGTAGTTTAATAATTATGCATGAGTTACCAACTTGCCTTAAACGAACGGCTAGTCGCTGTTTAGTACTAATTACTTGGCGAAATGTGATATCAGTTTTTTTATTCTTTCTTTTATTAAGTCATGGAGATATTCGGAAGTACATGTGAAATCTGTCGCTATTTTCCTCCTTTTCTAATATATCTATAAGTATGGAATTCCCCCTCACGGTTTCTTCTTAAGTTAATTTCATGTACCCATACTGTTCTGCTTACATGTTGTTCTCAAGACACAACAGCAGCTGCTATTTCTTCCATTTCCTCGTATTCGTCAATACTTTCCATTATTTTAACGAAATGTATTCCTTTATTGTACAGAACACAAACTAAGGACAGTATTTATCTTCTACTATTTTTGTCAGCGTCAACCAAATGTGCACACCCAAGCGAATATACGCATTCCGCCGCGTCGCGTCGCATAGGGTAAGTATGCTTCTGCCTTTACTTCCCAACCATATGGTCTAATTATGGCTTACACCTTAGTTCACCGACCATGTTTAGCATTTTAGCGACGCAAATAACTTATTAAGTCGTTAGTCCCAAATCTGCTTCATTTTGAAAATAGGTACAGCAAAATAACAATGATTTACATATAAATAGTCTTGTAACAGGCAATTTCGATTTAATAAGCACCCTGGAAGAACCTAATAAGATCCTAATAAAGACGGATGCGCTTCAATATTTGCATCGGAATTATGTTTATTATGACTTATTTTATTAATGATGCCGGAACGAGGGCAGGAATTAAAAAAGGAACAAAATAATTATAGGGAAGGAAGACTGTTAAATTAAGTGATACCTGCGCTGCTCACCGCGAATTATTTTCTTTCCGAGGTAAGTAATTAATAAATAAAAATGGGAACAGAAGCGTGGAGAAATCGATATGTTGCACTTGCACCTGCCCACAGGTGCAAAAATTGGGGTAAATCCACGTGCGCATCTGTCGGTCTGTGTTTTGCAACGAGCGCAATTAGTTGCATGTGTGTCTTGATGTATGCATATGGAGCTCAGTGCGCAGGTGGACTCTTTGCCGGTCAAAACAACTTTTTCTCTTTACGGGCTTTTCTCATTACTTTATTCGGGTCATTGTTATGTAAGTATGCCTGTTCCACGAAAAGTAGGTTACAAAAGATCGGATGGTAGGTATTCAGTTGCAAAGTGCACACTGGTGGTAAGTATTTTAAAATTGTTAGAATATCACCGAAATCCAATTCAGTTCATAGTTTAAATTTTTTGATTCGGAGCATTAATTATGTAGTGTATTATGTATCATCATGTAGTGGTTCACAGCAATATGATGATCATGCACTACATGATGATCTGATAACCAGCGAAGACTATTAGGACAACTTTCATCTTCTACGTACAGATTTGAAAAATTGCACATAGAAATTGTGCAAACTTTGCCAAGTAATTGGAGCCAGATTAATACCTTCGAATACACCAACCCCATGGTTGTGGTAGAAGGTCTGGGTATACATAGAGTATAATTGAGATCTTGTTATCCATTCACTTTTGAACCTAATTTCCTCTATAACAAAACCAACGATTTGCTCTATAGAAAACTAAAAAAGAGAGAGGGATGTTGAAACTGAGATACACAGGATAAAACTAAAACCAAAATACCATTAAGTAGAAACAGGTTAAACTAGTAAAATTAATACAAAGAAATTACTGAGGTCTGAGGTGAAGCTATTATCAATCAATCTGTGGCTTTCCTCCGGTAACAAACCTGTATTGAGTGCAATCAGATTCATGAATATGGTAGGTACCAGTATGGCATGTGCAATTGTTCAAAGCTGCACGTAGAAGATGAAAATTGTTGTAATAGTCTTCTCTGGTTATCAGATCATCATCCTGTAGTGGTTTCCAGCAACATAATTAATGCTCCATTGAACTAAAAAAATTAAACTATAAATTTAATTGGATTTCGATAATATTCTAACAATTTTAAAATGCTTACCAGTGTTTTAGCGTTGCTGCACTTTGCAACTGGGTAGATGCTTCCTAAAGGCTCATTTACATTTATCACTTTGGATAATCATCTTGGAGGAATCATCTAAAGTGATAAGTGTAGATTGAATTTCATTTGTGTTGCATCCAAAGTGTACATTAAAAATGAACGATGAAACAAATCGACCCTCTACCTATTTTTGATGAAAGAGATGTGCCCTGAACCGATGATTCATCCAAAGTGAAGGCTCAGTGAAAAATGTAAATACAATGAGTTCATTTTCGACGCCATTTCACTTTTTAGTTTTAGTACAGCCGCCAGTGCGATTGTTTGTTTAATATTTAAATCAATTATATTATATTATAAACGTGTTATACAATGGCATTTACAACATCTTTTAGCACAGCCAGTTGTTGATATAATTGAATTCAATTCATTTATTAGTCCACTTGAAGTTCAGTCAATGCCATCGCCTATAAGACTTTTATTTTTTCTGGAACGAGACATCCTGCCGCCTGGTATCACAAGTTGTTGCACCAAAAACGAAATGAAGAAATTCTTAGGAACAGTGAATAGTGACAGAGGTGAAACCACAAAACTGGATGAAAATATGTAAACAAGGATGATCACTCCGGATGATTTCACTCTGGATGATTCACTTTGGATGTACATCAAAAGTGATACAGTGTAAATCCCGCTTAAGAAACATCCAATCTTTTGTAACTTTTTGTACTTTTCATCGAACAGGCATACTTATATAACAATGCCCAAATAAAGTAATGAGTAAAGCCCGTAAAGAGAAAAAGTTGGAATAAAGTGATCTCAAACTATGTATCAGCTCATCTATTAACAAGATGAAAAAACTTTGATAAAAGAAAGAACAGTAGTGGAAAAAATCTCCTGTTCCATAACAGGGATTGGAAAATAATTCACCAAAGAAAAAAATAAGATATGCTATTTCAATAGTAAAAAATCATTGTATAATAGTGGGTCTTCTATCCAGACATTATACATTAAATAGACCTATGAATATAATGAACCTCATACAGAAAGATATATGCTGATTCCACTAAGGCAGCCTCAGTCCATATAATACTACGTTATTGTGAAGGATTGCAATTTCTATTACTTCGAAGGATAATAAAAAGCGGATAGCTATACCAAGGAGTCCTGGTGGTGTAGTATCTTGTACAATGGACAAAGCCGAAAAAGTTATCTTCCAAAAATAGGTACGGGACATCTCTATAAATTTTTAGGGTAACTATTGGTCGTCTCTTTTTATACTCTAACTTGTGCTGTTGCAGTGGTGCTTATTCGAGCTTTGGTGTAAGAGTAATTTTATTAGTGTTTATTTACATAACATTCTATTAATAATACTTTTTCTTAGAAATGAAAAAGTTAATTTAGAACACTGCATCCAACTATAATATAGTATTAAAAATATTTGAAACAATTGAAAATGTTTTATACTTAATTTACTAAATTATTTGTCTAATCGGTCAGTTCCTGTAACTTTAAATTCCATCTGTCGAGGTTAAGTACATTTAATTTTAATATTTTAGAGGCACAGACAGAGGAGTTAAAGACATTTCACCGAAGTGCAAAGCAAGGTCCTATAAAATCCTGATGACCTGTGAATTTCAATGACAGTTTCCGATCGTCTCAGCTCAGAAGTCGTTAATTCGGCAGACTGAATTAAACATCGACCTCGTCACTATTCGCCCAAGGTTGCTTTTGGGACTACCTTCACGTGCCCTATTTCCATAGCACGTGGAACGGTGGATCCTCCATCTGAGATCGCTTTTATTACCAAGTGAACATACGGCGTACCTACTGGACGGGAAAGGGAATACTTTGACCCATATTAACTTTTAGGAAACTAATGACGCAGATATAGATATTGATGTTTCGGAGTTTTGCTCC
Source organism: Pogonocherus hispidulus (assembly GCA_963924545.1). Taxonomy (NCBI): domain Eukaryota; kingdom Metazoa; phylum Arthropoda; class Insecta; order Coleoptera; family Cerambycidae; genus Pogonocherus; species Pogonocherus hispidulus. The sequence goes on along the minus strand of OZ004696.1, from coordinate 13,398,566 downwards.
TCTTCAATATAGCACAGTTAAACAAAAATATATAGAATGTTAGAGATTTTGTATTATATACACCTGTAGTAGGTTTTATAATTTTTTATTTTACCCCTTACATTTTTGCATTAGGTATATTTTAGTTTATAAGTCAGTTTTCCACTTTTTTCTTTTTATTTTTAAACTTATTTACCAGATATATTTTATCATTTTTGAGTGTTTCCTCATACCGAAACTGTGTTTATTTTGTAGGATGTTGAGTAACTAAATAAATACATTTTTTAAATAAATAAACAAACCAATAACAAAATAAATAAATGGAAATACACCACTTGCAAAAGAGAATATATACTTAATATATTATAGAATTATTGGGCAAAAACTCAGTATCTAAGTGGAACCTGCTGGAAGCTTAAAAAATGTTGTATATGATTGAGAATCGAACTTTAATTTGAAGCACCGATGCTTAACCTTCACCTCTACTATCACCCACTCCCTTCAAGACTACGGTCTGCGTACGCCACTGGATGTGAATGATTTTTTGTAGAGTTGGTTAAATGGGTCAAATGAGAGACTGTGTTATTGACATGTTTAATAAGTGCCTTTGTGCATTAAACGGATTTTATGTGATTCGAAACGGACGCATTCATAGTTCGTTTTATTACCGCAGCGTCTATCTTTAATTTCTGGCCTTGTCTTTCGCCATTAAAATGTTCCATATTACGCTAAATAAATTAACACAACTTGGTAATAAACCTAGAACAGGAAATTATCTATGTTTATTTTAAATTTTCTCATTACACTATTGTACTGAAAATAAATAACCTTGGGAAGTTTTCAGGAAAAGAAGTTATTTTCACAAAAATATTATTACGCTAAAAAAATAGACATACCTAATTAGAAAAAAATAGAACGGAATAGTGAGGAATAAATTAAAGCAGGAATGTGAATTCCTGGCATAGTTTTCAAAAGGAAAAAAGAACACAGATACACATCCATGCTTCGGAGTTTTTGCGCTTCTTCAGTGTAGCGTCGCTGCGGGAAAGGATCACGGATAGTATATATTTCCAATAGAAATCTGAGAGGATATACCAACATTTTCATGGGGTTTGGATCTCCAAAGAATTCCTTTTTTTTTTTGTATTACTGTAAACAAATTACTGTTAACTCAACTATTTGTAGAAATATTATATCAAATTACCTATATTACCTAAAATTACCTAAATATTACCTAAATTTATAACTAATGCCAGAAGACGAGCAACTCTTAACATAAATAATTGTTTTGAAAAAAACTTTGATCTCATTTAGATGTTCCAAGAAATATACAGAAAACACTCTATATACTAGTATTTCGGATTGATAAGCCTTTTTCAATAGAGTAAATATCTATTACTGACATTTACTCTATTGAAAAAGGCCTAACAAGCCGAAATACTAGTATATAGAGTGTTTTCTATATATTTCTTGGAACATCTAAATGAGATCAATGTTTTTTCAAAACAATTATTTTCACGATGTTTCATAATGAACCATCCGCTTCGAGTATCCACTTTATCGTAACATAAAAATTTTGCCGAACCCCCACTTTGTCATCGGATCTATTATCTCATAGACAAGGGACCTCCGGATTTACATCCTATCGGAGGGATAGTACGTCTTCTATATCTACACAACCCTCGCTTAAGTTTGTATAGCTTCTATGAGTTCACTAACTTACAGACCACTAGAACCCTTCTTCATAGGAGTTGCCACATCATTCATCGAGACCAACTACCAGACACTGACCGGTTTCGCGCTTATTATGCGCTCATCAGAGTGCCATAGGTAGTGGACTCGATGAACGATGTTGCGACATGATTGCCTAATGGGCATCGTGAATGTTAATAGTGGTGAGAAACACACCAGAAAAAGAGGGCACTACGTTGTGTTTCTCACCACTACTAACATTATTTTTTTTTATTTTCGGCAACAGTTTTATCAATAAGAACAATAATATTAAGTTTCAGTTTTATATGACCTTTAGGATTAAGTTGAGAGATATATAAAATAGCAGTGCAGTAACATATTCGTTGAAATTAGACCAAACACTCGACATATTCTCATATTCACGATATTACGGCTGCAAGTAGTAGTTTAATATAATAACTCACGGATCTAGCTCTGTTATTATGTATTATTAATAACGGATTTAAAAATTTTAAATTATAACCATGGATAACAATAAATACTTATGAGTTGATGAAAAATGATATTGAAATGAGGCTAATGATCCACGCGTTTTGAACGTATTGCAACTACTTAATTATATGACTGTATGACACAAATAAATTTCTTCATCACCTTCCTCAAAGCAATTTCGTAACAATACTTAACATTGCACCTAAGAAATGCAGTAGCATATGGTAATCAGTTATTTTACCTTGTTTCCAAAAAATAACACATGGACACCAGTTAGGTATTCCATCCTATCTCGCACGCAACGTTGATAGTTGCCATATGATTGATGGTTTTATGGATTTGCTTCGCTTGTCTTTTGACAGAATTACGGCCTAATTTCGTTGTTTCTTTAATTTAGAATCAACGCCAATTTTGATTAGTTGCTTCTCAGAAAAGTGCTTTACTTAATTTAAATGGTATAGTCGAAATTCTCATGTAATAAATAACATTGATTGAAAGGCATAATGAAGCAAATTATAAATAAAAAAATTTATAATAAAAGGTATTAAAAAAAGGTGATACCCTTTCTTATAATATTATAAATGTAATACTAATTTATTTTCATGAAAATATGTCAAGGCATATAAAGCGTAGTACTTAGAGGAATCGTGTGTATATATAATATCAGGGAAGCTCTTACTTTTGGACTATATAGAGAGTATTTCAAATTGAATGCAATAACATGGGTATCTTAAAACCATCAGAGATAGAGACTAGGTTAAATTAGGGAAAAGTTGCGTAATTTGGTGATCAATAATATACCTCAAAAAAATCAAAGTTGTCATGATTAGTTTTTGAGAAACTTGAAAAAATCGAAATTTTGGAAATTTCTGTGTGTAGGACTATTGACATAAAAAGGACACTTTCTCATAAAAACTTTTACGCTGTATCCAATGGCGTGAACAGTTTTTTCGTTCGTTGACAAAGTAACGTTTTGTCTCTTCAGAACCATCATCAACTTCATTTTTTCTAAAACGGCCTAAGTTTGTTTATTGTTCCATTAACTGTTCATTATTATTTTTTATTATTAAGAAATTAGAAAAAACGAAGTTGATGGGTTTGAAGAGACGAAACGTTTTTGAGGTAATTATTGGTCACCAAATTACGCAATTGCACCAATTTAACCTTGTATCTATCTCTAAAGGTTTCCAAGATACCAATGTTACTGCTTCCAGTTTGAAACACACTATATGCAGATCAGATCTTAACCCTGAATCCCATTTAGATTTTTGGTAAAACTGGCAACTAGGCAAATTAAAACAAAGTTAAAGCCTCTAATAACTTTTTAACGTGAATAAAATCTATCTAGTAGGAAAGTATTTCTGCTATGAAAATATTTTACAGATCATTTTCGGATCCACGTTTATTAAGACCCATGCTGCATGTCGAGGCTGTTCTTATTACTGTTATAGCCGCAGTAGTTGGATCTTTCAATCTACTGTGACTCTCGTTAATGAAGAGTCAATGCCATATCATTGCTGAGTGCGAAAGCACCTCTTTCTGATGGAATATTTCTAATATCCTGCGGTGACAATAAGGCTACCCCAGATATTTGCGTCTCTTGACTATAAGGCAGATATAGGGACAAAACATATATAAGTCCTAGTCTTCGTGTTCATATAACCTTATGATGTCACTTAATCCTCTACTATAGAGGTGCTTTTGTGATGTCATGACCTGTCAAAAGTCCTGTGGCAATCTTCATGTTTGTGTTCATCTTTTCAGTTGCAGCTGTTTGTTCATTTGACTTTGTGCAATTGCTTTTGACCAGGGCGATTCAAGAAGAAGCTGATGGCTTGCTGTAACCCGGTTTTATTTAAGTTTTATTTTATTATCCAATTATCAACGATGGAAGTTCAAGTAGCGGTCCGTCCCTATAATTGACTATTTGAGTGTCTCAAATAGGCATTTATTTCATGACTCAAATAGTTAATTACCTTCTCATTTGAAATTGTCAAAGTCATGTCGTCTTCACGTAATTTATTTGTACCAGAAAGCTTAAGACAGTGATGTGCTTCAGGATCACTCGTTAAGTTATTCCTAAAGGATGAGATGTGGCTTGTATCGCCATCTGGCTGTCCGTGTATCCTGACTTGAATATCATTATCATCTTAATTTTCCTCTATACGCGCAGATACAGCAAAATACTGATGTGGCCTAAAAATATATGCCTCTGTATGCGTACAAAAATATCTAAAAAGGAGATATACAATTGAGCACATTAATATGCTCGGAATTGTAATAAATATTTTACCATTTAGGTTTTCATTTATAATTGCTAAAGTTTTCTGGACAACTCTTTAATTAATTATGTATTTTGCAATGTTTTCTATGAACTTAACCTGCACTCTGTAAAACCTTTTTAAATTAACTTTTCTTTCACAAACATTATTCATTATTCTTCTACATTTTCCAAATACAAATAAAATAACATACAATGCCATAATATAACTATACGTCACCACTTGGATCTGTACTAAATTGGCTGACTACAGGATGTTCTCCGGTTTATACAGATTTTATGGTCATCCAGAATGGCGAAAGTAAAGATCAATAAGTGAACAAATGGTCAAATAAGTAAAACAATTCATCACACAAAGGAAACAAATAATATATGAATGAGCTAGGTTATTCTTCAATCATCTTCTTCTACTCTATCAGTTCATCTCCATTTTGAACTGCTACAGTAGCGCAGTGGGTTAGAGCGTGTTGTGGTAGCATTTCTCGTCAAGTTGACGTCTGGGTTCGATCCGAGCTCCGACACTAGCAATATCGGTGGGTATGGCACGTTTGTCTGTGTGTTTTGAATCTGTAAACCCCTTCCGGACAGCCTTTGCCTTTGGATTTGGGGGTTGTCTAATTCAAGTAATATTTTAATTTAATCACCATTATTTACAATTTACACTTTTAACAGCTTTAAAATGGGTTTTAATACACCTAGCCCGCTCCTGTCTCGCCTATCCTTAATTGTCCCCAGTGCAGCCCATTATTGTCCGTCAAGGCCCCAGCAATATGCCGTACTATTAACTTTCGGGGACATTTTCATTTCAACTGAATTGCTATTTGTTCGTTTACGCGGTACATGACTCATTAACGATTTAACGATGTATTCTCATCATTACTACTACACTGGTTAGCTCATGCTAATTAGTTCTTGGTCATAGCGTAAGGAAACTGTTCTAAAAATGTATTCATCCGTGGCACCGTGTGACCTTTTCTCGCGGAATTTAATGCAGAAAACGCCGTTAATCAATTTAGTGCGTGATGTCACATCGCGATGTATTGTGGCAATGATCATTTAGGAGGTAATTGGAATGATCCTCGAAGCTTTATTGCGAAGAAATGTGATGGCCGTACATCGAGGTGAAGCTTTAGTAAAAGTATGAAGATGATTTGTATATAGAAATGCTAACAAGTCGGAACAACATGGACCGTTACTTCAACTTTTTAGGTCTCATCAGCGTCATTCTGGTCCTTAAGCGTAAAGACCATTGTTAAAAGTTCATAATCAACTTTTAACATTTGGTCGTCTACATTTTTGCAAATACAAATAGTACTTTACTAGGTAATTAGATAGATAGTTGGATTTACTTATGCTGGTTTTCTCTGCATTTGCCAGCACTCTACATTGTCTGTTCAATCCACCACATTGTGTTGGTCTGCCCTTGTTCGTTTTCTCATCTAATTTGTTCTTCCAAACCCCGTCGAACTGCTTAAAATCTCTTAATTCATTTCATTTTTACCATTCTATTCATTTCACTGTTTTCATTTTCTGAATTAATTTGTTGATTTGTGTCTCGAGTCTTTCAATATAATTTTTCAAAATAATCAGAATACAAGATTCATAATAGTATATCTTTTACATGTCTCTTAAAATTTAAATTTTGTCATTTCTTTGTCTTACTCTATCCCAAAATGAGATCTGTGAAAAACATAAACATGTTCGCCCAGACTGGAATTAACTGTGGTCATAAATTATATGTATGAACACAGTATTAGACAGGACTTGTTTATATCTTCTTCCTAAACAAATTAGATAATTCAAGGACAACATTGACTGCGTTATATGTAAGTTGTCCGTATTTAATCTTCAACATGCATTATTCTCAATACGTATTTAGGGTGATCGACAGAAATTTAAACACCACAGTATTTATATTTCTATCGAATATGGCTAAAACATACAGGACGTTCTATTTGCGAAAAGTTGTGGTTGGGAATTTACACGGTGCTAAAAAGCTAAAATGCTTGGCCATATTTGAATGGCAGAATCTATATCCCAAATTGAAAAAAAAGTGCATATAAACATGTCCGCAAAAGCCGAGATACAGGATGTTAAAAAGAAATGTGGTACAAGGACAAATTTAGATAAGTTTTACTGTTTTAAGGTCTATTTACTGTATTAAGGTATGTATGTAATGTTTTATTTCCTTCATAGGTAACGCTAATATTTACATTATTAGTATTATTTTATAAGTGATTTTTTTGCTATAAATACGTGTTATGAAAATTTACCGTTTATCTAAAAAACGGCGCATCATCGAATAGCAATCGAATCATTTCAATACAAAGCATTTGCGAATACAAGTTTATATGAAATTTTTAATCACTTTTGGACGTAGAATCTGTCATTAAAGTATGGCCAAGCATTTTAGTTACCACCTGCATACGACTGCTTTTATAGAAAAATCACGAGATGCAAATAGTTACCTATTATTATTAGTAGTAGTAGTAGATATTTAAAAACTGAATTTTTCAAATTCAGCTCCAAGTTATGTTCTGCTTGTTCCTTGTAGGTACCTGTTATAGCTCCTTGTTATAAGTAAAATTTTATTCCAGAGCTTGTAAGTAAACAAATTTAAAAAATAGAGATAAGTATTCCGTACCTAATACGTTGAGATCAATCAGTCTAAATGTAATAAATTACTACATTAAGAATGATATCATCTATCGAATTCCTAATTTGTCAAACACATGACAAATAAAACTCAAGGAACAAAACAGTTTTATGATAATATCCACGACCTTGTACATATTAAAATTATTATATCACACCACATGAAAAGGAATTTATTTCCCCAACACGTTCCTTGGTATATATCCAACGCAACTAAACAAAAGTGGATTAATGATTAAAAGTTTTGTAACTTTCTTTGTATCGCAATAAATTTATTAACAATAACATATTTATAATTTCTAACTAATGAGATTATTATTAAATAAGATTTCACCTTTTTTTGATATATTTATCTTAAAAATATTGCGATTTGTTGGTAATCTATGCAAAACGTTAATTAAATTTTACAGTACTTTAATTTAATTGAATGTAACTATTTACTAAAATCGATGCATTATTTACAATTTTCGATATGTTTACTTATTGCTATTGCTGATATTAGGGCCAGAGAATAAAAGGCTATTTTCTTAATTGTTATTGATTGTTGTTTAGATGTTTAGAGTGTTAGAATAAGGACCAATTTTTCACTTATATTTATGTAATTTTATTATATATCGCCAGGAACCGAGCAATCCCCAACTTGAACATTTTGCTGAACTCCCATTTTTTGTAGTGGGGTAGAGAGCTTCTACTTGCTGAACATCTCATAGATAAGGGATCTCCGGCTTTATACCTATCTGTAATCAAAAGTATGTTGGACAAACTAGAAGGTCAATTTAAACTAGATTCAAGGAACATATGGTTCATCTCAAGTATGGTGGAATAGATAAGTCTAGTGTCGCTCAACATGCGGTTGAGAACAACCATAAAATGGATAGTAGCAATTTAAGACTAATTAGAAACGTAACAAATTCCAGGCAACTGGATACTTTTCAGAGTTTGGAAATTGCTAAATGTAAAAATAGTATGAATGGTGACAGAGGGCCAATCCCATATAACCCACTTTATTGGTTAGTAAATCAAAGTTGACTGATCTGTAGAGGTGGTTCACTGATCAGTCGCGATGGTTCACTGAGAAGTCGCGACGGTTCATTGAACCGTAGAAATAGGTATAAATAGGACACAATGTTAGCATAGGTTTAGTTTTAATCATCTCCAGATAATGCCAACTTGATTGGCGAAACGCGCGTCGAGTGCAGTATAGTGTTTTGGTGTTATGTGGAAAACTGTCTCAGTGATAAAAAAAATGTAGCAAAAAAATTATATACCTAGTATCTATGTACTGATATTATACAAAATTGTTTTCTAGTATACGTTCAATGTCAAATACAAACTGGATATTATACTGGGTGCTAGATTTCACTGAAAATCGTGTGCAAGGAGAAAAGAAGATGCTGCTATTAAGGATTTTAAAATACGTAGCTATAAACTTTTTATTATCCGAAAGAGATGGGAATTGGGCATTAAAATACATTTCCAGCGGTAACACGGGAGCTCTTGGACTAAGATAAATCCTGCTCGAGTTTAACCAGACGAACTGAATTTCACGAGAAGAATGAAATATGGAACATAGGGGCGTTAAAGAAAATGAGCTTTATGCAAATTGTAACGGATATGACAGTTTAAAGCTAAATGTAAATTTGGATTTACAGTCAGATATATCAGAATGAGAGTGAACTGATGTTACTATTTACAATTTATATAAATCATAGCAAGCAAAATTAAAATAATGACTAGCAATACAAATTATTTCTTGCCAGAGATGTTTATATGAGAGACGATGAATTGGATTCTGAACACTTTCTTAATGATATTTTCGGTATCTCGTCAAGAAAACTTATTCTATACTGTATAACTTCATACTATAGATATTCCTTAATTTTTTCATTAAAACAGTGGTCATATGATATATATTTAGGTTCAGAGATTGGTTCCTTTTATTACTTTTAAAGAAAATAGAGTCAGCAGGAGTCGTTAAAACAAAATAGTTGTAATAAAAATTTTCGTTTTCCAAAATTTGCAAAAATGTAACAGACGCTATACATATATACATACAGGGTGTATTTTAAGTCTATGTCATAAATTAAGTGGGTGATTTCTTGGGTCATTTTAGGCCCAAAAGCCTAAGAGATCAAGGATCTTAGGTTACTGGTTTCCACGATAGAGGGTGTTAAAATTTATGAAAAGTGCAGCAATTTTTCATTCTCTGAAGCTATGTGACAGTTTCGTCATAGAATAAACCAATTTCGAGTTGGTAGGGGCAATTTCAACAACAATTTCATTGTTTTCCATTTTCTGTGACATAAATAAAATGGATACTGCCGTTTCTAAATTGGTGTATCTATCTACATATTTTAAAATAAGTTAAAGTAACAATGAGCTTTTTAAGTTAGTAATTTCTTCACGTGTCAACTTGATTTGATGTTTAGCAAAAAACAACATCCCACTAATCAAAAAGTATGAAATGTGGCAAATTTAATGTCAAATTTGATGGAAACAAAAAAATTCAAAAATAGTATATTCTTTCTAAGTATAAAGAAAATGGAAGAGACAATTTTTATTATAAATATCACAGAAAGTTTCGCATCCACTTTTTCTAACTAATCACACAATTTCATTTCCAATCATAATCATGGCAACGAAAAAAAATTTCGAAAATATTCGTTCTCCTACCGGTCCCGGTTCCACACAATTACACTGATTTCACACCTCTACTTTAAAACCAATAAGATGCCTTTATTTTAACTCTTTACCATGGCAACCAGAAAATTTTCCGGGAAATTTTTTCGAGGCGAGGTAATAATTAAGTGGAAATTTTTTGACAGTTGAGAAGGTTTGTAAACATATATGATCTACACATTGCCATCTTATCTATTTTCTTACCGAATCTCTCTTGTGATTGAATTAATACAGGCAATTTTTCCACGGCCACGAATATTTTAAGAAAATTATCTTTATTCTGCATTTCGTGATAATTTTCAAATTATGCCTTCAGATAAATTTCCATAAATAATTCAGTCATTAGCGTGATTACAAGTGATAATTAAATGCATCTATTAATTTTCTGAAAACCCAGTGGCATAGAATCTTTTTAATCAAGTTTAATCAATCTATGTCATACAGTTTTTCTACTTGCAAACGTATCAGAATTATGATTATCAGCAGCATCAAAAAACCTCGAATGCTACTAGTTTTTTAAATCGTTTGTGTTTCGAAGACTGTAGTGTTTCTATACTTCATATCTAACTATGTATCAATCAGCAAGTAACCAAACTAATCTTCAACGCGCTTCGAGTCCCTTATCTTCATCACACGTTGACCCCCGATCAGTCGGGGGCAGGGCGGTGCGTGCTAGGGTCCTTGCCCAGGAGCTGACGATGCCAACGCGGCCTTCGTGCGGCTCAAGGGCACCGACGCGACCCCGTTTCGACATCGGCGAGTTCTCCAACGGTCGCCCGCTCGCTCTTTGTTGTCGACATGAGCCAGTGAGTACAACTCGCAAGACGATGCCATAGTCCGGTAAATGAAGAAAATTCTCCATCCATCGGAAATATTTACCAATATATTCCAGAACTCTACTTTAAAACGTAATAAACGTAGTCGCAATAATTATTTCAACTAGAGAAAAAAATATCCACACTTTTAGTTTGAAAAACTTTATGCCTAGAGAAGTCTTGCTATTGGTAGTACGAGTACCTACAGTTATTTGGAGGATTATTTAATTTTATTTGGAGGAATAATTGTCATGTATGCATTATGCCAGATTTGTAAAGTATATTCGAAGTGTCACTTTGACGTCTGAGTATTGGTTTCTCTTTTGATTTGCCTCGGGCGCCAGATCCTGTTTATAGTGCAGAAACGCCTCTACGCTGGTAGCTACAGTGAAGATACGGTACACCAGGCGGTCGTTAGGAAATTTCCCTTATTGAGGTCCCTACTCGGGCGCCAGATTTTTGACGTATACTTCGGCTTGCAGATACGAAGTGTCACCTTGACGCCTGAGTATCGGTTTCTCTTTGGATTTGCCTCGGGCGCCAGTTCCGGTTTATAGTGCAGAAACACCACTACTAGGTAGTTACAGTGAAGATAACAATGAATAATAATTGAATAATAAATTAATATGAAAATTAATAAAAAAGGTCTATTAATTTACCTGAATAATGGCTCTAAAGGGGCGCCTCCAGATAGTAAAATATAATAATTGTATTATAATTCCATAAGCGTTTTAATAATTTTTAAGGATTGGTTGGTGATGAGCACATTGAGGAAGTAAAATGTTTATACAGTTTATCCAAACTAAATATATCATTCGATGAAAACGCAGTGATGAAATATCTATGCGACATTAGAATGAATAGGTTTGAGTCTTTTCATGATATCTTACTTTCGATACTTTATTTGTAACTGTCCCTTATTGGCACAAACTACATAAACTATGTCAATTTTCACCAACATTTCAACATAACTGAAGTTCAGTTCAGTTCAGTTCAGTTTCAGCAGAGATATATCTTGTCTGAATTATCAAAAAATTCGATATCTAGATGAACTAGATAGAAAAGTTTAAGAGTTTAAATATGTGCCTATATAGTTTTACATAAAATACCCGTGATTTTATTGGTCAACAACTTAGGAATAGTTCCTCATTTTGCCGGACTATCGTTCTTCTGTGCGACAGTTCAATGGTTCACCAGTGCGAGCAGCCTACGCTTGTCCTAATTCGAAGGCTGCCGAGGGTTAGTAGAAGGGGATGAGGCAAATACAGCCAACAGTAATAATGATAATGAACATGTTTGCTACAAACAATTATAACACTCATGACAGTCAACCTTTATGTCTATTTTTCTCCTATTTCAATAAATAGTTCTGCATTACTTCATTTACAAATACCACGAAATAACAGAATTTTCAACTTAAAACTCAAAGTAAAACTCTTTCTTTACGGTTTATTCTGTCTAATTCTTACTGCCATATATAGTTTTTAGAATTTTGTCCATTTCACAACATAGTGTCATATGATCTGGAAAAAATGTTAAGATTGATGGTTTATAGATAGACGTTTATTTCTAACAGTTTCATACCGAATTAAAAAATATTTATATAATAAGTTGTTCTAAATTGAATAAACATATGTTTTATTCATTATAATAAACAAAATGTATATTATTATTGACGAAGTTAGTTAAATAACTGTTAATAGTGAGGTAATTTAATGTGTCAAAACCATGAGAAACACAATTGCAATTGCTTCTGGCCATTATTGAGACACATCATGTATTAACCTATTAACGGATGGTCCAAACCCCTTTCAGGCTATTTTCCATCAGGTTGGATAGATCTAGATAGGTAGTTTAAAATTTTTCTTTGAATAGATTCAATAATAGTTATGTGACATTACGACAAGGGATTCCAAATTATAGTGCCAAATTGTATTCTTGATCTTGTTAAATCAAATAAAGAACTTTGGGAGTAACGATGTTATGAAAACAGTATGGGGCCTAAATTAGATCCCTGTGGGACACCCAAGGTAGGAATAAATAGCGGAGATTCAAAGTCTTCCAACTCAACAAGCTGCCTTCAATTTATTATATTATTATAAGAATGGAGTAAGTCATATAGTTGAGGTGAAAATTCGTTAAAATACATTTTATTTAATAAAATGGAATTATGGGGAAATGGAGTAGTTTCTAGTTTTGACAAAAATCAACTTATTTCGGCTTAGTTACGATTTAAGACGAAACTTTATGTTGTTTAACCGATAATATTTAAAATAACATTTACAAGGCAAGATTGTATTAACAAAATTATAAATATGGATAATAATATAACTATGTATATAATAGAGCTATTGTCCATCATAAAATGTAACCCCTACACCTTTAAACGCATTTTAATATACATTGTTAGCCGTAGCGCACGTGCGTCGTTTTGTATAAAACTTTTCCATTCATGCATATTCAGCTAAGTAACCGGCGAAGGGCTGAACCCACGTCATACGAGCTGAAACGCGGAAAAGTCGGGTTCTAAAATTTCAGGATGTATTCCCAACCCCCATATGAAAATAAACTGTCACTTGGGTCAGTAAGAAACACCTAAATAATTTGTACATTGCCTGTTTACGTTAAAAACCTTGACATATATTTTAAGTAGGGGTGTATGGTGTATAATTTTGTTTTGCTTATTTGGTAATCAGATAAACTGGGCTATTAGAAATTAGAATTTACAGAAAAATAGTGAGACTGTATTATAAAAATGAATACTAAAATAGTGTCTACTATATACAGTGAATTCATATAAATTACAAGATAGTAACAGAAGTTCGCGAGATACTTCGCCCTGATATTGTGTTTTTTAAATATATTTCTTTATATTTAACATATTTTTTCGTCGTGAATGTTTTGTTTGAAATGCATTAATAATATTTAGAGAGTACCTGATAGTACTATATACATAGTAGATAGTAAAAAATCATTTAATATGTTCGTTGAATTTATGTGATTGAATGAAATTTGTATAAATACAATAAAAATATGCAGCTACATAAATTTGTAAAATAAGTAGGTACCAGTAAATGCATTTTGCAAATATTAAGAAAGACTGTAAAATTATATAAGATGGTATTACGAAAACAAATATGATGAGATGTATGTCTAGCCGTCAATCCACCAGGTCACCAAAAGGTAAGTAGGTAGATATGTAAATAGAAAGCAAAAGTGATACTTGAATTCCAACAAATAGATTAACCAATCCTCAATGCTATTATTGTATGAACAGTTCACAGACCATTGAAATGTTATAGGACGAGGACGTATTGTTTATGTGCCAGTAACATTTCTGGGCAAATAAAGTGATCCACCCACGCTGGAGATCTGTGTCGGAACAAGGATTGGTATCGAAATACAAATCTGAGTGTTTTAACAAACATCAGTGGGTATCATGTTCTGTATCAGTATCGTAGCACAGTTTAGCGCATGTTCTATTATACTAAGGGCAGTTTATTGTGTATATTTGATACTCCTGCCACAATGGAAATAAAATTTCGTATATTTCCTTAATTTTCATAATAGGGGCGTTCACACGTACACTCAATCACGTGTTCTTGGAACATCCCACTCCAATCGCGCGTGATTAAACGTGTGTGTGAATGGTTAAGACACGCAATGATAAGAACGCATGATGCGCCAGTCGATCAAATCGCGCGGTACTAGCCTTATATGGTACTAGCTTAGGTGCTGTGTGTTGGCGTGGGGCGTTCTTATTTACTTCTGGGTAAGAATTCAAGTTTCGGGAATCAAATAACAAAGAGTTGAAGCAGCAATTCCTGTACGAACTTCAAATCTTGTATAGAACGTCCTGTTGCCAAAAACCGGAGTGTTGCCGCTAATCGTTCCTCTGGTGGAATGCTGTGCCTCATAACTGTATCCTGTTTAATAATTTTAGGTGCAATTATTGCCAATAATTTATCAAAAGTTTGCGAATCCATTCTTAGATAGTTTCGGTAGTCGTCAGGATAATTTTCTTTCAGTTCCCGAACAAGTGGCATATGCTCGTATAGATTCCGGTATTTTTTCATCCATTCAGATCTTATATAACATTTTTTGCCCTTCTTTAGTAACATTCTGTTGTAAGTATACATAGCAGCGATGACAAGAATCCTTTTCTTTCGAAGATCCATCCCTGATATAAAAATTATATTATTACAAATTGTAAAATTTCAACAAAAATTTCAAGTTTACCTGAAATTCCAAACGCCACGTCGATCGCGCGAGATACAAGACACTTTTGGTGTTCATACAGACGGGATCCGCCCTTGCAGTTTTAAACAGCGAGAAAGAATGAGCGATAAAACCGTGTGTCTCCTACTGCAACGATCTTGGCGCGTCACGCACTACTCCTGTGGTCCTGAACTCGCGACTGGAGCGGGACGTTCCAAGAACACGTGATTGAGTGTACGTGTGAACGCCCCTATTGGCTGCACAGCTTTAGTCGGAACCATGTTTCAATCACATGTATATTTAATCAAAAAACCATTTGTAGCTATATACTTATAGTGGGATCATTTGTTTGGACTCCTTGCATCAGTTTTGACTAGCGGTAATTATTTTATTATTATTTTTGTTGTATTGTAATTTATTATCAATTTCATTAGTTGTAAAAAGTCAATAAAGTTTAATTATCCCTGAAGTGTTTATTCGTACAACTATAGAAATTATCATGAATGATAATTATATAAAAGGATTTATGCCATAGTCCTCAAAACGAAACAGCGACGAAGCTATATCGATCTTCCGTAGTTTTTGCGCCCCTTAAGCTTACAAGATACTATCTATGGAATAAAGAATATACTTTCACAACCGTCGTTATTCACTTTTACTATTTATGAGTGACCTAACCTAGAACTCTTAAAACCTTTATACAATAGTATAACAAGTAGTTATTAATTATGTAACCAGCTACATGCATAATTTTATAAATTTGCTTGGTAATAAGAAAAAATAGCAGAAGTATGACTTGTCAAAAAAAAATAAATAAATAAATAGGTAAATAAATATTGCTTTTTAGAATTTGCTTATTAAATTACTATCGTAATAAGAAAAGATAGCAGAAGTATGACTTGCAAAATAAATAATAATTGTAAAATAAAGAAATAAATAAATAAAATATAATATGATTATTTTAGATTCCCGCCAAAATGACAATTACGTCATGCAAATGGCTGCCGCATTATTGTGACATCACTCGATTTGCTTACGATTTGTTCTGCTATTATGCTGTGTGATTTAATTTACGATTTAAATAGTTTTAAATCTGTGTAAAACGTGTTAACATCAATCCAGGGTTTAATAATGAACAGACAAAATATTAAATATTCCAAAAAGAAAACGCCACAAAAATATGAATAACTAGACGCTGGTAGTGCTATAAAGTAGCGTATTGTATAATTTACTTACCCTATATGATATTTTCAGAAAAGTATTGTGATTTTGCCAAGACAATTTCTTGATTACAATCTTTTGTAATGAAATGCACTTTCAGGTAGACAAACTTTAAGCAACTCTGCATTTCTGCATATATGTATATTAGAAATATTTTCCTTCGGACCCTTCCGTGTAGCCACTAGATATATAAAATATAAGTAGATTACGATCTGTACCTAACGTCCACTTTATCATTTGAGCCAAAAGATTTATCAGCCAACAGATGGTAGATGCTAGCATTTTTGCGGATAAGGGTCTTGTTGCTTTTTGAAAGTGATTTGAGCTTTGGCCTATTAATCTGAAGCATTCATCAAATTCACTCCGCCCAGTTAAATAACGGCTGGGAAAAGAATGCCAACAAAAAATGCTTAAGAGTGTTGAAGTCAGTGGTTTACAGATATCCTGGAAAAATAAATGGTGGAAAATATTATACTGTTATTAGATAACGGAAGGTTAGAAGTAGTGCAGAAGAACTTGTACCTTATTGGTGATACCTGAAATACCTAAATTGTGAAATAAACTATGTCTTTGACTCAAAATTATTGGTTTTATTTAAATTTGTTTTTGTAAAAGCAATTTAATATATAAAAATTCTAAAGCGAAGTGAAAACTACTCATTCTGATGTTCATTGGTTGAAACCTTCTAATGATACAAAATGCATGATTGCAGAGTATATACACGTTTTAATATTGACTAATTACCTCTTTTAGGTGCTGATACACATTTTGTTTACTAGACCCCGTCTCTTTTGGATTAGTCCTGTCGTGAAACTTTCGTGGTCAATCTTTCGTCTAGGTATAGATACTTAAAAATATATTAGGAGACTGAAGGAAATGACATTGTTCTACTTTTTTTAAGCTAAAATTTATTGTAGAAACAAATACAGTTATTTTGAATGCATAAAAGAGCGATTATAAATCTTAAAAAAAATACGTATGATTCAGTTTTCATATCCTTTCGGTTTTTCAAATTTCAGTACAAGGTTTATAATCTAATCCTTATTCAGAAAGGATAAAGTAGTTTTAAAAATTATAAATTAGAATATTTCGAGTTTGAACTTATCCACACCATTGTTTAATTTTTTTTAAGTGGAATACCATCCATGTCTTGAGTTTTTTGTGAAAGTGCACCGGAAATGATTTCTAACCCTGATTTTTTATTTTTGAGTGATATCTAAAACGTAGTAATATATAATATACCTACCATAAACTTCTAATAATCAATCAATTCTTTACATCAGTGGATTTAATAGAGAGTCTACCATGACATCTTGATGTCCCTTTGGCAAACCCAAAATATCTGTAAAGTGAAGAGAATATGAATTGTAGAATAGTGTAATGTCATGTCAATGGTGTAATTTTGATATAAAAATGCAAGTCATTTTATAATTTAAAATACATGTTGTAAACTATAATTAGAGAAATGTGTTGATAATTTTCTACGTTTCTGTAAATATATCCGTTTTATCACCTTCAATAAAGGTTGTATAGATCTTTATCCTTTCAGTTTTTAAACTTATATTCACAAAAATAAATTAGTACCTAGTATATTTTCTCTTTTTAGTTAATGTAGGTACTAAATCTTCGAAATTTAGTACATTACACAAGCTTTACTTTAATTTTAATTTACAGACAGAATTTTTTATAATGGAAACTCCTTATTACAATTTTCCTTAAAAATAGGTAGTGGCTAGTAGTGATGGTAGTGGTATAACAGAATCCATTGGTTTAATGATTTATATTCGAATGCATTGAATGAAATTTGATGAAAAACTGTTTTGTATGATGTTTTTTATTTTTAAACATAACAAAATTGTCAGTAGGATTTAAAAGACTTTGTAAAGTTGTTCATGCGAACCGGTGCTAGAAACTTTCTCGAATTGTATTTTCATGAATCACAAAAACAGACCCATTCAGTCCCAAGTAAATAGCAGTTATTTTCGAGGGATTACCAGCCACCGAAATAATTCCGCACTCTTCGGGACAGATATGACTTTTGCGGGTATTTATTTTGAATTTTTTCCCCAATTACTTGGAGTGATAGACGGGTTGTTTTGAAACCGGGCTATTTTAGGCAAATGGAAATGTAAACAATATAGTGGCTTTTATATTTTATGAACTGCTGAAGTGGAAGTTTCCCCAGTTCAATGAACATGCAGGCATTGACATTGAAACCACGATAAGAAGGCCTCGCTATCAGCTACAATTAGGTCTAATTTTATTTTAAGACGTTGATAAGGATGCTAATTTAATATAAACTGGCAATAAAGAATGCGTTGACATTATCTTCTTATCAGTACCATCTTCTTATCACTATGTGGTGGTGTAATTAAGACATTTAAATGTTCATTTATTAATAAAATGCAAGATAAATGTCTATTATCAAACTCATTCAGCACAGTTAGTACTGCAACTGTATCACTTTCTACTTTCTCAACACTTTCGGAGATACAAATGAGAGCAGTGAGTACCTGAAATAATTTCTGATGTATCAATTTTTTAGTATATGTTAAAAGTTGATCTATTTTGATACTTGTATGTTGATTCATACTTATTTATTAACGATTTAAAATACCATTAAAGTCTTAAGAGAGTTTTTTATCTAGTTAAAAAAGGTAAAAGATCTGAGTAATCAATCATGTCAAGTGGACGGATTAGCTAAATATTTTGATCACTACAAAATATCATGAACCTGTTTTATAAATTGCAAAAAACATTGAATGTTGACGAATTAAACTCTAGTGTTTAGAAAAATATATTGTCATGGTATTATTTTGCTGATACAGATATGGTGTTCATTCTCTATTTGTGTACATGAATAGCTTACTTTTTTCAAGTTGTAAACAAACAGCACGCCGCTGGCGCATGTGCCTCTTTAGAGTTATTTGAAATCTGAAACAAACTGGCTTAGAAACTTGTACTAATACGATTTTTTCCATAGCATAAAATCATTTATCGTCAAATTGAACTTAGAACGAACTATAAATAGATAAAAAACTGAAAAAATGTGAATAGAATACTGTTTAGAGTTTGTAGTGGCGAGATACAGTGAAATACACCGTAGTGTCCTCTTTGGGTCTTTGCTACTACCTGTCTGACAATTATTGTCTAATTGACAGACAGATAACGATCTGCTTTTATGCAGATGCCATTACAGCGACCTCTATTGTCTTTGAGGAAGACAATCCTACTTAATTATTGGAAGGAGATGCCGAAAACAACTACTTCACGGGAAATATGCCCCGACTGGCGTTGCATTACATCAACATCTCCATGGGTGTCGCATCGGCATCTCCTTCCAATAATACTGTTTAGAGTTGTTCCAAAATTGGTATCCAGACATCACTGCCACTATTATGATTATAACAAACACATTTTGGTACATGACTCAGCACTGATTTCTTTTTGCGGAACAGGAAATGTGAGGCAGTGTTATTTTTGTTCTCTTTCACCTATTACGCTTTACTCTTTCTTCTCTCTCGAGCAACTCACACTTTTTTTATTTTTGACAAACCGTGCATACTTACTTCCAACAATTAACACATTTCTTTAAATTCTTATAAAAATCTGGTGTTTTATTGGAACACTTCTTGTTAAAGTATGCATTTTCGTTCATATTATCTTTGTGATTGTGATTAGTTGGGATCGAGATTCATCGCTATTGTGTTTCAAAATGTGTTTGTCTCTTTTATCTTAAATTCCCCACTATATTGATGTTCTTTTTGTTATATTTAACAATATTAGTCAATGCTGTCAGGTTTATATTTTGTTGTATTTGAAATAATATACAAAGTGTTACATTTAACATATATTATTTTGGCTAGCTCTTCTGCTTTATTGTAACTTAACAATATTGTATATTAACTATATTATATATTATTTTAACTATATTGTAACGATGAAATCCACCAGGAATTATGATATTTATTCGGTATTTATATCGTTTCACGATTTTTGGAACATTTTTCTTTCGTAACTGCATATGATTTTTATTTTAAGAATATTTTCAAAACTAAAACAGTTGTTTGTAATCCTGCTGTAATTGTAATAGGATATTTGTTATTATGAAACTGTTTTTGGAGTTCATTCGTGTAATGTATAAAACACGCAGTCGATATACCGAGATATCTGGTTTGGCTTCTATCCCTATGATCTAATTTCATCTCGCCTCGTCTGGAAAATATAGACATAATTTTACGGAGACGAGAAAAATGCAAGGGAAATGAAATGACACCCAGAAATTTCTTTCTTTTTAGTGTTGTCTTAAAGCAACACTAAAAAACATGCAGCGTATGACAAAATTAGCAGCAGGACATTATTTTTTTAAATTTTTTAATAATAATAGATAATAATAATAATAATAATATCTCTATCCCTCATTTTAATCACATGGATTAGCCCGCAGGTCTGGGGTTTGTATGGGAGAGGGGGCAGCATAATATTATTTCGCGGGCCACATTCGCGCCTCAGGAATGGCTTGGGTTGATAAGCCCTAATCATCATTCAGTGCTGGAATGAGGGAAACCTGGAAAACCTCATTAGCTACAAGGGGCAGTCAAACATCAACTGATTTTTACATCTCACATTAACACCAAGCTGACATTCTTCCCGTCCTAGGCCATCGCCAGGATGGTTGCCAACCCACCCCTGCGAACAATCTACGAGTAGACAATTTAATTAAAAATTGTCTGGTGGAATGGGGATTCGAACCCACGACCTCTGGGTTGAGCGATCGAGACACTAAACCATTATCTGCCGGATCGCCGATTTTATCTTATTTTATTGTAAATGTTTTAACCGAAGACATTGTTCTTGTCGCAACATATCAGATTTGGTATGTTTCCTACAAATTTACAACATTAATTACAAAAGTGTAATGTATACTTCCTTCATAAGTAAAAGTATAAATGTAAAACTGTTCAAAAAACAATAAATGTTTTAAATAAAGTTTCCTACCTTCATTATTAGTCCTACTATTAAAAAATTTGGTCTCCAGGTTGTCATCAGTTAGCAGCCTATCTTTTTTGATATCTCATAGATCAACGGCCTTAGGAATGGTACACTTCTGTGCGGTTAATGTTTTGTGATGAGATAAAAATAGAGATTAGGTAACAAGAAAATGGGGTTACGGCTACGGCATTTTTATAGACAAACAATTATTTTAGTAAGTTATTAGGGTCATGGCTTGCTCATGAAGAAGCAAATTTCTATATTAATTGACATATTTCTAAATATTGCTCACCTTCATGTTAATTACGTTTAGTTTACTATTCATTCATTAGGTACATAGATAGCTTTTACATACTTTTACACAAATAGCTTGCATACTTTTACAGAAATAATAATTTTAAGAAATCTTGGAAGACAAACAAAAGAGGAAACGTCACTAATAAATGCTGAAATATTTTAAAATTTTATATTTGGTATAAAAGGTTAAGGTATAATTTGGAATAGGTCTTTAGAATACTGACGATCTTATCTTACTTTTAATTAAAATTTAAAATTAGCTTAGCTTAGCTCTCCTGTAGGAGCAAGCATTTAAAGGACAGAAAAAATTCTTCTCGTAGCTTTAAAATCTTTATATCTGGGTTAAATTTGTCCCCATCCTCTCTTAATGAAATGCTGTATATACTATGATTGAGGAAAAATACTGATATTTCATACGGTAACATTTTGTTCACGATCAAGCTTTTTTTCTTATTTACTTGTTGAGACTTGTTTGAGACTTGTTCTATGACAGTTTTACTGGCTGTTCTAGGACGATAAACGTAACATTTTTAAATCAGTTGTGAAATAGTGATCAGAATGGCTACTTAAAGCAAACATAAATTTAGATATTCTAAATCAAATAACATATGATAAAATAACAACTAAAACTTTTAAAAATTTCAGCATAACTTACTAATGTATTTCTTAAATAATTTTCAAAAGACAATATATGATCACGATTGTGAAGCGTACTTACTATAATACTATTAAGAATATTATTATTTACTATAATTATTATATATTATCAAACTTCGTCGTAGGGTAGGAATCTGATATGTTTTTATTATGTAGGCAAAGGAGCTGTGGTCTTACATCTTATCTGAAGGATGTCTGTATAGTTTCTATAAGTCACCGTCATATAAGCCTTTACAGTCTAGAGAGTGGGCATTCCTACTAAGTCAACCATCCAAATTTTAACCGCGATCAACGTTGCTCAGCTTCACTTTGCTTCACATTGCTCAACTTCAACTTGATCAGTTTCATTTATTTGATATTCAGATTCAAAACTGCTCCGTCTACCTAGACTAAATTAGATACAAAGGAGTCGGCCACCTGGCTTCTTTTTTTGTGAGAGGGAAAACCGCTTGCCATCAGGATCTTGATGACTGTCGCTCCTGGCAGTGTCGGGCGCTAGTCCGACTAAAACAAGTCCCCCTTTTTGCCCGAAACCAGTCACCGGAACCGTTCTTGCGAACATACTTCAGTGATTAGCCCAATGACTCTAACCTCTCTCGTCCCTCTCGTCCTGTTCCTTCTTGTTCATAATCTTTCCCACCGCCTCCTCTATTGCCTTCCAACCACCTGGGCTTTGAAGCATTATGGTTTGGTTTCAGCCCGAATAGGCTACCCTACTTTGGCTTCCGCTTCCTGCCTTTCTTTTCCCATCTAAGGCACCAGAATATAGTATGTTCAGGCCATCGGCCACCTGCATGGTTTAGTCCACCGCGACCTAAAAGATCTATTGTGGCACTCCCAACCTATTAGAGTACCCTGTCCAGCTTTGTCTTTTGAATCAGATTCCACAGCCTTGACAGGGGCTCTTTCATGTAGCTATTAGCTCTTGGACTTCCTTCCTCAGGTATTTGAAATCTCAGCCTCGTCAGGCCCTCACACTAGCACAGTACGTGTACTGAGGTTTCTTTCCTCTTCTTCTGTCAGTCCCTTTAGATTCATGTGCATATTGAACCTACAGCGACTTGTCAGGAAACCCACTATTATTCTCAAGGCCTTTTTATTCCGGCCTAACAGATCTATTGTGAATTTAGGCGACCGTTCTGTAATGAATAATTTTACCTGTCTCAGTTGTGGTAGATTCCTCCACCATTTTCGAGATTTGTTTCTCATCCATTCCTCCATGGATGTTTTAATGCATGGCTTCGCTATGCCGCAGAAGAGTTCTGGAACCCTATGAGGTTTTTTGATGCGCCTTCTCTGACTAGAGCATCTGCCTCCTTATATCCCGTGTGTTTGTAACTTGCGAAGACAAACGTAACTTGCGAAGACCCTTGCCTGAATGGCCGTTGGCTGTCGGAGAAAATAGCAATCGAACTATTATCCGTTCCTCGCCTTATTGCCCCCGTAGCGTAAACATTGTATGGCTGTTACTCCAGCCTGGAAAACAGTTGCCCATTTGCCTAGTCTGTAGTATTTTATTATCTACTATATACATACCTAGTATTTTATTATCTACTATATACATATCTGGTAATATTCACTTCATAAGCTAGATAATTTATCACAATGCTGACCTTTAGCCGAGTATATGGTAGGTAATGACATTTATATGGTAGATAAAAGCCCTTTTTTGCCCAGGGGCTTCGTTTGAATAACTTTTCCTTTAGGAATAATAAAAATGTTATATTGTTTAACTTAACTTTAACTGTACGTAAGAAATATATTACACTGTGACGAAATATAAAACAAATGACAAACTGAATCTGATCTCAGGACGGTGGCCGCATTAATTTAATCGATATTTTCATCAGCAATTTCTCATGTCATATACAAACAATGCATCTATTATGCTAATATATTTTTACCACAACGGATACACAAATTTGATATCAGAACTGGGGCAAACACATTCTGACCCAAATTGATGTTTTTAACCTTACTCGTTTATTAGAGTTATTAGTACGAACTAGTTTATAGGTTCGTTATCTTATTACCTAATGCGTTTTCCGTATTTAGAGGTAACACATAATTGCATTACACTTATTATATTCTTTTCCTTGACTGACTTTTACCGGTACACAAGAAAGTTGTTATTAGGAAAATAACTTTCCATTGCATTATTGCAATTGCTTCTAAATAATAGTGCAAATAATGATTGTATTCATGACTTAATTGCAATATTTTAACACATTTTTATTATTTGCCATGTAGTACGTGCTTGGCATTGAATCAGTAGCGTAACAAGGGGTTCCTGGGCCCTCTAGAAGACTTTTGATCTTACCTTCGGAAGCACAGTAGCCTGTTTGGCATATTGTGATTTTGTCTCAAATGTTATTTCGCAATTTGTTGAATATAGCTACTACTTTTCTGGGTGATACTTTGATAGTCTATTTAAAGTCTGTCTTCTACGATGTTATGATGGTGCTTCTCGTGTATACCATATTTCATTGTCTTTTTGCATAACAGAATATTCTTGGCCGATAGTTTATTGAAAGATGAAACACAATTTCCATAATGCTTACTTACACTGAGAAAACCAATTTTATTAGTCGGGTTTGCTAAACCAATTATATCTTATGTCTCAATGAATCATCATCGAATTGCTTTCTTGCTGCTATCTTACATGATTTGGTAAAGCTATACTACACTCATGGACAAAATTATCGAATATTTTTAATTTTAGCACTTTTCCTTTTGTATTTAAATTTTAATGAAAGAGCAACATTAGACAAGAAAAACTGTTTTATTTTACACATTTTAAGTGAACGATACTAAGTTTTCATTGGCAGAAAGTCATAAAAAAAGAACGAATACTAAATGCTATGAAATTTGGAAAATTATTTTAACCTTAAATACTACTGGAATAATAAAATCTTAAGTCTATTGGTCGAAATAAGAACATAGTTAATAACGAGTATTCCCACCTCGAGCTCTAATTACTGCTTGCATTCTTCTCAACATGCTACTAATTAGACTTTGAATATATTCTTGAGGAATTGCGTTCCATTCGTGAAGTGCTGCAAATCGAAGTTCTTCTCTAGTAGTTGGAATAGGATTTCTTTGTCGTATGCGGCGTTTTAGTTGATCCCACATGTGCTCAATGGGATTCAAGTCTGGGCTATACGGTGGCCAATCCAATCTTTGCATGTGGGCTGTATCAAGGTAATTAGTCACTGTGTGAGCAGCGTGTGGACGAGCGTTGTCGTGCATAAACACAAATCTGTCGTGTCCAATACGGTCTACATATGGCAAAACATGTTCTTGAAGGATATTTTCGATATACCAGTCACTAGTCATACGTCCAATGATTTCCACAAGTTCGGTACGTCCTTCCCAACTAATGCCTCCCCAAAGCATTATTCCACCACCTCCAAAACTAACAGTCTGTATGAGATTACAGTTCGAGTATCGTTCCCCAACTCTCCTATAGACATAATTTCGTCCATCTGGCTCCCATAGTTGAATTCTAGTCTCATCAGTGAATAGAATATTTTTCCAATTGTTGATATTCCATTGAGCATGTGTTCTGGCAAATTCTAATCGACGAGTTTTATGATTTTGGAGAAGACGTGGAACTTTGGCAGGCCGTCTTGGCCTTAAACCTACTTCTTTTAATCTACGTCTAACCGTTTTCGAGCTAACATTAACGTGTCTTACATTTAGCAACTCAATTTTTAAATGTGTGGATGTCAATGAGCGATTTCGTCTAGTATTTAATACCAAAAAATTGTCATCAATTGCTATCGTACATCTTTTGCGCCCTTGACCAGGTCTTCTTACTAAACTTCCATTGTCTTGATACCGTTTTATAATCTTAGACAATGTAGATTGTTCCCGTCTGACATGTTGTGCGATCTCTTTTTGTTTATACCCAGCATCATACAGAGTTACAATTCGTGACGCTTCAGCTTTACTACAGTGTCTAACTCGTGGCATGATATGTATTCTTAAGAAGAAACAAGAACTGAAAATCACTAGCACTTACTTACTTTCACTATAAATAATTTAATTCGCTATAACTTTTAAATTAATGAGGAATTTTTAAACTGCAAAAAACGCGCGATAGACAATAATAGCCCTTGAAATGAATTAAACGCATTAAACGTCAAAATTTTAAAATAAATGAATATATTCACCTACTACGAGTAGACAAATAACATCATCATATACATAACTTTACGGCGATAATTTAAAATTATGCTTGAGAGTAATGGTGATAAAAAAAATATTCGATAATTTTGTCCATGAGTGTATATTATTTTTAATAAATTCTAATAGTATTTATTCGGAATGGTGCTAAAGCATCAAGTTTTATCTAATAAAATCTAATTTAGTAAGAAGAAGGTGGTCCTATATTTTATTTACTATGTAATGTCGAAGTTGCTACCTACCTACTAAATTTCCTCTCGGCAGTGGTGTTTAATGATTACTTTTGATGCGAAGTGAAACAGAAAATTTATACTGAATTTCAGTCATACCGCAGCAATGTTTTGTGTTCTGGATGAGATACTGAAACCTGGCATAAGAGACCATTCACCCATTCCCATCATTCCTTCCATTCACTTAAAGAGCATTTAAACCATTGAAACTACTCGTATGACTATATCAATGTATGCAGATGGTAATAAGGAAAATCAGTTTAGACTGATTAAATATCTACTTATATATGCTCAGTTCTAGAATTTTAGTCTTGCTAATTATGTGTTGTAATCATAGTTATAATCAGCTATCTTTTATTACAGCTTTCCAACCTCTTTTGGTTCCACGGGTTATCTGTCTCATCGTTCTAAATAATGTGGTACCTACTTGTAAAATTGTAGCGAGTGGAATTCCTCCCAGAGCTACATTATCAACGGAATTTATGTACTGACGATTTTCTTTACTTGCTCTATCTTCTTAGAAGTAGTAGTAGTAGTAGTAGTAGTAGTAGTAATGTAATATAATAATCTAGAAGATTACTTTTTTATATTATGTTACAGGATGTATGTGTTCATATATTTTGCTTGTGATAATCAAATGGTTCCTATCCCTCCCTTTACTGTTTGTTATTTGGTTGACTAGTAAAAAACTATTTTATTTACCTCTAAATACTACATTGTTACAATACACAACAACAATTAAATATCCTGAATACTAACCAGCAAAAAGAAAGAACACCTCTCGTTATCAGATATAAAAACAATACATCCATGTAAACATTTCTATATATAGTAATCAGTGATAATATTTTTCTCAGTGTATAGGAATTCATTAGACATGTCATTAGACAACACAAAATAGCTTAAAATTTGTCAGAACTTTGTTTAATAATTAAGATCCATGTTGGTATTGTCGATGAAACAAAACGAGGCGTGGGTCTCGACATATCTTGGCCTCTACACTAATACATCTTAATATTTTTCAATTCTTGCTTACGTACACCAGACAAACAAAAACCTTTAAAATATGGTTCAACAAGTGTAAGCACCTTGCCTGTCTGCCCCCGTGTTTGACCGAAAATTGATGGCACGTTTAGTTAGATGATAGATATGAAATGAATTAGGTGATACCTGATTTTTGGCATGCCATATGACTGTTTTTATTGCTCTTACGATAGGAAATGAAGTAATTCTCTACGTTGTTAATTTATGAATCAAGCCACATCATTTAATTTTCCAGGAAGTTTTCCTGCACGCTTATTTAAAAAAGTATTCAGATTTTAATTTTTATCGCTGTTTTGCAATGATCAACTAAATATTTTTTCCAAACTTTACGTTAACGGTTGTACCGTGAGAAAAAATTGAGGAGCTATTTATTATCCCTAAAAAGTTCCTAACATTCAAAATACTAAAGAAAGAATCTAAGCTGTTTCCTCAATTTTGTTTTGTTGGTATCTCCGGAAGTGTTTCGAACTGAGCTTCTTCGTGACAAATTAATAACGTATTAAGATAATGTATGAAAGTATTTATTTGTGGCATTGTTTAATTACTCTTATTTATTTTTGTATTATGCCACCACTGAAAAATACAGAAAATTAATAATCAACCTCTGCGGCGACGAATCAGTCAAAGGTTGGTTATTTTGAAAAATATTTTTGCCTAATCAAAAAATCTCACACTAAAAATTAATTTTATTAGGTTGGTCATTAATTCTTTGTATTTTTCAGTGGTGGCATAATACCCAAATAAATAAGGGTAATAATGTTAAAACGCAAGTAATAAAATCCAAAGTTTAGATAATTTCATTGGTTATCACTAAATAGACACAAATTTTAAGATTTTGACAACGGACACTGATTGTGAGTACCCTCTTATAATAAAGCCTTATGTCTACGGTGCATTTTCAGTTTATATTTTAACAGAGCACTTTAAATGTTTCAGATATGGTTTGTATATACTCCGTTTTAGACATTTATAGGCATACAGAAAAATACGATATACGTTCAAAAGTTCTTTCTTCCTTATTTTTTATTTTTTTAATACTCGTATAACTCAATCTAAATTGTATATACCTATAATAGTCTGCGCTCCGTCTTAACATCTGCATATTATATTTACCGGAAGAAAGTGTATCAGCAAATAAAGCATTGCCACAATTTGCGGTAAAATTAATCGTTATTACGGCACTCCTATTAGGGCACATTAAAGGTGTTAATTTTTTTAACTAACGTTAGGAATATCAGTAAAGGAAAATCAATCAGAAATTCTCCTTTTCTCCAAAATTCAAGCTGATAGTTCAGCCATAACTTGGTCTCTTTAATTTCAGCTACCGTTGATATTTTATGTTAAAGCTGTAATGCTTTTAAGGCAACATGATTTAAAATTTTAAATATGAAAATCTCAAAATTTCCCGTAAAAATTTAATACCTCAAAAATGGTACATTTTAATTATATGGAATCCTGAATAAAATGATCCTTAAATTTATGCGGTATAATCTAGAATAACAAAATTGCTATCGACAGATAAGTCAGCACTATCTATTAGCCCCCCGAACAAAATTTAACCTCTGTTGGTCATTACAGATCCATTAATCGTGAAAAAACGGAACACAGTTACCGTTCCCGTCTTTATAGAAATTATAAAAAGACAACGAATACGACCCAAGTATCGATTGTTGCATCATATTGTGAATTTTTTCACAAGATTATATAAGACTGGAGGCCGCCTTAAGGAGTTTAAATTTGTCCTGCGTTGTTACCAAACACCCCACGTTGTTAAACCAAATTTTATGTAGGGTACATAGATGAAAAACATCGAAAAGTCCCCCCACCATACGCACATTAATCGATTGGATCCGCATTATCTAGGAATATCAAGTAACGACTGGAAAATATAAATTGATGGCCAATGTCACACAAGCGGTGTATCGACTGACCGGACAAGGTCACGATATTGCGTCGGGACGCCGTGCGTCACTCCAGCGTCACCGCCGGGGGTGGAGGCCGTTGCCAGGACGACTGCTACTGACGTACCGCCGAAGATACACAAGACTTGAACTTCACCCTTTATTCGCTCCAATTACAGGTGGTAAGGAGATGTTAACTTGGTTTCATATTTTAGGGAACGTGATATATGACACGTGCTAAGTATAAAATGAAACGCTTGAATGTCGTCATAATATGTCGCATATATCTCGAATAATTTTATCACATATTTCTGTAAATTAACAATCGATATAGATAATTTAACCTCTTGCCACACATGTGCCTGAAGATGTCCGAAGCAGAAACATGTGTCGTAATTAGGCTTATGAGGGCTGGTACAATTTAAGATTTGTCATTTTTTAATTTAAAGTAGATACCTACTTATTTAATATGTTCATATTTAAAATTGTAATGATATTATTAAAAAGAAAAATATATAAAAAACCATGAGTTAAGGTTATGCCCTAAGAGATGCCTTTGTAATAAAATAGTGGGAGCTGCCTATAACATCCTTTGTAGTTGTTTACGACATATTCTTTTAAATACTGAGGCTACTCGTGTCCATACCTTAGTTATATGTAATAAGTAAAATGAAATCTTCATTTAATCATAATATTTTGATAATTTCTTTAATAATATATTTCTCATTTATTTTCTTTGCCAAGCAACTATAAATAAATATAAAAATTGAAATTGTCCTATCAAATGAGACGCTACTCCATTAAGCGAGTACGGTATTATAACTGAACACACTTGACAACTCTTCACGCCGTTCGCCGGTAGAGCGCTGCGCTATCTAATTAGTAGAGTAAAATCGCTGGTCGAAGTTGCTTCTTTCTAGGGGTAGACATTTTTATAGAGGCACAGTATTCGTGCTATAAGCCTGAGCTCGCGGAAATACTTGAACTACTCTGAAAAACGAGAGTGCTTTTTAAAAATTCGATAATTTCAAAACGTTTACAGATTTCAACCCAAGCTTTTCTTTAAAAACTTTTTAAATATCTAGGCTACATTTCGTTTGCTATTTCAAACTAATAATTGGCGCCTCACCATTGAGCAATTCTATTAATATTCCATTTTAAGCATCACTTGAGACTTTCACGTAAATTTCACTTGCACAGATCGAATGCCGTTTCCATTGTTTTTTGTGAAACAGAATTTTTTTTTAAGTTACCTATACTGATCAATTTCAGTTACCTTACTGAAGAAAATTATTTCAGGGCTGAATAATGAATGGAAGCGCATTCTAGAAAAAAAAAACAGAGAAATTGTTATTTTTTTCATAAGTACCGGGTGTCCCACGATAATGGTCCATTAGAAGTATCTGGAGAACCAATTAAGCTATTAATTTGAAATTTGAGGTGAAGCCAAAGTGGGCCATGATCTACTTGATGAGAATATTTTGCAGTTTCTACCACTTTCGGTTATATCGGAAGTCGATATTAGGCTTCGTTATTTTAAATGAAATTAAATTCTACGTGAAATTCTAAACACATTTCATGTAGGATGTCCTATACCTATCTTCAACTGTTTTTGAAATATTGACAGGTGAATATTGACATTTTTCTACTTAGACACCCTGTAAAATCTAAATGGTTTGAGATCAAGCAAAACGGTTTGCACATTCCTATCTTAACTTTTCATAAGGTATCGTTTTTGACACTAATTTCAGATTTTCTAGAAATTAAAAATTTTCCATTAAATTTAATCTTTGGTTAAATCTGAAATTTATATAGCTTGTGAAAAGTTAAGTTGTGCAAACCGTTTTGTTTGATCTCAAATCGTTTAGATTTTACAGGGTGTCAAAGTTGAAAAATGTCAATATTCACCTGCCAATATTTCGAAAACAGTTGAAGATAGAACATCCTACATGAAATGTGTTTGGAATTCCACGTAGAATCAAAAAATGCAATAATATATAGGGTATCCCATTTAAAATAACAAAGTTAATGTCGATTTCCGGTATAACCGGAAGTGGTAGAAACTGCAAAATACTTTCATCAAGTAGATCATGGTTCACTTTGACTTCACCTCAAATTTCAAATTGATAGCTTAATTGGCTCTCCAGATACTTCCAATGGACCTTCGCGGTGAGACACCCGGTATATGAAATTGAAAATGTAAGTGACATGAAAACTAACCGAAGTATACAATTAAATTAATTGATCTTTACAATACGCTTTTATATTGGAGTTTTAAGATCAAAATTATCTTATTTTCCATTTCATGGTTTATTATAAACGTTGGCATTGGATAGCTTTTACTGCTCCTATGAAATAGTCGAAAGCCACCGTATCTTTAAACGTTACATTATTTTATTGGCTTTTCGTCGTTATCACGGCCCAGGAAAGAACCTTGAATTTAAATTTATAGCGTAGCGTTTTCCACAAGGGTTGATGGCTTGGCTGTTTGTTTTCGCTCAATAGCATTGATCTAAATTTCGTCATCTGCCGCGTTAGCTCTAAATTAGATGTTTGTTGTGTTCTAGTTCGAAGTAGGTTAAGACTCGTCTGAAGGACTAATTAAATTGCTCATTTGCATTGTTTATGACTTGCTATTTTTTATTTTCTTATGCGGTATGTGTTTATTGAAGCAGAGACGTTGATTTTCTCGAGGAAAATGTACTCCTGTTTACGTTTGTGATATAAAATGTTTGGTATTAGGTTCGTAATCATAGTTAGGGGTTTAAGATTAGAAAGATTTAAGACCTTTACTGCATTTAAATTTTCAGAAAATGTAATCCCGTCCGTCACTGCGACCGATCTCAAAATAAAATGTATTGTTTAGGTAAAGCATCTATTTCTTTACTATTTTTGGCTCATTATAACTTTATGTGCCATTCATGAGTTAGGAGATATACGTGCATAAGTAGTATAAATAAAGTCATTATTACAGCTCGAGTTACCAGCATCTCATTTTCTTGAAAGTAAAAGCTGTACTTTATATATCTGCATTACTAAAAGGACTTTAGTGTCCTAATGAGGGCGAATGAGTGTCAGAGAAAAAACTGCAACATAATTTGAGGTAGAACATTTCACATCTAAAGATTTAATATTGATATATTCAAATTACTCCCAGTATTTATAAATAAATGTACCTAACTGGTCATTACCTCAAAGTCTTCGATTGTACATCACATACATCACGTAAATAAACAAACTGAGAGCAACAAATATCATTAACTGGACTTAAGTGAAGAAAACTGGTACATAATACGACATGTGCTGGAACGATTGAAGCATTGTCGGGTAAATATCTGCTGCCACCTGATTTAGAGCACTAAGTAGTTCTTCCAACATGTCACATTAGTTATTTTATATTTACAGTTGGTTAGGATTAAAGTACAAGTTTAAGTTTAGTTAAAATATCTGAGCGATCGTAGCGATGGAAGTGTGTGGCTGGCTTAAGATCAAGCCCTAGGCTTGTGTAGAGGGAGGTGCATGAAAAAAACGCAGACACACAACTATTCCCTGGGAAAGGTGCCATTTCTCCCCTGGCGAGATTCGAACTCGCGCCGCGATATACCATTCTGTTAGTCACAAGCTACCACCCAGCACCTAACAGACTGAGCTACCGCCGCGGCGACATTTCTTTGTATCTTTGCATTTACCAAAGCAAGATTTGTTAAAATACATC
The DNA here is from genome assembly GCA_963924545.1 of Pogonocherus hispidulus. Taxonomy (NCBI): domain Eukaryota; kingdom Metazoa; phylum Arthropoda; class Insecta; order Coleoptera; family Cerambycidae; genus Pogonocherus; species Pogonocherus hispidulus. Next base: position 13,365,510 of record OZ004696.1, on the reverse strand, counting down.
AAGTACCTTCTTAAATGTGTTTAGTTATTCAAGGTGTAAAAAAATAGTGTAATAGTGTACCGGACTTCGAGGTGATACATCTAAAAATGTACATATGCCCTAAAATGGTTCCTAAAGAACATTTTTTTATTCACCGTTCAAGGGGTTGTAGCTCCCTTATAGGAACCATTCGACGTCCGGTACACTGTTATTTTACATCCTGTATAGCGAAAAGTTCCACAAATTTCAGCCACCAATTCCCCATTGTTAGATGATCATTTTTGGTATAGTATATATACTACACATAATTTGTTACATTTTAGAGTACTACAGTAAAATGTATCTTTCGTTCCATTCACTGTTATTTCTTCCTCTTTATGCTCGTATTCCGACAGCCGGTAAATATCATTAATCTTATTTAAGTTTAATGAACCACATATACAATTTACATTTTCTACCGAAAGCAAAGATTGGCATTAGACTCGATTGGAAAAGTTTAAGATATTGCTGAAAATAAACCATTAGTGGTCTTAACTTCATTCTGGTTTACACAAAGCGTCAGAAAATGGTGATGTATTTTAACAGCTTAAAGTATGATGAAGACCCAGTCAAAGTTAAAGTCAAAAATGTATTACTGATTATACATAAAAACCATAAGCCAGCTGTCAAATTAGATTGAAATAAGGAAGCTGTGAATAACACGTAGAACAGTATCCAGTGATACGAGAGCAGTATACGAGGGTTTCTTCTATTGTCAGCTCAGCTGAAGCCCTATATGTGGTTTAGAGCACCATTAAATTGCAAATTCAGTGTGCTGTAACATCGTAGCATCTTTATTTCATCGAGTTCTCTCTCAGATATGTACCATCCCTGATGCTTTTATTTAGCTAGTTGTAAAAACTTGTAAATTTCGTCTGTATATGGGCATACACACGGTCAGGTACGTCGTCGTACTTACCTGAACGCTCGCCACTTACCTGAACGCTTGCACTTACCTGAATGCTTTGAGGCTCGCGAGTAAGTGCTAACGTGTGTAACTGACAGTGCGTTCCTGGCCTGTGGCACGATATGAAGCAATCTGGCGATTCTTGATTTTTCAAGGAAGCTCGCAGGCAGGTTGCAACATGTGTATTGTGTATGCTTCTCGAGTGGCAAGCTTTCATTTTAAATAATTTGTATCGCGTAATGTGTGTAATAAAATAACTATTCTAAAACTGACAACGGAGAAAACAATTCTAAGGGAATTAAGGACTTATACCAAGAAAATACATGTCTGTGGAAAGTGAAATCCAAGGAGTATTATGGACAACACTCTCTTTATCAATTGTACATGCAATTGCGGTGCTTATTAAACATAAATCATTAATAATTATTATTCAATACCATTTACAAAGTTTACATAAACACGTGATCCGTGGTGCTTTAACAAAATGATACGATGCACCTCGCTCTACATAGGTAAGTACTGTATTGCACTTGCTCGCTACCTTGCCTTCAGGTAAGTGCGATAAACATACCTGATCGTGTGTGAGTATCGTTGCTCCCCTTTTTTTGTTGGACTTTATCCAGAGTTCTGGTTTTAATTAACATTTTTGTTTTAATAACTGTAACTATTAATCGATTTGTGATTAGGAAAATGTATTACCATGTTTACAATCTTCAGTATCTCTTTAAAATTTAATAATCGATTCTACGGTTTGACGAATAACAAAAAATGTACTTTAATTAATTGTAGCTTTCATCAAATAGGTAACTTTGGCAATCACTGTATATAAATTATCAAAAAATACATTTCCAGGGCTTGTCTTCATGACACACCGTGTACACATTTCCTTATATTCATGGATATTCTATAAACAATTTCAAGAGGACCTTATTTCATAATATACATGTGTTTCTAAGTAGTAGACTAATAGACGTATAAATAACTGGGTAACTGGAAAAGCAATTTTAGTTTTAAAAAATCATGTATGTGATAAAGTCGGCCTTCAACTATTTTAGAACGCGGTTGTGACAAAGTGAATCGATATTCATAAAGAATTTATATCGGAATCATGCCAAAACCCTTTATTAAGATAAAAATAATTCTAACTGGGTCTAGGTCGAATACGCCCAGCGTTTAAATACCGGGAAGCAAAAATCGAACATCAGCATTGAGCTTAGTTAGTTCATATAGTATAAGTCAGGTCGTTTCCATTTATTCATTATCCAATTAATGAAACTATTGAATGACGTTGTGTACCTGAAAATTATTAGCGTTGATGTTGAAAAATATTAATTATTATCGTTTTCAAAGATACCAACGGCGACGTAAGTCCTAGAAGTCAAGATTTGTGCTGGTTAAGGGAACGGGAACCTACAGTTTTTACTGTAGTCCGAACCAATTCTTGGGTATAATTTAATTAAGGTACATTATTTCCCTATCAGTGGAACTGGAAACCGATCCTCTAAATAACTGAAAAGACTACATTAATGTGGTGTTACATAATTATTTAACTATTATTATTTAAAATTCATATACAAAGCTATTATTAACTCGTCTGAGGACATAATAAGAGCACTACGGTATCTTTCTCACCACTACTAAGATAAATATTGTTTATCTTACCCCTGAAATTACTAGGTTTGTTCCTTTAGAAGCATATGTAGGTATGGTGTTCTATTTAAAAATCATAGATATATGATTATCAAAGAGAACAGTTTTTGGATGAATATAATGAAATTGTTTATTCCTTAGGTACAGACTATATATACACAAAATGGCCTTGACTGTATTTATCTGTTTTCAATTTTATTATATCGATAAATGACAAACTTTATTTGATATCATTTACTTTTTTGATAAGTTAAATAATTTTCTAGGTCAAAATGAAGAAAAACATGGATACAGGATATTTATATTGTTTAATTAAATAGTCAATATAGATATGAACTAATATGTTAGTCAATACGTTTCAAGTCAATACTGTAGATTAAATTAGAATTCAGGAAGCAAGTAGTGCCTGTAATAATAAAACTAAACTGACATCTATTTGTAAGGAAAAAGATTATAAAAGTGTAATTAACTTATTCTTCTCAATCCTCTGTTTCTATACCTATTTTGCGTTAAATGGACTTCTATAATAATTATTATTGTTTTAAACTTGATTTAAAATGAAATTGGTGCTCAAATGACTGCAGTCGACTATATATCAGAAAATGTACCAAGACTGAGCATCGTAATGGTACACCAATTTATTTGTAACAATATTCTTCCCATGTATCAAAAAATGCACAAAACTCTGTTTTTAAGCTGTGTGAACTGTTCTGAGTAACATTTTTATAAACTGCATTATATTTTGTATACTGCATTTATAAAAAAACACACCACAGAAATGGACAATATATGTTATATGTAAAAATAATTAGGTATGATATATTCTAAATTATCTTGAAAGCAACACCATTTTTTTCTTTGAAGGAGATGCCGAAAACAACTACTTCACGGACAATGTGAAGCATTGCATTGCTTTATTGTAGTCTTGAAAGGGGTTGGAATCTTTGGTGTGAAGATAACACTGACTTAGTTTTCCACATAACTCCAAAACACTATACTGCACTCGACGCAGTATAGTTGAGGTTTAATCATCTCCAGATGATGCCAACGTGGTTGGCGAAACGCGCGTCGAGTGCAGTATAGCGTTTTGGTGTTATGTGGAAATCTGCGTCAGTACTCTATCATCGGTACTTGACATTTAAGTGATTTTGACTTGCCAGAATAATTTTCTACTGACTGAAACTTAGCTTACAGCGTCGGTTCACTGAGAAATCTGAATCCAAATCGTTGTGTAATTGAAGTAATAAATTCCACTCCCGAAATTGTGTGCCAACCACCCCGCCCAGCTAGTCTAGGCTCATTCATGGCCAACCTTGGGCACGTTCATTGTGAAGCAGGGGTGAGTAGAGTAGGTCAAGGTACCGCGAGGGGTTTGTTGGGATAGATGAAGGTCGGTCGTTGTGGAGGGCAGCGTTCAAATTCGACCCCGTGCGCGCCGATCTTCGCGCCGGCTCGATCCTCTGGAAATCGATGTTTCAATATGGAGGCTCCTCGTCGAGGCCTCCCCCAAGGTGTACGTGACACAGAAAAAATAGGACTTTTTGGTGCGTAAAAGACTCTTTATATTCACGAAATAGGCGTGTTTTATATCTTAGTTCCACAAATTTATACTATGTGTAAATTCCCGTTATCATGCGTAAGAATCAGATATATCAGAATGTCAGAGCGCAAGCACGTGTTGTAAATTGAGCAATTTTTATCGTTCATTTACGTCCGAACATCCTTTTTTAAGTTGAGTTGCAGCTGCTACATTTTCCGTTAACAAAAAGGGATGACACTTTGTGTTTAATAACGACGAAACTTTTCCTTTTAGATCGGCTAGAAAATATTTTTGTACGATCTTTTCGGACCGAAGTTATAGGCACATGGAACATATTTAATAGTGATATTATGTTTTAGGAGATCTGGTGGAAACAAGTAAAAAATTTCTTTCTGAATATGTAGAAATAACGTTATTTTCTCAGATATAACAATCGAAATAAAAATAGAGGCATTCGTACTAAATAAAAACAGGTTTATCATCAGCTATACAGGGTGTCCACCTAGTACGCGTAAGTCCAATATCTGGGTTAATAAAAGAGATAACTTAATTTTTTTTTCTACAGGGTTGTCTAATATCCCGAGCTGCACAAAATGAAAATATATTTACATATTCAGGGTGTTCAGTTTTTCCTGGACAGGTACCAACTTCGTTTTTCTAAATGGAAATACATATTTTTTATTGCTTTTTCGAACTAAACCCTTGATTTTAGTAGGACTTTCATCAGCCTTCCCTATACCTAACTTAAACTGTTTTTGAAATATTGACGGGTGAATATTGACATTTTTGCAACTTTGACACCCTGTAAAATCTAAACGGTTTGAGATAAAACAAAACGGTTTGCGCATTCCTATCTTAACTTTTCGTAAGCTATCGTTTGGTACTAATTTCAGAATTATTTAAAAATTTAAAATTTTCTGAAAATTTTGAAAATTTTTGATTCCTGTATAAATTTGAAATTAGTATCAAACGATAGCTTATGAAAAGTTTAGATAGGAATGTGCAAACCGTTTTGCTTGATCTCAAACCGTTTAGATTTTACAGGGTGTCAAAGTTGCAAAAATGTCAATATTCACCCGTCAATATTTCAAAAACAGTTTAAGTTAGGTATAGGGAAGGCTGATGAAAGTCCTACTAAAATCAAGGGTTTAGTTCGAAAAAGCAATAAAAAATATATATTTCCATTTAGAAAAACGAAGTTGGTACCTGTCCAGGAAAAACTGAACACCCTGAATATGTAAATATATTTTCATTTTGTGCAGCTCGGGATATTAGACAACCCTGTAGAAAAAAAAATTAAGTTATCTCTTTTATTAACCCAGATATTGGACTTACGCGCACTAGGTGGACACCCTGTATATCACTGACGTAGTTTTTCACATAACACCAAAACGCTATACTGCACTCGACGCGCGTTTCGTCAACCAAGTTGGCATCATTTGGAGATGATGCCGCGGAGATAAGAAAAAAAATTGTTTCAGTTTTTTAATCATTTCCAGATGATTAAAACTTATATTGGATACGAATTGTTCGTTGCATGGTTGGGGCGACCAATTAGTAGAAATATTTTTCAAAAATTGAAGATACTGACATTTACCGGTATATTTTTGTTAGAAATTTGTACATTTAGTTGTGACAATTTTGATACGTGTAGAAACAGAGTGATTGCCATCAGTACTTACTCTACTAGGAACAGGAATAATTTGTATGTTCCATATAGAAGAGTTAATATAGCAAGAAGACTGCCTAATGTAGTGGGTTTGAGTATATATAATAAGTTACCATTAGATATTAGATTTTGTAAGGGTAGAAAGGCTTTTATTGGGTCTTTGACGGCATTTCTGGTCGAGAGATGTTTCTATAATATGGTCGAATTTTATTTTAAATGTATTTAATAGTTTGTAAATTGTTTTATGTATGTTTGTGACATACTGATATTTTTATTTTGACGGATCCTTATATAGATGTAAATATTTATCTACAGGAATAAAATGCTTCTCTATCTTTCTATCTAGTCACAAGAAAGCAGTAGTATATTAAAAACATACGTATTTTTGGAACGCAAAGATGGTCCTTTAAAAAATAAGTTGGGGAAAAGGATGAGTCACAGGAATTGGTAAAATGAATACTTCAGTTGACTTGTTGTAATTGTAGTACTAAGAGTTTGTATGAGATGTTTTTTTAATTGACATATGTCTCATGTCTCCCTTCCCAGTTTCTTGGTGCCTCTTGCAAAAAGACACTGGAAAATTTCAATGATCATAGTCACAAGAAAGCAGTAATATATTAAAAAACAAATGTATTTTTACAGCGCAAATATGGAACCTACTTTAAAAATTAAGTTGGGAGAAAGGATGAGTCACAGGATGAGGCTGAGGAATTGATATTATTAGCACAGAAACGCCTAGAAAAACCGGAAGATGACTATTAGAGACTCGCTGTAGCGTGGGCTGTCGAACTGCAGCAACTATTTGCAAAAAAGCTGTTGTAAATATGAATTCAAGTCATACATCTACCCCGCACAGTAATCCGCAAACACTAGGCCTTATAATCTAGCTATATGATTCATACCATCTATACAATCAACATCATATTCCAACCAATCTACCACCACAGTACAGTCTCGTACATGTTTTTCCTAGTTTAAATATACAAATGTAAATAAAAACATATTTATTGAAAGAATAACTTTATTTTTCTTACCTTTATGTAAGGTCGTCCTTCAGTCCTGTGTATGAAAGCTGTACATACAAGGTTCCCTAACAATTATGCTGATTATTGATTACTAAACACTCGCGAATTTATATCTTCGAAAGAATTTCCTGTAACCAGATTTTATCAATGCTGCAACTAAATAACTTAGTGTAATTTATAAGTAGTTAGTGGAATAGGAGGAATAGTAACTCTCATAGTGGCCGAAGTGCATCTATCCTTTTTTAGTTTCGGGCGTAACCAGTTGCAGAAATTCATCAAATGAATTATGAGGATGAAATGGGATCTTCTTCAAGCTCAAAGTCGGCGCAATGGCCACACAACTAGCTTCCCTGTCACTCAAAACGTTTAGTTTGAAAATATGTTAATAATTAGATTATTATTTCACAAAAATGTTGTATTGTTTGTGGATACTATTATTGTGCAATAAATTGCACACAATAATTTGCAAATATTCATCATCTAGGAGCCGCTTCAGTTTAGTCTGAGCAGCCTGAAAAATCAATCGTTGAACACACAGCTGCTAGATATGAAAATAAAATACTAACATGCTTTTGATAAAGTTTTTTTTTGATATCTCCATTATAGGTGACACCGATATCATCTTTCCTTCAATTATTTAGTTACTGTGTTTCTTCACAAATAAGTATACGATTTAATAATCCTTACTAAATGTACATTGTTGCACAGTAAGAAGTAGTTACTAATAATAAATAGCTTATATAGTTATCACCTGTCCAAAAAAAAAGGGCATATTCAAATCAACAAAGTGCAGCACAACTATCCACTGAACATATCGTTAAATTGTGTTGGCCTATGTGCACAGCACGGGTCTCTTCCAATAGCTCCCAACTAGCGGTAGGCACAATGGGTCGAAAGACCTGAGTGCTGCGGGTAACCGCGCCGCCTATCAACAACAACAACATATCGTTAAATTCTATCGTTTGAATATTGTTGGTGTTCAGTATTAGATTAATGGCAGTATCATTTGGTCTATAAACAAGACAGTATTGCACTATTTTGACTGAATAAAAGAATATTGATGTATTCATACAAAAAAATTTGATGATAAATATTTGAGAACGACTTTCATCGATTGCAATATAATAAGAAAGGCAGCAAAAACTCTAGGCCAGAAATCAACTTCTGTTTTCATCTCAACTGGTGTGGAAGTTCGCTTCTGATTGAATCCCCTTAAATTACACAATATACACATTTATCTTACAACGACGGTTCAATTCCCAACTTCGATTCAAAAAGCGCTGGCGAAGAGGAAGATGAAGAGGCATATGCGTGCTCGAGACTCATTTTAGGAAGGTTAGTGCCACGTAAAAAACATATGCTACACATGTCTGTGAATGCATAGACTTTTTCATTTACCGGAATATAATTATTTACATTGAAAGTTATGTGAAAACTATTTAGCTTGAATGTTCAATAAAATAACGTTACTTGACAGTGATTTGAAAAATGAAAAAATTGAAACATGCTCAATAACAACATCCTGACCTAAAATCACCAAATTTAAAGCACCAGTAAAACCAACTGGGTATATAGTATTGAAGTTAACCTGAAAGAAAACCGATAAAAATAATGAAAAAAAGTATGTATATATTTAGCTGCAGGTGCTAGAATCACCCTGTATAGAATAGGTTAAGAATCACCCTGTATAAATACATACTTAATATCAACTTCACGCTTTACATTCCACAAGATCCTTTGAAAAACTATTTGATTATGTCATATTTTAGATCACAGACCTTTATTTCTAAGTATGTGACTTAGATACAAATTTTCACATATTAGAACTGGATAACTAAACTCCTCCTTAATTTTTCTTAAAAAATAGAGACTATACAAAATGTCGAATCCTGGGTCATGGGGAGCGAGATCAATATAGTAAGGGTGCTATACGTTTACTACTATACCGTAACCTTAGTTTATAACATAAAATTTATCAGGTGGATTTTTTTGTTTTTTTTTTTCAGAACATGTATAAGCTATACATATTTTAGAAATGTTCGGTTTGGTTATCAATATTTACTGTTGATTAACATTTATTCTATCTATTATCAAATAATATATATACTTACGGAAATAGTATTTATTATGCAAGCCTATTGTTCTTATTTTATTTTTTATTTACCTCGAATTTATAAGTAAATGAGGTCCACTCGTAGCTTGTGGCTCATGCTACGATGTCAGGAAGCGTGAATTCGTTGAGACACAATTCTAAAGCTTTTATGCGTCGTTATTCGTCTTAGTTTGTCTCTATATTATTTTCTAATCCGAAGCTACTACTATGGAAAGTGTTTAACTTCAAACGAGTTGGTGGAAACATTTTGGGTTATGAATTGGAACGGCTGCCTAACGTTCAACATCAATGAATTAAATGGCAAAACAATATAAACCATATAGAATGATAAGGTAAGTGTATTTGCAGAGTGTAATTGCATTTATACTGTAATCGGATTGATATGTAGTAATTTTATGGTAGCTTTGCTTATCGTGCTAAATGTAAATATTTATGAATGTTCTCAATTGGAATGGATGCCCAGTCTACAAAATTATTTATTGATAACAATCAAATAGCTCTTTGGCTTCTTCGCCAAACTGATGAGAACCTGAAGTTCGAAAGCTAATAATACGCAATGGGATCAACAACATAACAAGGTTATGGTGAAACCTTGACGTGAAACCCAGTTTCTTGGTTGTAAAGCCAAAACGCAAAGACAAAAGTCAAAAGTGCATAACACAAAACCAGTTCTGTATGTGTTCTTTGGCTTGTCTCGACTTTAATTCCTCTCTTCAGTCAGGAAAAGAATCCTGAGACAAGGCATAATATTTTAAGTGAAATATCATCAATAATTTGAAAACAAAGAATCAGATTTGCAACAAACTTCGTTGCTTTTGCAGAGCCTTCTCTGCAGAGTTCATTGCAGAGTCTTTCATCAAAAGAGAACGAATCAAAGCAACGAGGTTTGTTGCAAATCTGACTCTTTGTTCGCAAATTCTTTATTATTTATTGGTTCCTATAAATTACTTCATATTAGTGTTTATATAGTTTTGCTTTTTTAATATGCCTACCATTTGTTATTATAAATATGAAAATATATAATAAAATAATACCTAAGTAATAATCTATGTTGAATTATAAAAATATTATTTCTAGTTACAATATTATTTATAATATTAATATTGTCAAATACATATTGCAAAATAATGAATGTTTATGCACACTACAAATTTAATATGAATGTTTAAATAATTATTCAAAAATTTTTAAAAGATTTAAATTGCAAAAAACTATCTTTAATTAAAACGAAAAATGAAATAGAGATCTTTTAAAAAATATTTTTTGTACATCAGGCACATTTTCAGCGTATTTGACATCGCTTGCTGAATATGTGAGGCTAATAAACCGAATTATCCTCGCAATGGCATTACGCCACTGTCTATAGTTCTAATTTCCTTTCTGCGGCAGCCATCTTTGTCTACTCCTCCGCAATTTCCAGGCAGCGCGCTTTTTCCAGGAAACCGGAGCTCGTGGCCGGTCAAGGGCGATGGGATTGACGGAAGCCGCAAGGACGAAAGGGGATCTTCGCAGGACCGCCAGCGGCAGGAATTACAACAGTTCAACCGGATTAAATTGGAAAATAAAATGCCTGGGCGATTCTTATGACCCTCCAGAAGAGGGTCTCGCTGTTATATTTATGCAAATTTTTAGTTTATTATGGAAAAACTTTTTAGAATATACCTACTGAGTGAAACAATAAAGTTAGCTTATCTCCTCTCATGAATTTTAATTTTCTGATAAGTCAATTAAGCTTAGGCATTGCCTAAGAACTTGGGGTTACTTTTGAGGTAACTCCACTCTGGTACCGGATATATTTATAGTTCAAAAGCGAGTTATAACATCTATCGCTGATATCCATGGTTATGTTATCATACTGGTCGATTTTGATTTGGGGAATATAGAGTATTGACTCTCGTTGGAATTTTTATTTATGAATTATGTACGTGTTTACACGTCGCGCAGAATTTAAGAAAAATGTAGATTTGCATAGTGTTGATACTCGTAAAAATGGAGATTTCCATATACATTTTTGTAAGTATAATGGATCAATAAACACTCCACACAGCCTTGGATTAAAAATTTACCAGCTGAATTCAAGACCTTCTGAAGTGATTTACGTATAAGTTGAAGTTGTTCTTATTAGACAAATGTTTTTATACCGGGATATCAAAAATTATCTTGCTCAAGGGTGGTTGTGGGATATAAAACGTGTGTCTTACTTTAAATTTGAAATAATTATGTCACTGTCACCTGAAGATGAAGATCGTCATTCATTAAATTATTGACAAACCAATGGCAGTAAGTAAGGCGTCTGGGGTGGTCTGCGGGCAGAAGAGCTTGATGTGCTTGCATCTTATATGGATGCATGTTTAAGTCTTTCTTTAGAATCTTATGACATGTTCCATAAGAAAGTCCAATTTCCTGAGAAAGACGTTTCAAAGGTTTTGCAGGCTCCTCTTCCATACGTTGACGAACGTCATTGACAACTTCTACTGTACGAACTCTTGGTCTACCAGCACCTTTTTTATGAGTCACACAACCAGTTTCGCGAAACACTCCAACACAATTTGTAAGGCACGCATAAAAATTGTCCGGTAATATTGCCACGTTTGGGAAGTGCTCTCGAAAATTGTCCAAACACAAACGTTGACTGTATTGCCAATTTCCATTAACTAGCGCACCCGTTCGAGAATAGGCTTCAATCATGAAAATTTTGTGCTGCGTTTTTGTTCAAAAATTGGATTAGAAAATTTCAGCACAATGACTTGACAGATTCTGATACAACAAAACATATTCAAAAATTTAAAGTAAGACACACGTTTTACATTCCACAACCACCCTTGACCAAGATAATTTTTGATATCCCGGTACATTAAAATACTTTTTGTCCATGTAGGTTAAGAAAAATCACTATTTCTCTATATGTAAAGACGTGTCTTACTCATTCATAGCATACCATTCATATTGCAGAAAGTGGTAATTATATATTAAAAAAGTATTGAATATGTAGGTTATATGTATGTTTGACAATTCATTTCTCATTCATTTCTCATTCAATATAAAAAAAATTGCGAAAATGGGTCTAAATCTTGCACTCTAAGTTCATCTTTTACCGATGTTTGGATGCAATAAACTATGTGTTTTATTGACAACCAGCATACGATAAATTACCATAATCATTTTCCCTCGGCAGCTTTCAGAGTATTTTCATACTACTAAATTGATGTAGTGTGAGTACATATATCTTTAATAACTATATATTAATAACAAAAGGGTAATCTGTTACACGAACATTAATAATCTCTAATAATCTCTTCTCACATTACTCTTAGGTATTCTTACATTATTTTGGTCATATCCTCCTATCAGAGAGAGACCTATATCAACACCTATATCAGTGAGGGGAATACAATAAGAAAGAAACCCATACATTTAAAAAATATTGGGTGCCTTGATCAATTTTTAAATGTTTGTCTGAGTGATTGAGAGTTGTAAAGCTATGTTTAAATGGAATGAGCCTTCACGCAAACTACATCTACTCTACAATGCCTCTGGTTTGCTATCACCAAAGAAAAAACTGAAGAAGCCGTTTGCTAAGAATGTCGTACAAATTAATAAATAAAAATATGTTTGTGATCTAGCCTAGCAGAATAGGTGGGTAATTTATAAGCTATTATCGCATAGAAAATATGTATGACACACGTCCTCTACAATAATAAAATAGCACATACGATAAATATTCAAAACATTGTTGACAAATGATTCATTTGCAAGAAGATTTTAAACACTCACATTTATTTTTAGTAATAGATTAACGTATCTACCTACCCATGTTGAGCAAGTGCATGGATTAAACTGTTAAAAAGATAAAACGATGTTGACGTGTAATGAGGCATGTTTGCATAAATATAAGACCAGACTTTTTGATTACTGATCGTGTTTACCCAGGTCAGTTGTCGCCATGAAAACCTAAGTTAGATGTATACAGATTATGACCATACATAAATACACAAACCAGTACTTTGTATAAGACTATTTTTTATTATTTAGAGCAAAGTTTCCTATTAATCTACAATAATTTCAACAACTCTATTGTATCTCCTTTTTTTTTATCGAGAAAAAGCTTGCAGTAAGTAAATCTGATAGTATCGATAGCATCGAATATGGTTCCCTCAAAATTTCTTGTAAGGTGATTCAAAATCTGTGTAATTTCTATAATTCCTATCTTAACAATTTGAGATTTGATATTAAAACACTTTTTACCGTGATTTTATATCACTGTTGAATTGAATTTTAATTGCAGTTTAAATTAAAAAGGGGATGAAATCAAACAAAAAGTATTTTAATATAATATCAGCAATAGCTTTTCCAACTCAGTTTTTCAAGTCGAAAATAATATTACACCACTATTGTACACTTTACTCTACACTACACTACTTTACTACTTTGTGCATACATGATAAATGACTATACAAAAGTAACTACAATACAATCCCTGAAGTATAGCACAATTGACAGTCATAGGTTTAAAAATCCAGCTGAATAGGACTCAGAAAATGAACTAGTAAATTTTATCAGGCTTAATAATGATTAGACTACGATCTACAATATTAAGAATTGCTAGCTTCTCAAATCATCAACTCATAACGTTTCCACAATATAGCTTTATTTATAAAATGCTAACGAGTCAATTTAGTGAACCAATTTAACAGCACACGTTTTTTTTTAATCTGTGTCCAAATTTAAATTAAAATGCCAGCTACTACAAATTGTGCACTGCAGAATATCATTCTTATGTAGGGTCAAGTAACCTAATATTATAGTATTTTTAATTTTTTTTAGTTTATTATTGTTATTGTTGTTGAATTGAGTCATACGTGTATTATAAAACAGTAGCTTACTTAGTTAACAAGGTTGAAACATAGATCAGCAGGTCTCTTCGAAGCCATGTTGTTTTCAGTCTTCTTTTGTATAGTATGTATGTAGTCTAATTAAATATTTCGTACTAATGTAACTAGGCATAATTTTATTATAACTTTGTACCAAGAACTGCAAAAAATATTATTATTCGTGTTTTTGCGCATTATGCCCTTCTCAGTTCTACGCTGGTATCAAAAATTATTATTGTTTTAGAAATTATCTTACTATATTGTATGGATGAAGTATGACTGCTTTTTGTGACTGATGATATGCACTTTCTTCTTGGCTATAAGTTGAGTAAGGTGCTTTATAAATTAATATGAAGTGATACCAACCTGTCACCGATATAATGAGTGAAATGATTATGAACTTGTTTCTGTTTTCATACTCTTTCAATTTCTACTGATACTTGTTGATATTTTTCTTTCTTTTTTGTATATTCTTAACCATGGTCTGTTCTATTATATAGATACCATTTTATCAGTTTGTAGAGTTAGAACCGAGTACAATTTATAATATTTGTTTCCTATATTATAGTTGATGGTAAATATTGGTATGCTTGAGGTTCCGATTGCAGGGCTACTGCCTGGTGAATAATTTTTGCCGCTGCACACCGATTGCCCATCTGCTAGTAGTTTACATCCAGATATTATATGTTCAATTGTTTCAGGAAATTGGTGGAATTTTTTATACTTACTTGTCGCTATAACTTGATCTTATATTGCAAGTATAAATTTCTCTATGTGTAGGTATAATTAGCCTGTTTGTAAGGCCTGGAACTATGAAAGTTCTTTGTTTATATATTCTTAGTTGACACTAATATAACTGCCTTGTAATTCGACCATACATTTTTCTAATTTTCTTTAAAATAAACTATTATTTACTAAACTAGACTATCTACCATATCCAATTTGAGTTTTACTCATTTCTGGTAGCTTGTTTGAACTTACTTTCAAGAAAATTGTTTTCAATATTCGTTGTTTTCCAACCCATCCTTTAATAAATCCCGCGTAGGCGAGCTTCTGTCAGATCTAACTTTTTTAAATATTAAAAAGGTTGTAACTCGCCCTTTGTTGAAGGCCCAATATTCTCCAGGGCAAGTATCTTTCTAAAGCTCCCCTTTCGAGATTTACCGAATGCTTCATATACTAACAAAGTTTCAAATATCTATTTTTAGCTGTGTCTCATAGTCATGGAGAAGGGCGGGTACACTTCACTTTTCACACAAAATACCAACTGAAGTTTATTTCAATTTAAAATATACCTACTTATAATAATAAAATTTCTAGTTATTTTAAAATGTGCAAGGTCATATATTGGCAAGATTAACATATTAAGTATAATAAGCAGCTATGATAAGTGCGGCACTGATATATTTCTCACTATAAAAATTTAATCAATTACAAATTATCTGGACTAAGTCAATTAAGTGATAAATAACACTTCAATATTGCAACTAACTCGAGACTTAACATTTTTCAACTGGAATTTACACACATGGTCTTTTAATATGGTTAGACCAACCAGAATCTGTAGTTAGTTGTAGTTAGTTGTCTATCAGTTTTTTTGTGTCGGATGTACCGGGTATCCAAACAAGAAAGGACGTCAACCATATCTCAGTACATCCCATTATATTCAAAATCTCAGTATAAAAGGTCGCGTTCCCGCGAAAAGCCCACGCATCTCCTATTTCCAGTACTCTTTTGTCTATATATCTGGTTCCAAAAGAGATATCGACATGCGACTTTCACCATTTTTTTCCTATTCTTATTGTCTTTTCAGCCAAGCGAAGATTGACAAATACTCCCATTAGAAATTTTAGAAAAAAATTGGAAAATACGACATGCACTTTTTCAAGTAACACCAGCTAGCAATGGCAAAAGTAAGCAAAATAACTTTATATACAAAAAATCTAATTAAGCCTTGGATGCGTTCTTTTCAATGAGATAAAGTTTGTTAAATTTAGTTGATGCAAACAAAAAAGTTATAAACATTTTTTTAAAAAGACGTAAGACTCACTTTCACTCTGTCCTAAAGCAAAAAGTCTCATATCAAAAAGATGCAAAATTTTGTCAAAAATTGCAATAAAAGTATTTCTCGTCTACCTCCAGTCGGGAAAATTTCGAAAAGAATAAGTTTTCAAGTTGGCCATGCACGTTGCGCCTCTAGCGGACGAGATAAGAACTTGTAAATAATTTCCAGCATTTTTTCTGGTCCACTTCTGCAGTCAAATTTATTTCCCAGATGCTCTACGATGTACGATTCCTGAGATATGGTCGACGTATCGATGTTATTTGGACACCCGGTACAAATCATATTAGTAGAACAAATTACATTTGTTGTTTGTGTTATAAAATTCTATTTATTTTCTATTTTATTTTATTTTCTGAAAATTTGTCATTTTAAAATATTTCACATATGCATATACATATAGTAATGTCAACATTACATTACATACTAGTATACACCCTAATTATTACAAATAATCTACTATATCGTATATTTCTAAAAAATTTTAAAAAATCACAATTCTTAATGAAATTATTGATCTAGTGTCTCCCTTACATTCCTGTAAAAAACCTTTATTAAGCCTTTTAGCAGAGTTTTTTTATGAAATTTGTATTTGAAATTATATTGTTACAACGTCTATTTGAATATTGTTACAATGTTTTAGTGTTTATGTTTACAATGTTATAATGTTTATAATGTGATCTCAAACAAATGTTTTTTTTGTATTGCAAAAGTTTGAAATTTGGGAATTTTTTTTTTAATATTTTAAGAAAATCTAGTCGCTTGTCCTTGTATAGTACTTATTTATGTCTGACTTACCCTGTATAAGTAGAAAATTATAATATAGTAAACAGTAAAAATAAAGTGTTCACTTTCTCCAAATTCAAATGGAAAATGTTGTTTAAAAGTGCTATAAAACAGTGACATTATAGCTTCATGGAATATTATTCTGTGGTTAAAATACTCAATAAACAAGATAGGTTTTTGTATTGCAAGAATTTGGAATTTGGGAAAAAAATGTTTAATATTTTAAGGAAATCTAGTCGCGCTGTAGGGTACTTACTTAGGTATATCTGACTTACCATGTATAAGTAGAAAATTATAATATAGTAAACAGGAAAAATAAAGTCTTCACTTTCTCCAAATTCAGATAGAAAATGTTTAAAAGTGTTAATATATTCAATTAGTCGTACCTACTATTTCAACCTTAACCCTGTTATGCATCAGTTTCGTGCCATAAAATAGTGACATTCTAACTTATAAAGGATATTTATTCCATGTGTAAAAAACTCAATGAACAATGAATAGATACCTTGATAAACAATTAATTCTTGATTCAATATTCACACAATTAGAACAGAATTAGAAATTAAAATTTTCTGGGACACTTTTTTGCAATGAATACTAAAGCAGGCAAACCAATTGATGAAACTAAATTCAGTGGTAAAATTAAACTGAATGCATAATGTGTAAAATTAAAGCTGTACAAAAACCAGTATTTGTTTTATTTAGCAGTTTCGCTTTCTAACGCTTCACTTTCCCTGTCGATACCGCAGCTCTTTCCATAAAACGCTCTAATACCGTCCCAGAACGACCAATTGAGGCCGAATCAACAGATTAGTTATAGACTAGTGGCACAATTACCACTTCTTTTGTAAATATTTAAAAAATTTAAATCTGCAATTCTGTTCCATTACCATGAACTACTCATTATTACATTTCATTTGGCTGTGTCGAAGTCATAGAAATTATAAAAACTATAGAATGCTTTTATGGAGATTGAAACTGGGCATCCTATGGAGGATACGTAACTTTAGTAACTTTAGTTTTCTGTATTGGTAGCTTTGGGCGCTAACTTCGCATTAACCGCCAGGCGGTAAGTTCGAAAATCAAGCCGTTTACACCTGACCTGGATTATTTTCGACCTCTTTGAATTTTTCTCATAATATTCACCCAATCGCAATTTTTAGCTAGCGACATACTAAATAAATACTAACTGGCAGGTTATTATTACATATTATTAATAATAGAATGATCCTTACCGAAATTTTGGACAAATTGAAATTTAAAGCCGAAATTTGCACAAAATCGTTTTATTTGCCAAAGGCCATTTATCCCACTATTAAGTAAACCAATAAAGTTGTTCGGGGAACAAAATAAAACATATATTAAGGTAATAGTTATCAAAAAAAAACCGGAAAGAACAACAAATACACAAACAATTAACACAGACAAGCGTCACAAGATCCTAACCTAACACTTAATTTTCAATTAAATCCGCAGTCGGCGTGAAGCTGACTTACTGGGTTGTAACTCATGGTGTGGTAAAAAAATAGTTTCTTAAGCTACCATTTCAGTGTTTTTTCATCTACCATGGTATTATCCAACTATAAGAGTATTCGAGAACTCATATGACCAATACAAAAAGTTTAAGGCGTTCAATTAAGACTTGTTATAATATTTGGAAATATAATCTTCTCATATACAAAATCTGTGGAACAATGAATTTAATGACGATAGACATTCCTCAGGGAACAGTACTAGGACCGGTATTTTTGAACTTATACTTAAATGATCTATTTATAAAAGAGACAAGAGGGGATATCAGAAGACACAGCTATTGTATACCAAGCCGATGATTGGGTGACTCAATTAAAACAATAGTCGAAAATGATTTCTAAAATATTGTGAAATGATTCAGTAGCAGACTACTTACAATAAATATCAGCAAAACTAATTATTTACCCTTTACTTCGTACTCATCTAATATACCAGATTTCGACTCTTTATCTATTAATATGAACAGATGAATTGTAGAAATACACTCTGAATTTAACACACATTATGTCTTAAAAAAATTGAGAATTGTGTATATAAAATAAAATACCCTGTAGGATACTTAAGCTTAAAACAATATACCATCCACTAATTAATTGAAAACCGTCTAACGTTTTTAAATATTTCAATTTTTAATCTCTAATAGAAAGTATTCCTAGAATTTAGAAAACCTGTGACTTTTTTTATTTCATTTGAATACCTGTTTTAATAGTTTTCCATTAATATCTCCGGTTAGAAAAAAGATAGGGACTTGCGGTTTTCACCATTGGCTTTGGCCTTTAGTTCTCTTTTTTGTATCAGTGTAATATCTATACCATTACATTTAAATTTTTCGAGAAAAATCACACAATTTCTCATTTTTTAAAAAAGCGCCACCTAGCGACCATAGTGAAAATAACAAAGACATCGCTTGCAACGTAGCTGATAGAACAAGAAAAACTCTTTTAAATGGTACAAATTTTAATATTATCTGACAAGGTGTTCCTGAGATATTGCATTTTTTCTAAATGAATGTTCACCTTACCCCCACCACTTTATTTGAAGAGTTAGAGAAAAATGTATGTAAGGAAAGTTGTTCATAATAGATGCGAGATTTGTTTCCAAGTATTATCAGTAGACCTTGTCAAGGCAAATTTTAGAGTAATCGCCGTTTCCTAACGCCCCATGGCGGCTATCTTACGAACTTGAAAATAATTTCCAGCGATTTCTCTTGGCCCTATTTACTAACGAATTTTTTTCCCGAAAGCTGTACGGTGAACGGTTTCCAAGATACAGCCGCTTACCTCGCTTAACTGGCCACCCTGTACAATAAGGGTATAAGTCTCTTCTTATATTTCGTTATAATGATTATATAACTTTGTTGGTTGGTAGTGCAAAAATATAATTATATTAGGTATATTTCACTTTACCAGAATCAAAGAAGGAGACGAAGAATATTTGGCTTCTGACCCTTCAAACAACCCCCAAGGTAATCAATAAAATCTTACATTTTCCTCATCTTCACCTCACCAAGCCCGATATACCTCGTAAAAGCAAGGCACATAATATTTTACGTTTACATTCTCTAAGGGAAATGCAATTAGCCTTCGACAAATATAGATGGGGAACATACAAAAATAAAATTTTCATGAAGCTTCTACGCACCTTCCCACGTCAACGCAGGGTCGGATTAATGCAACTATAAAAAAGGATCCTGCTCCTAGGTTCTGAAAATATGCAACCACTCCATATCCTGCAACCTGCAAATGTGGAACAAGGTATTAAAAAATGTCTGTAACTTATTTGTGGTGCATTTACATGACTCATTCGTTCCTTTTTTTGGGATTACACCACCTGTAAAATAACAAAAAACAGGAAATCGGAAACATAAAAATTAAATATTCAAAGTAGTGCATTCTGAATATCAAGGCAAACTTCTAAAGTTTGCCCCAGAAAACCACTGTATAATAATGCAATAAAATAAATATTTGATAAATTAACTAAATTTCATCAGTGGTTTTTTAATTTTATACAATATTAGGTAATACAAATTATATTTTGAATTATGTCTAAATAAAATAATTATTATAATAAAAGTTAAAAGAAATTTAACACTTATTTAGCTTTTTTAAAAAGAAAGTGCTATTATTAAACTTAATGGTGATAATTGTGTCTCGTCAGAACCATATTCTTGGATCAAACGTGGCTTTCTTCACTCCAGAAGGATGTTACCAGTGGAAAATTAATAATAACTTAGTGG
Organism: Pogonocherus hispidulus; assembly: GCA_963924545.1. NCBI lineage: Eukaryota > Metazoa > Arthropoda > Insecta > Coleoptera > Cerambycidae > Pogonocherus > Pogonocherus hispidulus. The sequence goes on along the minus strand of OZ004696.1, from coordinate 13,345,100 downwards.
TCAGTGCATGCGATGACATTTTGAATTAAAAATGTTAATTTGACAATTTTTTATCTTACAAACTTTCTACTGTCGACGAGAGGATCGACTGCATACGTTTAGAAAAAAGCTAGTTAAGTGTTTAATTACTCAGTTGCCTCTGTCAAAATGAGTTTAATTTATAATATTTTAAATTTTTTAAAATATCCAATTAAAGAAAAACTACTAGGTATATAAACTTGAAATACGTCTGACAAAAAATTTTCATTTGCTGTGCTCTATACAACCAGCATCCAACTAAACTTGTAAGCATTAACACAGTAATAACTACTGTATTCGCAATGTCGAAAGGTCCTAGGGAGCACCTCTTAGAGGGTATTGCCCCAGGTGCTTAAACATCCTTAATCCGGCACTGGATAAAAGAAAAGTGCGTAGCGGGCTGCGGGGTCGTGAAACGGGCCCCTTGTTTAGAAGGAACCTTGACCTATTTTAAGGCACCCTTACACAACACGCGCTGGGGAAATTCGTGATAGAATTTTCCAGAGAATTGTTGGGTGTAAATGGAAAACGAACTTTTTATTTTAACCGAAAATAAAACATACAAAACATGTTATATACTTATTTTCAGGCAACGATTATTTAAATGTGTGTTTATATACTAATAATTATACTTTATATACATTTTTATATATTTTTATATACAGTGTTATTCAGAACTTATCCATAATAAAATTTGGGGATGTTCAACATACATGTACAAATGTGGTAGTGCAAAAAAAATTTTTCTGGCGGGTTCTGAAAACTATTTAAAAATTTTTCATTGCACGCCGCTGGATACTGGTCCACTGTAATGGAGTGACCTTGGGACTGACAATGCAAACTGGCTAGCACGAAAAAAACTTCAGAAGTTCTGAGAGGATACCGACACCCGGCGCAAAAAAGATTTGCAGCGTTTTTACTTTAAAATAAACTGAAAGATAGATAGATGTGACCAAAGTGATGTGCCTTTAAAATGAATAAAATTTTGTTACACTAATTTTGAAGAATTGCGTTACTTGATTACTAGGTATTAGAAACATGAAATTTATAAAAAATTTGCACATACCTTGTTACAAAAGCTGTTCGAAATTTTGTCCCTCGACTTGTACACACTTTTGGGCACGCCTTATCCAATTTTGCCGCACTAAACCGAATGTTCCTTGGTTGCTGATCTTGTAAACGCAAATTATTAAGTAAATTGGGGATTTTCAGCATTTTGCTGCAACAACCACTCACAAAACCTACGTAATTGATAATCCGCTGGTGCTTCAACACACTGGATATGATACGGATAAAACTGAGCTTCGTGTAGTAAGCGCCACACCGTTGATTGGGATACCCCAGGCCCCTGCCTGGCGATCTGTGTGGTATAGCGAAGGAATGTGGTATATCAGATGTCGTTGAAGTACAGTTACCCATCTACGTAGTCCCTTATAATGGTATAACTTTAAATATTGTTTACGGGAAATCCTAAGACTTTTAGTATAAATTTTTTTGGTGATATCGATTTCTTATTTAAGGATGCACATATCCTCAAAGTTTTAGAGATAATTTCTGAATAACCCTGTATATATTTTTAATTTTTCAAATTTGGTGTTCTTTTTATTTCAACAAGAGTGTAAATATAGACACACAATGCAACGTAGCAGAATGTTGACGAACAAATGGAACTATATAGGTCATGGTTTTTACTTATTCAGATAGTAAATATATACCTACTTATCTCAAAAAGGAACAATTTAACTTGTACTTGTCAATAAGATAAGGTAATACGAAACCCTTCCGCTTCGGTTTGTCCATACCTAATCATAAAAATGTTATGATTATGATTATTTTATTATTTATCTACTACTAACTATATATCTATAAGACTGAGACAGAAGTATATCTAATATACAGGGTGTCCACCTAGTGCGCGTAAGTCCAATATCTGGTTAATTGAGAGATAACTTAATTTTTTTTTCTACAGGGTTGTCTAATATCCCGAGCTGCACAAAATGAAAATATATTTACATATTCAGGGTGTTCAGTTTTTCCTGGACAGGTACCAACTTCGTTTTTCTAAATGGAAATATATATTTTTTATTGCTTTTTCGAACTAAACCCTTGATTTTAGTAGGACTTTCATCTGCCTTCCCTATACCTAACTTAAACTGTTTTTGAAATATTGACGGGTGAATATTGACATTTTTGCAACTTTGACACCCTGTAAAATCTAAACGGTTTGAGATCAAACAAAACGGTTTGCACATTCCTATCTCAACTTTTCATAAGCTATCGTTTGGTATTAATTTCAGAATTATCCAAAAATTTAAAATTTTCTGAAAATTTTGAAAATTTTTAATTCCTGGATAAATTTGAAATTAGTACCAAACGATAGCTTATGAAAAGTTAAGATAGGAATGTGCAAACCGTTTTGCTTGATTTCAAACCGTTTAGATTTTACAGGGTGTCAAAGTTGCAAAAATGTCAATATTCATCCGTCAATATTTCAAAAACAGTTTAAGTTAGGTATAGGGAAGGCTGATGAAAGTCCTACTAAAATCAAGGGTTTAGTTCGAAAAAGCAATAAAAAATATATATTTCCATTTAGAAAAACGAAGTTGGTACCTGTCCAGGAAAAACTGAACACCCTGAATATGTAAATATATTTTCATTTTGTGCAGCTCGGGATATTAGACAACCCTGTAGAAAAAAAAATTAAGTTATCTCTTTTATTAACCTAGATATTGGACTTACGCGCACTAGGTGGACACCCTGTATATATAGTTATAAGATAATTTAACTGTTTAACTCAAAATTTTAGACTTTACTTCTGAACTAAATTGCGTTTGAAAATCCAAAACCACATCTATTTTGGTCGAGGTTATAGGACAGATTGGAAAATCCTTTCTTATCATGACAGACCACACAAAAAAGTGCGGTTAGACATATAATCGCATTTTAATGACCGTTTCCATTGTTATTTTCAACATTCTAACACTTGCAAGCAAAAAATGCATGTTTTGGATTTCCTGTTAATGCAGTACTACAATTTCTATTCTGCAAAATTTTTCAAACCATAATACAATCGTTCTCATAAAAAAAACGAATGTTCAAGGCAACCACGTATTTTTTTTTTTCGTTATTACATAATTAGTAAGATACTCTAGTAGACCAGTGCACTTCCGTATTGGTCTATAAATCAAGAACTTATAAAATCATTACCATCACATGAGATGAGTAGAGAACTTAAGAGAAAGCATGGTTTTGCATTAATTATTATTGGTATTGCTTTAAATATTAAAATTAATAATGCAAGCACTGCTTGGTCAATGCGACCTAAGGAACAATGTACATAGTATAAAGGTGGTACAGAAAGAAAAAATAATAAAAGTAAAACACAAAGACAAAAATTAAAGGTTTTAAACAATTATTGTTACATCAACACCAAAATATTTGTGTAATTTATCTAAAGAACTATTGGAATGTTTGAAAAATTTAAAAATTGGTTTAGTTACTGATTGAAGTCCTTTTTCACAAACTATAATATTAGCTTTTGAGTCTGCAAGATTGGTTTTACTTTTGAAAGTAATACTAGTAAAGGGAAATCAATTTTGTTTACATGTGGGAAGACTCATGTTCCGGACAATCATTCTGGACGATCTGTATATCCAATCTATACTTACATTAAGCAAGATAATCGCAAGGCGGAAGGCGGCTAAGTTACCTCTAAACTCGTACCTCCATCGCCACCTGAAAAATTAGAAGTCCGTTTAACTTTACAGTATTAGAGTTTTTCTGTGACGCTTAAATTGCTCGGATACTTAATTTAGATGTATGGTTCAAACTGCTGAAAACACATTAGCCATGTTGTGTCTACCTATTTTGTGTTAAACTATTAATAATAATTAAATAATATCGTGGATAATTTTAAATTCGTCTTTCTTCTTAAGTTTTAATTATAACATATTTTCCACTATAAAATCTTACACCCATGAATTGCCGTGGTAAACGAGATAAAATTGATATTAATCTTTTATTTAGGTGGCCTGGGAAATATTCTAGAAATTAATACTTTTAACCGACTTAGGAATTTAGCACGTCGATTGATAACAAAAATGATGAAACAATACATTCCATGGCATTAGCGAAAACAATGAATTTGAGGCCAAGGTAACGATACCTTGAAATTACTGTACCATACACCATTTTTTCCACTTTGAATAGAGAAGAAAATTTGCTTTTTCTATGTCATTGTTAGTAATTGTATGCGTTTGTTTATTATTCATAAAAACTAATTGTCATGTAAATGGCGAATTTCTATATAAAAAACAGAAATTTTTTCTATGCAATATCTCCTATATGTCACTTCTATACAATTTAAAATAGTTTTGTGCTTAAAAAACAACTACAATTGAATTTTAACGGATTACTTATATATTATTCAAATTAAGAAATATTTTGTTACACATCACTCAGCAGCGGGAATAATCATTTACAAAAGTCAGCAAATAACATACAAAAAATAATACAATGATTTTTTCATACTTTTCACAAACTACTTTTTGTTCATCATCATGCAGCAGGACCTAGCATGGTATAAATCTGGAACAAAATACATTTATTTTATTCCATTAGTTACATCTCCTTCACAAAAGAGACTGCCATCCTAAAACATCTATTCATTGAAAATTTGAAACAAATCAGTTTCTACGACAGGTATGTAGAGAAGAAACAACTTCATCCGAAGCATTAGATGTAGTGGATTGTAGTCACTGATTAGTATCAACTTACCAAAAACAGGGCCTTAAGGCAGAAACATACTTAGCCGACGCAACGCCACGCTGCGCAAAGGCACGCTACGCTACACAATGAATGTAGAAAAGAACAACCTTCATCCGAAGCATTAGATGAAGTGGATTGTAGACACTGATTAGTCTCAACTTATCAAAAACATAGCCCTAAGACACATATTTACCCGACGCAACGTGACGCTGCGCAAAGGCACGCTACGCTACACAATGAATGTAGAAAAGAACAACCTTCATCCGAAGCATTAGATGAAATGGATTGTAGACACTGATTAGTCTCAACTTACTAAAAACAGAGTCTTAAGGCACATACTTACCCGACGAAACGCGACGCTGCGCAAAGGCACGCTATGCTACGCAATGAATATATTTGCTTGGGTGTGCATATTTTCTTGACGCTATAATAAGAATAGTGAAAGCTACTGTCGTAGTGTGTGTTCTGCGCAATAGAGGAATACATTACGTTAAAATAATGGAAAGTTCTGAGTTCCGAATACGTGAAGAAAATGGAAGAAATAGCAACCGCTGTTGTGTGTTTGGAACAACATGTAAACAGAACAGTATGGGCACATGAAATTAACTTAAGAAGAAAACGCGACAGGGAATACGATACCCTTATAGATATACTAGAAAAGGAGGAAAATAGTGACAGATTTCACATTTCTCTTTGGGTATTTCTTCCCATCTAGTCGGGGGTCCAGGCGTTCAAAATCCCTCAAAATCGGCAAGTAACCCATGACGGCAAGGTAAATGATTTTTGACTTCACCCATTGATAGAGGGTCCCTAGGGGCATAAGAAATGACTTGTTGGACTTTTGTTGGCTCTTGCACAACTTCTTAAATAGCAAAAAAAGAGGGCGGAGCCGTGTTTAAAAAATAAGTGATTTTGAACGTTTACACCTTTCTCAAAAAATTACTATTTGAGATATTCATATGATTTTTTATATGTGAATACTTGAGACATGAGCGCTTCTGCCTGTGCTAATAGAATTTGAAAATATTTCTCTGTTTTTTTTTAAACAATGGCTAAAGTCGTAGTTACGAAATTTATGTATCGAAAATTTCAACATGCGGGCAACTATATTAAATTTTCAAAATTTGCACATACTATATGTGAACGAAATGTGGTCTAACGCTTGAAAAAGTTTTTGGAAAAAAAATCAGTTCCCTACCTTATCTAGTTTTCGAGTTAATAATTTTTAAAGCAGAGCGTTGTTTACACTCACGCCTGACCCGTGCCATTCCATTTACTGTGGTGCGCGCTACCATCTAATCCAATATATCGGAATATTAGGCCAGACTATAAAATTGCGAAATAATTACATTCTCATAGTTTGTGACTATTGTTATTATATATTAGTTTATCAGTGTTTTATCTATTAGTGTATTGTTATTTATTTTAATTGAAACTCACCTTTGACAGGAATTACAATGTGTCCCTTGTCGGGTATCGCATTACTGCAGTATTTTAGCCCTTAAAACAATAGTTAGGAAAAGCTGTATACATGTGCAAGCAACAGAACACTAACTATAGGCACATTTTTTATCACATTTTAGTTTGCAATTGCACTTTTTTATTTTTTTAAGATCCGGTCATGGGTTTTTTGACATCATTTTTGGGATTATTTGATGATTAATATCCACCACATATCCAAAGTTTTTGGGTAAATTGAGAACAGGATCAGTAGACTGTTTGTAGACTAAAATTTGCTATACAACGTGCGTTTTACACGGAGTAAAAAGGTATCTCCAGTAAAAGGTAGAGGACGTAAGTCACCCCAAGTAATTGAAAATAAATGTTAAGCATCCACCTCCAGTATGTTTTGACGTTAAAAAAATTAATCATAATGTGTGGTACCTGAAATCCGCAGCTATCGTATCAAGGGGACGATCTTCAAAACACTGAAATTTCTCAGTAACTGAAAATCTTGAATTTCTTTGGCTTTAGCATAAATGGCATTCTGCTTTTCTTGGGTGGAAATCAAGAAAACCTCGTTTTCCTGTTTTATCTCTATCTTTAAGGCATAGAAAGCATACTTTTTTAAATTCCAGTGGCTGACTGTTACTACGACTTGATTTTTGTTCATTAGGGATCGGCGTATTTCGCATCAATTAGTGCAAGACTCTCTTTGTGAGTATATTCAGACCAACACTTCCGATGATACAATAGTCTTTTATTAATAAAATTGTTGCGAATAATATATGTGTTGTATTGAAATTTGTGAATTTCAGCACGTTTTTTATAAATTGAAAGGAAGTTAATGAAAAAAATTTTAAATGGCTGAGGTTTTAGATCTAAAAGAAATGTATCACATGCCAAAAGTGTCTTCTCAATCTTTAAATGAACTTGGCGAACGGGGATTTGCAACTTTAAAATTGCTATTTTTATTAGAAAAGGCAATGCTTATAGACTATTAGAAAAAATTATTTACAACAATTTTATTAATAAAAGACTACTGCATCATCGGAAGTATTGGTCTGAATATACTCACAAAAAGAGTCTTGCACTAATTGACGCGAAATCCGACGATAAAAATTTCCTTAATGAACAAAAATCAAGTCGTAGTAACAGTCAGCCAGTGGATTTTAAAAAGTATGTTTTCCATGCCTTAAAGATAGAGATAAAAAAGGAAAACGTGAGGTTTTCTTGATTTCCACCCAAGAAAATCAGAATACCATTTATGCTAAAGTCAAAGAAATTCAAGATTTTCGGTTACTGAAGAAATTTCAGGGTTTTGAGATCGTCCCATTGATATGATAGCTACGGATTTCAGGTACCACACATTATGATTAATTTTTTTAACGTCAAAACATACTGGAGGTGGATGCTTAACATTTATTTTCAATTACTGGGGGTGACTTACGTCCTCTACCTCTTACTGGAGATACTTTTTACTCCGTGTAAAACGCACGTTGTATAGCAAACTTTAGTCTACAAACAGTCTACTGATCCGGTTCTCAATTTACCCAAAAACTAATATCCACGACTGGATATGTCGTGGATATTAATCATCAAATAATCCCAAAAATGATGTCAAAAAACCCATGGTCGGATCTTAAAAAAATAAAAAAGTGCAATTGCAAACTAAAATGTGATAAAAATGTGCCTATAGTTAGTGTTCTGTTGCTTGCACATGTATACAGCTTTTCCTAACTATTGTTTTAAGGGCTAAAATACGGCAGTAATGCGATACCCGACAAGGGACACATTGTAATTCCTGTCAAAGGTGAGTTTCAATTAAAATAAATAACAATACACTAATAGATAAAACACTGATAAACTAATATATAATAACAATAGTCACAAACTATGAGAATGTAATTATTTCGCAATTTTATAGTCTGGACTAATATTCCGATATATTGGATTAGATGGTAGCGCGCACCACAGGAAATGGAATGGCACGGGTCAGGCGCGAGTGGAAACAACGCTCTGCTTTAAAAATTATTAACTCGAAAACTAGATAAGGTAGGGAACTGATTTTTTTTCTAAAAACTTTTTCAAGCCTTAGACCACATTTCGTTCACATATAGTATGTGCAAATTTTGAAAATTTAATATAGTTGCCCGCATGTTGAAATTTTCGATACATAAATTTCGTAACTACGACTTTAGCCATTGTTAAAAAAAAAACAGAGAAATATTTTCAAATTCTATTAGCACAGGCAGAAGCGCTCATGTCTCAAGTATTCACATATAAAAAATCATATGAATATCTCAAATAGTTATTTTTTTAGAAAGGTGTAAACGTTCAAAAGCACTTATTTTTTAAACATGGCTCCGCCCTCTTTTTTTGCTATTTAAGAAGTTGTGCAAGAGCCAACAAAAGTCCAACAAGTAATTTCTTATGCCCCTAGGGACCCTCTATCCCTAAGTGAAATCAAAAATCATTTACCTTACCGTCATGGGTCATTTCATTTTTCAGAGCCTTGGACCCCCTACTAATCCCTCTTGTCTCATTGTTTGATTTATATAGGCCGTTCCTAGCTAATACATTCTTATGGGAAATGAATATGCCAGATTCTCATCGGGTAGCTTGCCGTTACGAAACGTCGCGTTGCGTCGGGTAAGTATGTTTCTGCCTTTATAGGTAGTTTGTTGCGTCACGTTTGCTTCCCACTGATAACTTTCAAAAAGCAGACACGAACCTGGGAACAGCGTGACGCAACTCACACGTGTACGTGGCACGTTAAATAAATAATAAAGAAAGTTTTCCTGTTTGAACAAAGGGAACATAGTTTTAAAGGGAGCTGGCAATTCTCTATACATAAAGTGAGTTATTAATTATTGAAACCACTTATTTATAGATCCAATATCTCGACATACTCAGATAGAAAAAATGAAGGTACAGTATTTTGCAACATTAAATTTTATATATGGTGTTTCATTCTTGGGACATGCACATAATATATCTACCAACACAGAAATCAATTTTTTGTTTGAATCTATCAAAATAAATATTAGCAACTGATTTATATATTTTTTTATTAACGAAATCTAGTTTCTTTTTATTTCCGGGAAATACTTTAAACAAATATAACAAATATGTAGACAACAGAATATTGTTTCTGAAACAATTGAATTTTATGGAGTTATTGGGGAACAAACACATCCTTTTCAAATTCGTATCGTTAATTTCTTGAAAAGATATCCATTATCAAGAAACGTATATACTACTACGTACTAGACGAAGACCCTTATGCTTGTGATACAATCGCAAGGACGAGATTTGCGACAATAGTTTATGTATCCAAAAAGGGAAATCTAGTTAGTAACACACTGCTCAAAGTTTAATTGTAAAAAATGTGCCTACAAGTCTTATCTTATGAATGGCGTCATTTTTACAATGTGTATAACAAAAATCCCCTTGGCCTTCATTTCTGAAAGATAACATTGCTATTTTTTATTAAGCAGTTTAATCTTGCGATTAGAATATCCTGGGAGAAACAAATGTAGAAACCTTGACGTTATCAAAGTAAATATAATTCTCGGAATATATTTACAGGACGATAGATATAAATATAAATCTACGAAAACAACATTCATATACAGAGTGTGTTCAAATAATGTCGGAAATATGACGCAGTGAATTGCTGACGTGAAATTAAATTAAGTACTTAAACTAAATCAAAAGTGTTTGATTTAGTTTAGACTTTCCAGCAAAAACACTTTTCCACAATTTATCGAAAAGAACTAGTTAGAATTGGTCCTTGTACTATAATCTTGCTTATGTATTTAGTTTCAGTGAATCAAGTTAAATAATTTATTTAATAAAATTAAGGCTGGGACCTGACGTTAGTACATGAATCTTTACCCTTTTATAAACCCTACATTAAATCCAGTTCTTACTTTTTATCACCACCAATTGATTAATTATAATTATTTCTCATGATTCCAAAAAATGTTCAGTGTTTTTCAAGTTCCCGTTATTGACAACAGTATTAAATTTTTGTTTATTAATTATTGTAAAATGGCCTGTATTATAAAATCAGTAGTATCAATATACTACTACAGTTAACTACAAATAATACTGTATACTACAATATACAGTTAACTAATTAAAGCTGATATTCTGTGATTGATTTACTGTTATTATCATTTATTATATTGGAGTAACTTGTAACACGAAAACCATTCTTCGGTTTATTTCGTACGACATACTATTTTAAAATTATTTTACCAAACACTTTTAACTTTTTTAACAAATTTTAACAAATTTGCCGCTTCAAAAAATCGCTTGGAAAATATTTAAGTTGAATGATTTGTTTTTGAGAACACCGTCTACCTCCACAGGAAGCATTTGAGAAAAACTTAATATTTTCTTGTGAAATTCCCATTTTTATTTTTCTATTCTAAACATTTGGATTACACAATAATTAAATTTTGTCTGTCCTAAAATGAAAAATGTTTTACCTAATGTTTAGGCATTCCATCTTTATTATTAAGGTATTCGAGTAGGTATTGAGTCTAGACGTTGCTCGGTGTTTATTGCCTTGAGCGCTCAACCCAAACGCCGGAGGTTCGAATCCCCATTCCGCCTTACAATTTTAATAAAATTATCTACTCTTATATTACGGCCTGTTCACAGGGATGTGATAGACTAACTTCAGCTTATGTTTAGCTCTCCCCCTAACTAATGAGGTTTTTCAGGTTTCTCTCATTTCGGAACTGAATAGTGATTAGGGATTATCAACGTAACTTATTTCTGAGGCACAATTGCAGAATTGAATAATAATATTCCGCCCTCTTTCCCACATAAGTCTCAGACTTTGGGGCTAATCCTATTATTATTATTATTATTATTATATTTTTTAAATTAATTTTTTATTAAAATCCAGTCAAAATCCTGTATGATCTTCAGTTTTGAAAGCAGTGTATCTCTTGCTCCACCGAGGGGTCCTATAATCAGTACCACAAGTTTCACAGTGGATGGAAAGGATGGAGTCACTCCTGGATGGAGTTCACTCCTGGATGGAGTCTGCGTAGTTCGAAGAGAAGATCTCGATATTTCGTGCGTTTCTCCTCCTCTTTCAAGAGAATGTTGGTTTCGACAGGAGCCAAGAACTCGATGACCAATATTGTCTTGATCTGGTGGTCGAGGAGGACTACTTACATCAGGCTTATTAGCTCGAATCTGCCTGAGCGTGGGAAATGAGTAGTTCTAATAAATTCCGTACTTTTCATTCCCCACAACAGAGTCAATATCCCCCGGAGCGTATGGTAGCACTGTTGTTTGGCCTGTCTCGTACGAGTGCAGTAACAAGTAGTAAACCACTCGTAAAGCCGCATTATGTCTATGGATATAGGCCAATGCTTCAAATGCCGGACAAGCGGAGAGCAAATGCATAATTGTCTACGGCATCCTATGGCAGGCCCTGCAGTTGACATCAGGGATCTCCATACCCATGACACGGCTTCGATAGACGAGGGTGTTAAATACACCATTCTGACAAGCCATAATGAATCCCTCGGTCTCCGAGGGATTATTATTCTTATTAATACTAAAAATAATAATAATAATCGTCTTTATTGTTACACCAATAGAATATAATAACATTACATAAATACATACAATACAATGCAATATTACTTATTATTATTATTATGTACTAGTTTTTCACAGAAAAAACAAATGTAAAATTATGATTGTTATGTAGATCTGTCCTATTAACCTGCAAAATCTCTGAAGTTGATGTAATAAATCAAAACGTAAGATATCCGTATATTAAAAAGTTTTTTCAAATTTTGACTGAGAAAACTCAAGAAACTTGGCTTCATTATAAAATTCCTATTTATATCAATACTGGTAATTTCTGGCGACAGAAATTCTGCCATTCCGGCAGAAAATCTGTACGTGTGCCATCGGCCTAAGATGCACCAGTCAAACTGTAAAATATTTATTATTATAACTTATTTGTAGCACAGCTTCATAAAAAAATCTCTTGAGAATATGTTTGCCATAAACTTTGACACTACAATGACTTGTTTTCTTTTGACTTTCTATTTTCTTGTTTTTATTTTACAGTTGGCATACCTTCAAAAGGATGTTTGATAAATCTCTGTTGACTATCAAAACCCTGAAATAATAATGTTATTGGTATCAGTCGCAGAGCCAGATGGGTATCTTTCAACCAACTGTATTAACTAGACATTGCGCTACAAGTATGCGATCAATACCATTTATTACGTTAGGTACATATTTATATTTAGCATTAGATAGACTCGTGCACCATGATTGTGTCGCAAATTCATTCCTGGAATCACGTAAATAGGGAAGTTTGACCGTGAAAATTATCGCGGAATTTTGCAAGCTGATAAACGCCACGCATTTCTCCCTTGTTCGCTTTATCGAGTTTTATATTGTATTGTTTAATATCTTAACGGAATAATTTCTCATTATAGTGTCAACGAATTTAGATTATTTTTCCATTTCGTCATTGTCTCCATTCGTTTAGATTATTTTTCCATTTCGTCATTGTCTCCGTTCGCTTCTTTAAGAAAATTACCTCTCAGTTCAGAACAAAGGAGTCACTGACAATGACTGCCAGTCGTATATTATACACGGAGAAAACTGCAATTCAAATATTTTAATAAAATTATTGCAACCAGGTTTATATCTAAGTAGAGTAGGGACATAACACTAACACATAAGTTTATTATTCATTCGAAATAATTGTAAAAACGAACTTAGTTTATTTCTAACATATACCAACAGTTATCCATATAATTTATCAAATAAATAAAAAATAATCAGTTCTTATTGATACTCTTAACATTTTTCACAGAAAGATGCAAATTATTTGAGTACTCTTAAAATACTATCGTTTAAGAGTACGTAAGCACTATAAAGGTCACTATATTATATCATGCATTCATAAATGTGCACAAGCCAAGTGACCAGTAACTATTTTAAACATAGTAAATTTATTTTCTTCTCCTTGGTGTCAGAATGCTACTTACTTTTAAAAGAACTAAAACATAAGTTGAAAATTACATTAATTAAAACGCAAGTTTCCGTATCACAGTACGCGATTGGCGTTATTTGTCATTTTGACATTGAAACTAGCCAATCAGCGATCGTATTACTTTGACCATCGACAAACGGAATGTTGGTGTTTACTGTTCACGAACCATTACGGTTAATGCCAACATTTATTTGACATTTGTGCTTTATTAATTAGCGCCCTCATCGTTTGTTTTCGCTGCGATTTTCTTCTAGTCTTTTTGTATTTCCTTTTGCTTTAATATTATATCCTACACATTTGAAACCAATCAGTTCTTTTCAGTGCCAAATTACTTCGCTTTTCAAGCTTCTCTTACCTAAGTACCGGGATATCAAAAATTATCTTGGTCAAGGGTGGTTGTGGAATGTAAAACGTGTGTCTTACTTTAAATTTTTGAATATGTTTCGTTGTGTCAGAATCTGTCAACTCATTGTGCTGAAATTTTCTAATCCAGTTTTTGAATCATGCCTCTTACCACACAGCACAAAATTTTCATGATTGAAGCCTATTTTCGAACGGGTGCGCTAGTTAATGGAAATTGGCAATACAGTCAACGTTTGTGTTTGGACAATTTTCGAGAGCACTTCTCAAACGTGGCAATATTACCGGACAATTTTTATGCGTGCCTTAAAAATTGTATTGAAGTGTTTCGCGAAACTGGTTGTGTTACTGATAAAAAAGGTGCTGGTAGACCAAGAGTTCGTACAGAAGAAGTTGTCAACGATGTTCGTCAACGTATGGAATAGGAGCCTGCAAAACCTTTGAAACGTCTTTCTCAGGAAATTGGACTTTCTTATGGAACATGTCATAAGATTTTAAAGAAAGACTTAAACATGCATCCATATAAGATGCAAGCACATCAAGCTCTTCTGCTCGCAGACCACCCCAGACGCCTTGCTTACTGCCATTGGTTTGTCAATAATTTAATGAATGACGATCTTCTGGACTTAACTTTTTTTTCTGACGAAGCGTGGTTCCACCTTTCGGGATACACAAATTATATATACAATTATATATATACAATTCTCAAAATATGCGAATGTGGAGCAATGATAACCCTCATGTTTTTACTGAATCGCCACTATATGCTCAAAAAATTGGTGTTTGGATGGCAGTTTCTCGCAGAAGAATAATTGGGCCAATTTTTTTCGATTTCACCGTCAACGCAGAAAGGTACAGACACAACTTTTTGGCTGAATTTGTGCAACACTTAACCGATGATGAACTTCGGTACGGTTATTTCCAGCATGACGGTGCAACAGCACATACTACACGAGAAAATATTGCTTTCCTCCGCGAGTTTTTTGATAACCGGCTGATAAGTTTGCATACAGAAGTTGAGTTTCCTCCGAGATCACCTTGTTTGACAATTATGGACTATTTTATATTTCCTTACTTAAAAAACAAGATTTTCGCAACTCCGGTAAATAATTTGCAAGAACTGCAACAAAGAATTGTTCAGAAATGTGCAACCGTAACGCTAGAAATGCTGCAAAACGCTTTTCACAGCATGAGGAGGCGCGTCAACTTGTGCATCGAACAAAACGGGGGACATTTCCAACAATTACTGTAATTTAGTTTTTCTTGTTACTATAACCGTTATTTCATAATTTGTAGTTCATTATTGTTTTACAACTGAAATAAATCGGTATGAAATGTGTAGGTTATTGATGATGTCAGTGTGACAGTGACATAATTATTTCAAATTTAAAGTAAGACACACGTTTTACATTCCACAACCACCCTTGACCAAGATAATTTTTGATATCCCGGTACAAGTAAAAACAAAATTTTAAGGTTAACTGAAAAATTTCGTATTTCATTTCGACATATTATGCCTTTTTCTGAAGAGGAAGCCTTTATTTTAATGGCAAATTTTCGGAGTGGAACTAGAAATAAAGACGGATTATGGACATACTCCGTGCAGTCTTGCATTGAGCAATTTATTACCCAATTTCTAGAGGAAAACATTGACTATGACACGTTCTTAAACCATAAATGTGCAATTGTTAAGAGATATCAAACCAAACACTCCATTTGCAAAGGCAAATCGACTGCCAGGCCTACTGTTCTCAAAGAAAATGTTATCGATGATATACAGCAACGATTGAATCAAAGTCCAACAAAGCCCGTGTCAAAGTTAGACGTTCAGACGTAACTTTCATATTATGTTTGACCCAATATTCTTAAAAAGTTTAAAATTGTTTTGAAACTTGAAATCAGTAGCTTGAAAACTTTATTCGAAATGAAAAGCAACTTATATTTATATATTAACGAAATTTTCCTTTTTGTATGTCTTTCAGATGGAACATGCCATAAAGCTTTAAAAAAACGACTAAATCTACATCCCTACAAGGTAACCGTTATACAGGAGTTGTTCCCCCTTGATTACAAAAGATGATTACATTACTGTGAATGGTTTCACGAAAACATGAATAACAATTTATGAATTTCACATTTTTTAATCTGTTCAGACGTTTACTACAAGAGCTAATTCTGGGCAGGCCGTGGTAGCAACTTGGCGTTCATATTATCGATATGAACGCCAAACAAGGTCGGTCGCGGTTAGTACCTACTTGGATGGCTGACCATGCAGGGAAGTACCGCGGTGCCTATCCGCATCTTCTAGTGGCCTGTACGTCAGTGAATTCACAAAAGCTATGCAAATCTAGGCGAGGTTTGCGTAGAAGACGTACCATCCCTTGGATAGGATGTAAAGCCGGAGATCCCTTGTCTATAAAATGATAGGCAAGTAAAAGATAACTACCCTGCTATAAAAAGTGGAAGTTCGGCAAAATTTCCAGGTTGGGGGTTGCTCGTCTCCTGGCGTCGGTGATTGGCCTTAGTCGCGGAAATAGGCCGACGTTAAATAAAGGAAATACAAAAAGAGTTAATTCTATTGTCTAATAACAGGAATTAAGTAATTAAATAATAACACAGAAGTTCACTGAAATTAGATAAGTAAAACACGTGTTCTATAAATATTATTTTATAAAGTTTATACCGTCAAGATCATCAAGATCTGTCATTAGTTTATCTATTTTGTGAATTTCCAATCAAAAAGAGCGAGTGCAAAACCAAGTTTACATTCAACAGCGTCCGTCATCTTGTTTTTTGATACTTGAGGCTTCTTGATATTTGTCCGTAATTATATAATATAATAATTAAAGTCTACTGTGAAACCTAAATTTAACGAAAAAAGGTTTTTTTGTCTACCCGGTACACCTTGTAAGTACGAGACAAACTTGACCGTGAAAATTATCGCATGGTTTTGCAACATGATAATTCTTATGGCGTAATACACAATACTCAAAACTAAGGATTTCTATAGTTAATTCATTTAATTTTTATGAAGATATCATCATATCTGGTTGTAAATTTTAAGATTGTGAATGTCAAGTTTATGTTCCTCGTATGATTAATATTGTACAATATGCGTAGTTTTTTCTAACTGGGATATTTATATATCGATAAGCCACATATCCAGGCATAACAACAATATCTAATTAAAAAGCAAATATTATTCGTAACGTCAATATACTTTATCAGAATTTTTCAAGGTGACTTTCGTTACCAAATTGATATGAATAAATGGTACCAACAGTGAGAACAATTAAAGAAAAAGATTGCTGATGAAATCTTTCTTAATTCAAGTCGACCTGAAAATCAATAGACACTATATCCAAACTTTAATTGTATGCTCTATTATGAGAGTAAGAATTATAAGGTAAACAATCTTCTAAAGGTAATCTATTAAAATGTCGTGTGCCTCTTAACTTTCACACTAAACTTTTCTTAATTTTAATTCTCTAATTTAATTTAGATTTATCTTTACTGATTTATCAGTAAATTAATCTAACCCCCAACATGTCTGGCATCTGGCAGCTTGTAAGGCAAATATGCAGGTTCTGTTTATTGAAAATTCTATAGAGATGCCTTCTATTAAGCCATTTCAATTAAATTTCTAATGCATTCAAAAAGGTAGGAGATATAGTGGATGACTTAGCTACATGTCTTCTCATCCATATCTACCACACAAAAAAATCGCTGTATTTTGTAGGCGTATAAATTTCAGCCTTTAAGGAGTATATTGAATATAGTACTCCCGGCTTGGAACTACATCAATTATTATAGTTTTTATTTATTTTATTATAGTTAAAATCACAGATCCTCCGAAAGGACACCTTAAATGAAATGTGTCAGAGAATCAGACCAAAACGCTTTTCGTCTAGGAATAAATACATTCTTTGTGGTCGGATTAGTCTCTCTCTCTCTTTCCCACTCTTTTCTCTTTCTACATGGGCACTACCTCGTACTCTATACAGGTCCCCAAATAAAAATATCTTCAATTTGGAAACAAAAACACAAGATATTAATGTTATACCTAGTTAAATAAAGGTAAATAACACAATATTGGAAAAATACTTCTAATTGCTTATTTCCGAATTGAATATATTTTTATTCGGGAATCGGTATACTTGTTATTCTGTTATTCTATTATAACTATGCGTTCGTACTTATACAATTTTTAAACAATAAACATTTATTATTTACAGACTCTTTAATCTATATAGTCCTTGGAATTATTGTATTGTAGACGATTATCTAGAAATTATTAACAATTCCTTGATATGCCTCTGTATTTGTCAACCTTGAATTCAAAGTGTACAATATTACTGTGATAACTATTGATAACACTGACATGGAGGTGCAATTCTAATTTGTAATGCATTCGTCGTCCTTTTCATTTGTAGATAATCTAAACTAAATATTTACAGTAAGACTCATCGTTCCTAAAACTAGCAAAAAATAACCTATTGCGACGCAAGTGAAATATGTTGCTGTGGATTGATTTCCAAATTTCCTAGAATTGATAACAGACTGAAGTGCAAATTCAAGGTTAGTTTATTAATTATGAATATAATTATCAAGTTTATTTGTTGAGGCAAAGTATAATAAAATTTAGCATGAAATGGTATTTGGCTGATTATATGTGGCAGCTAGTATTTATAGGCTCTATATTTCCATAGGCGGAGAAATATCGGCCGTTATTTAGTCAACAATGTGCAGGTTACTACTAAGCTAGAATGGGGTTGATTGAATGTTCTCATTGAGCAGGGAATGGAATGACTAGCGTGAGCACTAAACTCTAAACAACTCTAGGGCCTAGAGGAGCCTCTAGGGACATTGGACCCAAGAAGACCTTATTCCCTGTTTTTTCGAACGATGCGAGAGAATTGCTTTTGTTAGAAAGGTGAATAAATAATTTTCTATTTCGCAAGTTTCTGTATCTATGTATTATTTTTTAGTTTTCTCAGGTTTTTCATAGAAACTCTTTCGAATAATGTCATGTCATGAATGATTAGTTATACTTTGGTTAATTTCTACAAATAACTGAAATATTTACAGTAGTTCTGGTTATTTCATTACTGTAAATAAGTAGAAGGGTATCATGTTCAGTTAACTGGCAAATGCAATACAGTTGATATTAATAAATTTTAAAGATGTTATTGCTAATTCAAATAAAATGCAATCACGAGTTTTTTCAGTTAAAATATGACTATTAAAGTGATGTTATTATAAGCGTATATAACTTACATACACACTCATATATTATTTTCTAAGGGAGCAATTCCCTAAATGAAAATATCTCGACATAACATTCTCTAAAAAATAAATAGCAATTATGACAGCAATATAGCTTCGCAAACAGGATCATTTGTCAGGATCCAGTTGGATCAAGTTGTCTTTAAAAACAAAACCTATAACGTATATTACAAGTGTTGACGAGATTGGGTTTTTTTGTAAAGAAAATTGTCATCTTTTCATAAACTTTCGCACCTTCTACATCTACAGTCTTAACTATGCGTTAGTGTATCACATATAGCTTCAATCTTCAAATTTAACTGTACTTACCCATAGCTAGACCTATGCTCTATACTCTATTAGGGGCACGCTCCCCTATTAGCGTATATCAGTAGTAATTATTATAAGTGAAAGTAGTATTGCACAGAAACCTAAAAATGAATAAAGTGTAGCTATTCGTAGTGTAGCTATTAAGTGTAGAAACATGTAGATATTAATTTGTAGAAGATGCCAAAAAAACAACTCCTCTGATTACGTGCCTGAACTGGCATTGCATTACGCCGGCATCTCCATGAACATCGCCACATCCTTCATCGGGAGCAACCACCACACACTGACTAGTTTCTAGTTAACTTTAATGTATCTATTAACAAATATTATAAACTATTACACGCCGCTTTTCATGCAGTAATAATTGAAGGTACCGATAATTGAATGTGTGATTTGCAACTTTCTTGACTTTGCAATAAATTTCTTAGTCAATATAATTCAGAATAAAGTGTTATATATTTTATGTACATTGTCATTCATTGGTAATGTTTCCTAAGGACAGTTATTTATCTACCAGACGGCTCTAGCCAATACGAGGAAACGTTTGTAAATTATGAATAATGTCTGTTTAATTATTTTGCTGAAAAAATAAACATCTTTAGCTACAAGAGGAAATTATTTAAATTCGCATATTTCGTTGAGCAAAAAAAATGTCGACGCCTATGCTTGTTGCAAATATCATAGCCAGCTATTTTTGTAAGCCATTGCCAAGGACCAAGGTCGTTTCATATTGTTAAATCATAAAATAAAATCCATGATCGTGGTAATGAAACGTTCTGTGTCATTACATCAGGAAAACTTTAAAGTTTCCAAGTACCTATGTTTTCCATATTGTGAAATGAAATATGTTGACATTGCAATTATTTTTGTTCAAGGCTTTTGGAATTTTTCAATAAACATGTTTATGTTTTATGCTGTTTACCGGGAGAAATATTACAGTACACCTTGCCCACGTACTTTTATTTCCCAATTGGGAATAAGTGAGACGCAATTACTATCATTACTCCAAATCTCTCAAACAAGAGCACGAAAGTTTATTTTTTGAAAACAAATTAATTGGACCTTAACCATTGCACAGGGGTACCTTGCCAAAGGTCATGTCATTGGCTCAATGAAGTAAGAAAAACTTCACTCTTTCATTAAATCCCTAAATATGTTGTATAGGGTGAATCAAAGATCAATTTACACCATTAAAATCTAGGCTAGGAAACGGTAAGGACAGAGTTAAATCTGGGCAAAGTTGCACAAGTTTATGCCCAATCATAACCCGAATTAATTTGTCTTGAGAAACTACGAAAAAACTAAAATATAAAGAAATGCAAAAATTCTGTTATTATAGAAAGGTTTGTTGTAAAAAAAACTTTGCTATGTACCTATTAAAAAAAATGTTACCGCTCTGTACATTCCGCTTTTCAAGGATCAGTAATCCTTGAAAAGATAACAAAATCAGTTACAGACTTCGTGCTATACTTTTGATACTTGATTGTCTACGTCAATAGAGGATCCGAGGTCGCAGTCTTGATATTAACTAATTTGTATATATTTAAATAAATAAGTTGTTTGGCATAAAAAAATACTATATCTATAAAATATAATTCAAACATACATTTGTATATATATACGTATACATAGTTAAAGAATTTAATTTTCACACATTTAATAATGCGTTTCAAATAAATTCAGGATTAGTAAAAATTACAAAAACAAACAGTAATATATTAGTTATAGAGATGTGAAAGCAAGAAATAAAAAAATGAAAGTGAATCCTTTATCAAAGTTATAAGTTATAAATGATATAATTTTCTTTTAGAAAGTTGCCAACTATTTATTTTTAAATATCTATGTGGTGTGCTACACGGAACAACGCCCGTGTATCTGCGGGGAGCAGTATAATTTGAACATACTCGGTAGAGTTTTCTAAGTAGAGGTTGTTGAATTTTGCTTACGCCGGGTTATAGGTAACAGTTATCTAGGATGTTGGTAGTAGTGAGAAATACATGGCAGTGCCTTCTTTGGGTCTGTGCTACTATCTGTTTGACAATTATTGTCAAATTGACAGACAGATAACGACCTGCTTTTCTGCAGGCACCATTATAGCAGTGCCCTCTATTGTCTTTGAGGAAGACAATCCCACTTATTTATTTGAAGGAAATGCCGAAAACAACTACTCCACGGACAATATGCGCCGACTGGTGTTACATTATTTTGGCAGCTCTATAAAAGTCGCCACATCTTTCATCGAGACTTGTCAATCTCTAATTAAAATTAAAGTTGAATTAAAGGGATCAGATTTTTAGATGGTAATGGTAGCTGTTCATTGTTATTAGCCTGCGTGGAAAGCCTTCTTCTTAGCGTTTTTTGAATAATCCAGATTCAAATTCTCTTTGAGTCTCTTTTTCTGATAACTCTTTGTCCTCTAAAATACAAGTTCGACGTCAAAATCATCCATGGTGACACTTCGTTTGCAGACTCTGTCTACACTGATCACTGGTGCTGGGACGGCTGGACTTTTGTTACCGTTTTTGTCACGTTGCCCACCGTATTTTGACTGCCATTAAAGACGACACCGCTTTTGACGTTGAATGGTGCAATCGGGAAACGTCCGTGCAATCTGAATTTGCTTTTATAATTTTTATAGAACAATAAAAAATATGTTTCAATCTACCACTTTAGCAATGAGTTCAGACCTCCTTTTCATAGAAATAACAAAATCTTTTTATTGATTCCTTCATTGATAGTTTTGTTTTTGGAAATTTTTGCAAAAACATTTGCGAGTTACTGCATCAAGTTATTAATAAACTGTATCCCACACGATCATTAGCTATTTGCTACTGCACTATAAACTAAAGCGGATAATAACTTGCATTATAATGGCCTAGCCATAAATTGTTATTTGATAGAGTGACTACGTCTCAGTGCATAAACAAAGCAATAATAATAGAAATAGTTAACCTTGTCAGTGGATATGTTATTCTAAAATGTACGTATTGTTACTTCCAGGTATTGCAAGGACGCCAAGGCTTTCAGTTTGTCGCGTAATGCTAATTAAGAGTGGAAGATTGTGATATAAGATTTATTTTGTATGCCCTGTAATGTCATAATTAGGTGTTGTGATTATTTACTTACATTTTTTCACGGTTTCCTTATATAAACAACGCCGGTAGTAAATATACTAATAACAGTTATTAGCAATCATAAATCGACTCCATTAAAGCAAATAATGCAAAACAATTAAATAACAGAAAGAAGAAATTAATACTTAGTTATTAAGTAATTGAGCCGTAAAGGTGACAGGTCTTGAACATATTAAAGATGTACTTTTAGAAGATTTGTACCAAATAAATTTAAAGATTGTTATATTATAATTTGAGACCCCTAAAATGTATCCGCCCTTCAGTGAGAAGAAATTTCCAATATAATAACTATAGGACTGAAATACCTAGCGAAGAATAGTGGTTTTGTGAAATAAAGTTGTAGATTTCTATTTTTCTTATTCCATAATTCCTCTTGGTGGGCTTTATAGCGACAATATTATTTGTTACCTTCGGGGAATTAGTTTTATTTGTGTGGACTGTATTTTCGCTGGATTAAAATAAAAATCTCACAACACTACATGTACGCTTTATTCTTGTGTTCACCATTTTTCACACTTGACATTCAGTGCTACCAACTTAACAGTAGTCACAGAACAGTTTACATACTACCAACTACTAAACAACAACAACAGTTTTCTCCACCTCTTTTACAAGTAAAAAATGTCGCATATTTACGATTATGATTATTTTTTCATCTTAAGCTCCTGCTACATTTTGTGGTCATTCCGTATTCAGTATTCTTTGTTTTACATGTCTACATTTTTTTCTGCCAATTTTTGTTCAGATATATCGAGAATGAATTATTTTTCTCTTTGAAAATCCCTCGTATCTTTTCTAAGGCCCAGGCTATAGTGTATAAAGTTTAGAGTTTTCATTTGTTTTCAAAATAATGAGTCCACCTATCTATTATTTATTGTACTATTTCAAATCAGATCTGTCAAATATGTAGTGAAAAAGTTGAAGATACTATATACAAAATTCATACCTACCTTTTTCTACTGACTGACATTGTACATTTTTTCTGGGAAACTATAATAAAAAATGTGAATTTCCGAAATCGCAAAATACACATAGAACAAATTGCAGTTTTTTGGTGTTTGGTGGAACTTACTTCTAAGGTTCTAGGACTCAGGCTCAGGACTACTCTTAAATATTTTATGTAAAATATATTGTTTTTCAGCTTCAAATAATAAACAACTCGTTTTTATGTCTCTGCAGCAATCGAAAACGCCATGAAAATACTTAATTTGTGGGTGTTTGAAAAAATGTATTAACTTTTGCGGCAGTTTATTGCATAGCCATAACAAATCATTCATCCAGCATTTGCATTCTGCTGAAGGTTAGAAATTTCTTTCTTTGTCATTTATTTCCTACATTTTTTGCGATTCTTATAGAATATTGAAAGCGCCTTCTTCATTTATTGCTGAAGAATTGGATTAAATTGGATTGTATTGGATTGAATTATTTAAAAAACATAATTAGGTACTCGTCTCGACTGCGAAAAATACCGAAAAGTATTTGAGGATTGATACGAAACATTTTCCAATGAATGTCCTATTTACATAAGAGAGATGTAAAGAAAGTTACTTGAAAAACTTAAGAGACACAAGATGTATGTAAGTAAAATATTACTTCAAGTTAGATGAAGGGTAAGTAATATTTCCCGTGTCTAGTACTTCGGTGGGTGACCAGGTAAGGAAGAGTAGCTGCCGCCCACGTTTTGTGGTCTGTACGTCGGTGAATTCACAGAAATTTAGGGTAGGTTTGTGTAGAAAACGTACGATGCCTGGGATAGGAAGTAAAACAGAAGTCTCTTGTCTGTATGATGATATGTAAGTAAAAGATACCTACCTTACTACAAAGGTGGGGTTTCGGCAAAATTTACAGGTTCCAAACTTTTTTTCTAAGTCGTCTTCTAGCGTACGTGATTGGATAGGCCGACATTGAATAATAGAAACAAAAACAAACCATTTTTAAAATTGCCTATACCTATGTATACATATATTAAACAACTATAGTTATAAAAATAAATTGTTTTCATTTGATGCCAACTAATTTATGTCAAATAATTTAAAACGGTTCGCACAGTTATCAACCGTTTTTTAAAATCTTTTTAACAATAATTATTAAGTTGTTTTATGTTGTAGGTTTTATGTAACTTTTCCCATTTCATTATTATTCATATAATATATAAATTCATCTACATGGATTCCCTTCGAATGTGGTTTGATTGCAAATAACTGAAATTCTTTTTATTTCCTTTAAAAAAACCTATGTTGATCTTATTTGAGGCAGAAACGAAAACACGAAATAAAATATACTGTCATGTGAAAGCACATAGGATCCTATGCATAACCCTTGGCGGTATTTTAGATGTGTACAATCGGTTTTCTCAACGGCCAGGTTCTCTTGGTTTCTGCCCATTCTACATTGTTTATTCAATCTGCTTTTTCTTTCCTTTCTGTGATATATGCTAAAATCTGCATACAGGCATTTTATATTAAGGTACAATTCCCCTCTGTTACTACTAGAATGCGCAATATTCAAATAGATCCCAGTTTTTATTCAGGGAAAATGGACATATATTTTGGAGTATTAAGTTTAGCAGACCAAGAGTTTGGTTATTTCAGTTTCAATAAAAAACAATTTTTTTAAATATGTTATTTGCGAATCCTCAATAAATATGTCCAAATTAAATATTTGTAATTCAATATCAACGAAATAATATCACCTATTTCTGTTGTATTTATGAAGATTTTATTATTATACCTAGCGTATATAAAAATAACCAATACCGATGAAAACCGGAAAAATATGGAAATCCGGTAAAAGAGATAAGTTTTAAATATAGTTGAAGCTAAACCATGCATCTAAATTAGGATTAAACAAGAATATCTTACTGACATCACGAAGAACGTCAGCAGATCCGTCACAAACAGAAATTATATGAAATTAATAATCACGTTTCTAATCAATATTACTTTACGCTTATATTGAAACACACTAAATATAACTGTGTATTTTGCAACAATGACGACAAACCTTTGATGGACATTCATTTATTTACCTACAGAATACAAAATATCAAGTGATTAAGAAAAAGAGGAAAAATTAGTACTTAATTGTAGATACACTAAGTGTCTAAACAATAGCAGGAAGAAATAGAATTTAATCCCGAAATTTTGGTGGTGAATATCATTTATATTATATACCTACAAATAATTCTAATAAGATTCGCATAATAAGTTCCGCAAGGTTCCCATTCAGAACCGTTATATATTTTTTAATGTATTTGATTAATATTGGTAAATAGATCATTACAGGTTTCTCCATTTCACCAGTGACTTGAGGCTTTTTTGAAGAAATAACTAGGAATACCTACAAAAGAATATTGATAATATTGTCACATAGCATTGTCACATAATATTGTTACAAATATTGTCACAAATTTAGATTAATTCTTAATTTTTCTTCATAAGATTTACGAAACGTCGAAATACTTATAACTTTCATATTCCATTGATAATCAAATCCTTCAAAATGTAAAGGAAATTAACGATTTAGGAGTAATTTTCTACTCCATTGACAACTCAACAACCAGTAATAGAATTTGGAAACACAAACAAATTCACATTATTTCATTACACCCGTCATATATCGGTGACGGGTGTGACTTCATACTCAATCACAAACCACTTCACTCAACTTATATTTGAAGGAAGCATACGTACTCGCTCACAAAAAGCAGTCATATGCTTCATACATGCAATATAGTAAGATCGTTTCTAAACAAAAAATAATGTCTTGCTAGACTTGGTGTTAACCCGTCTACAAGAAAAATAAACCAGCGAAAAAGCACCATAATACTAATAATAATAGTAATACTAATTTATTTGAAGGGGATGCCAAACACAATACTCCACGGGCAATGTGCCCCGACTGGCATTACATTACTCCGGCGCCTCCATAGAAGTTCTCATCGTTCATCGAGACCAACCACCAGACACTGACCGGTTTCGCGCTTATTATGGGCTCGTCAGAGTGCCATAGGTAGTGGAATCGATGAACGATGTTGCGATATGATTGCCTAATGGGCATCTTGAATGTTGGTAGTGGTGAGAAACACACCGTAATGCTTTCTTTGGGTATTTATAGTAGTTTTCGGTATATCCTTCAATTAAATAAGTAGGATTAACTTCCTCAAAGACAATAGAGGTCAAAATTATGTAATGTGAGG
Source organism: Pogonocherus hispidulus (assembly GCA_963924545.1). Lineage (NCBI taxonomy): Eukaryota > Metazoa > Arthropoda > Insecta > Coleoptera > Cerambycidae > Pogonocherus > Pogonocherus hispidulus. Next base: position 13,318,537 of record OZ004696.1, on the reverse strand, counting down.
AATATCAAATTTAGTTTTAATGCAGACATAATTTATATTTAAAAATCAGTATGAGACTGTTATAAGAAAAAAATTTCACAGAATTGTCAAGCAACTTTGTCTTTATTCGTTAATGCGTTACAATCTGGGATTTTACACTGTTTGCTTTATAAATACCTAATATATTTGTTGCTCACGAAATTCTATGTAAAATACTTTTTCCACAATGTTCTACAATGCTTCGAAATTAAATATTGCCGCATGCAAACCCCATGTAGGAACTATGAAAAGATCAATTTCCGCACTATTGCCAGAATGTGAAAAATAAATAAATGTGAATAAGATAAGGAATACGTTCTCACGCATAACTTATTATTATAAACATTTATACAACAGCTACTTAAATTTTGAATGAAAATACAGTTTTCATTCCCTGATTCATCATTTTATCTGATATTAAAATTTTTTTCACTACAATTGCAACAGGTTTGAAGAAAACTTTTATTAGTTTGAAGTTAACTAGCCAACTTAGTTAACTATTTGGTTAATTAACCAACTATTTTAACTAGATTAACAATGTGTGTGATTAACAATCAATTAAACTATTTGGATATAACAATAAGAAAGGTAGAAAATAAATTAAAATAAATTCAAGATTTATAGAAAACAACAACAACTTCCGAAGCAAATTATACCAGCAAGTTCGCAGCAGTCCTGGCAAATAAAAAAGTCGGTTTTCCATAGTTTAATACATAGGCTTTTCCGCTAGAAAAAGCAGATTTTGAAAAAAAATTAAGTACAATCAAACAAATTGCAAGAAACAACATCAACGTCCCAGGTTATAGTGAAAAAGTAGCTCGCAGATTAGAACGAAACAGGTGTAAAATGATTAGTGTCAACAAGCGTAATATTGGGAGCATTTTGATAAACAACAAAGAAAGAATTAATAAATTAAAACAATCGGGATTATACCAAATTAACTGCATGGATTGTAATGGCGTGTATGTGGTTCAAACCGGTAAAAGTATTGAAACTAGAGTAAAAGAACATAAAAAATCCATACTAAATAACGCAAAAAATTCAGGATTTTTTACGCATTCTATAGAAAACAATCATTTTATAGATCCGAAAAATGTAAAGGTACTGCATCGTGAAAAGAAAGAAAAGCGCTTAGATCTGTTAGAGCAATTGGAAATTAAAAAATCTTTAATTATAAATCCTTTGTACTACGAATGATAGATTTTACACTTTCGCCCTTCTTAGAAAAGGTACTAAAAACTCGGGCTTTACCAGATGGTAGGATCAATCGGGGTATAGGTGCTCGTAAGCAGATAAATAACTAAAACGCGCTTGGAAACATTTAGTAATAGACATTTACTCTATTGAAAAAGGCCTAATAAGCCGAAATACTAGTATATAGAGTGTTTTCTATATATTTCTTGAAACATCTAAATGAAATCAATGTTTTTTTCAAAACAATTATTTTAACTAGACTTTCAAAAATGGAAAACAAACTTTATTACGATTTGTGGCGTTGCGTTTTTAGGAAAATCACCGTTCATAGGTAATACGTGGGGAAAGAGTGATTCCGAAACTCATCCCGGTATCTTTTCGCATTTGTTTATAACAATAAAATATTATAAGTTATGTGTGACCTAGCTTTACCAGAACACTCCATCCTCCATCAAGGGACATTTACCTTGTATCTAATATATTCCCAGTTCCTAAACAATACCGTACAATAACAATCCAATAAATATAGCGTTCATTATTTGTTCAGCAAATTAACAATAGAAATAAGCAGGAAACAAAAGATAAACTGCGATTAATCAATGAGTTTTATATTTGTCTTATCTAGAATGCCATGGCCATGACGCACGCGGGCGCCAGGCCTTCTTTTTCCTTGTTCGAGTACAGTTCTTGTCGAGAAATCATAAATCTGCCCGCTGTTAGAATGCAATGTCATATTATTATTCTGAAAGTGAAATTTAAAACGGTTTTTTAGTGTGGTGAGTGGTTCATTTTTTCTTGGAAAGAAAAATTAATTTTTTCCAGTAAAATAGAAAAAATGGATCTAATACCACCATAAACGACTTAAAAAAATATTAAGAATATTGTTATTTCTAAAAACTATGTTTTTATAACTAGCAATTAGTGATGGCAGAATAACCGATCACAATGTTTTTGTGTTAGACCGGTCACGATGGGTCAAGAATCTAGTCGTTTTAAAAACTGGGCAATACAGTGTGGAAATGAAGTCTGGAACTGCAGTTCATTGCTACATAAAGTCGCTCGGACACGTCTATATTCTTTTTTTTTTTTTTTGTGGAATTTTAGACCTAATTCACTAATTTACAGGGTGACCCAAAAAATACCCATTATATATATTTTTTTTTAATAGAACACTCTAATATTACATTATGTAATTATTATATTAATTTTAGGGTATACAGGCCGTTATCTCACGAATACATTGATATATCTGAGAGCCATGGGATTTGATGGGTCTATCTATAATAATAAGAAAATTATGACCAAAGAAGTGTGCCTTAAGCGTAGTGTGTTGGACAAAGACTTTGTAACTCCTGTAGCCTAGCAACCAATTTATGTTCTCTTTCCAACAAACTACGCTCAAGGCACACTCTTAGTCAAAGCTCCCTTATTATTATAGATAGACCCAGCGCATCCAAATATCAAGTGATGTTGTTGTTGTTGTTGGCTCCAATAGCTCCCACCCGCTAGTTGGGAGCTATTGGAAGAGACCCGTGCTGTGCACATAGGCCAACACCCGTTGTAGGGGAAGCTCCCTAATGTCCTGAGGCAGAAGAAATGCTGCGCCCAGGTGTTTGTGTCTCTTGACCATGAGGCAGGCATAGCGACAGAGGATGTGAATGGAGTCCTCGTCATCGTGTCCGCAAAACCTGCACCTTCTAGTGTCACTAAGACCGATAGTGTTAAGGTGCTTGTTAAGATGTCCGTGACCTGTGAACAGTCCTGTGACAATCCTTATGCTTTTACGACTTAGCGCAAGTATTGATCGAGTTGCGTTCGACCAAGGCCCTTCAATTAAGAGCCTGGCTTGTCGCAGCCCAGTCCCGTTTGACCATTCTTCCTTTGATCTTACCTTGATCCAGTTTCCAATGGACCTTGCTACATAACTAAGCGGAAGCCCCAGCACTGGTTCGGGCCCTGTAAACTGTATACTTGAGCCTCTCTGTGCATCGGCCTCCTCATTTCCTGTTATATTATGATGACCCGGTACCCAGGTCAATTTTACCTGGTTGTTCTGTCCCAATTGGGTCAGACCATTAACACACTCTAGGACCGCCCTGGAGGTGATCCTGTAGGAGATTAAGGCACGTAAAGCCGCATATCAAGTGATAAATAGGGTGTTCTATTTAAATAAATATTATATGTAACTTTTTTTGGGCTTCTTTTCCACACTGTATTATTACATGACTCAAATATAGTGCAATGATTACCTGAATTATAGTTTTTGTTGCGTTGGACAGTTAGGTAATATTAAAAGTACAAAAAACCAGCCATGTTATTATTTGTTGTTCGTTGTTTTATTTATTTTTATTAAACTTATTTATAAAATATATAATTTACTGGAAAATAATTGTCATTCAGCGGAACTGGATGCTCAGGGAACAAGTAATAAACAAGAGGTGTATGTATTTTTAAATAATACAAATATAATAAAAGCTTTTTAAACAAAAATAACTTAAAAATGTTAAATTATTTAGTCAGACAAATGGAGGGAAATTCAAAATATGGCCAAAGTCTAGATTGTCAATTGTATATGTTTCTATTTTCTGTTTTCTTTCTTTTCTTCATTCATTATATCATGCCTTTCTATTTGCCACTACGATCATATTTCGTTTGAAACTATTAAAAATTTCATTAGGTAACTTGGCATAATTAGAAGAATTAGTACATATTTTATAACTGCTATCAAAATGAATGGCTCTTACTACTATAAACTGTATATGACTATCTATAAATGCTATATTAAAGACCTTCGGAAAGTACAATCTTGTCTTTCCAAATTCATTTTTTCTAGATAAATCACTAATTTTTCCAGTACGTCCTTTATTATAACCAATAGTATTTTTTAAATTATACTATTTATATTATAATATACTGCGAACAGACTCTTTAAATTAAATATTTTTTTCATTATAAGCAATGTAAAAATATAATAAGGTGTACGTTTTATAGAATTTACAAATAGCTTTTTGTTTTTATCGCCAGGAACATCCTTTCCCCCTAAGGACAAAGACAAAATCAACTGTTGCTGGAACCATCCTCAATATATTCTGTATAAATATAAAATGTGAAAGGTTGCTTCCACCTCTAGGCCTTCCTTTGGGTAGGACGATGCCCCTGGGGATAAAAATGAAATACAATTTCAGGATATTATACTTTCGTCCTGTTCATTATATCCTCCGCCAGAGCGCACCAGGAGCTAACATTTGTTTCTATCCTTCATTCCATCCGCATGTTAATAAAGAACAGTAAGTGAGGTTAGTGTGGGCCGGTCTACTTTTTCGTGTTATCTAATATAAAAGAATACCTTAAAATGTGCCCCAATCAACTGTGATATTAATAAAGAGAAGGAAAGTGTGAATCCGTCGAGTCGGGTCCAATTTTTACCAAAAGTATCATAAAAGTTCTGCTCTAGTACCCAGATGTTACGCTAATAAAAATTTTGTTTTCACTTGTTTTTTTTTAAATTGTTTTCTATTTGGCTGGAATCTAATTTAAATGGTGCATAGCAATAATTGTAATACCACAAAAGTATGGGCCTGGAAGGATATATATAGTATATTCTTCTGTAAATAATTTCCACTGTTAGAGAAACGTTATTAAAAACAAATATTGACAGGACTAAATGGTATGCTGTATCAATAGTCTGTCTGATATAACACTCGATCAATACAAAATTTCTTTGACAATATCTTATAATAATATTCTAATGATTACCCCTTACATATAAGAGACATCGATAATAAAATGAAATGAAATTAGATTCGATTAATAATAAACCACTACCGCCAATATATATTTGATTCTTTTATATTGAGACATTGAGATTCTGCTATCTAAAATTCACTGACATAAAAATTTTCATACACATATTCTTGTTTTAAGATACAATAAAAATTGTGAATATTATTCCAAATGCATCAAATAACGTTGAAATTAAAAACACAGATAATATTAGTTACTGAACTAGGACATCTTCTAATACATTACTTGTATATGATACATTTCTTTCCCTATGGTAATAGGCATAAATCTGCAATAAATGAGATAAGTTTTCCTATCTATAACACTATATTTGCTGCTATTAAGAGCTAGTGTATCCACTTCATGTTATGTTATTATTAACTGACTAGAAGATAGGATATGGTTTTCTTAAACCATTTGATCTATGACTATCAACATTCTAAACTACGAGTTAACTAACAGTAACTTACCTAGAGGTGGATAAACCAGCCCTCAGAGCAACAGTGGGAGCCGTTACCATGAGAAAAATAAATCAATTTTTTTCCTCTAGTTTTAGAAAGCGAACTAAACGGAAAAATGGAATTACCTGTTATTCAAACCTGTTATCAGGATACACTGGAATAATATTCAATCTGGACTCTTAATATATTCAAAAACGCTACAAATACTATTTTCTATTTTGAAGCTAGGCAGTTTATTTGAGCAACTCATGAATAACCTTAAAGGAACAAATTGGAAAAAATTATCCAGTAGTGTTGGAAAATAATATCTGAAGTTCAGGATCAACGAACGTATAATAAAGAAGCAGCATGAATGAACGTGTTAGTAAACCAAAACCTCTTTTAGAAGAACCCCACGGTTTCAATATTACTATTGATAAAACTAGACTGAGTGGCGCTTTCGCCAAATGCGACCGGTTAAACTGCTGAGTCACACAAAACCATGAATTGAGCCCGCCATTTAATGAAGTGTGACGGTGGAACAAAATGAATCGCAGTGCTTCCCATTTCAAGCGGCAATCATGACATGTGAATAATTATTTATTTACTTACCGGTGGCACTTAAGTTAAACTGCAGTTTGACATTGAAAACGTTCTTCTAATGAATGAGGTGTCTCTTTAATTTGGATAAATTGCTCTTTCGGAGATTCGTAAAACAGAAGAATTATGGTTAAAAGGCTATTACCATTTTGATTACCAATGAACATAAATATAAATGAGTCAGCAGATAATTCTTAACAGGTTAAAATTATACAACTACAAATCACACTGATCAATTTTGATTGATTTGATTTAATCATTGTTATTTACTGTTCTAGCTGCAATTAAAGCTCCAAAATAGTATAATTTTTAATTATGTACACGACCATAAGAAAAACAACATATTATTATAATAACTATACAGGGTGTCCCATTAAAACGAAACCCTTTAATGTCTCGGGAACAACACGAAATATAAAAATTTGCTGAAATATATCAAACTTTGATTCAAATGGAACAACTTTTGGAGCATAAGTGAATGACCCCTTCTCCTCTCTTCCCACACCCCAAAGGCACCAAGAGGTCAAAGATTGACCTGTTTCGGCAAATTTATGTATCTCACATTGTTCTCGAGATATTAAGGGTGTTTCGATTTTAAATGGGACACACTGCATACTTTTTATTATTAATTTTAGTTTTATTAACTTATCATAATACATTTTTCTGTAGCTCATTTATACTGAAATCGCTGTTGTTAGCACTAACTGTAGCATGAGACTATAGAATCCCATTTTCTGCCATTATATTTCGTATTGCCTTTCTCTAATAATTACAATAATTACACTGGTTTGGAGGATGAAGCAAAACGAGTCAAAACTCTGTCGAAGAGGCGGGTCCTCTAAGTGCAATTTTATTCGTCTTTTTAATGGACACGCCCAACTGCTTTGCTTCAGTGGAAGATTTTAGTTTTTCTAAGAAATTGTGTCCAAATAGCGAAGAATCTATTGAACAATTTTCTACGACATCCTTTACAAGGTCGTCCAAAACTAGGGCAATTAGGTAGCATCTATGATTCGAGATGAAATAAAAGACGTCTGCCACAACCTTCAGTGGATCACTCAGCTTTTCTAATCTTCTTGCGTAAGTAATGAGTCGGTGTTTGTTCATAGAGGGTATTTAAATGAACAGCCAATGCACTTACAACTGCTGCTAATGCCTTGCCTTTTCTCAGAATTACATGCGCTAGGCATGGTTTAATTTCTACATTGATTTCCGGGGGTCCATACGGCAATACTCATATAATCCTGATCAATTTTCCTTAAGGTAAAACAATAGATTTTTTAATTATGCTCACAAATAATCAAATTTTTCCCTTTCAAGTTCATTGTAACTCACTTTACTGTTTGGTCCTCAACCTTCGGAATATACTCCATGGACATGATGATTACTAGATAGCTTCGTCCACATCTAAAGAGCTCCATTACCTACAAGTGGAAACTTTTTTAGTTACTTTTAAATATATATGCATACATACAAATTAAATATTTTATAAATCAACACAGAAAAAGGGTGAATTATAAAAGTATAAATTGAAAAGGTTAGATTAGATGACCATAGGAAGAGATTAGATGAAAAAAAACTCGACACTGAAATCAATTTAGCTTAAGTTTCAAACAAAACTAAAAACGCAATTCCTTTTATTAATAACGAAAATAAGAAGACACTAATTACTCTAAAGGAGTTCTTCAGGATCTATAGTAATGAGAAGAAATAATGGTTGCTACATTGATCTAATATATCCATTCATTCTAAAGGATTTTCAAGCGAGCCTATTTATCATGAATTATAAAAAAACCGTAAAACAAGCAGTCCGCTTTGATTATAATGTAAAAAGCAGCATTTTCAGACGTAGTAACTTTTATTGCCATGAAAATACCATATCGCGCAATGTAGACATTTTTATTAACTGTTAACTTAGCAACAAGCTATTATTGAATAAAATTAACACATAACACATGATTAATACGTAGCCTTTATAACATTAAAACCCTACTTTTATTGAAGCATTAGCAGTGATAAAACAAATTATACTAATCATGAGAATTTCTAAAATGGTTCAAGGTCTACAGACACATAAAATGAAATTCTCATAATAAAAGTTAAGCAAACTTAAAAAGATAAGTACCCAGGTACTTTACACAATGTTCATAATAATTCGAGTGGCTATCTAACAGAATTAAAATGAAGGATTAAATTTAGAACGTGTGCATGAATTGAACTCATTTGGAAAAGTCAAAAAAAAATTGTAGCGCAGTAAATGTTATTCATTTACATAGCTTTTCATTTCTTATCTAAATAACAATTAACTTTTTCTTATATTATGCACATTTCTATACAGTGTGTTTCAAATTAGATGATCGGTATCTTGGAAGCCGTTAGAGATAGAGAGTAGGTTAAATTGGTGCGAAGTTGCGTAATTTGGTGATCAATAATATACCTCAAAAAAATCAATCAAGGTTGTCATGATTAGTATTTGGGCTACTTGAAAAATCGAAATATTGGAAATTTGTGTTTGTAAAATGTCAGCCTTGTTTGAAAGACTATTGAAATAAAAAGGACACCCTCTCATAGCAACTTTTTACGGTCTATCGAATAGTTTCGTCAAGTTTTAGACGTGAAAAACCATCATCAAACTCATAAGCGTCTGCCTGTAAGTATTAACAACAGGATAACGAAAAAGTACAAATAATTAACATCTTGAAGGTGGTTGGAACCTTTGATGTGAAGATAACACTGATGTAATTTTCCACATAACACTAAAACACTATACTGTACTCAGTAGTAGTGTTTTGGTGTTATGTGGAATGTGGTTGTGAATTTTTACGGTCTATCGAATAGAGTGATCACGTTTTGAACGTGGAAAACCATCATCAAGCTCATAAGCGTCTATCTGTATGTATTAACAAAAAATAACGAAAAAGTAACAAATAATTAACGTCTTGAAGGTGGTTGGAACCTTTGGTGTGAAGATAATACTGACGTAGTTTTCCACATAACACCAAAACACTATACTGCACCCCTCGCGTTTCGCCAACCAAGTTGGTATCATCTGGAAATGATTAAAGCTAAACCTATGCCAACATTGTAACCTATTTATACCTAAACTATTTCTACGGTTCAGTGAACCATCGTGACAGCTGAGTGAAGCACCGCGACGGATCAGTGAACCGTGATTTACTAACCAATAAAGCGGGCTATATATGGAATTGGCCCTCTGTCACCATTCAAAATATTTTTACATTTAGCAATTTCCAAACTGCCAAAAGCATCCAGCTCTCTGGAATTCGTTACATCCCTAATTAGTCTTAAATTGCTACTATCTATTTTAAGGTTGTTCTCAAAGGCATGTTGGGCGACACTAGACTTAGGTATCTGTCCTACAATACTTGAGATGAGCCATATGTGACTTGAATCTAGTTTGAATTGACCTTCTAGTTTGTCCAACATACTTTTGATCACAGTGTTTACAGCTAATTTCGTAAAGTCCCGACTTTTCCTTAGTTTCTATTTTATCTTTTAGATGGCCTAAAAGTTGTTGTAGTTTATTTCCCGATGAATAAACCATTGACATACTTTTATCTTTAAAAACCTTAGCAAAACCACGGTTGAAACGAGGATCAATAGATATGAATTTTGGAGTTTCTCGTTCATTTTGAAAAGTCGAGGAATGTCTCTTGTTTAAATTTACGTTTTCTAATTATTTTATGAATTAAACTTACAGAATATCCATTACCCGCAGCTATATCCCTAATCAATGACTTTTCTTTTTCAAACCTCTCCTTATTTAGAGGCAAGCTTAATAGGCGATGATTTAAAAATTGAAACTCGCTATTTTTTGTGAGAGTCTTTAATCATCTCCAGATGATGCCAATATGGTTCGCGAAACGTGCGTCGAGTGCATTATTGTGTTTTGGTGTTATACTACCTCAGTGTCACCCGTTACTAAAGATTCATTGTTCACAACTTTTCTGTTATACTAAATGTGCTGCTTGTTTTTCTACAAAAAATTTACAAGCATCTCTCCGCGACCTGCAGATATGTTCCATACTTTCGCAAAGCCAAATACTGATATAACTGAAACAAAAAAAAGTGAAAAGGAAGCTTGCGAAGGTGACACCCAAATATGTTTAATCAGTGCCAGGAAGTGAGCAGAGTAACCTTTTTCATTTGTCTCCATAATGGTGGCACCAGGACAATTGACAAGTTCCCGCAGCGCACTATCTGAACACTGATTAGACTCGACCTTGACTGTTGTTTCGAGTTCCGTTAGTTTGAGCAAGGTCATGAATTGCCGACGGCTCGACTGCTTTTATTATGTTCTTTCGTAATCTCACACCGGCGGAGTTGCACTCTACATGCTGTGGGCAAAGAAATTAAAACCAATTTATTAATTATGCTTAATTTGCATCGTTTTAACGCCGCTCGAGCTGGGCGGCCTGCTATGTGCAAGTGATTAATTAATGAATGAGGAAGTGAATCATATGGAAGGGATTTTTGTTGGAACGGTTTTAATTTTAGTTCAAGGCTTTGTAGGCTGGACGTTTAAAAGATGCGTCCTACTTATTTAATTGTTTTGGTTTTATGAGTACTAGTTAATAATACTATATTTTATGTAGTCGTACAATAAATTAAGTAATATTATTTATATAACTACTGGTAAGTAACGCTAATGCAGAAATACTTCTGATAGGAAAAATATCAAAATGTATTTTTTACTTCAATAATGTTATTATTATTTATCGAGTTTAATAAAAACATCAAAATTTCTAATATAATCAAAAAGATATCAATAATCTGACACATGTTTACCAAAAATGTATTACAACCTCATGACACATGTACTTTCCACCCAAGGGTGGAAAGTAAAACATCTGAAAGATACGTGATGTTTGTATTTTGAGTGACGTTAATTTTGACAAGGCATCAGTCATCAGAAAAACCCTTATATTTTATATTTATTTATACAGAATCAGTTTACAATAACAATAATTGTGGATTTTAGTTTTTTAGCAAATATTAAAAAAATAATCAACTGCTCTCAGTGTGACAGTCAACAATTTATGCCCCCTTTATTAAATAATAATGTCAGCGTCATAGAAACGGATTTTCACTGTCTTCTAAATTGAAAAGTAGTATGAAAAAATATGAATGAATAAATGGAGATATTCCCGTTTTCTCGTTTTTTTTTAGAGATGGTTGTGAATAAAATCGTATACATACCTCGGCGGAAGGTTTCATTTCTGTCTCGCGCTATAGCTTACCTCGGTGCTACGCACCTCGGTAAACAGCGCTCGACAGTAATGAAACATTTTCCGCCTCAGTATGTAATATACTATTTTGTATTTTTCAGTGGTGGATAATACCTAAATAAATAAGAGTAATTAAACAATACCATAAATAAATACTTTCATGCATTAATGCTGATTAAATCTTAATTTGCTTTCTAGTAACAAAAGTCTTAAAAAATGCAACTGTAAAAATTACGTAATTGAAGATAGTTCATATTTTTCATCACGTCCTTGATTAGTACACAGCTTAAAAGATTAAATACAAAGGCGCGATATATAGTGTGTTCACTAAACAGATACCAATATATGATGAATTGATGAATTTGGATTTTGAAGATTATCTATACTTACACCAGAAAACATCATTAAGATGTACTAAAGGAAGTTTATACAATGCAGTTCCATTGTTTAAACTAATACAAAGTGTTCTAAATGACTTTCCCATTTTTTCATTAATTTTGTATTATTTGTCCATCAACTTGAATAAATCTATTCACTGTGTATTATTTCACAAGAAATAAAAAAAGGTCTCGTCAGATTCTGATCCGCACTTTTGTAATTTCTTCAACTTCTATAAATAAAAAGGCGATTCGCCGTATACATTCACTAGTACAAGTGAATCGCCATTGACTTGAATATTATCATTAGGTAATAACAAATTCTGTAGAAGATTTAGTAGTAGAGTAGTAGAGTATTTAGAAAAGTTATTTTCCTTGGGCTATTAATTTGATTCTGTATAACAGATGTAAAAATTATTACTTTTGAAATACCTAATACGTAATCCTTCAATACATCCAATACCTTTAATACTTACTGCATTTATTTTTATATTTTGTAGACATATTCTCTACTCATTGAAGAAACAGTGACCTCATGAATTGTCACACAAATCTAAAAAAACAACTTAGGCAATCAATAATGGGGATAGAGAGAGAAATATAGAATCAATAATTACTTAAGTTATTAATGACATGAGGTGTTTTTATTCATAATATTGACTCAAGAAGAAAAACACATCAAATAAACTAAAGAACACCATTTCATATACGAAAATTTACAAGGTTCAATGGAAAACAGCAATAATAATTAATTCTGACCAACAACAATTCTTGCTTGTTACAAGGATTGGTGAGGTCACCGTTGAAATTCAGCAATTCAATTCAGAAGAATTGCAGAAGTAATAAATCTTTCAGAATAAAGATTTGGATGACATATTGTTCTTAAAGGATGATTTTGCAACTATACAAAGTAATAATAACAAAAAGGATTTGTCAAAGAAATAGACAAGTTTTTAAAGTTGTGTAGAACTTTAACTGAAGTAATTAATAATTTTTATTATTATGCGTTTTTATCATCCAATAAAGCCCAACATGCTGTACCACTAACTATTAATGATATAATTATTATTAATCTCTTATCACGAGGACATTTATGCGGAAACGATTTTCGTCAAAATTGTATACTGTTTAAATAAGTAGGTCAAGGTTCTGAGTTGCATAGTTCATTTTCAAGATTCGGCAATCGCATTCTGATATTATTCTTATAATTACGAATTTTTTGCTAAAACTTCCTTACCAGCGTTCATCTATATCTACATCCTTATTTTTTCTATTTATTCTATAATAAATAATCGTTGTATAGTTTTTCTCAAAAATTTCATTGACTTTTTTAAAATATACCTAGCCAAAAATAGAAAAATAGAATAAAGTTGTATAGACAACTTTATTGTAGAATTTATTTATTTTTTCTTTTAAAAAGAAGTTAATCCATACTTACTGAATTACCATTACTTTGTATACCTTTGTAAAGTTAATATCTTGTCAGGGGATAGTGGCATTAAACAAATAAAATGATTGCTGCAAAGAGCAAACAACCAGTATGTGACCGGCACTACATGGGAACAACCAATAATATTATCTGATAACGTGCAGGCCATGCACTTTCTTTGTTTTCTTACTGCCACTGTCGTGAAATGAACTTTAGGGGGATAATTAAGGTAAAAACTAAATTTGAAACAATCTATTGTATAATTGAAAATAATAATAGGGGTCTTTATAAAAACATTTTGCTGCATATTGCCTAACATAAACATTCGCCATTCCTATTTCAATGGAGATGAATAAATGTATTGGGTATTGTTTCATTTGAGAAGCATTAAGATTAAATGAGATAAAAAGGAATACTTTCTCCACACGAATAGCCAACGAGGAAGTGCTAATCCTTATTTATTCCTCACTTTCTCTGAACAACCTAGGATCTCTTTCGTTAAAAAAATCCCTCGCTTTAATACAATTAAAGAGAGAAATTTTATGACCTGCTAACCCATCATCTAAATGTAACACAGTTGCCAGTTACCATTTATAATTGTTAAAATATCGTGTAATGCAATCTGCAAACATTTTAATTTGTGCGAAATTTCATGATTATTATAAATACTTATTGGACTTGAATGGTGAAATGAATTATACTTTCCATATACTAACTTTTATGAAATTGTATGATAAATAAGACATTGACAAATGTCTTATGTCATATAAATAACATTGACCATTTCCTCCCATGTTTGTCAAAAGTAATGTACTAAATACTTCCCAACAGAGGCCCTACATTAGTTTCATAACCAAACGTGAAAATGTAAAATTGATCAAATGGAATACTTACCGAAAGTTGGGTTATAAATCTGACCGACCGGGACCGACCGGAGATTGACCGATATCGAACGATAGCAAACAAGACCGACCGACTCGGTGGCTCAGAGTTTATAGTGTCTCCATCCAGAGGTCGTGACTTCGAATCCCCCTTCTGACGAACAATTCTTAATTAAATTGTCTACTCGTATATTAAGGCCTATTCGCAGAGATCAGTTAGTAACTATTTTGGGGTGCGTGCCTAACATGGGTTGATGTTTGCCTGTCTCCCTAACTAATGAGGTTTTCCAGGTTTCCAATATTCCAGCACTGAATGGTGGTTAGGGCTTATACAATAATAATAATAATAATAATAGTTATTATTATTATCTTGAAATTAGTAATAAATTAGTTAGAGCATATAAAAGTGGCAACATTAAGTTGATAACTTCTAATTTTTGGATCAGGGATAAACAACTACCTATAAAGACAAGATTCGATGGCATCGAGTTTGCGTACTGATTTTTAATAGCTTTAAATGAAAAGATGAATTAAGTATATGACACAAAATAGGTTTTATGTTACTTATTGTTTCACTTACATAATATATACCTAAAATTTATAATAATAATTTATGGTTTATAAACTGATGAAACTGTGAAGATGACGGTGAAACCAAATGAGCCTGATGGTACCTCCTGAACCTGATGATAACTCCTAAATTGTCACTGCTGAATACAGAAATCAAAATTCTTTCAACGAATGTATCATATAACCTATGTAGTCGTTTAAAATTCCACTTAACGCTTCCAGCGTAATATTTGTAGATTCACATTTCAATTTGACGTCTGAAAGTCATAAACTCGAAGCCATTTGATTCAGTAGTATTTATTTGAGATCTCTGTTTCATCTGCTTCAAATATTTGTACCGCCACTGGAGGGTACAAAGAAAATTGAGTTAGTATATTAAAAGATAATTAATACAGTAAAATCTAAATTCACATCAGGGCTTTTAGCGGATTTTCACTGTGTTGGGAGCTTATCATATCTGTCAACCGTTTGGAGAAATACTAGGTACTAAATACATGATACATAATAATTTAATGAAAATGTGGGTTAACAATTAATAACTTCTAAACCACAATGCTCATATTTCTGTGGAAAAACAGTAAAAGTGGAGCATATGTTAACTGCTTTTAACATGGTCTTGAATAATTCTTTACATCTAAACCATTGGTTCCCAACCGGTGGTCCGAAGATCAGAGGTGGTCTGTGGCCATCTTCCAGGTGGTCCGCGAGACTGGACAGTATTGCCAGACGGTCAAGATGAAATAAAATTTCTGGTGATATCTGCTGAACTTTTCTTTGTGAAGAAGGATTCTCAGGGTTACTTTTAATAAAATAGTATAATACTAAACAACGAGTATCATAAGGCGTACTTTTATCGCACGCCTCCAAGTTTAGAAAACGATCCGCAAAGCGGCGTGTTTTCTAAAGGAAAAAACTGCAATAAACGGCTTATAAAACGCGTTGTTTTTACTATTTTCTCTATTTTGCACATTTGGTGTCTATGAAAGCAAAGAAAAATCATCAGAAAATTGAATTCCCGTATAGGAATTGAGAACCACTGATCTAAACAAATAAAATATTAGAACTAATACCTAAAGCGGGATACACTGTATCACTTTTGATGTACATCCAAAGTGAATCATCCAGAGTGAAATCATCCGGAGTGATCATCCTTGTTTACATATTTTCATCCAATTTTGTGGTTTCACCTCTGTCACTATTCACTGTTCCTAAGAATTTCGCCATTTCGTGTTTGGTGTAACAACTTGTGGTACCAGGTGGCAGGATGTCTCGTTCCAGAAAAAATAAAAGTCTTATACCCGATGGCATTGACTTAATTTCAAGTGGACTGATAAATGAATTGAACTCAATTATATCAACAACTGGCCGTGCTAAAAGACGTTGGAAATGCCATTGTATAACACGTTTATAATATAATATAATTGATTTAAATATTTATTTATAATAGCCACAAACAAACAATCGCACTGGCGGCTGTACTAAAACTAAAAAGTGAAGTAGCGGCGAAAATGAACTCATCGTATTTACATTTTTCATTTTGCCTTCACTTTGGACGAATCATCGGTTCAGGGCACGTCTATTTCATCAAAAATAGGTAGAGGGTCGATTTGTTTCATCGTTCATTTTTAATGTACACTTTGGATGCAACACAAATGAAAGGCTATCTATACTTATCACTTTGGATGATTCTTCCAAGATGAACATCCAAAGTGATAAATGTAAATGAGCCTTAAGTAGTATTATTGCTACTAACAAAACCAAATTACAAATACTCGTACATATGCCTACTACGATATCCTAATTAATCAATGTTTACAGTTTACTGCTGTGCCAGATTTTAAGATAGTACGTACCGAATTCTCGACCGCATCGAATTTCGTAATTCAGAGGATGCAGTACCTACAGCCTCCACTTCTGTGCCATGTGGATATTCTGTTATATATTTATGCTCTATTACCCTGCATTGTAAAACAGCTAAATAGTGCCCATGACCCGCATTAGCCTATACAGGGTGATTGATCGAAACCGTCCATTAACAGTATTGGGAATTCTGTTCATAATATTTTTCTGAAAATTTCAGCATCTAGGTAATGAATCATGCTCTTTTCAATGAAAATATTTTCAAGATGGCGGCACTTCCGGAAGTACCGGATATTGATATCAACTTTCTTATTTCAAATGGAATGGTATAGTTTTTTTTGCATTTTTGAATTCCGGATGTAATTTTAGGGGGACTTTGTGTAGCATTCCCTATACCTAAGTGCAGCCGTTTCTGAGTTTTTTCGACTTTTTTGAAAAATTTTCGATTTACATCGTGATGCTGAAAATTATGTACCGCCGCCATTTTTAAAGCAAAAACGCTCAAATTTGGGTTATGGATAGAAAAGACCCTTACATTTATACCGTAGTTTTTAGAATTGGTGTATTATCTACAGGGTGTCCAAAATTTGATTTCCTTTTAGTGCAACTTCAAACCACTAAAACTCGATTTTTTCAAATGCAATGCCCTATTTTTTTTTTCATATCCAGAAGCAGAATTAAATTCTGCATCGAGCTGCATTAGCATTCCCTATACCTATCTGCAATATTTTTCGAGTTATTTAGGTTTTTGATAGAGCCTAGAGGAAATTATTCCATTTTCTTAATAGCTAGCCACGGAAATGACAAAAAACGTTCTTATTAGTAACTGTCAAACACTCAAATCGTGTATTGCTGTTCTCTTTATCGAAATGGAATATCAAGGGTATTCAAACACGGATATTTTGAATTTATTTTATATTCATGGAGAATGTCACAAAATTATTCAGAGAACCTGCCGTGTATTCAATGAGAGATATCCCCATTTGACTGCAATGACCAGACAGAAATTTAAACGGATAGAATCTAATTTTTTAAAATATGGGAAAGTGAAATCAGCTGGCATTCGACCTAAACCTATTGTAAATGAAGAAAATAGTGAAATTAACGTTCTAACATATTTTAATGTCCATCCACGGGAGTCAATTCGATCGGCAGCTCGAGACTTGGGTTTAACATTTTATGCAGTTCAAGCTATTCTAAAAAAGCATAAAATGCACGACTATTCGTTCACTACAGTTCAACAACTCCATCCAGGCGACGATATTAGAAGATTGGAATTTTGCGAACAGATTCTAATTAAAACTCAGGAAGATCCACTGTTTCTGCGAAAAATCATTTGGACAGACGAGGCAAAATTTAGCAGAGAGGGGATAATCAACCGGCGCAATTTACATCACTGGTCCACAAACAACCCCCATTTAAAGCGAGAGGTTCATTTTCAAAACAAATTCAGTGTTAACGTTTTTTGTCTACTTATGAACAATCGATATTCCTTTATAATCTATGATTATAATTTAACTGGCGAAAGGTACCTTGAAATTTTAAGAGGAGTAGTATCGGAATTTTTAGAGAATTTGCCTGTCGGGATTTTAAGAGAGTCTTGGTACCAATTGGATGGAGCGCCTGCCCATTCTACTCGCGAAGTGGAACGAGAGCTTACACAGATTTTCGATGACCGCTGGATTGGCCGCAATGGACCCTGGCGATGGCCTCCAAGATCTCCCGACCTAACACCACTCGACTTTTTTCTGTGGGGCTACATTAAAAACGAAGTGTACAATACTACAGTGCAGACAAGGGAGGAATTAGAAGAACGCATCAGAATAGCATTTCGCCAATTAAATCCTGATCATATTTATAAGGCTTGCACAAAAGAATTTTCTTCAAGAATTCATCGCTGTCTACAGAAAAATGGGGACCACATAGAGCATTTATAAAGTTGTAGATTCTATGTTTTGTTTGAACATGCTTTAGACTACTTTAATTTAACTAGTATTGTAATAGTTTTGTAATAGATTTAGTTCGACATTTAGCATATTTCGTTCTTTGATATGCTAAAGACTATTATGTTCTGTTTATTTAAATATATGTGTAGTTACTGCAGTCAAATGGGGTTATCTCTCATTGAATACACGGCAGGTTCTCTGAATAATTTTGTGACATTCTCCATGAATATAAAATAAATTCAAAATATCCGTGTTTGAATACCCTTGATATTCCATTTCGATAAAGAGAACAGCAATACACGATTTGAGTGTTTGACAGTTACTAATAAGAACGTTTTTTGTCATTTCCATGGCTAGCTATTAAGAAAATGGAATAATTTCCTCTAGGCTCTATCAAAAACCTAAATAACTCGAAAAATATTGCAGATAGGTATAGGGAATGCTAATGCAGCTCGATGCAGAATTTAATTCTGCTTCTGGATATGAAAAAAAAAATAGGGCATTGCATTTGAAAAAATCGAGTTTTAGTGGTTTGAAGTTGCACTAAAAGGAAATCAAATTTTGGACACCCTGTAGATAATACACCAATTCTAAAAACTACGGTATAAATGTAAGGGTCTTTTCTATCCATAACCCAAATTTGAGCGTTTTTGCTTTAAAAATGGCGGCGGTACATAATTTTCAGCATCACGATGTAAATCGAAAATTTTTCAAAAAAGTCGAAAAAACTCAGAAACGGCTGCACTTAGGTATAGGGAATGCTACACAAAGTCCCCCTAAAATTACATCCGGAATTCAAAAATGCAAAAAAAACTATACCATTCCATTTGAAATAAGAAAGTTGATATCAATATCCGGTACTTCCGGAAGTGCCGCCATCTTGAAAATATTTTCATTGAAAAGAGCATGATTCATTACCTAGATGCTGAAATTTTCAGAAAAATATTATGAACAGAATTCCCAATACTGTTAATGGACGGTTTCGATCAATCACCCTGTATACAAAAATCAATGGCAAGCAATGACATTTTTAAATAGAACATTACAGGTTTACCTAGCCGTATCGACAGTTTGTCATGGGAAGTATCGTAGAAAATTAATGTTTGAAAAATGGCTCTCTGAACTATTGTTATTTAAATCAGGAAAAATATTATCGAGTAAAAGGGCACATGTTTTAGATGAAACATCAAATAAAAGTTACTATACTAAAAAAATATATTAGATAAAATCTAATAAAACTAAAATTTAAGGATAAAAACAAAAAAACATAAAACATAAAATAGATAATATAATATATCAATTTCGAATTATCTTACATAGATATATAATAAAAAATAAAATACCAAAAGTAAAAAATAGATCAGAGTGACCCACTTATCACTTATTTTTTAGGCATCTACAAAATTGACACATAAAATGAACGTCTATAAAATTTTATAATAAATTCTAATTTGAACTGAGCGGTTAAGTTTTTGACGTCTAATTTCTCTAGACGACTGGCCCTCACATAAACATTTCCAGTACACATGGCTTGAATGCAGATCTAATATCTTTTTTACTTCTTCAGTTTCAATAGCTCATATTCACATGAAACTTACATAATGTACAAGAAAGGTAAATGAAAGATTACTAAATAATTATTACTTGCATCATTATATTTGGATAGGTACAAGATGTAGACTATAATTTTGACTGCCCTTCCAAGCCCCTATTTTTATTAAACTTTAAAATACCGTCTTATTAACTTTGGGATTTTTTGGATATATTGTACATTACTTTTTCACACTGCAAGGAAGACTGTCTCGTCTCTTCTCCCAGCAACAGTATACAATGTTCTATCTAGGTATTGACTATTCTTTGACGTTTTAATTTTTGTCTTTAAACTTGGAAGATCAAAATAATTTTGAATATCAAGTAATTCCTAGCATAAGATTGTAGAGTATGATCCGATGTCATAAGGTTTTTGAAATATTTGTTCAACATTTTACATCTTGAATAAAATACGTTTTAAGACATAGGTTTATACTGATTTGAATTTAATTTTTTACTGCTCAAAGAGCAAAATTCCAACTAAGTAATCGTTTCTATTTGGCCTTAACAAAGTGGCAAGTTAATATTCCTTTTCTCCGTAAGTGAAACTAAGAAATTATGTTCGAGTAACAAATCTGTCTCCAAATGTAAATGCATGCTAAACCTATTATCTCTGTATGGTGTGTAGGTCACAAAGAGAAAACGTTCACAAACTACAAGGGGCAAGGGCAATTTGATTTGCAAGGCATTTCTCCCACGCAAATTTCTACGATAACTCTCGGTCGACCGACCGAAAGAAATCAAGTCATTTTTAAGCACAGTTTCCCCTATTTGTCAGTATATCATAGGCGCCCGAAAAAAATCTGAAAGGGAATGAACTGAAACTGCAGACATTTGGAGTTGAATATTAATTTTCACTTAAAAGTAGGTACCTATCCTACTTACTTAATAATCATAATTATTAAATTCTACTTAATAAAAAATATATCTATATTTAAGATATACTAAATTTAAGACATAAAAGCTCTCTATCTCCACCAGTTCATAAAAGGTGAAGTGAATGACTAGTACTTCTGAATACCGTTCATTCACATACACTATATTTTTTATTACTATACACACTACATACACTTTTATACAATTTTCTCTAGAGTCTTAAACAAGAATGATGTAAGACTGATTGCCCTAAATGATTTCGCAGTCGTGTAGTCCCCTTTTCTCGCCTTGGGAATGAAGGCCGCTTTGGCTGCTCTCCAGGCTTGGGGAACATATCCCAGTGCTAGACTGGCTCGAAAGACACTCCTTATGTACGGTAGGAGGATATCCAAGCCCTTCTGCAATAGCGCCGGGAAGATCCCATCTGGCCTTGCTGCCTTGTATGGGTTGAACTCGTTCACTGCCCAGTATGGTGCCATCCTCGATCACTCTCTCGGCAAGTCGCCAATCCACCTGAGGTATTGGCCCCACCACCATGGGTGCAATCGTGGTTTCACCCCCTCCTGGAAAGTGCGTCTCCAGCAAGAGATCCAGCGACTCTTTACTAGTGGTGGTCCATTCTTGTCTCTTCAGTGATTTTATTTTCTCCCTTGTTTCGCAGCTAAGTATTTTCATCAGCTTAGCTGTTTCAGGCAGGGACTCCAGTTCACTACAGTATGCCCTTCAGCTAGACCTTTTGCTGCGTCTTAATTGCTTCTTAAAATTCTTCCTTGCTGCCTTATATTCGTCCCATGAGATCTCCGTTCTTCCCTTGGCTGTATTTTTGGAAAAGATAATCTCTGATTGCATAAGAATTTTAATAGTGCCGTTAAGATTAACAAGCATGATACAGAATATACCCTTTACCTCATCTACTAAGTCCCTATATTGATCACTTCTTAACACATTTAAACGTGTCGAGGATTCAGCTTCTCTTTCTAACATTTTTTGAATAAAACTTTGTTTCCACTTTAATTGTGCCATATTTAAAAATAAACTAGAGGTATAGCGTACACGCTAAGATTAAGATTCCGATTAAGAAGCTACAACACTAATATCACTGACCATCGAAACTTTTGGATGTAAATTTTTATTCGGGTATTTCCTAATAATAATCAAGCGATTTTAATTTGTTCTAAAAACTATCAGGCAATACTAGTATCTCCTAGGAAAAATGAAAAGTTCCTTACAACGATAGGAACTTTTAGTATGTCTTAGGCCAAACTGAAATGGTTTGAAATCGGACATTTCCTGTAACATATATATTATTTTAATTATACTACAGCCTTTTATGTGCGCTGTCAAAATTAAAAATGTATGCTAAAGAATAAGTTTTTCAATACATAAAAAATATCACTGTAAGATGATATTTTTGGACAATTTTTATATTAACAAACAGCACTTTATTCAATAAATTTCAATCAATTTCATATTTATTTTCAAAATTTTTTCATTATTACACAAGTGCGATGAAAAGAATAAAATGTGTAATTTAATTCCTTCTCTTTACTTTTAGGGGGCGGCATTAGCCTTTGGTCCCACTTGGGGCGCTCCTGAAGCGCATGGAAAGCACAACAATGGCTTTCACTTTTACCGATCCGCGCCTACAATGTGTGTTTGTGGGTCGACGAGGCTTCGATCTCGATCTCATTACTTTCTCTTTCAGCAGCGCTAAAATCTGTTTACGAATTCATCACTTGGCTGGTCGTCGTCGGCGGACTATAATATGGTGTTTATTATAGAAACTTCCGACCTTTTATTGGGGGCCGATTATTCTAGTTTTCGGATTTATGATGTTATACCTGACACGATTTTAGGACGACCCCAATGCGAGAGATATAGACGTCGCCTTGACCCGGTATTCGTGACCCACTTTCTGGCTACCTACATTTCATAGATTATAAAACATAGTGCTTATCTCCGAGGACGAACGCAGAGTGTCTTCCTTGTTTTTGGAGTGAAGTAGGAAGTAAATTATTCACTGCTCAGTTTCTTTATTTATAAATGGTGCGTCCCACGTGACTAGGAAGCTATCTTATTTATCATAGTACAATTTGCAAGATTATGTTTTTCTCTATTCATATTGGCGATTCCAAAAATGAATGCGCCCTTTGCATGAAAATATTTGAATCTACTTAAAAGGTAATTTTTGGAGGGTCATTCCACAAAATGTGTCAATAGAAGTGTTTAAGATAGAAGATAGGTAGAACTTTGGCCCTAGTATAAGAAACTGTTGCTCATTCATTTATCCAAAAGGCATGTAAACAAGGAACACGTTTATTTACACAACATAACCACTTTGTTGTAGTTTGTCCATACTTTTCTATTATTAGTATTATAAAAACAGAATATATTTTAATTTAAACATTATTTAATAAAAAACAAGTAAACAAAAACTAGGGTACCTGTCTCAACCCAAAAAATTCATATAATTAGCAATGAAGCACTTATGAGACATTTGACTACTTTTACCACTCTTTTTAGCCTTTATTTCACCCTAACTAGCACATGAAGTCACTATACTATTCATGGCAGTTGTATGCTAAATTGCTAGATGATGTGATATGAAATGCGCAAACTTTTTACTCTTCTTCCTCCATATTTGTTTACAATTTGCAGCGCCCTTATCGGTAATTTGAATCGCCAATAATCTCTTATTCTTATTATAATCGGTCAAATAAACAAATCACTGCCCAAGTTTCGATTTTACTACAACCTTTCGTCTGGCCTACATTGATAAAGTATTTTAAACAAGTACATACAGGTAATATTAAACATTTTTAGACAATTTTCATTTATTTTTTTACATTTCATTAAGCTAAACATACTTGTTAAAAATGTAACACTAAATACAGTCTTAGCATGTGACCATAATTACCACATTAAAATAGTTACATTTAGATGAAACGCCCTATATACAGGGTCATTCACGGTCTCTGCCTGTTAGACGTGTATCCGAAACTAATAGGAATATAAATTTTAAATTTTGTAGATGCAGGCGATCTATTTTTTCAAAATATTTTCGGTTCTTTTCTACTTCCCGTTGCAACGGAAGTCTATATCAACTTGCTTATTTTAAATGAAACACCCTATATATTTTTGCACTTCCGAAAATAGCATAAAATTCAGAGTAAAAAATATGTGACATACTCTTTAACTAAACTCAGCCGTTTCGAAACTATTTGACATTTTATAAAAGAAATTCACAGGTGCAAGGGTTTGCGAGAACCTTTATAACTTTTTTCGTTTAGCACGGTTTATTTGAGTCTTGGCAAGAGGAAAGACCCTAAGTTGTGCTACACCTTACAGGAAAGTGAAATTTAATAGTGCTATACCAAATGTTCTATATCTTCTATTACTTTCTAGAAAATTTAAGTAGCGAAAAAAGTTAAATGGAATACCTTGTACTTTTTTATATCTTGTTATTAAAAATTAACTCTTTCTACCTGTATATACTTTCTAGGAGATAAAATTACAACGTTTTGATATATCTCTATTTAAATTTGATTTATTTATATGTACTTATTAATTTTTTGTAAAGAGGGTCTTGATTTAAACTGACAGATTGGAATAAATGAATCATTTTATAACCATTTCCATTTTGCATAAATTTTGCACACATTCCTTAACATTATCTTCCATATTTCTCTGTGTAAAGTGTGTTGCAATGGAATATTCAAATGAAGACAGATGAACTATTTTATATTGATGGAGAGTATAAAATAATTAGAAGAATCTGTAGAACTTTCAACCGGCGTTTTCCTCTGCTGCTACCCATAATGGAAAAAAATTTAGGAGAGCCGATTCCAATTTTTTGAATTTTGGAAAAATAAATGTTGTCAAGGAAATAATCAGTCCATTAAGCTGTGGCCACCATGATGAATAAACTTTGCAATCACTTAATTTTTACTTATGAGGTCGCATAAAAACAATAGCTTATTTTTAAAAGAAGTGCCAGGAAGCTTTTCAGTTTAATTTTTATATTCAGAGCTTATCAAAGATATGAACCATAAGTATTTTATTTACATGAGGCAACCTACAGAACAAATGTGTTAGCAAGCTCAGAAATTAAATTGTATCACGAAAACGAAAGGATTTCACACTTATAGTGGTCTCTCGTAAATAAAGAGAGGCATGCTGCTTTCGAGCGCGAGAAAGTGAAAATAAATCATATACAATCAGATAATAGCATTTTGTAACAACTACCTATATATAAAATGCCAGTAAGCTAATTATTTAAATTATAAATACAGATAAATATTTATATTCATAAAAAGCATATCCCTTCCATAGTACCTTTATGCTTTTGTATAAAACTAAATACATCTATAAGATACTTAGTTTCTTTAAAATAAGAACAAGCAAACAAACATTACAGAGCAAACACGGTTTCCTAACAACTTTTGAAATATTTGAATAGATACCTAATTACTATATTTGAATAGCCTTAACACAATTTCAGAAGATATAATAATTAACAAATAGCATCTTAATATATTCAAAAAAATTTTAGCGCAGAAACCTACGCAAATATCGACATAGGCAATCTGTGCGAATAGGGAAGAAAAAAAATAAAATAATGAACTGTAAAAAAATTATTTATCCATAAAATTTAACCCACATTTAAAGTTCCTAAAACTACATCTTTAAAAAGAACCAATCGCAGTATAGCAAGGTCTTTATTATTTTTCGATACGCAGTGACGACAGAAAATATATATATAAAGTAAATACGGAGGTTCTCTCTAAGCTACTTCGAGCAATGTTTTCTTTTAAAAATGTATACGAATGCAATAGACTAACAATAACATATTTTTTATAATAGTATACTTATTCATATTAATATCATTAACGATTCTGTGACATTCTTGAAAAATGAAACTTCAAGGTAAATTTTAAGTATTATACAGGGTGTTAGTTAAACATGCAACAAAAATTCAAGAGGTTATTCCTTGGACTATTCTAAGGATATTTTATCCTTTGATGATTTTTGAAAAAGCGCTTTGTTGCCAAGATATAGGGCGAAAAAAATTTTCACCAAATCCAATTTTGGTATTTTTCACATTATTAATGTAGGTGAAATAAAAGTATGGCGTACTACACTGGACGTATCAAGTAAAAGACATGTAAGAAAAAAGCGTTGTTTTTTCTTACCAACATTCCGTAATACTTCGGAGTAATTATTTTATATGTTTTTGTATGTTGTGTTTTTGTAGTTTGTATGTGTCGCATTTGTTAAAATTGATTGACGTAAACAGTTGTTAGTGAAGTCCTCTATCATGGCTCGCTATACGAATGCCAAGATGGCTGACATGCGTTTTATTTATGGACATGCTGATGGCAATGCATTAGAAGCTAGGGGACTGTACATTGAACGATTTCCTAACCACATTGCTCCCGATAGAACAATCTTTCAAAGTATTCATCAACGTATTTGAGAAACGGGAACATTGAAGCGAAGTGGAGGACCAGGAAGGCCAAGGACTGTAAGAACGGTAGACATAGAAGGGAATGTGCTGGACATGATAGAAGAAGATCCAGGTACTTCTACGCGAAGAATTGCAAATACTTTGAATGTAAGTAATTGGACTGTTTGGAAAATTCTGACAGATAATTTTTTGTACCCATACCACATTCAACACGTTCAGGCACTTCTTCCTGCGGATTTTGCGCCACGTATTGCATTTTGTCAATGGCTTTTGCACACATTGGTTGAAATCCCTCAACTACTTACGCTGATTCTTTTTACCGATGAAGCCAGTTTCTCGCGAAATGCAATAAGGAATTTCTACAATAACCATGTGTGGGCTGACTAAAATCCACGAGATTTATGAAGATCGGTTTCAACATCAGTTCTCGTTGAACCTTTGGGTTGTAATTGTGGGTGACTGGCTAATTGGACCGGTATTTGTACCAGGAAGACTTACCGGCGAAGTATACCGCAACTTTTTGGAACAAACGCTACCTCAGTTTTTGGAGGATGTACCATTGGCTACAAGACAGGCAATGTGGTTTATGCATGATGGTGCACCACCTCATTTTAGTGTAGTTGCTCGAGAGTTTTTAACAGCAACATACGGAGATCATAGGATTGGTCGAGGTGGACCTCACGTATGGCCTGCTCGATCTCCGGACTTAAACTCCCTGGATTATTTCCTATGGTGCCATCTAAAGTCATTAGTTTATACTAGGCCAGTGGAAGAGGTGGACGATTTAAGAGATCGGATAATTGCTGGGTGTAACTCAATAAGAAACGACCCTGGTGTTTTTGAAAGAGTTCGGGAGTCTATGAGGAGACGATTGGATGGTTGCATCCGAGCTGGAGGTAGTCATTTTGAACAATTCTTGTAGGTTCAGAAATTTTACATGTAATTTTTAGTAATAAATTGTTATTTTTTGAAAAATTTTTTCGCTCTATATCTTCGCAACAAAGCGCTTTTTAAAAAATCATCAAAGGATAAAATATCCTTAGAATAGTCCAAGGAATAACCTCTTGAATTTTTGCCGCATATTTAACTAACACCCTGTATTTTGAAATCATCAAAACTAACGTAAACTAAAACGCATAAAAGAATATTGTTTCTCACATTGTTGCAAATAATTATCCTTCGATTCCAATTTAAAAAAGGAGTAGGAATATTAATATTTTCTGCGGTGTTTCTACAATTCAACTTCAAATAATTTTTTATCTTGTGAAGTACCTAGCTTCGACACACGCGATAAATATTGCTAATTGTTCCAATTGTCTAATTAATAACAGTAGGTACTGCCAAATAATCTTTAATTTTTCGTCGACAATTATGTCAATATAACAAAGGATCATTTTACTTTTAACACTAGTGTCATTTTTAATTCAAATATCCCGTGTTTGTAGAAATCTTATAAAGCGTTTGGCTATAACTGATGTAATACAAAAGTCAATTCACAAAAAAAATGGACACAAAAAACATAAACAACATTCACTATTCCATGTGACTGATTTTTCTAGCTGGCAGTTTACAGATTTTCATTATGGTGGTTTTATTTGCAAGCGTGACTCGCAACGTATAAACTTTTTTACTTCGCGACCTTAGTCGCACATATTGGGTGACCCAACGAAAAGTTCCCACCTTGAATAACTTGGTATAAAAGTTTTTTCACACAAATTCCAGAGACAAGTCGATTTTTATTTCAAGGGGGACACATTTTCAAATTATTGATATTTATAACGAATGTCCCAAAATAGAGCGGTTTACTGCAACTTACATATTTTAAACGGTACACCCTGTGTATTTTTACAGATTTGGATAGAAGCTCTTTTCACGAATCTTGATGGACGGATGAAGGTTAAAACTTTTCGATGGGACACCCAGTATAAACTATGCATAACTAGGTAGATGTGGTGAGTGTAAAGTATTTTGTACCGTATATTATAAAAACAATCTCAATTAAAAACAAAGAAAAGATGTACTGCCATTATGCTCAATTTATTTTGTTCAATTGCAATTACAAAGCGGTATTAGCCTTAAATAAATATCATGATTGTAATTTATATTGTAAGGAGCACACAACGCTAGTGATTAATTATAATTAGATACACGGAAATTTAATAATCTGAAAATGTTGTAGTGATAATGTCAGGGACATACATTGTATCGTCTCTGTTTTTATGGTTTTTCCTATTCGTAACCACTACTTTCCTTGTATTGGATATCCTTGAATGTTGATTCCTACATTTTCCTTTCAATATGTAGTCCTTATAATAAGAATGTTTTGAATTACATAGATTATTATTACTTTTTTATTCTTTCAACACTGTATTTTACAGAAAATTTTTCTTTGAGTTAACCTTTTACACAATAAAATTAATTTCTTGGCTATTCTTTGCAATTTGAACGTAAATTTTGATTGAAGTTTCATATAATAGTAAGCCTATAACAACCTAGACACTGTAACCTAAAGATTTCGTTGAATATGACATCCTAGAGTATGAAGCTCCTAAAATAATATGTATTATAAGTGTCTTGGTGTATATTGTGTAATATTAATGAGGTAATAAATGCAGATTTGTCGATTTTCCTCTACCCAAATCTCAAAGGCATCTGGCTGAATAACGAACACTTGCATTAGTAGCAAAGACAGAAAAATAACAAGGTACTAAAATCCGGCAAGCCAGTAGGTAACTCATATGGTCCACAATGTCCAATCGACTTATTGATGTACATTTTTGCTTCGCTGAAATGTTCAACTCAATATATTTATTGCTTATAACTGAAGAACGGATAACTGGACCATCTTATTTCTAAAACGGCTGGAAAATTGAAATTAATTTTAAATGGTGTACCATATGGCCCCTTTGCAAGTAAAAATTACAAGTCGGTTGATAATGGTGATAGAGGTAACGCTTCTTGAACTACCTGAAATCTGTTTGAATTAATACAGACCATTCATCGTCAAGATATGGTTAATACCAAAAAGTTGGTAAGTAGATAAATTTAAGATGAGCACTGAAAATAATTCTACAGAATTATATTACAGTGCTTTATATGTATATAATTTTATTATAACTTTGGTAATATGTAGAAATTGTAGAAAACATTTAGTACCTGTAAAGCTAAGCACAATGATAGGCTGTCCCTTCTACTTGTGTTAGAGTCCTTCAAGGACCATACTGGGTGTAGAATCAGGAACTATGCTTTCGACCGTCATCATAAATAACCCTGCTATTTTTAAACATATTTTAATGTCTCATAAAATTGGAGAAAGGAGACAAAAATTAGAGGACAACAATTTTTTTGCATTAAGTTACGAAAGGGTCATACCTAAGGCCATCTCTCAAAGGAGGTCAAACATCCTTTTTGAAATTAATATCATGACTTCGAGATTGCGTGAGTAGAATAAATAATATTTTCATTGTTCACAAAATCTAAGGCGTTACAAATATTATTGAACATTTTTAATATATTAATTATGGCATCTGGTAGGCAAGTAAATGATTCAATTAGAACTTTTACTCGGAGAGAATAAGGAAATCATCTGATGAAAGAGACTAAATCTCAGTTAAAAAAATGGGTTCCATTATCTGTAAAAAATAAAGTTCTAAAAAAGGTCATACAGTTAACCACCTTGTTCAGAATTGACTTCGTATATATTGACACCAAATTGTATCCCAATTTTTTAACCAATAGATAAAACTGGGTCACTCAAAGCCAATAGATATATTTTTAGAATGTTACAATACCCAATAATAACTCACACCAAACAATCACATCAACAGTTTTTTGTCTGTGTGGGCTGATCAAAGCTTTATGTTATTCATAATTTTTTTGTGTTTACAGTACAGTTACGACATAGCTAGAATGTATTTTTTTTATTTGTAACCTTTTCGGTACATATTTTAGGAAACTGAAGGTCATATCTCAAATCGATCAGCAATCGTTTTCTGGTTATTGTTCTGCTGTAAAGTCCAAAGTAGATGACAGGCGTGGGCACTCAGAATTATAACAACTTAATAAAATTCTTAACCATGAGCGGCGCAAATTATACCTACTACATAATTATTAATAGAGCACGCCCCAGCGAAATATTTTGTTGAAATATTTATTTGTCATTTCGGGACAAAATCCATTAATAACTTATTTTGGAATGTACTATAGATCACAGTATTTAAAACTGATTCGACATAAAACTCTTGAACTTCAAATAAAAGAGACTTCCAAATGACATTTTATTATTTAAATTATTTTATAGCGTAATTGGTACACCAGTAGATATTGACTTGTTGATTGTTAATTAATGATTTAAAAGATAAAGTTAAGTTACTAAACTTATATACTTACAACCACAATATTTATCGTGTTTCCCATAATTATAATTTTCAATCCAACATAATTCAGGTACCTAGATTTTACATACCCTAAAGACCAGGCACAGCCATGCATTGAGCAATTTCAGAGTCATGACATCTTACAAAACTAAACGAGGCCTTCTATAATAACCAGGTCATTGTGTTTTTGGGCGGATTATATAAATACTTCTTGCTAATTACTTAAATTGAAACTACAAACAAATGTTGTCATTTACTTTCTACAAAGCAGAATCTTTACATGACTTGACCTATACCACTACAACAGGTCATTTGTACTATGAAATTGTTAATAATAATAATTAGTATTTTTAAGATTTTTGACTACTTGACTTCAGTTAACATTAACTTTTAAATTTGTATGCCAACCCATCAAACCAAATTGAGCAGTGCCGAACTTTTTAATTCGCTTCGTAAAATTTTTGTTTCTGCAAAATCTGATACTTTGAGTATCAGAAACCAACATTTGGCGAACAGAACTAAAAAGCAGATATACACCAGATATATTTGCATCAGAAAAAATATATTAGGTATTGATGAACATTGTTGTTGTGTTATTTTCAGTGATTTTTACAGTTTCTCTATAGACTTTGTTAACAAAACTGTGTCTATCTTAAGATAAAAGCTGAGAATTTCAAAGATTCACTATAGATGAAGTTGTATTCTTGTTGGAAGTCAATGAGGCAACGAGGGCATTCCCCTTATACTTACTTATCATAAGGTTCTCAATTTCAATTATCACTTTCCATGGAAAAATCCTTAACACGGATATTATATATCAGCCTCGTTACATTTACCAGTATTGTTCACTTTTATAGTGCACCATAAAGGATTTGTAAAATAATCTAAGTGTCATGGACTTGCTGAATACAGTTTTATCTAACACACAGTAAAAATAATCCATTAAAGTGATTAGTGTAAGGCGATATTAAGTAACACTACAACAAAGCTAAATGATAAATAAATGGGTCAAGGATTACTAATAAAGTTACTAATTATTTTGGAACGATTCTTCATTATCCTTTCTTTGTTTAAGTGAAGTATGAGGATCAGTCATGTAAAAAATGTTTCAAAATTCATGCCCTTTGTACGGGAATGTTTTTTCCCAATGTTTAAATTTTTCAGAATTGTGGCATAGCCTCTATTTATAGAGTGCATTAGGATTTCTTTTGTTTTGCTTGAGGTGGAAACTAAGGCACTAATTCTGTTAGGTGTATATTTAGTTTCTCAGACTATGGTTTCTATTGATACTTACGTTTTGAAAAGCAGTGAACTTGTAGTTTTTTATATTGACTGACCAACAGAGGTCTGTCCCCTTGCAAGTTGAGCGGGCGATTGGAGTTCTGCAAAGTTGTCCAAAACTGGTTGTCATTCTCTCCATATTGACTTGTGTTTCAGATCTATGCCCTCCTAGATCACTTCCTTTACCTATGCTATATTGAAGAGGACGAAAACCTCCGAAACATCGACATTTGTAGCTGTGTGATGTTTTTCTGGGATATGGCAGTAACTCCTGTATTGTTTCTCTCTACTTCTCAAACTAGTCTCATCCACTTAATGTCTTGATTATCTTATTTTATTAACTGACACAGGTTTGAATTTATTTTTGGTCTATATTAAGATTTTTTTCGCAGAAATAGGTTGTCATTTTAATCATTTAATATATCTATATTTTATAAAATCAACGTTTACAATATTCAGTGTCAATTTTCTAAAAAGTCAATTTTTACTCAATTTACAAAGATAAAAAGTTAAAGCATAAAATATGATTCAGAAATTATATCGTATAGAAAGAACATCATGAATAAATGTCAGAAAAAAAAGAAACTTAACTTAACAAAGAAAGACCTGAATAAATGTCGGAAAAAAAAGAAACTTAACATTACAAAGACCTGATTGAAAAGTTGAACCTAAAGCGAGTTCATAAGTGCTATTTTGGAGTTTCTGAAAGATTATTTTGTAGAAATTATGTGAAATGAAATCATAATCAAAAATTTTATTTAACTATTTCCAAAATAAAGCGGTTCAGTGAAAATTGGAGTCCAAAAATGCTGCACAGAATCATATTTTTTAGAATTCGTTATAGAATTCTTTTTTAATTGGTTTCTGGCTCTCTTCTTTTTTTTTAAATGGTATAAGGAAACCTGGTATTAGGGAAATTAGTAAAAAATAGCTAGTGACTTTATAATGTGCCGAATGCAACACAGTTTTTTCTTAGTTCTTCAATTTTCTTGCAGGTATTTGATTTATAAAACGTATTTAACAACGTACGCAAAACGTACGTAAAATATGCAAAAAGTAAGACTTGTATAAGACATTTTTATGCTAATCTAGCATAATGATGTGTTTGACTAATGTGTGTATTGCAGTAGAATCATTAATTGTGTACATCACTGACCTTCCACTAAGCCATCAGTTGGCTCTTCTGTCTTTGAGAATCACATAATTATTTAATGTAAATAACGTTATATAATGTTTCGTCATAGGTATAATTATTTTCAATGTGGCATTTTTGTAAAGACTTGTAATTACTCGTTGCCCGCATATTTTCGTAAGGAAAATATAAAGTGATTGAGTTTGGGGAGTTCTGTCCTTAATCTTTTTCTGAAAATGTCAGCATAAACACAGTGTACCTACTATGGCCTGTTCAATGAAAATATTTTGAAAATGGCTACACTTCCGGTTATGCCGGAAGTCGATACTTTATAGAAAATATTAATAATTATAAACAGAACCACTATGTATATAGAAATAAAACATATGTAGCTATATATGAGTGCCTACTCGCAAAATTAATAAATAATAATTAAGAAAACACACATAATTAATAAAATTAAAAGAATTTGTTTTCAACCAGTTTCGTTTCTAGACAAAGAACGAATACTTATATTTTGCAGTCAATACCCAGGATGAACGAAGAAATCCTTCAATCTATTTTTATACTATATTATCGTTGTCGCCTGTAAAAATATTTTGATCCTTAGGCTGTTCACTGTTTTGAATTTGCGTCCAGTTTATCGATATTTATGACTTTTTTGTTTATATTTGTTCGGCTTAAAAGATTTTGAAAATAAATGTCTCAACATTCTTCCAGATGAATTTTTCTTACTTTTTATTTCATAAATATGTACTGTAACCTAGAGACAATCTACTACCAATTATGTATCTTAAAAATATGGTTTCTAACGTTTCTAAACCTTGTTTAAAAAATGTGTAAGAAAAATTAAATAAAACTAGCTTGCTAGTATACTATATACTATATATTATGTACATTACTATTGCTATATGTAATATATTATGCAGGTATATTGCTATATACTAAAACTATACTACCGTATATAAATCAGTGCAAAATTTTAAATGTAATATAGATAAAGAAATAGGCAATAAGAAAGTATTAAATATAACATAAAAAAGTGATATGTAAGTAATTATACGAATAAGAGGAAAGGAAAGGCTTTTAAATTACACTGGATATATTTTTATACATTTAAAATCAGCTAGTTTTATTATATTTGTAATAAAGATGTTTAATCTCCTTAAAATAAATTTAGATTTTTAATTCTAGGTAATTACAGGTATTTACTATTTTTATAAACATTATTGAGCTGTTATCGGGCTCTTCTTGTCTTTTGGCTAGTGTTAATTTGTATGTTTTTGCTCGCAATTTGAGGAACAATTGACTTTTTTTATCTTACTATAGAACTACTTAATATGGGACAAAATCACATATTAATAGATAAATTATACACAGTTTTCCTTAGTATTATGTCCATACTATAGGAACATCTTCCTTGTCCAAAAAGTATTTCAAATTGTTTCAGCTAAAAACAATTCAAAACTTGTAAAAATACAATATTTTTCTCATAAATTTCAAATAGGTTACCCTCCTGGACGCCACTGGTGCCAATAATTTTAATATTTTCACGTTAAAATAAGCCCCTTGCTACTTCCAGTCAACGTACCAAGTTTTATTCAAATCGGCGAAAGAATTTTCGAGTTATTAATAAAAATAACGATAAATTTTTTTATAAAAACCTTTTTTTTTTTTTTTTTTTTTTTTTTTTATATAACGAGAGGAAATCGCATGACCCCCGGGCCTTAGTTTCTATCGGCACCGGGGAGTGTGGGGCGCAACTCCCACTAAAACCCCTCCTTTTCTTCTCTACCTCGGACTCGGGAATGTCGTGGGACCTGGCATCAACACCCGAGGTAGCTATTCTTTTCCTTCCTTTAGTTATCTCCACCACCTCTCTCCATCTCTCTCCCACGCACCTCCCTTCTCTTAACTAATTCCGTGATGCTATTTTCTATTTCCGTCCAGTTCGCTTGGGACTCTAGCATCAAGTTTACCATATTATGTTTCGTCACTGTTTCCCCCATTGCCGCTCTCCAGTTACTTCTAACGTTCTCCCCATATCCGCACTCAAACAGGGCGTGCTCAGCAGTGTCGACCTCTCCGCAGTCTTCGCATAACTCGTCCATAGCCTTGCCAATCGAGTGTATATATGCCCGGAAGCATCCGTGGCCTGTGAGAGCTTGAGCCAGATAGAAAGTCACTGCTCCGTGCCTTCTATTTACCCAGGGTGCCAGGGTAGGAATCAACGTCCTAGTCCACTGCCCCTTGTATCCCTCCATCCATTCCCTCTGCCATTCCTGTAGAGTGCTCTGCCTCTCCGCTCTAGCCGCCTCCGGATTCTCTAGATCGCTCTCCCAGATGCGTCGTCTCTCATACACCAGCAGATGAATGGGGATCATGGAGGAGAGCACCATTGCTGCATCGAACGAGACCGTCCTATAAGCCCTACATATTCTAAGCGCCAGCTTTCGTTGGACGCTTTGCAACGTGCGCCTATAGGCCGCCACATCCATAGCCCTGGCCCAGATCGGCGCCCCATACAACATTATAGACTGCGCCACTCCCCCCAGAACTCTCCTTTTGGCTTGTCCTGGACCTCCTATGTTTGGCATTAATCTCATAAGTGCGTTTATAGATGCCTCAGCCTTCCTCGCAGTGACCTTTACATGCGGCCCGAAGCTAACTCTCGTATCTAGCATTACTCCCAAGTACTTCACACTGTCCGCCATGGACACGTTCTGCGTCCCGACCTGTAGCGTCACCTCTTGCCTTCTCCTTCCAAATTTGAGTAAAATTGCCTCCGTTTTCTCTGGGGCTAGCTCCAGGCCGTTCTCTGATAGCCATTCCTTCACGCGGTCTAAGGATTCATCCATTTTCCGAACAAGTGCGTTTATGTGTTTGTCTTCCCCGATAAGTGCAACGTCATCCGCGTATCCCAACGGTCTCACACCTTCAGGGAGCTGTAGGTCGAAAATTCCATCGTACATGACGTTCCACAGAGTCGGGCCAAGAACCGACCCCTGCGGAACGCCTACATTTACCCGCCTTCTGGTTCCCTTATTGTCCGTCACAATATATCTTTCTGAGAGGTATCCCATTATAATGTTGATTAAATAGCTAGCAATATTTTTCCTTTCCAACGCCTCCACTATCCTGGCCCAGCTGGCGGTGTTAAAGGCGTTTTTAACGTCTACTAGCGCTGTCATGCACCATGCCCCATGGTCTCTGTGTGCCGTACTAGCAAAGTTCACTACCTTCTCCACTGCCATAACCGTTGACCGACCTCTTCTAAAACCGTGTTGTGCCGGAGAGAAGGCCCCTTTCGCCTCTATTTCCCCTACCAACCTTCCATTCAGCAGTTGCTCAAATAGCTTACCCACAGTGTTGATTAAGCATATAGGTCTATACGCTTTGCTCTGAGATGCCTCTTTCAGCGGTTTCTCGATAAGCACTAATTTAGCTAACTTCCAGTCATTGGGGAATTCACCTCTCAACAATAGGCAGTTGAAGACCTCAAGAATATAGTTACCGATGCAATTCACCGCTACCTTTATCGTCTCGGCTGGTACCCCGTCTATCCCGGGTGCCTTCTTGTTCTTTAGCTTGCCGGCCGCCGTCTTTAGCTCCTCCTCTGTTAACGGGATGATTTCGTTTCGCAGTTCATGCCTTCTCCATCGGATAGCCGGCGCAACTGGGAACAACTTGTTCACCTGGGCCTGCCTCTCTTCGCCCGTTAAATCTAACGGTGGCTTTTTTACATTTAGGCCTCCAGTCGCTATCCTATAGCCCTCTCCGTAGACATCGTTATCCAATTGGCTTATTACATCGCTCCAGCATTTCTTTTTGGAGTTGTTTATTGCCTTTTTTAACTCCCTCCTCTTATTCTTGAGATCATCTTCCAGCACAGCAATTGCCTCCTCACCTGCTCTTCTACTCCTCCTCCTGGTGAGTAGTCTCCTTGCTACATTCAGCTTCGTCCTGAGCTCGGATATCTCTCCCGTCCACCAATATGGCACCTTGCCGTCTTTTAAACGCACTCTCGGTGTTGCCCTGCAATACGCCACCTTCAGAATTTTACCCAGTCTCTCGGGTGTGGGGTCGCTGTTTATCCTCGTTTCCCATCTCAATTCCTCCTCTAACCTGTTTCTGATAATCGGGCCGAAGCCCCATTTTGCCCGCGCGGGAGGTATGTCGCCAATTCGGAATTCTAGATACAGATGAGGGCTAATTGAGTCCTCCTCCGCCAGCACCTTCCATTCCTCAACTTTTCCTAACAGCCCCTCCGTAACAGCTGTAACATCTATCGTGGAGCCAGATCCCCTCCTAACAAAAGTGTACACTCCGTCCTCGTTTAGTGCTGTCATCCTAAGGGTGGATAGCAAATCACCCAAAATCCTACCCCTCGCGTCCTCCACTCGTGAGCCCCATAGCGGAGATTTAGAGTTGAAATCGCCTGTGAGAATTATCTCACCAGGCTCTTTTGCCAACAGGTCTATCGTCAGTGTATTGATATACTCTTCGTACTCAGCAATGGAACAGTTCGGAGAGATGTAACAGCTATACACAATCACTCCATCTACATTAATCCACACAAAGCCATCACCTGATCCTGTAGCCGTGACCCTCGGGCGATGACCAATATATCCTATCGCTGCGTCGCTTTTTTTATCCCTAAACCACCTTCTGCTCTCAACCGCCCGCTTGTTTGGCTCGCTCACCAGAACGAATCTCAGCTCTCTCTCCGCCGCGCGAGCTAGAGCCATATCCATAGATGTCTTGCTACGGTTGGTATTGATTTGCAAAAAACCCACGTTGAGAGTCATGTAGCGAACATATGTATAACAAATATAAGTACTTATGTAACAGATTACTTGTAAATGACTAGGCTGTATCACAAGTTATAAATTATATTTGACTAGATTACGACTTAAATTTATGTTTTGACTATACTATATCACAGTTATAAAGCGTACTCAGATATCGATGACTAGACAACTATAAGACTTAACTAATATCACAGTAACTTAACTTGTCAGGCGAGTTTCTACCTGGCTCCTAATACGAGGCCGTCTCGAGACTCCTTCTCTCCTCGCACTCTGTTGCATCCTAAGGCTTCGCATTGCCGCATTTATAAAAACCTTGACACCCTGTATCTCAAAAACGAAGCAATTTAGGACACACATGTATTTGGACTCTTAGTCATAAAAATGGACAAGGAATTAGCTTCTACAGTATGGACATGACTTAAGGAACACCATGTATAATGATAAGTTCTCAGTATTTTTACTCCTCCATCGGACCTTTAAAAAGATCTGTTAAAAATAGATGTAATTACTATTAAATAATAAAATCATAGCTTATTCTAATTAATTATTACTTTTCATTATCAATTTTATATATTTTTGGTTTTTCCAAATCAAACCAAACGAAACCAAACTACCAAACCAACAAACTGTTCACCACACCAAGCTGATGGTTCACCAAACTGTGAATTTTTTGATCCTGTGAATTTTTATGGATCCTATTTTGGACCTATATTACTTATTTTGTATCCTTTTATGTGTATAAATAAATAAATAAATAAATAAATAAGGAAATGTGGCTATTCCTTACTGGTAATATATAAGGTATATTTAAACCGAGTTGTAAAAACTGAAACTACATAGTTTCTGTTTTAGTATGGGAAATAATCATACTATAAACGTAAAATGCCGTTATTACATTAATGGGTTTTAGAACCGTTAGCGACGAATTCAAGTTTTAGGGTCCCTATGCTTCATAACTAGGTCACAATACAACCAATGCCTCAATTCAACCTTTTAAGTACGACATTATGGATTACCCTTTGTGTCAGTTCCGTGTGTCACAATAATTAAATCCTCTCGGCGTAGGCCTTGGAATTATAACAACCCCTGCTAACGTAATTTCAAACATCGAAATAATAACACACTAGCGATTCCAGCCAAGGCCCAAGGCCAGGAGAACGTCATTATTTTTATTTTTATAACGGTTTCAATGGCATTTCCTTATGGGTGCGTTACGATTATTAAAAACTCAAAGTGTTTAATCGCCATAGAGAGCAGGAAGGATAATTGATAGACTCGATAACTGCGATCGGTTAATTAGAAAACGTTTTATGGTCAATATCGATGCATATTTATGCGTGAGAAAAGAAAAATTATTTACTACTTTAACCTTTGTGCAGCGCTGTTAAGCTGTCGGTGTTGTAATCAGATCTATATCCAGGTAATTCTAATCAGAACATTTGTTGTAAACATTACAGAACAGGAAGACAATGTCGTAGCTACAAGCATCGATATTTCGGAATTTTTGCTCCTCGTCAGCTTAACGTAGCCGGTATATCTTAAATAGAAATGGGTGAGTACAGTACCATATCTATTCCATATTAGACTTTTTCCTTTATCTACTCTTCGCGGAAGTGAAGCAAAAATTTGGAAACATCGATGTTGAATAGGGATTGCAAATTTAATGATTTTTGTAATTACCGGTAAACGGTAATTATTTTAAGAAATTACCGGTTTTCCGGTAATTACCGGATTTTTACATACAATGACAAATAACCAAATTAAACATTCAACATTTGTATTTAAAATAATAAAACCAAAATAAACTTTCAAAACACGATTAAACTTAAAACGTATATCAAAATTTAAGCATAAACGTAGATAATAAATCAACCAATATCTTCACTAAAACATAATATTTTTCTTATTTTTATAAAGACTTTTTTTGTCTTAGTACAAAATAATCGAAAACAACTATGGTCACTATTCACTATATTTTTTAATCATTAATCCCTTGATCAGCAAACAGCTCTTCACTCTTTGAAACCCTAAACTTGAATTGAAATGAAAGATAATCGTGAATTACGAATTTACGCAGTAACAAGTAATAATATTATTGTTATAGTAGAACAAACGTGGAATGAAAGCACGTACCTAATATAATAATGCTATCATAAATAGGTGTTCTACTATAAAAACATGAAAATGCCCGCACAAATCGGTTTCGGACTCAATTCTTGTCTCAACATGTATGCGTATCAGTCATAGGTGGCGAATCTTAGCTTTTCGTAATTTAATATTTTTATCGAAAGAACCGGTAAAAGTTGGCCGATTTACCGGTCAATTTTTAAGGGATTTTTGGTCCATTTACCGGTAAACCGGTTAATCGGTAAACCGGTGTTGCAATCTCTAATGTTGAAGCTGATGCGTTGTTGTATCCCTTTGACATCTGTGACAGGAATCCTGCTATTTACGATTATACAACAGACCCAGATTCATGCATTGCTACTAAATAGTAACAGTTTTTTTATATAGACCTCTAAACCATGAAGAAATAAATAAGAATCACAATCATATGTACACCTTCCACCTTCGCCATATCTTATACCAATACTTGCAGCGAAGTGGTCAGCATATGGGTAAAAGCCAAAATGTGGTCTACACTCTACAGTTCTATAGGAGTAGTTGTATATACTAATTTAATATTTTCATATTTATAATGTTTAAAAAGAAAAATTTATAAAAAAACAGTTGCAATCAAAATATGCCGTTGTAATCAAATTCAATTGTTTGCAAGTAATGTAGTGTAATGTAATGTAATGTAACACGAAACAACTTTATCTTAGAGTTAATGATAACTATCACAACTAATTTACATGAATAACAATAGTACCTAAATATTTGACGGTATAGGGTACCATCCTCGTAGGGTCTTCTTGCATAGTAACAATTTTATTTCTACGTATTTGAGCCATTTCTAAAATAATCACTTTGTAACACGCACGGAAGCTGCTATGATATCAACTTCGATAATGACAGAGCAAATACTTTAGTTGTTGTTAAAATCGAAGTATCTACCAGTAAATAGTAGATACTTTAAGTCGTAGTACGTGCTACTATAATGTTTAGGAGAACGCTATTTATTTTTAACATTTCCGGAAAAATAGAAGGAAGTACTTCAAAATGTAGTATCTACTTCGATTTGAAGTAAATACTACGTAGAACATACTAATACTTGTAGTAGTAGAAGCACAGAGGACGTGTCCTCTGTGGTAGAAGGTACTTCGTTTTTATTCATACCACCCATTGTATGTTTTCACACTAATCAAATCGGTGTTTTATTTCGACACGCCAAAGCGCAGAAATATCTAACCACAAATAATAATAATTTATTATGCTTGTGAGATTGACGTTTTGTTGCTTCTTAATGCTAAGCAATTAATTATTTCAAATAATGAATGAACATGTACAATTAACGCGTAATAAAATAAGGTGTTGCGTAAGTTTATTTGAAATATTGACATTAATTGAAACTAATGATAATTTACTGTCTTGTCATCAGATGAAATCAATTCAATGATCCTGTACACTTTATGTTTGTTTCTGGGAGGTGGCCAACAATGGTAACACGTCGGTATGAATATAAATACTTGATACCTACCCGATCAAATGTCTGGGAATCAACTGAACCTCATGCTTTATATTTAAGATGCAGAGGATGTAAGGAAATGCTTTTATTAACGAAGTTACTGCATTAAAATGAAAAAATACAAACTTCAAAGAAAAAATGCATTAAGATTCTTTTAGTGTTGATTGTTCAGAGGATTGAAATATATGCGTTGACAAAATGAGACAAAAGTGCTGACAAACAGTAAAAAAATCTTCCATCATATTATAATACTTAGTCATTCTCGTTGGTCATTACACAGAAAATATTGTTGGCAACTATAGCGCCTGTTTCATTTGTACTAGCTTTAAAAG
Source organism: Pogonocherus hispidulus (assembly GCA_963924545.1). Lineage (NCBI taxonomy): Eukaryota > Metazoa > Arthropoda > Insecta > Coleoptera > Cerambycidae > Pogonocherus > Pogonocherus hispidulus. Next base: position 13,276,697 of record OZ004696.1, on the reverse strand, counting down.
CATAAAATATGTCAGTCAAATAGTAGAATATGGTGCCGTGGCCACAAAAAGAGTAACGAGTCAGATACAGACATCAATGTTTCAGAGTTATTACTCCCCATCAGTATATCGATAAAAAATATGTAGGAAGAAAACTTTAACTTGTTAAAATTGACACTGTATGTCTACTATATAAAACTAAATAGAAAAATTAGTTTAAGTCAAACCGCATAAAAATAGTAATATAGATACTTTCACGGGAACTTTAGTTGTATTTTAACTTGTCACGCAGGACGCTATACCATATTTTAAAGAAAAGAAACAAATATATACCATAGCTTTTATAAGTAATTAAAAATATACAGGTACTGATCGTAGCTACGTTATTTTGTTGGTAGTTGTTTATCTTTTTTAAGGTATTTTAGAATGTACTTTCTGTTTGACTTTTGCCAGAGCCTGTATATTTTAATTCTTTCATAAACAACAGATGGCCATATAACCAGATACTTATTAACGAAAATTAATGCTTATTGACTTTTTTTAGTTTAAAGGTCCTATCTAGAAACCATATCAAAGTGTTATCAAACTTGACCATGTCACAGATACCTACATAAAGTGTGTAGCGTCCTTTATAATAATCTTATAATTTATTTTCCATTCCATTTTCTATTACTCACCTTTCGTTAATATTTTTAAATGAAACATATACAAAATAAGTATGCCAATTTATAACGAAACATTGGAAATATTAAATAGGAAATGTTATATTAAAATATAAGTTCACTAAAGCACAAAAGTACAAAATTAAGTTCCTACCACATGTATTTGTCGTATATTCAATGAGTTTTATGCCTGATTTATACCATCCTAGAACTTTTATTTAGCTAACCTACGCTGAAGACGAGCAATGGTTCCTAAACATTAGCTGCAAGATTGTTAACATCTTGAGGACTAAAAAAATTTATTTCTATTCGAAGATAATAAATAATAATAATAAGTTTATTTATCATGAATATGGTTACAATGTGTTTACGTTATTTACATGTATTGTAGATTTTATGTAATAATAATATACAATAAATATAACAATATTTTACAATTCAATATAATACCTACAACATGTATTAACTAAAATAAACTGAAATCACATAAAAGCAATGCTTTGCTTATAAGTGACAAATTATTTTAATAATTTCTTTAAATCTAACCTAATCTAAATACAATTATTTATTTATTTATTTTTTTTTTTTTCAGGTAAGTATATTCTGGTTAATAATATTATGTATATGCGCTCTTGACGTGTAGCCATTTCTTAAGTATATTTTTGAATACATTGTATTTTTCAGCACATTTTATATTTGGTGGTATAGCATTGTAAACACGAGACTGCAAATATGAATATGATTTTTGGCCAATTGTTTTTAAACTACGGGGTTTTTGACAGGTATTTTCCTTATTTCTTGTCTCGTAATAATGTTGTAATTTTTCCAAATCATTTACATTTTTATGAGTTTTTAAAGCTATTTTCAAGAAATATAATTGCCTTGTATCAAGTAACTGTGAGTTGTCGTACAGTAAATCGCTAGGATAAGTTATGTCTTATCCTGATAAGTTATTAGATCTTTAGCTATATGGGAAAATTATTTGGTTTTAAAATGTCCGTCAATTAAATCGCAACCATAGAAGAGATAGCGTGTGAATAATGCGAAATTTTATATAAAAAAAAATATTTTTAAGTATCTCGGTAAAATGTTAATAAACATTTATTGAATTTGTTTTACTTTATAAACAAAAAGATGGCCTTATATGATGTTGTGCGCTGATGCGTATTTGGAAATTTAAGATTCCGCCACCTCCTCACGTAATAGTTCCTATACAACGGTTTTGGTGGGAATGAGAATAAAAATAGATGTATTCGGGTACAAATGTATCTTCATATATCAAATGGCTAACTATCTCTTTGATCAGTTCTCGGAAATCAGAAACCTATTATAACTTTGTAATAGTAAATGCGAAATGTGACCGAGTACCATTTAGTTCTTTCAAATGTTCAGCCTTCTAAGTAAATTCCTTGCCATCCGAACCTTCTCCACTCAAAAGCCAATTGTAATAACTCAATTACACTTTCAGCCACAAATTGCAAGGTAGGAGTATGTTGCAATGCGGATTTATATATGTAATAAACAAAGAAGGGGTACATCGAATCCTCTCACCTACCATCGACCTCACCTACTCAGCAAGGTTTACAGTTTAATAGTACGTTCTGAGTAAACGCAGTTATAAAAATATGTAGTCTGTAAAATACGCAGTTTATTCATAAATCGACTTTCACTTACAATGTATGCATGGAACTGTACTTATGGCGGTATCAGGGTCATAGGTTCAACTTTTAACACGCAGAACGTTTTATTCTCATGTCATTTACCATCGTAACGTGCTCTAAGCAAGGAAAATAAAATGTAAGTTGTTACGCAAGGTTTGCCGTTAAATAGCAGGTTTGTTCGTACACCTTGAAGAATCGTTTACTTTACGCTCATGCGCAATAAAGAAAACGCATCCCGACCGAGAGACAAGATATGTTGGATTGGAGATTGGACACCAAATTTAGTTGGTGTTCCAACTAAATTTGGAATAGAGTAAAACTGTTAAATTCACCAGTGCATTGAACATCTTTTCAGTCAATTATTGATGTATGCATTTATGTTCGGTCTTTAATATTTAAAATCTAACTAAGTATTGGTGATAAAGAAAGATAATTGATTTCCTTATATCAATAGAAAACGTTGCGAATTCGACGCCTGAGTACAAAATGCATGCAAACATTCAAGATCGTTTACAGAAGATACAATAATTTCCATGTTGGAATAAATTACAAGGAAATTTTGGATGGTCATCAGTAAGCCGAATTGGAAAAACTACTTTAACGTTTGTCGTGCATGACAATATGGACACAGGGGCTTTAAGAGATTTTGCAGTGAATCTGGTATATGTTCAACTAGGACGTACTTTCTACAATTCTACGGGAAGCTCATACTAACTTCCTCATTTTAAAACTTGGACACCTTGTATATAAAACTATTTGTTAATTGTATACATAGATATTTAGCTCCAGTTTCATCAAAGTCATTAAATAATGCAAACAAAACTATTAGGAAATTTTGTTAGAACCTATATAGGTACCTGTAGCTTTTATTGTTTCTGTACCAGTTGATTCTTGTAGCGTTACCTAAAAGCAAAATTCATGTAGGGCTATTGTTACTTCCAATCTATCGGTTTCTGATTGGTTACTCATAAACTGGTGACTGAGCTAGTCAATAGGTTACAAGAAACGGAAAAAATCGCAATATCAAATAACTTATGCATTCGCCTCAATAATATGACATAAATCTGGGGTAGCCCATTGGCGTGCCTCTGGTTATTTCCGTATTGTTTTGTGATTTAGGTGTAGTCCAGTTTCCGGTATCTGTTATGGTTGGTTGATACTTGTTGAGTTGATGTTTCGTATTTCTCTGTGAATATGTCGTAAATGCCTGGATTTTTTAACTTTTATCTCAAAAATAATTATTAAATTTAGACACCGCTACTGGTTACAATGTAAACGTATCTTTTATCTTTCTTGTTCCTGGCAGCCTTTTTTTAGTTTCACATTCGCTCGTCAAATGATCGATCGCACTTGCTCATTACACTGAGATCTACGACAGATACGTAAAAACAGATTTTTTGAAATCCGGGGGGTCGACTTAGTATAAAATGATCCATGTTAAGACGATATGAAAAATTTGGTTTTTTTCATATTTCATGGTTTTTTTAATTTAATAACATTATGCGGCAAAATTATCAACATTATCAACAGCATATAAAAAATTAACGAAAAGCGATAGAGATTTGCAGCTTTCAATGTTTGCAATGTTTGTTGTTTTTGCGGAATCATCCCTTTTTGACCAGTCATCCCTGTCTGACAAATGAAGTGACGGGCTAGGATTGTTTATTTTGTTATTCTTAACAGATCCACACCGATTCGGTTGTCGGGCAAAATCTAGTTTAGGAAATTTTAATATTTTTCTATTTTTACAGAATCATCCCTTTTTGACTAGTCATCCTCGTCTGACAAATGAAGTGAGGGGCTGGGATTGTTTATTTTGTTATTCTTAACAGATCCACACCTATCCGGTTGTCGGGCAAAATCTAGTTTAGGAAATTTTAATATTTTTCTATTTTTGCGGAATCATCCCTTTTTGACTAGTCATCCTCGTCTGACAAATGAAGTGACGGGCTAGGATTGTTTATTTTGTTATTCTTAACAGATCCACACCTTGTCGGGCAAAATCTAGTTTAGGAAATTTTAATATTTTTCTATTTTTTGCGGAATCATCCCTTTTTGACCAGTCATCCCTGTCTGACAAATGAAGTGACGGGCTAGGATTGTTTATTTTGTTATTCTTAACAGATCCACACCGATCCGGTTGTCAGCCAAAATCTAGTTTAGGAAATTTTAATATTTTTCTATTTTTGCGGAATCATCCCTTTTTGACTAGTCATCCTCGTCTGAAAAATGAAGTGACGTGATAGGATTGTTTATTTTGTTATTCTTAACAGATCCACACCGATCCGGTTGTCGGGCAAAATCTAGTTTAGGAAATTTTAATATTTTTCTATTTTTGCGGAATCATCCCTTTTTGACTAGTCATCCCCGCCTGACAAATGAAGTAACGGGCTAGAATTGTTTATTTTGTTATTCTTAACAGATCCACACCGATCCGGTTGTCGGGCAAAATCTAGTTTAAGAAATTTTAATATTTTTCTATTTTTGCGGAATCATCCCTTTTTGACTAGTCATCCCCGTCTGACAAATGAAGTAACGGGCTAGGATTGTTTATTTTGTTATTCTTAACAGATCCACACCGATCCGGTTGTCGGGCAAATTCTAGTTTAGGAAATTTTAATATTTTTCTATTTTTGCGGAATCATCCCTTTTTGACTAGTCATCCCCGTCTGACAAATGAAGTGACGGGCTAGGATTGTTTATTTTGTTAATCTTAACAGATCCACACCGATTCGGTTTTCGGTCAAAATCTAGTTAAGGAAATTTTAATATTTTTCTATTTTTGCGGAATCATCCCTTTTTGACTAGTCATCCCCGTCTGAGAAATGAAGTAACGGGCTAGGATTGTTTATTTTGTTATTCTTAACAGATCCACACCGATCCGGTTGTCGGGCAAAATCTAGTTTAGGAAATTTTAATATTTTTCTATTTTTGCGGAATCATCCCTTTTTGACTAGTCATCCCCGTCTGACAAATGAAGTAACGGGCTAGGATTGTTTATTTTGTTATTCTTAACAGATCCACACTGATCCGGTTGTCGGGCAAAATCTAGTTTAGGAAATTTTAATATTTTTCTATTTTTGCGGAATCATCCCTGTTAGCGCCAGAAAGTCTGTTAATTTAAAATAGGTGTATATAGTTCTGCCTATACGGTTTTATCATAAAGATATTAGAACCACGTGCGTATAGGCCGAAGTGACAAAAAAGGTCAGTACGAATTTAGTTGTGTTAGGTTGAGTTTCGCAAAGTTAAAGACAGTATAAAATCCCAAATTCTCCTAAATTTAATTCCTCTCCTACCCTCTATTATATACAGTCACTTCTTCAAGGGAAGACCTACAAAAGGGGTAAGTCTTTATGAAAAGATTCAACATAATTTTGGTCCAATTTCGAGCACGGATAAGATTAGTTTCGGTTTGCTTTATTTTAAGTGAAATTAAAATGTGAATGAGTCAAACATATTCCTTAAAGTTTTTGCTGTCACGGTTTGTTTGGAGTTCGGTTTTTTTGTGAGATGTCAACGGGACATCAGCTGATTTAATATTCGGTATATTAATCGGAGATTTGTTTACGAATTTAATTTAGGAAACAATTATTACATATTATGTAAATTTATTTAATTGGGATTTTGTTTGAAATTTGTATTAATAAACTACGTTATTAGTTTTTTTAGACATAATAACTTGAGTGGCACGGTATTCATACCAAAGTAAATTAGCGGATAACACTTAACAACAAATTAATAATTTTACCTAATAGTGTATCATACAGGGGCATCTCGGGAAGTGTTCTAGCCATTTGAATTTGAGGTTTGTTTCAATAACAGTGGATTTAAATGATATTCAGGTGCCAATAAGAGTTAGATATTGAATTTATAGTGTTTTAATCTGGGTATTTTGAGTGTAACTGCAGTGTAATATTTTAATATGGCTCCGACGGTAGCTGAACGCAAAATAAGGGTTTTAACGTCGAAAAAAGAGTCTTTATATAGTATATTGCAAACTTTATTCGACTTGAGTAAGAAATTAAAGGAACCACATTCATTACAAAAGTTCACGACTTTGTATCGGTCAATAGACATAACGCGAAATGATTTACTTACGGTTATAGATGAAATTGTGCATCGGAGCTCAGAAATAGATGAAGATTACGTCCCAGATTTTGCCATTATTAGAACTATAGACGAAATTTGCTGTGATATACACATGGCCGCGGAAAATCTGAAAAAGTCGACTGTAGCGGCGTCGGGTGAGGGTAGTTTCACTGCGCCATTGAGGGACGATTTGGAAGGTAGCCGACCCAGACTTCCTAAAGTAGAATTACCAGAATTTTCAGGGGATATTCGAGAATGGGAAATATTTTATTCCATGTTTAAAAGTTTAATTCATGATAACGCAAAATTAACGCCTGTAGATAAGGTGCATTATTTGGTGGGGCGTCTAAAAGGTCCGGCACTGGGTGTTTGTTCGGGATTATCACCAACCGGAGAAAACTACGAAATTATTTGGCAGTCGCTTATTGATAAATATCAGGATAAACGAGCGTTAGGCAATAGCTACCTAGATCAAATAATGAACTTTAAGGTTCTGCAAGGCGAGTCATCTAAAAACTTAACTATATTTTTAGAAAAATTTGATTCGGCGGTACGGGCTCTTAAAAAACTGGAAATGGATGACTTAGCAGATTTTGTTCTACTTCACCAGGCTTTGTCTAAATTGGATTCGGAAACAGCCAAGTTATTTGATATGTCTGTTCGGGACAAACTAATGCCCTCCTATGATGACCTTATTAAATTTGTTAAGGAGCAGTCAAAAATTTTAGGTAGGAATCGGCAAGCTGCAGTCCATAAAGGTGGTTATTCGAGTGGTTTCGCGGATAAGCCACGGGGGCTGAAATCTTTTGTCGTCAGTCATGGTGGTGATAAATCATATAACGACAAAAGAGATAATTGCATATTTTGTCAAAAGGGGCCACATTATGTAGGACGTTGTGATAAATTTAAGCGGTTGGCGCCATTTAAGAGGTATGAAACGGTTCGAGATAATAACTGGTGTTATAATTGTTTATCTTCAAATCACGGGGTTCGTAGTTGTCCCTCGGAGCGGACTTGTACGGAATGTGGTAAGCGGCACCACATATTACTTCATCGTAATAAAACAGTCGTCGATAACGCTGTGGAAGGACAGTCTGCTTCTAATAAAGAAGTTAATAATATACAAGGAACTATTTCGCGTGCAAGCACTAGTAGCGAAGTTCCTGAAGGAATTAGTACCAGTTTATGTTCCACGGCTATTAATAATATACAGGGTAGTACAGTTTTGTTGTCTACGGCGGTGGTTAATATTGCAAATAGTCCAGTAAAAAATCAAACGGCGAGATTTCTCTTAGACAGTGGTAGTCAAGCTAATTTGCTTACCATTAAATGTTGCAAAAGATTAGGATTAAAAATTTCAAAATTTTATTCTTCCGTTCAGGGTTTAGGTAAAAATTCTCAACCTGTTAGAGGTATTGCGGATTTAGTAATTACGTCACGTCACAATTCGGATAATAATTATTTTATCAAGGTACAACTAATAGATAAAATCTCTGAAAAATTACCTAAATTTCAGGTAGATATAAAAGCTTTTTCTCACTTGGTCGGAATTCCATTAGCAGATGATGGTTTTTATAAACCCCAGGAAATTGATGGCATTCTGGGAGCAGAATTATTTTCGGTTTTAATGGGTCCGGGACGCTTATTGGGTTCTTTGGGAATGCCAAACGCGATTGAAACTATTTTGGGTTATGTAATTATGGGAAAGGCATCAGGATTTGATTCTCCTATGGTTAGTGAAACATTTTTTACATTAAGCGATGAAGCTCATTTGGAGCAGTTGATTAGTAAATTTTGGGAGCTGGAAGAGGTCCCAAAACCAGCAGTACGGGATGCGGCGGATTTAGAATGTGAAAAAATATTTTTAAAAACTTACAGCCGGGATGATAAGGATAGGTTTACAGTAGCTTTACCTTTCAAAAGATCCCCAAAAAATTTAGGCGGATCAAAGGCAGCTGCTCAATCAAGATTATTATCATTAGAACGAAAACTAGCCAAATTTCCGGAGTTACGATTAGAGTATAATAAAGTTATGCAAGATTTTATTGACCAAGATCATATGCGAAGGGTAGGGCACGAAGTTTCGGACAGTTTGGCATATTATATACCTCATCATGCGGTACTTAAACCTGAAAGCACTACCACTCCTGTTCGCGTTGTTTTAGATGCCAGTGCACCATCTGACAATGATGTATCATTAAATGATTTATTGTATGGCGGTCCTAAATTACAAAAAGATATATTTACTTTATTAATTAACTTCAGATTATTTCAAGTGGCATTGACAGCGGACATTCGGCAAATGTATCGTCAAATAGATATGATAAATGATCATTGCAGATTTCAACGAGTGTTGTGGAGATTTGAACCTAAAGATAACATAGATATTTTTGAATTGACCACTGTAGCTTTTGGAGTTAAGTCCTCGCCATATTTAGCTCTGCGAACAGTTGAGCAATTAGTCATGGAGGAAGGTCATAATTATCCTTCAGCAGCGGCAGTAGTCAGTAGGGACTTATATGTCGATGACCTGGTTTCAAGTGTGTCCACAGTTGAACAAGCTCATCAATTGTATTGGGAATCCACACAGTTATTTGCAGCGGGTAAATTCGAGTTGACAAAATGGTCAACTAATGACTTAAATCTTTTACAACGGATACCTCTTGAAAAAAGATTAACAAAAAATGTTGTGTTCAAAGCGGATACAAAGATTTTGGGGATGCAATGGAGTCCGAGAGATGATTTAATGCATTTCAATTTAGTAGTTCCAAATACAACATGTAGTAAACGATTAATATTGTCGGCGGTTGCTAAATGCTATGATCCTATTGGTTTAATTGCTCCTTTCATTTTGTACTTAAAATTGCTAGTAAAGGAGTTGTGGCGAATTAAATTAGGATGGGACGACGAGCCACCACCTCATATCACTCGGTTATGGACTAAAGTATGTGAGGAGTGGTCAGAATTTAGGAGATTTCATATTTCTCGTTATTTGGGTGCAAAAGAAGGGGTACCTGCTATGATAGTAGCTTTCGCAGACGCTAGCCAAGATGGCTACGGTTCAGTAGTTTATTTGCGAACTACTGCAGAGACAGGTGACATAGCGATTAATTTGATATGTGCCAAATCGAAAGTTTCTCCGTTTAAATACGTATCTATTCCTCGTTTGGAACTGTGTGCTGCGTTGTTGCTATCGAAGTTAGTGAAACACGTAGCTGAAGCTTATGAAAATAGAATTCTCATTTCTAAAATATATGCGTTTTCAGACTCAACTACCGTTCTGCAGTGGTTAAATTCTTCTTATTTGCAAGATGTCTTTGTAGCGAATCGGGTATCACAAATTCGGGATAATTTGCCTCGGGCTTGTTGGAGACACGTAGAAGGCATCAATAATCCGGCTGACTGTTTGTCACGAGGGCTATTACCTTCTCAGTTAGTTAATAATCATTTGTGGATATCGGGTCCATCGTGGACAAAACTGGATGAAGACCAGTGGCCAGTCACAATGGTCAATAGTAAAATTGAGTTAGGGATAGATAAGTGTGTAATGGTAAACACCACTGAACCCGAAAATCATCCTCTCTATGATTTGACTATTAGATGTTCTTCATGGTCTTCACTGTTGCGTATAACAGTGTGGGTACTTCGGTTTTTAAAAACGTTACCTGTCAGTGAATTTATCACGGCCTCAGATTTATTAAAGTCAGAATTAACGCTAGTAAGATTAGTTCAATGGAAACACTTTAAATCTGAGATTCAGCTTTTAACCAAGAAAAATCAGTGTTCTACAAAATTTCGAAAGTTACGCCCGTTTCTTAAAGATGGACTTATCAGGGTGGGGGGTCGATTAGCACATGCTCGCATAGGTTTTGATCAGCAGCATCCCTTCCTCTTACCTGCTAAAGATCCATTCGTGATTAAGTTGATTGATTATTATCATCAATATAACTTACATACCGGGCCTCATTTACTTGAAGCTTTAATTAGGCAAAAATATTGGATTATAGCTGGTCGTAACTTGATCAGAAGTCGGGTGCATGCGTGTAACCATTGTTTCCGTTCACGACCACAAATCATAAATCCTTTAATGGCGGACTTGCCGGCATATCGGGTGCAGCAAGCAAAGGCTTTTTTAAATACTGGTCTGGATTATTTCGGGCCAGTAAATATCACTTTAGGACGGACAAAATCGGCGCAAATTCATAAAGCGTATGTATGCTTATTTGTTTGTATGAGTGTCAAAGCAGTTCATCTAGAACTAGTAAGTTTTTTATCTACACCTCATTTTTTACAAGCTTTTAAAAGATTTTTATCTCGGCGTGGGCCTTGCAGTACTTTGTATTCGGATAGAGGGACCAACTTTATAGGTGCGAGAAAGATATTGTCGGATCTTTATAAGTTTTTGAGTTCTAAACCATTTAATGATGCTTTACAAACTGAATTGGCGTTGAAAGGCATCGAATGGAAACTTAATCCTCCTTCCGCTCCCCACATGGGCGGAATATGGGAGAGTAACGTTAAGGCTGCGAAAAGTCATATCAATCGTGTGATAGGGGATCAACTGTTGACGTACGAGGAGTTTGCCACTTTTTTGACACAGGTTGAAGCGTTATTAAATTCACGACCTCTATGTCGACTAACGTCAGATCCGTCGGCTCCTACTATATTAACTCCAGCTCATTTTTTGACATTATCTCCTCTAAGATATTTACCTGCAGATAATGTTACTGAGATTGAAATTAATAGATTGGATCGTTTCCAGTTAATCGATAGAATAGTACAAGATTTCTGGAAGCGGTGGCACTTGGAATATCTTACCACTTTACAAAGTAGAGAAAAATGGAACAAAGTGTCCCCAAATATAAAAGTGGGTACAGTTGTCTTACTAAAAACTGATAACTCCCCTCCACTTCATTGGCCATTGGGAGTAATTACGGAGGTGCATCCTGGTAAAGATAAAACTATTAGGGTGGTCACTGTTAAAACTAGCAAGGGTACTTTCATAAGACCTGTTGTAAAAGTGTGTCCGCTACCCACTCAATAATTTATTATTATTGTTCCACTACCTCTACTTGAGATAGGTAATCAATTTTTTTTTATTTTTAGTACCTATATTTTATTAGGTATTATTATAGTCAGTAGTTAGCATAGTAGTCACGTTTAATTTGTTTACGTTAGATATACACAGGTATATGCGCGTAATTATATTTTTTTTTTCTTTCAATTTGGGTTGAAAACGGGTTTTCATGGTGGGGGGTATGTTAGCGCCAGAAAGTCTGTTAATTTAAAATAGGTGTATATAGTTCTGCCTATACGGTTTTATCATAAAGATATTAGAACCACGTGCGTATAGGCCGAAGTGACAAAAAAGGTCAGTACGAATTTAGTTGTGTTAGGTTGAGTTTCGCAAAGTTAAAGACAGTATAAAATCCCAAATTCTCCTAAATTTAATTCCTCTCCTACCCTCTATTATATACAGTCACTTCTTCAAGGGAAGACCTACAAAAGGGGTAAGTCTTTATGAAAAGATTCAACAATCCCTTTTTGACTAGTCATCCCTGTCTGACAAATGAAGTAACGGGCTAGGATTGTTTATTTTGTTATTCTTAACAGATCCACACTGATCCGGTTGTCGGGCAAAATCTAGTTTAGGAAATTTTAATATTTTTCTATTTTTGCGGAATCATCCTTTTTTGACTAGTCATCCCCGCCGGACAAATGAAGTGACGTGCTAGGATTGTTTATTTTGTTATTCTTAACAGATCCACACCGATCCGGTTGTCGGGCAAAATCTAGTTTAGGAAATTTTAATATTTTTCTATTTTTGCGGAATCATCCCTTTTTGACTAGTCATCCCCTTCTGACAAATGAAGTAACGGGCTAGGATTGTTTATTTTGTTATTCTTAACAGATCCACACCGATCCGGTTGTCGGGCAAAATCTAGTTTAGGAAATTTTAATATTTTTCTATTTTTGCGTAATCATCCCTTTTTGACTAGTCATCCCTGCCTGACAAATGAAGTGACGTGCTAGGATTGTTTATTTTGTTATTCTTAACAGATCCACACCGATCCGGTTGTCGGGCAAAATCTAGTTTAGGAAATTTTAATATTTTTCTATTTTTGCGGAATCATCCCTTTTTGACTAGTCATCCCCGTCTGACAAATGAAGTAACGGGCTAGGATTGTTTATTTTGTTATTCTTAACAGATCCACACCGATCCGGTTGTCGGGCAAAATCTAGTTTAGGAAATTTTAATATTTTTCTATTTTTGCGGAATCATCCCTTTTTGACTAGTCATCCCTGTCTGACAAATGAAGTGACGGGCTAGGATTGTTTATTTTGTTAATCTTAACAGATCCACACCGATTCGGTTTTCGGTCAAAATCTAGTTTAGGAAATTTTAATATTTTTCTATTTTTGCGGAATCATCCCTTTTTGACTAGTCATCCCCTTCTGACAAATGAAGTAACGGGCTAGGATTGTTTATTTTGTTATTCTTAACAGATCCACACCGATCCGGTTGTCGGGCAAAATCTAGTTTAGGAAATTTTAATATTTTTCTATTTTTGCGGAATCATCCCTTTTTGACTAGTCATCCCCGTCTGACAAATGAAGTAACGGGCTAGGATTGTTTATTTTGTTATTCTTAACAGATCCACACTGATCCGGTTGTCGGGCAAAATCTAGTTTAGGAAATTTTAATATTTTTCTATTTTTGCGGAATCATCCCTTTTTGACTAGTCATCCCCGCCTGACAAATGAAGTGACGTGCTAGGATTGTTTATTTTGTTATTCTTAACAGATCCACACCGATCCGGTTGTCGGGCAAAATCTAGTTTAGGAAATTTTAATATTTTTCTATTTTTGCGGAATCATCCCTTTTTGACTAGTCATCCCCGTCTGACAAATGAAGTAACGGGCTAGGATTGTTTATTTTGTTATTCTTAACAGATCCACACCGATCCGGTTGTCGGGCAAAATCTAGTTTAGGAAATTTTAATATTTTTCTATTTTTGCGGAATCATCCCTTTTTGACTAGTCATCTCCGTCTGACATATGAAGTAACGGGCTAGGATTGTTTATTTTGTTATTCTTAACAGATCCACACCGATCCGGTTGTCGGGCAAAATCTAGTTTAGGAAATTTTAATATTTTTCTATTTTTGCGTAATCATCCCTTTTTGACTAGTCATCCCCGCCTGACAAATGAAGTGACGGGCTAGGATTGTTTATTTTGTTATTCTTAACAGATCCACACCGATCCGGTTGTCGGGCAAAATCTAGTTTAGGAAATTTTAATATTTTTCTATTTTTGCGGAATCATCCCTTTTTGACTAGTCATCCCCGTCTGACAAATGAAGTAACGGGCTAGGATTGTTTATTTTGTTATTCTTAACAGATCCACACCGATACGGTTGTCGGGCAAAATCTAGTTTAGGAAATTTTAATATTTTTCTATTTTTGCGGAATCATCCCTTTTTGACTAGTCATCCCTGTCTGACAAATGAAGTGACGGGCTAGGATTCTTTATTTTGTTAATCTTAACAGATCCACACCGATCCGGTTGTCGGGCCAAATCTAGTTTAGGAAATTTTAATATTTTTCTATTTTTGCGGAATCATCCCTTTTTGACTAGTCATCCCCGTCTGACAAATGAAGTGACGGACTAGGATTGTTTATTTTGTTATTCTTAACAGATCCACACCGATCCGGTTGTCGGGCAAAATCTAGTTTAGGAAATTTTAATATTTTTCTATTTTTGCGGAATCATCCCTTTTTGACCAGTCATCCTCGTCTGACAAATGAAGTGAGGTAGCTGGGTAGTGAATTAGCTGGGCTACTTACTGTGAATGCTTCTGGCGAGCATTCACAGTTCATTCGTATAAATTCAGAGTCTTAATATTATTTCAGAATAAAAAAAACATTGGCACATTTAGAATCTAAGTATTTTTTTGGTATTGGTTACTTTATACTATTTCAACAGCGACCCCTCTATAAAAACGTAAAATTCATATTTCCAAGTACTTCAAGAAATTAATTACTTTTATTACTGTCTATATGGAATTGCTCCCACATTTAATACCAGAAAAATCAAACTGTGTATCGTGTATCCTCAAAATCGTTGCAATATTTAATCCAACGCCAAAGAACAATACCGCAAAATACAATTAAAACCCATAAAACGTTCTTAATCTTCTTTGACTTTGAAATTAACATGGGAATCATGAAAATCAAACACATGCAAAGCAGATTTTTCCCACTACCTCCGCATTTTTATAATACGCAGTCCTTCGCCATACGCTTTCATGTATTAAACCGTATAATATATCACAGTTGCCACGACAAGGAAGTGAAAAGTAAAAGCGAGTAATGCAGCGATGGAGGTCGGAGGTGACGGAAGGTCGAATCGCAAGGTGATTCCACTTTCCATAACCAGGAAATCTAATCGCGGGATTGAACCGTAATCTGCGACTGAAAAACCGCTTGTGATCTTGACATTTATTTCTAAATACCAGGTATACACCCTCATTTTTACGTAGATGTCACGAATGTTAGTGCTTCGATCTTGAACTTAAACTGGCCTTGAGCTATTAGGTTTTGTTAACGGTTCTCGGTGTGCGACGGAAATTTATTAATAATTGTGATGACTTTTCCTATACTCGATGACAAATTGAATCGTCATTCGGTCAGTCGACCTTGGCAGAAATTATTCTGGCCATTGAGAATAATCAACACCAGACTATTAATTTAGCATATTTTTTTTACAGGGTATGTAAGCAAAGTCGATTGTTGTCTAATATCCTGAGATGCCTGAAAAGCTACCATGATACTAAGTGCGCAGGTCATGTGATAGTTCGATAATATCTCCATCCAAAGTGATCAAACACTATAATAGGGTATCTGAGGGAGATCCCGAAAATAACTACTCCACGGGCAATTGCATTACTCCGGCACCTCCAAGGCAGTCGCCACATCTTTTATCGAGACCAACCACTGACCGGTTTCGCACTTATTCTGTGCTTATCAGAGTACCATAGATAGCGGACTCGATGAACGATTCTGCGACATGAATTACTAAAGGACATCTGGTATGTTAGTAGTGGTGAGAATCACACTAGTGCCCTCTTTTGGTCTTTGCTACTATCCGTCTGACAATTATTGTCTAATTGACAGACAGATAGCGATCTGCTTTTCCGCAAGTGCCATTATAGCAGTGCCCTCTATTAAATTTGAGAAAGACAATCCTACTTATTTATTTGAAGGAGATGCCGAAAACAACTACTCTACGGCCAATGTGCCCCGACTGGCATTGCATTACTCCAAAGAAGTCGCCACATCCTTCGAGATCGACCAGCAGACATTAACCGATTTCGCACTTATTCTATGGTCATCAGAGTGTCATACTCAGCGGATTCGATAAACAATATATTTTTATTATATTTACTACATTAGATATTTATTAGCAAAGACCAAAAGATTGCACTACTGTGTGTCTCTCACCACTACTAACTATAGGGTATGTTGAAGAAGTTTCTTATGGAATCAATTTGAAGAAGCAACCGAGAGTGACCAGATTAGCTAGTTTCATTTTCTACCGCCCATTTTTTCCATTTCTGATAGAAGATGGTTGGAATGGCTGGATCTGCAACTTACCTTTGACTTGAAGAAGTGATCTACAGCCGATATAATTTTTGCCACTTGTTTTTAATAGATATCTACACTAGTGTCGATGGGAATCGGACTTATCCGATTATGGCTTGGCGCAAAATAATGAAAAGAAAATTAACTGGACTCAGAGTGTGACAATTAGTCGAAAATGTCACGTATTCAGGTATGGTATAAGATGAAAAATGGATGGATGAGAAATTTTACAGAAGTATGATTTACGTATACTTTTTTAACATTTTAGTACTTTATATTCTAATGGTGACATTACTTTTGGTGAATATAAATCATGGTGGAATTGGAAGTAGATGAAGAAAGGTGGGATTACTGAGATACGCATGTTACTAGTCCTGAGAATAGTCCTTGAAAGAAATGAGTTACTTGGACTTGCTTCACATTATATATAATATATAATAATAGGTACTTAGACAGTATCTAATATGTACAAAATGCTCTGATTTTTTTTTTAAATCTATGCGTAATTAAGTCAATTATAGGTATTTTTTAAATAAAACATGCACAGATGTAGGCAAAAAATATGTCTTTTTTCTCAAAATATAAGATTATCAGATATTATTAATAGAAAAATTACATTAAAAATTTAAAAATCCTAAACTTATTATGATAAAGTATATCTGCAATGCATATACCTTTTCAATAAATTTCAATGTCAACATTTTATTATATGTAGGTTCAAATAAAGATAAAGGACTAAATGAGTTGCGTTATTTGCCAACAAAGTAGAATATAAACAACTTATTAATATGAACTGCATTGCAGAGTAATTTTTTTTATCAGCCACAATTTGGAAACATTTTTTTGACAAAGAGCTAGTCGGAGATTCTTAGAATCTGGTACACCTGGTCACAATGTATAGTCGACCTGACAAGGTCAAGCTTTATTAGAATAACAAAGCCTTGCTATATTAATTTGTTTGTCATATTGAGCATAGACGTAATAGGAGGATATTTTTAATTATTATTCATCCTTAACGCAGACAAGTTATTTCATTAAATTTATTATTCACTACCAATTGTTATAAGTTACAGACAAGGTGCTATAAAGGTTAAATACTACTAGGACCAAAAGTACTCCTTCTATAAAGTACTTATCTATCCCAACAGGGAATATGCTACTTTTTATTTCGTTTCTGTTTTTGTAGGTTTCATAAGCATACCCTATCCTTAACCTTAATCTTAATCATTCTTAATCGTTTTCGAAATATTTTGATTTTTTCAAGAATGTCTCAAAGAACATAGTTACATTTATCTCGTTCTATCTCTTTCAGTTTGTAAACCAAACACTTGAAATTTCAAAGAAGTTACACTGAAATGTATCAAAACATGTAGAAAATACAAAAGCTAGTGCAGATTACACAGGGTGTCAATAATGAGCCGACCAATTGTGACAAACTCAAAACTTAATAACTCACTTATTATAAATGGAACATCCTGTGTTTTATAATGGTAAACTATGTACATTTTAATTCTCTTTCGATTTATATCAACCTAAATTCCATCGATTTGAAGATATTTGGACATTATTGCAGGAACAGGTTGGCAGTCAGGTTGGATATGAAGCAAAACATTTAAACGTCTTCGGACGATGCAATTGTTGCGGACAATAATTATTGTCCTCAAGGACAGTCTTCAATACATTAAATAAATACATTAAATTCGAGAGACATTTACATGTCCTTCGCCTTTCTAAATTAAAAAAAAAATCCCTATTCAAATCCCTTTCTAGCAAACTTAGGTGAGGTTTGTATAGAAGACATATCCCTTGGATAGGATTAAAAGCTTCCTTGTCTATGTCTCTCCTGTATATGTCTGTCTATTGTCCTGTCTATGATAGAAAAAGATGTAAGAGAAGTTTTATCCTTGATTATCTGTCGTAGGATTGATTTTCATTTAAAATTTTCGGACACATCGATTTTTATTTGAAAAGGAACACATTTTTATATTATTGATATTTATACAGGGTGCGCCAAAAAGTCTTTCTCCAACACATTGCTTTTATGGTACCATTTATGGTCATATACCCCTCATTATTAGGGCTATATCCATCAAACCGTATATGTATTCATGGGAAGACGTTCTATCCAAATCTGTAAAAGTTCACAAAAAAAATAAGTTGTGGTAAAAATGTGTCATTCCCTCACGGGTCGATTAGAACATAGGAATTACTGGCTATTAAAACCAGGACAGAATCATGCGAAGGCACCTATGGAAGATACTTTGCAGAGAAGAACTGTAGAGATGTTAGGCATGAGTAAATTTTGGTTCAGGAGCATGACTGGGCTCATAACAGAGCACTGCCATCTCAACAAGCATCTCTATAATTTAAGATTAGCAGAAAGTTCGATATGTTGGGGCTGCGATGATGCAGATGAGACTGCGCTTCATATTCTAAGTGAATGTAAAGGTACACTCGTATGAGGCTAACGCTCCTGGGTAAACCATTTTTGGAACCTTGTGACCTAAGAAAAATTTCAGCGAGTAGACTTTTGTGGTTTCTGCAAAGAACAAAGTAGCTCGCTGAATAGAAGATCGGCGGGATGCACGATAGGTCCAGATGTGGCCACGCAGTGCTTTGGGACTCGCTACAGAGGAAGCGAGCCGCAGGAGAAAGAAGAAGAAGAAGAAGGAAGTTTGTTTAGCTTCTGAGAATCACCGACGTACAGGCCACTAGAAGGTGCAGGCAACCATCGTGGGTCTTCCCTGTACGGTCACCCATCCATGTGCTAACCGCAAGATTAGCCTTTATATCGATTATATGAACGCTAAGTTTATACCACGGCTTTCCCTCAAATCTAATGTTTTATTCAGATATGTAACTGCGTTTGCAGAATGTTTTAAATTTGGCATTAGGTAAAAAAATTTCTACGAAAACATTCTAACAATTGGTGAACTGAAAAAGCCTTAAATCCATATATATTAAAACGCGTCGATTCTGTCTCGCTCTAAGTTTCTAAACCTTTCTCCTATGCATAGGCGCATTTTAGTCCCGTTTCCTACGCCTTTTCCCAATTTAAACGTCTTTTCAAAAATCCTCTGCAAAATTTCGCGCCTAATGGCCCCGTCACTCCTGCCGAAGTCCCGACTTTTCGTGGGACCCCCTCGACCCCTTTTCTAATTTTTACGGCTTCGAGAACCGCTTCACGCGAAACTGCCGTTTTTTCTCTAATCCTTTGAAATTTTCTCGAGACCGTATGTCGAGTCCTTCTACGTTTATTTCGTCTTTGAAAATCTCGAGTCTCGTATTGTTTTTAAGGTACAACCACATATGATGTTTATAATATGATAGAGTAGGTCCCAGGCCATCTAGAATGGCCAACTACAACATTTTTTGGTATGTCCAACATTTTTTATTTGAGTTATGTCATATGTGAAAATTAAATTTTCTTATTTTTTCACACATACATCGCGATATCTCCGGAACTAATCCAGATAAAGACAATTTTTTTTATATCGATTTGTATGCGTAGATGCCTGTGTTAATTTCGTTGTTATGAAAGAGTTAGTTTCTTTGTAAAACTATATAGGTCAAACTTAACATTTAAATTTTTACAGCACTACTTTTAGTAAGCGAAAAACTTTTTTGTTAGAAGAAATTTTGCTATAGTTTTAAGTAGTTCAAAGTGTCAAATTCAAAGTTCAAATAAAGTTATTCAAAGCATGGCTGACCTAGAAGTATAATTTTGTCTAAAAGCATGCCTCGGTTGGAGGCAACTGAGAAGCTGGGCGATTTGATTCCTTCCCAGATTTAAAAATGTAATATTTTGGTTATTATTCATTCTGTACAGTATTACCCCAACATGGCAATGTACTTAAGTGAAAGGGAAAATTATTCATTATTCTAACATTTGAACACATAGAAAGAACCTTGTTATATCGAAATGATGATATGGTTTGAAAGCAACGATTAAATTAACTGACTTTGTTGTTTTAATTCTTGCCACATTACCACTAGGAAGAGAAACATTCTCAATGAAATTATTGCATTCAAGATCGTTCGTGAGACTGTAAGCCTTGATCAATATGAGTAGGATGTACAGAGTGTATTGTTTTTAATATATAGTAGGAATTAGTAAATAATTGCAATATTTCTTATATAAGTACCGAAATAATTCTATAAATTTTCCAAATAATTAGCCTTGAAAGTGGCATTTAATTAATAAAAACATGTCACTAGCAATAAAATATATGCCGGTTGAATATATCACGATGACTAATGAGTATAGTTTTGAAAATAGTTATTTTCAACAAAGTAACCAGGTCTTAGTTAAATATGTATCGTTAACCTTGCGATTGCAGTTGCTTACAATATTTTATGCAAGTTTCAAGTAAGTTATTCAAAAAAACAATTACATAAGTGGATTTAAATAATAAAACACATGCTTGAAATTTCCTCATTGATGCCGTGTACAAGGTGAACAACTTTGATCTTGTTTTATTCAGGAAAGACGCATTGTATTGCGCTGGCCGTTTATACGTTACGTTTGTACGTTAATCAGTGGAGTACATATATTTTCTTTATTCCAAATAAAGCTAATTTCCTAATTTCAAAGCTAAGCTTGTTTTGCTCCTTGCAAAACAAATGAAGAATAAAAACAAGCTCTTCCATCGATCAGTCAAAGGTTTCCGGTTTGACACTTTATTTACTAATTAAAAAAACCAGCAACTTTATGATGTGTTAAGTGGTAATATAAGACCTACTATACTTTCATGTATACACCACAACATGGTTTTTTACAATAAAAAAATTAGTTATTCTCAAACCAAGTGTATTCAACAGGTTTATTTAAATTAAATAAATTTATAATTAAACCACTTGAAATCTAAGTGCAGTGAGATCTCCATATCTCTATTGACGGTCAGACGGTGGATGATGGTCAGAAATCGTAACAATTGATGGCAATACATCATCTGCTCTTCAGTGTGACTCAGATTTAATAGTCATCTGCTCTTTACTTTGGCTCAGACTTAACAGTATTTTTCTATTCAACTTCTATTTTCTACTATCTTCTTCTCGAGAATAGTCTCTCCAGAAAGGATGACAGATGAAATACGAGTTAATTAATTAATGAATAATTCGTAAAACTTTTTCTGTCTGCACTTTGGTAACCGCGTTATGGTTGATACTTTAAATTCTTAGTTACGAGAAACCAAAACTGCAAGTTTTAGTCCTTCCCCTGCTTTGCTAATTTGGTGCATGAAATTGTAGTGTTTTAGTATTTCTTTATCCACCAATACTATGAGAGGGTAAAAATAATTTATTTTCAAGTGGACTTGTTGCAAGCATCTGCTTTTCTTTATTCACATTGTTCGAAGGAAAAGGCTTCACCTTGTAGAACAATTATTGTTGATCAAACATCTCTCTACATGCCCTTCGATCCAGGATACATATGAGGAACTAAATTTAATATAATTCATAACAAAAATTAATTATCTTCAGACATTTATTGTCATATTGTAATTAACTTCATTAGCTGTATTACTTGATAAATATATACATTGCAATATATTATACATTTTATTATAATACGTAAACTGTATTTATGAGACTGCATTATATAAAGATATTTCATATTTTTATCATGTTTTTCATCTTTGTTGGAGAACGAAGGCTATGAGTGTTTACATAACACTTTGGCAAGTTCGTTTTTTATATCCTGATTGAATCAGTAGAAATAATGAAGATTTTTTACATTTGTATAATAATCCATTTCATGTGGCATTATTCTAATTAATTTTATTTCTAACACTGAAGTGGTTTTCCACATAATGGTGTAGAAATGATGCCAACAACCAAATGATGCCAACCAAGTTGGCATCATTTGGAGTTGATTCAAACTTGTTTTAATCATCTCCAGGTGATGCCAACTTGGTTGGCGAAACGCGCGTCGAGTGCAGGACAGTGTTTTGGTGTTATGCGGAAATAAATCCTATGTAAAAAACTGTGCACATACCCATTTTGTTGTCCGAATACGTTATCATTTAACTGAGATACGAGAGGTGCTTAGAAATAGCAAATTATTAATTTCACCCGGAAACTAGAGGGCTGTGGAAATTCTGTTTGTGACATCAGTCGTTTCTCAAAAAAGTATCACAGTGTCGCGAAAATAGCTACTCTTGTATCTTTATTAATAAGCGAGATATCCCTCAAAGACAACGAAAACTGGACACTATTCGATGGCATAGATTTCTGCCTGAAATATAGTTGCAAAACTACCAAGGCTTGAGTATATTTTTACCGTTGGCTTGCAACTATACACTCTGGCTCCTACACCCATGAGTGTTTTGAAGACATAGTTTGAATTTGGTCCTTTGTTGTAGTCCTTTCGATGGCCAAACTATGGAGCCGTACGCTATCTTAAGTCATATGACGGTAACATACAGCCAATATATTTGTTTAGGACCAATGCCTCAAGATTTCCTATAGATTCGTCGACATCTTCATAATGACAGTCGTCCCTTGTATCATTTTCTCCAGATGGGAGTTCCAATTAAGCGACTTATCCAGTACTAGATACTTCGCTCCTTCCACAAGTGGAAGTATTTCACCAAGTTAGGAGAGAGGTCTTAGAGTGTCCAGCTTCCTTTTTTTTGGTGACGATACAATTACCATTCTGTAGGGGTTCACAGACATCTGCTCCCTCTCACACCAACTCAATACTATGATCAGTTCTTCTTAGAGGGTGAGGGAAATTCCCTCTTCAGAGTTATTCTGATTATAGCGATTAGATCGTCTGCATATTCTTCAACGCAGGTCATCCAGAAGCAGTGACCAAACTCAAACAGTAACTGAACTACCTGAACACTATAGACTCAGAAGACACATGTCCTTAATAAAGATAGAAAAGAATCATATTTGTTCGGAGTGCGGGAAGGATGAAGAAAAATGCAAAGAGAGGAGGATTGCCTTCTTCATATGGACTGATGAAGAAAGATGCAGAGGGAGGAGGATTGCCTCCTCCATATGGACTGATGAAGAAAAATGCAGACGGAGGAGGATTGCCTTCTTCACATGGACATCCATCAAGTCAGTTAGGTGCGTCATGAGTCATAAGATAGCGAAGTGTGACGATACCTACCTACATTTGTGTAATTCTAATTATTGAATTTGGATAACTTGAACATTATACCGTTCATTAAGTTTATGCGCCTTAGTAACTCAGAAATAAAGTGATTGCTGCACCGCGAGATGTCACTCGCCACTCGAGAAACACCAAAAGCGAAAGTGTTGTAGCCGTGAGATTCAAAATCCTTCTCCTTTGAATATGTGGGATCAGCAATAAAAGTGAGCATATAATATTAGTTGTAAAATTCCTCCTACATTACGTACATTGTTAAAATGACAATGAGTACTGCATACCGCCTACTACTGTAAAACTCCGATAAACAAATTAAAAGCGAAATAAAAAGTTGAAAAAAGCCGGGCGTGTGCGTTAATGAATTTCTAAGGAAAATTTCAAGGCTGCAGAGTTCTATGAATAGCTTAACTTTTCTGCTGTTCATATTAGAATAATTTATTTTCTTGATACGTGATAAAATAGCGGTTAAAAGCTAATAAAGTTGGATTATTTTTAGATCAGTCCCGCATAAAGAACAATTAGGCTTCTCATAAATATATTTACATTGATTACGTTGGAATGGAGAAAAAACGTATTTTTCTGAGCTTACTAAATTCGTTTGTTGTTCAATTGTTGCTGGTTTTTAGTATGGATGCGAGTTTATGAAGAGTTAGTGGACAAGCAGAGTGTTAAATGAAATACTTAGAGGTAATGAAATACTTACTTACTACTAAGAGGCAAATGTGAAATTTTTACTTATTTTTTCAAAAAAAATAATAAACGCGGGCCAACGCTGTCT
Source organism: Pogonocherus hispidulus (assembly GCA_963924545.1). Classification (NCBI taxonomy): domain Eukaryota; kingdom Metazoa; phylum Arthropoda; class Insecta; order Coleoptera; family Cerambycidae; genus Pogonocherus; species Pogonocherus hispidulus. Next base: position 13,252,761 of record OZ004696.1, on the reverse strand, counting down.
TTTTTATTGTTACTTTCAAATTTGTTTGGTTTAAGAAATAATATTTATTTATGTAGTATTTAAATATTTTTATTTGGAGAAAATGGACATTTAATTTTTTACTTCAATCTTTTCCCCATTTTTTATAGCTGTAAATGTTGTTTACCAATAACTTTTATATACAATTTTTCGATGTCTCTTCATACCAGATGAATTTGGCATATTACAATTTTTCTAAATTATCTGTCAAATTCTAAAAGACGACCCCTACTGTTTAATGCTTTTTTCCATTTTCTAATGAAACAAAAAATATTGCAAATATCGATAACATACTATTTTTACAAATGTGTAATCCTGCGACATCAGCGCACATACTTGTGTGAAATTTTTGCAAGATTAACGACATAGTCCTAAAGTGGCCCGGAGACGATCAATAATATTGTCAATGGTAATCATTGATGCATGTAATTGATCGTGTAGGAAGCGATTGATACCATTGTCAATCGATGGATGGAGATTGATAGGTAATTTGATTGAAGTACATTGACGGGGACCATTGACGCATCCCAATTGATCGTGTAATCGAGAAATTGACAGAAATTGTCCATTAAAGTAGTTCAGAAACAATCAATAAACGACTCGCGAGAAATTCACTGAGCAACTGATCCAGTATTAACGTGTTCATTGGATCTCCATCAGTCGCAATTGCAATTGAAATCATCAATTTTATTGACAATATTATTAACAGTCTCCGGGCCACTTTAAAATGGATGGCCATAATAATAATATCGACTCACCAGGTACTTTATGGCAAATTAAGCAGACCCAGGGAGAGTCAAAATTCTCATAAACAACTCATGCAAATATATTCCGTGTTATTTTCTATTCTACAATAAGTGGAACGACCTGATTTTTTAATGACAAATAGAAATTTCAATTGGATAAGAGAGTAAAAGTGAAGAAAGTGTTATAAATGAATATGAACTCGAAAGAAAGTGATACCTGAAGAGAATAGTCTGTATCTCGACCGGTTATCTCTGGCGTTACTAGAAAACTACCAGAGCACGGAGCCAAGTAGGTCAAGGAGATGATTTTAAGTATTGTTTAGTGAATTAATTACCTACGCTCGTCTCGCATTAACAATTCCCGTGTATACCTATATACCGTGTTTAGATTTTTACGTAGAAATGATATAATATATAGGATGTTCCATTTAAAATAAGTAAGTTGGTGTCGACTTCCGGTTATACCGGAAGTTCCAGAAACGTGAAAATATTTTAAAAATGTAGGTCCCACTGACCTTTGTAAATAACCAAATTTTCAAAATCACCCTGTACCTACTTTTCCATAAATCGATCGCGGCCCTTCCCGGTGGGACGCTGTGTATAGAGGTCACCGCTGTAATGGCACAATTCATGTAACTGTGCTAATGGCACCTGCGACCTGCGGAAAAGCAGGTCGCTATCTGCCTGTCAATGTGACAATAATAATTATTGTCGAACGGATAGTAGCAAAAACCCAAAGAGGGCACTACGGTGTGTTTCTCACCACGACTAACGTGTTAGGTATAGTATGGTCCATAAAGTAACCCCCCCTGCTAACTTTTGAACGAATCGAGTTAGAGAGTTTTAACAAAATACAGGGTGAATCATGTAAAATTAAGTTGATTCTGACGATAAATTCAATTTTTCAAATTCAAAGATGGGGCCACGAGCGCTGTCAATTCAATTTTTTTAAATGGCAAAGTGTGCCGTGTTGCACTTCATTTAAAAGGTAATTCAATTCTCTACATTCTCGTTTTTGAAAAATGACAATCGAGTTATCCGTTCTCTAGTTACAAGCACAAGTTTGTATTAACGATATTTAAAAATTTTGCTTTTATCAAGTCTCCTTGCCTTTGCTTGCCACTGTCACTGAAACGTCAATAAGGTTCGAGAAAGTAGTTTAGCGTTCAATTTAAGAGTGTTTGAAGGTTTCTACAGGTCTTTTTCTTATTTTTTAAGTTATTCGATTTGATAGATTTAAGAGAAAATTTAAGAGGAGTGCGGTACTTAAGAATGCTGCGGGAGGAAATTTTTCCAAAGATAGAAAGAATAGCAGGCAATAACATTCAAAGTATTGTATTTCAACAAGATGGGGCTCCGCCTCATTTATATGGACCTGGTACCGATTTTTTAAATAATCATTTCTGGGCAGATGGATTAGCAGAAGGGGCCCGATAGAATAGCCGGCTCGTTCCCCGGACTTAACCCCTCTTGATTTTTTCTTATGGGGATATTTGAAGTCAAAAGTCTACAGAACTCCTCCAGTAAATATCGACGAACTACAGCAACGTCTAACACATATGTGCAGCAATATCTCTGCAGAAATTTTAGGAAATATCAGGCAAGAATTTCAAAATAGAATTTTTATGTGCCAAGAAGTCAATGGACAACATTTTGAACAACTTTTTAATTCTTTTATTTTTAGTTTTAATAAATATTTGTTCAAAATTTGTTGTATTAAAATATTAATTAACATTTTATTCATGGATCAGATTAGAAACAGAAACGCTTGTAACCAGAGAACGGCTAACTCGATTGTCATTTTTCAAAAACGAGAAAGTAGAGAATTAAATTATCTTTTAAATGAGGTGCGACACGGTACACTTTACCATTGAAAAAAATTGAGTTGACAGTGCCCGTGGCGCCATCTTTGAATTTGAAGAATTGAATTTATCGTCACCATCAACTTCATTTTACGTGATTCACCCTGTATTTTGTTAAAATTCGCTAACTCGATTCGTTCAAAAGTTAGCAGGGAGGGGTTACTTTATGGACAGACTGTATTATATTATTAGTAAATCCTGGTATATTCTATACTCACTGGTTACGCCATAGACGAATGCTGCCTGCTGCCAGTAATATTACAGGGATGTATCTAAGCAGGCAAAAATGTGGTGGATTTTTCATGAATTGAGACGGTCAGTTAAAAATTGCATGTGTGTTATTCTGGTACTTCTTACAACCGGAAATAACAATATAATAAAAACTATCACAATTAGCAGATGATCTATATTTAAAATTAACCAAAGTTGACAAGGAGCGCGTGAGTATGATGACTAGGCGCCCTCAAATTCAATGAATTTCCGTGACAGATGCAAAATTTAAAAACCCATTTAAATATGTTTCTAGGATTTATTTTTAGCCGAGATGCATGTATTCCCAATGTCATTAAATACCAACACATCCGTTACTTGGCTTGTTATCTAACATTTCTTTTTTCAAGGTTTGTGGCTTTGTGCCCTAAACAAGGTCAGCGCTGCCTATAGATTGATTTTAATAAATTACTTCGAATCTAATATCCATGATAATATCCATAATATGATTAAACATTACTATGGTATTCAAAGGTCAATGAGTAATTTGCTTAATAAAGTATACAGTCGCTGATTTCCCATATTACATTCATTTGTTTTATTTTAATTCGAAGGATCATCCTGATAATTTAGTTTGGACAATACTTATGGTATTTACCATTCTTCTTCTCTGTTATTCCATTACCTCATATTGCCTACTAAATTTAAAATTTTTTATTTTATTCTTATTATACTGATAATCAGCACGAATATTTTTTGGTTCTAATTTTTTATAGTAAACTCCCTAAAGGTTCGGTATCCTAGAAAGCGGTGCCGTCTTTTAACGGTCGTCAAAATACGGTGGATGACGTCACAAAAAGGGTAACAAAAGTACGGTCGTCGTAGCGGCAGTGAGTAGTGTAAAGTCTGAAAACGAAGTGTCTCCATCGAGGATTTTGACGTTGGTTGCACTTGTAATTATTTTAGAGGACGAAGAGTCATCAGCAGAAGAGACTCAAAGAGAACCTGAATCTGAATTATTCAAAAAACGCTAAGAAGAACGTGCATGTGAGATTCTAGTGTGTCATCATCTATTTACTAATGAAAACAAGTTTAGAGAGAGTATTTTCGCTCAACACTGATTTTGTTCGATTATGTTGTAAATTATATCAAAGAAAATGTTACATTAAAACCGACAAATAGAATCCCAAATCCATTATCAGTATTATCACCAAAGCAAAACTTATGTGTGTTTTTAAGATAAGTTCATTTTTCACTGAAATGATTGTTAAATACAAAAAAAAGTTGATGAACGTACCGCTCGTTCACCACTTCAAATGAGACGCTCTATTACGTTACGGTGTGCGCTACCGCTCTCTTGGGAAACACTTCACTTATTATACACAACACCATTTTTGTGATACCCACCGTATTTTGACGGCCGCTAAAAGACGGCACCGCTTCCTAGGAAGGACTAGTCTAATTTGGCACGTTATTTGATTACAATTCGTTTTTAAAATTGTCTAATAAAACTGAAAATAGTGTTGGAATTCATAATATTATTTTGTCAATGCTTCATGTCTAAGTAAACAATACTATAAATATTATTTTATAAAATTGGCAATCAAAGCTAATGCGTTCAGTCTATTACGGCAGGTAATTTAAACATGTGTTGTCTATATCTCAATTTGTTTCACTTTTAAATTATTTCTTGTCCATCCTCGCTTGCTTAATTTTCAATAGATTTTTAGTTTTCTGTCTTAGTCCTATTCTTCGTCCATACTTTCTCTCGGCCTCCCTCTTGCTCTCATAGTTATTTCCTATTCCACAATTCTCCTCACTAAATCACCTATTCGAGATTGATTCAGGGTTTTCCAGTGTAAGTTATTATTGGCATATAGTGTGGGATTTTTATTAACGTCCTTCAAATATTCTTTTGTTTGTTACGTAGTACCTACAAATGATTTATTTGCTTTCTTTATCATACTTGATGGATCCAGATATATTATTTCATCCTCCATGACCGAAGGGATAAATACAGTATTTTCAATCGTTCCTCGCATTTGAGGACCGTTCGATTCTTGTCGCTGCGCCAGGCCAATTTTTCTAATTGCTACTATATTAAATCAGTAGGCATAAATCTGGTAGTGTTTTTAATATACAACCATACTGTATAAATGACTGACAGGTTAATGTTCACTTTAATTAATAAGGTTTTCCGGATTTCCCTTATTCTCATACTAAATGGTATAGTTATATCATAAGTCGTTACTGAGCGCGTACTCGCGGCCTACGAATTAATAATATTCCACCCCCTCTCCCACACAAGTATAATTCAAGGCTCGTAATAGGGATGAAAATGAGGGATATAGATATTATTCTTATTATCTTCTATCTATCTATCTATATTTTGGAGATACTACTGCTACTCTTTTTATTGTCTCTCGTTTAATTTAGATTTTCTAAACTTTTATCAGTTTTACTATTATTCCACCATTTTACCATTTATCACTTTTTATGCCAGTTTTCGTCTTTCCTATTTCGTCAAACTCTTTACTTGCCAGTTCCTTAATTGTAGTGTGTGATCCCGATAATAATATGAAGGGTATTTGTCTATTTTTATCGTTATATTAGTGTGTTATACCTTACTAGTTTTTTGGGTTGTTTCGTTTTGAGTTATTTGTTTTCCATTATTCTATCCACAAGTCTGATTAGCAACAACGGGCTTAAGTCGGTTGTGTCGGTATTTCACTCCTTACTCAAATTGAATAGATACGATTCCGTCCATCTGTAGTAACACTCTTACTTCATCGCAGATGGTATTTATTGTTACCTGCTGACGTTCAACTTTATGTCCAGGATTAAATAATGATATTTAAAATTTAATTTTGCTTAGATTTGATATAAATGATATTGACGACGTTATTATGGTAATGAGTATGAAAGAAAAATAAAAAGTGACCTATATAACCATGAAATTAAAATTTTCTCAGTTTTAATGTACATATTTATGACAACCAAGGTTAATTGTATAATAACAAAAATATAGTTCACGCTGATAATTACAATTTGTCCAGTAAACATCTCAATTAACCAAAGAAGTGCTATCTGAATTAAAAGAAGGACATTTTAGTTATATATGTTACTAGGTATGATATTTTCCTAAGTTTGAATTGTTATTTTGAAGTGATGTTTTATTTTAGAAATTAATACGACATAAAAGTGAATTTATTGTGTAGCACCTATACAGCAGCTCTATATATCCCGAGATCTGGGACAGTGCTGTAAAGAATTCAACATTTTTCGAACATTTCGATTTATTGCAAAAATCTTGTAGATGAACTACACCAACTCATTATCTCTGATATCAGTATAGCTCTATAGTATACTGTTGTTTATAAAATATTACCCGTAGATAACTTTTATAATATCTAAAATATTCTCTCGTTCATGAAATTATAAGAGACTATATCTCAGTAATTATTTTTAATAATAATTTATGAGACCGTTTAATGTCCTCTCAGGGTATTTGTAACATGCGCGCCTCTTTTGAGGTTTTTTTGAAGTGAATTCAGGATTCACGATTATCTTTCAAACTGTATTTGACACCCTTTACCATCCTTTCCCAGCGCCATCTTTAATTTTCCATGAAAAAATAATTTATTCTTCATAATTTAGTTCGTATTTTGGTTCTAACTCTCTAAAAAAGTAGTTACGAATTATAAGTACTTAGTGCTAGAATTATAAGTAAGTATAATAATAGTTACAAATATAAGGTAGATGTTCAATTCTTCGGAGCCACCCTTCAGTAAACTTTTGAGTCTTGACTTCTTGCACTATCTTGAAGAAACAAAACACCTTTCGTTAATTTTCCACGTGATTTTACTATAATAGAATCTTTGAGGCAATGCACTAAATTGCATAATAATCTCCCGCTGCCGTACTATCTTTATTCAATCAACAAAGTACCTTTACAGTTCCAAAAAAATGGTTGCCAATATTTTTTCTGCAGATAGAATGACTTTAAACTTGTTAGAAGTGCTAGAGCGCTTAATATGCCAGTGCATCGATCCTTGTTTCCATTGAGAACCGTAATAATCAACTCACGATTCATTTCCAATGATCCGGTTGATACTAAAATTTGGTTAGTCTCCATAAAGTACTAAGTACTGTTTACGTCTCTAATCGAACACCTATTTGGAATGACAAAAGCATTCTCAGAACCCACCTTGTAGTAATATCTATGTATTTCTCTCGTTCATGATATCATAAGAAACTACACTTCACTAATTAGTTTCAATAAAAATCTATGAGAAGGTGCAATATACTCTTCCCAGGCGACTTTTGAAATTCACGCCTCCCTTGCGGTTTTAAATAAGGTGACTTCGATTAATTGAATTCAAGATTCTCGTTTATCTTTCAAACTATATGCAATATGACAAACTTTGCCAGTGTCATCTTTGATAAAAAAGCACCTACAGTACCAAACATTTATTTTTTTAACAATTTCTGAAGTGATCACGTCAGAAGGGAGACTTGGAGAGAAAACATCATCCAATAATTCTTGACCATGTTTAAACAATTTCGCTCAAAAATAGTTGACTTAGAAGGACCAGTCAATTCAGTATACATCCCAACATTTCTTCAACAGTAATGTTTGGAGCTTTTGCTTGTTTAGAATAGAACAGAAGTTACCAAGACATAATATGCAACTAAAAAAAACGTTAATGGAAAATTGTATCAAAATTTAAAGTTGCCCTGTCCGAAATAATAAAAACGACCTATCGTCGTATCATCAGCCCAACTATCTATCCTTTAAATTCAACCATGAATCATTTTAAAAATTATGAATACTTAGTAGGGATTAATAAATAATGGAAACACCCGTTTAGGAAGAAGATAAATCCCAGGTTCATCTCGCTGCAGCGAGTGCATTTGCACGCTGCAAGCGACGTGCGCAATTCGCGGCTAACTGCGATCTAATTCCGAGCAGGTTTGGGCTGGATTTCAAGTGCAGCGAGCTAAGGTCAAGGCCTCCGGCTGGCGGTATCGATTTGGGGCGGCGCCCTCGCGCTGCCAAGGCCCCTCTCGGTCACGGGGAAGGTCAGCGGGGCCGGCTGGGTACCGCCGCGTTGACAGTAAATAAACACCGACTAACATACCTTAATTGGTTTGTTTTCAATTAGCCGATGCGTCAAGGTTGGCTCGTGTGGAAATTGCTTGTCGGGGGGCCCGGCGATACCAGCTAAATGTGTCCCAAAAGCAGTGGCGGCTCTAAATTAACTCCAGGACCCTTTTATGAAAAGGTGTTATAATCCAATTCTTACTTTTTTAAACAGTATTTACGGTCCATGTTTTATTTTATTGTTTTAGCTACTATTTCTGTTTCTTCCAATAATCCTATTTCCATTGATTTTATGATTGATTAAACTTGATTGTTGGCTTATGTTTTCCGACTAAATTAATCTTAACTTCGTGTACAAGGTGGACCCCCGTTTAATAAGGACCTTATCTCAGAAACTACAAGTCCCATGAAAAAAAAATTTTATGAAATTGTTTTTTTCAAAGTTATCTTCAATTTTTTAATATTTTCAAATTTATAACCTGTTTATATACAGGGCGATGAACTAAAGTTCCTTTTTTTTAATAGCACACCCTATATATTATTACATTTTCGGAAAGCCCTTCTAAAGACAAGTTCAATGATATATGACATGATGGGTCTGACGCCCACCGTTTCGGAGTTATTGACAATTATCTTCAGGAAATAGCCCATATTAAAATCGTGCTAGAAAAGTTAATAATTAAGTTTTTGAGCATTAACTTGCACCAAGAGATTCTAATTTTATTTACTTTATTATGTAATTACTAAATATTCAGTTTATAAAAAAAATTCACCGTGTTGCCACATTTCGAAAAGCATAAATTCTCACGATTTTTTTAAATGGAACACCCTGTATATTGTTACATTTCTAGAAAGCCCTTCTATCAACAAATTTAGAGATATATGATATAATGGGTTTGTATCCCATCGTTTCTGAATGATTATTCTCAGAATATGGAATTTTAATATTGGCTATATTATTTCCCGAAGATAATACTCAATAACTCCGAAACGGTGAGCATCAGACCTATCCTATTATATATCATTGAACTTGTCTTTAGAAGGGCTTTCTGAAAATATAATAACATATAGGGTGTGCTATTTAAAAAAAAGTATTATCTTCGGGAAATAGCCAATTTTAAAATCCCATATTCTGAGGATAATAATTCAGAAACGATGGGATACAAACCCATCATATAATATATCTCTGAATTTGTCGATGGAAGGGCTTTCTAGAAATGCAATAATATACAGGGTGTTCCATTTGAAAAAATCGTGAGAATTTATGGTTTTCGAAATGTGGCAACACGGTAAAATTTTTTTTATAATCTGAATATTGAGTAATTACATAATAAAGTCAATAAAATTATAAATCTCTTGGTGCAAGTTAATGCTCAAAAACTTAATTATTAACTTTTCTAGCACGATTTTAATATAGGCTATTTCCTGAAGATAATTGTCAATAACTCCGAAACGGTGAGCGTCAGGCCAATCATGTCATATATCATTGAACTTCTCTTTAGAAGGGCTTTCTGAAAATGTAATAATATAGGGTGTGCTATTTAAAAAAAAGGAACTTTAGTTCATCGCCCTGTATATAAACAGGTTATAAATTTGAAACTATTAAAAAATAGAAGATAACTTTGTAAAAAACAATTTCATATAATTTTTTTTCGATGGGACTTGTAGTTTCTGAGATAAGGTATAGGCCCATATTAAACGGCCCACCTTCCATGTATAATGAAATGAATTTAACAAAGTATATAATACTGTTAAATTGTTTAATCACGCACTAATTACTTTTCCAATTTGTTAACAAGAACATTATTTAATTCCAATTAGTTTTTTAATAAGCTCTTGCGTTGAACTTAAAGTGTATTAGAATATTATTATCATAACGTAGTTAATTTATTATTATTACCGATTATTTTACCTCTTTTTTGTAGTGAAGTAAATAGGATAAAATCATTAAATCAACTAATTCGTTTATTGATTAGGTAATTCATTAGTTGACTAGTGTTTGTGTTGTATTGCAATCCGCTCCCATAGGTATTAGATTAGAGTATTCTATTTAAATATATTCTGAAGTGTCCTAATAATAAATATCAATGACAATGGATGTAAATAGAAAAGAATGTAGAATTTATGATTTTAATATTAACACGTAACTAGAAATTTACTACATCACATTTTTTTTCTGGGTCATTAGCATCATCTGGAGAAGCATGAGCACCTGATGGATCAAAACATATTTAAAACAAAAAAAAAATTAAATCCAAGTCCTACCTACAACAAATACCTACCTACCTAAGATTGGCCAACTATATATGTACAGGGTGTCCAAAATAAGATCCTCTATCCCCTTATCTCAGAAAGTATAAAAGATAGAGAAAAAAGTTAAATACGAAAGTTTTTTGTTTTCACCTGAATTTTTCATTTTTATAACTTTCTTGAATACAGGTTGTTCAGTTTCTCTGATCCAGGCATCGACTTTCTTTTTTTAAATAGGACACCCTATATTCAATTACGTTTTTGAACTCTCCTTAAAATTCTAGGTCGACATTGTTAAGAGTACCCTATACCTATCATTTACTGTTACGAACATATTAGCATTTAAAGAAAAAAATCTGTAAAAAACACCTGCTCAAAAAATCTCGGCAAAACAAATAAGACATCCAAAAAAAAGCTAAATAGGGTTTATTTCGTAGACAATTAGACTCAGAAATTACTCCTATGGATCAATATTACCTGATTAATATACAGGGTGTTTTTGACAGATGGCTCAAACATGTATATGTTAAAATTCCAGAAAAACTAAAATCTCTTATGGAACACTCTGTGTATTATTATATTTTTGGATTCTCTATTAAATTTTAACCTTACTCTATATAACGTTCCCTATTCTTATTTTGCTTAGTTTTCAAGCTATTGTCGAAAATGTGGAAATAATGTTCATTATCGGCTATTATTAAAAATATATCTACTATTATTTGGTATGTATATAGTAAGTGTGCCTTAATACTGATTAAGAATGTATTATTTTATTATGTCTAATATTTTTTTAAATTATTTCAATAATTAACTAATATAAACAAATCTATGTTTGTAACTTGAACCACAAATAACTAGCAATAATCAATAAATAACAATAAAAATAATAAATTAAATCAAGTGTCCTATATGTCCTCAATTTTCAGCTATGCATGTTGTGTATATAACTGCTAGTTTTCTTACAGCGCAATCACTTTGATTGAGCGCTTCAATTTCCATCCTGATTTTAATCTTTAAATCATCAACATTATTACTGTGAATTTGCTAAACTCAGGTTTTCAATGTACCTCATAAAAAGTTATCAAGTGGAGTTAAATCTGGGATCCTCGGCGGCCATGGGATATTCCCGTTTGGCCCTATCCATTCCACAAAATAGTTCTTAATAAAATTCTGTACAACTGCAGTATTGTGGCATGGAACTCCATCCATCTGAGATGATCTCACTGGCATCTTCTTCGGCATCCAATAAAGGTAACATTTTCGTCAATATCTTGAAATGTAAGCAAAATAATAATAGGGAACGTTATATAGAGTAAGGTTAAAATTTAATAGAGAATCCAAAAATATAATAATACACAGGGTGTTCCATAAGAGATTTTCGATTTTCTGGAGTTTTAACATATACATGTTTGAGCCATCTGTCAAAAACACCCTGTATATTAATCAGGTAATATTGATCCATAGAAGTAATTTCTGCGTCTAATTGTCTACGAAATAAACCCTATTTACCTTTTTTTTGGATGTCTTATTTGTTTCGCAGAGATTTTTTGAGCAGGTGTTTTTTAAAGATTTTTTTCTTTAAATACTAATAACTTCCTAACGGTAAATGATAGATATAGGGTACTCTTAACAATGTCGACCTAGAATTTTAATGAGAGTTCAAAAACGTAATTGAATATAGGGTGTCCCGTTTAAAAAAAGAAAGTTGATGCCTGGATCAGAGAAACTGAACAACCGGTATTCAAGAAAGTTATAAAAATGAAAAATTCAGGTAAAAACAAAAAACTTTCGTATTTAACTTTTTTCTCTACCTTTTGTACTTTCCGAGATAGAGGATCTTATTCTGGACACCCTGTACATACATTTGTTGTGGTGCGTTAATTTTGGCAAAGTAGTTTATAATACACGCATTCCTTCATTCGATTGTGTACAGGTTTTCCCTTTACACTATTTAGTAGAACATGAAAAACTGTATAATCTCATATTTTTTAAATATTCAAGTATATGACTAACATTATTATAAATATAAAGTATACATGAAACTAGTCACGTATTTTTTCCCAAGGACTATGAATAATTATTAAAGAGGTATTGATAATTACGGAATATTAACAAAATCAAAATTTTAACCGCATCCCTTTTAAAACCACGGTCCTATCATTCCTCTATTCTTAGTTTATCTTAAGAAATTCCATCCTATGACACAAATTTAGACCACACATGAGATACAAAATTATACAAAAAAACTCCTGCAATTCCTGTTTGTCAATTTAATTTCATTCTAAATTTTCTTGACAAAATAATAAATAAATGAAATGTTAATATAAATTAGCTACTTATACAGTGCGCGTCTAAAGTCTAACTTTTGAACTAATTGGCTTAGAAAATCTGGCCAAAATACAGGATGAATCAAGTAAAATGTAAAATGGTAAAATATAAAGTGTAAAATTTTTTTACGATAAATTTATTTTTCTAAAATGAAAGCTGGCACAGGCACTGTCAAATGAAACTTGTATATATGATAAGGTGGGACATGTTGCATATCATTTAAATGGTATCTTAATTCACTGCATATTATTAGTCTTTGAAAAATTGAAATCTGTCCATCCGTTCTCAAGTTATAAATGAATAAAGGGCAGCCAAATTTAACAGTTTAATAAAGAAAATAATTTTTTAATAGGAATAACTAAAAATTTTGTTCAAAATGAGCACCTTGGACCTCCAGACAGTAAAAGAACCTATCAGACATTTCCTGGCGCACGTTGTGAAATGTTTGCATGGGGATAAATGCACACTCGTTGGTTGATTCTCTGCCGCGAATCCGAAATATTGTCTGGTTGTGTAATGAACACCTTGGATTTAAGGTAAAAAATAATAAAAAAATCCAATGGATACAAATCCGGTGACCGAGCCACCGAGTCCAATCCACCTGTTACTATAAAAGTTATCAAGGAAATTCCTGACCTCCTTGATATAAATTCCACCTAAAATAAGGTGGCGCCTCGTCGTGTTGATACGTTATGTTAAGCCTTAAGTTATTGTTCTAGACTATTTCGGTTATAGCAGGCTGAACCCACTTTTATCCTAAGAGGTGGATTGGATGTCAAGGAGTGGCCTGCTCTTTCACCGGATTTGAGAACATTGGATTTTTTCTATGGGATTATCTTAAATTTAAGATATTCATTAACCAATCAGACAATCTTTTGGATTTGCGGCAGAGATCTCCCCATTTGATCTCTCTATCTTTATCTCTATATTAGATCTCAAAACATTTTATTGGACAGTGTATGTGACACCATCTTTCATTTTAGAAAAATTTATTTATCGTCAAAAAATAATACATTTTACATGATTCACCCTGTATTTTGTCCGAAGTCCCTAACCATATTAATTCAAAAGTTGGCAGGGGGGGCGGACTTTAGACAGCACTCTATAAAAGTAGAACATCTGCCTCGTTAAATTTACCTATTTTTTACCTAAAAGATCTATAGACCTTTTGATTTATTTTAGGTAGTAGTAATTAGTATATTTGACTGTCTTGCTTTACACCTTTAACATTTAACACCTTTGTTCATGAATAACACTGGCATAGCTAGGAACTGCTACTTAGGACTATATACTAGATGGAATGGGCATATTATGACAAACATATTCTCTACCATTTTTGGAAAGTACCTTCAGGATTAAAAACTTAAAATAAAGATAGACTGCAAAAGATTTTCAGTCATTTACTATTTGATCAGAGGCGAAAATTCGATGGGACACCCCTAGACACTTGTATCTATCTTTGTGTATCGCTAACAGTTAAAAGAAAATTACCAATGTTATTCTTTGTACGTTATCTTCATTTATTACTCTTAAGGCTAGATTAATTTATTCATAACACAGACGTGGTTTTCCACACAACACCAATACACTATGCTGCTGGGGGCATCATCAGAGATGGTTATGTGGAAAACTACGTCTTCAAACCAAAGGTTCCAATCCCCTTCAATAATTTGTTTATACATCGATATCTTCCTGAGAGAACTATTCATCTAAATATGCACTGTTCAAACCCAGTTCACTTATCTTGAAGGTAAAATAGTCGTGATATATTTTTCTGGTTCCACCCAGTATATTTATAATTTGAGGAATTTTCCCCAGTAGCTATTTTTAGAAAAAAAAAATTTGCACATGCGATATACTCATTAAAATTAATCAACTAAGTTTGTGAATATTTACCTAAAAATGTGCATGTGCAGTTGCCTTGGAGTTTATTATCTGCATCGTTAAATCAACAATACTAAAACAGTTTCTGATATCAATATGATCCACGTGTTATTAATTTATTGCAGTTACTACTCTGAAGATTGATATTTTAAAATTGTAATAATATATGCAATGTTTAATTATTTATATATTTTGGAACTAAGTACACTTTTGTTTTATTATGTATTCCTCTTCATTTATATTTATTTTTTAAATATTACTGTAAATAAAGTAGATGTAGGTTAGATTCAAAAGTGAGTGGACCGAAAACCAGACCCTCCAGTACGACCATGACGTCTATTGTGGCTCACACCTAATTATTATTATTTGACCCATCAAATCCATCCTCTTAATGAAGCTGATCACCTTATTGGGTAAGAATTTATTCAGATCCTCTAGCAGAAGTTACTCTTTGCCAAATATTGAGTTCTGATTCTTATCCCAGCAGGGCAGATACATAAAATTTATTCCGGTAGTGCATCATCTTTTAAACCCAAGCATCTTCAGCTAGACCGAATTTGTGCTTGAATTTAGATATTCTAATTGAAAATATTTTATCTTATGCATTTATAAACTCAATCATTTAGGGACATCGGAACAACTTAAAGAATTAGTCACTAGAATGTGTCGTTTTCATCATTTGAGGTTTAATTATAAGTGAGAAATTAAGAAGACAATCCGAACTGTGCGCCATAATTCGTCGATCTCCTTTTGTGAATGTAAAATACCGACTCGTGCCTCCGTTGCACTGTGGCACGTTGCTCACGGATTGCGGCCTTGACCTTGCAACGCCTGGTTGGCGTAGCTGCATCGATTTGCACTCGGGAGGTGACCCCATTCGTCCCAGTTGTTCACTTATCTCATTCGCTAAACAATCTGAACACCGGCGGGGTTGCCAAACTCTAGCACATGATTGCTGCAAATGAGAAAAACAGTTTAATGTCGCGAAAAATCGAAGGAAAAGATAACCAAAAGAGTAAATTTAGAAAAGTACGATTGACTAATTCGTAATCATTTTTAAAATATTTGAATCAGGACTACTTTCATTAGATGTATAAAATAATATCCTCATCTCCCATAATTTATATTGTATTACATTACCTATATTTATTATATTATAAATGTACCATCGCTGGGATAGGATGTAAAGCCAGAGGTACATTGTCTATGATCTGATAGACGCAAAACATTCCTACCCTGCTCGAAAAAGTGAGGAATCCGCAAATTAGTCCGCAAAAACTTAACAGTGTTGGCATAGGTTTAGTTTTAACCATCTCCAGATGATGCCAACTTGGTTGGCGAAACGCGCATCGAGTGCAGTATAGTATTTTGGTGGTATATGGAAAACTACGTCACACCAAAGGTTCCAACCCCCTTCAAGATATTGATAACACGTTAAATTTGCACTAGCTGACACAAATACTGGGCACTGTCATTTAAAAATCTTTATGAAACTTAGACTCACTATGCTTTTACAATGAGGAAACGGTAGAACATATTTTACTTGTTGTTGTTGTTGTTGTTCATAGGCGGCGCGGTCACCCGCAGCACTCAGGTCTTTCGACCCATTGTGCCTGCCGCTAGTTGGGAGCTATTGTAAGAGACCCGTGCTGTGCGCATAGGCCAACACCCGTTGTAGGAGAAGCTCTCTAATGTCCTGAGGCAGGAGAAATGCTGCGCCTAGATATTTGTGTCTCTTGACCATGAGGCAGGCACAACGACAGAGGATGTGAATGGAGTCCTCGTCATCGTGTCCGCACATATTTTACTTACCTATACTGCAAAGGAAATGATAAGATACTCAATATTTGACAAAGGACATTTGCTGCAACATCTAGAGAAGTTTTCCCTCAACGAAATCATTCATTTAGAAACTAGATCAATTGGGTGGTTGATATATTGTATACTTAAGTGTGAGTTTCTCAATTTACTTACTTTTAAACCGATCCTTAACGGAAGTGTTAGGTTCTATTTAACCTAAAAGTGTGTATAAAATAATTAAGTTAAATACCTACCTATTAACAAAGTTAAACAAAAGAACCGAGTAAGTTACACATGAAATATTTCATACATCATATAACATCAAAATTAATAAAATCACTAGTCGATAAATATTATAGTGGTAGTATATTTTCTACTAATCAGGAATTAGAAAGAATTTTGTTTGTTGCAGCACATAAAATAAATAGGCTACATGGCATCACAGCAGATTAAAAATATTTCCCAATTATTAGGGAATAATCGCTGCATCTGGCAACTCTGAGTACCTCAGCAGACTCATTTATGCAACATAAACTTTTTCTTCCATTGTGGCAGCTGCGCTTTTCCGACACGGGTCATTTATTCGTTAATTCAGCCACGTGCCTTATAAGCCGCGTTTTATTTTTCCTGCGGTTATCTTGAGTGTTTCGCGAATTGGTAGCTCCAGGAGGGATTTTTGAAACTGTTGCATCATGACCTCCATTCGACCTTATTCATGAACTTGAACTTATATCTAATTTGTATGAAAATAATTCTTTTAGAATAACTTACCACTGTTGACATATTTTTTTCTAAAAGGAGAATTTGCGTGACAGATGTACAATCATTATGAATTCAGTGGTTGCAACAAGGTGTAATTTTTCCACACAGTTGCAGCACTTTTGATAAGACTATTTTACCGATGGATCATGATTTTCCTATTTTACCAAACAAATCAATAGGCAGGAAATACAATGATACTAGGATACTAGTAATGCGCACACATACACAGTTACTGATACCATAACAATCAGTGGCACAAGATCCAAGAAGTAGAGAGAGTATTTCGTAATTTCTTACCGAATCTAGAGGAAAGGTTGAATATCTATACAAATCATATTATAAATCATTTCGTTGTTGTCTTCTTAAAAATAAGGTCACTATTACATACAATAGTATATAAATATGTAAAAAATGCAACGTTTACAATTTTATGTAGATATAGAGGCATGTAATTGATAATTAGAAATCAATTTTACTAATACATATCGCAAAAATTCGATATTAATTGGAGTTATCAATAATTTATTTAGGTCAGACAAGTTACCTACTAACAATATTACTAGAAATTATTTTTATTAAATTTCTCAGACTACACAAGAAATTCATTAAGGAGACAAAATGTTATATACAGGGTGTCCTATATGGCGTGTACAACTATTGCTATCTCCGACACTAGACGTACGAAATCGGTCAAATTAAAGAAAACTTGCCCTTTTGATGACCACTTATAATACGTTTGCAGTGTTGCCAAGTTAATTTTAGTTTCCGAGATATTAAGGAATCATGAAAACTATTTCTGGATCAAAAATAGTTAAATGAGAACCAACCATATTTTTTTTATCTACAAAATAATTTCACCAGTTTTTTTAAACGATGTTTAATATTTGAGATATCACTACCAACTCACTATTTTGAAATACAGATCTGGATTTTTTATTTCATTTTTAAAAATAAAATTTAATTTTCTTCTCGACCATGTGTCACACGAACATTGTTTCCAACGTTTCGACCAAGGAATTAATGATAACGGGAATGTCTTTTTTGTATAAATTATTTTAAATACAAATATTTGACTCTTTAAATAGCTTTAAAAAAATATCGTGTT
Organism: Pogonocherus hispidulus; assembly: GCA_963924545.1. Lineage (NCBI taxonomy): Eukaryota > Metazoa > Arthropoda > Insecta > Coleoptera > Cerambycidae > Pogonocherus > Pogonocherus hispidulus. Next base: position 13,234,692 of record OZ004696.1, on the reverse strand, counting down.
GTCAACTTGCTTTCAATTTCTGGGATATTAGGAAAAATATGAAAAATACCGAAAATATTCGTGTGATACAGGACTGAGAAGTAAATTAAATTTAATTTTTAACTATGAAATAAAATCCAGATCCGTACTTAAAAAAAGTGAGTTTGTTATCTCAAATCTACAATAAAATCTCTCAATATCTCAACTATAAAACGTTATTTAAAACTGGTGATACCATTGTGCAGATGAAAAAATGTTGTTCTTTGTTCTCTTTTAACTTTTTGTTCACCTTAATAGTTTTCGAGTTATTAAGAGAAATAGTTCTGGATAGGCATTTCTTATATTTTCCTTAATATCCCAGAAAGTAAAAGCAATTTGGCAACACTTCAAGCATATTATGAATGATCATCAGAAAGAGCAACAACTTCTATAATTTAACCCATTTCTTATCTCTTAAAATTTCGGAGGGACACATGCTATTTAGTAGAAATAACTTGTAAAGTTATTATATATATTATTATATGTTTATAATACCTATTAGTTATAATGTCTTCATTATAATTAATATAGGGTTAGGCTGATTGACGTATCCATTTTTAAACTGGATTTATTCAATAGTGTAAATAGATCTAAATTCAAATCAAATCACCATGTGTTCCCGATACATGACAATTTGACATACATGACAGTTGGCAAACTGTTTGCGAGAAACGTCATTTTAATAGTAAAAATGAAGCGTTATCACTGCAACGATATCAACTTGTATTGCAAAATTTTGAATAACAACTTCATAATGAAGGTGTAGACTTCCGAAGACTATGGTTTCAGCAGGACGGAGCCACTTCCCACACTGCTAGGCAGCCTATGGCAATTCTGCGAAGAATGTTGCCTGGTCGTGTCATTACAAAATTTGGGGATGTCACATGGCCTGCACGGTCACCGGATCTGTCAGCTTGTGATTTTTTCTTATAGTGCTATCTAAAGTCAAAAGTATTCGCTAATCGACCTCGAACTTTGGAACAACGGAAGCATAATATTCGAACTGAGATTAACGCAATCCCAATTGAAATGTTGCAGCGAGTGATGCAAAACTTTTGTGCTAGACTTCAGGAGTGCCAGCAGCGAGACGGAGGTCATTTGAATGATAAATTCCATGTTTACTTAAGAACATTTTGTTTCAGTTTTTGATTAAAGTTTAACCATTAATGAATACCAGTACATAGAAAATAGATACTTCTTTCTGCCTAACCCGTTATTATCTTAAAAAGATACATTATGTGGTGAATAAACAATTTTGATTTTTAAGTAAGAAATTTTATTTCTTTCAATTAAATCCTTTTCTAAATATTCGACTTTTTTCAAGGAAATAACAATAGTGCCATAAAAATAAGAAAACTGGAAAACAATAATTCAGTAGGAATTTATACTGCACTATCTCTGAGATGACAAATTTCTGATCCAAACCTGTTGATATACCTCGGGCACTTTAACATATACAGGACTGCGTGGTGTGAATACATTTACTTTAAATAGTTTCTTCATGAAGTAAGCCTTTTATCGCAAAAATAGATCTAAATGTACTGTTACACAGGTTTATTACAACACTAGTAAATTTTAAATACCTCGTCCTTGACTGTAAAAATTGCAACAACAATGAGACTGCATTTGCCCCTTACGTATTGCCAGGCCAGCAGCATTCCTCGTATGCAAATATCATTTTTATTATCTTTATTAATTCTGCTAAAACGCTAAAGGGAATTAAGTTACACATTAATCTTTTGCTACTAGGAAACATATCTGCGAACATGACAATTGCTGTAAGTGAGACAATTGCGTTTAAATCTGTTTAAACTGGATGAAGCTCTGACTCAGGGGAGTTATTTGTAACGCTGGAGTTTCCGAGAAAACTGAGCTTCTCATCATTAAGCGTTAAGAGTCGTATTTCTAATACTAACTAACTCAATTAGTGCACAACCACGAAAAATAGTGTTCTCAGTTTTTATTTAGTATGGGAATTTCGGAAACCATTAGAGAGATGGCAAAGATGGAAATTTTAGGCCCAAGAAGAATCCAAGGTTGCATTTCCAAGAATTCTTTCCCCTAAGTAGATACAGGGTCAAAACAAAAATGATCATTTTCTGGAAATGTCCATAGCTCGTTTATTGTAAAATATACATTCATCAAATTTCAGGACAGGGGTAGCAGTTAGCAAAGACTTCAAAATTGGTTACTACTTACTACTTACTAATATTGGGTCTACTTGATTTTACGCTAGCATACTCAATTTTTGTTTTTTATGCGCTTGATATTGGATTTTCGCATTTTTTTAAATCTCCGTGGAACTTCGCTTTTCAACCATGCACAATATGCATATATTAATGAACCAATAAGATGACCTAACTCCACTGAACTTTCTTGTGACGCGTTATCTAAAAAACAAGGTATGGGTGTTTTTTTAGGTTTGATAGAACTTTACATGACAACTACTGTCAGACTGAACTGTCAACCTGACACTGCTTATAAAATTTATTTTCAGTATAATTTGGCAAATCATCATGAATAGATTTACGCTTGAACAACGCTACCAAATTCTTTAAATTTACTTGAAAATCAGTCGTCAGTTCGCCAAACGTATAGAAGACTTCGTGAATTTTATGGCCCACATAATCGTCCATCTGAGCTATTTATTCGTCGTACTGTGGATAGATTTCGTATCACATACTCTCTACATGATGTGAAAACACCAATGCGTCGAAGGAATGTGCGTAATGAAAGGAATTTTGCCGCTGAACGTGAAAGTGTCGAAGAAAATCCAAAGTTATCCATTCCTCGTCAGTCGCAGCAAGTTGGGCTCTGCCTGTCGACTACCTGGAAAATTTTCCGGAAAGATCTTAATTATACCCATATAGGACCCAGCTGATCCAAGAATTAAAGCCGCACAATCATGGCCTGCGTCGTCATTTCGCCAATTGGGCGTTAGCAAAGTTGGAAATTGACCCGTTGTTTTACCGTAAAATTCTGTTTAGCGACGAGGATCATTTTTGGCTTTCTGGATTTGTGAATAAACAGAATTACCGGATATGGTGTGATGCCAATCCACAGGAAATTCAACAGACTCCATTACATTCAGAAAGATGACCGTCTCGTGCAATTTACATGTTGGTTGGTTTACATGTTGGCATCATCGGACCTTATTTCTTTAAAAATGAGGGTGGAGATAACGTTATAGTCAATAGAGAACGTTACCGGACCATGATTAATGAATATTTGTTTCAAAATATGGATGATACTGATCCAGACGAAATGTGGATGCAACAGGATGGCGCTACATGTCACACGGCGAACGAAACTGTCGCCTTGTTGCAAACAAGGTTTGGTGACAAATTAATTTCGAGAAATGGACCTGTTAATTATCCACCCAGGTCCTGTGATGTGACGCCCCTAGATTATTTCCTGTGGGGTTATGTCAACTCATTAGTTTATGTTGATAAATCAGCAACAATTGAAGTCTTAGAAGCCAACATTGTTCGTGTTATTCATGACATACGTCCAGAAGTGCTCGAAAAAATCACTCAAAATTGGATCAAAGAGTACGCTATCTTGCGGCCAGCCGCGGTGGTCACATGCCGCAAATAAGTTTTAAATGTTTAATGTAATAGATTGTTTTTTTAAATAACATTACTTTTTTAATCACAAAATATTTTCTTTAATATTTTTTTAAAGTTTAAAGTTCTATCATCCTTAAAACACCTTTTACATTCAAAATCGTGTAAAACTGCAGAGGAATTACGTCGATCAGTTAAAGACGCAGTAATTGCGTCCAAACATGTTTCATATTTTCTAAATTATATAGAAAAAAACAACAAATAATGTCGACAAAATATTTGTAGAATACTGATAGAAAAATATTACAAATCTAAACAATATAGGTATACTGTCAACTGAACGTAGATACAACAAAATATATGTCTTAATATTCACTTGCCAGTATTATTAATACACTTAGCTATAGATTTGCTGCAGTTAGAGATATTATGACCTCCTACAGATTGATATATAAAAGCTGGTAGTAGTAATAGTACCTCTTTGTTCATGGCTAGAAAAAATAATTTGCAAGTCAAAGAACTTCCTTGCTAGTATAATCAAGGTGAAATGTTTTCTAATTGTTGCAAAACATATTGGAGTATTTAAACAGAAGATTAAATGCTTTAAATAAACTTTAGTTTTATTATTTAATAAGAATTTTTATTCTTTAATTTAGATAATCAGCGATAAACTATTGAAACTACAAATTGGGTGCAAATGTTTTGGTTCAATTAAGTATGTTCTTTAAATATGACGCAAATGTATAATAAATTAATTGCGAATATAGGATAATCATAAACTGTTACATAATTCATTTTACGGAATATGTGAGGAATTTAAAAAGTTTTCCCATGTATAAAATCTTTTATTGTTATAGATATATTTATTTAAACAATTTGCAAAATATTTTTAATGCATTATTCATGTGTTTATTACTAACATTTTCCACTCAAGGGATTAATTCACTGTAATTAAATTTAAGGTATCAATTCCAAAATATTTATATAGCATAATAAGTTTGTTCAATCGGGTAAAAAAACACTTTTGACTTGGTTTTTGTATAACTTTTAGTTATAACTATCCGTTTTTAATATTTCGACAACAGAACACGTCATTATCAAGCTATACATAAGTATTTCGTGTAAACACTGAGAAAACGATTTATTCGGATATACTAAACTCTTTTTCATCTCCTTGACAAACATTTATTTAATATAAGAACATTTTTATTAATATAAAATTATCTTCTTTATTTTTAGTAATGATATTTACTTATACTTTTTGAATATTTATATGACGAACAGTTATACAGTTTAAAGACAATAAACAATTCATAAATAAATGTTTAAACTTTCTTTAATAATAAAAGAAATATTAGTAGTGGTGGTGGAGGTGCCGGAGTAATACAGCGCCAGTCGGGACACATTCGCCGTGGCGTAGTTGTTTTCGGCATCTCCTTCAAATAAAAGAAATATTCTTTGAACATGTCACGTGATTTATTTCCACCATGGCTTAATGTTTTCAACGGCGACATTTGGGTGGTGATAATTATTAATAATTGTATTATAATTAACCTAGGAACTATAATAATGATGTGACAATGTTTACCCATGTAGAAGTCCATCATCCTTCATGGCGTTACTTAGGTACAGTAATTTTTTTTTTAAATTTGTTTTTGTAATGAATATTGTGCATTAAAATGTAACATTTGTATATTCTGTGTATGCATGCAAGTCTGCAAGAGAACGTTTTCCCCCAAATGCTAAATTTATTAATTTTTGTTTTAGATTGTTTATGACTTATGGTTTACATATTTTTTTTACTATATGTAGTTAGGTATGGGTGTTCCTTGATGTAATGTCCATACTGTAGGAGCTAATTCCTTGTCCAATTTTATGTCTAGGAGTCCAAATAAATGTGTGTCCTAAATTGCCTCGTTTTCGAGATATAGGGCGTCAAGGTTTGTTGTCATTTGTTGTTATTATTTAAGTTTGTATCTTGCAATTTTTCTAGTGTTTGTAGATATTAAATTCCTGCTTTAAAAATGGCGACATCCCAGTTTTTTTACTTTTAACATAATAAACATTTAGATATGCACTGTAATAGCTTTTATTTATTTATTTTTTTTTTCAAAAACAAAGCAAGATACAAAAAAATGCAAGAAACAAAAAAGATGTATTTGCCAAAAAAAAACAAATCTTGTAAAAACCAGTGACGTCCAACGTTTTTTCCCATAAATTTCAAATAGGTTACTCTCCTGGACACTACTGGAGCCAACAATTTTAATCTTTTCACGTTAAAATAAGCTCCCTACTACTTTAAATGAACGTACCAAGTTTCATTCAAATCGGCGAAAGAGTTTTCAAGACATTCAAGAGACAATTTAGGACACACGTTTATTTGGACTTTTAGTCATAAAATCGGACAAGGAATTAGGTCCTAAAGTATGGACATGAGATTAAGGAACACCCTGTATATTAAATATGTTGTGATTACGTTATCACAGTTGTGACCTAACTTAGTAACTACTTATGTTGGTTTTAGTACTAGCATTAGTTATTTTAAGTAAATTATTTGTTTCACATCAAAGATACATCTTCTTGTTTTAATAAAATATGTTATTTTAAATTCAATTCTAACAACAAAGAATAAACATTTAGTTACAAAATCAAAACACAACAAATTTCTTTAAATAACATAAATTTTATTTAATTTAAATAAATCGTTTTCTGTGTGTATAATATGGTTTGACAATGACACGTTCTATTATTGAAATTATAGCAATGGTTAAGTGTTAAGTTATAACAAAAGTGATTTAAAATCAAGTAAAAATTGATCAGTTAATTTGTTAAGTTAAAAAAATTGTTAAGTTAATTTGTGACATTACTATATTATAATGATTGATTATCACAAAATTAATCATATATTTTAAAAATATTGTTATTGAGTTATTATTAATTATCACAAGGAGAGCATTATACAAGTCATCGAAAATTCTGAATATTTTTATTATATACAGGATGTCTACTATTATTTTAGATAAGCTATCGTTCACTGTTGTTGTCTATTACTGTTCAAGATAATCTATGGTATTTTTGTTTTAAAGAGCATTTAAAACTGCTTCTATTGAGCCAATTACCGTTTTTAAGGTGCACATCCAGGGCCTGCTACGATTTTTTTTATATCCCTGAAAATCGATGGAACCATTTAGCGATGTTTTATTTAAAATCTGACGATAGCGTTAATCTAACACACGTGTTAATCCTTAAACACACGAATATCCATAATTTGAGGGTTTAAAATATACAGGGTGTTTCTTTCTATACGACCTCAAACTTACTTAGTAAAATACCGAATTTGAAAACCACTAGACGAGTCAAATTTGAGATCGTGTAAAAAGAATTACCCAATATACGTTTTATTCAAATTTCGTATATGATGGTTTTGAGGGCTCAGCTGATTAACGCTGTGTCAGTCGAATTACTTGAACAATACAGGGTTTTATGTATTTGTAAACAAATAAAAGCCTGTACCATATATACCTAATTATATTTAAAATATTTTTTATTACAATGTAAAATCTACATATTACTATCTCATTATGCATTGATATTTCTATTTTGTTCTATTCTGTTTCTATCTATACCTTTATCTCTATAGCTGTCTCTATTTCTAATTCTATCTCTATCTTTATCTCAATTCTTAATATACTGACATTGATTCCATTCCCTGCATCATCAGTTTATTGAAATAAAGTGGAACTTACCGAATTTAATTAAACGAGGATCAGGGAAATTATATTTTCCAGATTTGCGTTCAAAATACCTAGTAGTTTATTTAATAAAACCAAATTAACAATAAAACGCTTTTGCAAGTCAGATTGGATTTCAGACCAGGAAACAGGGGACAAGGGAACCAGAAAATCTGAATGCTAATGCCAAGGCCACCTCACGGCCGCCTGTTTATTAATAGCGAATGTACGACCAGACTTTACAAGGTTCGCTGAAAATATATTGTCGCGATAAGCATGGGCGCTCGTAGACGGGTGCAGAGGGGTGCAGTGCACCCCCTAACTCCTACATATCACATATCACTCTTAATCACATTACACAGCTAGTGGTGGTGCTTAATATCTAAAAATTGCTTTTAAATATAACGGTAGGTAACTATTAATTTCCTTGGCAGAAATAAACCAAATTCGGTTCATTAACAATCACTTATCCTTTTTGAAACAACTGAATTATGGGTAGTTTCGCATGACCGTTTTTCACTGGAATGTTACTAATCTTAAACTAAAGCAAATAAAATTACATTCCATGAACATTTCTAACAGAATTTCGTTTTCAATACGCAATTGGTCGCATATAAAATTGGTATATAAATATTGAAAAACGTTACATATAACAGGCTGGCATAAAACTTAAAGATCCCCTGAGGTATTACATGTTTTATTTGGATATTCAGAGTACATCAATAAAATAATTTGCTAGCAATTTAAAAATACCATCCAACACCGTATTTCACAGGTTTTCGTATGTCTTTATTTTCTTCCATAATATCTATATCGCCTATTCATTTGTATATTTATATAGGGCAAGTTGAAGTACCCACTAAGTATTCGTATAACCAATGAAGGCTAAGCAGCGTAGGAAGTAGCTAAACAAGACGTCACGTGATGACTTCTAGTGACTTGTACGTCGGTGGACTCACAAAAGCTATACAAAACCTAGGCGAGGTTTGTGTAGACAACGTACCATCCTCCGGATAGGATGTAAAGCCGGAGGCCCCTTGTTTATGAAGTGATAGGCAAATAAAAGAAGCCTAGTAGATTAGGGGACGCTGATCTTTTGGTATCGTTGATTGGCCTGAGTCGCGGAAATACCACATTTACATATAAAGTCGTTTCCAACTGGTCATGGATTCACATCAAATATAATCATTAAACTTATCTTGCACCTTGCAAAAAATAGTTGTAGCTCCAATAGTATTTCACTATTATATAAGATTATTCATATATTTGAGACGTAAGTCACTCATCAGCTAAAGTCGCCACAGTTCGCGTCGCTATTTCTTGTGCTCGCGCGTCTATCTTCACTTAAAGCAGGAACGGGTGCACCTGCGACGATGGTTGGGTTAAACTGATGAGTCTCGTACAAAAATATTTATTTTGGCTACCTATATTAATTGTATTAATTGCAGTGGTATTAATTGTTATTTGAATAATTCATGCGAGCTTTTTTCTTCGAGTTTACCCCTCTGCACTTGATTCTGTGAACGCCTATGCCGATGCTTTTTGTTTACCTTACCCAAGCGGTTAATGGTTAGTCAAAAATATTTGGATGTCGAATGCGAAGGCCGTTATTATTTACTTTTTTGTCTATATTCAGGGTTATGCGGAAGGTGTATAATGGTTATACGAATCACACAAAGAGTGACCTAAAACTAATTGATTTTGGTAGCATTGACTCGGCTGTGTATATGAGAAATAGACTAAGAGAAGACAGGAAGATTTCGGTTTTGATTTGATGGTCATTTAGAACTTGCGAAAGCAACTGCTAAGCTGAAAACGAAAGTCAAATACAAAGCATTAATAGCACAAAGCATAATAGCACAAAGCACTTAACTGAGATTGGGTGTTTATACTTTTCATCTGGCATACAATTTTAAACACCGAGAAAATGAGTATCTAAATGTTATATTAAAATGAAAATATATCAGAAATAATGACTTAGATACTTCCAGAATACATCCAGCTTATGTTTGTCTATAGATGTAAGTTGGAAAATCTTTCCTTCGATATTTTTCAATAGTGAAATTTTTCGTTATTTAAATTGAACGTATTATTATGTAATTCCCGCAATTTTCCTAGTTTTCTATTTTATTTTTACAATTTTATAAACCTTAATTTTTCGTCATAACTATTCACTTTTTTTCAGTAATTATGGACAAAAATTAATAACTTATTTTTTGCTACTTTTTTGTTAATAAAACTTAATAGCTACCCGCTGACCTTTGTAAAAAATGTATTTTGATTATATATTACGTTTAGAATAAAATGAAAATGAGACACTATTCAATGAAAAATGTATTTACTTTTAATAAAACACTTGTTACTATACAGTAACTAACCTAGGCAACTATATAGATAGACATTAATCACATATGCCTGTGTAAAGGTATGGATCACTGTTAACGGAGATTACAAGAGGAATGTGTATGTATGCTGTTTCTATTATTATTAATCATAACAGGTCTAACTCACTTTCTATAACAGAAATAACCATAATTTATATTATATTGGATTCTTTAACCTAGACATTCCATCGTGAGGTTGCTTAAGAACACACTTCGACAATTTAACTGTTAATGTTTTTATACAGTATAATACATGGTGGCAAAAAAACGAACAGGGCAATGAAAGGTATATTTAAAGTGGCTTAGATCGGTTAAAATATAAGGTAAATATTTGTCTTATTAAGACCACCTTCATATTTAAGCTACTGTAAATTTGTTAATATGTAACAGAAAATAATAAAATTTTGTGTATATAAATAAGTTCAATCTTACTTAGTTTTGAGGTGGTGATAACTGTCTATATTAGTTAGCAAAGTTTATTCTGTAAACTTTGTTATTAGTAATCCAGCACTAATAAGGCCAGTTATCAAATAATAATAAAAGATAGGTAAATAACAGAAAATAATCATTAATCATATTTATATATACCTATATGTATTATGAATATATGAATATACATGAAATATTTAAATATAAATAATACAAATGAAATTAAACGGTCAAACATGACTAGTTGACTGGCATGTAGAGTATGATAGGATGTAGAGCCTTCTGGTATAGACGGCGGGTGGCTCTACACCTCCACTAGAGTGTTTACCTCGAGGTGTCTTGAGAAGGTTGTGCCTTCTGGTATGTTTTTCAGAATCTGGTATGTTTTTCATAGTTTATTTATGATTCGAACAGAATTTTTAGTAAACTAATTTGCACAATTTGTTCAGTTGAACACCGGGTGATCAAGCAGGCCATTGTATTTAACTAATACTTTGCTTTAAACCTAGAAGAATTTTTAAGACAGAACAACAAAAGTTCGAACCCATTTTCATGCCAAATTAAAATTTTACTTAATATGACACAGCTTATGAGTCTGACTCACAATTACTCCTATTTAGTGAGAACATCTGTGGAATATAAAATAAAAAAACGACGAAATTGTAATATAAAAGTGAAGAAATTAATTTAAATAGAAGTTAAGTTCAATTATCAAACGATCTATAATAATAATATAGAAGGATAGTATTTTTAGCCAGTGTTGTCATAGTTGTCTAAAAATTTATTTATTCCTGTAATGAAAAAATAACTTTTAAAGATATATTTAATCTAAAACACGTCATTCAGTCGCCGAAGGTCATTTCAAAACTTATGAATTTATCACATAAATCACATGCCTACGTGGTAATAAATATATGTTTTTTTTTTTTATTATAAACGCTTATGAATTGGCAGAGAAGGAAATTTGTTAATATCCCTAAATAATTTCAAACCTGTTTTCAAGAAATGCAATAGAAGCATATAGACAGTGATACAGATAACTATTTAGATTAATATAAACAAAATTATTTAAGGCATTTTAAATATTTCATAGGTTCCTATGCACGTCTTTGAATTTGGAAAGGTATGCCTAACACACTATATTAATAAATGACCTAACCTTCTAATAATGTAATAATAGTACGAATATTTTTCTGTCTAATATTTTCCCGTGAAGTATTTTTAGGTAATGAAGGTCGAGGTTACAATTTTAACGGGAGGCTGCCAAAAATATTTTCTTAAATCTCAATAACACGAGAACCTTTATTTTCAAGGGATCTGTTTCAAAGGTCAAACCAAATAAATAAAATAGTTGTTAATATTATTTCCTATTTCTATATTGATGTAAACCTACATATTTATTTTTATTTCACGAGTTCATCATAGGGTAGAAAAAATAAATATTATAATATAGAAATATAAAACTAAATATTTTACTTGCGATGTATTAGTAAAATGTTTGCGGGAAAAGTATAATTTTTAATATATAGGCTCATTTGTATTCAACAGTCATATTTATAAAAATTAAATATCATCTCATGTTTTACTTTTCAATTCAAACAAGGCAATTCGAAACTAGAATAATTTTAAGGACAAAATTATAGTTTCAACAATTAGATAGTATTAGCTATTAGCCTCTTTCAGATTAACCCTGTATATAGGAGTAAGATGATTACATATTTTAGTATAATAAATTTAATTACAGAGAGCTTCGTAATTATGGGGTAATATTTTACCAGTATGTTTCATGACAAAAAACAAGAATCTTCGCTCAATCTTCAAACAAGGTTAGAAAAATATTTCCTTTGACAATCAAATAGACATCTTGATTCTGTTTATTTGTAAATATAACTCCGAAAACGATTGAAATAAATTTTCGATTTTTGTCATCTTGGATAAGCCTTTAAATTTTATATTTTTTGTCATATACGTTACAGATCGGGGGGAAGTGAGGATACATTTTACCGTAAAAAAGATTGATATGTTCTACTTTTAATTAAAAAATATGATTTTTTCCTTTTAATTACCTACATAAAGAAAGGTACTCTTGTTTGGTATCGAGAAGATGCGCCGTTTTAATTCTGTCTGTCAAACTGTCAAATTAAATCACGCCAAACGTATGCTTGTTTTTTCCTTTTTTTAATTACTATACAGTTATGAATTATGAAATATTTGTTCTTATAATGCATCTAAAACAATTTATTGTAATTTCATATTGTTTATCTCAACCGGGTTCAAAGTTATTTAGATAAAAATCAGCAGGACGCATTTTCGACCCATGATAATGTTAAGAAAAAAATCTTATTTTTACTCATGAACACACTAGTAGAATATTACCACATAATATCAAAACGCGTTGTATAAATTTGACGTTCCATTTCCTTTTTCGTAATAATATTTCAGAATATTATGTAATATTTCTTTCGGTTTGGTTGTAGTTAGGCTAGCGGTTGTTTTCAGAAGAAATATCATCATGTGGGTATACAATAACGAATAGGATATATTTATTATTGCACCACTGGGTATGCTTAAGGGTTCATAGTTATTGTTGCGCTACTGCGTGTCTAGATGATGTAAATGGTTGACCTCCTTTGTCAAACGTTTTTAATAAAATACCACTACTTTCATAGTTAAGTAATTTGTAAATCATTAAAAAATTGATAGCTTTAAAGGTCTTTGGCATTAAAGGTAATAACAGAGTTGATGTACCGCATGTAGTTAATAATTATGATTTAAGTTCGCACGATTTTGATTAGAACGGTAATAAAGAAAAGTACAATAGGTAAAGACTGATGTTAGAGCACCGACCTATGAAACTATAATGCTGCACAAAACTGATTAGTTATTTTACATACTGCATAGTAAATAGGTAGAACATAAGTATATTTAATAATAAATTTGGTATCATCCATACAGGATGATTCGGACAGAAGTATATGAAAAATAAAACAATTTTAATAGACACCTAAGGAATCTTGCGTAATGCATATGCGTAGGTTTTGCCTAAGAATCACATCTTCGAAATTTCCGAAACGTTTGAAGATTTTTATTTGGGATTTTGAGAATAGCAATAGTTTGGTGAATTACTCAATATTTTATCCCTACCAATGGCGTACATACGCAGGTTCTGTAACATCTTTTTAAACATATTTTTGACGCACTATAAAACTAACTATTGTTTCATAATTATCTGTTAATTTGTTGTTTGTGAAAATATGCATACTACGCGCTGTTTTAAAGAAGTTTCCATCCTATAATTTTAGGTGAACTAATTACATTCAATATGTATAGGTACGGTACGGTATACAAATATACGGTAACTGTCAACTGTTTGTTTTGTCACGCTGTATATTGTTCCGTATTTGGCAAAAAAAAAGAAATATACACGAGCTATAAAGTAACTTTTGATTTAAATGGCAGAAGCAAACAATTTTTAAATATTTAGACAGAGCCTTATTTCACGAATATTATGTTCTCATATTCTCGTTATATAGGAATTCATATTTTTAAAATAATAAAGAAAACATAGTGTACCATAAATTTGCAGTCGATACATTTTTATTTTAGATTTCCGCTTTGGATATTCGCGGTTCAGACTACCATACGTCCCATAAGTGCTTCTTTGCTAATTATATGAATTTTTTGGGGTTGAAACAGCTACCTTAGTTTTTGTTTACTTATATTTTGGGCAAACTGTATGGTGATACCATATTAGTGCTTATGTTTTTTGTTAAATAATGTTTAAATTAAAATATATTCTGTTTTTATAAGACTAATAATAAAAAGTATAGACAAACTGCAACAAAGTGGTTATGTTGTGTAAATAAACGTGTTCCCTGTTATTAAATTGTTACATGCCTTTTGGAGAAATAAGTGAGAAACAGTTTCGTATACTAGGGCCAAACTTCTATCTATCTTCTATCTTAAACACTTCCATTGAGACATTTTGTAGAATGACACTCATAAACACGGCGGTTTGTGTTGTGCTGATTTCTTTTGAATACCATTTTAAAATGTAAAAATAAAGATGTACAAATACTAACCACGTCGTTTTTAACTTTGTAATATCAAAAAATCACAAGCACCACTAAATTATTACGTTAAACAAACCCAAATACGTGTTATTTATCATTATATCAGCAGTAAGCCTCCAAAAATCACCTTTTAAGTAGGTTCAAATATTTTCATGCAGAGGGCGCATTCATTTTTGGAAACGCCAATAGATCGAAAATAACATAGTAGCAGGTATATACCAATAATTCATACAAGTTATACAATATAGGTGACGTGCAGCTGCTACGTATACTAGACTTGAAAAATTCACAGAGTCAAAACTAACGTGTTTTGAATATTTAGAAGTTTGCCAACTATTTTGCGAGACACCCTGTACATTTCCGTTCCAACAGACGTCATATAAATAATTCCATTAAATAATCCCGACGACTACGCCACTTCAACTGGTTCAACTCGTACGACGCAAAAGTCAGAACCACTTGACACCCCTCGTAAATACACGTACCACAGATAAGACTACATACGACCTTCCCAAAGCCCACTTAATAATCGCAGAACGTATGATTAATCCCCAGCAAACCGAACTATCAAGATATGATTGACGATGATTACATAAAGAGATTTTTTTGTTAATAATAAAACGCGCGCTATCGTTCAAGGTCGGACCTTGAATTTATCGCGGAATATCAGCGTACGAGGCTGGTGGGGGGCAAAAGTAGGGGAATAGTCCTGCAGCGAGATGAGTCGGCAGGTGCGACCTACGTGATCATATTTCTCTTACGGTTAACCTCTGACTAACCTCTCAGTGTCCGCAAAAATCAGCGGCGTACTGCGGGTCCACTTTCTCTATTTGTTGATATTCACCGTTTATTTTTATGTTACGTATATCGGAATTTGTATCAAAATATATGCTGTCTCAAATTAACTCTGAAATTGTCGTACAGTCCCGAAAATTTCTATTGGAATCGCGGTAGGCATATCAGAGATTATTAGATCAAATTTAATAAGCTGCTTTATGGAGAGAAAGTGGATGTTTTACGAATAAATTTATACATATTTTTTAAGAAATCGCGATGCAAATAATTGTTTCTTATAAAGTCAAAAAGCTAAGGCAAGTTTTTGTTAGTCTTAAAATAAAATTTATTTTAGTTATTTACTCTCCCAGGCATTTACAAATGGCAAATATTTCCATATGAACTTGACAGATAATATTTAAAATCCCCTTTATATTATCTTGCGATCATACACTTGCGTTCAATATAGGAAAGTATTAAGTAAATAAAGAGATAAATAATTTTAATACAAATTCTAAGAGTACAACTTCAACCCTATTATATCTATATAATCTACTATAAGATATGTTTTGATATACCTACATATTATACATATAGGGTAAAATAGTCTAAAGCGATGACGTATATACATATTTATAGTATGTATTTATATACATAAGAGTTGTCTATATATGTACTTTATTGCTAAATATGATAAAGTTGTTTTTTTTAGTAGCTTGGAGAATATACCTACCCATCTTTATGTAATAAAATTAATGCTCTTTGCCTATAGAGAAAATTTAATTTAATTTTGTTTTTTCTTTGTTTCTGTGTGTAAGTCATAAAACAAACATTTTAGTTTTTGAAACTACTTCTATATTTTTTAAGATATCAACAACAAAACACACAAAATACTCATTTTATCATTTCACGTAAATAATAAATTATTTTTTTATTGGAATTAAGTTTATTGCTTTTTATAATTTATTATACTACATATTATGTTTTTTATTATTTCATTTTTTAATAAGCTGTTCTGTCAATTAATGTACGTAGAGTTTATTAGGTTTACCTCTATAATAATACGGGAAGCGAGGATTTTGTGGCTTAGCCACCAATTAACAATTCCATTCGTTATTCTAGCATATCTACCCCTTATTACATTTGACAAATAGAGCTATGAAACAAACCCTATATATCAAATTATTCATGAGAGAACTGCTTTGTCCACAAATTAAATTATATATACAAAGTTCTTATTTAAAAAATACTACAGAGAAAATTAGTTGAAAGTGAATAAAATTAAGTTGTCATTCCTGGCGCATCCGGCAAAATATTCACTCGAATTGAAATTCCTTTATATAATGATTTAGAGTGTATGTATATGCTTTATACGCTATAATAAGCTAAGAACAGATATCCATCCTACCTATCTTATAGATATGAAAGACTATCAGTGAATGTATATAAAAGAAATAAAAAAATGGTACATCCTTCCCCTATTAAAACAGAAATGAGAAAACATGTATAATCTTTAATTGAAGGACTCTACAAGATGTGCCTTGTAACGAAAATTCTAACAATTTGCACTCGAGAGTGCTCTTGCTTTTCGATTTTAGTTGGTGGTCGAGGTATTTTTTTTTTTGACATCGTGGGCCAAGCTTGATTTTGCTCGAACAGAGTAAATAATATAATAATAATAATATGTCTACCCCTCATTCTAATCACAAGGATTAGCCCGAAAGTCTGTGACTTATGTGGGAGAGGGGTGGCATATTATTATTTCGCGGGCCGCATTTGCGCCTCAGGAACGACTTACGTTGGTAGGCCCTAACCACCATTCAGTGCTGGAATGAGGGAAACCTGGAAAACCTCATTAGTTAGGGGACAGTCAAACATCAACTGATTTTAATCTCTCACATTAACACCAAGTTGACATTCTTCCCATCCTAGGCCATCGCCAGGATAGTTTCCAAGCCATCCCTGCGAATAAGCCTTGATCTACGAGTAAACAATTTAATGAAAAATTGTTTGGTGGAATGGGAATTAGAACTCACGACCTCCGGGTTGAGCGATCGAGACGCTAAGCTCTGAGCCACCGGCCCGATAAAGGTACGTTAAATATCGATATATTTTATAAATCATTGAATCATTAATGTTTTTGCCGTTCATTGATGTTCATAGTTTATTTAGCTTGATTTATGTAGCAATATTTTGTAGTATAATTAATTTATGGTATTCTTTTAACTTATTTACAGCCACGTGTTTCTATCACAGAAATACAGGTTAATTTCTGTTTTC
Organism: Pogonocherus hispidulus; assembly: GCA_963924545.1. Lineage (NCBI taxonomy): Eukaryota > Metazoa > Arthropoda > Insecta > Coleoptera > Cerambycidae > Pogonocherus > Pogonocherus hispidulus. The sequence continues at coordinate 13,217,437 of OZ004696.1, read as the reverse complement.
TCTAGTAATATGCTTTTTAATTATCTGATGACGCAGATGCCTTCTATAGAATGTATTACTTATTATTTTTAATTATCTTGGTGTTACCCAAGAATTTATTGTTGAATGGTTTGGGAAAAAATTTTGCTGTATGTCGATTTTTCAGGGCTATACAGTGTGTCCCAAAAGGAAATAAGGCAGAGACGATAGAAGTGAGAATTGAAGAAAGATTTAGATTTTACAATATTCCTAAAGGAACCGTATGAAATATACCAATTTGAGTAAAGTTTCAAAATCTTACATGAGCACAGCTAGTAGGGTAGATTCCTTATTTTGAATTGGGTAAGTGGGCTTTTCATTGTTTTAATACGAATTTGCAGAAAGGTTTACTTGTCCAGTTTCACTAGCTATACCAACCTAACAATTCTCACTATGTTTCTAGTTGCTTTACTTTTTTCTTATCTTTACATAATAGGTTCTATCATATATTTTGCTGCATCAATCAAAGTAGTATTTTTAATATTTCTTTTATCTTTTATAACCATTGTTCTGTTACATATATTTTGCTGTTTGTACAGTGTCGGCAACTTATTTTAATTTTCCTTGTATAATTAAACTGGGTTTGACAGTGTAAAGCAGAATCAAAATACTGTTTTTTTATTTTTGCATTTTATTTAAATTTAGAGTGCACATTAGGATTAGGAGTGCCCAGAACCGTTAAGGAAGTGAGTTTGAGGAAAAAACTTGAAAGAGGGAATCGAACCTTGGCTATTGTGTTAATCATACATATCACCATCGTGACGTGGCTAATCATATTTCTCTTCTTAGCTTTATTGTCGCCGGTCCATGAGCTTAGGAAAGATACATCGCGCTGCCGTCCTTCGTGTCGGAAGTAAGTGTTGCAGCTAATCATACCTTCTATTTTCAGCATGAGCTTTTATTACAACAGATATAACTTGTAGACGATAGCCAAGTGAAGTAGTAGTTTGCTTAACATTTTGCTTAATATTTGCTTAATCATTTACTTCCTCACCTGGTATCCGCGCACGACCACCGTCCCATAGCTGACCCAGTTGCTTGTTAACCGCTGTAGATGATCTCACTTAGCTTGCTGCCACCCCGCTTGTGAATTAACCTCGCTTGTGCTTATTTTCGATTGCTTACACCGCATGGTTGCTTTTGGATTAGTTAAGGATTCTCTTTAACTTTGTACATAGTAGGTTTATATAAATAAATGTATCTAAGGTTTACTGGTGTATTTTTCATAGCTGTGTGTGAAGTCTAATTTTCCCTAACGACCGCCTGGCGTACCGTATCTTCACTGTAACTGAATAGTGGTATTTCTGTACTATAAACGGAACTGGCGCCCGAGGCAAATCAGAAGACAAACCGATACTCAGGCGTCAAAGTGACACTTCGTATCTGCAAGCCGAAGTATACGTCACAATACCTGCCGATTTTAGATCCTATTTTTTTTTTATTACATCGGGTAAAATACCCAATGGTTTGGTATGGTTTGTAACCAATTTGACTGTAACAGTCAAATTCGGTATAAACCATGTAGCTGATTCACCTAGATATTTTTCTATATTCAAATTTACCATTAGGTAAAATAAACCAAGTACTATATACGTATAATTACCATATCTTTGTCGGTGTGTAGAAGAAGAAACTATCAAGAAATTAAAGGAATACTATTGAAAGGCCCATGAGAGTTCATTTTGACAGAGAAAATTAATAAAGTTTCAAATGCCCTTGGCAATTTTTTCCCGTAGCTGTATATTGAATAATTATTTGAGTAACGCTTAGTATTTTTCAGGATCATCACCTTGTTTAGAAAAATATCTACCGTTTTATTCCATTTTTGGGCAAGTGGCTTATTTATTAACTTTGTGACGTCAACAGGTCTGTCTAATGTTCGTAAAGAAAACACGGGTAGATAAGATGACGCACACTTATCACGAGTTTACAGATATATTAAATTTTAATTATAAACTGATTATTTTCGTACACAGACATCTGTCACATAATTGTAGCTACACGTGAACTATAGGTTTACCTTACCTATATCTATGTACATGATTTTCAAGAAAACAGAAAACATATTGATCGTTATTTATTTTTATCTATAAACCTACATAAACATTTATATTAATTTAAACTACATTTTTTTATATACCTAGAATATTGTGTTCCTTACATAGAAATTATAAAAAATATAGAATGCTGTTATGGAGACTGAAAATGGCTATCCTATGGAGAAAACGTAACTCTAGTAACTTTAGCTTTCTGTCAAGCAAGTGCTCTGGTTACACTAGCATCTAGCTTCGCATTAGCCGCAGGGTGGGAAATTAAAAAATATGTAATTTTACATGTGACCTAGATTATTTGCAACCACTTTTTTGTCATAATATTCACCCATTCGCAATTTTTAACTAGTAACATGCTAAATAAATACTAAATGGCCGGTTACACTACATTATTATTGATAAAGGTCATTCACGTTAAGTTTAAAGTGACGTCGCCTTGTCAAAAAATACACCGTTGACAGATGTAACTTTTTTCCGGGCAGGAGTTCGAAAAAGTTTACAGAATCACTACAGTTTTAGTTCTGAGAAGAACTGTTTTTAGTGTAAATAAAATGAATAACTAGAAAACGTAAATTGAAAATACACGAGCAAAATTTAAGCAGAACCAAACACCAAAAAACCAGCAAACAATAGATAGGCAATATAAATAAATAACAACTTGACAACGCAGAGAAGGGTTGCCAAATATAAAACTCTTTGTAAATGCCAAATGCTATGCTAATTTATTGGTCATTTGTTTATCGAATATTGACAACAATTAATTACTGAAAATGACATCACTTTAAACTTAACGTGAATGACCTTTAGTAGAATAATCCTTGCCAAAATTTTGGACAAATTGTACTCTTAAAGCCGAAATTTGCACAGAATTGTTTTATTACCCAAAGGCCATTTATCTCACTATAAACTAAAACAAAACAGTTGTTCAGGGAACACAATAAAATATAAAGTATGGTAATATTTATCAAAAAAACGGTAAGAACAACAAATACACAAATAAGGTGGAGGCCATAAAATGAACAAGAAGAACAATTAACAGAGGCTGACAGCTGGCAAACGTCAAAGGTTCCTAACTTAACACTTAATTGGGATTAAGCACTACCAATACTTGCAGGGATGTATCCCATGATGTGTTGTCAAAATTCCCAGAAAATTCCCGTTATGTTAAATTACGTTTTGTCGTGTTCTGCACAGAGTGGCTATTTTTCGATGTGTCATATAATGGATATTGGCCTTCTATATCTTTTATAATTTCTATGGTTCTTTACTGTTGTGTACCTACTTTAAACAAGTATACCTACCTGGGTATGTTTAAACGGATCCTCAAATAAAAATATGTCCAATTTGGGAGTGCGAGTATTAAACAGAAAAAGGGCGGTGCATGGGTGGGGCGAGGTATCAATATCTATGAGTAGGAGACGTGATACAGGTGACAGAGGTAGGAGGTGTATCCACAGAGGTAGTCTGTGGGTGTTCCCCCGCACTAAATAATGAATTAGAAATATTTTTCCGCAGTATTATGTTATTTATCTTTATTTAACTATAACGTACTAATATATTGTGTCTTTGTTTCCAAATCGAATATATTTTTGGGTATCTGTGTAGTAATGTTTAATGTTTCCTTAATATTTCATAAAATAATAACAATTTGACAACACTGCAAACAAACTTCAGTTACTACTACAACTACTGATGCCTGCGGATATGTTAAATACGAAATGTTTGCTAATTGAATTATATTATTTATCTATAAACTTCTGAATTCCGAAGGTCTATAACGCTTCGTCATCATCTCACTCATTTACATTATTTATTATGTCGCAGTTTTGTATTTTTGTGGTTGTTTGTCGACAGGGTTGTCCTTGAACCGCTTGATATAGCGTAGCAAGCACACACAGCTCTCACCGCAAAGTACAAGCTCGACAACAAACTTATAAAAACTAATGAAATCACAGAATATTTAAATAAAGGGCATAATAGTGACAAAGGAAGAGAGAGGGAGAGGGAGATATTAAGTCGACAGGTCGTCACCCATTCAGAGGCGTAGGTGCAGGAATGTACATTAAAGAAATGTGTTATTTATCTAAGAAAAATGCTATTAAAATAACTAATCAAATATGTTAAATGTTTTGAATTAATCTGTGTTACCGAAAAGTTCATTTTATTTTCTTTAAATTCATGTAAGTACAAAATTTTTCTCGATAGCTTTAGGTAAGAGTGTAAACTATATGGTTAAGAAGAGGACTTTTTCTTCATATAAAAACAAGGGTCGAAAAATACTTCCTAAGCATTTTAAAGAGTGTCGATTTCTTCTAAATAACTCCGAAACCAGTTGAGATAAATTTATCATTTGATATCCTGCCTAAGTCGAATAGGGTAATGGCACCAGTGATTGAACAATTAAGCACTTAAAATTGATATCAGAATTTTGAAATTTCGTGATTTAATTGTTATAAGCATTATGTGCGAAGCATTTTTTGTTATTGCATTATTCATGTTTTCTGATTTTAAACCACTAAGTAGCAATCTTGAATAAGACACAGTTATTGAGAAAAAAATACAAATTTATTCAGGGATCAGAACACTAGTAAACGAACGGGTATAATTCAGTAAATGAACACTACTTATCCAGTGAATGAACAACAAACCCTTATTTACTGCTTAAATTTGAAAAATTCGTTTATTTTGTAGAAACCGTCTTCTTCCAAACAACGAGTGTTCATTTTTAAATGGATATTGTTTGAGCCACTTTTTTCGGGCTTGATCGTCATTAAATAAATTTTTACGATCTACGCTCTTCATTATCTTCTCTACTACATCCTGAACCTCGGATTCGTGCATAGGAAAGCTCAATTTGACCTTTGATAAAATCCAATGTTCTATACGATTTTCCTCCTCAGGGAGCAGAAACGATGATGGTCCCATTTTTCTCTGTAGAGGTACTTTTTTGTGTATTTTCATTTTCAGCAAGTGTTGACTTTGGAATTAAAAACTTTCTGCTTTCACGGGTTGCGATTTTATTCAAAGCATTAGCCAAGATTTCCTCTGAATATCTGAATATCTAAATTTTGTGTACAACTTGTTCATATTTTTTCTTGTAAAACTTGCACTTTCTGCCAAATTTTAAAATTGTCAAAAGTAAAAACAAGTTTCAAACATATTTTAAAGTTCATTCACTAGATCTTGCGTTAGATAGGGACTAGAATGAACAGTTGTCCAATGAATGAACACCTTATGACCCCGTTCATTTACTGGTAAATAACATTTTAGCCGCCTGACCATACAGTTTAGGTAAACTACTGGTTTCATATTAAGTGTATGCGTCATTTTGTTCCAAATTTGTGTATATAAGCATAAAACCCCAGTAAATGAACAGATGTTCATTTATTAGGTTAGCATGGTTTTCCGCATCCAGTGAATGAACATTTGCTTTTTATTATAATTATAGATTAGAATGTCAGTTTATTCAATGCAAACATTAATATAACATTATCTGAGACGAAAAAACAAAAAAAAAACATAATTCTGTATGTAATTAAGCCTTAGAAAAGTGTATATATCGTAAGTGTATGCATCAACTTACCTTATAAGGACTTACCTCTCGGCACACGTCACTTAGCAGCACATAATTTTCGGCCATTTTTTTAAACTGACACTGGGACGCACCGTCCAAGTGAAAGAACACAAAGCGTAAGAAAGAAAGCACTAGATCTTGCGCACAGACACTTTCAGGGAAATATCACATAGACCTTAAAAATGGGATTTATACAAAAAACTGTTCATTCACTGGTGGTTGTTCACTTACTGGTGCCTTTACCCTATGCTGAATCCGCTACTAAATGAGCTAAATCGGTTAAAATTATTTAAATGTGATAACGCAAGATGTATAGTAACGTTTTTTTGTTAGCAGTTTGTTCTGGAAAGTCTGAATGGTTTTAATATCTGGCACAACCCCAAAGTTAAATACCGTATAACCAAACTGGTTTTAAGATCTGATTTTAAATTAGTATCTTATTATGTATTGTCAACTTAGAATTTCTTCCAAGCATCCAATAATGCTGTCTATATTTCAAACCAAGTTCGATTCTTTTCTTCTTCACATGTTCTTTCCACCGGAGCTTGGCATCCAGGGTCATGCCTAGGTATTTGGCGTTAGTCTCATAGGGTACAATAGTACCATTAATATCCAAGGACGGAGGGTTAACTAGTCTTTTGTTGGTAAAGTTAACATGAATTGATTTGAGCTTGTTTAGCTTGATCTTCCATTGTTTGGTCCAATCAAGTATTGTGTTACTAGCTACTTGCAGTCTTCTAGTGGATATTCCTTGAGCTTTACCGACCGCAAGAAGTGCAGTATCGTTAGCAAATATAGCTACAGTGGTCTCTTCTAGTACTGGCATATCACTAGTATATAGCAGGTAAAGGATAGAGCCAAGAACGTTACCCTGGGGCGCTCCTGCTCTTATATCTTTCAGGTCAGAATATTCATCTTCCTGTTTTATTCTGAAAAGTTTGCCTGAGATATACGATGACAGAATTTCTACATATTGTGTCGGAAGTATTTTGTTTAATTTGTGTATCAATCTTTCGTGCCATACCTTGTCAAAGGCTTGAGCAACATCTAAGAAGACTGCAGTTTTGTTATTAATATGAAATTTCTATGTAAAATTTTTCTACTTAAAAAAAGTACTCTTGTTGAACATCGACCAAATACACCGTTTTGATATAAAATCGATTTTGATATTTTAAGAAAACATTTTTCGACCCATGTTTATATGAAGAAAAAGTCCCCTTTTTAACCACACAACACACTGGTAAAATATTGCCCACTAATTTCGGGGCACCCTGTATACATGATTAATACTAAAATGTGGCCGTTTTAGAAAGCTAGGGCTTCCTGTTCGAGAGAATTCAACCACTGTCATTTGCTAGTTTACTCAATAAAATTTCAAAAAGTTACTGTAATTCATATTAATATTTAATATAAAGATACGTATAATAATAAATAATTTTGAAAAAATATAAAAAACTTCGACGCAATGTGAATTCTACGTATAAATCTTTCAAGTGGGGTTTCAATCGAAAATTACACCCTACCATTGCAGAGGTCAGAAATATATTATTTTCAACTGTAACTCAAAAACTATAAAACTCATAGTAAATCTAGTTTGCCTACCAAGTTCTTTGTAAAAAGTCTAGCCAACGAACGTAAAGACGGTTTTTCGAAAGAAACATTAACTGTTTTGCAGAAAGATTTAATCTCTACAAATAATATTATTATTATTTATTTGGATATTATGCCACCACTGAAAAATACTGTATTTTTCAGTGGTGGCATAATACCCGAATAAATAGGAGTAATTAAACAATGCCACAGATAAATACTTTCATACAATAAATTAATATTATCTTTTTATTATAGGCAGACAATATTTTGCAGATTAAAACTTCTGCGAAATATTTCATTCTTTGTCAGGTATCACGAAATTGAACGGCCTGAATGAAACTTATTACCTAGAATTAATATTTGTAATATTAAAATCTTTATAGTAAGGGTGAGAAAATAGTATTAAAATTTTTATTTACAAGCACCAGATACTTGTGCGACACTGGCGCATCCGCCATATTTTTAAATTAAGTTCCATCTAGGTACAACCCAATATGATATTGATGAACAAATCCGTCTACACAAATGTACTAGCAAAAGATATAAAATGCAGTGGCGTCCATATATTTTTTTCAAAATTATTTCAGTGTCAGCCCGTGTGCACGGCCGTGGTGAAGTTGACCACCATTATTTAATGCCAAAATAGTGTACCATTTTAAGTAATTTTCAGAATCCAAATTTTATTCAAATAAAAGCTATTCGATGCTTTATTGCAACACTTTATTCTAAAGCCATTTCATGGTATTTTGAAAAAAAAAAAATAAATTAAAAAAACCTATCTTGACTTGACACATGATCTAAGAAACGAAGCAAAAGTGGACTCGCATGTTGATAGGAACTTTTTGTTTTGTTTTTAGGTGAGGAATCTCCCCACAATCTATGGCACATGTTTTTGAAACACCTTCTATAATTAACTCAAGAAAATATTTAGCATATACCTAGTGGTAGAAGCAAATCAGGCATGACTTACAAAATTGGTTGCCGCAAAAACATTGGTAGAGGTAATACAAATTATAATATATTTAAAATCATTTTTCAATGTATTTAATAGAATGATAATTTTCAAGTAAGTACCTAGTCTATTTTTCATTAGTTATTATTTTACGGTAAATATTGGTGCAAAGTACGTGTTTACACGATCAAATTCAAATTCCCTTATAATTATAACAATAATATATTACAATAATTGCCCCTAATAATTGTATTTTGGTTATAAAAAGAGGGTAAGAAAAGTTTACTAAACATATTTCCAAATTTCTAAAAACAATCGAACGTCGCTAATCTACGCCCATGGCACCCGCGTCGGCCTCGAGGCGACCGCCTGCCTGACCTTGCTAACGCGAGAACTTGACCTTGTTTTATTTCAGTAGCGCACCTCTGTGTCGATCAGATCATGTATGTGCTAAGGTCGCCACGTAAATCGAGTAAACTCCCCCACTCCCAGCGCCACCGTCGAATGTTTTCCTCTAGTTTATTTTTGGAATTGTAAATTGTAATTTATACTCGGGAATGCGTAAATACCGATTAAAAGTCTTTTATTTTTAAATACTCCGCAATTATTTATGGCTTGCTTGTTTGTCATGTCATGTGATAATTATGGATGTACTTTGTAAACGTTCTGAGTTGCTATCTACTATATCCAAGTAAGGTTTTTGGGAATTCGCAGATGGATTGTTGACTTCATTGATGAATGATGATGAATCAAGACACGACATTTATGTGCAATGTTAAACAATATTTACTCGGTATGGACAGTTATTTCAAAGGATTACAAATATATTGGTACTTCATTTAATTTGCAATAAGTACCAAAACAGCAAAGGGGGCTGTAACGCCACACAGCTCCTCTACATGCGTCTATGACGTCAATTAAAACACATCCATGAACTTAACACCCCTCACATTATGCTATTAGAGTTTAATAACTGTTTTTGTACCTACAGTGTTGTACATTTATCTAAATTTATACCTAATGATTTTGATTGGAGTAATAATAATTTTCAGTGTAGTTACGTAGATATTAAGCTCAAATCCGTATCTAGGTAGTCCCTGTTTTTAGCTAGACATATATCTAAAATGAAAACCTAAAACAAAGTACCTTATCACGCCCAATCTCTGTAATATATTCATGGACTTGTTGGTGGTGCGCAAATTGTAATGTTACGTTTCCATTTTGGACTTAGTTATAAGTAAATACTATAACATAAACAAACAACATAATTTCATTACCAAAAAGTACAAATGAGATTATAAATAATTGGTATCAAGCGAGACTGCACTTGATGTTTAGATATTTGGACCATTGTCATTTCGCGGTTATAGTTATATTATAAAGAGGGTGGAAACTCTATACTATTAGAGGTTGGAATCTAGACTATTACTGTCTACTGTCTACTAGAAAGAGTTATTTTTCAAACTAAAGATATGTATAGTTAAAACAAAGTTCGTACTTGTAATCGTTCGATACAAGTTTAATTTTTTGTCCATATTTTTAAATGTTTTCAATTTTGTCTTAACTTACTAGTAAATTATTGTAAAACTATAGTTCCTCGTAGTTTTCGTTGCAATCCGAATCCTTGTATTTTTTATTCTAACTGTGTTTAGACAAAAATACGGCATATCTTGGTTTGCAATTTAGCGCTCGGCGAGGCATATAGCCAGGAGAATAGCTGTTTTGGCTTGATTTGTTTTAGTCTTTATTTAAATAAGCCGTTTGCAGATGGAGGATGATCTTAATGACGTCCTTACTATTCGTAGTTATTTGCTGTAAAACTATAATGTAAACTTCTTGTTTGGCCAACGTATGTATTAAGTATATTAAAATCATAATTCAAATATCTTACAACTTGACTTTTTTAAAGAATAGTTATAGAAGAAATGAAGTAAACGGCACTTTCAGATCTTTGTGACAAGATGGTGGCGGTAGATATTGATGAACTATTAATTGAAATGGAAGGATTAGGAAGTTCCCTGATAGCCTTCAAGTCTTTATATATGCTCAGTAACCGTATTAAACAAGGCACAAACAAATAATAGGTATATGATCACCATAGTTTTAAAATTTTATAGTGTTTACCCCATATTTTCACAAAACAAATACGTCAACAGTGTCTCATTTCTCTCACATAACCAATATTCGAGAAGGGCAAGACTCAGGCGGCAGAGGTGGACAAAAAGAACTCAGTAGGTGTCTTCTTGACACAATAAAAAGTGATAGGTGTGGGCGATTCGTGGGGTCTCCTCCTGTCCTGGCTCTACCCTGCAGGCTGGGTAGGATCTTCTAGCGCGCTTCTGTCTTGTCTTCTTTCTTCGCCTGCATGTCTAACCCACCGGGGGTAGTCTGTCTCGGGCGAGGGCGACAAGTGCCACTCTCGTCCTCGGTGGTGGTTTGGGGTAGATCAGGAGTGGCTATGTAGCTGGGGGTGCACCTCTAGTCGCTTCGTAGCCCCCTACGCTTGTTCCGGGTGATATCTGAAACATAAGAAGATCTTACTCTCATCCTGGGTCCAGCAGTTGGAGTCTTGGCCGCTTGTGTACAGCGGCCGCATCGGGCTCGTAGTCCACGGCTTCCCGGATTAGCGGGTTGCTGTGCGTCTCGGCACGCGCGAAGAACTTGACTCCGCGTCTCCTGATCACTTCTAGGACTGGGACGTAGTCGAGGTCTCGGTATATATCGCCTGTCAGCAGGTACCAGGGTGCACCTACCGCGGTTCTTCGCGCGATATTTTCGACGGCCTGGATCTTCTTATATATCTTTACAGCAATCGCCCACGCTGCTGACGCATATGTCAACTGGGGTTGGATGACCGTCTTGATCAGGGTTCGTTTATTCCTTAGGCTGAGCTCGCTGGTGCGGCGAAACATCGGGTATAGCTTGGTCCTGACCAACTTCACCTTCGCTACCGTTTTTAGTATATCTTTGAGTTCTTACTCCATTAAAATAACGAACCATTAATACAAAGTTGTAACACAGTGCACTAATCCATATGGGGAGCCAAGGAAGTAAAACTAGATACCCTACCTATGGGATACTCCCACACCTACTGTAACGACCTTATAGTCATATTAGATATAGGTAGTCAATTAATGAACGATTATTACAATACCTACTTTACATCTACAATTTGATCTATGACAGTGATATAAGAATGTCTCCATGTGTCATCTTCATCGCATATCGACACAATCCATTTCACTGTGTGCAGCAGGTCTGCAATGACTAATTCTTTATCCATGTATTAGTGAAAAGTGAAATAGCCATTCAATACAATGAAAGGTTGTGTGGCTTCTAGGGTTTTGTTTAGTTTAAAGTCTTCCTAATATTAAATTGCAATAAGAGTTCCTACACAGCTAGAAGAAATATAGAATTATACCCATCTATTCCAATTCCAATGTAGGTACCTATCTATCTAGTAGATATAGATAGGTATAGGGGAGAGTACCCCATAGACATATAATGTCTATGGAGTACCCAGAGTCTTATATTATAATTAATTCTGGTCATCAACTGAAACGACACTGGCGGCACCAGGTCAGTGTTTAGCATTACAGAAACATTTATATTTAGCATAAATAATGAAATAAATCGCGGTGGTCGGAAACTCTGCTCTGCTCCGGTCTGCATTAATTAGGCAAATAACGTAGGTAATAACCTCTAAATTAAAAACAGTTTATCCGCATATTAAATTTACTTTAATAAACGTTAACTGATGTAAATTGGATTGTTGTTTGTCCATGTATGTGTGGTGCCATCATCGCTGACCATCACCTTGAAGGCACTTCCCGCTATAAAAAAATAATCTCGTAGATTGTCATTGTCGTGTAGAATCTTTTATGTAATACACACATTAAATTAAATAAAGTATTATTAACTAATTATCTATTATCAGTTTGACCATGAAACCGATTGTGTGCACATTGTAGATATGTACGGTTTGCCCTTGAACTCGACCGTGTTTGCTTCAGTTGTTAAAAAATATGTTTTCTGAATAATTTATTTGCCAGAAAAACAGAGGCGTACCAATAAAAATTCCTGTTAAAGTTAGCTCACTACAGCTCGCATTTTAGAGGACAGGACCAGAACTGATAAGTTGTCCAGATAAAATAAACGTCATAAACCATAATTGCAAAACAAAAATACTTATTATTATGTTACCAATAAATTGATCTAAGCTTATTTGTGCTCCATAGGTAGTTATATACTACTAGATTTGTATGATTATCAAGAATGTGGGTAGTTGTTAATCCTCGTGTTTAATTAAATATTGCTTTTCTCATATGTAAAAATAGGGCGAGTTTAAACAAATACAAAAGTTGCCACAAAATATATTTTTAGTAACATATGGTATTACCTATACTCCAAATATTTATTCCATTATTTCCATAAAATATCCTCTCCAAATCACTCCCTGCTGCGTGATAGTCGAATGTTAGTCTACGTCATTGTACCTAAGTATCTTGTCTCATTTACGTTATATAAGTATGTATTTCTAACAAAATAAAGGGCTATCGTCCTTTAATCATTTAATTCCTTATCTTGGTAATATAGGTAACCAAATTTAACATACCAAATTTAAGCATACAACCTAATTAAAATTTGGTTAGGTACCTATGCTTTAAAGGGCAAAAAAAATTTCTTTAAAGCTGCAAGCATTTACCTAATACTCGTCAGCTTAAAAATTACCTACCACCCTTGCAGGAGCATATTTTTACACACTAATTACTCTAATGAACAGTATAGGTAGGTATACGTTATTATCGCATCCAACTAGTGTATGCCCAACATTATGACGTAAATTTGCCTGCTTTTAACATAGATACCGGTATTTTAAAAATATCTTATTATTGTGTTTTTGAAATGAACTTGAACAAGTATATGGAGGGACTAGACTTATTTAGATGGCAAGCTGTAGCATATACCGGGTTGCTCATTAGTGCGGCAAAGTCCTATATCGGTCCTATTAATCGGTCCTATTAATCGGTCCTATTAATCGGTCCTTAATGCTGATGAAATACCAAATGAATATAATGAATATCTATTATCTGTGATTCCTGAACCACTGGAAAACTTAGAAAAGTGTTCCTTCAGCAGTAATATAGTAGAGAATAACCAATCTATTTATTTGGTACCAGTAACAGAGTCAGAAATTTGTGAACTGGCAAAACAAATAAAAAACAAACACAGCGGTGGAATTGATGAAATTCCCACAAGCATAGTAAAACTTTCAGTAAATGAAATAAGGAGTGTTTTGTGTTATGTGATAAATAACTCTCTTAAACAAGGAATATTTCCTGAACTTTTAAAAATAGCGTTGATAAAACCACTGTATAAAAAGGGCAAACCGGAGAGCATGGAAAATTATAGGCCAATTAGTTTACTTCCGGGGTCCTCAAAGCTGTTTGAACTAGCAATGAGTACTCGCCTAATGAATTTTATGACATATTGCAATTTATTTAATAAAAATCAACACGGTTATCTAAAGGGTAAATCCACTCAAACAGCAATTTTTCAATTCACACAAGCAGTTTTGAGACACCTGGAAAATGGAAATTTAGCTCTTGGAATGTTCCTGGATCTGTCAAAGGCCTATGATTGTTTGGATAAAGAGTTGCTTATCAAAAAGCTAGAAATGTATGGGGTAAGGGGAAATGCGCTAAGATGGTTTAATTCTTATTTAAGTGGCAGACAACAAAGAGTCACTCTAACAAAAGACGGCAAAAATTATGAGTCTAGGGCACAAAGATCCATCAAATCTTCTAATAAATGGCGAAGTTTTTCTTAAAAATGTAAACAATTGGTTCATGAAAAACAGACTAATTTTAAACAAAGAGAAAACAAATATTACTTTATTTAGAACCAAAAGGAGTACAGTAGATCGACCAACTTATTTAAACGATAAAGGTGAACAACTGGATATCACGGAAAATGTCAAGTTTTTAGGAGTGTATATAAATGAATTTTTAGATTGGTCATGTCATATAACGTATTTGTCAAAAAAATTGAGCTCGATATGTTATGGAATTCGATATGTTAGCAAGTACATGAACAAGAAAACACTTAAAATAATGTACTTCGCAAACTTTGAATCGGTTATGAGGTATGGCATCATTTTTTGGGGAAAAGATAGTAAAATGCAGAGTATCTTTGTGATTCAAAAACGCTTAATGCGAATTATTAAAAAAATGAATTATAATGAAACATGCAGAACAGTTTTTAAATCAGAAGGGCTAATGACGGTTTACGCATTATACGTTTATGAATGTTTAATGTTTTTGTTCTTAAATAGAGGAAATTTTGATCTGACAATACACCATCAATACAGTACAAGAGCAACAGCTATAAATTACCCCATACATCGCCTTACACTGACAGAGAAAAGCCCTCAATACATGTGCATAAGATTTTTTAACAAGTTGCCTGATAATATTAAAATAACACAAAGTAAAAAATTGTTTAAATCACACATAAGAAAAATGTTAATTGAATTGGAGCCATACAGTTTAAATGACTTTTTTACTGGAAGTACATGTTGAATATGTAAATTTTGTGTAGGACGCCTTTTCATTTTGTGTTTGTTTGTAGGTATTCTATTATAAATGTAACATAATGTGAAATAAAGATATATTATTATTATTAAGGGTACTGCAAAAAAAACTTTCATATGCGAGAGATATGGTCAAAATATGCATATTTTAAAAAATGTTTTGAAATACAGAATGTTATTTAAATACGTGGGCAAACTTCAAGGGGTAATTTTTTTACTGATTCTAAGACGAAAAGTTTATATAAACATAGGGTCGGAAATGCTTCGTTTTCAAGGTACAGGGTGTGAAACTTTTTTATTTAAAAAAACGTTTTTTCGTGAAATCTTCATAATCCTTTTGCCGATTTTGTTGACATTTTGCAGTGTTATTTATGGTAGAAGGGAATTATTTTTCCCTAGATTAAAATTATTAAGTCCAGTAGCTACCCGGGGGCACCTTAACCAATATTTTTGACAAATAAAACGTGCGCCACTGACTTTTTAAAAACTTTTTTCGCATTCAGCAACTAAAAATAAAACTTTTTTATCTCTTCAATTTTTTTCGTATCTTGCTTCGTTTTCGAGAAGAAAATAAAAACCACTTTATTGCATGTCCTTGGGACAACATAGGTATTAAAAAAATTAAAACTACCAACTGTCAAAAACGGGGGTGTAAATGTTATTTTTTTAATATGGAAAAACCTATTGATATGGAAAAAATAACAGGTACACACTCGTTTTTTGATAGTTGGTAGTTTTAATTTTTTAATATGTTGTCTCAAGAGACAACAAGAGGCTCTTTTTCAAGAGACAAAAATAATATAATATATATAGTACAAAGATGGTAGTTTTATTCCTGTGCGAATAAAAAGAAAAACTAATTTATACATATCTATACATAATGCAACAAATGTGTAATTGGTAGGTGGTACACCAGAATAAAAATGTTACTCAACGTAGGCACCTAATAGCAATATATGCATGTTAATCGACATCCTGCAATGTAAACAACCTTGACCGTTAAGTTTTATTTTAATAAATTAGACAAAGTAAAAGGTTATATGTGAAAAAAAAATAACAATTAAAATTATTTGTATTTTTCTTAGGAATTACGTAATAACTGTAATATTTGCATCACGGACACTGTTGACTTCAGTGGTAGAACAGAGAATAGCTGGTGGTTATTTGTATGTAATTTCATTAGTTATTACTATTGTATTAATAAAACAATCCTTTTTTTTTAGAGATATTGCTCTACTCTAGACAAAGCTTAGGAGATCAAACTTGAAACATTTCTACACAATTCTCAAATTTACTTCCGTGCTTCATAACTACACTGTATATAGTACACCATATAGTATTATATATAAGCCCTGCTAACTTAGGTTGGCCCTGGACACAATAAAACAAGCTGCTGCATCTGCATAAAACGACTAAATGTTGCAGCTTCTTTCACAAGCATCAGACATAAGACACCAGTATTTACAATAGCATTTGCAAAAATATTTAGGTACATAATGAATTATACTGACACATCTTATGGCATCGTGTTCTGCTGTATCCTGTACTTCAATTTTCCATAATTCAAATTTAGTGATCTTTTATGTAAGTCGTTCCTGCCATTTCGTAAGTTGGGTGAAGAAACTTTTAAACCCATAACTATTTATTAAATCTTGAATGTGAAGTGTGAAATAAATATTTAGCAATTCTAATAAAATAAATCATAAAAAACAGTTAAAGGTGTACCCCTAAAATATATGAGAGGGCGGTACCTATACATTTTTTGTACTATTAAACTGGTTTTACTTAAAAACATAGCTAATTACCTAAAACCTAACCACTAAAGTATACTGAAAAAGATCTATTAGCCTCTAATTTGTAGTAAATAAAATGAATAAATGATGTTGAATCCCGCATTGAAAAATTACAGCCATTTCTTATTTTCCAAAGGATCGAATAGTTTTTCATTGATATTATTTTTTATCAGTGGAATAATTTGTCTAAAATAATTTAAAATATTAATATCTCACTGCTAATCTAAGGCCTTTATAGCTATTTGTTTATTATTTATACATTTATTAAGGTAGGTAATGTTTAACTGCCACCTCCATATTGGTAAAAACTGTGCATTTCATAGAGAATTTATTTGCAGAATGCAGTACGGTTGTAGGAAAATGTATGGAAAAATAAATCACTATTTAAAGTGAATTCACAAAGTAAAAAATGTTACGATATATTTCAGTTTCTTGCTTTTAGCTAATAAAGGCAGAGTCGCCTTTTATCAGAAAATAAAATACAATATATTTCTGCCTATTATGACTATAATTTCTACTATTTACTTGAATAATCGCTCTATTCAATATTTTTAGCTTATTTACACATCTCCCAAAAATAATTGTAACCATGCTCTTCACATCTTTAATTTATTTGAAAACATGTATTTACAAACAATTAATTTGTATTTTCATCACTTTAAAACTTAGATCACTTGAACAATAGGTGTTCCGACTAGTTTGATTTAGCTTTTCCCTTTTTTCCCATTCGCCTATTTGGTCCGTTTTCCTTTCCTTTCTTACTCCTTCCCATGGTTTTCACTTTATTTTTCTGTGCCCTTAAGTCCTTCTTCATCCTTGCATCAACTACTTTATAAGGACCTTTGACGCCACCTGGCCGTTGAACCTTCTTGGCTGCCATGTGTTTCTTTGCTACCACATAGGTGATTTCTTTTTTAGGTTCTTGTCTGGCCTTCTTATATAACCTAAAAAGAAAAAACGTAAAACATTAAAAAGGAGAAAATATTTTTCTACAACCGATGATAACCAATAATTCAAAAAGTATGTGTCCAAAGTGAGCCTTTACAGGCATTAATATTAAAATCTATGTTCTCCTCCTTGATCAATGTAAAATTTGCATACCACCAGTGCGTACTACACTACATTTTTATCAGCTAGTTTATGTCAGTGCAATATACACCTTATGTATGTTGATATAAGGTGCTGGTAGTTCCTTTATGAAAAAACAATTTTAGTTCTCATTAATGTAGGTCATGATATAAAAATCAGTCTCACAAACTTAACATGACATTCTTCTACATTCTATTTATATGGAATATATACAAGACCTGCTTTTATACAAAAAGAATCTACCTAATCTATTAATATCTTCTACTGTCAATTTTACAATGTTATTGTAAACTTACGATTTAATTTGTTTAGCTTTTTCTCTGTCTGTAACATCAACATTATCCACTAGCGCTTCCACTTTCTTCTTAGCTTTTTCTAATTTCCTCAATGCCCTCTTCTTCTTTCTTGCTTTGGCTTCAATAACTTTTTTGATGGGTCGAACGTTTATATCTTCAAGTTTCCTATTGTAATCGTCCACTAATTCCTAGACATTACAAATACACCTTTAATCATTACAGATACACCTTAAATATAAAAATACAACACATCCGAAAAATTTAAGTGATATTGACAAAAAGCAGCTACCATATTAGTGGGTGATTCAATACAAGTGTGGTGAAGGTTATTTTAGATGTAATTATCCGGAATTTCTTAAAACTTATTTCCTTACCTTTGGCACAGGAACCTCTCTTTTCATGTGTTTGTCTTCCTCCTTTACAAACCAGTCGGGTAAATTTTCATCATTAAAAGTATACCTATTCCAAGCTGCATCTATGAGGTCCCTCTTTGCTTTCTTGCTGTTGATCATTATTGTACCCAAGGCTAGATCCTCAGATGATAACTTGTATTTTCCCCTTTTTACTATAAATAGAATGATTCAATGCCAATATTAATCGAAGAAGGAAAATAATATCAGCAATCTAAACTGCACAATTTTAATTTTTATATTACTACATAACAGGCAAATATAAAATGAAAATTGTATATTATTTACTGAGGTTGAAAATATTTCATATTTGTCGAGAGATTAACTTTAACTCAAGACATAAATGAAACTTTCCACCGAGGTCGAATTGATTTTTGTAATTAAAATTAGAAAACATTAATTATTAAGACAACTATTCTTATTTTCATAACAATTTATTATGATGTTTTTGCGTGACTTTGTGTCACCAGTAATAAGGTATTCAATACCAAACTGAATTTTAAATCCCGGTATTTCGGTATTCCTACATTCAATACAGGGAATTTCGGTATTCAACACTGAGATTTTCAGTATTCAAATAACAAAATTTTCGGTAAATATTCAATATTGGATTTCCAGCACTGAAAACTGGAATTTAAACAATTCTAGATAATTAAGTGTCTTACTCTATCATACAAAAATAATAGGTAAGTATAAGATCAAATAGTTATAGTTTTACAGCCTTATTAATAATAAAACTTAGAATGTTCTAAGACGTGACTAGAATGTAATTAGTGAAAACTGCATTAATATTACCATTTAAATGCATGTTAACGCTAGAATGATGCTAAATCACTAGTTATCAGTTTGGGTATGTTTTACAATAAGTTAAAGTTAACCTAAAAGTTTGACTAAAATGACAGCAGTTTTTCTTTTCCCTTCCAATTAACAGATCGAGAACGTTTTTCTGAAATATTAAATAATTTAATGCGAAATTTTCCGTATTTATATGTCAGTAACCTCAATAATTATATAAAATTTTATTAAGGCTTGGTTACTTATCGAATTCATTAGGGAGATTTTGAACCCCTTAAATTTTAGCACGTCCTTATCGTTATTCTGAGCATGTGCAATTCCAAAAAGAATATCATTTTTGGCACTGCGCGTGATCAGTATAACGATTGCGATAACGATAAGGTAAAAATTTAAGGTGTACAAAATCTCTCTATTATAAAAGGCAAAGTTAATGCTTATCAAGGGCGGATTTACCATGAATTCAAATTTTACATTAGCAAAAAGCAAAAACATAATTAGTTAAACGTACGTAAATTTAAAAATATAAACGTACTTCACTTAAGGATATTTTATTAAACACTTCTATTTGCTATTTCATGTTTGTCCAAAGCTTTGTTTATATAGTAGGACTATATAAACCAAGTCCAAAGAAAAACGTACCTATCTAAATGCACAGATAATTTCTAATTTCACAACATTTTTTAAAAATGTGGTTCTTTGAGATACTCCCCCATGTTGAAAAGCTAAATCCGCCCTTGATTGCTTATTAACACAAAACAGTCTTGACACACGACACTTGTCAGTCTTGTCACTTTGCGTAAATTTTTGTAAATGTAGGTTAGATTTATTGCAGTGAAATTAGCTCTATGTATAGAATGAGATGTTGTCACATTAACTTCTTATTTAGCATGCTGTTAGTTATTTGTCTATAAATATTTAAATTATTAATATGAACTACTTAGATTGATTTAAGAATGCGGTTGTCATTAGTAAACTTCATGTTATTGTGATTATTATTAATATGGGTGAATATCATTTTGTAATATCGGTACTTATTTTATTTTTCATTTAAATAGGGCAGCATGAAGCCGATGCCTAACACCGACCGGATGGGTATAGAAAAATAAATTAGTCGTTCGGATTCGGAAAATGCCCTAACCCTAACCAGTAGGTACCAGTCGTGCCTTGGAGTTATTAATAAAACGATAAAACTTATCAAGTTGGTAGTATTTGGATTATAGTGATAGAATAAAAATCATTTTTTTGTAATTAAAGAATGGCAAAAATCGTATGGCATGTCAATTATGCATAGCATTAAGACGGTTTTCCACCAAACGGACAAAACAAAAACACAACAAAAACTGGTGTTGAAAAAACAAAACTGCAACTTTGCACAAACTTTTTGAAGACTCGAGGTTTTTGCGACAGTTGCTGTTTTGTTTTTCGAGTCCCGTTCGGGAGCGGTAAGATCAAAGAGTTTGACGTGTTTACGAACTGAAGTCTGTCTAGAGGAAACAGCAAGTTGCGTTTTTAATGCGTACCCAGTTTCTTTTCAGCTCTCTTTGTTTAAAGTAAATAGTGTGGTTTGTAAAAAACGCTTTCCTCTCCTAAAAAAAACATAAAAACAATAAGGAAAGCAAATTCATATTGCTTTCATAGCAGATATTCATAAGCAGAACTAAGTAGATACAAAATTTGCAATTATGTAGGTACTCCGATATTTTAATAATAATGAATTAATTATTATTAAAATATCGGAGTACCTACATAATTGCAAATTTTGTATCTACTTAGTTCTGCTCCATAGAACGCAGTACAAACCAACCACCAGCCATGATAAAAAAATCATCTTTAAACATTTCCAAAACTCTTGTCTTCAAACCTTAAAATTGAAAGCAACGCACTAGTTCGTTTGGTGGAAAAGAACTGAAAAGTAAAACGAAACTCCGACGAAACTTTGTCTGCTTGGTAGAAACAGAGTTTCAAATTTGTCCGAGTTTTGTTTTTTGTTTTCTGTATTTCAAAAAACAAGAACAAAACAGAAACTCGACTAGTCCGTTTGGTGGAAAACCGCCTTTATGTCAATTTTCCAACTTTCAAAAAGTCGGAAAAAACGTCATTACATAATTATATAGTTGTAAATATTTTATGAGAGCATATATATTTTTTAAATTATACCTGTGGTTTTCTTAACAATTTCAAATCCATCTTCCTTCATATTGTTCACAGGAATAGGTACTTCTTTTTCAACATCATAATCAGAATCGTCGCTTTCAGTATCAGTCTCTGTATCCTTTTCCTCTGAGCTATAGTCGCTATCAACTGTCTTGTCTTTTGACAATGGTTTGGTTACTTTAATGTTCCGTTTCATGACCTTTGTTTCTTTTTTGTCCTCTTCTCCAATCACTTTTGCACCCTTTTTCTTGAAATTTTCCACCATTCTGTCCAAGTCTGCATCCTCATCTTTCTCATCTATTAGGTTTTTAAATACATCCCTCTCAAACCATAATTCAGCTTTGTGAGTTTTTTTCTGTTCTTTATCTCGATAATCCAAATCTGTTATGAGAGGATGTTCTTTTTGTTCAGGTCGTGACTTTGTTGGTTTTTCTTTTTTCTTCTTTTTTTTATTTGGGGATTTCTCTTCACTTTCTTCATCACTTAAACCTGTAAAATATAATGCAGCTCATGTAAAAAGAAATTTTTTTTATTTATTTACTTTTAGTTATGACAATATTCTTTATATGAATTTTAGATAGATTTTCAAATTTTTTTTATATCAATTCCAGAGGGTATGCAAAAAGTATTTTAATATTTGTTGTCATTGTAGTTGTTACACGTGGCACTTCTTCATTCACCCTTTTAGGCTCATTGACAAGAGCCTTTACAAAATACTCTAAAAAACCATTCTTTTAATTTGTTTCTTGGCAAGTTGATTATAAATATAAGTAATACCCTCGGTAATACCTAATTATAAATCAATATAAATTGCTGCTGCGACAGCCTGGCAATACACGCATACACATTTATGTTGTCTATATTATGGTAGTATGAAATTACTTACATATTCTTTCAAAATGTTGCTGTATAAAAAAATTAAAGGTATTAGATCAAGTTTAGAATGCTACTAGACATCTTCTTTTCAACTCAGTATCAAACACTTTTTTCTTAAACTGTTAATATTGTTGGCAACAAACATATACTTAATATTGTGTTTTAATATTGATAATAGCATAGTTTTAAAAATGAAGCATTACTGCCTCTGAAATAGTATCAATCATAATTTTTTCCATGACGAAAATTTTATAAAGTTGACTTCTCATAATGGTAGGTAAGTAGTTCTTAATAGTCTGGTGACTGGGTCTTGATCAGCGACGAAAGAGGAAAATGCTACAAAAAATTGCATAGATGTTCTACCAAATGTAACAATCAGTGGCGTACAGATATTATATGGTGAAACTTTATACAAACATAATAATTTTTTCATTATTTTCTTTTCAGTATAAAACCTTTTAAAAGTTCTTTTCTGACTGAAGCTATAGGCACTTAAGGAAGTAGATAGCAGAATCTTTCATAGGTTTTATGGACCAGTTATAATTATGTTAAGTGCTATATTACAAGAACATACCTAGTCCTTCTTTAATTTCTTCCTCTTCATCACTTTCCATTTCCAATTCTGACTCAGAATCCTTATAGTATGTCCCTGAGCTATCTAAATGTCCTTCCCCCTTAATATATTTTGTGTATTTTGGAACATGTTTATGTTCACTAAACTCATCATCTGATTCTGCGACTGTATCAGGTGTTTGGTCGATAACGTTCTTCATTTGTTTAGCATTTGTTACTTGTTTTAAGGAAAACATATCATCTCCTTCCATTGTGGGGCCATCATCATTCTTTAATACCATTTTGAGATTGAGACGTTCATTTAATTTCTTGCGCTCCTTTTGAACTTTTTTCTTTTTGCGCTTTTGTTCTCTGTGTTCTTCTTCTTGTAACTCAGAAATTTGTTTTTCTACTCCTTTTAGGTCACCATCTACGTCACTTTCAGATTCTGAATGTAAATCCTCCACTACCGTCTCTTCAGGTTTTGACTCCTCTGTCTCAAGTTGTTTTAGATATTCTTCATGCAATATTTTCCACCATGCTAGAAGATTTCGTAGCTCCTTTCTTCCTAAAACTTTTATGTCCTTGGCACATTCTTTAATTTCGGTGGTAGTTTTTTCATGATTTAAGATGACGGGATCATCAAAGACAATCTAAAACAAGACTCAGTTTTGGTTTATTTATATAACTTGTTTAAAGAATAATTTTATCAAAATAGGGAATTTAACTAAACTTTGCTACACACTATACAGTAATCAATAATTACATAAATTACATAAATGACTTCTGATTAAAATTTCTATGGAACTTGGTTGATATGATGTGATACACGATAATTTTTAAGATCGCCTCCAGTAGTTGAAAATGGAAATATCAAAACCAGGTAATAGTTGTTGTTAAACAACAAACCAAGCAAACAAATTACCTTGTTTCAATGGTATCATTATAAACTCCAGAGGGTGAACAGTTAGCTGCAGTATGAAACACATTACGTTAAATATCAATTTTTATAGGTAGTTTATTAATATGTAAGATAGATATAATATCCCTCATCTTCATCTTGATGAAGAGGATCCCGGAAGTCATAGACTTGTGTGGGAGAGGGAGTGGCATATTATTATTTTACGGGCCGCGAGTGCGCCTGCGCCTAGGAACAACTTACGATGTTATAACTTTAACTACCATTTAGTACGAGAATAAGGGAAACCTTATTAAAGTCCATACGCACAAAGTCCAGTCCTTATATATACCATACCTTTTTATTTAGGGGCCTGGTCACAAAATAATACCTTTTTTACAACATTTTTATTAGAGTTAGGAATACTAACCTCTGATGCATTCTGTAAAATGTCAATACCATTTTCATGTTTAATAAAATCAGATGCTTTTAGTTTATGGTAAAGGGTGTAATCATTTTCCGCATATCCCTCAGCTTTGTCTTTCTTCTTTTTTTCAGGATGAAAAACGTTAAGTTTATTCTTCGGTTCAATTTCCAATTCTTGGAAAACATACTTTGAATCCATAAATTTAGGATCAATTTTATCTGGAGCTATGTAATGCTGACAAACAACAAAAATTTCAGCAGATTCATTACGAGAGGCTTGAGGTTTAGTAGCATGAACCTTTTTAAAAAGTTGTTTTAGAACCCATATAAGGGGATGATAATCTTTCGATCTGAATACTTTTGTAATAAACCATCCACCAGGTTTTAAAAACTGTGTTGCTAGTTTTAATGAGCTGAGAGTTAAGCAGGCTTGTTGATAAGCATCATGTAACCAATTTTTTCCTACATTTGGTGCTCCGTCATGAAGGACTATATCAGCTTTCCAAGTTTGTAATTCCTTGTTGAGTGCAACTCTACATTTTTCAGTTGTAATATCTTCAGTCAAACTAATGCATCCAGGTATTGGTTTGATGGGGAATAAATCAACACCAATTACAATGCTGGACACTGGCATATTTTGTTTTGCAACTTGCATCCAACCTCCTGGAGCGGCACATAAATCGACACATACTCGAGATTTTTGTAAAAACTCAAATTTGCGATTTAACTGTATTAACTTGAAAGCGGCACGCGACCTGAAACCTAAAAAATATGTTTAAATACAATCCTGAACATCTTAATTTAATTTAAAAATACCTGTTTCTTTTGCCAACTGGTAATATTTATCCTTCCTCTGTTTGCCAATTTTCTTTTTTTGACCCATTATTAATTACGTATTTTCGACAATTATTAATATTACTAGTTGTAAATAATGGTTTAAAAACACACGTGGTACATGATTATTTTGTAATTTTTGGAGGTTATGAGCATAGATTATACAAGTTATGAGCATAGCATAGATTAGGTTATGAGGCGGAGAGGTGAGGTGGTTATGGTGGTTATGATTATATCTGTGAAGTGAACCAGAACCAGATCGGAATCTGCCCTGTCGATAAAAAGATCAATAAATGCGCCATCTATTGGGCTGACGAAATTTAAAACTTTATTCTTTCAGAAAACTGTACGCGGTATAATCAAAATTACTCAGACTTTTTCAAGGTTATCAGTTAAAAATGAAATACTATTTGAAGGCCAAATGAATACTTTAAATAAGACAAAATATTAAAAATTTACTTAAAAAATTAAAATTTTTCTTGAGTGCACAGCAGCCGATATAATTTATTCGAAAATAAATGAGAAAGATATGGTGGTGCCTAGGCTAGAGGTATATTTGCTTTTTTCTAAGAGCAAGCTTTTAAATTCAGGGATGGATTTCAGAAGATGTATTCCATCTTTTTTGTTTCATTGTTAAGAAGAGAGAAGGAAATAGTTTTTGATGACAGCGATGAGTCCAGCATTGAATTTAAAAACTCGCCCTAATTTTAGGATGGTTTCGCTCTCTGACTAATTATGACCATGACCACATCACATACAACATACAATCATGTGTATATCGTGATACAATCATTACATTACAATCGGACGGTTATCTAGCAAATTTGCCCTATCGTAGACGGTTAGGAAGCCACTTCAATAAATTAAAGGAGTACAAATATATGACGTACGTATCATGTGACTTCAGTAGTAACCAATCCAGTACAAATACGCAGCCTACTATCTGCTAGAGAAATCTGGAATTTACTATTTATGACGTGACGTGTATTATTTTGCTTGGTTTAGTGTATTTATCGTTGGGTAAAGACGTAAATAGTTTTTCAGTCATTTTCAATTGATAAAAATACGTGAGAAGACGAACATTTGTGTAGCGTACAGCATAATTTTACAATAAAAGTGTTCTAAAGAGTGTAAAATAGTTTGTAGCTGAAAAAGTTGAAAATCAAAGTCAAATAATTATGGCAGCACCGTCCGTACAGACATTTCTAAATTCCTTTAATACAAAACTGTAAGTACAACTTTGTGCTATTTGCATGACTTGGCTGGCTAATTAAAGTTCCTTTTTTTTTCAGAGAAGAACCTGTCAGGCAGCATTTAAAAAATGTATACGCCTGTCTTGCAATGTCCACAATGGCGGCAGCCATTGGGGCTTCAGTTCACATCTTTACAGATATTCTTCAAGCTGGATTTATCTCAGCAATAGGAGCGTTGATATTTTTCTTTTTACTTATGAGCACTCCTGATAACAATGGCAAAGGGATGACCTTGAGAGTGGGGTACCTCCTTGGTTTCACATTTTTAACCGGTATTGGTATGGGACCGCTTCTAGAGTATGTGATTATGGTAGATCCAAGTATAATCATCACTGCATTCATTGGAACATCAGCAGTGTTCTTATGTTTCTCAATATGTGCCCTGCTATCAGAAAGAGGAAAATGGTTATACCTTGGTGGTACTCTCATGTCTGTAGTAACAGGTTTGATGTTCCTCTCATTGGCTAATCTCTTCTTTGGGGCAATGTGGGTATACCAGGTTCAATTATATGTTGGACTTTTGGCTATGTGCGGTTTTGTTTTATATGATACTCAGATCATCGTAGAAAAACGCAGAATGGGAAGTAAAGATTTTGTAGGCCATTCATTGGATTTATTCATTGACTTCATTGGAATCTTCAAAAGACTGCTTATAATCTTGACCCAGAAGGTAATTGAAGATAGGTACATTATCCCCTTTCCCTTTCCTTTGAATCCTAAGAATCAGCTTCTATCCACATAATATAAAAATATTAACCCTTCAATTGTAATGGTGTAGTAATTTTTTTTATTATTGCAGGAGCAGGACTCGAGGAAGAAACGTAGGGACTGAAACAGACTGAATGAGGAGCGAAAATCAGGAGTGAGTGATTCTTAATGGACTTATGCTTATTTATTTAATAATGCTTACCATAATAAATATTGGTTACTATTTTTTATGTTATTTTTATTATATAATATATCCTAGATGTAAGGAAAATGTAAATTTATTTGGTGAATAAAAACATTTTATATAAAATGCATATTGATAATTTATGCCTTATTAATTACTTATATTTTTTAGTATTTGCTTCTTAATAAAAATTTTAAAAATATATTGTATAAAGGATACATAAATTATCCATTTTAATCTGATATGAATATTATTGCCTTGTCATGTGTATAAATACTTTGAAATGTGTGTGTGGTGTCTTAAATATAGAGATAGCAGGTAACCATAATACCTTATCATTGAATTCATTATAGCAACATGGCCTTGAAATTATTATCAAATGGAAAATGTTTTATTATTAGTAGTAACCAAGAGGGGCAGAGTTTTTGTTCGACACAAAATAATTGGACTGGTAAAAGCTATTGAAAAGAAAGTAATAATTATGCACCTATGCATAAAAAAAATGCAATGAACTTCGATATTTGCCAGTGTCAGTCGCCAATATAATTAACAAAACAATATTTGGCAAGGATAAATATCTATATAAGAAAAAAGTTAAAAATAACATTTTGTTGTTTTTGTAGTTACAAAAGTAGTCTCTTGTGAACATTGCATTCAATAGAAGTCATTGCTAATACTACAAGTCATTCAAGCGATATAATTGACTAAGTAGTTTATTATTTTAAGTTATCGGAAACTCCTTCCAGCTGATGCAGTTGCCACAGGCAGGGTAATTAATCTATGGAGCAGGGTTGGTAATATTCAATGTATATATACATTTGGATAGACTACAATTTATCTGCTTACCAACCAAGTTGTTGCTGAGGTGTAGGTTGATTATCGCTAGGTACCATAACAAATCAATTTTGTTGATACAAAAAATGTTTGTTCCTCGATATCCACCTTCCTCATGTCAAGTGTTTTTAAAATGTTTGCAATATTCAAGATATAATTTGAACATTTGAATAATTTGTTTATAAAAATCATTATTTCATGTGAGGGTTACATACATGAATATTTTCTCTTATATAATGAAACAAGGCATAGAAAAAACTTAATTTTTTTAACTTGCAGTAGCAAATGCAATATTTCAAATTTGACATTCAATATATATTTTTTAATATCGACTAGGGATACCGATACCCGTTAATTTTACTACCCGGGTACCCGTTTTCAATACCCGGTATTTACCCGCTACCCGTTAATTACTCGTTATCCGCTATTTATCTATTACGCGATATCAACCCATAGCATTCAACATAGCAAATATTTTCCAATTCAGATCATATTTTATATAGCCAAACCTGCGCCAACGCAAAAGCGCAAAAAAAACAAGTTGTCATATGAATATGAGTCACATGGAGGGCGACCGAGTGCAGGTGCTTAGTAGAGGGTTAGCAGGTATTTAACGGATTATCGGGTTTTTAACGGGTTATCGGGTCCTAAAATGGGAACCGGTTAGAGAGTCGTTATCGGATACCCGGGTACCCGTCGGCATCCCTAATATCGACCATTTCAAAATTGAAAGTCTTCTAACGGTTTTTCTTCATAATTCACTAATATGAAAATTAGAGTAAAATTGCACAACTTCTTTCTAATATAACCAATCCTGTATCATGGGCACCACTTCAAGATCCCCTATGGTGGCCTAAATTAAAGTTTCCACCACCCTGTATGTATAAAAATTTATTATTTGGGGAAATCAACAAAAAAATAGAAAAACACCATATAAATGTTGCACTAACCGAATGTAAGTTAAAAATGTTTTTTAGGAAGTTATGTTTTGCAATACTTATTGATGTAGGTCTGTCATAAAGCAATAATTTATTTTGGTTTACTTTCCCCAAAGTATGTATATTTCTTAAAAAATATTTAGTCACTTACCTTCGTATTGGTTTTCAAATTTACAGATAGTGGATTCGATCTCATTCACAGATCTGTTAAATTTTTATATAAAACTGGAGAATGAATTGATAATGAAGTCTGAAGCAAGTTAGGATGGAAATACTTTCCAAGTTATTGCAAGAGGTTAACTTGGATGTGCATTTGACGCTTGGAACTAATTCAGCATATAAATTATGCGCCACACCTCCTTTAGTGTCATAAAACGCCTAAATTGAGAAATGAAATATTGTGATGTTTATACAATGAGTCTTGATGTAACTGATCATAGGCCGTTATTACTTTGACTCTTAATTCTAAATATGTACTTGTAAGTCGCCCTTATGTTTGGCATACAGTGATAACTCAAATCTCACTTATTCTTCACACAAGTTCCTCTTACTGTGAAAGGTACTCAATGCTACATTAGTTAACTGAAAACTACACCATAAAAAGGCTGGGCACATTCAGTAATATTTTAGTTTTCTTGATCAAAAATTTGGCATTTGCCTTCTATAAGTTAGATGCTATATCATTATTTTAAATGTTATATATCCTCAAAGGGTGTAGTAAAGTTCATAAAGAAAAATAAATTAATAAGTTTTTATTAATTTTTAGCTGAACAAAAGTCAACATATAATAATTACAAAATAAACCTCGAGTTCTACATACAAAAAATTACAGATAATCCTTAAAATTTACTTCAAAACTTTTAAAACACATTCATTGTCTATTTTAGTAAGGTCTAGGTCTTCCCCCGTCCCTACCACCATCACGACCACCTCCTCCTCTGTAAAAAAAATAAGGATAAATAAAAGCTAAAAGTTAAGATTAACAGTATGGAGTTATTGTTATTAATATTGTTTGATTATACTGTTGTTTATTAGTGCACCAAAAACTATATGAACAAAGTATGTTTTTCCAAATCTGGTCCAAAACAGTATTCCAGAAATTATCAAATTTACCATGTTAATATATTGTTACGTTATACTTTAAAATAAAGGATGTTGCATAACAAATAGAAATATAAGAAAATTACATTTCTCTATTTTGATAAACAAGTTTTATTGAATAATATCACACTACTGAGGCTAGTTATCAATTATATTATACTGTTTCTCTAGACAGGATACTCTGAAAAGCATTTTAGTGGCTAGTAGAGTGTTTTAATAGAGATTTAGTATATCCCCAACATAAAATCCAAAGAAACTACAAAGGAAGTTTCTCAGAGAGCGGTTGGGGATAAAAACAAAGATAATTTAGAACAGCACTTAGCAGTACTTATTTCGATTAGTGTCTACCTAAACACTATCTGTTTTTTCACTATTTTAGAATTTTGGCATAGCAGAAAGAATAATTCGATTGTATAAACTGATAAAATTACTGCATATATTTATTTGAAAATATTAAATTAAAATTACAAAAATTTACAAATCAAAAAATCATTGGCAACAATAATCAAGCACAACAAACACCATAAAAAAAAACAGTTTCGATATATAATCTACACTTACCGTCCTCCACCACCACGTCCTCCTCCAAAACCGCGGCCACCTCCACGACCACCAAAACCACCGCCACGGCCTCCCCTATCACCACCTCTGAAACCTCCTCCGCCACCTCGCCTATCTCGGCCACCGTCACGATCTCCACCACGACCACCACCACTACGACTATCATCGCCACTGCCGCCATCGTCTGGTTTACTCTCATTGCACCTGTTGCACTGATTTCTCCAGGCAAAGTTAGTGTTGCCGCAATCGGGATTAGGGCATTTCCAGTCTCCTTCACGAGCTTCGCGGTCACGACCGCCACCGCCGCCGCCACCACCACCACCATGACCTGGAAATTAATAACCACTTTTAGATCCAATTGAATAGTTTCTGCTTTCTGACGTATCAGTAAAACAGATTCTGCAAAACTAAATATAAAATTGACATAAGACCATTGTTTAAGTCTGGTATTTTTGACTTGTAATTATGTTAAACTAAATAGTGTTAATTAAATGGAGGAATGGTTATTTACTTTTACTTATATGAGTACCTATAAAATATCAGTAGCAAATTTAGTAGTTGCTCTCATAAACGTGTTGCGCAAATAAGTAATATATTATAGAATACATTTTAATCAGTCGCACCTTTCTATATAAATTATAGTTTATATATAGCCTAGTCCATATTCTCAGTGTTTTATTATTTTTTTCTGGCATTTTAATATATTTTGCAATTCATAATCACCGCCTCCACAAATACGTTCAAAAATTAATGCTGAAAAAAAATGCATCACAAATTATTAAAAATTAACAAACATTACAACTAAGGTAACAATATAATTAAGTATGTATAATGAAAATGAAGTTTGAGAGTAATAGATAAGTGGAAAAAATGTACAAGTACAAGAAACAAATGAGGGCCGCACTGTCGTCATATTCAGAAAAAAAATTTTATTTTAACCAATAGCCTTACTTCTTTACATCTTATAAGTACTTACCACCATCTCTACCCCTGGGTCCTCCAAATCCACCACCGCCGCCTCCGCCACCGCTGCCACCACCGCCTCCACGACTACCACCACCACCTCTGGGTCCTCCACGCCCGCCACCACCCTGACTCCAATTGTCTTTTTTGGTAGCGAGTTGAACTTTAATGACTGATCCACGGAAATCTTTTCCGTCAAACCAAGAAATCGCAGATTGAGCAGCATTTGCATCATCATAGGTTACTGTGGCTTCACCTTTAGATAATCCAGTGGCTTTATCTTTGTACAGCCAGATTTTACGCTTTTGTGTCCTTTTGTCCATCTAAAAAAAAAAACCCACTCAATCATAATAAATTTACTAAAACTAAATCTATAAATTATAAAATGTTACATTTCTCATAAAATGTTACAGAATGAATAATCTTGTTTGTATGAAATCAACACACAAGGAATAGGATTCTGTTTCTATTTAGCGGAAGATTCAAAATTGTTCTTGAATAGTGAAGTATTCAAGCACAGAGTGCACTCCGCATACTTTTTTTCAGTTTTATAGGCATCAACTAACCTTGATAATACCAATTGAACCAAAATGTTGAGCAATGTCATCTTCATCCAAGTCTGTATTCATTCCAGACACAAAAATTGTATCTACTTGGACAACTAAGTTACCATCTCCTGTAAGATAATTATAATATTAATATAAAGAAAAAACTTTTTGAAGCGACTATAAACTAATCACAGAATTCTTATACGTTATCTAGTCTTTTGTTTGCGCAGGTCAAGTCTGTTTGAAAACCAAATATAAATTTATTAGACCTTGGTCATAACTTTTTTTGTCTTCAGGCTCACCGATTTTGTAATTCAGATATGAAATTTTCTTTAGCGAAACTATATTTTCGGTTAATGTTGGCACAATACACAAAACTGTTACTTATATTTATATAAATAGTTCAAGAAGCAAAAGGAGTTCGAAGTTAATGGTTTGCCTGGTAAAACATATACTGAAAAAAACGCCATATTAATTTGTTTTGCCGGCACTGGCGTTTTCTGGATTACCATCAACCACCCCTTTTCTTACTTATTTCGTAACTACAATCTGAATGAGTAATAATTAATAACAGCAAATTGATGAGCCTATAGAGAAAACAGCGCAAATGGTTGGGCTAAATTTGTGCTTATTTCATTTGTTTGTTTTGTCCGGTAGTTATGACCATTTTTAATACAGAGTTCAGACTCCTATCTTCTACACTTCATGATTCTGAAGAATTAAACTTCACTAGTTTATTATCAGATTTATAAGACTTACTAAGATAGATGTTCTCTATCAACTTTCAGGTTGACTGAAAAGTTTAAATTCATTCAAGTGATATTTCTGTGTAACTTATATTATCTCACTATTTTATATCACTTTTAAGTACACATTCACCAAACAAATTTAGTTTTCTTCTACTTTTCTTAGTAAGTAGTTGTTTCATTATTATATAACAACTTCAGAACATACAGGTTTGTAAATATCCTGAATAATAAATAGACTACACTACCATTCATTTTTAGGTGTAAATTACCTTCACTATTTTACCTCATTACGATTTGTAATAGTGCCCTAAAGTATTACACTCATGTAACATTACTTTTAACCTCTATTCGGCTTCTATATCGGCTACAACGTAAATATCTATTTTAGAAAATTTTACCAACTAACCACCCTGTCATAGGACTCTAAAACTTGGAAATTGAACAATGTAAAAGAATTAAGAGACCTGTCACTGACCAATCTTATACCTATACCTCGTTGCGTTTAGTTAACTGTTTCAAAAAACTGTGATATTCTATTCATTGAGATAGAGTTCAGATATGTTCATTTATTTGGTTAGGTAAAGGAAAAAACCATCACATACCTATACCTAATTTTTTTGGAATTACCTTGAATCTTAAAAATCAATAAACTTATGAGACCCATTTATTATTACCCAATTTCTTTTGTAACGACATAACCACTTGTATAATTGAACATGGAGGTATTATTAATAGTATCGTTTTCCAATATTACAATAATTTTAAATAAACATTCACCTTATTTTAACTTTTCAACGCTTACACAGAGTTTACAAAAATTATATACTTTACAGAAGCGTGCATCTCTTAAATAAAGAGAAATCTAATTTTGTAACCTAACTAGAAACCCAAGTACATATTATGTAGTTTACATTATTTTCAGACTGTAGGAAATGGTAATTTCAAACATGTAGGAAAAGACCATTTCAGAATATAATTCAAATCTATTATTCAAAGAATAAACCCACACATTGCCATAGCAGCAATTGAATTTGTTATGTTTTATCACCAAATCTGTACACCCTAGGAATACTTTAGTCTACAAAATTAAATTCCAGAATACAAGATACTTTTAATATTCTATATTTACAAAATTGAATGCTCGTAGTAGAAATTTTTTGCATAATGTTTAAGAAAGGTGCGACTGATTAAAGTTTATTCTATAATATACTACACTTATTTGCGCAACACGTTATGAGAGCAACTATTTAATTCTTCATTAGTAGAGCGCTAATGTTTTTTATGTAAATTACTGTTTTTAATTCATTACATTATAGAACATTTTACATATCTATTAGTGAAATATCAATTTGTTGAAAATATACAGCCGAGATTATATAACTACTAAATTGTGCATTGCAGACTGCAGACACCAATTATTCACTAACTGTCAGTCTCGAAATAAGTACAACAGAAATTTACAAACCGAAGTCTATTTTTGAACAAAAACTGGAAGTGAATATTATGAAAACCAAAATATGTATATATTACTGCTCTCAGTACATAATATAAATTTACCATTTTACCTCTATTTCATCAAGAAACTTTATAATCGTAATGCATATTTTCAACAGTAAATAATTAAAATTACTACATTGTACTTAAAATGCACATAACCTATCATCGAAATTAGTGTAAGAAAGAGCTGCCTTGACCTGAATGTGATTTTACATTTTGATTATTTCGGTTAAGCTTTGAACGCGAAACTAAATTAAACTAGTAGCATAAAAAATATGCAAAAAGCTAGACCCAAATTATCAAAATATTTTCTTTGATTAGACTATTACCATTCAATTTAGCTGTCAAAAAAACGAAATTAGTACTTATTTGGAGAAAAGAATTTATATAAAATATATTATATGAATCAACAGAAAGTAATAGTGACCAATATATAAGTAATATAGTTTTAAATAAGTATTTAACTGATGAAGTATTTATCAAGGATGAAATTCAGCTCTTTCAAACAATACAGATACCAATAAAAATAAGTGTACAAAAATGCACCAAGATCGATCAGACTTGGTGCTTTTACCTTTATTATAACCACCACCCCTGTTGCCGCCTCTAAAACAGAAGTAAATTCATCATCAGTAGCTGTTCAGTTTGGGGGGTGCAAAATAACCGCTGCTTAACCAAAGACTTTGGGAATATTGAAACACATTGTCAAAACGTATCTTCTCCTGGGATATTCATTCACCTGTAGGTCAAAGTCCAAGTCTTGTGATGTCAAGAATATGTCATATGTCAGTTTCCTCGATACTTTTAAATGTTTTTTTTTTAACCAATGTAAACCTTTTAAACAAAGCCACTATTACCAAGTAGATCTAGATTTCAGTACTTTACACTGATCTCAGAATACCTTTTTCATTGAAACCAGATTATAAGTTTAGCTATATATATACTCTAGTTTTTGACTTTTGTTTTTACGGAGCTTTCAACTACTTCATGAATCTTACACAAACCTTTAAGAAATATTACAAATCTTCTTCCCACAACCGATATAATAAATAATAGTATTTGTATTATCCAGTGGAGCATTCAAATAACCCTTTACCAATGCAAATGGGGGATCATGAATAACTTTCAAACCACTATGATACAATAATCAAAGTACAGTTTTTTGTATTATATATATCCAAAGGGTTCTCAGCAATTATTTGCCACTATTTATATTAATCCTTCGATATAAGTTAATACCAGTTCAAGTCTTCAAAACACATTTTTACCATATATTTAGCAGATAATCCACTACCAGTATTGGATCAAGTTTTAAGTATGTTGATTACTGTTCATTCAATAACTACTTTGAAATCACAAGTAGCATTTCACCTGTGGATATGGATTTCCTTATTCGTGTATATTATTACATTTTGATGTTTGTTAAAAAACTTAAACTATGGAATATTTGTAAGCCGCATACACATTTGAGCACAAATTTTCATGAGGCAAGGCAGGCCATCCCGAATACCTCGTATTGCGAAAAAATTCCCACGCACGAGGACGCATACAAGCTTGCCGCAACAGTGATCCTGTTTTTTGTAGAGGCAAAATGTACGAAAAATTATTATCTGTGGCTTGTGTCTTGTGACAATTTTATTCTTACTTTAAGATTACTAAGAAATTAAAAACGCAAATCTAGACAGATAGATGGTCTTCCCAATTATATTTAAGACGCATTATGAATATTAATAGTATGTTTTTGATAAAGATCTCTTGGCTGATGAAGGAAGTGACCAATTTAAAAATTTCACCAGAATGTCAAAAGATTTTAATTTTATTTTAAATGGTATTAGAAACAAGATAACAAAATCAACAACTACAAGTTTCAGAAAAGTAGCCGGGCCGGTGGCTCAGGGCTTAGCGTCTCGATCGCTCAACCCAGAGGTCGTGGGTTCTAATTCCCACTCCGCCAACAATTTTTAATTAAATTGTTTGCCCGTAGATCAAGGCTTATTCGCAGGGATGGCTTGGCAACTATCCTGGCGATGGCCTAGGATGGGAAGAATGTCAACTTGGTGTTAATGTGAGAGATTAAAGTCAGTTGATGTTTGACTTGTCCCCCTAACTAATGAGGTTTTCCAGGTTTCCCTCATTCCAGCACTGAATGGTGGTTAGGGCCTACCATAGACTTAATAAGAGGAGACCTCACGGTTCATTCATAAATAACCTTTTGTTTTGTATCAATCATTGGCAATGTGTATGACAAAGAATACCGAGAGAAAGAACGGCAAAATTCCGACTCCGTGCAACGTTGCAAAAGTTTTGGGAGAACTTGCTTCCGACGCCAAAGGCGTACTGTTTTTGGAAGGGTTGGGTATGATAATAAAACATCAAAAAAGGAATTTTAAGAAAATCAGTACTATACATTGCAACAGCAAAAGCTGATTAGAAATTAAATTAGTATCGGAGTTTTAATGTAGGGAATATGAATTGAAACTTGAACACTTAAAATTCTGAATTAAGTAAAGGTGGTACACCTACTACATTACAAAAACTTATATATACAGTAGTGTAATACTTTTTTACACTACTGTATATATAAGTTTCTCAGTTTTTCAAAGATACCCAAACTCTGTATACAGGGTTCGATACATTTAAAAGTGAAATATAATTTAAAATAAGAAAGATGTACATGGTGTTAATTTTTAATTCAACTTTTTGTTTCAAGTTATTTGACTTACTGTTTTCAAAATAACTCTTTAAAAGCCTGATAATGGTGATTTTCTCTTAGATTAGTATAAAGGATACCTTTAAAAATTACCTTGGTTGCGCAACTGATTTTAATTTTTGTGTGCAAACGTTGCATGTTGGCTTCACACTTACCAAACATTATAGGTTTTTTAATTTGTTATGCAGCAAAGTGCTGAATGATGCCTTAGCTTCTTGCTTGGATTCTTGTTTTGATCGTATTTAAGTATGTGTGTAGGTAACTCCAAAAACTAACACATCAGTCATATTTTAAAAAATAACAAAAGCAATTCCATAATATAATATAGTATATATATACTATATTCCGTAAAATGATAAGGAAGCCAGCCAGCACGCCTCTGAAAATCCGTAAATATGGCGAGACAAATATAGCGACCGAATAACCAAACAAAACTTGGCAAAATTTACCTGTGGAAAGACAGTTTTGAATATAAAGAATTCATTTTTCCATACACTTGACACTGACGCACTATTTTCTGAAGAATAGTAATAAAATCCTTACGAAAAACACTGAAAAATTCACAAAAGCAAAATTCCGACTGCCAGCAACACCGCACAAAAGAAATACTATAAAATACTACGATTCACGTGCATCAATGGACATGCGGATTGGAGTAGGGAGCAATGATGCCTGTTCATTCCATTTTTGCGTTATGAAGTTAGTTTTTATCGCAACGTTTTTAACAAAATATGATTTATCTACTTAACTAGGAAACGGGAAAATATTTTTATGTAATATTTTAACCTTAACCCATAATCATGGTAGTTTAAATGTGAAAATATAAATTACACAATTGACAGTTTGGCAACAGTTTTTTGTACAATCATAAAGTAGACCTTGCAGTTGACCAGATAAAGAGTAAACAAGGGGATCTCTGATTGCTTTAAAATGTAAACAATTACATCTCCCTTGTCTTATAAATCTATGGGGCCTACCAACGTAAGTCGTTCCTGAGGCGCAAATGCGGCCCGCGAAATAATAATATGCCGCCCCCTCTCCCACACAAGTCTCAGACTTTCGGGTTAATCCTTGTGATTAGAATGAGGGGTAGAGATATTATTATTATTATTATTATTATTATTAAAAGCATTTCCACCAGAGGAACGACTAGCAATAACTAGCATTTACCAGTTTGCAATACTTCTTTAGTTTCAAAACAAACTATTTCTGAAAAAAAAAAAGAAGAATCTTCTTTTTTAAATTAACCACCTACACTCGTAGTAATTGGAATCACGAGTATTCCAGAACAGCTTCCTATATTCATTAATAACTTGCAAACATAACTCTTGTGCCCACTCCAATTTATTGATGGACCTACAAAGGATGGATTGCTCCGAGGCGGTGCGATAAACAGCTGGAGTTACTTCGGACTTGTTTGCCGCACCTCGGTTCGAAGTCCACATTGACTGCCTTGTGCGGCCTCGGCATGCCTCATTCGCAATGCTCAGATATGTATGCGGCTTTAGATTTCGAAAAATTAAATGAATTTGTCGGGATCACTCGAATGAACAGCAAGTTGAATTATTTGGTTATCAATTAATTCAAGAGATGAAAAACCAGTTTTTATTCTAGTTGATAACACCACCACACCAAGTGATGACTGATACAAATAGTAACAAATCACTTGCAATGTATAACTCATAATAGTTTGTGAACCGCATACCCTGTTTTACATCACCCAAATATTGAAATATGAAATGTATATTTTTCTGAATCAGATTTTTAGATTAGTAGGTAATGCAGATTCCATAACAGAATTCAACATTCAACTATCAAATGATGGTATTTAACCACATCTTAAGATGGCCTTTACCAAGTTCATTTCGAGATATTTCAAGTATTATTTTGTAAAGATGACCGATTTTTTTGGTATCGTATAAATATAAGTGATATTATTCCAGTGATCATCTGGTTTTTTAAATCACTTGAACAGTCAGTCTATTATTGAAATTAGTCAGTTTTTCCCTACATTAGCGAAGTTCTCATATAATACAAGATAATCAAATATATTTTATGAACAGGTTTTGAAATTATTAAGGACAAACCCTAAAAGGTCTCTTTTAAGCAATTTTCATTAAAAAAAAATGTGGTATCTGTTGTATTTTTTAATTTTAAAGTAACTGAATAATGTCTAAAATTTGAATGGCATTGATTTTGATCAATGTGAATTAATCACTGAATTTGAATGATTATCTTATAAATGTATAGAAATAATAATTTCATATTCCTCAATCTTGTCCGCAGCTTTTTTGTAAAACAGTTCGTTTATTGTAAAGATCAGTTTAATTTTTAAATTCAGACTGCTGCTTTTTTTTGTAAAACGGTCTTTTTGTTGTACAGTAGACCAGTTTAATTTTTAAATTCACTAAGTTCTATAATGAATTTTAATACTTTGTTGTCTTGCTAAGGTTTGTAGACACCTATATTATAAAATATAAATTATAACGGTTAATAAACCTTACAGCTGGACTCCATTGGATTTTGAACAACAGTTTTCCAATTGAAAATTAGCCGTCTGCTTACAGATAACATTTATCTTATTTGCAAATGTTTTAAAATTAATTTCATTTATAACCCTACTGAGAACCTCACTTATTCTGACCAGAAGAAAAAAACACCCTTTATTTCAATTCAGTCCATTATAATACATTCCAATGAACCCAAAATAATATTCTTGCAGTACTTATTCATAATAAATAACAAATTGTCAACGTAAACTTTCTTTGTTATTTTTATAAAATATTTTACCTTTCGAATAAATATTTTACTAATAATAAGCTCTGAATAAAGAACTTATAACTTAAGCACCTCCGCATCAAACTTATAACTTAAGTGCCTCCACCCCATCTCTCAAACACATTAAATTGTATAGTCATGTCAAAAAAGGGAAATCATTAAAAACGTTCTTCTCTGGAAAATTTAACCATTAATTAAAATTAAATGCAGTATAGTAACGAAAAACACTGTAAATTGCAAGAAAAAGAAGGCACACTTCCTAATCATACCTCATACCTGATAAAAACGTTTCATCGACATTGTTACCACCATTCATTCGTTCATATACCTAGGTAGGTATTTTGTTTAAAACAAACCAATCTTATCACTTTTATTAAAACATTCACACCACAATACAGGTCTTCTACAATAAGTTGATGACTACATGACACGGGAACCATTCAGTCAATTATAAATATATCCGACCTCACTTACATTAGGAAGTACTAAGGAGCATCAATTTGGAATATTTCTGCTTTTTATTTTAATAAAACATTTTACATCATATCTTTTACATCCACCTATCATGAGTAGTTCCTTATTGATATACATGTTGATCCAAATTTTAAATGGAAAACTAGTTTTGATCCACTTGATTTAAATGAATTCAAACTTATTTTGGAGCAATTTTCTGGCACCAAAACAATATCATTATGGAAGTATTTAATTAGTTAAAGAATATAAAGCGGCAGTTTCACACAGCAGTCGACTGCTATAACATCTGAACTGTTTGGTGGGGGATATTTCTACTGCGATAGTTTTACTGCTATGTACTGATTGACTATACTTTTTAAATCAGTAATAAACAAGTTTTTTAAAATGGCGTCGAATAAAAAAATAGTGGTAAATGGTATGATTACTTGTTTATTGTTATTGAAAAAAAAGTTATTATTACACAAACAGTTAATCAGCCCAACCGCGTATCACTTATGTTCCCGTAATGTGCATGTTAAAGTTCGTCTGGGAGAATCTGTTATGTTATATTCAAATTTCATACTACGTAATGTCAGAAAAACAGACATTTGTTAAACATGCATGTTATTATCTATACGTTATGTTATGATAACAGTGACAAATTTCAATTGCTTGTAAGGTGTGGCTAAATGCATAACGTGTGTGATCTGACAAATGGCTTTTGATGGGATATTAAATTTAGTTTTGATGCAAGAAATACATGAGTGGCAACAAAGGTATTGCAATATACAGCACCTTTCGTATTTTTTAATGGAAGTTATGTTTATTTAAGGTACAATCAAAAAGTACAGAGACGTATTTTTTATAAGTTATTTGGATTGTCTAAAGAATTTCTTCCACAGAACTTTTATATTCCCCCTCTCAGACGGGTTTGTTTTACCGCTGATCAGTCTTATTTTCTTGAATAAATTGTAGCAGTTGTTCATATTGGGCCGTTGTTGTTTTCTTTTGCCTTTTTCCTTCCATAATTTGAACTATATTCACACAAATATACAAATTAGGCCTTAATCTGATTAAACGTCAAATATGTCACTCTAACTCTAAAACCTAGTCTGTTATGGTTCTGTAACATCTCGGCGGATTATCCTTGTCTTGCACAAGAAGCACATATTAAGCTATTTCACTTTACACGAACATACACGACTTTGTGCCTGTTATGAAAAAGTCATAACATGCAGGATAATGGCCCACGTTATTCGGAGATACCCGGTACGACTTTTGCACTTCCACGTTATGAAACATGTTATTTTCATATGTTATCATAACATAACAGGCGTACGTTAAATTTATTGAATATGACACGCGGTTGGGCTGAATGTCTAAACGAAGATATACTAAGAAAAGGTACTGGGTGAAAACGCCTTTATTAAACAGACCACATTTTGACATGGAAAATAATTTATTAACCGAATTATTAGCTGTTGATGGGGATTTCCAAAATTTTACGCGATTCAAGTAAATAAGTTACTCTTATTGAAGCTAGGTATCTTTTTTTGACAATGTCTTCATTTAAACCTATATTTTCCGCAATATTTGCAAGTGCGGCTTTTCTTTTTATGTGATTTTTGTACTGTGGTGACTTTATGTCCCATAAATATTCATTTTCTCGATATAATTGGTTAAATAAAAAATTTGGTCATCCGAGAACGCAATCCGTTTAACAGATTTCGCCATTTTAGCAATCGACTGCGATAACAAAAGTAGAACTATTTCTACTTATCCCAGTAACTGCCATAACACTCAACTGCAATCGAAGTAGTATGATTCACATAAATAAACAACTGACAGTGTAGACATGCCTACTTAACAGTCTCTGACATGGTCGCGGTGGAGGGTCTGGTTTTCGGCCCACTCACTTTTGAACCTAACCTAACCTAACCTAACAGTCTCTGCGATAGCGGTTGACTGCCAAGTGAAACTACCGCTTAAATGAGTTTTGATTGTTTTCTTAAACCATTAGTAGATAAAAGGAATTACTAATTACTCTCCAAAATGTACGTACACACGACCTAACAGTATGTTAGGTAGTGTTAATGAAATTGTTAATATCTATTTATTTAGCTCAGTTAAATTAAGATAAATTATAGATAACTTATGAGTGAAATAAGAGGATATATTTATAACAAATCTGTAATTTATTTTTTTTGTTGAAATCTATGAAATCAAAATTTTGAAAACTGTTTAATGTATATTCTGATTTCATACTATACTAGATAAGCTTCTAAAAATTGAAACAAAAACTAGTTATTATTTTCTTTCTTTAGTAGACACCTTTTCACATCACATGCTAAGCTGATGGTTCCTATGAATTAGGGTGTCACGTTTTTATTATTTTTAACACCATTTTAATGAGAATACTGTATATCGATTTTTGAATAGAAATAGGATTTATCATTACTTACCCAAAACTGTCTCTGCGGTCTAAATCTCTGCCACCGCCAGATCCACGGTCTCGACCACCTAAATAACAATAAATAAACCAATGAATAATAACTTCTGTTACAAGACTTAAGTAATAGAATTCCAAAACTTAAAAAATGCGACAAAAAGAATAATGTATTTA
Source organism: Pogonocherus hispidulus (assembly GCA_963924545.1). Taxonomy (NCBI): domain Eukaryota; kingdom Metazoa; phylum Arthropoda; class Insecta; order Coleoptera; family Cerambycidae; genus Pogonocherus; species Pogonocherus hispidulus. The sequence goes on along the minus strand of OZ004696.1, from coordinate 13,174,634 downwards.
CCACCATAGCCACCTCCACCACCGCCATAACCTCCTCCAGAACTGCCGCCATAACCACCTCCGCCACCGTTACCATAGCCTCCGCCACCACCGCCAGAGCCATAACCTCCACCACCTCCTTGGTAACCTCCGCCACCACCACCTGGAACAATTTAACAATAAAGGTAATTAAATACACATGTATAAAAAAACAGCTTATTTTAAGGTAATATTATCTTCATTAATGTTTATTTCTACACATGTCCTGAAGAAGTTCTACCCCTTTGCTTATGAGCTAAACAAAGGGACTATCAATTCTCAGATTTAGTCTGTGACATAGTAGGAGGTATATTAACAAATGGATGTGTTAATATCCATGCCTATGTCAAAACATGAATTTCTACCTGAAAATTTGGTGAGACTAAACATGTATAAAATTTCTGTAATTAGTTAAACCATATAAATTCGGTACCGAAGTATTTCCAATGCAATACAATGCCTATATACAAGAGTATGGCTACTTATGCATTGGTCAACAGTTAATGAAGTATTGGTAACTGTTGTCATTACTGTCTTGTTTGAAGTCACAGTACCTGCATTTACATTGCATATACATATAAAATTGGAGTTTGTACATCCCAATATTCCCAATACAAATAAAAGATGACCTTTATTTTCAGTTGATGGATTGCGATATTACAGGATTGCAATTAAAATTTCTATTACAGGGTGTCTAGCATGCCTTTATAAAAAGTTTCCAGGTTCTCCAGACAAACATTTATTTTTTTCATTAATTAAATTGTTTGAATGACAAAGAAGCACGTATTATATTTATGGTAAACAAAAATTTATCATTCATAATTTCTAATAATTGCCGTGGATAAAAACTACTGCGATGCGATGTGTTGGAGAAGGATTGTGCCTAGCAACAAATCGATATTCTCTTATGATACTTTTTTGGGCATATCTCCCTTATTATTACAGATAGATTCATAAAACCTTATATTATGACTGTATTCGTAACAAAGTTCTTTTAAAATATGTAAAGTAATTTTTTCCGATTTCCATTTCCTCACTAGGATTGCCAGACAACAGTCTAAAGCCGGATATGTCCTTCTTTTTGCCAATTTGCCAATGTTCGGCCGGCTTTTTTAAATTATTAGGTAAAATCGTAAAAATACGGCTTGAAACCGTCGTACTTATATTTTTGATTGTTTAAACCAATGGTATTCTTCTGTGAAAAGAAATGCGTTATTTTCACTGGGTTTTTTTTAATCTTTATTAATAATCAGTGTTTATTTTCGAGTTTTATTTGGGTTAATACTAATTAGACCGATCATAACTTCACAGCTTCATAATGTATTTGTGAAAAATGTCCGGCTTTTTTATACAATTGTCCTACTTTTGTTTTTCATCTGGCAACCCTAACCAATAACGTAAAATTTACAGATTTAGAATATGCAGCTCCACTTCCACTTAAAAGCCAACGTGTCAATTTTGTTACCGAATACTTTCTATTACACATCTATGTATTCTTTATTTCACTGTCTCTTACATCAAAGTAAAGTAATGAAAACTTAAAAAATTTATTGACAATAAACCGACGCCAAGCCGCCATTTTTATTATTTGAATAGATAGAAACCTACCTTGTCCTCCACCGTATCCACCGGATTGACCACGATTCTGGCCCCACGAGCCGCCACCTCCAGCTCCACCACCAGATTGGTAGCCGCCACCGCCACCCCCTTGGGCGCCGTACGTATTAGGGTATGCTGTAGTTGGAGGAGGTTGTGAATAATCTCCATATCCTCCGCCTCCTAAACCATAACCTTTTTAAAAACATTCAATATCAATAAAAAAAAATAAGAGCGAAAAGAACTCAACAACGCCCTGTGTCAATTACGATAAAACATTATACGTTACGTGGCAAATATAATGAATATATCTAAAAATATCCATCACACGACAATAAAGAAATTAATTTCATGTCACTCAATTAAAATCATGAAGTGATTAACTATTATTTTCAAAATAAAATTAGAACACTTACTGTCTCCCATCTTCTCTTTTCTGTTAGTTACGAAAAACTGAACGACGCAAACTCCCAAACGGATTCTTAAAAAATGCCGACAAAATCAGAAAACAGCGCGCCGCTCAGCACAAGTACAAACAGGAAGAGGAAATGAACGCTACGATACGAGCTTACGAGCAACGAGCGTTGTTGCTACGAGTTTGCTACGACCATTGACTACGAGGGCCAGTGTTGCCAATAGTACAAAATAAGTATCTGTTAAATAAAAAATCTACTAAAAATTCACTGAAAATAGGTGGTTTTTATATATTCCACAAAACAGAAAAAGAGGTGTATTCCTTTCACACGTATGAGCTGTTTATTAGCAGTTCGTGGCAGTTTGTAGACTTTTCGTTTCATTGGGCTTCTTGCACATATTGCTTTTCCCCTGAAGCACATCTAGCAATATGGGTGTGTTTTCATTTGAAGCCTAAAAAAGCGCATGAAAGCAGATCAAAGGAACTCAGTAATTATAGGCATTATATTTAGACATTCTCATTCTAAAATTCTAAAAAACAGTGCTAGTTTTGATGTGACCAAATTTGAGTGAATCTCTATGCTGACCTGAGTGAAAACAATTAATAACCTTATTATATTTTGTATTCAGTTAATTTGAATTTTCTCAACATAGTGATGTGCCGGATAATTATCTGGTTATATAATTAACCGGATAATTATCGATAATTAGCCGCCGGCTAAAAACACTCTCAAAATTAGCAGGCTAAATATCCAATAAGACTATGCATGCAGGCTATGTAGAGGGATAACCTCTTTGTTGGCCTTTTTGTTAGGAAATCCAAATTAGTATAACCAGTAAATTAATTAATCTAATCTTGTAATGATCGAATTAAAGTAAATTAGTCTCCCGATATTGGTCAGTGTAGTAATTAATTAGCATATAATAGTTAAAACCATATAAATCAGGAATTTGGCAGTGCTTTGAGAAAGATATGAATAGGTATAATAGGTATTCTGATCTGATGTGTCAAAAATCAAAAAACAATGTATATAGTCGTTATTCTGATAACGGCTAATTATAATATTTTTAGCCGGCTAAATGCTAATTATATGCATTGGCTAAATATATAATTAGCGGCTAAAAACCCATCACTATGAGAGCGCCTCTCGTGACCGCACTTCGGCTAGCTAATTGTCTGAACACCCTTATAAATTTGGATTGGTCAATGTCTCTTAATACTTTTAAAAATATGATTCTTAATCATCTGATAAATTCATAAGATATAATTAATTACCTTAGTTTGTGTTTAACCCTTACCTATAATATGAGTGTTAAGTTATTATTGTAGTCGTAAAACTATGTACTACATTCATTGTAAAGCACCTTTCATTTGTTTGATAATTAATAATTTTTATCCATGTAATTAGGCTAAGCAGGCCTGTATGGATAATAAATAATAAATAAATAAATAAATAAATAAATCACTGTCCTCAATAGTTTTCAAATTTTCCAAATTTATTTTTTAAAGCATATATATTTAAATAAAATCCAAATTTATAAAATAGCAGCATATATTTAAAAAGAACACATTTTACAAATTATGAGATCAAGCTTGGCATATAATGCAGAATTTTATACACAGAGATCCAGAATGATTGACAGGATTCTGAACACACTCACCACACCACGCACTTTTTTTCTTTTGTGCATTTGCATTTGATGGTACGTAGCCATCGAGAAACTCTATACCAGTCGGCTAAAATAATAGGCAGTGACTCATGAGCTAATTCGATGCAGAATAGGGACGAAGTGTAAATACTTAATACATAGCGGCACAAACGTTTGCATATAGAAAAGTGATGCCGCTTACGCATTACTATTGAACAGAATTATAAATTGTCTGTTCCATGGTGATTCCATGCTTCTCTATTCGATGCCACCACAATTCTTTACGTCGGATATAGTTCCGTCTTTGTTTAATGGGTTAAAAAACGAAGAGCGAGATATGCAACCTATGCAACAAAAGTCAAGAGTGTCTAGAAGATCGGACATGCGCATTTCACACACATCCAAGTAGTTCTTCGCAGCCTGACATAGGCGTAGTACGCGAGAAATGCTGTAATTTGTAGAGAAAAGGCAATACATTAAATATGTAGTCGATGAAATGGCAAAAGATAGAGGTGTTACAATTTTGCGATTGCCGCTATATCACTGCGAATTAAATCCAATCGAGTTAATTTGGGCACAGATAAAACCGAAGTAGCACGAAATAATACAACATTTAAATTAGGTGATGTAAAAATTCAGCTACAACAAGCTATAGATCGTGTAACAGCACACACATGGATTAACTGTATATCGCATGTAAAAAGAGAGGAATAGCGCATCTGGGATCTGGATACAATAGCTGATGTTGTAGTGGAAACACAACCACTTATAATTAATTTGGGCGAAACGGACAGCGGTAGTGATAGTGCAAGTGGCAGTGAAAATTGAAAAGAATAATTTTATCTGATATATTTTAGTCATTATTCAAGTTTTATGCTTGTACTGTTTAATGTTGTGAAAATTGTTGTGGCCTATAGTAGTAAAAAGTACCAATTTTAGTGTAACAGTGTAGATTGTACCAACGCATATGTTATGTTATGTGAAGTGAAGTGTTGTGTTGTGTAGTGTAGTGTAGTATAGTGTAGTATAGTGAAGTGAAGTGTAGTGTAGTGTAGTGCAGTGTAGTGTAGTGTAGTGAAGTGAAGTGTTATATTGTGTTGTGTTGTGTAGTGAAGTGTTAAATAGTAAACTTCACCGGAATGTGATTAATCGCGTTTTCGGTGGCGGCTGTGGGTTGGTGGTGGGCCATCAACACATAAAAGATCGGTCTTTTAATATTTGTGGCAATATTCATCAATTTCGTCCGATGTACAACTAATCTGTAAGGTGAGTTTAAAAAACAATTCACAATTTCTATAACACCGTTCATGTTCTGATATGTTTTATATTTATTTGACATTGAGCATCTTTCCAATGATTTTTTGCGTACACCTATGGAATTACAGTCCCCACCACAATTTAATACGTCACCGGGTAATACGTCACTGCCTATTTTTTATCCGTTGAGTGTAGATGGCTACGGATGGTAGTCATGGATTTTAGGGATTTTGATTTTACACAAAGTACAAAAAATCCTTGAAATTGGAGTTGTCAATTGCTGACATCCGCTGACATCTAAAATCTAACCTTAAAATTTTCAAGAGTGAATTCAGTATTGGAATTGTTTTATGGTGATTGAGGGCAGGGTGATTCCATATATTTTATTGTGATAGTTCCTTATCTGAAAATATTGAAATATTTAATTCATGGTTTTAAAAGTTAAACAGAATGGTTGCTGGTACTTTATTTTAAATCTACATTGTTTATAACATTTATCAAACTTATGTTAATATTTTAGCTGAACTGTTATCTCAAGATATGATTGATGCAGATTTTTTTAAAGATTTTCATGGTGCTCAACTTGCAAAAGATGTTCCGCAGGTTCAATATTCTGTGGAAGAGTAATTTAATTACTGTAAATGAAATAGGTTGAATATATTATTACTTTTCATTTTTAGATGTGAATATGAGAGATTGCACAATGTTTTCAAGTACACTGATGATATTAATATAGCAAGAGGTTTAATTTATTTGAAATATCTATATGATTTAATTAAAAGACAAGTAATGTCAAGGGTTGACGATGATGTTCCTTTAGATGACACTGTATACAAAGTCCTTATAAGTGTAGTTAGAGAATATAAAGAAAAACGGGTGATTGATAAATATATATTTTCACGACTTCCACAGAGTCATTTGGATAAAATTGAAGAGGTACCTAATTAGACATCTCACAAAATTTATTAGATTCAGTGATCAAATTATTTAAAATCAAAAATTAATAAAATGTGAACTATTAACTTTTTCTTTTAATCGGTAAAATTCCAGGCTTTGGAAAACATCAGTGAAAGACTACCAAATAATTTTTATAAAAGTAAAACCACTAGCATCTTACCTGATTGTGATAGCTATGATCCTCGTGAAGAATTTAAACCAATTGATCCTATGTTTTATATCCCTTTAAAAGAAGACTTTCCCGAGCTTGATAATTTGCAAAGACATAAGAAAAATGATATCTCATTTCTTTATGTTCATCCGAAAAAACTTGTATTAGATGGTGAAAGCAGGAATGATGCCTATCCATTAGAAACCATGTTTGAATGTTATAAAGATGTGATTCCACACTATGATTATAGAGAATTTAAGGCAATAATCCACACAGAATTAAATTCGAACAGGAGTGATGATGAACTTATGGAATACTTCTTAGATACATTTGGATATGCTGCATTTGATTTTTTGACACAAATTATCAAGCAGCGAAATAAAAAAATTGAGTATTGCTCGGCAGTAACTGGTAAATATAATGTTCTCGCATACATTGGAAATTAATTGTTAATTGTCGTAGAAAATGATGGAAAAACTAATAAAAAACTTCCAGCTGATATGATAGCTGGTCAGGTAACTGTTCAGTCTGAGAAAGAAAATTTATTATCGAAACGATTAAGGAAAATGGAGAAAAAGGATAAATCAAAATATTCCATGGTAGAAGTAAAACAGTTGTGTATCTTCTTTTTATATTTTATTAAATATGTAATATGTAATAAATACTAATATACATTTTAGGACAGAGGCAGAGTATGCTGTGGCAAAAAGTACACCCATTTTCAAGAAAGCAGCACCTCAAAAACTAGATCCTGAAGAGTATCCTCATGTTCATGACCAATTGCGTAATCATATGGTTACAAGTGAGTGATGAATATTAAAATTAGTAAAATTATGTGTAAAGCGGTAGTTTCACACAGCAGTCGACTGCTATCGCAGCGACTGTTAAGTAGGCGTGTCTACACTGTCAGGTGTTTATTTATGTGAATCATACTACTTCGATCGCAGTTGAGTGTTATGGCAGTTACTGCGATAAGTAGAAATATTTCTACTTTTGTTATCGCAGTCGATTGCTTTGAAGAAATAAAATGGCGAAATCTGTTAAACGGCTTGTGTTCTCGGATGACCAAATTTTTAATTTAACGAATTATATCGAGAAAATGAATGTTTATGGGACATAAAGTCACCACAGTACAAAAATCACATAAAAAGAAAAGTCGCGCTTGCAAATATTGCGGAAAATATAGGTTTAAATGAAGAAATTGTCAAAAAAAAGATACCTAGCTTCAATAAGGTAAATTATTTACTTGAATCGTGTAAAATTTTGGAAATCCCCATCAACAGCTAATAGGTAATTCGGTTAATAAATTATTTTCCATGTCAAAACGTGGTCTGTTTAATAAAGGCGTTTTCACCCAGTACCTTTTCTTAGTATCTTCATCTAGACATTAACTGTTTGTTACCACTATTTTTTTATTCGGCGCCATTTTAAAAAACTTGTTTATTACTGATTTAAAAAGTATAGTCAATCAGTACATAGCAGTAAAACTATCGCAGTAGAAATATCCCTCACCAAACAGTTCAGATGTTATAGCAGTCGACTGCTGTGTGAAACTGCCGCTTAACTCACATATTTGAGTGGTCCATATTTTTCTAGATTTTATTCAATGCACTCAATGTAAGAAATACCATTTTTCATCGGAAATGGAGGTCTTGTTTATTCTAATTACATGGGAATAGTTTTATTCCTATTATATTTAAAAATATACTAAATCATATTATACTTAGTAGGTAATTTACAGGAATAAATATTTTCTTCATATGTATTATAATTTAAGCTAAGTACGATGGAATTTCCATTATGCAGCCAGAGAATGCGGTTAAGAGAATCACCGCGGATTATGCAGAATTCACAATACCTGGTGGTAAAAAAGGGGATGTGAAAGATTTGGACTTAGTTAAAGTTAGCTCTTTGGACACAACTGGCCAGTTAGTATTTAGAGATATAAAGGAGTTCAACCGAATTCAGTCAGAAGTTTTTCCTGTAGCATATCATTCTAATGAAAATATGTTGGTTTGTGCACCAACTGGAGCTGGGAAGACTAATATAGCCCTTTTGTCAATTGTTCATCAAATCAAATCTCATATGGAAGGTAACCTTATCAGAAAAAACGATTTTAAGGTGAGGAGAATTGTATAGTAAAGGCATAATCGGGTAAATCACATCGCCTGGTCCTGGCGTCTTATACTAATCTGTTCCGTTGCCCTGTTTCATTGCTTCTGCACAATTACCGGCAATGGTAGCACACAGGCTTAAGTTTACGTAAGTAAACTGTTTTGAAATGAGATTTGTGACAACCATAAAGTAATGACAACTGTCAACGTATCTGCTATTGTGAATTTTCAAAAACAATCGCCGTGAGAGTCAGGTCATTATTTCTTTATTTTATAGTATCTGATATGAATAATTATTGCTATAAGAAGTTTCAGAATGGTGTCACGAATTAATAATTAATCGCAAACTGGAACTGCTATCACTAGTATGTGGTGGTGACAGCTAGTGAATCTCCATGGCAACCACGATATGAACTGCAGACCCCTGTACCCAAATTGGGTCGATTCGACAGACTAGAAATAGGAACAGGTACGAAGGTGTAGAAGAACCACAATAAAAATAAAAATTTTAAAATTTAAAATTCTGAGTTTTATCTCAGAATTCTGACTTTTATCTCAGAATTCTGACTTTTATCTCAGAATTCTGACTTTTATCTTAGAATTCTGACTTTTATCTCAGAATTCTGACTTTTTCAGAATTCTGACTTTTATCTCAGAATTCTGACTTTTAACTCAGAATTCTGACTTATCAACTCAGAATTGTAAGATAAAAGACCGAATTGTATAGAAATGGTTGCTAAAGTGCATTTTGCTGTTAGTTTTCGATCTGTGACTGTCTCAAATTGTCAGACTGATAGTAGCACAGACACAGGAGCACAAGACGGCACTATGGTGTTTCTGAACACTACTATCGACTAATACTTTCGAATTTTTTACAATTCTTAGAGAAAGGACTCCTTACGAGTATGTCTTATATATCTTTAAGCTAAAACCCAAATAATCACTTCTAATGCGTAAAAATGTATAAAGAAGAAATCTCTTGTATCTGTCAATTTTTTTTAAATGTTAAATATCTCCGAAACTGCTAGGTTTCAGTTTATGGTATGCTATAACATTCGACTTTATATAGTTTAACGCTATTTAATAAAATGTACAAATATACGACACATTCTATTAAAAAAATATATTTTTGCAACTATTAAAGAAACACTCTGTGCATCCCACAAAAACAGGCTGTTTCTTTGAGAGGTAGTGGTCTCGATGAACAATATTGCAACATGATTGTCTAAGGGGCATCTTAAACTTTTTTTGTTACGTTGGTATTCAAAATGTGCATTAAATTAGTGGGTAACTTTAGTTTTGGGATGTAATCATGGCCAGATACGATCACTTTTATTGGCTCAAATTTCAAAAAGTATTATTAGGGACTTTTTTAGAGAAAAACGGATGACAGATTCTTATTTAGGATAACTTAAAACGTACCTGTACCTATTTTTTATTGTTAGTTTGTAATAGGATATATAGTAATAGTGTATAATTTGTATCAGTGTCAAAATTAATATTTTTTTTTCTTGGACACCCTATACTTTAGAACACAGAAAATTGGTATAGGTAGGTTTTAAGTTATCCTACATAAGATTCCATCATCCGTTTTTCTTTAAAAAATCCCTATTAATACTTTATAAAAATTCTTCTTGGACACCCTCTACCTTAGAACACTGAAAATCAGTTCAAGTAGGTTTTAAGTTATTCTAAATAAGAATGCGTCATCAGTTTTTCTCCAAAAATAATCTCTAATAGGTTATACTTTCTGAAATTTGAGCCAATAAAAGTGGTCGTAGCTGGTCATGATTATAGCCCAAAAATAAAGTTACCTACTCGTTGATTGCACATTTTGAATACACAACATAACAAAAAAAAATGTCAAAATCCGCCAAGAATTAGTGACAAGTGTGGTAAGTCCTTAACGTGGACACACTGTACATATATTTCTTCGAGCGAGCGGTTCTGTCAAAAACGAGAGAGATTCTAGTTAAAAGAGCGAGATTTTTTTAGGTTGAAATAAATCAATCAATGCATTACTACATTAAGCTACCAGAATTCTGAGTTATAAGTCAGAATTCTGAGATAAAAGTCAGAATTCTGAGATAAAAGCAGAATTCTGAGGTAAAAGTCAGAATTCTGAGATAAAAGTCAGAATTCTGAGATAAAAGTCAGATTTTAAGTTTTCAAATTTTTATTTTTATTGTGGCCCTTTTACGTCTTCGTAAACAGGCGACGTGATTTAGCCAATTATGGTAGAGGAAAATGTATTATCCTATATGATTTTATAATTTCCATTTTTATTAGATTGTCTATGTTTGTCCAATGAAAGCTTTAGCCACAGAAATGGTGACTAATTTTTCAAAGAAATTGTCACCAATTGGTATTAGTGTTAAGGAATGCACAGGAGATATGCAGTTGACAAAAAAAGAAATTGAAACGACACAAATGCTAGTGACTACCCCAGAAAAATGGGATGTCATTACTAGAAAAGGAGCTGGCAAGTTTTATTCATTTACTGTATTTCCTCAATAAAGTATTATTTTATTTTTTAGTTGACACTGAAGTGGTCGGTATGGTAAAGCTATTAATTATCGATGAAGTTCATTTACTTAATGGCAGTCGGGGACCTGTAATAGAAGCTCTTGTAGCTAGAACTTTACGTCAAGTTGTAAGTAATCAAAGTATGATAAGAATTGTTGCGTTATCAGCAACTTTACCTGGATATTTAGATGTTGCAACATTTTTGAAAGTGAATACCCGCACAGGACTCTTCTTTTTTGATAATCGCTTTAGATCGGTACCACTGACTACCAGTTTCATTGGGTGTAAAAAGAAAAATGAGAATGAGACTATGGACATGGTGTGTTATGAGAAGGTTGTGAGTTTTATTAAAGATGGGCATCAGGTAGGTTGCTTAAAGCAATGAAATATGTTTTTTACATAGGTATTAACATATTTTTAGGCAATGGTTTTTGTGACATCTAGGAATGCCACTGCTACCGTGGCTAAGAAATTAATTGAAATAGCTCAAGTAAAAGGGACTCTGCCTGTATTTGAACCTGAAAAGAATATTAGCATCAGTCGGGGAGGTTACAAAAGTGGAGATTTGAATTATCTTATTCCACAAGGATTTGGGATTCACCATGCAGGTAATTATTGTTAAAAATATTATTATGTGTTAATAAATTGATTGGTGAGATGATGTCATCAGAGTAATTATGATAAATGTATAGGGGGTAAACATTTTCTGCGAAGTATATCTGATATTCATTTTCAGGCTACACCATGTTTTCTTTTAATATTAAAGTACAAAATAAGTAATACAGTGTGACACAGATTCGTGGTATACCCCTCTTCCCCCTTCTTTTTTAGATATAATTTTCAAACTTGGCATGGCGGAAGTACCTACTTATTAAAAGTCGTTTTTTGACATAAAAATTACCTTTTTGCCAATTCCGGTTTTACCGGAAATAATACAAATTCTCAATTTTTATATAGTATATTATTATATTTTTGGAATTTATGTCATTTTCTGAATCTAACGATTTAACATAAGTGACATTTCAGCTGTCAAATTACTTTTAGGACTATTTTACTTTTGAATTTAGAGTACCTTCTCCCAACTGTAATTTCAGTTCTGTTTGTCCTACTAAACGTAGGTATGGGTAAATTGCTTATTAACTGAACTTTCTAGAGTGGTACCTTGGTACCATTACGGTACCTACTATTTAAAAAAACTAGTTTTGGGTCTATAGCCACTTTAAAGCTTTGTACAGCCACAGAAGTTTAAAGCCCTGTAAGTAGAGAAATTGAATGTTTTTGACGGCAACTTTATTTTGTTATGGTCGCTATGATCTATTAGAATTAATTGGGGAATGGACAAGGCACTCTAAATTCAAAAGTAAAATAGAGTATTTTACATTGGGCGCATTTAGGGAAACATAGCACTCCAGCGCTTTACCGCTTCACATTCGCTAAATCGACATTTTAAACGCAAGCTTAAAGTGACATAATTTTCAGTAATTCATATTTTGTAATTAATATTAATAATAATTAATATTATCCATACATATTTTGTGCATAAACCCATAGACGTAAACCTAACCTAAATTAATTTTATAGCTTAATGGAATTTTTCAGCGATTCAGCGGGAAAAATATGTGCTTTACCGCTTTAATAAAGCGCTGAAGCGCTGCGGTTCCCTGAATGCGCCCATTGAAAACAATAAACAATATTTTACATTTACCTCTTGATTATTTACTTTATTAAGCCAATGGTAAGTATAATTTTCCAAGTATCAAATTTATCTCTTTATAGGAATGGTAAGATCTGATCGACTTGAGGTTGAGAGACTTTTCAGAACTGGATATTTAAAAGTGATTGTTTGTACGACAACACTTGCTTGGGGAGTCAATTTACCAGCTCATGCAGTAATAATAAGGGTAAATAAACAATATAAATAATACTTATAAATAGAATTGATTTTGAATTTATCTCAGGGTACCTTGCATTATGATGCTACAAAATCAACATTTGTGGATATGGATATGTTAGATGTACAACAAATATTTGGTAGAGCTGGTAGACCCCAATATGATACATCTGGTCATGGTATTATTATAACATCTATGGCAAACATGTCTAAATATATGGGCTTGATGACTTCACAAGTGCCTATTGAAAGTCAGTTTTTAAATTGTATCCCTGACAATCTTAACGCAGAGGTAGATACCTTTAAATATATTTAATCATATACAAGTTTGTATGTTATTTCTATATTTACAATATTTTTAGATTGTTTTGGGTACTGTTTCCAACGTAAAAGAAGCATTAGAATGGTTAGCTAACACATTTTTATTTGTTAGGATTAAGAAGAATCCTCTAGTGTATGGTTTGACTTTTAACGAAATATGGGTAAGAGTAAGAATTATTAATAATACTATCAAATTAATATTAACACTATAATAACTTTAAAACTGTTATTTGTTCTTGTAGGACACAAAACAGTTTAACCAGTTTTTACAACTACAGCTGGATACTGCAGCTAAAACATTAGAAACCTCTCAAATGATAAGGTTCGATACAACTTTAGGTGAACTCCGACCAACAAATTTCGGTCGAATTGCCAGCTTTTATTATATATCATACAAGACAATGGAATTGTTTTATGAAAAATTTGACAGGCACATATCCGAATCCAATCTAATCCAACTCATTAGTGAAGCATCCGAATTTACTCAGATACAAGTATAAGGGAAACTTGTGAAAAAATTCAGAGTGTAAAACTTTGTTTTTAGGTCCGAATGGATGAAATTCATGAACTGGACCGATTGCGTGAATATAATGAATATGACATCAACTTAGATTTCACTTCCCATGTGGCAAAAGTCATTATTTTGATTCAAGCAAACATTAGTAGGGGGCAAATAAGAGTGTCTTCTTTGGTGTCAGATTGTCACTTTATAATGCAAGTAAGTTTCCATACAGCTTCAGATTTATATCTTTGATTATTATTTTACAAATTTAATCACATCGAAAAGTATTGTGCCATGTGCTATTAAATCGGAATAGAAAATTCAAATGAGATAATGTATCAAAGGATCATGAGGAGTTACAGTGGTTGGGGTCTCTAATGCATGGGACTTAGTCTGGATGTGCTTGGAACTGTTTACGGTTTACCGTGAGTATTATGAGTCTGCTTCAGATAAGGAGCAAACAAGCAAGTGCACGCCTACAATTTCGATAGTTAAACACTGATAACAGTATTAAAAATTATATTTAAATATACAAAATAGAGAGTATCATAATTGATAATGAATATTTATAATTTATAATACGAGTAGAAAGTAAATTAATCGACTGGATTTTTGGGTATATTAAATATAGTCTTATATTAGAGGTGTTACACTCTCAAGGTATAAAGTCTAGAGCTGCCACTAGGTTGCACCATAAGCTGAAGATGCTGTAGTGCATTGGGAGTGGGAGGCATAGTCAGACCACTTCCCGGAACCGTCAAAAACTTACTCATGTTATTCTCTCACATTAACACCTGATAGGTATTCTACATTCTACCCATCCTACCCATGCAGAGTTGGTTGACAAGCCATCTCTCCATAAACCTATATAACCTATATATGAATGTGAAAATATAAAAAAATTAATATTGTCCTGTAAATCTGAAACTAATTGAGATATCTAATTTGTAGTTGAATTCATCTAAAAAAATGTTATGTTTTCTCCTAAAATTGTCAGGAATTGATATATCCTGCAATCCTAATGTAAATGCCCTAAGCTGTACGTTAATTACAAAGAACTACTACATTAATTGTACTTAAGTATTCAATTACAGAATTTCTGAAGTGATAATATGTACTTTGTTTTATTTATCTGAGATTATATGATAAGTTACTTCTTTGGTATCTATTAGATTTTGCAATGGTGTAAGTTGTTGTTACAATTCAAAATTTTTTAGACAGTTACGAGGTTGGCAAGGGCACTTTTTGAAATTGCCAAAGACAAAGATTTTGCTCTCCAAGTTTCCCGAACTTTAATAATAGCCCAAATGCTTGAGCAACAGCTGTGGTATGACATACATCCTCTATTGCAATTTAAAGAACTTGTACCTCATTTGAGTACGCATCGCTCAAGAGAGATCTTGAATATGCCCATGTGGGAATTGAAGGAGTTGTCTGACAGGGAATTGGAATCTCTGTTTCGTAGTAAACATGTAGGAAGTCGAGTCAGGCACTACTGCCAAATTTTTCCCCATGTAGAAGTAGATATAATTGTTAAACCAATTACAGAAGGTGTAATTAGAGTGAAATTATTGATAACACCCAAGTTTAAGTGGGATCACAGTATACACGGCACCGTTCAGCATTACTATGCATGGGTTGAGGACCCACAGCATGACAGCATATACCACATGGAATCATTTGTTGTAACAAAAAAAAATTGTATGTCTGCAGACCCGGTGGAATTGTTGTTTACAGTTCCTTTAGCAAAACCACTTTCTTTGGAGTATTTTGTGAAAATTGTTAATAGCCAGTTTTTACGTAAGTATATTTTCAGTTATTTAATGATCTGCTAATATTTATGTGTTCCTTAATTTAATTAATAGGTTGTAATAGATGAATTAGTGTATTAATTACTGAACTTTCCTTTTTCAGATTCTGAAACAGTTGAGGTGATCAACTTGGAAGATTTGAAATTATTTACTAGCGATTCATTTCAGACCAAAATCTTGGATGTTCAGCCTTTACCAAAATCTGTGTTGCAAAACAAATCATACGAGAGTCTTTACCCTTTTACACATTTTAATACTGTCCAGAGTCAAGTTTTTCATTCATGCTACTATACCGACACGCCAGTTATACTTGGCGCACCCACAGGTTCTGGAAAAACCATTGTGGCAGAACTGTGTATTTTGCGGCAGTTCAGACTGGATCCTAAGCTTAAAGTGAGTTAACAAACATATTTTTGCTTATGATTATATTCAGATGATTAAAGTTCAGGATACCATTTCCGATGTCATTGCTGAGTATTTCTGAAACCATGAGAGATACGGTTTTCTCAAATCTTTGTTACTTTTCCAAGAGAGAAAAATATGGCAAATAAATAGGTAACGGATTGTGATTATATTCTTTTGTTTTCCAGTTATAACCAAAAATTGAATTAAGAAAATAAGTTGGATTTTTGATTTTGGAAATTGCAAAATGTCCTCTTTTGTAATATATCATGACCAACTACAAACTACAACCACTACAGATTAAAAAAATCTAACTTACTCTTATAACTCAAAACCTGTGGACCAAGCAAAAAATATGCCAAAAAATCTGTGGTGTACAATCATGAAAAAAATAATTCCATATTTGCATTTTGTTAGTTATGAATATCTCTAGAAAACAAGTGAAACAAAATTTTTCTGTTAGCATCAGTTTTTGTCTCGAAAAAGTAATCAAGGTTTGTGGAAACCACCACTCTTTAACTCTTCTGGTTTCCAAGATATTCAGTGATTACATCGAAAATGGGATATACTATACAATCAAAATAGAAAAATTTTAACACTAGAGTACGGACTGTAGCTTAAATCACATGAAAACCAGGCTTCTTTATGTAATCTGTTAGCTTGCAAATATTTTCATGTTTATATGTATTATTTTGTCATTTTTATATTTGGGAATGTTTTATTAGAAGTTTATGTTATATTATTATATGTATCTACTTAAAATGTCTCAACTGTTTATTGCTGTGATCTGGGTCCTAATCATCATTGATCAGTAATAATTATGAAATGGTAATTTTTTTAGGTTGTCTATATAGCCCCTATGAAAGCATTGGTTAGAGAAAGAGTCCTAGATTGGTCAAAAAAATTTGCAAAAATCTCAAAGAATGTCGTTGAGGTAACTGGTGACATTACACCTCGCTCTGAGATCATTCGATCTGCTAACATTATTATTACTACTCCAGAAAAGTGGGACGCTATGAGTAGAAATTGGTTGGAAAAGGATTTCGTTAAAGATGTGGGCCTGATGATCATTGATGAAATACATTTGTTAGGCGAAGACCGAGGCCCAGTTTTAGAAGTAATTGTATCTAGGATGAATTTTATTAATTTTAAAACACAGCGGTCTGTAAGAATAATCGGTCTGTCTACAGCTATGGCAAACCCAGGAGATCTTGCGTATTGGTTAAGCGCCGATAAGGTATTTTTATTACTTGGACGAACTGCGAGTTTATTAATTTAAAAGCAATTTGTCGATAAACATTAAATATTTATTTGATAGTATTCATTCACGTTTTGTACTTTGTAGAGGGGTATCTTCAACTTTAGTTCAGCCGTGAGACCAGTGCCACTTGAAATTCACTTACAAGGTTTTGCCGTAAAACATTATTGCCCCAGAATGGCAGCTATGAATAAATCTGTATATCAAGCTATTGGCCAATATGCACAAGAAAGTTCGGCTTTAATATTTGTATCTTCTCGTAAGCAAACTAGAATTACGGGTTATGAACTGGTGAAATTTTTGGTATCAGATAATAACCCGCAAAAATGGATGCATTGTGATCCCGAGGAATTAGAAACTATAAAAATGAGGCTAGTCGATCAAGATTTAGCTCAGTTGCTCAATTTCGGCATTGGGATGCATCATGCTGCACTAACAGACAATGATAGAAATATCGTTGAACAGCTATACGTTAGTCAAAAGATTCAGGTGCTGATAGCTACAGCTACTTTAGCCTGGGGGGTGAATTTCCCTGCGAGATTGGTAATTGTTAAGGGTACAGAGTATTTTGATGGTGCAACCAAACGGTATGTCGATATGCCAATTACTGATGTTATTCAGATGGTTGGCAGAGCTGGAAGACCTCAGTTTGATAAAACTGGTGTGGCCTGTGTCATGGTGCAGGAAAACAAGAAAAATTTCTATAGGAAATTCTTGTTTGAACCATTTCCTGTGGAATCAAATCTGCTAGAATTTTTACCTGACCATGTGAATGCGGAAGTAGCCAATGGAAATATTACTACAAAAGGACAGCTTTTAGAATTTATCCAATCAACTTTCTTCTATAGAAGATTGTTGGCCAATCCATCATATTACCAAATGGAGCCTAATTCGGATCCTGAGGAATATATAAGCCAGCTTGCAGATTCAGTTATAGGTACTCTACAAGAACATCAATGCATAGCAAGCCAAGAAGAGGTGAGATTGTATTTTCTTTTCATTGTAATGTATGAAAAGAATTTTGTTTCATCAATTTATTTCAAAAGACTTTGAAACCGAGACTTTTTCTTGAGGATATGTTAGATGTTCTGCTTGTTTTCCTGTCTTTTTTTTATAAATAATGGGTGATCAAAAGTATTTTAGTTAAGAACAACTTTGAGTTAGAAAATATATGTCATTTTCAGCTTTTTAATTGTCAACCGATTGACATCCAAATTGAATGTTGTGAAAACAAAATTCCAATATAAATATCTTTGGTTCTTACTTAAACAAAACAGAAATAACAGGTAATCGTTTGATTTAAATTTAATACTAATAGTGAATTTTGTAATTTTGTAATTAAATGTAACGTGTAAGTCAATTCAATTCTACTTAGAGAACAACATGTATAAGAATACTCGATATTATTATATAATTCTCCGGTTAAGTTCTGCATAATAATCGTCACTTTCACTGCTGTTGTGGGATTCGACTACTTGACAATGACAATAATCTGTATTGCAAGCATGCACTTCAGTGAAACAAGTGGAACTGGTACATTGGAATGCTTTTTGATCACCCACAATACGTAAATCCAACTACATTGATTCTTATCAGAAACTTAATTTTCTGAGCATTATTATAAAATATATTAAAAAGGTCACAGTTTGGAGATAGAGAGAACAAAATAAAATACCAGTTATTAATATTTATGATTTTGAATACAGACTTCCACAAAATTTATTTAAAACTAACTTTCATGTTTTAGGAAATGAAATTTT
Organism: Pogonocherus hispidulus; assembly: GCA_963924545.1. Classification (NCBI taxonomy): domain Eukaryota; kingdom Metazoa; phylum Arthropoda; class Insecta; order Coleoptera; family Cerambycidae; genus Pogonocherus; species Pogonocherus hispidulus. Next base: position 13,156,006 of record OZ004696.1, on the reverse strand, counting down.
TATATGAACCAACATTTTTGGGCATGTTGGCAGCTCAGTATTATTTATCGTACAAAACAATATACTTTCTTAGTGAAAATATTGAAGCAACCAGTTCAATCGATGAGTTATTAGCATTGATTTGTCAAGTGGAAGAATATCGGCTGCTTCCTGTTAGGCATAATGAAGACAACATTAATAGGTAGTACTTATGAAATCATCAGGAACTATTTTAATGATTTTTTAATATGTATATTGTAGCAGACTGGTTGCGTAAGAAAGTAGATATTTTAAGTTTGTGGGATGAAAGAAAGGTATATTTGATAGTGATGGATTTTTATTTGACTAAAAATGTTTCAGACTATTGGGGCTTTTCACTCATTTAAAAAAAAATATATCCTCGTATAGGACGTAAAAAAATATTTCACACCCATATATTGTTTTATAAAAACCTTCTAAAAATGGCTTTGTGATGTAATCAGCGGCTACCAATCCGTGATAAACACTTTCACCGAATTTTACAAGCTGGCAACAGTGCTCAACTGTAGGTCAAATCAGCCGTTTGTGTTGACAATTTTGACATTTGTTCATAGACAAATAATATGATTACTAAGTTATTCAACCAAAAATTTAAATAACACCAATACAAAAAGAAAAACACTAAAACGACAACCAGCAGAAAATATTTAACAAGAATAACATAAAAATGGAGCGTTGTGCTTTGGCTTTGGTGTGTACCGTTTAACAGTTTTGACAGTGACACGCATCGCAATGTCAATGTTGCTGGATTGTATTTAGGAAGATCCGACCTAGAATTTTTAGCCAATAATATGCAGAACCAATAAGTACGTCATCAGTTAACTTTTTCTTAGATTACGAGAAAACACGATTCGATTTGAAAAATATTTGGGAATACATTGAAAGAAAAATATTATAAGCCAAACACGTATTTTCAATTCACTTGAGGCGTAAAAGTCCATTCGTTGTACTTTTACCCCAACCCCAAACCCTAAATATACTACCCCCCAACTCCAAACAATTTTTCGTCTAATTTTATAATTGGAATTTTAAAATATAATTAAAAATAATTAATTACATGGGTGGATTATTACCTAACCCATAACTAATATTTGGGTATTATGTTACGTTACTAACATTTATAAAATGGTTTTTAGGGAAGTAGTAAGGGAACTGGGTATCAAAACCTCATTTCCTTATGATTCTCCCTGTTTAAAAGCATTGATAATGATCAAATGTTATTTGTTGGACGTGAATTTACCAAATCAAGAATATGTGTTGGATCTGAAATCAGTACTTGATCAAATTATTAGAATAATACATGTAAGTAATTTTCTCTCACTGACTTTACTCGGAATATTATAATTTCATCATCAGATCAGATCTGCTTGTCTGATTTAGAAACCAATTTTTTGTAATTTGATATTAACTATATATGTTCATGAACAGTAACGTTCATGAATTTTTAAATATATATGTATTACAGGAACCAGTTAATTTTGTTAGATTTGTAAAATCTTCAAACAAAAAATATTTATTTCGTACATTCTATGAATATATCTAATTCAGTTTCTACTCGTCTGCACATGTTTGTTTACTTAATTTTGTTTACTTCAAATGGTCTGTGTGTAAGACCACAGACCATTTGAAGTCACACTTTTTGCAATTACCAAAATCAACCAAAATTACACCATTTAGTGGTGTAATTGCAAAAACTGTTTTTTTTTGTAATTTTGGAGAATTAACAAAAATTAGGAGAATTAGGAGAGTTTTCTGTGCGTTGATATTCACCCCTCTCAGAGGTGACGACGACTTTACATTGAAATTAACTAATTTTTGTGGAGCCAAAAGCATAGGCAGTAACTTTGTCCATTGATACATTTTATAGTCCTGGACAATTTTAAATTATAAAACTTAACTTGTAACTTAAAACTTATCATGTAAAAGTATGTTTTCATGATTTACATGCATTTTTATCATTTGTAATTGAGATTTCCTGTAAGGTGGTTCCGGTAAGATTTTCCTGTATATAAATAAATAAATAAAATGAATAAATTATTATTAGATAATTATTTAAAATATATCTACTTAACTAGATGAATACTACTGAAAAGTCAAGAGACTTGAAATGTTTAGAAGAAATCTAGTGAAGTATTTTTTTAAATTTTATCTATTTATTTTAATTTTATATACCATTTATTACATAATTTGTGTCAAACTGAAAGACCGCTGATGAAGTTTAGCTACACAGGCTTTAGCTACTTTACGGAATATTTAGTTTTGTTGCTCTCGACAGTGTTTTTATGCAAATTTTTAAAGTTTGCCTTAATACTACACTTGGAGTATTAATTTTTAATATGTCTGGTTTCTTCCTATTATTATTATACATGTGTTGTAATCTAAAAAGAAATTATGCTGAATCGTACAGCTGCACCATGCATAAGTTAAAATTTATGGGATAGGTATATTTTATAATGTTTTTAAGGCAATGATGAACCTTGCAGCAGCCCGTAATTGGTTAGACTGTGCCATTAAATTGGTATACTTTTGTCAAATGGTAATCCAAGGATACATGGTCAATGAATGTAACATAATTATGCTTCCCTATATTAACCGAGAAAATCTTCGTAGTCTAAAAGACAAACTAAAGGGGATATCTTTATATAAAAGTAGCAACTTATCAATTCCATATCTGAGATATATGATGGAAAACAGAGCAGCTGGTGAACAGATTTTAAGTATATTGACAGATTTATTGGGTTCTAAAGCTTCCTCAGAAGTAATAAGAGCTATAAATGATATGCCTATATTGACTGTAAGGACTACTATTAAAAATCAAAGGAATAATGAAACCATTCCTTACACAGTTGATCAGGAGGCAATATGTGTTAAGGCCCAAGTGGGAACGGACTGTATATTTGAATTAAATATATTTAGAGAGGGTTCAAGTAAAATGAATGTTTATAGCAAGAAATTCAATAAGCAGAAGGAAGAATTTTGGTTTTTGATATTTGTTGAAAAAGATAACCTGAATTTTAGGAAGTTTTCATTTTCAAGACGGATGAAAAAAATTGATTTGCCAGTTCAGTTGCCAGCACAAAGAGGTATTGTATTGATTTTCATTTTAGATCACAAATAAGAAATACGGCATTTAAATGAATATTAAAATTATATATTATTTTTGACTTAGATACCTCTTCAATTTTTTATAGAAAATAGAAATTATGCAGGGAAGCTATTAACGTGTCACCCAAATTTTTAATTATAAAATATATCTTTCCATTTTATTTCAATCTTAAACCTGGTTTTTGTCATATTCAGAATATTAAATGATTGCCATTTTATAATTTCATTTTATTGCTTCTTTTGCACCTGACATTTAAGTAATATTAATTTTAAAATAATTCAAAACTAGTTTAAATAGAACAGGTTTTCAAGTACAGGTTTTATACCAATGTTGTTATTTAATATATGTTTGTTTTACAGGTATATATGAGTACAGAATAATCATTATGAGTGACTGCTATATAGGCTTCGATCAGACGATTAATTATAGAATAAAAATAGAGTAATAATACAAATAATGAGAATATTTCAGTTAGATAAATATGTAGGTAATTATTTAATTCAATTCTTATATTTATACAATGTAAATAAACATTTTATTCAACTGTTTATGAATATGTGATATATTTTTGTTGTCCATGAGATTTTTACTTTTGACTTTGACTTGTTATTTTAGCTTAGTCACTAAATATGAAGTAATAAAGGAATTTATTAACTACCACTGCAATTTATTTCTGAGTCTAGCTTAATTAAATTTTGAATGAGGAATGTTAGCGATTAAATATGTTGCTCTATGGGACAAATCATAAAATAGTGATCTGAAAGTATGCTTCTGCTGTAATTGCTGAACATCTCAGTGTAATCTCTGCGGGAAGGAAAGACAAATATTCTTTTGTTCAGTAATGCTTTTTCCCTGTTATCAATATTTAATCAGCTTTGGTTGATTTAGTAGTGGTAAAATCTCTCTGTTCAAAACAAACACCCTGTATATTATTTAAAGTCTCTCAGTCTCAAATAATAGTAAAGAAGACGAGATACATATTTTAACAAATTTATTGTAAGAACAAGACCATATATTAGAAAGTAGTCTAATACAAAACTTTTTTAAACAGCTCCTTTGCTATTGAGAATTCTGCATAAATGTACTTATGAGAGTACTAGTTTGGACTACCTTCTGCTCAAATGAAATGTATTAAAATATACTGCTACATTTAAAACAGAAAGAGAGGGATTTTTAGCAATATGTAATTACAGCATGAAAGCTAAAAGCGGTTTAAAGGAAGAATGTCTCCAGATCAATACAACTCCACGAAGAATAAACATGTAACACTATAAAAGTCATTGGTTTTAATTTTTTTCAATATACCTTTGAACCAATTATTTTAAAGTGGTACTAGATAAGTATCGAAATAATTTTTTTTTTTTTATATATATATTTTCCAGTGTAGACATTATTACTGAATACGTGCAGGTGCTCAGGATACACGGTATGCGGTATGTATTTTCAAATATTTTGACTTAGCATACGAGGCATTTTTATAATGAGAAAATATGATCCTTTGATCGTTCATGTTTCTGGCATTCTAAAAATGTCAGTGGGACAATAACTTGACTCTTACAGCTCGACATCTTAACAGCTCTTTAGTTTTGCTGAAAATTTTTCTTTTATCTTCGTTCTTGATTTATTTTAATCATATCAACTGTATAATTATAATAGTAAAGGAATATTAAAAGATACAAGCATTTCAGATTGCATGAAAATATTTTTTACTTCGAGATTTAATTAAAAGTTAATTTTAAAAATGATAACAGTCTATTTAATTCTATAGGTATATGATAAATGATAAAATACATCTTACAACCTACTGAGAGTTCATAAATTATAAATTATATCTACCTATATCGAGTAAGTATTAATAATAATTAATTGTATATGAAGGTACTTAATAGGTAATTTTCAACTCGAATGTTGGCTTGGAGTTAAGCCACCACTGTGTTCAGGGCTATGTTTTTGTTTTTTTCTCTTCTTTTCTTTTTTCCTCTTTTTTCTTTCTTTATCTTCATCGTGACGTTTTTGCTTTTTATGTTTCTTTTCGTGTGTATCACTACTCGCATCTGTTATAGTCGTTTCTTGACTAGGTAAACCACCATCTTTGTGTTTATGCTTTTTATGCTTATTCTTATGTTTTTTTATAGGTGCTGTGTTAGTATAACGATATTGCTCAGGTAACTAAAAGATATTTAGAAGCTAAGTATAATACAATGAAAAGATAAATATAACTTACTGGTCCAGGGTGCAACCGAAAACCATCTAATTGAACATTAGTAAGTGGTAACAATTCTTTTCCTCCGATTGGAGGTTTTTCAATAACAGATCTTAAAGAACTGTTATCTTGTTGACCTGGAGAGTCTATAACTCCTGGTAATGTTGGTAAAAAAGATGACAATTGTTCCTTTAATTTCTTGCCACTAAATTTACTATACGAATGTTCTAGGCCATAATAGGCCATCAAATTCGTAGCTCCAGTTAATTCTGATGCCACTAAAATCACAAATTAATTATACCTTTGTAACTACTGAATATTTCGAAGAATACCTGGTGGTTCTTTCATCAAATAGAAAGGTCCACTGGGGACTATGGACGGGTTCTTTCCCAACAAAATTGTAGTTTTTAATGTTCCCGACGAATCTTGACGCGACACAACAGGGGACCTAGCACCTCTAGGTGATGATTTTGGCGAATATGGTTCTACTTTGCGAAACTGATCTCCCATCATCTTTTACTTCATCGTTTTATAAAAAATCTGCACAGAACATACCTGTCTGTGAAATTAGCTAGAGCCAAATAACAGCGACTGAATGGAATTGTTTATTAACCAATCTAAAAACATTGATTATCACAGCCATATTTCTTTATGATCACAGCACAGGAACAGGAGTAAGGCGCACACAGATTACAGAAAGGCGCTGATGCTTGAACAGGACAGGAGGAAAAGGAACTTAAAAATAAACTCTTATATTATTTAAATAATCAGTTTATTAACTGATTAAATTTTCGAATGCATTTACGTATCTGGAAAAGTAATTCTTGACACAAAGAATTAAAAAAGAAACTCCCTCAGAATCGGGTGACTGCATTGAGTTAACTCATTTATTATCTATGGTTAACTCTAAGAGTCGACTCGCCTAAGTGAGTTACTGAGCTAGCCAACTCGATTATATTTGCGTGACTCTTGACTCTTACTTTTTAGATTATTATTATTATTATCTTGACAGAGCGATTTGCGAATTGACAAATAGATTCCACTGGGCGAGAGAGCGAGCCAAACTTGCGTAAAGGTTGACTTGACTCTCTCAGCTACACGTGCAACACAGCAATTTTCGATATTCGTTATTTTTATACTTATAATCATTGTATATTTTATAAACAATTCTACCTCATTATAAAAAATGAAAACAAGTAAGAACACTTATTTATAAAAACAATTTATTTTATCAATTTGTTTAATAGAAAAGGATTTTTTTACAGTTTCAATTTACATTATAAATACTTATACCAGAGACTTACCCATCTATAAGTCTCTGCTTATATATTCAAATCTCAAATTCATATTAGCGTGACGAAAGCGCAAGCAAGTCGCGCACTATCGCTTACCCTGAGCGCGTCATCGAACGGACCTACCATAATATGGACCTACAGAATCTACGTTATACCGTTGAGTGAAAAAACTTCGTCATTCAACGGCACAGATTATTCCTCTGTGTCAACGGTCATACGTCATACTAAGTCTATCTCATAGTAAAGAAATCCGTGAGTATTATATATATTGTTAGATCTGTATTGAAGATTTTAAATTTACCGCTCTTTGACGTAAGTATGTGTCTATGCCTGGCTCGAGTTAATGCGAGTGTGCTCGAAACGAATGGCTACGATGTTACGAAGCTACGCGACAACGCGACGCTCACACAGTTGCGGTCAAGGGTGACAATATAACGCACTGTTTGACTGTGTCAATATAAGTTTATTTAGTATTTTTCTTATAAAATCTAACATCAGGTGTGGGGTACACGTGTCCTTTTGTTGCTTTGAGTGTGTGTTGGTAAAAAGTGCAAAAATGGAAGATTTAACAAACTCTTTGGGAGCCATCGCAAACGTTCTACAAGATCTTCAGCGACGAGTTAACGAACAGTCGGCAAAGTCTTCTGCGAGTCCAGCTGCATCCCAAACTCCCGCTTCCTTAGCCCTTCCAAGTTTTAACCCGGAAAATATGGACAGTAGTGGTTGGCTATTGAAAATCGAGGGTTATAAAAATGAATTTGGTTGGTCGGACAGGGAAACCGTGAGTAGAGTTGGTCCATTTTTATTAAAGGCAGCCCAAAGGTGGTTTACTGCATGGCAGCCCGAGGAAGAAACTTGGGAACGATTTAAATTAGATTTTTCTGTTTCCTTCCCAAAACAGAGAAATTTGGGAAAACTTTTAGCTGATGCAGTAAGCTATCGGAGTTCGGATGCACACAGTTATGCAGAATACGGACGAATAAAACTAGAAAAATTAAAGTCTTTACGTGCAAATTGGTCTGAGGCAGACTTAATTGAAATAATAGCACATTCTGTCGACGACGTTACCGTAAGAACGGCGGCATATAACTCGGGAACGTCGTCAGTTAGTGATTTAATTGCATTTTTGGGTAATTACGTTAAAAATTCAGAAAGTTCATCGCGTGATATATTGTATAACCCTAATGTATCTCGAAAGAGAACATATTCACAAGTGTCAACTTCAACACAAAAAACACGCTCTTGTTATAATTGTGGCGAAACCGGTCATATTTCACGTGATTGTAAAAAATTGTCAGTTGGTAAAGAAATTCCATTAAAAAATCAAAACAATCTTTATTGCAGATATTGCAAACGCTCAGGTCATAAGATTGAGAATTGTTTTAGGCGGCAAAATAAAAGTAATCCCAAGTCCGAAGGAATGCTGAGTCAGGTGACCGACAATAAATTTAAACAAGAACGTATTCTGTTCAACTCATTTTCTCCAACGAATGAAAGTTTACAAACATTGCCAGTAAAAATTTGCGGTTATAACACTAACTGCTTAGTTGACACAGGCTCGACTTGTTCTTTAATAAATGAGCTATTGGTCGATAAATTGAAATTAAAAAAAATTCCGCGTATAACTCCTTTGCAGTGGTTTGACGGTACGGTACATAATTCATTCTTTTATACACGCTGTGATGTAGAACTTCCCGAAGTAGTAGTGAAACTTGATCTTGTTATTGTACCGCACAGTCGCTCGTGTTATGATATTGTAATAGGAGAAAATGTGTATGAGCATGATGTTGTTTTATTAAAGAATAGTGCTTTCATAAGAATAATTCCTAGCACTCCTGTAAACATCGTTTCTGCTCAATCTGATGTTGACATAATAACTGATTTGGGTAACGCAGATAAACAGAAATTGTTAAAGTTGCTTTCAAATTTTTCTGAATTATTTACGACCGGTAACTATGTAAAATCTGTAAATACTGGGGAATTACAAATATCTTTGACTGAAAACAAAACAATTTATTATCATCCCTATCGTATGTCAGAATCAGAACGCATTAAATTACGCAAAATTACCGGAGATCTTATGACAAACGGAATTATACGAGAGAGTAATTCACCATTTGCGAGTCCTGTGATTTTAATTCCGAAGAAAAACGGGACAGATCGCTTATGTGTGGATTATCGCGCATTAAATAAAATTACAGTTAAAGATCGATACCCGCTGCCCCGTATAGACGATCAGTTAGATCGATTAGGTAAGGGTAAATTTTTTATATCCCTGGACATGGCAGCAGGGTTTCACCAGATCCCGATTGCTCCTGACTCAATTGCTAAAACGGCATTCGTGACCCCGGATGGCCAGTTTGAGTATTTGAGAATGCCTTTTGGGTTGGCCAATGGGCCTGCCGTCTTTCAACGAGCCATTAATTCGGCATTAGGGAATTTAAAATACAACGTCGCAATTGTTTACATGGATGATATTTTGATACCTAGTATTTCAGTAGATGACGGTTTAAATAAATTGACACTGATTTTAAATGCATTGAGTAAGGCCAATTTTTCCGTTAATATTTCCAAATGTCGTTTTTTTATGAAAACAATTAATTACCTTGGTCGAGAAATATCCAGTGACGGTATTCGTCCTGGTGAACATAAAATCAGAGCTATCAAGGACAGTCCAATTCCTACTAACGTAAAACAGGTACGTCAATTCATTGGCTTAGCCAGCTACTTTCGGAAATTCATACCTGCATTTTCCAGCAGAGTTGCATCCATAACACATTTGACAAAAAATAATGTTCCTTTTCATTGGACTGTTGACTGCGAAAAGGCGAGACGATATGTAATTGATGTATTAACACAAAAACCGTTACTGTCAATCTTTGACCCTGTTTTAGAGACTCAATTGCACACTGATGCCAGCAGTATCGGTTTTGGTGCAATTTTGCTACAAAAACATGGCGATTCATTTCGGCCCGTGGAATATTTTAGTCAAAAGGCTTCACCAGACGAAAGTAAATATCATTCATTTGACCTTGAAACCCTAGCCGTTGTAAAGGCCTTGAAGAATTTTCGAGTATACTTACTTGGGCTAAAGTTTACGCTTATTACAGATTGTAATTCCTTGAAGTTGTCGGCTAATAAGAAAGATTTAAAGCCTCGTGTGGCTCGTTGGTGGGCGTACTTGCAAGATTTTCAGTTTGAAATAGTTTACCGTAAAGGTTCCGAGATAAGTCATGTTGACTTTCTCAGTAGAAATCCGATAGAGACTATAAATCAGATTGATTCGGGAATAAACATAAAAAATTGGCTTACTGTTGCTCAAAAACAAGATACGGAATGTAATAAAATAGCTGAACAACTGAACAATCACGACGAAAATGTAAAGAAAAAATATAAGTTTGAAAAAAATACTTTGCTCCGAATCATTACAGGCGAAGATGGGAAAACCTTCCGGTTACCCTTTGTACCATCAAATAATAGATACAATCTTCTCAAAATTTTTCATGATGATCAGTGTCATGTTGGTTGGGAAAAAACTTTAGCATCACTCAGACTCTACTTTTGGTTTCCCAATATGACTCGTTATGTTAAAAAATATGTGGAACACTGTTTATTATGTGCAGTACGTAAAAATAGAACTGGTCCTAAACAAGGTTTCCTTACTTCAATTCCAAAACCAAATGAACCCTTTCATACGATACATGTTGATTGTTTAGGTCCTTTGCCCAAAAGTATCAACGATCATAAATATATTTTGGTCATTATAGATGCCTATTCAAAATTGTGTCTCCTTTATCCCCAATTCACACTTACTGCAGATGAAACTAAGGAAAGTTTTTCAACTTTTCTAAGCATATTTGGGACACCCAGTAAAGTTATCCATGATGCTGGAACAAATTTCACGGCGAAAATATTCAAGTCATTTCTGGAATATTTTAATATCGAGGTACATGTAACGACTCCAGGGACGCATCGTTCTAATGGACAAGTGGAACGATATATGCGTACTATTACGAATATGCTCCGGGTGGAGTCAAAGAAATCTACAGAATGGCCGAACAAATTGTGGAAGATCCAATTAGTACTCAACACGACTAAACAAAAGACTACTGGTCACTCCCCTTTTAAGTTAGTATTCAACCAGGAGGGACAAACCCCGCAAATTCGCTCTATTTTAGTTGATTTGCACGACTCGGAATTAAGTAGGTCTCCTACTGATCGCATTAAAGTTATAAACAACCTCAGGAAAAATGCAGAAAATCAAGTCACTGCTCTAAACAAAAAACGAAGAGATAATTTGCAGTGCAAAGTGGGTGATTCAGTTCTCTTAAGTAGGGGACAAAGACCTGAAAAATTCGATTCAGAGTTTGTTGGGCCGTACATAATAAAGTCTTTGCTTTCAAATGACCGTTATGTACTTCAAAAAATTGGTACGCGACAAACTTTAAAATGTTCAAAGGACCAGTTACGCATGTGGCCAAAGGATTGGACCCCAGATGATCTGGAATGTTTATTAGAGTTAAATATTGGTGAGTACCTGACTATATTTGCCTTCATACATAGGCATTGATAGCTATATTATGTGTTTTGTAGACCCATCGTAAATATGTGTATTATTTCCATAGTGTCTACTAGTCTCTAAATAAAGTAAATCATTGGAAAGACCCATCGTAAATACGTGTAGTATTTCCATCGTGTCTCTTTACTTTATTGATAGCTATATTATGTGTTTTGTAGACCCATCGTAAATACGTGTAGTATTTCCATCGTGTCTACAAGTCTTTAAGTAAAATAAATCATTGGAAAGACCCATCGTAAATACGTGTAGTATTTCCATCGTGTCTTTCTATGTTTCACAGCTCTTGTTGTGTTGATTATTTGAAAAACAAATTTGTGTGGTGATCATTGCAAGCTATCTGTGACATTTGTCGCTTTATTACAGCAAACTCTACCGATCTAGAGGAACCCGATTCAAGGAGCTTCATTGAACCAGGGGCAACTGACCAACGAGAGTTAGATGCAGAAGAAGTACAAGTCGCAAAAGATTAAAGATTTGTAATATTATTTTCTATTAGCACATATGATACATACTTATTTTAAATATTGTTTGAAAAAGTTTTTCTAATAAACTGCTTAAATAGAATTTATAGAAAAAGAAATAAAAGATTTCATATTTAGTGACCTCGCATCACTGAACTTTTCCTATATTCCGAGAGCGGAATATGGTCAGTCTGGCCGTGTTAGATCTGTATTGAAGATTTTAAATTTACCGCTCTTTGACGTAAGTATGTGTCTATGCCTGGCTCGAGTTAATGCGAGTGTGCTCGAAACGAATGGCTACGATGTTACGAAGCTACGCGACAACGCGACGCTCACACAGTTGCGGTCAAGGGTGACAATATAACGCACTGTTTGACTGTGTCAATATAAGTTTATTTAGTATTTTTCTTATAAAATCTAACAATATGGTCTATCTTATAGATATTCTGTGAAGTCTATGGTCGGACTGGACGCAGACTGGACGAGTTACGTTTCTTGTATAATCTATGGTTACGTTTACGTTTACGTTTACATTTCGCTTATCAACTTATCAACATATCAACAAATATTTTATCTCTGACAGTAATTTTTTTTATTTTATTTAACTGATTCTGCAGTTCTCTCGAGTTTCTATATTGTAGTGAGTCATATCTATGGTCATATAGTTGATTGTCACAAAGAACTAGAGGCTCCAATAATAGTTTTTTAATTGAAATAATTTAATAAAGGTAGGTATTCTATTTTTAGCAATATATTTGAAAAACATACTTATTTTCAATATTAAAATAACATTTTCAGCAGGCTGAAAATATGTCGCTGTATCCTAGTTTAGAAGACATGAAAGTCGACCAAATGTGCAGGGCACAAATAAATCAAATGGGGTTGCAGTCTCAACAAACACCACCTCCACCTTATCCGTCATTGAACTCTGTTTCTAATAATATGCCGATGCCTTCAGATGGATCACCGCTTTATCCTGCCTTGGGAGAGTATATGGGACTAGAGTTAAGTGAAGCTATCATAGCAGAAAATATGCCAGAGTATTCCCAACTAGCAGTGTTACAACAGGTGAGAAAATTGTGCGAAAATAGCATTTCTTTGGTGTATATTATTTATTATCCATTTATTACAGCAACTTTAGAATAGATCATATTAAATCTAAAAATCAACTTAAAACATATTTTGCATGAAGTATTTTATAGGTATGTCGTCTTCATAAGTTACTGTTCAAATTGAATAAGAATAAAAATGAAAGTAAGTCACTTCATTAAGTATTACTACTATTTGCGCAATTTGGATTTACCAAACCTCAAAGAGCTTATGGAGAATGACTAATAATTTATGATTATTTAAGATCATTCGAATTAATACATGTAGGTATATACATTCATATTAAAATATTAATCCTATATTTTTTCATTTACATTTTATTATTACAGACTTAGGTGTTATAGATAATCGAGATAAGAAATACTTGGGAACCTTTTATCTGAAATATTAAAGAAACTATCTCAGCCTTTGTTGGAGATATACTGCAGTTTATTTGGAAATTTTGAGATTAGTTGAGATCAGGACTTTTTTATAATTATTTGGTTGAGATTAGCATTTTATTTATTAATTGCACATCTACTTTAGTTCTACTATTTTGCCACCTTGCACATTTTTTTATAGATTTATAATATCCTACTGGAAAATAAATATTGTTAGGTGCCATTTTACCTGACCCATTGCACTTAACACATTGCGATGCACATTGTTTTGAATAAGATTTTGCTAACTTAAGAAAATAATGATATATTTTAATGATAATCCATGCCATTGTTCCTCAACAACAACCAATGCACAGGTATAGAGTATGTCTTGCCAAGAGATGATATTGGGTGGTGATTTGAGGAATTAGGAAAAATTAGGGGTATTACTTACTAATTATAAGAAGTAAACAATAAACACTGAAAACACAACATAAAAATTAGATATAATAAATAATATCTATATTTTAAATAAATAGATAGATAAATAAATAAACTGAAATCTAACACATAAATAAAATCTTATCAGGTTATTAATAAAATATACTTCTAAATTTAACAATTGAGAAAGAGTTAAAAAATGTAATTAAATATATAACAGCAGCGACATATAAATGTATATGTCGTTGATAATAGAGAAAAAATATAAATCTAGGCAACAAAGCCTTAAACTTTCAATGATGATTGATAAAAGAAAAAATAGAAGGATTTATTGTGGATAGCAGGACTATGGCATGATTTTGTAACTCATTTATTGATTTATCGTAATATTTTGTAATAAATACAATTCTTACAGTACATGTCTAAAATATTTTTGTAAATTAATGAAACCGTTGATGTTTATTTTCGGCAAAAGCACCTATAACTTCTTTATAAAAAGCAGTCTGATGTGTTTGTTGTTATTTGTACTTAACTTGATGCCATCGTTATTTGTTCACTTCAGAAAGTATTAAATATATTATAAATAAAAAAAATAAAAATTACAGAATGGGATTGAAATATTACTCATCTGGTCTGCCTAAGAGAAACTGCTGTTTTTCTGCAGCAGTTTCAGAAACTGCGACATGATTGCATTAGGCAATCATGTCGCAACATCGTTGATCGATTCCACTATCTATGGCACTCCGACGAGCGCATAATAAGCGCGAAACCGGTCAGTGTCTGGTGGTTAGTCTCGATGAAAGATGTGGTGACTCCTATGGAGATGCGAGAGTAATGCAATGTCAGTCGGGGCACATTGCCTGTGGAGCAGTTGTTTTCAGCATCTCTTCAAATTGTACAGTAATTTGTTAGCAGAATTGAAACAAATGAACAAATTTGATAGATTTCAGAGCAGGCTAAAGGCACAGAATTGTATTTATGCTATTACTGTATATTTCTAATATACCTGTACCTTTACTATTTGGTATAATTTCGAGAAACAGATAAATGGCCGGTAGCTGGTAAGTAATAAAAATGGGAACCAAGGTGTTACAGAATAATTAATAGGTACCTAGCCTTAGTTGTTTCTATTATCAAACTGTAAAAAATGTATTAAATATTATAAGAGAAAAACTTATTCTATCCTTCCTTTTAGAGTCAAGTAGTAATTCCTACTGGTGGCAATTTATCTTTGATAGCCCCAGTTTCAGGACAGTCTGTAGGATTACACAGGGCAAAGGTAACGCATGGTGTCCGTGAGATCATCCTCTGCAAAGATAAGGATGGCAAAATTGGACTACGTGTGAAAGCCATTAACAATGGGGTGTTTATTTGTGTAGTCATAGACAAATCCCCGGCAGCCCTATCAGGCCTTCGCTTTGGTGATCAAATCTTGCAGATAAATGATGTAAACGTAGCTGGGTTCTCTATGGAAAAGGTACACAATATATTTAAGAAAAGCCCAGTGAATGGCATAAAAGTAGTTGTACGGGATAGACCCTTTGAAAGAACCATCACCCTGCATAAAGATAGCACAGGGCACATTGGCTTTCAGTTTAAGAATGGCAAAATTGTTAGTTTGGTGAAGGACTCGTCGGCTGCTAGAAATGGAGTACTCACTGAACACCAACTCTTGGAAGTAGATGGACAAAATGTAGTAGGACTAAAGGATAAGGGCATAAGTAGCATTATCGATAAAGCTGAGCAGGTTGTTACTATTACAGTCATTCCTAGTTTCCTCTATGACCATATGATTAAAAAGTAAGTATATACCCTTCAGATATTACTAAAGAAATACACTTACGTACAGATTCATCAACGAGGCCTAACGTTAGTCCGACTAGTGAAGGTGACGCGAAAAATTTGCACCCTTGTTGCGCGGGTTAAAATAAAAGCTGTAGTCGGCGATGCAAAGTTAGTTAGTCCGACTAACGCCTTATGTCCCTTTTATGAATCCGGGTGTTAGTTATTAGCATCTTTGTTAAGTTATGAAGTGCACAAATGTTAAGATATTATCACTTATATGTATAGTTAAGCTTATAGCATCTATAAAATAATAATAATTAATTCTTAATAACAGTTAAGCCTTATTTGTTGATATTAAGACATCTTATTGCGGATTATAATATCCCTTTAAAATTACTATTTTTAACACATTATGTTACGTGAATTATATATATATGTACATTGTATTCGAAGGACCACCCCGGTTTGGAGAAACAATATTTGATTATATAAGACGAGTTGATATATTATCGAGAAATATATTACGATTTAAATACAAATATGCAGAAATTTCTTGATTATTTTCACTTATTTATTTTGATTTTTTTAATTTAGTTGCTGTTTCTAAGGAACTGAACCTCCTATGATGAATGATTACATTGTTATACATTGTTAAGTACTGAACACATTGTATAAGTGTTCTATAATAACTTAGAATTCTTTAACCTTCATTAAATATACAGATTGAAATATATATGAGGATTGATGTTTATAACTATTATAAATAGAGACCAAAATACAGTCCTACTCAAATCAAATAAACTAAATGTTTTATAATACAATTTACAATTAGCTGACTCCTTTATGGAACTCTATAAACTATAAAAGTTTAATTCCAGAATAAGAATTTTATCAACACATGATAACAGTAAACTAAATAAACCATTTGATTTTAAATATGTTTCATCAACTTGTTTTGAACAACATTGACTGATATTTAAAATGATAAGATGTAGGTAGTGTATTTCCATTGAAAAATTTGAGTTGTTACTACATACTTGTTGACTTTAAACTAAATACATTATTTTAAACTAAATATCAATCAAACTATTTTCATTACAGAATGGCCGGCTCCCTCTTGAAGGAATTGATGGACCACTCCATTCCTACTTTGTAAAACTACAAGTTTGACTGTCCACGTATCCATATTATATAATCTCGTAAAAAGAAATATAATCAAATATTTTCTAAGACACCATATTGTGGAAATACTTCTTACGTCGACACTGTTCCCCCACGAAAATGATAAAGCAGTTTTTTAATATTTCAACATCATAAATACACATATATTCTTGAACAAAACTTATTATAAACATAATAGGTATTCTGTTTTTATCACAAGACTTCACATATTTAATAGTTACTTCAGACAACGAAGATGAAACTTCCAGAATGCAGATGTTTTAATCGTCAAATTTATGGAAATAATTCTCAACTTATCGTATCCATAGACAGGAAAATATAGCAAACAATATTCCAGTATGTCAGCAAGTGACTGTCACAATTATGCATTTTTAATTTAAAATTAAATGATTTGTTATATCTATTTTTATCATGTATGTTTGGTATATATTATATGAATATACACTACATGTTTTTATCTATCTACTATAAATGAATATGTTATCTTTATTATAACCAGAGAATGATGGTTTTGTGATTGTACTGTGCCAGAAAGAATGGATGAGCTAGTTTTATATTATAAATAAATATAACTATATTCTGTATTAGTCAGCATTTGTTTTATTTATGGTATTAGCAGTTTTTCCCTAGTGGCACAAACAGATAAATTGCTTTCTACAATTTCTAAGCCATTTTTACATATGGCTATCTTTAATTTGTATACAGCTGATGAAATCAGTGGATATGGGCACAGCTTAATAAACACACAGCTCGGACACTCTGCGGCGGCACCTTTGATGTGGCCATTTTCGATAGACAATGACCGACATTCGCCATCGCTCTCGCACTGAGAAGAGAAGTCAGAGTTGGACGTATAATATTTGTAGTTATCGTAAATGAGCGATAACAGTGCCGTATTAAAAACTCTTGAAACATTTTATAAATAACTTTTGAGATAGACTAATTTAGAAATAAGTATATAATGAGATTCAGATCTACCTATTTGGCAAAGTTTTAAAAAAAGAAATTTGAGATAGTAATTATGTACATATGTTTATTACCCATTAATTATATACAAAAATAAAAATAGACAATACTTCAATACGGTGGTGCCTAGTTTAGAAATACGAGTAGTATATAATGAGATTCAGGTCTACCTATTTGGGAAAGTTTTAAAAAAGAAATTTGAGATAGTAATTATGTACATATGTTTATTACACATTAATTACTTACAAAAATAAAAATAGACAATACTTTACAATGAGGTACATATAATAAATAATAATAAAAAAGTCTTTATTGCGTTCTTAATGAAAAAAGAAAGAAAGAAAGAAACACAAACTGTAAGAATTCGTCATTGCCGTTCTTCCATTCCACCTATATAAATATTCAAAATTAACTTCACAAAAATGTACAATATACCCAGTAATAAAAACCAAAAAGAGGTGAATTAAAACTAATTAAGACTCGGATCTTTGCCGGAAGAAGCATTGACTTGGAATAGGTGTGATCACCACAGATATTTTTTGAGCTCCCTTCAAGTGAAGAAAATACCGTAGGAAATGCATTTGCATTTAAACGTTCACAAAGATGGTTAAAGAACATTCGTTTCTCAAAATGGTCTTGACATAGTCTATGGCTTTTATGAAGTTTGTCTAATTTTTCCAAAAGGTCTTCCCTATTGGCTTTCATTAGCCATATCCTTGCCCTAAAAAAAATTAATATTTTTAAAAATTAGTTAAAATTATTTTTAAACACACCGCAACACATTAGCAAAAAAAATGTACACTCGACTACTTGCACAGTACTGTTCTATAATTTTGTTTTTCCTAAAACTAAAATATAACAGCTGGCCAACTTTTAAACGAAATTCATTAAATCTTAAATTGAGTGATTGTATAAACCATACTATTGGCTGTCTATGAATGAATTTCCTAAATTAAGTTAACTTAGATACTAAATTACATTTATGTATAACACTTTTTATCTACTTACCGATCGGGTTGCTTAGGAAAGGTAAAAAAGCTCTTATTACAATTATAGCTTTTATTATTGCAGTTTTTAGTTGCACATACGTTTCCTGTTTTTCTATTACTCATTATCACTAATGAAAAAAGAAACACTATAGAAAACAAAACAACAAAAAAGCACAATAAATAAACAGCAAACACTACACTCAAAATAAATTCGCAAGAATAACTATGTCGCTGGCTTAATCGATAATCAACACGAAATGATTTCCTTATTTCGGTTCGAAACTCTCGCCACTGTGCTGTTCTCTTCTCAAAGGCGGGGCTAAGAAGCGGCGCGCGTGGATCGGCGCAAACCGTTCCTTTCAAGAGAGTGCCCGAGCTGTGTGTTTATTAAGCTGTGATATGGGTATATGATAACCATTAGATACAATATAAAAATAAAGTTGTTTACTGTTTTTCAAAATACAGTGGGTTATGATCAATTTAGGATTTAAGATTATTTCTATAAATATATTTATTTATTTTTATTAATGGTAAAAAATATTGGGTATAATCTTAATAACACAAATAACTTGAAAACATGTAATTCCATCTAATACCATAAAAAATTCTTGACAACTTGAGAACTTAAAAAGTCATAGAGGCATCTAAAAAAAAAACAGGTTATTTTTTTCTTTATGTAACATAGCCAATATTGGTAAATATCAATGAACAACTTCCAATAAATGACCACATTAAGTAACAACAAACTATATCATATTTTTAGTTATGTGACCCAATTGCAAAATATTAAAGAAGTTCTATACTACTGACCATTGTCCTTGCTCCTTTTTAGCCTTTCTGCTTTTTCCAAAGGCCTCAAAAATTCTTCAAATATGCTAACAGCTTTTAATAAGCTCGTCTTCTTATAGTCTTTAATTCTCACTTTTTGAGTGACTGATTCGTCGGTTTCCATAAGAGATTTTTCTTGTTCCTTAGTTTTCTTATCATATGTGTTAATTTCGTCAACCAACAAACTAAAATAAAAAGGAAAATTAAAAAAAAAACTATTTTTGTAGGTATATTAAATATTCACTTTATGGTTGGCACAGTATTAGGATTAAAATTATCAACCATTTTGGGATTAAAAGGGACTGAGATTTTTCCACTTTTTGGGTGAACACAGAATGGTGCCTTCAGTAAATGGTTGACACCTCTTGTTACGTTAATATCAAGTCGAGGATATGAGTACTGAAGCTTGATTTCTTCTCTAAGATTTTTTAGATTTCGTGGAATTTGATTCTGAAATATAAATAAAAATTATGTCTAATAATGAATATAAAAAGGAATACTGCAACTACAGAGGAAAATATTTTAATTATATCAATAAAAAAAAAAACAACTGCTTAAAAATTACCTTGTGTAGCAGATTTACGAAAGTTTCCTCAAAAACATTCCATCTTTCAAGAGAGGTTTCTACATTTTTCATGGGTGTTTTGAAAAAGGTTCTCAGGTCTTCATCAATAATACTTAAAAAGTTATTTAATCTCTCATCTGTACCCAGTATATCTTGCTCTTTAATCACACAGTCTATGAAATATTTATCGATAATTGATAAAGCCCTTCTAAAATAAAACTTTCAATGAGATATAAATATTATTCACACATATATCTTTTCCGAACAAGTTTAATAATGTATTTATTTTTTTACTGTTAAATTCCCCTATTGAATGTGCTTACACTAGAGAAGCATGTATCCTATCTCCTGGAAGTTCTACTTTCTTCATCTTATTTGCACCTCCTCTAATAACTTGCAAATATTCAGCTATGGCAGAACGAACGTTATCATCAAGTTTTCTTGCTTCCTCATCAGCAATCCAACAATGGATACCTCTTCTACCAGAAAATACCCATAATAAATGTTCATATCCAAAATCTTCCCTCAGAGCTGCATCCAAAATTTTACAAGCTATAGCCATAAACTTCCAACATTTTACACATACATCTGCTCCTGAACAGCATGTTCTTATATCGTCATAATCTGTCATATCAATATCAAACACTATTTCTTTTTCTACAGGTTGTAATACACTCAGCGGGCTACGGTCTTTAGGTTTGGTGTAATAAACTGCACCAATATCCATTTTGACAGGATACTTCTTCTGCAATTCGTTCACAAAATCTTCATGAGTATCAAAAGATTGAAAACGGATGTATATATCTCCCAGAAGTGTAAATGAGATTTCCCTTCTTGCGAAAATAGCAGCATTTCCTAAATACATAGATAATGTTACTTAAATTACATATAAAATTAGGCATGTTATTACCATAACTTAACCATCTGTAGAAAGGTAGATGAGGAAACAATCTTTTGTAATAAAGAGGTAACAAGTCCGGTAAATGTTCTTCATTGAATTCCGAGCCGCTCATATTGTTCTTAAACTCAAACAATTTAAATCATAAAATATATAAGTATTTAAACCATCTAAAAAGGATTCTTAATTGCCCATAGGAACCTAAGTAAATATTATTTGCCTTGTAATGAAAATATGCCAAAATTTACCGCCAAAAATTTTAAGGTTAAAATAAATAAACACATCCTCTTTCTTCGTCTACCTTCTGTAAAGGTACTATAGTCATAGAAAAGGGATATACATAATAGAAAGAGACCTGCAATATTCATTCTCAATGCCCGATTTTAGCACCACACATCGGGTGCGGGGAGAACTATTAATAAAACAAAACAGAAAACTTTTCCTAACAATTTTAAACCAGTGTTAACGTGTCTATGATCAACAAAAAATTTCGAAGCTTTGCTCGATGTGAAGATGATAGTTACAAATTGGCGGTAAATTTAAAATCTGTGGCTATACTAATTATAGGTCTATTCTGTATCATGCATGTTAATTTTAATAGCACTGTAAAAAGTATAGCCAATCAGAAGTAAATATTGTAGCAAAAACAAACACAGTACTATGTATTTTACCAGTAGGTTTATTTTAAAGAGTACCACATTTATACAATCTATTAACATGTTAAGTTTTAACTGTTGATTGTAAAAGAATATACAAATACTTATACAAATATTACTTTCCAATTAAAAATCATTATGTGGCCGTGATTTTGAAATAAATTATATTGTTGAAAATTATACTTTTGAAATATCCCTACTAGTGTTAGAATTATACAGAGTACTGGGTTTTACTTATATTATACAATATATCAGGTAACTACCGATTGTATATACATTTTTACAGCACGAATAATTAACATGTATGATACAGAACAAACATATAACTATATTAAATGCAATAATAGTTGTAAATACTGAATCTGATTTACCAGCCGCCATTAGTCTTAATTTCTTCTTAATTATATATTCTTTATATTTTACTGATATCAATCGAATGATATGGTTTAGTACAAATATTTTAATTGGTTATTGAAAATTGTTTAGTAAACTCAAAATAAGAATCCAAGCGATATACGTCAGAAAGAATCCACAATATTATTTTCCAGATATCTATTGATTTTTTAAATTTTGATGGATAGCATAACTTAACACTAGTCGTGTGATTTACTGATGTGATTACATAAATTACAAGGAAATAAATATTTTTGTCCATTTACCTTCATGTAAATAATTTTATAATAGATGACGTGCATTGATGGCGTTCACTTTTGCACCACCAAATAAACTACATTTTACAAGTCTCAAATGAAAGTTTTTCTTTAAGATCTGTTTTAACAGTTTTGAAATATTTTTAGAAGAGCATAATCTTAGAATTAAATAAAATAAGAGGAAATAAAGAGTGTGATATTAAAGTTTAAATAACCATTAGGTATTATTAAACATGCCCTTTCGTACTGTCTATATATAGCTTCAATAAAATCAAAGTCCAAATCAGAAGAAACTAGGGAAGTTATTTATTATGCAATAAGTACAACCTTTACATGGTTTTCTTAGTAATCTACCAATATATCCAATCATGTAAACAAGTGTTCATCTTGCAGACTTTGTGTAATCAGTGATAAGTTACTGGGTAAATCTGTAAATTAATAGGTTCCTCATCTAAAGGTTGTATTCCAGATATAATTTCTCCAGTTAAGCTGTGTAAATTATCCAAACTCTCGGTCCACATATTTTGTTTACAATTGTAATTTGGTGAATGTTTGGCCATAAAATTATTAACAATTAAGTTTTTAATGACCAGGAGAAATGATATACAGTTGGATAAACATTACGAACCCCCCATAACTCCGTATGTAACCAAACAAATTTTCTAAATGATCTTGGTTAAATGCTGCCGTTAACATATCGAAAATTTGTCTAATTCAGTACCTACATTTCATAAATATAAAAATCCTTTTAATTGAACCTTAAATTCTTCACATGTGGAATAGTTATAAACAAATTTATTTTTTTTTGGAGACTAAAAAATTTTACTTGGGCATTTCTCCACAATCCTCGTTCCAAATTTTTTGTATGTTTTTTCTTACAGGTCATTTCAGGGTTTGGCTTCAGGCTTCAGGTTTCAATATTTAACTTACATTGGAATTGAAACTATTAAATAGTTTAGTTTTTCCAAAACTTCAAAAATACTTAGTTTAAATGATTAAGATTAAATATTAAATCAGCTGATCAGCTGTCTTCGGCAGGGGGTCACAGAAAACGAAGAAATTTTATTCTGTGATCGGGCGTTACAGCGTTAGACTGGACCATAGAGTATTAGTAGTTGGTAGTTTGTCTATAGTAATATCATTTATCGCGCCATCTGTTAACTGGGAGCAACATTTGCCGTGAGCAGTTAAATTAATTAAGCGGATTCTTTTCTAGAAATTGTGCAGCGCCCTCAAACGGGTGCGGGATTAAGTTTTCGACGGAACACCATGCGCCATAAGGGCGTTCCTTCTATTATTTATATCTTTTTTCTATGACTATAGTTACTTTACTGGTTTCTCCATATTCTCGTTGCATTCAAAGGTCAAGGTATCAGCAAAGTTATTTATGAACTACGAAAATAAAGTACCACAAGATATAATGTTGGTGTACCATTGTATATTTTATTAATTTTTAAATTTATAATTTTAAATTGCATCGAGTTTTTGATTTACTTCTTGTAGGTAATTTGTTGCATATCGCAAGCACAAATCGAAACCTCTAGCACCATCAAAGCCGGGTTAAAAATGCGAATGCACGAGATACGTCTATGTCTACAAAGTTTTGGATTTTACTCCCCAATTCTATATCTTTCTAAGCAACAGTTGCTGTTGTAACTACGCAATATAGGCCTATAGCAAACTTAAACTTTGAGAAAGAACCAATAAGCATTAATGATTACCAAAGCAACTGTTGCTTAGAAAGATTAGAGAATTGGGGAGTTAGTATTAGACAGTATTTAGCATATTATAAATATATAAGTATAAAAATAGCATTAAAGATGCTTTACATATGTCTCTATTGTAAAATATGACAAATTGCATGTGTACCGTAATAAATTCTCTGCCTCTTAAATGCTTGCATAAATTAAAAAGTCTAATTTCGCTTCGTGTAATGAATATTACTAAATACTTAGTTGTTAATCAAATTAAGTTACCAATTACCAATTAACTGATGATAATACTAAAAAAACTAATAATAGGATTTATTTAGCATTAATAGGTGTCCGAGCGGTTAAGACGTCTGGTTTTTAATCGTTCTCCGCGGTTGATGACGGTTCGATTCTCACCGTGGTCAACTTTTTCTAATGGGTCCAATATTAAATCTGTGTGTATAAGGCTGGTAGCATTCTTGATATGCAACTAGTACTACAATATCACTGTATAAATGGCTAACAACCCACTGTACACTTTAATTAATAAGGTTTTCCAGGTTTCCCTTATTCTCGTACTAAATGGTAGTTAAAGTTATAACATCGTAAGTCGTTCCTGGGCGCACGCGCGGCCCGCAGAACAATAATATGCAGCTCCCTCTCCCACACAACTCTCTGACTTCCGGGCTCATCATTAAGGTGAGAATGAGGGATAGAGATATTATTATTATTATTATTATTATTATTTCTTCAATGAAAAACAAAAATAAATTCTATTTTAGCAGCCTGCAACTTTGCCAATATCATAACTAATAATAGGTATATAAAAATATATAAACAAAATTTTAACCAAGTATAATAAAAATCATAAAATAAAAGAATATATATGTAAGTAGAACTTTAGGTAGATAGGAATCTCTCTCAAGTTCATTTATTATATATTTTATATATCATAATATTCACTGCAATTTTTCAGTTGGAATCTCATATCAATATTATCACTATAATATTACCCTATAGATAATTACCGTGTGGACGACAGGGTATATAGTCCGCACCTAAAGTAATTAAGGGCTTGCAGTGCATTACACAATCAAATAATTAGTTGTGACATTTATTTTCTAGATGTTAACAAGATTTATCTCCTTATTAAGGTTTCCTCTATTATTAGATTTTCAATACGCCTGCAATGCAACCTGTAAATTTCATCGTGAAAGAGTGATAATGACACGTACCTACATAATATTCAAAACTACCCTTAAATGCATTTGAGTTTGGCGACACATTTTTTTGTTATAATATTTTATACAACACTTGTATGCAGCCAGTTCAATGACATATGTGGTGTGAATAATGGGAAACGTTTTTACTTCGAACATGGAGAGTTTGGATCTTTAGTGGCGAATTATCAAAATAATCTTTGGAATGATAAAAATAAAAGTGCAAGTAACAGCAATAAATGCACCATAGAATTCATAACGTGTCCGTCGTGTATTGTTGTTATAAAATTCAGGTAGGTATAGTTTACATAATTTTGTAAGTAGCTTGAGAATACCTTCTATGAGGTATTACTCTTATTTTTTTATTGGTAAATGAACTTTATCTACGTATATATTCGCCTGATTTATTTATTTAGTTTTTATCTATAATTTTAGTTGTATTGTAGACGTTGTGTATTTATCCTTTTGGATAATCAACCAACGGAAGTGAAATAGAAAGGAACAATTAATCTGTATAGGTGCTAATAGTTAGACAGTAGCTCTGTTTCAACAATAGTTCTGAAATATTTTAAGACTGTAAATAGTAGCGACCAAACTTTCCAACTAATAGGTACCTCAATAATTTACATGCTTTCAACTACTACAATTTACAGATTTACAACTATTTCCAAATTGTGGTTGGAGCAAACCGCATTTATGCTTTTTAATTGTGACCATTGTCATGTTTTCTTTCAGTTACAGGCAAAATAAGTTTAAGCAACCATCTTTGATTAACCTTTTTGGTGTTACCTGCCCACTTTCTTAAAATTTTCAATTAGAAATGTAGGTAGTAATTAAAATTCTTCTGTCAATCAACTATTTACTGGAACAAAAAATCATCTTTGTATTATTTCTGATTGCATCGAGGACTGCATGTAAAATTAGAGTTATCTATACTTATTGATCAATATCTGCCACATAATTAATGAATTCTTATAAGTAGGTTCGTATACCTAGTGAAAAGTTCAAATACCTACTTATTGATAAATGGATATTCAATGGATAATGAAACACGTCAGCAAATACCCTCTACATTCTAATATAACCAAGCTAAATGGAGATACAAGCTACGTAGGTCAGGTCAAGACATGACCCCAGAGTAAGAATATTCTTATTCTGGAACAAGACCGTATAAAATATTTCTGTAACGATCCGTAATTTAATTTAGTTCTATAAAAGAGATACCTAAAGTGCATTTGATGAAGGGCGATAGTGGGAGTATACAAACGGTGCATTACAGCTGCACTTAGTTACACATTGCCATGCATTTGGCTAATAGCTGATAGTAATGCCACAGAGTTTCGCCTGCACAGAGGAGCAGTCAGTGGAAATAGGTGATAGGGTTTATAAACTCAATGGTGATAGTGATAATGATAATCTATTGATGTGCAATTCTTGAACTTGGTTTGTTTGCTACCACATTCGCTGTTGAACAAATAAACTTATGTATCTAATTTACAGGCATCTTTTATATTACCTATTACCTATGTATTTTTAGGATTATAGGTATATTTATTTTGTTTTTATGTATAGCATTCTGCAGTCCTTTTACAGAATGGGAAGAAAGGCAGAAAGAAAATAAAAGAAAGGTAACCCTTTGATGAGTAACTAATGTGTTTCAGGTATCTAAATATATCTAGGAATTGCGGAAGAGCGTCTATGTTCGATACCTGCGGCTGTGACTATGTGTGGATATACGAGCCACCTATCGAGGACGCATTAGGTGAACAATTCTGTGGGAGATTTGTCCAAAATAATGTAACTGAATTAAGTTATGTCAGTCAAACCCGCACTGTGGCAGTGACATTTATTTACAGCAGCGAATATGGACACGCTTTCACACTGGACTATTCTACTAAACGTATGTCACTTAAAACTGGGTAGTTAACGAAAAAACTGGTTTTACAAAAAATACCAAATTACTAGGTGTAGGAAGTTGTCTTCGGAAATAAAATATACATACTATACCTTAAGGTGTAACTTGGTGATTGTTTACTGATGAATCAGTGTTTACTGGTCAGTTTAATTGAAAAATATGAAAATTAACAGAAACACAACATTTTAGAGGCGGTTCTTATATAGCTTTTTCATATCATAAAATTACGCCTATCAGCTTGTATGTTTGTATGTATGTTTGGTGCGGTATTTGGTGGAGCAAAATTCACGTTTGGTGCTCAGCGTGCTACATTTGGAAAATTATAAATTGGCCTGCTTCTCTTATGACCGAAAATCTGCATTTTTTCTTATTAATAACAACAATTTTCTATATATATATACAGGATGGTCACTTTCAAGGTGTACACCATTGGAATATCGCGAACCAGAAGAGATACAGGGCTGCTTAGATTCTAAAAAAGTTGCACGTTTTCATGCCATTTAAAAACATGGAACTAATTGGCGGTACATCTCATCGTTCCTGAGATATCCTGAAAAAACTGAAAACTTGGGTTTTTTATTTCTTCCATTTCTTTTTCATTACTGAAATAAATTCATTGAAATATGGAATGATTACATAAATTGATATGTTAAATGTATTGGAAGTTTCAACAATTTTTCACGCCTACTAGATCCTTATGTTTTCATAAGTAACTTTCAATTTTCTTATGCGGCGCCATATTAAATTTTACACCTTTGGATAGAGAATAAAATTACGATTTCAACGATGTGGCACACTTGGGTCATCCGACTTTATGAAAATCAAATCGCATGAACATACGCAAATTTTTTGTAATTTAACAACCCTGTATTTCTTCTATTATCTCAATCGTGTACACCTTCAAGTGACCACCCTGTATATATGTTATAGTCATCAAAAATATACCTAGTCTACATAAAATAACTGAATATTTTTTAGGGAATAGAGTCCATCTTACTGGACATCCAAAAATTGGGAGTATGAACAACGCCAGTCAGTACATCTCTTCCCCATTTTTCCCATATTTGTACCCCGTTGATTTAAGCGTGGAATATATAATTAATTGTGAATCCTTGAGTCCTTGTAGAATAAGCTTAATCTTCACTGATTTCCTTATAGCCGATTCGTCAGTTATAGAGGTAAGTTTAATATACAGTGAAGTAATTAATATTTTCTTTATTTCATGACTTGCGTCAATTATTTTTTTTTTTCATAATTGCAAATAAGTATACTGAATAAGAGGACCACAACGGAGTTAATGAAAATATTATAAAGTTATAAATCAGGAAAAATCACTGTATAGTTTTGTAGATTTGAGTAAGCATAGCTAATAGTAAGGGACATATCCTCAAAAGAGTGAATAGTAAATTTGTTTGAGAAGGTGTGTATACCAGGTGCCGGGTAGTGGGAAGGTGACGTTTAGGGGTACCTAGAAATAGCATAAAAAATAGTACACGGTCAATGATCGAGGAAACAGGAACCCGTTTTCTATCTATGTACGATATTTATGTCAAAGGTAACATAAATATGTGTTACTTGTATTATTGTTGGGGTATCTAATAACATTTTTTATCGTCTACAATCACTGTTGTCTATTTTTTAGTTTTTTGACTGGAACGGACAAAGGATATACGTAACTACTGGCAATATATTTAGACCACCAACGATAATCAGTACAGGTCCTTCTTTGGCTGTACGATTTTATGCAAATGGAGTTTCTAACTTTGGATTTAGGGCTTCGTATTCATATATTCTGGGGAATTTAAATGACCTAACCTTCACGCCCAATATAGGTAAATATAATTATATAATATCTACCATAGAGTAACTAAGATACGGGTGACCCTTTAACTGAGATATAAATATTTAACTATAGGAAATGAAAATGATGTTAAATAGAGAGGTTAAGATATACAGGGTTATCCTTATAGTGTGTCAATGTCGAATTTATGAACAAAAATTAATGGAGTAACGATGGTCATTCTTCAACATATTTTTGTGTACAAATAGATTTTTTGGAACATCAGTGTTAAGGGAGGCTCGGGCAAAATCAATATACTGGGCAAATCCGATCAGTTGATTATTTCAAATATCGATAACTGCCACATCTGGCAGCGATATTAGAACATGATGTGATGTATCCGACATGCAACTTTTAACCAGAATGAAGCCAAAGGGTAAATATTATTGTCACAACTAATAAAATACAAAGCGAACTTGAAGAACTGAAATGTATGGTGTATTTACAAAAATAGTACATGATCTGATAGCTTATTCTCTTTACTACACCATAACCTTAAATTTAAAAAAATTACATATTTTCCTTCTATTGGCGATTCAAATTACCGATGAGGGCGCTGCAAATTGTAAACAAATATGGAGGAAGACGAGTAAAAATTTTGCATTTCATATCACATCATCTAGCATTTTAGGATTCATCTGCCATAAATATAGTGACTTCATATGCTAGTTAGGGTAAATAAAGGATAAAAAGAGTGGTAAAAGCAGTCAAACGTCCCATAGTGCTTCATTGCTAATTATATGAATTTTTTGGGTTGAAACAGGTGCTCTAGTTTTTGTTTACTTTCATTTTGGACTAAAATAACTGTGATAAACAGTATGGTGATACCATATTAGTGCTTGTTTTTTGTTAAATAATGATTAAATTAAAATATATTCTGTTTTTATAAGACTAATAATAGAAAAGTATAGACAAACTGCAACAAAGTGGTTATGTTGTGTAAATAAACGTGTTGCCTGTTATTAAATTGTTACATGCATCTTGGAGAATTGAATGAGAAATAATTTCTTATACTAGGGCCAAATTGCTACCTATCTTCAATCTTAAACACTTCTATTGACACATTTTGTGGAATGACATCTATATAAACACGGCAGTTTGTGTTGTGCTGATTTCTTTTGAATGCCATTTTAAAATTTAAAAATAAAGATATACAAATACTAACCACGTCGTTTTTAACTTTGTAATACCAAGAAATCACAAACACCACTAAATTACTAAGTTAAACAAACCCAAATACGTGTTATTTATCATTATATTATGAGCAATGAGCCTCCAAAAATTTTCTTTTAAGTAGGTTCAGATATTTTCATGCAGATGGCGCAGGTTCCATTCTTTTTCTATGGAAGGAACAATACATAATGTATTCTAAGCAATAGCGATCAGACAAACAGCGATCATGATTGATTTTAGCTATATATTTCTGCGAGGCACGAAAAATGATGAACATGAACAATGGTATTTAGATATAAAGAAAAATTGGAACAGCTAGTTAAGTTCATGGGAGAAAGAAGCCATGGTCTTGGCACTAAGTATCTATAATATAAGTGATATTATATATTCTAACAATGCCCACAGCCAAAAACTGTCAAGGGAAAATTACAAAAACCAGAGGAACTGACGTCGAACTCTGTTAAAGAAGATATAAGACAAAAAGAAAATAAAAAATAAAGGTTGCAGGAAAACAAAAATAAAAAAATAGCAATTGAAAATAAATAAATAAAAAAATAATAAATAAATAAATAAAGAGAAAAAAGAAGATGGCAATATCGAAGTTTGCTGTTATTCTTATTTTTTTTTTGTTTTGTTCCTTATATAATAATAACTTATCTCGACTACAATGTTAATACCTAACTATATTAATCCTAACTTATACTCAATAAAGAGTTGTTCATAATACGTAGCATCAAAGTTAAGTGTTTGGTCTTGCCCATGTCTCCCCTGCTCTGAGTAATTATCGGTTACAATAGTATATTATTCAACGAGCATATAACTCGGGTGATTTACGACACTCACCTACGGCTCGTGTCGTATACATCACCTTCGTGAATAATAGCCATTATATGTGAGTAGAATAATATACTTTGTCCACGGGTATCAATAAAATTAGTAAATATTCTATGAATTTGCCCATTATTCACTACAGTGAATAGTGAAATAATTTTGCACTGCAGTGAATAATGGATAATATTATTCTCGATTGAGCACGCACGCATAATGGATACATTAGTTAATAGCCGTGGACAAACTGTATTATCCAACTACAAATGTCTAGTTTGTTGTAATATAGGTTGCGGTGGTTTCGTTAACAACTTAGGTGGTGCAATTACTATGATGGATATGGTGGAGAACGGCACTAAGTTCTTCGATTGCGTATGGATTATTAAACCACCTGAAATTCTCCTGCATAGAAAAACCCATCTATATGTGAAAGTTTTAAACTTTACCTGTTTTGGTAAGTGCTAATAATAATCTTGAGAATTAAACGTAAAAATATTCGAAAAATCTCCATTAGAAAGCAACAAGATTTTCCGAATGCTTTTTGTTAAAATCGTCAGTATTGCCGAAACGTCGATTTAATGGGAGAATAAAGGCAGAAACATACTTACCCAACGCAACGCGACGCTTCGCAACGGCACGCTACCCGATGAGAATCTGGGACATCCATTCCCCATAAGAATGTATTAGCTAGAAACACATCTAACCGTACGCGACGTAGCGCTACGCAGCTCGACGGCACGCAACGTGATGCAAACAAAGAATTTATATACCTACATGGAACGATTATCAAAGCTGCGCGAGTATTCCACTTTTGAATCCGCCATTTTGATGTCTGAAAATTTATGGGAAATTTAACAGTATTAACCTTACCTCTTCAATTAAATAGCAATTACAAATAAATACCACAGAAAGCAGCAAGTAAAACTTTTGAGGCTAAGAAAAATTCTAAATAGGTATAAGAAATGTTCAATATTTTATAGTTTAATTACAATTATTTGTGAAAAATAAAATATATCGTCCCCAAACTTTCTTGTAAAATTGATGAAGGTACAAACGAAATATTTTGTGTACCTACCTACGTACCTTTTGTTCACATTATTTATGTAAAATACACTATTAGCCGTTTAGAAAAATAAATAATTAAAATGGATTATGCATATAAAATTTAACTATCCCTTACCTTACTTTAACTAACCTAGCTTATCTTTTGTATTGTTTATCTTCGCAGTTTTCACAATTTACTATTATATTAGCTAGGAACTATGATTGCATGTCTCTTAAGACTTTCAATTCTTGTTAAGTTTGACATTCAAAATCCGAATTTACCTGGAATAATTACGATAGTCCAATACTCAAATATTGTCACTCAAAGTCTATAAATCAAAGGAACACAATAATAAACACACAAACAGAATCAAATCGAGAGGCCAAAAATACAAAACAAACACTATTTACCAAATTTATCCATACCACTGTTGCCGTGTTAGGAAGATTTGAACCATTGAATTTTTAGATTAGAAAGAAAAAGACACTAGAATTCTAGGGTCTTGGTCAGGTGTACCAATACAAAATGTAGAAGTTGGGAGCAGTGTGACATCAAAATGGCGGCTCCCATGTTTCCACACAAAATTGGATACGCAGTCGTCAATAATCGTTCCATGTATATAAATTCCTTGGTAAAAACTCGAACCTTTTTAGTCCCTGAACTATTACCCTTTTAGTACCTCCTGAACTATTCACTGGCGCTCTGTGAAAGCATTTCCAAACAAGGATTTCCCAAATAAGGAAGCAGCTCGTAGCTCCAACTACTTGCGTCCCATCATGAGATTGTGAGGGCTAGCGGGTGGCGGACTGTTAGTTCCTTTATTTATTAATTATTAATTAAGTAATTCAGTATTGTTCTCTGTCTAATATTGTTGTTCTATAGTGACTAATAATTGTATACTTGAGTACTAGTACACGTGTGCAATATCAATAAAAGTACCTGTTGTTCGCTAGTTGTAATCAGTGCCGTTCGTATTAACTTGTGCAAGCGGTCAAAACCCAAAGTCGTCCCTAAGCCTCCGTCATAAATATTTTATATGTAAATGTTTAGTTTATTTGGTACAAAGGAAAAAATTGACGACAAGTACTTTTCACTATTTTGTCACCAAATCTGAATACCCAAACATTCCGTCGCGTCACGTGCCTTTGCAAAGCATCGCGTTGCATCGGGTAAGTATGTTTCTGCCTTAACCTTTGTATTTTCCAATTTCTATCAAAATATCTATAACTAACTCCGGGTAAAACCAATTGATATAACTTTGACACTAAGTAATTTTTATAATTTTAGCTGGTACTACTGAATTAGTTGTTAGACAGGGGATAACCTCCGACCAACCGGCAGTAGAAGCTTTAAAGTATCCAATGGTATATTTTAACCCATCCAAACAAGCAGAACATGTTGTACCGATAACAAAGGGATTTTATATAAGGCTCAGAGGGCATTTCGGGCCTCGGTCTCATCTGGCTATTGTTTTCGCTGCTTTTAATTACAAAGGTAGGCAACTACAAGAATTCAGTAGTATAAAAAATTTCAGATTAATCTTTGAATTAAATAGAAAATATACTTTTTAAGATATCGAAGTGTATCTCAATCAGGATAAAACTCATTAATCTTTTAATTTTTTGGGACAAATTCTACTGTCAAAGTGGAAATTCGATCTCGATTCCCTTCTGATTGTATGTTCCTTATTGATTCCTATAATTGTGTATAGAAGAGTGTTTTCAATTTACGTATGTAAAATTCCCTGGTACGCAGCCATTTTTTTTTTCATTTACAAACTCGGGATAGAGCCAACCTATGAATTTTTAATGGAAGCAGTATCGTTATGTTTATTTTTTGTGCTTTAAAACAATTATAGTTTGATATAGTTGGTTGTAAAATTGGTAGACTTACAACCATTAAAAAATGTATATGTTTTGTCGTTGAGTGAGCAAAACTCACTCAACGGTTTTGTATAGCAAAAAAGGAAAATCTAACTTCTTTGTATATACCGGGTGTCAACGGATCTATTAGACAAGCCATAACTTCTAGAGTATTGGATGTATCAAAATGAGATTTGGTATAGGTAAATGGTAGAGGAAGAGGAAAGTTTTTGCATATTTTTCACGTTTAGGTTACTTCCGGTTTCACCGGAAATGGCTTCAATTTTGAATTTTTAAATGGAACACCCTGTATATTTTTACATATTTGAATTTCTGAGACAATTTTGGACTAGAAAATGACATTAAAACTTTTAAAGTATAATAATAATATGCCACCCCCTCTCCCACACAAGTCTCAGACTTCCGGGCTAATCCTTGTGATTAGAATGAGGGGTAGAGATATTATTATTATTATTATAATACTCGTATACGAATTTATTAAAAACTTCACTGAAGTAAATGTATTTTATGAGTTTATTTTTAATCCAATCACAATGAACTTAGTATCGTTGGATTCGCAAAAAAAAATCCCTTTTTGAAAAGTGCTTGTCTAAAAAGTGTTGCCATTTGAAAAAAAATAGTTAGATATAAAAAAGTAATTTTGCTAACTTGTCTCATTCCTATCTATCATACTAATCACTAAAACTTTGCGATTACATTTTTCTGACATCATCTAAGGCCTTCAGATTAGTTTGCGCTCAATCATGGCCACCTAGACGCAATATTAAAAATGGCTCTAAAAAAATCAAGTAGGCGAAAAAACTTTTTAAAATGTCATTTTCTAGTCCAAAATTGTCTCAGAAATTCAAATATGTAAAAATATACAGGGTGTTCCATTTAAAAATTCAAAATTGAAGCCATTTCCGGTGAAACCGGAAGTAACCTAAACGTGAAAAATATGCAAAAACTTTCCTCTTCCTCTACCATTTACCTATACCAAATCTCATTTTGATACATCCAATACTCTAGAAGTTATGGCTTGTCTAATAGATCCGTTGACACCCGGTATATACATACAGTGTGCGGGAAGATATTTTGAGAAATTCCTCGGACAAGCCCGTTTTTATTTTAATTCCGCATCTTTAATTTTATTTTTTTAGCAATAACGTCATCACTGTTTCGGTTATGCTGTCATCTACTGCTTTTTGAAATAGAACACCCGGTATATTTTTCGATTTTTAGTTAGAGCGTTCTCTCACCAATATATTCAAATTTTTATGGGTCTATAATAAAATCGATAATAAATACTATTTCTCATAATTATTCAAATAATTATT
The DNA here is from genome assembly GCA_963924545.1 of Pogonocherus hispidulus. Lineage (NCBI taxonomy): Eukaryota > Metazoa > Arthropoda > Insecta > Coleoptera > Cerambycidae > Pogonocherus > Pogonocherus hispidulus. Next base: position 13,121,004 of record OZ004696.1, on the reverse strand, counting down.
TCTTAAGTTTTTCTGTGATTTAATTAAGATTTACCTTATTTTTAGATACTCTGCAACATAACATTCAACAATAGAGTAGCTATATGTACATGTGTCTCAAATAACAAAACTATTACTTGTCTAATTTTAGCTGCTTCTTTCTAGATTGTCTTGCTCCATCAGATTTCCTCTGTCGTAATCTGCGATGTATATCGATACTTTTGAATTGCGATGGCTTCGATCATTGCGGGGATAACAGCGATGAGCTATCCGATTGCTCTCTGGGTATGTCACTACAATCTTTATGGAAGTACCCAAGTATATTTCCAAGATGCACCTTAATATAATTTTACTTGTTTCAGATCATCGGGATTTCTCAAAAATACCAAACTTCCTCTTTCCGAAAATGGAACCATATTCAGATATCGCAACCGCTACTTTTGTGTTCTTAACGTGCAGTTGTGGTACGTACCTATAAAATAATTATTTATGCAGGGTGAGCTATTAGTGTGTACCTACTTTTTTCTATAACTACTTAGGTTGTTTCCTAGGATAGACAAAATATGATTTACTCGAGTTTCTCAGTGGTTTTTTCTTAGCATTTAACAAAAATATTTAACTTTATATACTTTAATATTAAAAAATATTGAATGTTAATTAATTAAAAAATTGCAAATTATTTACACCTATACAGGGTGCTTCAAATTCGATGCAATACATGGGGATCTCAGAAACGGTAAGAGATACGAAATCGGTTAAATAGAGGCAAAGTTGGGTATTCAGGGGGGTAACATAATGGTGAAAAGAGATCAAGGCTAACTTGATTAGTTTTCGAAATATTTTGAAAAAACCGAAATTTCAATTTTCGTTTTTGTTTTTTTGTGGACCTATTTGATAAGGTATTCAAAAATAAAGAGCACTTTTCTATAGCAACTTTTTGCCCTTTATCGAATGGTGTTAGCAAATTTTCCGCAAAACGTTTCGTTTCCCGGAAACATTTTTCGGAATCATTTTTGTAACTTGATAGAATGCCACCATAAAAGGAACCAGATTCAAACGTTTTGTCTCAGAAGAATCCATCATTGGTATTTTTGTTTCGACTTTTGTTAATTCTAGATATTGAATAATATTTTTGAGGTTTCATTTTTATTTACGATAAATAAACAAAAGCTAATAATAAAAGAACGAATTAACAACTATAAACTTTGATGTAATTGAATAAACAATGAATAAAACAACAAAATATGTTAAAACTATAAAAACCCTAAAGCAGATGTTGAAATAATCCTCCGTCATTATTCATGCAGAGGCGTATTCGTTTTTTTAAATTTTGAATAGATCTTTCGATTTCCCTTGCAGGTATTGCATTCAGAACACGAATAGTGGCATTTCTCAAATCCTCCAAATGTTATTTTATTGATTCTTATATACTTAAAACATTTTTAGTTCGTCCTCATAAGAAATAATCTAATGGGGATAAATCAGGAGCTCTTGCTGGCCATTCTACAGTACCAAGATTTCCAATCCATCTGTTTGGAAATGTTTCATTCAAGTAGTTGCGCACAATTCCTGAATTATGAGGAAATTTAAATAAAATTAAAAAATTCTAGATTGCTGAAAGCCATTTTTAAGTACCGATAGTGCTTGACACAACATTGAAATGTGTTTGTCATAGAAACGTTTGCCTAGATAAAACTAAATCTAAGAGGTCCACGGGAAATTATTAATGATGGATTTTTCTTAGACAAAACGTTTAAATCTGGATCCTTTTATGGTGGCATTCTATCAAGTTACAAAAATGCTTCCAAAAAATTGAAAAAAAATTCAGGGTCCGTATTTAAAAAAATAAAGTTGATGTTGGTTTCCGGGAAACGAAACGTTTTTCGGAAAATTCACTAACACCATTCGAAAAAAGGCAAAAAGTTGCTATAGAAAAGTGCTCTTTATTTTTTAATACCTCATCAAATAGGCCCGCAAAAAACAAAAACGAAAATCGAAATTTTCGGTTTTTTCAAAATATTTCGAAAACTAATCAAGTTAGCCTTGATCTCTTTTCACGATTATGTTGCCCCCCTGAATACGCAACTTTGCGTCCATTTAACCGACTTCGTATTTCTTACCGTTTCCGAGATCCTCATGTATTGCATCGAATTTGAAGCACCCTGTATTATTCGTCCACACGAAAAACCGCTTAAAAAGAAAAAATGTGTTTTTTTCCAACCATATGAATAAGACACTATAACATTATATTATTATGTAAAAAAGGGCAATTTCGGGACTATTTGAGATCGCCATAGTAACTGTATAAAAAAGAGATTTTTGTACAGTACCGTAAAGTAATTTGTACCTACACGTTTTTATTTGTTCACAGGTTTGTTAGGTATTATCCTAGCTATGGCCTTTTTATTATACAGAGTAAATGCTCGTGCTCGTCAGCAAAGGCATATTCAAGACCACATAGAAACCATACACGCTATATTAGGTAGGTAGCTAAATAATTTCAAATATGTTAAAATAATTACTTATCTCCTTGAATTTTCTACTAAATGGCGGAGGAGCCAGTTGCATAACACCATTATTAAAAATTTAAAGTTTTTATATGAAATGAAACGTTTTTGACGCCCTAGATGATGAAGATTACGGTACACAAAATTGATAACCTTATTGGTTAACAAATGATGTTAAAAAAATCGGCACACTTGAAAAAAACATATAATTTTTTTGTCTTAGACTTGATTTAACATGAACATGCTCGATTTATTTATTTCTTTTACTTTCTTCCTGCAGAAAAATATTTTTCAAAACTCAAAAATGAACTGAAATAAATGAAGCAAGTGAAAAATTTTACCAGAATGTCAAAGGAAGATTTTAATTTTATTTTAAATATTAGAAACAAGATGACGAAATCAGACACAATTTTCAGAAAAACAATTTCAGCTGTGGAAAGATTAACTATAACATTGTGCGTCCTCGCAACTGGTGGTTCATTTACCAGTTTGCAATAGGTACCTACTTACTTAGAGTTACAAAACTACTATTTCTGCGAAAAAGATCTTATCTTATTTTTTTTATTTGATTAGGTATAGCAATAGGAATCAGGAGGATTCCACAACACCTCCCTATGTCTGCATTCATTAATAAGTTGCAAACATAACTTGAGTCCACTCCATTTTATATTAATTTAAACACCTAACGCAGCCAACAGTGAATGTCTCAAAAACATATCCAGATTGAGCACGAATGCCTTTGATGGACCGACAGCGGATGGATCGCTCCGGGGCTGTACGGCGAACAGTTGGTGCCGTTTCACATGGGACCGATGATCGGCGCTGACAATCGGTCGCAACTGATCATCAGTTCTATACAAGTGGTTTCACATGAAGTCGTATGGTCAGTCATCAACATGTATCTGGAAAGTGTAGAGCATCGCATTGTTGTCGTTTTGTGCGTAAAAAGATTGATAGAGAGGCGAAAAATATATCGAAATCTTGAAAGAGTTTGGATGTATCCCCTATGACTTGAAAGGCCGATAAAAGGTGCTTTTGTTACAATCTATTCGGATTTGCGACAACATCCCCACAAATTTTTTATGTATTTTCGAATGTCGATTACTTCATTCGATGAGCTACATCACAAACTGGAAGAGGACAACTTCCCCTTTGATACAAGTAATACCATCCCACCTCGGACCCCCTTGAAATGGGTCCCAGGGGATGAAAAACAGATAGCACCCAAAATATGCAATCTCAATTTTCCATGCAATTTAAATTTTCTCGAAAATTATTGAGCGTCCCAATTTTCCAAGCTTTAAGTTTCAAATCACGATTTTCGTAATTTTCCGACGATGTCTCCCAGATTTCTGGTTTTTGTTCCACTACACTTATTAGCATTTCAATATCAAAACGATAATTTTCCTTGCTCATTGCCATTTTATATCATTAATGTGCTTGCAAAATCGTAAATTTGACAACACAGTTATTTCAAACGTAACCGATGATCTACCCGCCTGCATGTGAACTCCCTTTGTTGAATAGCCCTGATCACAAACCGACGATCGGACAAGCCACGGGCTAACCGATGGCTCGAGCGTTTTTAATCGGTCGACCGATGATACGCACTTATATGATAGCTACGTTTGAAACAATGAACCCCCCGATCGTCAGTGCCGATCATCGGTCCCATATGAAACGGCACTTGGGGTTGCCTCGGGCTTGTTTGCCGCACCTCAGATCAACGTCTAGATTGACTGCCTCAGGCGGCCTCGGCTTGCCTCATTCGCATTCGTGCTCAGATGTATACGCGGCTTAAGAAGTAGATAGTGACGTAATATGTTACCTATCAGAATATCAAACTGATGCAGTAATTTTTTCCAAAGATACCTCTCATAGGCAGTTTTCATCAATCACACATCCGATCATTACTTTTATGAGAAACGATTTATATTTAATAATATAATTATTATACAGTGCTTTCGAAAAGTAACGAATAAATTCATTATTTTAGAAATTGAGAAGTTTTCGAAAAAGTTTTTTTTGTTTTTAAAAAAGGCACTTTTTGACATACGACCCATATTTGTGACATCATCGTTGTTCGAGATATGACGTCATCGACAATTTTTTTAAATAGCAACCCCCAATTTTGACCACGCCATTTGAAAGAGCGTATCATTCTACATACGCATCGTGAAAAATTATGGTGTTACACAACAAAAATTTCAAGAAAATAATGTTTGAAGATCTTAAAATTTAATTTTCAAAATACTGACAATGATAATGATTATGTAAAAAATCGACTAAATTAAATGTTTAAATTGTGCACCGTTGGCTGTCTGACAGTAGCCAAGACGATTAATAAATTCTTTTTGGACATTATCTATAACTTCAGGAGGTATACGATGTATCTCGTGACGAATTCTTGCTTTTAAATCTTCTAAATTAACCGGTCTAGTAACGTATACTTTGCTTTTTAAGTATCCCCACAAGAAATAATCTAGGGGTGTTAAATCAGGCGATCTGGCTGGCCACTCAATCGGCCCCCTTCTCCCTATCCAACGATTTGGGAACAGCTCATCTAAATAAACACGGACAGGTGCTGCATAATGGGGAGGTGCACCATCTTGTTGAAAGAACATGTCATTTCTTGGAAGATCACGTCCCTCTATATCTGGATATAAAGTTATTAGTGCAGGAATGAGGTCGTCTCGAAGAAAATCCAAATATCTTGCACCAGTTAGGTTGACGTCAAAGAAATAGGAACCCAGAATTCTTCCGTCGACTATGCCGCACCACACATTTACTTTCTGGGGACTTTGAGTGTGATACTCCATCATCCATCGGGGATTCTCGGTAGCTCAATAACGGCAGTTTTGCCTATTGACATGGCCGTTCAAAACAAACGTAGCCTCGTCAGAAAAAATTACGTTTTTTACGAAATTATTATCATTATTGCATAGCTCTTGCATTTGCTCGCAGAATTGATTTCGCCGATCAAAGTCGTCTTCAGATAGCTCATGAACAAGGCATACCTTATAAGGATGATACTTTGCTTTTTTCATAATTTTGTGAACTGTGGACGTTGCCATATTGAAATCAGAATAGTTTAATAAAGTACGATTTCAAGTTTTTATCTGACAGCAATAAATTTATCTGTCAGGCAACCATGATTTTTGACGATGCGTATGTAGAATGATACGCTCTTTCAAATGGTGTGGTCAAAATTGGGGGTTGCTATTTAAAAAAATTGTCGATAACGTCATATCTCGAACAACGATGACGTCACAAATATGGGTCGTATGTTAAAAAGTGCCTTTTTTTAAAACAAAATCCACGTGTCAGGGTATTTTTTCGAAAACTTCTCAATTTCTAAAATAATGAATTTATTCGTTACTTTTCGAAAGCACTGTATATAACACGTTTCACGTTATATATAATAAGTATATAATAATTATTTCCATTAGGTTAATTTAGGGAAACATGTAATTAGGTTACGTAACCTGTTTATTTCTCTCAATAAATAAATAAATAAATTACCAGGGCCGGACTATTAATTTAAGACTATTAAGTCGACAACTTTTAAAATGAAAAACGTTGCAACTTTCAACACCCTGAAGGGTAAAACTTACATGAACTTTTTTATCATTAGAACCCAAATATTCTTTTTCCAATACTCTCTACTAATTATTAACTTGTGGCTGGATTTTCAGAAGAGGGCATAGGGGATCTGGAAGAAGAAATTATTGTTCCTGACGAGCCTCCAGACTATGAGGCACCCCCTGACTACGAAGAGATCCTCAAATTAAAGTACGTTAAACAAATTGGGGTACTAAGACGCAGTAGCAAATGGTAATATACTTCTGATATGTTTAGGTAAATAATTTGCAAACAATGCAGTGTTTCTGTTTCAGTTCCTCCCTGAATAGTTTGGTTAAAAACACTGACAGTCTATCAGACACAAGTCTACCAAATTTAACAACTCCTTCAATTCCGGTACTGGCCGGGAGTAGTAAAAGCTGCCAGTGTACTCCTATAAGAATTCCTGATTCTCCCCCACCGCCTTATGAAAATGTACAAAGCCGTGACTTTGAGAGAAATGTGTTGGAGAGTTTTAATAACCATCTACAATTAGATTATGCAGATTCTGAGTTACCAGGTAGTTATACATAATATATAAAAACTAATATCCCACTATTTAGTATAGTCTGACTTACTTTCACAAGATTCATTTAATTTTCATCATATGGAATATCACAGGGAAATAAGGTAAATTGCATTTGATCGTTTTGTCTGTTAATTTTCAATATACCTATACAGATTCCGGACTTCTTCTCTTTGTACTTCATTATTTTCTATATTCATGTAGATTATGGTCAAGTAGATACTTGAAAAATCAAGTTACACTGTACAGGATCAGTTGATTTTGAATTACAAAATCATTACTTAAGGGCAACTTTTCTTTGTGGTTTGACTAATAGTCAGTCGATGCTTGTAGAACCTTAAAAGATTCTTTTACAGATTTATTAAACCGTAAGCTCATTTATAAAATAATCTATAATGACTGGAGCCAACCTGTCAAATTGCTTATAGCGCTGCCAAAACGGATCTGGGAAAATAGGTTGAACTAAAACAGGAGTTACCTACTGAGTCATAAAACCAGGACAGAGTCATAAAACCAGGACAGAGTCATACTAAGGCACTGGTGGAAGCACCTTCCTCAATAAACATCTCTATTATTTAAGATTGGCAGAAAGCCCGGTATGTCGGGTCTGTGATGGTGTAGACGAGACCACGTAGAACATTTTGAGTAAATATGGGGGCTAGTCTCATATGAGGCTATCACTCCTGGGTAAACCAATCTTGGAACCTAGCGAGTTAAAGGAAATCTCAACGAGTAGGCTATTGGACTTTATGCAAAGAATAAAGATGTTCGTTGAATAGAAAATCAGTAGGAGCAACAATAGGCCTAGCTGTGACTACAGTACTGTAGGACTCTTCATAGAGAATCCAACTCCCAGGATGAAGAAGAGCTCTCTGCTGCGAATTTCTTTTTCCGTTTCGGATGTAGTACTTATTATTTTTGTAGAGTAATAAAGGTTTTTTTTATAGATGTCAACATTCAGTTAGTTCACTGCAGCGTAGCCTGTACACAGTAAAAAAATCCGACTGATTTTAACACTGAATTTTACTTGGCAGTGTTAGACATATCGGTGTATTATTACATTACATAAAAGTAATTTAACACGGTAGATTTTACAAGGTAATGTGTAATAGTTAATTATTCACCGTGTAATTATTCCGTTTTTATGGCGGATTGATTCATTTTTAACACAGGGTTTTGTAAATTTTACTACAATTTATGAGTAATTCTACAAACTTGGCGGGTATATCGTTCGTGTAATATGAGTTCTAAAGGTTTACTTATTATACTACCCAGTTCGTGTTAAAAATAACACTGCAGCAAATTACGATTACCATTTAGTAATTTTACCATTTGCCTTTTTTTACTGTGTATATGTTGCACAATTTATACCTTATAGAATACATAAGCGTGCTTTTGAGATTTTGGCACTGTGTGAAAATCTCTAGATTAACTTGTTTCTATAATCAAGTAGTGTTTATGTAAGCAGTTTGAAACTGATGCTTTCATATTAAATCAAATATACTGACGATAGAAAAAGTAGTTAATTGGAGAAGCGATTTTTCGAAAAATTTGATTTTTAACTAGTCTTTATAACTACTTTAGTAGTAGTAGTAGTATGGGGCGGCCAAGACCTGACAGGTAGGCCACAAGCGCGCCCTTTTTGCCTATTCCTATCGTCCTCTACCTAACTCCATCACCTATAGGTCTATATAGGTCAAAATATCGGTCCATTCAAGGGAACTAACCTCTTCCCCTTGCAGCTTCCCGGCCTCCCAGACGTCGTGTCACAGCCTGTCGAAAGCCGCGCACTCTGCCAAGAAGTGGGAAGACATTTCGTCGCCCTCCTTTGAGCAGATAGGGTCTCCCTCAACACCCATCAATGATATAACCCATATTTATAACTACTTACTTGAATATGTAGATTAGACAACCGAATTTAGGTAAACCAAACTGCTCACAACGAAATATACATCTACTACTGTGCAGTATTTTCTTAATTATAGTTTTAATTCATTTTTATGAGATAAAATAAAGAAACTAGACCAGACTAGACTAGACTAGACTAGGTATAAACTTCATCGGTTTTATCAATATACCTACAAAATTTTGAGACATCTCTCAAAAGACACGAGTCTTTATTTGTCCATGGTAAAATCGTTTCATATCTACTACCGAATCTCCTCCCAAGAGTTTAACATCTAGTATTTTAATCAGAGACTAGAGTGTTATTTCTATAAAAAAAACAGATCTGTTACATGTTTAATTAGGAATACCATTTCTGGCCAATATGCAAATAATGTTGTACTTTTCGCAGGACCATCTACATTGTCTCCGCAACTCTCCGATGCAAGTCCTCATGTCCAATTAAAAACTGGAAGCTTTGGACAAGCTGCAAGATATATCGAGACTAAAACTAGCAGCCTTGAGGAAAAGGCAACAAGATATTTTGAAACCGTGCCCAAATATTCTTCACATATCTTCACTGAAATCAGAAAAAGTATCAGATATTGTAAGTCGGTCAACTTTATAAAGCAAGCAAGAAGAATCATGAGTTTTTCAGAAGAGAATCTGGGTAGATATTTCTCCGATCCCGAATTAATTTTTCGTTCTACTAATAACATCAACGTGGGTAAACCTAAGAAATTCACTCTTAAAAAAAGTTTCTCAACAGATGATATTTCTTTGCTGTAATTTATATAATGAATAAATAATAAGTTATATCAAAACATACTTTTGCCTCATTTTTATCAAGTCTCTGCCATAAATGGCGTCCAAAGCGATGAAGGGTATTTTTCAGCATATCGGCAACGTGTCTGTAATAAGGAATTACTAAACAGGACTAAACATAAAAAGTGATAAAATTTTTATTTGTTCTTGCCATTAAGGGCGTTGTACAAAAACCAAGCCAAATTTCTTATTATTCACGAAAATTAATTGAAATATGAAAGATTTAGGTAATGAACACCTTAGATTTAAGGTAATCCTATAGAAAAAATACAATTGGCTCAAATCCAGTGAATAAGCAAGCCAATCCACCTATTAGGATAAAACTTAGGTATCAAGGAAATTACTGACTTCCCTAAAATAATGAGGTGGCGAACCCTTCTGGACTATTTCGGGTACCGCAGGCTTAATACTATTTTCAAGGTGTTATTTTCAATATAAGTCAAGGTATACATGTACTGTCAAATTTTCTTCAATGAAAAAGGGTCCTATGATGTGATCTCTTAGAATAATGTTCATGGGTTTCAAGGGCTTAACATAACGTATTAGTAGGACGGTGGGCCACCACAATATTTTAGGGCAGTCAGGAATATTTTGGATTTGCGGCAGATAATCACCAACGAGTGTGAATCTAATTTCACAACGTGCGCCAGGAAATGTCTGATAGGTTCTTCTACTGTCAGGAGGTCCAAGCTGCTCATTTTGAACAAAATCTTTAATTATTTATAATAAAATATTGTTTTCTTTATTAAGAGACGCTTATAACTTGAGAAGGGATAGATGGATTTCAATTTTTCAAATGCTAATATGTAGATAATTGAGAGACCTTTTAAATTATATGCAGCACGTTTCACCTTATTATTAAAAAAAAATAATTGGCATTGCCTCTGGCGCCATCTTTCATGGTAAGAAAATGAATTTATCGTAAAAAAATAATACATTTTACATGATTCACCCTGTATTTTGTCCGGAGTCCCCTAATCCGATTGGTTCAACAGTTAGCAGAGGGAGGAGCAATTTAGAAGCGCACTGTATAAAATTAACTATCTAAACTTCATAATTTATCGTCAAAAATCTTACAAAATCTCACCATTGTTTATATATTAAAATTACATTTTATGAGTGCTGGTAATATACCATTTAATATAATTGAATATAATTTAATAATAATTGAAGAAGAACCCTTTCCTCAGTTCTGGAAAAAAATATTACCAAATTTGGTGGAAATTACCAAACCAATTTGCAACAGGGTTAATTGTAGATTTGTTAATTTCCACTTGGATCCTCGCTATTTAATAGCAATTAAACTGAATTTTTACTTTTACCCGGTCTACTTTACACCCTTTGTTGTTAAAAAAAATGATTTCGTATTTAGAAAATGTTTGCGAAACATTTTCCCAATTTTTTTTTCGGAAAAAATTGTGAATTAAAACTAAATTGATATGTTCCTCCTAAATATTTCGAGGGAATACTAAGGAATATTATAGAGCAGGAATTTTAGGTTAAAAAATAATAGAATGAGGTAGAGTAATTTATTACATTAATGACTAGAATATTCGTAATAATTATTTAAGTCACGTAAAACTGTAAAATAATATAAAATAAGTTCTAGTAAGTCTTTATTATATTATCTTAAATAAAGGCACTTGTTCTATACGTAACATTAAACTCGAGCTCCAGTAGAACGGCAGTAACAATACTTTTTTAGATATGCATCACTAACACATTTACTATGTTCACTATAACTATCCAGTCTACTAATATCACCAGAAATGGAATACTTTTCACTACTAATATTTCCTTTGAAACTAATGGTAGTTTCGTAAACAGCCTTAGGGCTGGTCTGGAACTTTACCAGTAAATACGTATCGTTCTTGTAAAAAAATTGATGTGATAAACTGGTACTGATAATTTTCTCTACTGAATATTTGGCACATCTATGATCACTATTTCTTGAACGAATTATATCATGAATTTGGCTTAGCACGAAGGTCTTCACCTTATCCTCTACATCCTTTTCTAAATTTGTGCCAACATATCCAGCACAGGTGCACCAATGCTGCTCGATGCCGGCATCTTCACAGGATCGTTCCGGGTCTGCCTCCTCAAAGAGAGATTTACATTTTGGGCAAGCCCTGCTAGGTGTCACTGTATAATTGTGCCCTGATAGAACTAGGATGTGTTTCAAGGTCATATGTAGGTCGTAAGGGGACGTCAACCTATCGGCGTTCTTCTGGAAAATGTTGAATTCCGTGGGGAATTTCTCTTTAAACCACCTGGGGAATGATACGTAAATAAAGGGCAGCCTCTCTTCTAGCCAGCCCGTCTCAGTCAGTCTTATACCACCAAATCTGATGCCATGGTCGCTTAAAAATAAAATTATACTATTTTCTGTTACTCCGCTGCTATCTATATCCTTTAAGAAACCTCGTATTTTATTGTCCATGCCAGTGGGCGAGTTTAGTTTGTTATGGCTAAACGAGTTCATCCAAAAGAAACCAAAACTAGGGTAATCTTTGAACGTAATAGCAAAATCTTTGGCCACGTTTAGTATCCTTTCACCTGCAGACTCCGGTCCAGTACAGTAAGTCATATCATCTTTTTTTACTTTGGCTAACGTCTCTGTAGCTAAGACGTAAGGTCGAAAATAGTAATCCACTGGAGGTTTTCGAAAACCTTTCTTGCGATAATTGAAAGTATTTATGGTACCTTCATCTTCAGCATAACCTGTTACATAACCTAACTTCCTATAATCGTACCACACCATCGGACAAGCATCTAATTTTCCTACCTCCTTGGGATTACAAATACTATACGCGTCGGACTGGTTGAAACCCGTCAATATCGCCATAACGTTAGGAAAAGTGTTGTCCCCCATTTTGTTGTATCCTTTTAAAGGTATCCACTCGTTGTCCTCTACATATTTATGAGTGTTTGGCAAGGCTCTGATAAAATTCAGCCTAGATATGCTGTCGATGCCTATGACAAGCAGACTCAGTTGTTTCGTGGTATTGTCATAGTTTTCTATTTTTTTCTGGACGTCATCTTTTACGGTTATTGTGACATAGGCGTTTTCATAGACTTTGTGCTTTTTGTTGCCGATGTTTGTGCATTTCACAGTTATGGTGTCATGGTGAAGGGTGACGTTGTTGTCGAAATGTTGGCACTTGGATACGCTGCAAAAGAAAATATGTTAGACAAGCGTGCTAAGAAAAAATTTATGGAAAATAATACAGAATCATGTGAAGACACTATTTAAAAAAATTATATGACCTTGCTTTCAATTTTATAAATTTCAAAATAATATATCTATATTCTATAATTGGTCTATTGTTTATCAATGAAAGTCTAAATGGTGAGGTATATTTGAATATGATAGAAAAAACGATCAATCCGCTAATTACCGAAACAGTTGAAAATCAACTGGATAGAGATAGAAATACCCTACTTGATAAGGATGAGTTACATTTTCAACAAGATGGAGCTCCTCCCCACCATGTTCTTCCGGTCTGGCAATGATTAGACAATGTATTTCCTGGTAAATGGATAGGGTGAAGAGGTCCTATCGAAAAATTATGGTGAGGAGTTTTGAAATGAAACCCTGTATATCATATCATCATTTGGTCCTGGTAAAAATTTCACTATTTTTCATTTTTGTCCAACTGTCCGACGTTACATATTCCCTTACATATTTCGTTACGTTTTCTTGTGATAATTATTAATCTTTCTGTATCTTATCCAAGTTCCTGAAATAGATGCTAGGCTAGGCCGTTATTTATACGAATACAAATTTTCCATGCTTCCTTTCGTAATATTTTGTTCATACGAGACTTTCGTAATGGCGTTTCAATAATTACTCTGTGTATTTTAAATTCAACAAACAGAAACGTAAAATTTTAATGTGGCAGAGATTAGAATTATTTCAGAACCATGAAAAATGTTATGAATCACCATTAAAACAATATGCTGAAAAAACCAACGAATTGTATTACTTTCACACGGTATTATTTTAATTGTTCTAATGTGTACTCATATTATTACTCATGTGTCTATTATAAATAGAGAGACAGGTAATGCTATATCAACTCATCAAAATATTCAAACCATTGAAAAAGACAATACTCTAATAGTGACTCTGCCCTGCCAATATTTTTAATGAATATTTTATTAATCTACCTACCTAAAGATTTGAAAAACAAATGTGGCAACAATGGGAGTGGATTTCAATTTTGTAAAAATGTTCCAACTATTTTTGTAGAGCCAGCTACAGAGAACGAAATTTTCAATATTATAATGAATGTAAAAGGATCAAATTCCAGTGGCTTTGATAATATTAGTAGCAATATTCTTAAATCAGTAGTTTATTATATTCTATCTCCATTGACATTTCTGATAAACTGGTCTCTTCTTCTGGTCTGGTTGTTTTCCGGAAAATCTGAAATTGTCAAAGGTCATACCTTTGTATAAAAAAGGTCAAAAAACGTTAATTGCCAATTATAGACCAGTGTCGCTTTTGTCAACTCTGTCAAAAATATTGGAAAGGGTAATGACTAATAGAATGACCAAATTTATTTCTAAATATGAAATATTTTCTGATATGCAACATGGCTTTAGACAGGGTAAGTCGACTCAATCAGCCATAATTAGATTTATGGATAAACTATATGATAATTTGGATAATAATAAGAAATGCTTTGGAATATTTTTAGACTTGAGTAAAGCTTTCGATCTTGTGGATCATGTCACACTGATCACTAAATTACATGAATATGGTTTTAGAGGAAATTGTGGGGATTGGTTGAAATCTTATCTTTGTTGTAGAAATCAAAAAGTTGAAGTGAATGGATATCAGTCGCAAATGATGGAAACAACTTGTGGTGTACCACAGGGTTCTGTCTTGGGCCCCTTGTTGTTTTTGTTATTTGTGAATGATTTGGGTTGTATAGACAATGAAAGTAGGTTGACCTTATTTGCAGATGACACATCATATCTTTGTTCAAATTCAAGCATTGAAAATTTAAAGGCGACTGCTCGAACTGATTTAGACAGAATCACTTCATGGTTCAATGACAATAGTCTAATTGTTAACAGAGAAAAGTCTGTATTTATTCATTTCACTCCCAGATTAAAGCAATACAATGAAAGCAGTCTGTTGAAAATAAATGGGAAATCTATTGAACAAGTTGGGGCAATTAAATTTTTAGGTGTGTACGTGGACAATGCACTATCTTGGGAAAATCATATTGATGTACTTTGCAAAAAACTGTCATCTAATTGTTTAGTGTTTTACAGGTTAAGAGATATTGTTGATAAAAGTATTAGTCTATCCTTTTATTACGCTCAATTCTATTCTAGATTAACTTATGGAATTATTTTTTGGGGTTCTTCCTTCCATTGTCAAAGAGTGTTTAAAATTCAAAAGTGTGCTATTCGTAATTTAGCTGGTTTAAGCAAAGTACATACTTGCAGAAATGTTTTCAAGGAACTGAAAATCTTACCACTTGCATGTGTTTATATCCTGGAGATGGTGTCATTTGTTAAACTACACCTAGATGAATTTTTAAGAAATGATTATTACCATGATTACGTAACTCGTCACCAAAATAAATTATTAATTCCAAAACACAAATTGTCAGTTTACGAAAGTAGTCCCAGATACATGGGAATAAAACTGTTTAACAGACTTCCTAGTCATATTGCGAAAATATCTCTTATACACCATTTCAAAAAAGCTGTTAAAAAATTACTTTTAGAACATTGTTTCTATTCAGTAGAAGAGTATTTTAATCATGTGTGGTAATTGTTGTAAATTGTATAGATTTTATTTGTACAGATATAGTAAAATATTTAATGTATGTTTTGCCTGACTTGTTCCATATCATTTTATATGATCTAACGGACAATAAAGTTTATTATTATTATTATTATTATTATTATTATTATTATTATTTGAAGTATATTTGTATTATTGTTATACGATGTAAGAGTTATTAAAACTTAAATTCTCAGAAGTAAGCAATTATAGGTTTAAGGCAACATGCAAATTAATCTTAAGTGTAATTAGCTACAGTAATTGAATGCAAGTTTATTAATGTAATAAAGATACGAGAGCGTGTGCATCGCCATGCACACGTTTAACATAACAGTTTTATAGGCAATGCATTCATTGTTTATGAATTGCCCATGAATCATTATTCATGTAGTAAAATTTTAGACTTATAAACATTCTTTTTGTGTAATAATTTATCTTTATTTGAGGAAAGAAATATCTTGCACATTTTTATGGGTTTTATGCATCATGTGAATTCTGATTAAATTTTCGTACCTATGATTATTTTCCTGATAATTGGGACTAATTAAATTTTATACAGGGTTTTTCACGTAACCCGTTCATTACAATATTTCAGAGACTACTACGATCTAGATTTTGAAATTTGGGGCACTGGGATTTTTGAGTATTCTCGTTTCAAAAAAAGTTATGACGTCACTGTAACACTTCCGGTTGTACCGGAAATTAGTAGTAACTTCGTTATTTTAAATGGAAAGGTATAGATTTTGTTGCATTTTTGAAATCTACGGAATTTTTTAGGATGTTTTTGTTAATATATCCCTATACCAAAAATTAACAGTTCTGGAGATATTTCGATTTAAAAAAAAAATTGACGATACTAAGCCTATATTGTGAGTGTAATATCTAGAACTTCTAAAAAGTTATAACTTTCAAAATTAAAGCAGTAGTAGAGCAGGCAAAGGGCTTTTCAAGAATGTACTGCTTCTGTCGATAGTCCATACGGGATGTTCAAAACTCAAGGGCCAATGTTAAAAACTTCAAACACAAAAAAGTTGTTTTTTTCAAATGGAACACCCTGTGTTTTATCTCATCAGTAGATGCAGAATTAAATTCTACATCGATTGGTATACGCATTCCCTATACCTATCTCCAACAGTTTTTGAGTTATATGCAATTATTTATGTGAAATAAACTTTAGCATCGATAATATGTATCTCTAAATTTTAAAGAAGGCTGGGATACCAAAAAATTGAACTGTGTTTGTCAAATTACTTTTAGTTGTTGAATCATAGCAGCAATTATACAGCAGAAAATTAAATAATTACAAATGAGTGGTATTTTAAATTTATTTTGTATTCGTGGGGAATTTAATAAAATAGCTAGAAATTGTTGTCGTATTTTCAACGAAATATATCCAAATTTATCAACAATGAACAAGATAAAATTCGGAAGATGGAACTGCAATTCCCTCATATTAGAATTGGCATTAACAGGACATATCACAAACCTATAACTGAAGATGAAGACAAATAACATGTATGACATCAAATTAAATGTTCAACTGGATATTGCACGTATCCCATACATAATGTAACCTAAAAAAATATTTGTAACTTTTGTGGGCATGATATAACTTTGTACTAAACCTTTTACCTAAAAATGTTCAATATGCCTTCCATTATTATTTAAGCACTGAATAATCCTCTTTTCTACTTCGATAACCAAAGTTATTCTTATTACGCCGGGATCTACTTCTCTAAAGCTTCTTCTTACTCTGTTTTCCAAATCCTCTTTGGTATCAACAGGCTGGAAGTAAACTTCGTTTTTTATGTGACCCCATAAATAGAAATCTAAAGGAGTCATGTCAGGTGATCGAAGGGGCCATCTCCATGGTCCTTTACTGCCAATCCACCGATCTTCAAACATATTATCCAATTCTTGACATACTTCTCTAGACGTATGCGCCCCTAAAATTCTTCTGTTCACAATACCCTCCCTGGTAAATTTTCATTCATCTTCCATATAATTTTTGACAAAAAATTAGGATCCTCTTAAATTTTTACGAGCATAAACTCACAAAAATGAAGTCTTCCCCTTCTGGAAACGCTTGTAATGTAATGTATGAATATGGATGAAATTTATGCTTGTCTAGTATTCTATGTACTGATGTAGCAGATATCCCCAAATCTCTTGAGGCTGCAGAAATAGAACTCTCACCATTAGCGTGAAAATAACCTATTACATTTACTTCGTTGTCTTCATCTTCAATTACAGATTTCGGATATGTCTTCTTGACGACAATACCAAACTGCAGAAATTGCGCTTCAATTTTTCTGAATTTCGTTTTATTCATTCTCGTTAAATTTGGGTATCTTTCATTGAAAACACGACAAGTTCTTTCAACTATTTTATTACATTCCCCATGAACGTAAAATAAATTTAAAATATCAACGTTAGTATAATTATTATTTAATAATTCGTTCTGCATTGTAACTGCCACCAACTTCAACAACTAAAAGTAATATCAAAATTTTGACAAACACAGTTCAATTGTTTGGTATCCCAGCCTACTTTAAAATGTAGAGATACATGAGATACATATATTATCTATGCTAAAGTTTCTTTCACATAAATAATTGCATATAACTCAAAAACTGTTGGAGATAGTTATAGGGAATGCCTATACCAATCGATGTAGAATTTAATTCTGCATCTTCTGATGAGATAAAACACAGGGTGTTCCATTTGAAAAAAACAACTTTTTTGTGTTTGAAGTTTTTAACATTGGCCCTTGAGTTTTGAACATCCCGTATGGACTATCGACAGAAGCAGTACATTCTTGGAAAGCCCTTCGCCTGCTCTACTACTGCTTAAATTTTGAAAGTTATAGCTTTTTAGAAGTTCTAGATATTACACTCACAATATAGGTTTAGTATCGTCAATTTTTTTTTAAAAATCGAAATATCTCCAGAACTGTTCATTTTTGGTATAGGGATATGTTAACAAAAACATCCTAAAAAATTCCGTAGATTTCAAAAATGCAACAAAATCTATACCTTTCCATTTAAAATAACGAAGTTACTACTAATTTCCGGTATAACCGGAAGTGCTACAGTGACGTCATAACTTTTTTTGAAACGAGAATACTCAAAAACCTCAGTGCCTCAAGTTTCAAAATCTAGATCGTAGTAGTCTCTGAAATATTCTAATGAACGGGTTACGTGAAAAACCCTGTATACAGAAAGAAAAATAGTATGAATAGGCATAATTCTGTAACAAATGAAAAATACAAAGTTCAATATAAAAATGTCACTGTGTAAATTTTTATATTGCTACACAGTTGTCTGTGGTTTATTAATAAATAAATAAAATTTACAGGTATGGATAAAATAGAGTTAAACAATAAGGAAATGGGTAAATATCGACTAAACAGAAAAAATTATAAATCTACCACTTTACCATGACATGACGTAAATTTTCTAAACCAAAAACATTATTTCAATTTTTAATCATACAATAAATATGAAGTATATCATCTCTGGTGTTATTTCTTCCACTTCGTTGTACTTCCTTGGCCACCTCGTCGCCAGACCTACAACCATGTGATTTTTTTAACAACTCGTTTGTCCTAATATTTTATCAAACGATTAATATTTGTGAATATCTTTAATTATTTTGGGATGTTTAAAACTGCTGTATCTCGAAAAATATTGGTCTGATTGAAAAATCATACGGACACTTTTTGATCGGCTAGCTTAATATGATCCCACAGTTCATGCCAACGAATTTCATAACACCATGTATACTGCCCCCTTAACAAGAAAGTCGTAAGTGCAATTTTTGGCAAAATGAGGTTTTTGGTTTTTTAATAAGCCTGGGGTGTCTAATATCGAATAAAATAGGAATTTTATCGAAATTCGTATTTTAAATATAAAAAAAATATGTTTAAAAAATTGTTGTATTGTACATTCTAAGAGTAATTATGCATAATACATAACATAATCAACGCATGTGCACTGTTTTACCGTATGTACAACATTTTGATATAAAAAACATAATATAAACAACGTAAGTATGCACTTGCGTTGTTCTTGTCTAGCAATTTGGCATTATTTATCTCGACGAGACGAGAGCACCCCGTAACTATAAAATACGCTTATAATACTTAAAAGCGATTAAAAACATGTTTCTTTAAGTATGATTTTATTTCCGGTATTCTAGTTTTATTTTGAATACAGTGTGTTCAGGTGGAAACTAGTAATGTATAAAAAATAAGGTATTTAGTTTAAAAATACAAAATTTTATAGCCATACTTACGTTTTTTATTCCTAGTATAATACAAGAATTACTTAATCAAAATAACGTAAGTGCACCTGTTTTATTAGAAAACGATTTTATTTACAAAGTAAACTACGTTTAACCTACGGTATATTATCGCAGTTAAAGTTCTAGAAAAATATTATCCCGTTTTGTGTAAAAGAAATAAAGTTATTGTAATTCTTTTATGTCCAGTTCTTTAAACGCCATTTTCTCATAACTAAGCTAAATGCACTTACGACTCTCTTGTTAAGGACGGCAGTATATTAGATTTAAACTTTTACTGTTATCCGTTATTTAACTTAATCCTTATCGTTTGCCTTCATTTTGTATTTACTTTGTATATTAAATTTTCTACTAACAGAATGGATGAAGTGGAAACAATTATTTTTGCAGAAAATGGTTACCATATACTCGTATACCTAAATGAAATTTACATTATTTTAATTATTTGGAGTAACCCTTTGTATCGTAAAAACTAATCATAGGAGTGAGTTACACCCATGGGGTAATTTTCCTCAAGAGGTTAAGATAATTATACAACGAATACTCATATCAAATTAACCATGCTTCACAAACCCACATAATATATGCGGAGTTAATTATGTTTTATTGTTATTAATTATAAAATTTCTGAAAAAATAGTTATTCGTAATCGTTATTCGTAATCGTTTCCTTATCGTAACGCATTTAATGAAAATAGTTAACTGAAATATAAATTAGCATAAAAGTGATTTTATTTTAAGTAAACTGCTAGAAAATTAAAATTATTTCCGTAAAGTGCTTAACTTATTTCATAATAAACATATTGTTTAATATAAGTTTTATTGCGTTTTCTGCTATTATCAAGAAAATACTGTTATTTACGATATGAGTAAATTTAACGCTTTTAACAATTTACAATTAAAGTAGCTGTTGAAAATGTTCCTGTTGTAAAGGTAAGAAATATCTCCGGATAAAATAGGTAGAGACGCTCTCATTTTAAACAATTTTTACAAATTTTTGGAAAAGGGAACAGGCAGTTGTGGCTCCTACCAGAACTTACCTTTACAAGCTTACTAGTAAAAAAAACGTTTTTCCTATAGAAGATCCTCACCAAATTCTTTTAGCATGAGAAGATGTGTGGACCTTCTACTATTAAAATAAATTGAAATATAACATGGCAAGTCTTCCATTCTTTAAATAAATTACCTTCAATTTCGGTATTGCAGAAGTTGAAGTTGCAACTTTTTGTGAATTTACGATTTTCTGCCTATTTATTTATTTATTTATTTATTTATTTATTTATTTATTTAGATTACGGCTATCCAACAGTAAAAAACCATTTACAGGATAGGAGTTGACAAAAAGTATTGTAATATAACACAGTTAAGAGAACAATAATTACTTAAAAAACGATTTACAAACATGAACTAAATGCATTTGGGCAAATAAACAAGTACAATAATATTGAACACTAACCAATATCAGCAAACTAAACTAAGTAAAATAACAGCCAGCAAATACAGTAAGATACAAACAAATTAAATATAAAGTATATGACAAGTACGTATAAGGGCAATAGGGCAATAAATATCTATGTACAGTATGTACATCTACCTTATAAACAGAATAAGACTAATGAAGTATTACACATTTTATTTTGGAATCGGTTGTGTTGAACAAGTCTATGTTACCTTGCACTGTCATATAATTTTGACACATGGTGTAAATTGGCGATGATTGTAAGACTCGTGTACGAGGCACTGCTAAGTTAAAGGGCAACGAGTATCTTGCATTCATGCGAGGTACATTTATGTTTAACCTATGCAATAATTCGGTACAATCTACAGTAGAGTTAATGATTTTGTGCAGCAGAATAACTGATTGTGCTTGCCTGCGTATATCTAAGGCTGTGACGTTACATTCAGATAATAATATGTTGTGAGGATAACCAATAGGCGGATAGGCTCCACTAATCTTAAAAGAAACATATTTCAGAAATTTACGCTGCAAACTTTCTAATAATTGTTCTTGAGCCCCATATTTGGGGTACCAAACAATAGAAGCATATTCTAAATGGGAACGAACAAATGAATAAAAAAGAGAAAGTAGAACATCCTTAGAATGGAACTCTCTAGAGTGGCGAATAATAAATCCCATATTTTTGCTAGCTTTAGCAGCAATTGAAGAAATGTGTTCATTAAAACTCAACTGGGGATCAAAAATTACCCCAAGATCTTTAAAAGAATTGGGACGCTTTAAACAGACCTTGTCCAAGCTATAGGGAAAAATTACTGGGTTATGCGTTCGATAAAATGAAAGAACATTGCATTTGTCGGTGTTCAGAGGTAAGTTGTTTCGACCGCACCAATTGTTTATTTGTTCCAAATTGTATTGTAACTTTATGCAGTCCTCAATGCAGGAAATTTGGTAAAATATTTTCATGTCGTCTGCGTATAATAAGTATCTTATATTGAGATTAGTTGCGATATCGTTTATGTAAATATTAAACAACAAAGGTCCTAGGATAGATCCCTGAGGAACACCAGATGAAGCACTTAAATGTTTAGATATGTACCCTTTATGCTGAACAAACTGGATTCTGTTCTCTAAATATGAGCTGAATAATTTAATCAACGAATCTGATAGTCCAACACTTTCTAATTTAGCTACTAATATTTTGTGGTCTAAACGATCAAAAGCCCTCGAAAGATCTGTATATATTATATCAACCTGGCCTTGCTTGTCTATTACCTCAGATATGAATTGTGTGGCACAGGTTAAGTTGGTTATCAATAAATATACCTACCAAAATATTAGTTAAAAACAAGTTTGAACATTTTAAAAGTTTGTATAGACGAATGATTGGTTTCTTGTAAATTCTATCATTTAATCCCATTTTTACAGCTTGACCAGCTAAAGATTAGTCGCTCGCTACAGAAAATTCTTTCTTCTGTTTCAAATAGTTAATATGACTTTATATCCACATTTGTAAACGCCTTATTTAAATAAGGACTAAAACAAATTAAGCGAAAAGAGCTAGTCTCCTGGCAATATGCCACGCCGAGCGCTGAATTACAAAGCAAAATTTGCCGTATTTTGTCTAACACAGTTAGAATCAAAATACGGGGAAAAAGGATTCAGATTGCAACGAAAACTACGAGGAGATACTTGGACCTCACATCGTAGGATGTCACTATCTGCAAACCGGTTTCGATCTTTTTATGATCTCATCAGTGCACTATAAGTGATCATATCTAAAGATGCGAAGATCCAAGTACTTGACACACTAGGTACGTTTTGCGTACGCAAACCCTATACCATAGCGCAACCTCTTGGTCATTCTTGCAGCACAATTCAAACTAAACTAATCGTATGAGAACCCAATATAACAGCGGGATGTAGAAACAAGTTCTACTAGTTGACAGATGGGTTGTACATAACACATAACTACAGAATACACATAACTATACACACAACACATAACTATTATACAGGGTGAGTCAGTTTATACTAGCAGGACTCTGGCATTTGATAGAGCACCTGATTTTAAGTTAAGTTTGTCATATAAACATATGTCGGGAATCGCTTCGTTTTTGAGATACAGGGTGTTAAAGTTTTGTTTTTTTTTTAGTGTTTTCCACACAGCTCCTATAGTCTTTAAGATAATTTATTCAAATTTTTACGGTAGATTACCTATGATGGTCAACAAATTTTGACATATGTAAAAGATTTGAAAACGTACAAGGTGATATTTTTTCGGGGGTCAACCCCCTTTTTATTGTCCAGAACTTTTTTGTGGTGCGCCACTGAGTGTTGATTTGATTTCAATTTAGAAACTTTTTCGTCTTTTGCATTTTTATCGTAGCTGTAACAGTTATCGAGTAATTTGAAAAAGTCTATGAAAGAATATGTTATTAAAAAAAAATATTTTCATCAAAATTTTCACTAAAAACAATTATTGTCAAACGAAAGTTCATTAATCTAAATTGTCAAAGGTTACATACTTACAGTACAACTTTTGTCACTAATTATTTATTTTTTTTGTTTGTAATCCAAATAAGCAATCAGTGGCGTACCACAAAAAAGTTCTGGATAGTAAAAGGGGGCCTGACCTCCGGAAAAATATCACCCTGTATGTTTTCAAATTGTCTACATTTGTCAAAACTTGTAAACCGTCATAAGTAATCTATGGTAAAAATTTGAATAAATTATCTTAAAAACTATAGGAGCTGTGTGGAAAATACTAAAAAAAACCCAAAACTTTGACACCCTGTATCTCAAAAACGAAGCGATTCCCGACATATGTTTATATGACAAACTTAACTTAAAATCAGGTGTTCTATCGAGTCAGAGTCCTGCTAGTATAAACTGACTCACCCTGTATACACATAACTACGAATTATTCCTAGTTATATGTTATGTACAACCCACCTGTCAATTAGTAAAACTTGTTTCTATTCCCGCTATTTTACTTAATAACTATTTAACCACTAACTAACATCATAATAACATTTTCAGCATTTGGTAGGTGGGAGCCAGTTCACTAGGGACCGTAGGTTAGGTGTATGTATGGCTATGTTTATTAAAATAATTGACTTTTGTGTAGTTACATAATACATGCAAATTAAATAACTTCAGTAACTCACTTGATAGCTCCATCTGGGTTTGAGGTCGAAACTTTCCTAGTCACGTTGGCGTAGCAACATGAAACACCTTTGTTGGAATAGGACGGAACTATTTCCTTATCAATATGGAGAGTTGCAATATTGTCATTCTTTGTTAAGTATGTGAGTAACTCCAGGCTTCTACAAGACTTGTACTTTTCAGGACGAAAGAATCTTTTGGCATCTTTGTTGAATGGATCTAGGTCTATCATCTTGCATTTCGAACTTGACACTAAGAAGTTGGGGTCTGAAATCGTCAAATAGAAGTGAAATAACACAGTAATACTCTCGATTACATTATATTAATACTTGTATATGCTTATACACACATACAGGGTGTTCACGATGAACTGCAGCGGTCGATCTCTCGAAAAGTAGCCGTTGGAAAATTTTGAAAATTTGGTAGTATACTAATGTCCATGGGGAGAAATTTGTTAAAATATTTTCAAAATGGCGGCAGTTCCAGTTATACCGGAAGTAGATGTCAACTTGCTTAATTTAAATAGGACACCCTATATATTATTTTATTTCTGGATTCTACGTCGAATTCTAAATACATTCCCCTATACCTAAATCTAACCAGTTTTGACATAGGTATTTCAAATTTTATGTAAAAATGACGTTTGCAGACCGAAAAAGAATGACCAATTTTAACTGTATGAGGGCCTTTATTATTTAACTTGGGTGGTTTCTATGTAGAAATGGGCCTACTTTAACAGACTTCTTGTGGGTCACTTAGATACGTCTTATCGCATTATAGTAAATTAGTGTGTTATCGTGGATAAAATTCATAACCTTTTTTTTTGGTAATATCTGGCGACCGGAGAGATTGACTCTTGGAATCCTTCAAATTTTTGTTTTAATGAATATCTTCAAAGTTTATTCGTTCTAATTGTTTGCGCTACAGATGATTTAATAATGTAAAATTGTGTCAGGGACATTAACGACTTCTAGGTTTTATTTATATGATTGAGGACGCACTTCCTGCAGATAAGATCTATTATTATGTAGCTCTTAGTAGATCCTACGAAATAAAAGATTTTGAAATAACCTTTCAGTGTAATTAGAAATCTAAATCACATTAACGATGCGGCGGCGAGCTGGTGGTCTAGAGTTAGTGTCTCGATCGTTCAACTCAGAGAGAGTGGGTTCGAATCCCCATTTCACCCGACAATTTTTAATTAGATTGTCTATTCGTAGATTAAGGCTTGTTCTTAGGGTTAGGTTGGCAACCATCCTGGCGATGCCCTAGGATGGGGAAAATGTCAGCTTGGCGTTAATGTGAGAAATTCAAATCGGTTGATGTTTCACTGTCCCCCTAACTAATGAGATATTTCAGGTTTTTCCCATTCCAGCACTGAATGGTGGTTAGGGGCTACCAACCGAAGTCATTCTCTAGGCGCAAATGCGCCCCACGAAATAATAATACACTGCCACCTCTTCCACACAAGTTTCGGACTTTAGGGCTAATCCTTGTGAATTGAATGAGGGGTAGTTATATTATATAGTCGAGGAAGGATTTAAAATTATTAGTTTTATTAAATGAAACTAACATGATTCTAATGTCTGTCTACATCCCATTGAGGAAATCTTTCAGAAGGCAGAAAAATTAGCCGAATCTCCGTAAATTTTGTAAAACATGTTACCTCATAATTAATTTGTTTAAATGTGAAACTTCGGTTATTATAGAAGTTCAATGATGGGATTGAACTGTCTAACTGTCTAATTGACATGTCTATGTCAATGTAATGACTATATCGTTTCCGTGGTGGTTTCCCAATATTGAGAATAATTGTGAGACACTCTGTATATACTTCACACCATAGTGCCCTAGTGATCACTTTTGGTCATTGCAAATATCCGCCTGACAATTATTGTCTAATTGACAGACAGACAGATGGTGACTTTAGAATATACGATTATTATAAATAATTATGTAAATATCTTTTTTAGACTGTCACGGTGCTGACAGCCTCGATTTAGACTTTCCTGAATTCAGCATTTTTTTCAGTTTTAAACGATTGAGTAAAATATTTAATTTTTTGATATCCTGTCTTTATTAGACTTTCCGAATACCTGGTTAAAATTAATAGTTACGTTCGGTAATATGCTCACGGATGCGACGAGATTACAGTCACGTGATTCCAGATGAGACGGACAAATAGAAAATAAATGAACGAAATCGATTGCATAAGGCATAATATAACCTCACCTTTTCTGTTTTGACTTTGTTGACGGTTTGTTTATATTCTATTTCGAATTATTTAAATAACGAATATTGTAAAATCAATCATTTTAAATGCAGTCCAAGGATATGAAATAATTTTTGAAGATGAAGATGTAGAATGTAGGTACAAATTGTTTGGAAAAAAATGAAAACTTCGGTTATGAAACAGTGCCAAATTTTTATAAATTGTAAATTTAATGTAATTGTATTTTGTAAATCAAATAATAATTGTAAATCTACTTCTCCATTTCCAAAAAATGACAACTCAACTTAACTACAACCAACTACAACTTCAAAAAGTCAATGACAACTGACAACCATGACCACCACAACCTCACAAATTCAGATTAATCTTTCTCCTCGACCAAAATGCTTCGAGCAAACAGATCTTGCTCTGATCGATCTGATTTAATTTCTGAACGATCAAGATTTACCTCCCCTACCTCTAGATGTAATTAATGAACGATACGGACTAAAAAGATCAATCTGAGGTAATTACCGAACGCCACTAATGTACCTACTAATGATCATATCAATATCAATATCAATTTGCACTATCAGTGCAAATGTCAACAAAACATATATTTTTGAAATCAGAGAAAATTTTTTTTCCCAAGCGTCTAAAATTATACAGGGTCTCATTTAAAAATATTATGTTCAATTGGTTTCCTCAAATTTACGACATGCAATTTTTTTTCGACTTAGCCAAAAGATAATACGTGCAAAACCAAACAACTTTTGTATTTAAACTTTTTTTCTAACTTTCTTAATAACCCCTGTAGGTAGGGGTCAAAATATACGCAAATACCCTGTACATGATTATCGATTTCAAAGCTGAGGATGGAGGAAATTGAAACAGGTACATAAAGTTACTTTTGTTATTAACAATGCAGTACACTGCGCCTGGTATTATTTGTGTTTTTAAATTTTTTATTACATCAAGTAATACCTACCTAATTGGGTAGGTACCCAATTACTCATTCAGCAACGATATGTCATTCTGTTTTTTTTTATTTCCAATTCAGGTTATATTTGCAAATCAAAATGTTTTTAATTTTTAATTGATTATGATTATGGTCTATGGTCTATATAGATTATGGAAATAGCAGAAATAATGTACCTACTTTGTGTGATCTAATACTATGTGCTAAAATAACAGCAACTGTTGAATTTGTGTATAGAAAACATTTAAAAAAAAGAAGTGTTTTTATTATTTATAATATAGGGGCTATTTTTCTTCTTTGGGCAATTAATTAATGACAACAAGTAAATGAAGGAAAACATTATTGAATCTTTCTTTACCTGCTACATATTCAATTTCTTCGGTGGGGTGCGTCAGATCGAAGTCTAGTTTGCAGTTGTCGTAGTAGAAAACAATTAAAACTAAACAGGAGGTCAGAAAGGCAACAAAACATATCTTTTTACTTGTCAGGGATAAATATTCTTGCATTGTTTTAAATCTGAAACAAAGAAAAATAAAGCAAATATGTATTTTACTACTTAGAACATTTATTTAAGAAAGTAAAATTACATTCCTCATTTCTTTAAGTTAAAGATATACAATGCCTGTAATTTATTTGTGGTGCATTTTCATGATTCATTGTACTCTTTCTTTGAGATTACACCATCTGTAAAATAACAAAAAATAGGAAAGCAGAAGTATTCAAATTAAATATTCAAAGTGTAGCATCAAGGCAAACAGTTTGCTCCAAAAAACTACTGTATAATATTCAATATAAAATAAATATTTGTTAAATTCATCAGTGGCTTTTCAGTTTTATACAAAGTTCTCTAATGGTACAAATCATATTTTAAATTATGTCTAAATGAAATTATTATTATAATAAAATTTAAAAGAATTGAAACACTTACTAGTTTTTTTTTTCTAAACGTTTCCAGTCGATCCTCAACTCGTCGTCAGTAGAAAGTTTGTATGATAAAAAATTGTCAGATTGACATTTCTAATTCAAAATGTCATCACATTCACTGACTATGTTATGATTAATTTTCCATTGGTAACATCCTTCTGGAGTCGAGGAAGCCACGTTTTATCCACAAATATTGTTTCTGACGACATAGAGTTATCACCATTAAGTTAATAACTTTCTTTTAATTTTCTTTTAACTGATTTTTCTTCTTTTATGTTCGTGGGTCCTTATATATAATGGTCTAGATCTCTACAATAGAATATTTACCACATTAGTTAAAAGAAAATTAAGAGAAAGTGCTGTTATTATATTTGACGGTGTCAACTGTATCTCGTCAGAAACAATGTTCTTGGCTCAAACGTGGCTTATTCTATTCCAGAAGAATATTAGCAGTGAAAAAATCATAATAACATAGTGATCACTGTAAGTGATGACATTTGAACATGATGAAAAACTTTCTACTGACGACATGCTGACGACGAGGCGAGGATATACTGGAAACGTTTAGAAAAAATCTAGTTAAGTGTTTAATTTGTTTTAAATTTTATTATTATAATTATTTTATTTAGACATAATTCAAAATTTGATTTGTAATATTATAGAATTTTGTATAAAACTAAAAAATCACTAATGAAATTTAGTTAATTTATTAAATATTTATTTTATTTATTGCATATTAGACAGCGACAATGAATAAAAATTGTTGGGAAGTAATCTTAACCTGTCCCAAACTTGAGATATGAGTTTTTTATTCTTGGGGTGATTTCTCGAAGGACCTTTTGGGATTTGGGGAGATATTTGTGTTAACAAATGTGGTAATACAATTAAATTGCACTTGAACATGTACTCGTATCTATTTACACAATTTATACATATTGGGGATTACTCGAGACATTAGATGTTACAACTACAAGATGAAAAATTAGACTGATCTTAACTTCGATGAGTGATCTTAAATATGGGTAATTTACACAGGCACATCTTGGTAGGGCGAATTTCTAAGAATTCTGACCTAAGTTTACCTTTCAAGAATAGGTATAAAGTAAATTAGAAATCCTTGGGGTTTTCTTAGTTACTAAATAGAACTTACGTTTGAAATAGTAACTTAGTTTACAGGAACCAACAGATGTGCCTAATTAATAGATTACAGCCTGGGACTGCACAAATTATAAAGGGATTTATGACTAAGTTCTATAATAAACATAACTATTTCTTAAATGCTACGTCAAAGATACCGAGAAGGAAAATGTAGAATAATCTTTATTACTTGGTTGAGATGAATTTTCAACAAATATAATATACATATACTCAAATAACTCAAATCAGTTTTAATCATCTCCAGATGATGCCAACTTGAGTGTGATTGGCGAAACGCGCGCGAGTGCAGTATAGTGTTTTGGTGTTACATGGAAAACTACGTCAGTGATAAACCTGATATATTTCTGTACCAAAAATTAGATAGATATGTTTATAAAAAGTTTATCAGATCGGTATCCTGAGTAAATCACTAGAAAATGTTGTCGATCCCTAGTGTAAAATAAAGGAAGGCAAAAAGTATACTTATACCAAACTTTCAGTGTTTTTAATGTTTTTCGCTACTGTTAGTATTAAAAAAACTAATCAATAACTATGAACATTATGAATTTTAAAATAAAAATTTTGTTTGTAAATTTTTTGAAACTTTTATATTAAACTTTAAAATTTCTTTGAAAATAGATTCCACTTACCCCATCTATTGAACCGGTAAATCAGTCAAGTAAACATTTTTTCAACTCTCTGTAGTTCAAAATTGGGATACCTACTCTATGCCATAACTTCACACAAACATTTTCACAATTTTCACATAATAATTTAAACAGTATAGTACATAATATATTTTGTTAATAATGATGATAATGGGACTGACATTATAAGGAAGAAAAAGATTTCTTT
The DNA here is from genome assembly GCA_963924545.1 of Pogonocherus hispidulus. NCBI lineage: Eukaryota > Metazoa > Arthropoda > Insecta > Coleoptera > Cerambycidae > Pogonocherus > Pogonocherus hispidulus. Next base: position 13,090,821 of record OZ004696.1, on the reverse strand, counting down.
CTGTAGCTTCTCTACTATATCTTATTTACTTTATTTTTAATTATCAGGTAATACGAATCAAATGCAAGCAGAATTATATTGGCAATTATTGTACTTCAATAACTAATTAGAAACTTGACTTAAATCCCTACATTTATATTTATTTTTAGACGAGAGACCGAGAGAGAAGTGTTTTTTACAAGTAAGCTTGCAATTTGCAATATATTCTAGAATGCTCAACTTAGAATCAGTTAATCCGTTGAGTACAGAGACTGTTATTTCTGAGAAATATGCAATATACGACTAGCGATAAATATTTTGTGTAAATTTTAGCAACGTTTGCAAACCGTGGATAAAGTCTGAGAACTGAGAACGACTGGTCATCGCATACAGACTCATTCTATTTATCTGCTTTTATAAATATAAATAATTATTTAATCTATTACTCGAGTTCACAATAAAATGAAAATAACAATAAAGAAAACACTCACCATGGTAAGGCGCATTTCTTGTATTGTTCACCACAACACTATGCAATTCCAAATTAAAATCTTATGCATTATTTAAATTTAATTGTTGTTTTATTATTACATGACTCCTTATTGTTTGTAATTCGACTGAAGGTTTCTGAGATCATCTTAAAACATAGAAGGCTAATTCTTGCAGCCTTCGTTTGTTTTGGCGTAGGCGCGGAGCACAAGGGGTGAAATCAACAGAAATGATGCCCCGCTAAATATCAATCCCTCGGAGTCTGCGCACAGATCGCGAACACGATAAGGACGATAGGCTTCGCTGTAGCAGGAAAAGCGTAGCAGGAAATTGAGGACTGGACAACTACTAGGTATATGGAAATTGAAATTTAGTTAACAAATCAATGAGGAAGGATACCTATCTCTATTTGTAAACATTGCGTTACAAAACGTTAATAAACCTACATAAAAAGCACAGGGTGTTTAGGTAGTGTGACATGGTCCCTTTTAAATACCTAGTTAACAGAAAAAGTTGTACCAAAATGCACGTATCGTATTATGGCACTATATTAAATTTACTTCATCATTGCGTAAGCAAAAATGTTGTAATAATGAGGTGGTGACCAATTCAAAGCTCGCCCCCGACCTGGGATGAAAAAAAGTTCACATTAGTGCTCTCAAGGTTGCACTAGGTTTGCACCACCACTGTTGACAGTATTCATCAAGTTCTGTCTCGGCCAACCCCCGTTTAATGTCATAGTTATATGATACAAAATGGTTTTCTAATGTTCAGAATTCTAATAATTTATGAAGCGCATTTGTTGTAGTACAGGTGCTGCGTGGGAAAAATATTGGATTTTCAGTTGACTTGATTGAAATCATTAGAATCGTTTGATAAAGATGGTAGTTATATCTAGTATTTAGCTCCTTTTAGAAGACGATAAAATTGCTTGCAAATAAACAAATATCTGTCTAAGTCAGCTATATAGTTCATCCACTATTATATTATTTCGCTATTATAGACAAAGTGTTACTAATAGAGTTAGAACTAGAACTAGAACTAGAAGAATACTAATTGAATTAAGATTAGAATTAGAATTGACTTAATTAGAATTAAGCAAATTGTGCACGACTAAATGGTTTACTTATAATTAGTATTTTGTCCCTCAGGCTATGCACCTCTAACAGTGTTAGGCTGGCATTTTGGCAACCATCTTGTTGGACCGTTTTTTATTCAAGGAAAGCTCGATGGGAGCCACCTATTTACAATTATTGGAAGACAAAATTGACCTTATGATAACAGAAGTTTTAGAGGGTGACGACAATTTAATAGAGAATGAAATAACTTTCCAACAAGATGGCGCACCCCTCACGATGCTGTTGCTGTGAAGCAATTTTTGGATGACAATATCCCAGGGCATTGGATTGGTAGAATACACGTAATATTGTTATTTTTATACATTTAAATTGCAGGTAAATGGATAATACTAGTAGTAGAATAGTAGGGACTTATATAAAATTACATTTTACATATAAAAATAATTAGACATTAAACAAAAACATAAAAAGCTTATCTAGTTCGCTATTTGTCCTTATATATTTGTTAGAAAGAACGCTTCTGATGTGTTGACAACGCTCGGTTTCTAAGTTATACTTAGAAACCGAGCGTTGTCAACACATCGGAAGAATTTACTCTGAAAATATTTTTTTAGCTTACCTAAAGTATATCCATTGTGTCTGCAATGTATTTACATTTCATGAATACTGTACACTTCTATGTAGCTGTTAACTACTGTATAATTTCTTTAATAGGAAAATTGATTGCGTTATTTTATCTATTTAACCCACGTATTTCCCTCTTACTTGTATCTTAAGCACAAATGTATATATAATAATTTATATATTTTAATATCATAAAGTTTGTTTATTAGTGAAATAAGTAATAATTATAAGGCATTAAATTAACGTGTTTTTTTTAACTACTGTCTCTGTGTATCAGGTTGACTATTTACTACTTCAGGCGTTATGTATTGTCTAAAAATTATAATACAAATGAATAAAAAGCTGGTAGCTTCCCCTTGAAAACTGTATAATATTAAATTTACAAATAGTAAACAGTGTGCAAATTCTTGACAAGCTGAACAGATTGTTTATTTTTCGTTGGGAATCCAGGGTTGGAACTCTATAACTAGATAACGCGAAAACGATGGTTTTTCATCTCATTCTTGAATAGTTGAGTGACCAAATCGTATTGGTTACTTAATGGTTTGATATATCTGCGTCCTTTTCTAAGTGGAGGTATTTATTGCTATCCTCGTACAGAGTTCCACCCTGGGGTATCTCAGAATTTCCAATTCCAAGAGCTAGCAATTTGAATGTTATACGTCCTCGACCTTCATTTTTTAATGGTCAAAACTAAAGTAGATATTTATACGAAGGCGCAGAAGGGTCACGTCGAAAATTTTTCTTCGCTTTCGTAGATTTCAAACTTTAAACTCTGAATTCAGAACTTTATACTCTGAATTCAGACTTTAAACTATGAATTCAGACTTTAAACTCTGAATTCAGACTTTAAACAATGAATTCAGACTTTAATATTAACAACTACATTAATGTCCTGAAAGTATAATACACGGTCTTCATATTTTCAAGTCAAAGTCGAAATCGAAAAAATCACCAAAACTCAAATTTTAGTTTATGTCGAATGTTCTATACCTAAAATTCGTTCCTGGGGATACCACTAATAATGGTACTTATGATACCACCAATAATAAAAGTAGTGCCATGAACAAATGAATAATTTTGCCAAAATGCCGAATACTAATTATCATTTTAATAACAAATCATTTAAATTACCTAACTGAATGTTAAGTTAACAAATTTACATCTCCCAAAAGGTGGTTTTCCACTATAAGTTACCGCTCTACACTCGTAGACGATATGAGTTACCTGTTCAGAGCCTTCATTACAGAGTCCACGGATTAATTTCTTTTTATGTACGCCCATATTTTGTAAATATTTTCTTAAGGTACAGTATCCCGTTACCTAATTGCAGACGTACGTTCAGGCATAACAGTTGATGGTTCAGAGTTCCAAGTCTGAATTCAGTGTTTAAAGTCTGAATTCAAAGATTAAAGTCTAAATTCAGAGAATAAAGTCTGAATTCAGAGATTAAAGTCTGAATTTAGAGTTTAAAGTCTGAATTTTAAAAAAATTTCATACATGGCCCTTCTACGGCTTCGTATATTTGAGTACTTTCCAGTCTTATATTTTGAACAATAGTGGGAATCTTTCGAATTATTTTAACGTACTTTATATATTTTTTACTAGAATCTAATGATGTATTCAAATTTATGATTTTACGTCCCCAATGTCGTGTTTCAAGATCAAATTGGTTTCTTAAACGGAACAACCTGTATATTTTTTTAAAAAATTGTTGACAAAGCTGTACCTACTTATAGATCTATATTTTTATAGAAATTAAATATATTATTTAATATATTTTTTAACCTTAAACAATCTCTAATTTTTTATATAAACTTATTTTTAACAGATAAAGTTATATGCATTTATTTATTGAACCACAGGGATGCGATTGGAATATTTTATATTTTAATGAAAAATTTATAAATTATAGAAATGTAACAAAGTAGTAATTGATTTTACAAGTCGATGGGTATATCTCGGTTACTAGGACATACATACATAAAATGTTTAAAGGAAAGACTTAATGGACAGAGATAGTGCTTGCATTAAAAGAAGCAATAGAAATAAGAATAAAAGTACAACATAAAACATATTTATAAGGCTTATTTTTAAACATATTTTAAAGGTAACATATGTTTCATTAAATATTCTTATCGAGTTTAAAATTCTCTTTAAAATGACACCAAATTAAGTGTAAGTTGTTTAAAAACTGAAGTCACGGGAATTTTTTGAGAATTCATTACAATTACTTTAATTTAATCATAATTAAAATCAGTTTAATTGTAATTTTATTAAACAAGTGTTACAGTTGCTCATTTGTTTGTGTACGGCAACCGCCCCCATTACAATTATCGTTATGATGAATTCTCAAAAACTTACCTTTTTGGTAGCTAAGTTGATTGTCCTTTTGTTTTATTTCAATTGCTCGATGTAAATCTCCATATTAATGAGCTATCAGTGTACATTAAGTCTTCTCTTTACACATTTTATATAGGTGTCCTAATAACCGAAATATACGCTTAGATATGTAAAATTTTACACTCGACACTGCACACTTGATTAGCTCATTGAGCATTTTCAAAATAAAGGTCTACTTTATCCCTAAGAATCGTTGGATGCAGCTTAAGAGAGTCAGTATCTTAAGGTAAATAGCAGTAATAGTTAAAAACAAATATATACCATTTGCATAGTTATTTTTTAATAATTCCTCTTAATCCTTTGCACTGGCGTTGAAGCACCACGATGATCCACTTGCTCCCAACACATTCTACTCAAACAGTTTATGGCACCCTCGCCTGCGATTCTATCATGTAAACTTTACCACTGCTCAACAATAAACAATTTGTTAATAAACCAAACGACATTGAGGTCAGATGTACATTCAGTGCAATATATTCACTTATATCAACATGGTAACACTTCAGTTTATGTAATCTTAACTAGAAGTCCGTGTCTGGTGCTTTGATATAGTTTATAGTATTTCATTGCCAAATCGATGGTTATAGGCCTGGATACTGTCCAGCTTTATGATATGAATATTGCCAGTTTTTATAAGATATAAAATGCTACATCAGTGAACCCAATGATACTCAAAAGTATCTAACCGAGCACTAACAGTGCTTAAAATAAATGATATGCAGCAGATTAGTGGGCGTGAATTCATCGTTTAGCTTATATCAGACATATTAGGGATAACTGCATAGAGAATTGGATTACAGAACAGAACTATATGGTATACGGATCGTATAGACGTCAATAAACAGTTTTGAAGTATTGTACTTTTTTTAACCAAAATGCTATATGTCTATTGGAAAGAATTGTGTGGAAATTTTGGAAATAGTACGGGATAAAACGTATATCATATTAAAAGTGTCGCGCAGTTCCACAATAAAGTCAAATTTCTTATTCTTCACGAAAAATAATTGAAATATGAATTATGAATAGTAAACCTACTTTCTACAAAAAAACTTGTACAGTCCCAGAAAATCGAGAAAATTACTCCTTCTTTTGAGAAACTACTGCGTCTTTAGGTACACAAACAAATCTTTTAAACAAAATAATATTTCATAACTAATTTGGATTAATAGAACTCTCGAAAGATCTATTTGATTCAAACTGATCAATAAAAATGTTATGCTAGTGGATAAATATATAAAATTTGTTAACTAAAGTTTACATTTTATCGTAAGTAATGCCATAAAAGCTCAGATTTAGCCGGATATTTTTTGTTTCGACTACTTACTGTCGTGCCAATTTAACGACAGTTGTTGCGACAAAATCACGCGAACGTAGCTCGAGTGATTTTGTAGAACAGCTGGAGTTAAATTACTTATGAAAGTAAGTACGAGAAAAAAACCATAAAAATATCAGGCTCAAAATCTGGTCTCGAATGGTATTTGGTAAGACAATTTCATGATTAGAATAATGCTAAAATTTAATTAAAACTTTATTTAAAAGTACAGAAACATTAATCCATTACAAATCCATTAATATCCTTGCTACATCCTCAATAGACTGCTGTGTGGCCAAATCAAAATTTCTTTCTTTACAAAATATACTAAATTGACTCCAAATTAATGACTGGCTTTTTTTTGTATTTTTAGGGATGCAGCTGTCGATTTCATTTGCTATCTTTTCTTCACACGTATTCCCAAATCGAGACATGTGGATAAACTTTTGGTTTTCACTTATGAATGACAATACAACATTTAAATGTTTTAAACTAACGCTACATTTAGTAAATAAAAGTAACAAGAAACCAACGTTGCCATGGTAACGTAATTTATCTGCTTTTTTTTTAATCCAGTTGCATATTTCTTCCTTCCTATTTAACCGATAGCAAATCACGATTTTTGCGTTCGTATATAGGATTTTTATATGTAAGTGGAATTGTAGTCGAAAATTTTACTAAATCATACAGTGCGGATATTTTACGCAAATATTTTGGGAAATTCCTTGGACAGGTCGATTTTTAATTTTAATTGCGCATCTTTCGACTTTGGTTTTTTACCACTGACATCATCCCTGCTTTGGTAATGACGTCATCTGCTGGTTTTTAAATGGAACACCCTATATACTTTTTAATTTTTGGTTAGGGCGTTTTCTCACCAATACATTGATATAGGATTTGATGGATCTATCTATAATAATAAGAAAGTTATGATCAAAAGTGTGTGCCATAAGCATAGTGTGTTGGAAAGAGAACCTAAATTGATTGCTAGGCTGCAGGCGTTACTAAGTCTTTGTCCAACAAACTACGCTTATGATACACTCTTTTGATCATAACATTCTTATTATTATAGATAGATCCATCAAATCCTATATCAATGTATTGGTGAGAAAACGCCCTAACCAAAAATTAAAAAATATATAGGGTGTTGCATTTAAAAAGTAGATGACGTCATAACCCAAGCAGTGCTGACGTCATTACTAAAAGAACGAAGTCAAAAGATGCACAAATAAAATTAAAAATCGACATTTCCGAGGAATTTCCCAAAATATTAGGGTATTGCGAAATAATAATTGTGTTACAGACTTTTTATCCGCACTGTATATTGATATATTAAAATCACATTTTAAAGGAATTTAAATATTCAAGACATCTAACTCCAACTTTAGACTTTCGAATTGTTAGTATTGTTTTTAGGTTAAATTAAAAGTTTACGACATTTTAGTACCAAAAAAACGGTCTGAAATGGAAAATTTTCGGAGCCAGGAACGGCCACGGGAAGTGGCTGATAGAGCTGATACTATTATAATATGATATTAAATGACACCGCGATGACAGATAATTGATCCGCCACCTACTGATAAAAAACTTGTTTTTTCTTTCGCGGCTATCCGGGCACATGGCTACTTTCGCGCCTTTAAAGGCTCACGAAAATAGGATTTTCACCTAATGTAGGTTAAAAATAGTACTTTATGTACGTAGGCTGGAAAGTGAACATTTTCGGGGCTAACAGAAGAAATGAACAGGCGAGGCCAAGCCGAACCTGGCCACTTCTGGAAGACCGGAAAACAACTTTCCCGCCATGGTACACACAACAACAAACATTTAACAGAAGAACAAAACAACATTTGAAACCAAAAATTCTTTGAAGATCAATATATACAAAAAAATATTAATAATGATAATACAAAGAATTTCCATTGTAGTATAGTATACAGTCTGTCCATAAAGTAACCCCCCCCCCCTGCTAACTTTTGAACGAATCGAGTTAGAGAGTTCTAACAAAATACAGGGTAAATTACGTAAAATGAAGTTGATTTTGACGATAAATTCAATTCTTCAAATTCAAAGATGGCGCCACAGGCGCTGTCAACTCAATTTTGTTAAATGGCAAAGTGTGCCGTGTTGCACCTCATTTAAAAGATAATTCAATTCTCTACATTCTCGTTTTTGAAAAATGACAATCGAGTTATCCGTTCTCTAGTTACAAGCACAAGTTTGTGTTAAAGATATTTAAAAATTTTGCTTTTATCAAGTCTCCTTGCCTTTGCTTGCCACTGTCACTGAAACGTCAATAAGGTTCGAGAAAGTAGTTTAGCGTTCAATTTAAGAGTGTTTGAAGGTTTCTACAGGTCTTTTTCTTATTTTGTAAGTTATTCGATTTGATACATTTGATAGATTTAAGAGAAAATTTAAGAGGAGTGCGGTACTTAAGAATGCTGCGGGAGGAAATTTTTCCAAAGATAGAAAGAATAGCAGGCAATAACATTCAAAGTATTGTATTTCAACAAGATGGGGCTCCGCCTCATTTATATGGACCTGGTACCGATTTTTTAAATAACCATTTCTGGGCAGATGGATTAGCAGAAGGGGCCCGATAGAATAGCCGGCTCGTTCCCCGGACTTAACCCCTCTTGATTTTTTCTTATGGGGATATTTGAAGTCAAAAGTCTACAGAACTCCTCCAGTAAATATCGACGAACTACAGCAACGTCTAACACATATGTGCAGCAATATCTCTGCAGAAATTTTAGGAAATATCAGGCAAGAATTTCAAAATAGACTTTTTATGTGCCAAGAAGTCAATGGACAACATTTTGAACAACTTTTTAATTCTTTTATTTTTAGTTTTTGAAAAATGACAATCTAGTTAGCCGTTCAAAAGTTAGTACGGGGGGGGGGGGTTACTTTATGGACAGACTGTATATTACCATATTTATTTACCCCTACATATTATTATAAAATGATCAAAGTAGCCTACTTGCAATATAATCATGCATGTATTAATGGTTGCTTAAAAATTTCAAATTCAATTATCGTATTTGCTTATATCAGCGACATATAGATGTATGTAGATGTCACTGATAACACCTAACAAAATTCCATTCTTACATTTCTTACCATTCTGAAAAAAATTTATAGTAAAGAGATGCCATAGAAATATCGAGTCGGTGGCTAAGAGTTTAGTGTCTCGGTTGCTTAACCCAAAGGTAGTGGGTTCGAATCCCCATTCCATCGGACATTTTTAAATTAAATTGTCAATTCATATACAGGGCGCCCTATTTCTTGACCCGTTGCATGGGTAACTTTTTTATTAGTAGAGATACAAAAACGCTTAAATGAGCAAATTAGTGCAGTTTCGTATTAGTAATTCTACGGTAAGGCGAAAAATTATATACGGGGGAAGGTTGAAAAGTTATTGACAAAAAACGAAAAATCCAAGTTTTCTATTATCCCTCGTAGCTCGTTCATTTGAAGAGATTTACCCAGAGAAAAATGCTTCACATGTTTTTTGCAGTATTTTTCATGTAAAATGACATGCACTTGCTACTTTTTATATATCTCTTAAAATGGTTGAGAATCACAGTAAAATATATTTTTTTTAAATGTAATGGATAGGTGGCTGTGACATTAACCGAAAGTCCCCTTTTTTCTCTTTCAGATGATATAACATCGTCCATATTTTATCCTTACAAAAGTAATAATAATCGTTGTTTTTAAAGAAAGTTTATTGTCACATCAAGAATGCTATGGAAATAAAATAAAAAATAAGATTCCTGATATTTTTAAAAACGTCTAGTTGGCATTTAATTATTGACAGATCATAAGTGACATTTTTAGTTTTTGTTAAGTAGTTTATTGTTTATTATTAATACTGCATACAAAATAATAGTGTTGCAAATATGTACACCAACGAAGAGAAAAATGATATGCTATTTTGTTATTATAACCAAAATCGAGATGCACAAGCTGCAGCGAATCTTTATTTTGAAACTTACATGGAACGAAGACAACCCCATCATAGAATATTTAGACAGCTGGAAAATAATATACGATTATACGGTTCTTTTTCAAAGCCTAAGGATGAAAGAAACTTCAATGAAGACACTGAAATAAATGTTTTCGCTTATGTAAATTTTGAACCTGATTCTTCAACTGCAGAAATTACACATCACTGCAACACTTCCAAGGAAACTGTAAGAGCTATTTTAAAAGGTAACAATTTAAAGCCTTATCATTATTCCATATGCAATACTTTATATCCAGCTGATAATCAAAGAAGGATGACATTTTGTCGATGGTACATTTCAAAATGCGAAGAGGATCTAGACTTCTGGAAAAAGATTTTATTCAGTGATGAAAGTAGATTTACCAACAATGGTATTTTTAACCGCCATAATAACATAATGTGGTGCCGAGAAAATCCACATCTTGTTTCTGAAAGAAGAAATCAACGTCAATTTGGGATAAATGTGTGGTGTGGAATTTTTTGTGGCAAAATTATTGGCCCATATTTTTACGAAGATAATTTGAATGCGAATAATTACCTTCATTTTCTAAGGAATACTCTAACAGAGGAATATTTAAATGAATTACCACTTCATATTTTTAGAAATCTTAAATACTTCCAACACGATGGAGCACCTGCGCATAATTCCCGCGAGGTAAAACAATATTTACATGAACAGTTTGATAATGTTATAGGAAATAGAATGGATATCGACTGGCCAGCGCGAACACCTGATTTGACCCCCTTAGATTTCTTTCTTTAGGGGTTATTGAAAGATAAAGTTTATGTGACAGCTCCTCTAGATATAGAGGATCTAAAAGTCAGGATTCAAGATGCAATTAGAAGCATACATGGACATACAATAAATAATGATTAAGAAGTATCCTGAAACGTTGCTTACTATGTATCCAACAGGATGTTGGTCATTTCGAACATTTACTTCAATATAATTAATTAATTAATAATTTCTGTTCTCAAAACATTCTTTTGTTCCATAATCCATAGCATTCTTGATGTGACAATAAACTTTCTTTAAAAACAACGATTATTATTACTTTTGTAAGGATAAAATATGGACTATGTTATATCATCTGAAAGAGAAAAAAGGGGACTTTCGGTTAATGTCACAGCCACCTATCCATTACATTTAAAAAAAATATATTTTACTGTGATTCTCAACCATTTTAAGAGATATATAAAAAGTAGCAAGTGCATGTCATTTTACATGAAAAATACTGCAAAAAACATGTGAAGCATTTTTCTCTAACTCTTCAAATGAACGAGCTACGAGAGATAATAGAAAAGTTGGATTTTTCGTTTTTTGTCAATAAATTTTCAACCTTCCCCCGTATATAATTTTTCGCCTTACCGTAGAATTACTAATACGAAAATGCACTAATTTGCTCATTTAAGCGTTTTTGTATCTCTACTAATAAAAAAGTTACCCATGCAACGGGTCAAGAAATAGGGCGCCCTGTATAAATGCCTGTTCGCAGGGATGGGTTGGCAACTATCCTGGCGACGTGCCTAGGATGGGAAGAATGTCAGCTTGGTGCTAATGTGAGAGATTTCCATCGGTTCATGTTTGATTGCCCCCCTAACTTTAATGAGGTTTTCCAGGATTACCCATTCCAGCACTGAATCGTGGTTAGGGCTTACCAACACAAGTCGTTCCTCAGGCGTAATTGCGACCTACTGAATAATAATATGCCGCCCCCTCCCCCTCGTCCACAGAAGTCTCACATTTTTGGTCTAATGAGTTTAAAAATAGTCAAAAAAAGATACAAAAATTTTTTATTTCTTTTAAATAAGTACCTACCTATGTATTTACCCACACCTAAATATGGAATTAATATTTAATCCAGAATCATTTTTATATTCCTGGACAAGGAGGAGGAATAAAAGTAGAGTTACTAATGATTTTACTCCTAATTTCTAATTCACTGCCATCTATCCATCTTATTCCTCCGCTTTCAAATGCTTCGCAAGATTTATTTACAATATTTGTTTTGATCTAAAGAATAAAAAGAGATATATTTTTATTTGAAAGATTTATTTGATTTTTTATTCGATCGTTTCTAAACTTTGGTCGTAGTTGTAAAACTTCATTCCAAATAGCAATTTGAAATAAAATGTTCAATGTTGCTTCATATAAAGTGACTTCGTCAATTTTCCATTTAAAAGATAAGCGGGATACTGTTTTATGCTTTGGATTTTTTAAAAAAGCAGGAACGGTTATTTATGTCTATATTTATTAAAATTCCAACGGTTACTTTCCAAAATATTATAATTTATGTTTATTAAAAATTATGCTAGTAAATGGAAAATTACATTAAGTTTTAAAATAAAGTCTCTGTAATTATTATACTATTGAAGTCTCATTACTTTAACTATTCTTACAAACTCTATAGGATCTCCCCTTATCCTAAAGAGAACCTGATAAATTGCATCTGAATCAGTTTGAACAAGAAGCAACAGATAACTTTTCCTGAGTCTATTTAAATTGACATGGGAAGAAATTACATTCTTGACGGAAGTACTAAAGGGCTCTGAATGTTCAAGCCATTTTATCTCTCTCAGAGCCAGTTTAGCTGCTCTATTATTAGCTTCTTCAGTAATTCTCGTGTCTTCTGCAGTGAATTCACCTAAACAGACGCACCAAGCTTCAGGAATCCCTGCATCTCTGCAGGATCTGTTCCGTGTTATATTGGAGAAAAGTGACTGACATCTCGGACACGCCAAACTAGAGGAAACATTGTAACTAGGCACAGATCTTTTTAACACGTCTTGAAGCGTCATATACATGTCATAAGTGCTGATTAGTTTGTTTGCGTTATCCAAGAAGTTAGAGTACGCTGTGGGGTATTTACTCTTGAAACTTGGTGGTAAAGAGATGAAATTTATGGGCAGCCTCTCCTCAAACCAGCCTTGGATTGTTTGTCGAAATGGGCCAAAGCGGATGCCGTGGTCGCTCAAAAGAATCACGATGCTCTCGTCCAAAATTCTGTTCCGTCTTAGGTTCTGGAAAAAATCCGCCACTTTCTCGTCCATACCCATTGGTGAGTTAATGTAGTTATGACTGAAGGTATTCATCCAGAATACTCCAAAGCTGAACTTGTCCTTAAATGTCTTGGAAAAATCTTTGGCCAGGTTTAATATTCTCTCACCTTGAAAGTCAAATTCAAATCAGTTAACAACTATTCTGAAGTGAAATGCTATATAAATAATTTTAAAAAATTCGCACTATAAGCTAGAAAATATTTTTTTAACAATTTGGTTCATAACTCAACTTTATTTTTTCCACATAAACATCAAAGCTTACTCTTAGGAGCATATTAGAGCATCAAAGATTCATAGTTTTATCAAATATTGTACCAACAGGAACCTGCGATGATAATCGATTAGAATACTTTTATGAATTGGAATGAAAGTCTCTTGTTGATTTTTGCGAAGTTTTTGAAAAACTCTCGTAAAAGATACCTTACCTTACCTACCAAATATCTGTTATCGAATCTTTTTTCATTGTTTTACAAAATGTTTCAACGAAACACATCTTCCCTATGAAAATGTATCTCCACCTGTTTGAGGCTTATTTGAAGCAAATATCGAAAGGATATTTTCCAAAAAAATCTAAGATATTGACCATGCAGAGAGCATATTTTGAAATTTATTAGGAAAGCATCAAGTCATACATATCTTTTGGAAAAGGTAATACAGGAAATAATTACCTATATTACTTAATAGGTTCTTGTTATTGTAGGTTGTTCTAGTAATGGGTGTTTTTGGAGGATTAAGAAGAGATGAGTTGGTAAAGCTCTTGATGTATGATACAGATGACAAAGGAATCATTGCTGTAGTAAAAATTAACGATACAAAAACTAGAGTACCAAAATTTATTAGTATTGTGGAAGAAAATGAAATGCACGCTCCCCAATTGTATCGACAGTATATATCTTTGTGACCAAAAGAAATTAAAGAAGGCGTTTTTTTCTGACATATTGAAATGGTCGATGTACAGCGCAACCAGTAGGCAAAAATACCTTCAGTAGCATATCCAGGATTGCAAAATATCTCGGCTATGCAGATGCTAAAATGTACACAGGTTATTGTTTGCGTCGTAGATCAACAACTCTTCTCGTAGATGCAGGTGCAGATATTATAACATTAAAGAGACATGGAAAATGGAAGAGTGATGCTGTAGCATCAGGATATGTAGAAGACAAGACAGTATAACGTACAAGAACAAAATATCTCGTTTAATAGCAGAAGTCGAAAGAATTAATGATGACAATTTTACTGAATTGATTGTGAGGGAGAAAGAACAATATTTATTTGATGGTAAAGAAAATTAAGGTAGTTTCTCTGGTGTTACTGTTAAAGGTACCTTCTCAAATTGTATTTTCGTTTTTAAAGACAGTTGTAAATGATTTTTATTGTTAATTTAAAGCAAATTATTGTTATATATCAAATATTAATATTAATACATTTTGTACTTTCTTTTGTCTGCTTCATTTATACGAGGCACATTTACTATTCTACTCTTGCAGAAAATAAGGGTACAAAATAGGGTCAAAGTGCGGGCGATAATATTTAGGCCCGCTTATTTTGCCCCAGAGTGATATGACGTTTTTCTATTCCGTTTCCTAGTAATAAAGAAGCTATATCGCTAAGTAAAAAATAAAATTATTCGGTTTAATCTGCTCGGAGTTGATTTGTACTGGATTAATAATAATTTATGCCAACTTCATCTTAACTTGAAGAAAAAACAATTTGTTTAGTATTCATTTAGAGTTATTAGGCCGTCAAATATAGTTCCCTTTTAATCAAATTTGAATGGATTGAATTACCTTCAGTTTCTGGCCCAGTACAATAAGGCATGGTATCTTTCCACGTCACATTTAAGGTTTCAGCAGCTTCTATGTATGGTTTGAAGTAATAATCGGTAGGCGGGTTCTGAAACCCTTTCTTCAAGTAATTGAATGTTGAAATGGAAGCCCAATCCTCCGCGTAAGCGGTAACATAACCAAGATTTCTTAAGTCGTACCATAACATTGGACATTCGTCCAACTTGCCAACTTCGGTGGGGTCACACATTGAATATACTTGCCTCAAATTTAGCCCCGATAGAAGCGCCATGCAATTGGGAAATGTGTTATCGTCAATCTTGTTGTATGCGATGAATTCCGTGAAATCGCTTTCAAGCAATACTTTTCTTGTTGAGGGCATCGTTCTTTTAAAGTTTAGCCTGGAGACACTGTCGATTACCATAATTAACACACTAGTGGGCCTGTGCCGGTGATAATTTTTCTTCATTTTGTCTTTTACTGACTTGGTGACAGTAATGGGATTGTGCACGTTTTCATATATAAGGACAGAGTCTTTTTCACATTTAACCATAACCACCTCTTCTTTAAGTTGCACTGTTGTGTTAAAATTAGTACACTCTGATACGCTATAACAAGAAACATTGAATAAGAACGGTGGAAATCGATTTGTTAAAGTTAGGGTAGATTAGTGATCGTGGTTGGAAAACTAAGTAAGGACCTACATGGAACCAAATTTGGAATTTACGGAGGCACTTTTTATAAGAAGTTCACATTACAAGTTATCACACCTTATATTTATTTATTATCCCAAAAATCAAATGCGTAAACATTTAGAGGTTCATACAAGACCTTGCATCTCTCATTTTTTTTATAAAATGTCACATATCTGCGAAACATCTTATGGTATGCTGAATTATTCGAAACAAAATTTTCCGTTCATTTATAAAATGTAGAAATATACAGGGCGTTTCATATAAAAAAATTTCGCCACAATTAAACAAAACTGTGCTACTACCTCTCTGACAATTATTGTCTAATTGACAGACAGATAACGATCTGCTTTTCTGCCCATGCCGTTACAGCCACCTCTATTGTCTTTGAGGAAGACAATCTTAGTTATTTATTAAATTATATTATTATATTATTAAATAAATTAATTTAATTTAATAATTTTATTATTAAATTAAATGCACTACGTAGACTTTTTAGATAACAATAATTATTGCCTCTCCTCATTTAATAGACTTCTTAATAAATACGGTTTGAAACAATTAGTAACTGAACCTACCAGGGTAACTGCTACGTCTCAAACATTAGTTGACCTTATTATTGTTTCTTGTCCTGAAATTGTCACTGATATTGATGTTTATAGAATGGATGGCATTTCTGATCACCGTTTAGTTATGTGTGGGATTAAATTAATAAAGTTTAAACAGAATATATCATGTAAAACTTATAGAGACTACTCTAAATTTAATTATAATTTGTTTTTACACGATCTAAATACTATTTTTTGGGAACGTTTATATTATCTTGAAGATATAAATAATATGCTTAACTTTTTTAATGATAACATCTTGTATTTGTTTGATATTCATGCTCCTATTAAAACCGCTAGAATAACCAAGCCCCCAGCTCCATGGCTTACAGATAACTTGAAATTTTTTATTAAATTGAAGAAAAATGCTCTAAGCAAGTACAAGCGTTTAAAAACTGATGCGGCTTGGTATGATTACAAAGTACTTAGGAACTTGGTTAATACGTCCGTGAAGTCAGAAAAAAAAGCTTTTTTGCAACACGCTTTTACTACAAATCCTAGAGAATTTTGGAAAACATTAAAATATTTAAATATTTGTTCTTCTGTTAGTAACTATAATTGCTCTATTAATTTATTAGATATTGGTACACCTGATCAATTTAATGATTTCTTTATTAATAGTATTCCTTTGGTAAATCCTGTTAGTAATACTTTTATTGATACAAACTATTTGAATAGTGTATGGCCTGGTGTACACGATAAATTTAAGTTTAATACTGTTAGTTGTCATGATGTTGAAAAACTGTTAATGAAAGTTAAATCTAATGCTACTGGTTCAGATGGCATTTCCCTGAAAATGCTGCTATATGTAATTCCTCAGTTAAGCGAACACATTACTTTTATCATTAATAAATGTCTCTTATCTGGTCAATTTCCCTGTATATGGAAAAATTCAAATATAATTCCTGTACAAAAAAATAGCAATCCTGTGAATGTTTCTGAGTTTAGGCCTATAAGTATATTGCCTGTGTTGTCTAAAATCTTAGAGAAAATTGTTCATGTTCAATTTAATGAGTTTTTGAATAAAAACAGAATTCTATCAAATATTCAATCGGGCTTTCGTCGACACCATAGTACGGCAACTGCTTTGGTTAAGGTAACTGATGATATTCTACGGGCTTCTGATGTTAATAAAGATACTTGTTTGATCCTTCTTGATTATAGTAAGGCGTTTGATACCATTAATCATTTAACTCTTATTACTAAACTTAAGTTCTTTGGTGTGGATGAACCTGCTATTTCTTTTTTTAACAACTATTTAAACTCCAGGCATCAACGAGTATCATTTCACAATAATTTCTCGAAATTTCTCTCCATAGATAAAGGTGTACCGCAAGGTAGTATATTAGGCCCTCTCCTATTTACTGTTTATACTGCTGACTTGTCAAGTCGTCTTAAATTTTGTTCTTTACATCAATATGCTGATGATACTCAAGTATACTATTCGTTTTCATATAATGACCTATTTCTTGCTGTTCGAAATATTAATTTTGATCTTGAGGTAATTAAAGAATTTTCTACTGCCCATGGACTTATGCTTAATGAAAATAAAACTCAACTGCTAGTGTTTGGTCCTCACAATCACATTTTATCTGTTAATAGAGATTTCCAAATTTCTCGATTATACGATTCCAATTTCTCAATTGGGATGCGTCAATGGTCCCCGTCAATGTACTTCAATCAAATTACCTATCAATCTCCGTCCATCGATTGACAATGGCATCAATCGCTTCCCACACGATCAATTAGACGCATGAATGAGTACCATTGACAATATTATTGACCGTCTGCGGGCCACTTAATATAAATAGTTGGAGGTTGTAGAAAAATCTCATATACTTTTTAGTACTAGAGTAACTAGTAGTTTAAACTTCATAAAATTTTTTCTAAACGTATTTTAATAAATTTATTAGGAACGGAATTGAATTAGAATATAAATATTGCTCTTCAGGAATAATAGTCAGTCATAATCTCCAAATAAGTCAATAATTTCCCCATATACATACATACAGAACTTTTACCTAATGCCAACATCTGGTTCTTCCTCAGATCCATTTCTGCTTACATAACTATAACAGCACGTTAAAGGCTCTTCGGACCTATGAAATACTTCATTTTCCTGGTTTAGATGTAAATAGGCTACATTATTCCTAACTGTTGTAAAAGTCAGAAGATCTGAATCAGAGCAACTCGTGTATTCTTGGGGAACAAAAGTCGCATTGGCCTCTTCACTGAATGCAGGAAAGTAGGGAATCTTACACTCATCTGTGTGCAGTATGGTATCTAAAATTACAAGTCGCTAAGATGTTTTGTCTGATCACATAGCGGCTACATGTTTACTAACTTGTTTGCGAGGAAACTTCTGGTATTGCCACTTTAAAAATAAGACTTAATGATAGCAGTACTAAGTACATCGTCGCGTTAACTTTAAAACTATCAACTAAATTATTCATTTTTAAGTAACATTGATGTGCATTTACATCGTATATAAACATTTGATTTAATATGCAGGGTCGGAATTAGGACATTTTCCATCACTATCCATCACTCCCACTAGGAAGCATGACACACTTCATCTTAAGTAGATAAATAGATATATGTGAAGAATGTGAGAAAATCGGAAATATTTTATGATAGGCAGTTATCTACTACTGAAACGATGAAAAATGTCTTTTATCGAGAATGACAAATGGTGCATTGTATAAAATTTATTTTTATTATAAAGAACTGTCGAATTGTGATATAATTTGTCTGTCTATACAGGGTGTCCCAGTGTGAGCGTACAAAAATTTACCAGGGAGTGGACCAGACCAAAATAAGAATAAAACTCTTATAACAAAAATTTCTCTGATGCACACCTAACGAGTTACAGTAACAGTTAGTTACTGTAACCTAAAAGTTACTGTACCTAAAATTTCGCAATAACTTAAAAATCGTTAGGTAATTTTTGGGAGACGTGTCCATCTAAACATCTACATGGTGTTTGTTTAACTCTGACACCTGTGGTGACCTAGGCCTACTCTTCCTTATGACTTCCTTTGCATGTATTTTTCTGCATAAAGAATGTAGTTGGTACTTTACTCTCAATTTACTCGAAAACGGTTGATTTTAGAGCTATGTAACAAGAGCACCTTTTTCGTTCAGAATTGATAGCCGTTTAAGGAAAACTTAGTTAATCCACGAAAAAGTAGGATATGCAGGAGTTATGAAGACATAATCATAAGGAAGAGTAGGCTTAGGCCACCACAGGTGTCAGAGTTGAACAAACAACATGTAGTTTTTATGACCTTTAATAGATGTACACGTGACCCAAAAATGACCTAAATCTACGGAACGGTTTTTAGGTTATTGCGGAAAATTGCTTTTTTTTTTCTCCAAAATAACACCCTGTAACTCGTTAGGCGTACATCAGAGATTTTTTTTTTTTATAGAGTTTTATTCTTATTTTGGTCTGCTCTACCCCCTGGTAAATTTTTGTACGCTCACACTGGGACACCCTGTATACTAATTTAATTTGAATTGTAATAGCATTGTAGGATAGGCAGCCATTGCAATAGCAGTCACACATTTTCGAATGATACCAGATTTAAAACAGATTTTTAATAATGTTAGAATATATAAATGGATCCAAATACTTGATCCCGTACTGCGAAATGTATAGTATTATCAATAAATTACTTTTAGTCGATAAACTGTGAACTTCAATGATTATTTATTAGACTGGATAAGGAAATAGATATATTTGTCTTATAATAAATACACTCCAATACGCATAATGCTCCACTTCAATGAGTATGTAGAAATATAAATTACCATTCCTGGTAAGAGTGCAAGGATTAGTTAATTATAATATAATTAAAAGAACTTTGTTATGACGATCTTTTTGAATAGTTATCGTTCTTGAAACGGTTTCTGTGTTTCCGAAAAAAGTTTACTACATGATCAAAAGTAAAAACCGTCTGGATCGTCCTAGATACTCAGTAGCTAATTATTGATTTATGACATTTATTTTTAGATGAATAATTAGAAGCCATACTTTATTTTAATTTAGAAATGTAAAATATAAAATTTTCTATTTAGATATTGTTTGTATTTAGATATAGCAAAATATATTAAAGTAGGGTTATGAAATGGATTGTGTACAAAATCGATCTAATGATTGGATTTATAGAAAATGCTGCGAAGTTGATATATGCGTATAAAACCGAAGCTTATCCTCAGGGATCTGTACTGGGGCCCGTTTTAACTTTACAGCAGATCTGCCTCATTTACTCTCCAGTACAACCTCTCTCTACTCAGATGATGCGAAAATATATAGCAGTCCAAGCTATTATAAAGAACTTCAAGCGGATTTAAACAAAGTGTACAAGTGGTCTTTAGTTTGGCAACTGATTTTGAATCATGAATAAAGTGTTGCTCTCTATATTGGGTAAATAAATTCCAAAATTGAGTATCTTCTCGATCAACGCAAATTGCGTTTGGTCCCATATCAAGTTGGAGTTGTTGTGGAGTTGTGATAACAGAAGATCTTACATCGACAAAGACAAAACGCATCTAAAAATATTTAGTAAAACTAGCACAAACTACAAACTCCACTAGCAAAAGCAAAACTATACAGTACATACATACGCCCTATATTGGAGTACGCTGATCCGTACCTGTAGCAAGACTCAAATAGACTGGAAATTGTCCAAAGGAAAGTTACTCGGCTGCCATATGGGCCTGCCGAACCTTCACATGAACAGAGGTTGCAATGACATGGAAGAGCTCGTGGTGACCTTATTATAACTTACCGTGCCTTAGCTAGACTTTCTCCATCCATCTTTTCAGTATGTTTATTTTGAATATAGATGATCGACTTCGCGGAGATGGGCATAAATTGAAACGTGAAAGTTTTTACACCAAACGACGTGAAAAATTATTTGAGCAACCATCTGTTTCTCATAAGATGAATAATCTACCAGCTACTGTCGTGTCAGCTCCAAATGTCAATATGTTTAAGCAGAGATTGGACATACTTACCTAGTAAGTGCTCCAGATTTGCCGGGTTTTTAGGGAATAACCCTCAAATGTGTTCTTTTGAATTTTATTGTATTTTATTCTTTCTTTCGCTCTGTTTTATTGTAATTGTAATATGTAGTCTCTAAATATAAGAGTTTATAGGGCTTGCCTTCTAATTTTTATGGTGTAGTAATAATTAGTATTTTAGTTACAAGTTCAGTAGGTGAGTTATTACAGTACGAGTTTCTTTATGTGGAAATTGTAAACGAGAACTGTAAACCACATACCGAATATTATCGTCTGATATTTTATTTTATACTGGACAGTATATTATACTGTCGTCGTTGCAGTGTCATCGTAGCTTCATTGAAATCGGTAGAAAAGCATTATTTATATTTGCCTGAATTTTAGTTTTACAAAATGAAAACGGATAAATGTCAAGAATAGATTTAAACTCAAAAATATAGCTCCCTAATAACGGTCCGGTAAAGTGTTGCTAGGCAACAACATTACTGTTCCATTTACCGGCCGGAAATTAGTGCAGAGTACGTAGATCTACAGGAGAGTATGAAACTATGAAATATTAGTATTCACCTTAGAAGTCCTGTAGATCAGGTATTACAGTACGAGTTTTTTTACTGACGAGGCAACGTTAGGAACCGAGCCCGGAAAGTATAAATTAGTACTGTAATCATCTACTGGACGTGTATCATATGATATTTTATTTCGTACTGTCGTAGTTTTAAAATAAAAATGAATTATTTTAAATTTTAAACAAAACATTAAAATAAAATCTCACAAAATTCAAATTCCATTACTATCTTAACAGCCTTGACATGCAAGGTGGCATTAACTGACATTAACGTTCTTTTGAAGTATTATAATTTATTTGGTTGTATAATAATGGTGTGCTCAGAGGAATTTTTAAATAAATTACCTAACATCGTAGCTTCACTGAAATGGGTAGAAAACCATTATTTATATTTGTCTGACTTTTAGTTTACTAAACTAAAGTGTATAAATATCAGAAATTGATTTAAACTCAAAAACATAGCTCCTAATAACAGTATGTAAAGTATTGCTAGAAAACAACATTACAGTATAAGGTACTGTTATGTTCCATTTACCGGTCGCAAGTACGTACAGGGTAAGTAAATTTACTGGACAAAATTATATCATAGACGAGTACCATAGGTCACAAGTTCATCACCATTAAGACATGGACCCTCTAACGCAGCCCTTATCATAGGATGCCGCCGCCTATTAAACTGATAAACAAATATATAAAAACCCATGTAAAAAACAAATATTATTCATTCTTAGACGAATCTATGTCCGTTTAAATATAGTTGTTATTTTGTTATTTAGTAAAATCTTTGTAATTAGTAAAATAAAACTTTTAAAAAAAGTAAATTTGAAATCAAGTTATTTAACTACAGTATGAAATAAAATAGTACACAATTCTCAGGCCCTTTGAAACTGATACAATAATTATGGAACAAATATAAAATATTTATTTGTTTCTGTTTTTGAAACTGAAAATATAAATACTTATCCGAATTTAATGACTCAAACTTCCTTCACAGCAACAAAACATGTCAGTTTTACAAAATAATCCTCTAGCTTCGAAGTCGGATATTCTGGTCGAACTCTCGAACTGATACGCTTATATTGTGGAGCAAATTATAGACATATAACCCGTTGTTATCAAAATTCTCATAGTATTACTACTTATAATAGCGATTAAGATTTTAAGTATCTAGTCTAACAAAAATAGAATGACAATTGTAATTAAAAAATATTACTCTCAATTATCAGTGATAATTGAGTATACGTTGCTTGTATAAATCAAATTAAATATATATAGTGTGATCTTATGTAAACATACTCCTTATTTGTGGTGTTTATATAATCTATTCAGAGTGATGTAAAAAATTACTGCACGTTTGTTGAAAAATCATAAAATTTCGACAAAATCACTTGCATAAGTTTGATGGAGTCTAGTAAAGCCTACTAAAGTCTACTAAAAGAAAACATCAGAGATCATTATTTTAGTTTATTTCACAATTTAATGATATTACCTGCTACATTATTGCTATATATTCATTTTGCAGGCGATGAGTTTGCGAATGAACATTCGCCCATATATTTTTACCACTTACAATTTCTCTTCGGTGGATAATACATCGAAAAGTTACTATATTAATACGAATTTAATACTGTATTTTTTCATTACCCTCGCCTGCATACTACCATGGAGGATACAAAAGTTAATCAATAACATGAAGTCAATAAAGAGAAAGAAGTTAATTAGTTCTATTTGATTTTAGTAGATTGAACCATAAATAAAATAAGAAAGTAATAAAATAATAATATAATAATATAGAAAGTGTATAAATAATTCCTAAGTGTACGTATCCCTATTAAAACGAAATATACAGTTTTGTTTACTTACCTTGTTTATTTTTTGTATGTACTTATAATGACTAACTTATTACCTACTATTAATGACTATCAACTAGAATTCGACGTCGCTTACAATTTACTGGTAGGTCAAACGTTTCTAAACTTATAACTTCATGATGCCGAGATTTTTCCAATGAGATTTTCTACAATAACTTTCTTAAATAAATGACATTTTTTTGATATTTCTTACAGGGCAGCAACAGTGTATAAATAATTAAATCATTTATCACTTACTGAACCTAAAAAATTCCATATTGTTACAATTGTAAGAAAAATAGTTCTTACATTATGAAATAGTTTTCATATTTGGAATTTTTAATATTTATTTCTAAAAAACTGATTATGAATGCGTTTAGACTAACCACTGAGATAATGAAATTTGAGTTAAGTTGCAGCTTATTAATAAATTAATTATGAGATAAATTGGAGCAAGCAACCAAGTCAAAATTATAAGTTATCTTAGAATAAAATCTCTTATATGTCAGTTCTCAAACCAACCAGTTTACATTATTTCGATATACATATATAAGTAAGTTGAAAGATATGTGTATCTATAGCTAGCTAATAAATTAAATGCATAGCAATGTATTCTTCATTCTTTGTGGTTTCGGTAACAACTTGAAAAATTCAGTTAGCCGCCCTCAGAGAGAAAAACTAAGCTTACAAATCACAAGACTAGAGAAAATCGACTAAACTTTTTTCAAACCTGGATACTCTAATTTTTTGTTTTCTTTTGATGAACATTTCATCAGTAGACACAATAACAAAATTCCTTTATATTTGGATTTTTCGTACAATTGGAAGTTGTAGCGTACACATCAAGTCTGCTAATCCTTCCAGAAATAGAAAATTTGAAGTCGCTAATGTCATCTTCGTAACCAATTGTAGATTCGAAGACAGCTTCTGGGGTAGTGTTAAATCGGAGCAGCAAGTAAGTTTTACTGGTATACGCCAATTTTTGTGAAACACTTGTACTGATAATACTGTTTAAGGTATATTTAGCACACATCCACCCATCATCATAAGAAGCTATTATTTTGTGAATTTTATTTAGCACATAAGTAGAAACTTTATCTTCCATTTTCCGGTCTAGTGTGATCTGAATGTACCCGGAACAGGTACACCAGTGCTGTTCTATCCCAGCTTCTTCGCAAGACCTTTCCTCGTCAACAACTTCAAGAAGTGACTTACATTTGGGGCAGCCAGCGCTCTGTAAAATCATATTTTCATGTCCAGACAGTACTAATAAATGTTGTAAAGTCATATGTAAATCATAAGGAGACGTCAGTCTATCAGAATTGGCTTTAAAATTCTTAAATTCGTTTGGGAAGGTTTCTTTAAACCAATTTGGAAAAGAAACGTAAATGAATGGTAGCCTTTCTTCCAGCCATCCGGTATCTGTCAATCTTATATCGCCGAATCTGATCCCATGATCACTGAAAAATATAACGACACTTTCTTCGAGAACATTCTCATCGCTGAGTGTCTCTAAAAACTCTTTTATTTTATTATCCATTATAGAAACGGTATTAAGATCGTTATGACTAAAGGTGTTCATCCAAAACCATCCAAAATGCGGGTGAGCTTTAAAAGTGACAGCAAAATCTTTCGCCAACTTGAGAATTCTCTCTCCAGAAGTCTCTGGACCAGTACAATATGTCATTCCTTGTTTCATCTTCTTCTTTAATTTTTCACTGGACATCATATAAGGTCGTAAATAAAAATCTGTGGGCGGTAAGCTGAAACCTTTCTTCATGTGGTTAAATGTTCCCATTAGGACCTCATCTTCTGCATAGCTTGTAACATAGTCTAAATTTTTGTAAGCGTACCACAACATGGGGCATTTGTCGAGTTGTCCTAGCTTTTTAGGATCGCAGAAATCATGTGTGTTACTTCTATTGAATCCTGTGAGGATAGCCATGAAATTTGGAAACGTGTTGTCATCTACTTTGTTATATCCTTTCAAAGGAACCCATTCATTGCTTTCCACGTAACTGTAACTTTTTGGAAGGGCTCTGATAAAATTCAGCCGAGATACGCTATCAATTCCTACAAGTAACACGCTTATTTGTTTTTTCGTATGTTTTCTGGTAATTCTATTCTTGATATCTTCATTTATCATAAATGTATAATGAGTATTTTTGTAAACTGGATATCGGTTGTCCTTCAAACATTTTACAAAGATGGTGTCGTGGTGTAAAGTTACATTATCCTTGAACCTACGGCATTTTGTTGTCCTAAAACAAAATGATTTGTACATATACAGAGTGTCTTAAAAACATTAAACTTTCAAGGGCAGTTTCAAAACGGGCATCATGTCCATAATGGAGCCGTTTTTGCAGAAAAAAGGGAAGATGGTTTGGAGGTGCTGTTTACATTATTAACAAATAATGAATATTAATTTACAAGAAAAGGCAATTAACTAAAGTTTTAGTTAATATTCAACTAAATAAATTAATTCATTGATTAATTGAATAAATGACAATTAACATTGACATCAAAATTAACATCAAAATGTAACCCTGAAGGAAAAATCAAGGGGGTTTCAATCTGGAGAACGCGCAGGCCATGCCACGGAACTTTCTCTTCAAATCCATTACTAAATTCACAACCGTTCAAGTGTAAAATCGTTATTAGGTAAAAATAGCAATGAATTGATAATATCTGTGACGCAAAGCCCTTATCATGGTTAGTATCTTTTGGATATTAAACTTTACTCTAAAATAATATGCAAAAATATACACTATGTTAAAATAATGAACATTTAAGATATTTAAATATTAAATAAAATTTGTTTGAAATTTGCATTTTATAGAAAACAATAGTTGTAATCTCTAGTTAAAGGCAGATCATAAGATAACATTTAACAAAACCCTATTAAAAATTTCGCCTTGTATAAAATTGCATATTTAGAAATTTAATCAGACGCCTAGTTCTACTTAATTTAAAAAATTTAGAAATTCAGGAAACTGATCTTTTGACGTACATTTTGGGGAGTTGCAAACTTCTATCAGTATATACTTACGTTATTGCATCGTCTGGTTTAACTAAAGAGGTACTTCTAGTGACATTCGAATAACAGCAGACAACGCTTGAATTTAAATAATATGGCACTGCTTCCTCATTAACTTTGAGTATTACACCATTGTCTGTCTTTGCTATATAAGTAAGCGGTGGCTTTTCTGAGCACTGCTCGTAACTTTCTGGATGAAAAAATTGCATGGCGTCTTTGTTAAAGGGGTCTAAATCAATTATTTGACATTTTAAGCTATTCACTAGATAACCAGGCTCTGAAACAATAGTTGAATTAATATTTTAATTGTTAATTTATTGTTAAGTTGTCACTTGAGTTATGTTCGCAAAATATTATTGCAAACTTTACTAAAATATTGTGGCGTTATTTTAATATTAATCATGGAAATTTAGTTTAATTTAAATATGTTATGTATGTTATATGTTTTTCAAACAACCAATAAAGATTTGTTTATTGTTAGAGTTCCTTTTAAAGAGTTTTCTAATGCTTTATTTACTCTATTTTTGTACTTCAATCAATTGTTCTTTACTTACTTGGTATTTTTCCTAGATTTTGATTCAGTGTAACGATTGAGTTCAACGTGTAACTATCATAATTTAAAATTGTCCAAATGATACCCCAAAATGGCAGCAAGAGAAGAAATACGATTATCAGCTGACCTCTGTTAACCCTAAAACAAAACTTACAGTCGAATTTCTAGCAAAATTAACGGAAATTGTATATAAAATGCTACTGCTACCTAAATGCTACTAAATGCTACCTTTGACATTAATGGGTTCCTACCTAAAAGTTGATGGAACAGCAAACTCCATTGCGATGTAATCAAAAGGTACAGTTTAATTATACGCAACCTTAACCTTTACCTTAATTTTCCATATATGGGTGTATATATTATTTGGTTCAAAGTGAACAATACAAAGCCTCGACTAGAGGAATGGAATAATACACTCCCATTTTTACTATTTACGATCTATATAAGAAACAAGACAAGTCTCGCAGGTCTTTTAGGCAATTGTACTGAATGCTTCGTAAAGTATACATTCAAAAATATGTTGACATCAACATCTGCAACTACGCGTCGGCACTAAAAAACAGAAGTTTAAGTTTATCCATTAATTTGCTTCACATTTTATTTTGCTTCGCAGTTTCCTTTCTCTGTCTCATCACATTTATTTTTTTTATGAAAAATTGAAGTGTGTTTCAGTTTTTCATTGTTCTATAGCACGTAATGTTCAAAATTTCTGAAATAAAACACAGAAAGTTCTACCAAAAAAATGTGTACAACATATTTTTGAAAGTGCTTAATGAAATGCTTGGCAAAACTTTTCAAATATTTTTTAAATTGTTATTTAAGAATAAATTTATTTGTAAAAGTAATAATAAGTGTTATAACAATTTTTGCCTTACCTACATGTTGTCCACCAAACATGACTGTTATTAACAAAAGCAAACATTCTACAGCTAACATTTTATCAAACTTGTAGACAAGCGAGACTCATACTGAAGAATCAGTGAGTATTTACAATACATTTTATCTGATAATATATTGATCTAAAGTAGTTTGTGCATATTATAAGATAAACAGATTTAACATATTATAAGATATATTGAACTTTATAGATAACAAAAATAGCACATAAAAATTAATTTAAAATAACTCTCTTAGTAAATACATGTATACCGATCCCGAAATAAAAATATATTCTATTTGGAGACAAGGACGGATCGACAGTTAGTTAAGTGTTTATTAAACAGAGAAATAGAACGGTACATGGGTGAGTCGAGGCATCAATATCCGAGGGTGAGAGACGAACACGGGTGAGTGGTCAGAGAGGTAGTTTGTGGGTGTGGCTCCCAGCTGCGTTCCCCCACTAAATAAAGAACTAGAAGCATTTTTCCAGCATCATGTTATTTATCTTTATTGAATGACTATGTACTATCTTGTGCCTTTGTTTCCCAATTGAACATATTTTTGTTTGGGGACCTGTATAACTTTATACTCAATAACTAATAAAAGGACTGTTGATGGAATCTATACGCGATTCATTTTAAGATCGTAGCGCCAAAATGGCAGTAATCTATACTAACTTATGCTCACTGACACTGACGTTTGACATTTTATTCATCAAATATTTGTTGTCGAGAACTTTAAACCAGGTAAAAAGCTTGTAAAACTATTTTGAAAGGGGTAAGTAGTGATATAAAATTAAAATAGATTTCAATATTTTTCCAGCGTTCAAATCTGAAAATGAAACTTAACCTCAAAATATGTCAAATTCTTTATTGGGCATACGGCATACATACCTTTATGGAACTAGTCATCCTTAGAGAAAAGTAAAGAGCACACTCTCTACTCTGCGTTCTTTAGTTTCTTTATCCATACTTGTCTCCTATAACTCTGTAATGCTCAACTTATAGTTTCCGCGATAGCTCCAGATTTTCCCGCTTTTGGAAAAGTATGAAACTGATTTCGGGGTTTTTCTTTGTACAAGAGAAACAATGACGCTCACAACAATAATGATTCATATCTAATCAAAGCAATTAAATAATATAACAACGGATATTTCAAAATTCACAATAGACATACATATGCAAAACTGAACCAATAACCCAAGTGTTAGTTGTGCGTGCCGCCAGTAGGTAGCGTATTGCTTAGCATGAATCGCGTATATAGTTCTAGTAGTGTTAATTAATAAAGCTGTTCTACTAAAATTTTCTCAGATGCATCTTTAGAACCTATTTACTACTCAGACCTAGTAGTATTTCAGTTTTTTATTAACCTGATGGAATCATTTTTAGGTATCATTTTCTAATAATAATGTTTCTTCTTTATTATTTAATATTTTTAGGTCTATATATAACATAAAACACACCACAGAAATGGACAACCTCCCTACTGAAAGCCTAAGGCTTGTGTAGAGGGAGGGTACACATGAAAAAAACGCAGACACACAACCATTCCCTGGGAGAAGTGCGTGCCATTTCTCCCCTGGCGAGATTCGAACTCGCGCCGCAATATACCCATTCTGTTAGTCACAGGCTATCACCCAGCACCTAACAGACTGAGCTATCGCCGCGGCTATATATAGGTATATAAATTCCAGGAATATCACTTTATGTAATTAGAAAAATGTGAATTTCACACTAATTAGAAATTATATAAGAGTCGCAACTGAGTCGGATACAGATTTTTTCATAAACTATATTTTTGAAGAACAAGCATAAGAAATCTTGTTAATTGTTATTTTCTATGGAAGTGGTTATCAAGTAGTCAAGTATACTAAATTTTGTTCTATAATTTGAAGTATTATCAGATAAATTCAAATCTCGATTCCACTCTGTTGTGTGTTTTTCTAAACCTGCACACAAATTTGTGGCGCAGGTGATAATTATCTTACTTTCTATCTCACCAAATGTAGAGTATTTAATGTAATACCTTAATTTTTATATATTTTTGGGTTTTGGAAGATAATAGGCGGTAGTTCCTTAGGAACAGGGGTTAGAAATTTTAATTGAACTAGGATAAAACGAGATATTGTAGAAGAAAGGTTAAATAATTTTGAATATTCTCTTCTTCATATAGGCGTGGTTAGAAAATAAACGAACATCATAGATATTATTTCCATAATGTTTTAATTTTCTTTAACATTTTCCTTGTGCTTTTTTAAGATCTTATCCTCCATATCAATTAATGCGATCAGAATGGGATATTTGTTCTAAATCGGTAACTGTCCCACTAAAATTGGCACAATTCTAGATTGTAAACCAATGTTATTGCTAGCAGTATAGATTGCTCTATGTTTTGAGCTTTAGTAGCCGTTGATAAACCTATCTCTAAGATCAAAGGAAATTAATAGTATTAATAACATAGTTGGATAACAGGAATAAAACAATTATAATATAGGTACTTAAGACATTTATTTTTCTTTACATACAACTTATAATATAAATATTAATATTTATAAGGTAAATAAATAAATCTATCTATAAAATACAATTAAATATTCTTGAGCATTACAAAATTCTAACTAATATAATATCTATTAAATATGTACTAAACTATTTTAAAACGAAATGTATGGTTTATTGTGTAATAAAAACAATTTACAAAGTTTTTGGCATTGTACAATTTAGGAAAACTAAAAAAATAACTATAAGCTTCGGCTGTTTGCTACTGGACACCCTGAAAAGAAGAATACTCGTTTAAGCTTTATATAAAATTTAAATTAAGGAAAGTAGCTATACAAATTATAGGTATTATAATTAATATATAATTAATTGTGGTTAAACACATATCACAGCATAGTCTAGAGTTAATTTCGAAGTATAATTATTTTGCATTTGCATATTAAACTGTTGGCAATTATTTCTTTAGCCTTCCGTCGATCATTTCTAATAGTTGCATCCTGTATATAATTTAGATATACGGATACGTTGTTTTTGAGATAGACTTGATATATATATAGAATTGATAAGTTTGATTTTTATATTCTTTAACTTCAAGAATATAAGGTATTCTATCTACATATTTTATTATCTTAAGGTATCCATCATACCATGTCTGTGAAGTTAGAAACGTTTTTTGACGCTATTGGGAATGAATAACCAGAATAATAACCAATAAGAATTCGATTTGCCACCTGCTTGGACAAACTCTTAATTACTTCAGACCCCATGTTGCCAAAATTCCTGATATGTCACCGGTCGCCACTTTATGATTTTTTTTTTGTACTTTTGTACTGACAAAATCAATATGGTTTTTAACTGATTTTTTTTAAAAAGTAATTTGACAATACTGTTTTCGAGTCGGAGTCTGGTCGAAATTTTTTTGCCCCATATTTGTCACTAATTATGATCAAGAACCAGTAACCAGATGGTAGTAGAAATTATTCCGAATGTTATGAGATTTAATATTTTCCGCATTACCCTACACAGTGTGTTTTATTTAAAAAGCTGATACTCACTACAAACGGAACAGTGACTCTCATCCGTACCATCTCCGCACCCATCTCTCCCAGAGCAAGCTATCGCGCTGGACCTGCACCTCCCATTTCCGCATCTCAGCGGGCAGTACTCCGTCCTCCTCCTCCGCGCCCTCCCCTTGCATATATGGGGAGGCTCGTCGCTTCCGTCGCTGCACCCGATGATGGCATTGCAGAATTCGTACTCCGGGAGACACTTGCCGTCCGCGCACTGGAATGTGTCTGGTGGACATCCCTTTCTTCCTGATGCTTGGCAATCCGCTTCGTCTTCGCCGAATGGGCAGTCTTTGGAGCCGTCGCACCGGCTCGCTCGGGAGATGCATTTTCCAGAGGATTTACAGCTGAAAGATTGAACGAAAGTTATGAAAACACGAAAAATATAAAATAATAATAATAATAATAATATCTCTACCCCTCATTCTAATCACAAGGATTAGCCCGGAAGTCTGAGACTTGTGTGGGAGAGGGGGCGGCATATTATTATTTCGCGGGCCGCATTTGCGCCTCAGGAACGACTTACGTTGGTAGGCCCTAACCACCATTCAGTGCTGGAATGAGGGAAACCTGGAAAACCTCATTAGTTAGGGGGACAAGTCAAACATCAACTGATTTTAATCTCTCACATTAACACCAAGTTAACATTCTTCCCATCCTAGGCCATCGCCAGGATGATTGCCAAGCCATCCCTGCGAATAAGCCTTGATCTACGAGTAAACAATTTAATGAAAAATTGTTGGCGGAATGGGAATTAGAACCCACGACCTCTGGGTTGAGCGATCGAGACGCTAAACCCTGAGCCACCGGCCCGATTGTATAATCGCATAATTGTATAATTGCATAAGTATAATTTTATACTTTCTTCTTACATTCCAAATGCTTATGATAAATAATTTCAAATCAGACAAAGGACATTATAAGAACAAGTAGGTACAAGGTATATATAAAAAGTATAAGTATAAGTATGAGTATATATAAAAATACTCTTCAAACGGTAGTACATCCTTTGTTCAAAAATATAGAAAATATTAAATATTTTGAGATGTCAAATAATTGAGGTTGATACATTTTTAACTTTAGGTAAACTGTTAAATTTGTTAAATGACATGATTTAGATGAAAATTTGATCATATAATTTTTTTAGAGTACATTTTTAGAAAGAAATAGGTTATTAAACAAATTATTGTTTTCCTAGGAATATAGGTGTTCAGTTCCCTCTAGGTATATCAAGGGAAATTAATAAACAAATGTTGCAACGTTAATATATGTTGCTTTAATACGTTTATACCTCTTTCTACCGACTTAAGGAGTTGGGATCCCCTCCTCTGCATGGTCCAAGACCATGAAAATGCAAGGGTTGGAGCATTTCTATTAAGGCATCACGAAGAGCAGCTGATGAACTTGGTCTGATCTTCGACGCTGAACGCAGAAACCCAGACTCTGTCATCGAGTTGGGATCCGTTCAGTTGAAAGCTCAGGTTAAAGCTGCAGAAGGCTGCAATCTTCTGCAGCTGCATAAGGATAAGCCATTGCACGGTGTCTTCTATAAGAGCCTTGAAGACTATAGCTTTTTTTTAAGGTCAGCCGGGCTTAAGTCAGAGACCGAGGGATTCTTAATGGCTTGCCAGGATGGTGTATTTAATACCCTCGTCTATTGAAGCCGTGTCATGGGTATGGAAGTCCCTGAAGTTAACTGCAGGGCCTGCCATAGGGCGCCCGAGCACATTCTACTTTTTAAATTGTAACAATTTCCTCATGAATGTGAACTCTTCATTTTAAAAAAGTTATCGTGATTTTGTAACAGGCTAACATTATTGCTATTTGATTATGATTTTCAAGTCACATAACAATAAGAAAATAAGATTTGCTTACCTGCTTGTTGTTTATGGGTACTTTATTTTTTATTAGCTTCAAAATTTTAGTATGTATATACAAGGCATCCCATTTACAAGGAAACACCCTTAATATCTCGAGAACGAAATGAGATATAAAATTTGCCGAAACAGGTCAATGTTTGCACCGTTGAATAGAAAATAAACATACCTTTGGAATGAGGTGAGACTTGACCCCTACTCCCATTTGAAATTTTGTGTGTCCATGGGGTGAGGGGAGGGGGAGAAGGGGTCAACCTTCACCTATGGTCCAAAATTGCTCAATGTCGTTTTGTTCTTGGTATATTAAGGGTGTTTCGTTCTAAAAGGGAAACTCTGTATAGGGTTTTACATTATTTTGGATTATTGGAGTTATAACTATAAAAGTAATTATACAAATACTTGTTAAGGTACTATTCTTAATTCAAGATAACTAATTAAAACGAATCTATTATTAAATGGCTATAAAGCAACATTGTAAATGGTATAATGAAAAATATGAACAATTTTACGACTTTTTCTTGAGTTCCAGTTTTAATTAATAACCAGTTGTGAACTAATTACAAAGCAAAGAGGTAATGCAAGTTTTTCAAACTATCGAGAGTAATTAATAATTATCTAGTTTTTACATTAATCTGCAATCTCGATATTTACATTTTTTGTCGGTAAATAATAATAAAAGTTCAAAGTTATAGTCCTCACTTTAGAAAATAAATACATAAAAGTTATTGCAAAAAGATATATTTAGCTTTTATCTTTTTAGTTGTTGTTATTAGTTATTAGCTTATTTTTTATTTTATATCTATTGTTTATTCACAATTCTTAGTTTACCTGCATTATTTATAAAGAAAATAAGAGCAATGTGTTATAGAAAGACTTTGTAACGGCTGTAGCCTAGCAACAAACCCATATTCTCTTTCTAACCCATTATGCTTATGAGACACTCTTTAATTAAGGTATATCTCCCTCACTATTATATCTAGATCAAACACAATATCAATGTACTCGTTAGAGAACATTCTATCCAAATCTGTAAATATACACAGGGGGTTCCATTTAAAAAATATAACATGTGGTAAATATCTATTTTTTGGCACACCCTGTATAAATTTCAATGAGATGGAAATATGCTCCCCTTGAAATAAAAATTGGCCTGTCCCTCTCTCTATAAGGTACTTAATCATATAAGCAACTTAATAATAAATAAAATCTACATTTTGTGTACATCTTTATTTTATTTAAATCAGAATATGCCTAAAATACAATCATTTCTCCTGCAGCATATTTACAACAAACGATAGCACTTCTCTTAGTGCTAAAAATAAATCAACAGCTTTAAATGGAGTATTTTCCTCCTAAATTTGGACATCAAAATTTTAAGATTTTTTCTCAAAATTTTGAGATTTCAAAAAATAAATTGTTTTAAACTGTGGCACTAATACGCCGTCGTACAAAAGTGTGTAACCTAGAGTGTAACCTACTCCTATATTCTCCTGAGATAAGGACTGACAAGGCGAACGACTACATTAGGTATTATATGCAAATAGTGTTGACGTAAGCTAAAGTGAAACATGTAGACTTCCGTAAAACTATATTACTCCCTTTGGTTTAAATGTCAAAAGATTTTGATGGAACGCAAAAGTTATCTCTCTGTGGGATTTTACCTTTTGTACTACATACCTGAAAGATTCAGCTGGGCACTTGGTAGGCTTACAGTTTTCATCTGAACCGTCGCTGCAATCCTTCCTACCGTCACAAACGAAGAACCAACTGATACAGGTACCCGTGCTGCGGCACTGAAACAGTAGATAGTTATAATTATTTGCACCTGAACAAAATATACCTACACGTTTAGTATTGGCTACTCTAGATTGAGTTACTACAACGGACAACAACAATAATTAGAAGATTGAACCAGGCAACATCTGAAGATTTCAGTGTGAAAGAAATTACTCATCTAAAGTTAAGTATTATCAGCTATCATAAACTCTTTCTCTCCCCTCCGTGTTAACTTCAGCAACCAATTAAAATTGCCATGAGAGTGAGGCAAGGATTTATTTTGTCACACTCATAAATTCGTAATTTCATAAATTCCCTGATTTTGTTTTATTGTTGCTCTTATTTTTTATATATTTAATTTTTTACATTATATTATTTTATGGGTCTACCAATAATAATAAGTGAGATATATCCAAAAAACAAAATAAATTAGTAACGAAAAATATTAAATAAGTGATTTATATACATTCTAGAGTATTTTCTATTATACATTATAATTAGTTTTAAGTAAAGCAGAGGAAAATTAATATAAATTACAAATATTTAAACACCAACTCAACAAGAATAAAAAATTGCTAATAATATGTAGTAACTAAACTTTCCACGTGTACTCATGACTCAACAGTTTTACTCATTCCTTAACTTCCTCTAAATGTCAATTATTAGCTGTTTCAGTTACTATCATCCGTTGTAACCCAGTTATCAATGAATTAATTCATATATAGTTGCTTTAATTCAATAAGCTGTATCTGTCAGTATTAATGTTATGTGGTAAACAGCAACATAAATCATTGTTGCGAAATTATCTTAAAAATCAACACCCACGAGAATTCTTCTCAAAGGGGTCAACCATCATCGCGATTATAGTACCAAATCTGAATACACCGTAAGAAATCAGTGGTGGTGAAATGACATCAAAACATTTTTTCAATTCCATTTCCAACTGAGAGTAAATTTTTAACTTAAAGTATTTTCATAGGTCAAAAATCTGAATGTAAGAGGTATGAGTGCAGGGCAGTTGATTTTTATAAAATAGTTTACTTTTCGGAAAATACTATTGCGGTGTTTTTTTTACTTCAATTATACTTTCGGAAGGTGATTTTAGACGACAAATTAGAAAACAAATTCAAAATTATCTAATACCATCAACTTGTAGCAGGTTTCTAAAAGAAATAAATATAAATATACCAATATGCTACTTAAAAATAGTAAGTGTGTTTGCTACAATATTAAAGTAGACAAAAAACTTTAGTATGTTAGTAGTGGTGAGAAATATACAGTAGCGCCCTCTTTTGATCTTTGCTACCATCCCTCTAAAAATGATTGTCAAATTGTCAATTACCCCAAAAGAGGGCAGTATTGTGTGTTTCTCACCACTATTAACATACCAGATGCCTTTTAAGTAGCATCGTTCATCGAGTCCGCTACCTATGGTACTCTGATGAGCACATAATAAGTGCGAAACCGGTCAGTCTGGTAGTTGGTTTCGATGAAGCATATGGAGAATCTTTGGAGATGGCGGAGTAATGGAATGCCAGTCGAGGCACATTGCCGGTGGAGTAGTAATTTTCGGCATCTACTTCAATTACTTTAATAGTACCTTACATTATGTCTACATAAGACTAAGGCTTATGGTGAAACGAAGTTGATTATTTAGTTAGTGTACCTCATCAATGCTTAGGAATGGCTTATTTTGGTAAACGCTAATCAATATAACGGAAATTCGGAAAACAGAATTAGATAGTAGTAACTGATAGTCTCTGGGTATGTCTTTAAAGATCAGTTTTTCATTTTCAATATCGGCGGAAGCTGATATTACATTGACCTCAATTGTAAAAGTCAAATATTGCACTATGCTCTAAGTACTAGACTACTAGAGAACTAGAGTGTAGAGTATAGACTATTAAGAACTAATAAGTACTAATAATGTAATTAAGTTATATAATATATGTACTGTATTTCATATATGTAAGGAATAATATATGTACACAAGATATCACAAGATGTCATATAATGAATATTTACCTGGAATGTTCCTGGAATGCAACCACGATTCCTTGCTGAGCAGGATCGAGTGTGGTTCGACTTGATCATGCAGTCACAGACCCCTTCTACGCATTTGGAGGAAGGATCGGCTATTCTGCACTGTAGATCTGTTACACAGGGCAGTCCCAAACTCACAGCACCGTCACCATAGTCTACACGAGTTCTAATACCTGTAGTCATAGGAGGTAAAGCTGAAATAGGAAATAAAATGTTTTTGGAATTTCTGAATTTGGTTAGGATGCAAGGAATTAGTTAACTAAGATATGTATTTCCAACAGTTGAACTGAGATACTGACAGACATGAGATAACTAATAATATCAGTAACAATGCATATTTGTTTTCTTTATCTCCAATAAATCCAGATATTTCAATTAAATTTTAATCAGCAACTGTATACAAGAATTTGTAATATATAGGTAACTTCAATTCTGAAGCATCAGAAGTGAACCATCACGTGCTTTAACAAGAACTATAGAAATCTAGTAAGTTAATGTAGGTTAGTTCTCAGTTTTCTTCCATTCGAAGATAAACTTCGTTGAAACATATAAAATTAGTAAAGACCATCAAATTCCTTAAGAGAAAAATGATCTGCCCAGAAGTTTGGTGTTTTTTATATTAGCTGTAGCTCTTAGAAATAACAATGAATTTAAGTATAATTATTATCATATTCAAATGATCTAGTAAATATGTTATATATGTATTATATAGACATGAAAACGTATTTGTCACATATTTTTTGTATTGATCAAAATGAATACATTTTCGCGAAAAAAGATATTACGTACTTGTGATAGATGGGGTTGTAACTTCTGGCAACGCAGTTGAAGTAGGTTCCATCGCAGTTGTTCTGATGGAAACAGCAATTCTTGTGGTAACATCTAAAGGTGCAGAGGTCACATTTTGGACCACTGGTAACTGAGTGGTAGAGGTGATACTTGATATGGAAGGACGCTGTAAATTTTTTTATAAAACTAAGTACATTTCCTATCACTGATGTATGAATAGATACTTCAAATTATTACATTTATAACATGGTCTAAATTCAAATTATTTCGTGCAGTTCTAGGTATATTTGATTATCGATTCAATCCAGTATATGTATATTACAAAACCGGAAGGACTTTTATTTCTCTACCTCTCAGCTGATGTTCAGACCATTGTACATCTTTTATAACCAATTAACATTATATAAAAATCATTCTATCACATAAATTTAATTTGAGCTTTTATTAGCTGAAGTACATTACCTGTTTCATGGTTGTCCTAACTCCTTTGCTGGTCGACTTCACCGGAAACGGTGTAACATTATCTACAATCACATTCGACTCAATTTCTGGACTATCATCAACCGTTGCCTTCGATGACGTTGGAGACGATGTTGTGACTGTCGTGGTGATGGTGGGGGTAGCTTTGGTCTGAAAAGCTGCGCGAACGCAGGAGTCGCCCACCTGCCTGAACGGAGAGTTGCACTGACAGCGACCGAATAGGTTTGGAATCAGGAAGTCGCAGTGGCTGTCCGCCGTCCATAGTCTGCAGTGGGCGTTACTGTAGCAGACATTACCAGGCCTCGCGGCTAGAAAGTAAGATATATATTAAATTCGTATTTTGTTTACAGGGCTCTGGGTTCAAGAGATATTTAGATTTAGTTCTATATTTGTCGATTATTCGAGGATATTATATTTCTCGATGCTGACAAGCTTGGGTAATTATGAGAAATGCAAATTTAAAGAAACTTTAGCTATAGTTCTTTTAAATACTTTGGAAACTATTATTAAGACAATTACATTCAAGGTATTATAAGCAACTTCAGCTAAAGTTCTTGTAAAGTTGATTATGACACCTGCCCTTATAATAGTAAGTTTAAAGAGTGTTGCAACCTTTGGTGTGAAGATAAAACTGACGCAGTTTTCCACATACCACCAAAACGCTATACTGCACTCGACGAGCGTTTCGCCAACCAAGTTGGCGAAACGCGCGTCGAATGCAGTACGGTGTTTTGGTGTTATGTGGGAAACTACGTCAGTGCTTTCCTCATTACAAGGTTTCAGTTAGAATTAAAGAAATTAATTGCAGCAGCGATTACAAGTTCAAAGTATCAAGTATTTTGGGAAAAAGATTCGCAGATTTCCAGAGCATGTTAGTATAAATTACTGATTGTTGTTTCTTGAGAAAGAGTAGGTTTCATTCTAGTAAAACAATACTTTTAGATGAAAATGAAAATATGCATCATATGAAAATAACAGGAAAAATATGGAGCAATATATTCAGCAAAAATTACCAAATCGGTGATATGAGAAACATCTACCTACATCTTTTCAAAGGTATATTATGAGAAAGGCAATTAATTCTTTTTTGCCTTTGATTTATTATTGATTTATAGATTATTGTATTGATGTTATTACATATATTTTAGGTGATCGAAACAGTGTTGCTCATGTTTATTTTTATTTATCAAAACAATTTTTATAAAATAAATGTGTAAGACTTAAAAATGACAAAAATGTGTGACATTTTAGAAGCCTTCAGGCTATTAATACTGTGCAAGGTTCACAGTATGAAAATTGAGACTGGCATTTTACAAACTTAAATATATTTTTCATCAAATATTCATGAGAGATCAGGGCAAACTCAATAAGCTTGCCTAAATAATATACTAAGGAATATGTTACATTATCGTTTTATTATTTGACAACTAACCCAGCTAAATATTTGTTGAATTATAAAGTTGTGTCACTAATATGTTTTGGACAACATTTAAATATATTCATTATAGTTTTTTTTGAGATTACATCATTTATAAAATAACAAAAAACAGGAAACCAAAAGCATACAAACCTTCTACTGACGACGAGTTGAGGATCAACTTGAAATATTTATAAAAAAGCTAGCTAAGGGTTTAATTTCTTTAAAAATTTTTTATAATTATTTTTTATTTAGACATAATTCAAAATATGGTTTATAATATTACAGAATTTAGTATAAAACTAAAAAATCACTGATGGAATTTAGTTAATTTTATACTTTAAATTTTAGAAGTGTGCCTTGATGCTGCACTTTGAAAATTTCATTTGTATGCTTCTGGTTTTTTGCTTTTTGTTATTTTACAGGTGGTGCAATCCCAAAAGAGACTACGATGAATCATGAAAACGCACCACAAATAAGTTACAGACATTATTTAAATATACAGGGTGAGTCAGTTTATACTAGCAGGACTCTGGCATTCGATAGAACACCTGATTTTAAGTTAAGTTTGTCATATAAACATATGTGGGGAATCGCTTCGTTTTTGAGATACAGGGTCTCAAAGTTTTGTTTTTTTTTTTAGTATTTTCCACATAGCTCCTATAGTTTTTAAGATAATTTATTCAAATTTTTACCATAGATTACTTATGATGGTTCACAAGTTTTGACATATGTAATCAATTTGAAAACGTACAGGGTGATATTTTTTCGGAGGTCTGGCCCCCTTTTTCCGTCCAGAACTTTTTTGTGGTACGCCACTGACTGCTTATTTTCCAAAATTTGGATTCCACGTTCAATTTACAAAAATTTTCTTGTCTTGTATTTTTATCGTAGCTGTAAGAGTTGTCGAGTAAATTGAAGAAATCTCTGAAAGAATATGTTTAAAAAAAAAATAGTTTTATAAAAATTTTCACTAAAAACAATAATTATTGTCAAACGAAAGTTCATTAATCTAAATTGTCAAAGGTTACATACTTACAGTACAACTTTTGCCACTAATTATTAATTTTTTTGTAGCATTTCAGAGACTTAATAACTAAGTAAAATAATTAAGAACTAATAATAAACCAAGGCAAATACAAATAACTTTATAAATAACCCGAAATAATTTTATTTTCAAAATGTGATCCATTTTTTGTTGGATACATAATCGGCATCGCGTTTCAATAGACCTTCTTGCTGAAACTAAGTGATGAACTCATATGTCTTCGCAAGCATGTCTTATACGCCCTCTAAGATCGTCAACATCTTGAACAGGAGGTGCATACACTTTTTCTTTAAGAAAGCCCAACACAAAAAATCCATAGGTGTTATATCTGGGGAACCTGGGGGCCGTGCGATTGGACCTCCACGTT
This sequence comes from Pogonocherus hispidulus, assembly GCA_963924545.1. NCBI lineage: Eukaryota > Metazoa > Arthropoda > Insecta > Coleoptera > Cerambycidae > Pogonocherus > Pogonocherus hispidulus. The sequence continues at coordinate 13,049,508 of OZ004696.1, read as the reverse complement.
TAATCCACCTCTCTGGATAATTGTCGTCTAACCAAGCTCATACATTTCTTCCAAAATGAGCTGGGCAGCAATCCAATTGGAACCAAGCTTGCTGTCTTAAATTTAGAGGGACATCTTCCCACATATAAGGATGCTCGGTTTCTAGAAATTAAGAAGTTTTGCGAACTGACCCTTTCTGGCAAAAAATATGGTCCAAATAAACGATTTTCAAAAATTCCTACCCATACGTTAATGCTAAACTTATTTTGGATTTTTTTTGGCCTAATAGCACGTGGATTTTGCTCTGCCCAAATATGTTGATATTTGAAATTTACTATCCCACGTCGGGTAAAGCAAGATTCATCAGTCCATAATACGTTGGATAAGAAAGTTCTATTATTTTCGAATGTGTTAAGGATCCAACGACAAAACTTCACTCTGCGTTGTTCGTCGCCAGAACGTAGACCTTGGTTTATTATTAATTCTTAATTATTTTAATTAGTTATTAAAAGTCTTTGAAATGCTACAAAAAAATAAATAATTAGTGGCAAAAGTTGTATTGTTATATGTAACCTTTGACAATTTAGATTAATGAACTTTCGTTTGACAATAATTGATTTTAGTGAAAATTTTGATGAAAATATATTTTTTTTAATAAAATATTCTTTCATAGACTTTTTCAAATTACTCGACAACTGTTACAGCTACGATAAAAATGCAAGAGACAAAAAAGTTTCTAAATTGAACATGGAATCCAAATTGGCAAATTAGCAGTCAGTGGCGCACCACAAAAAAGTTCTGGACGATAAAAGGAGGCCTGACCCCCGAAAAAATATCACCCTGTACGTTTTCAAATTGTTTACATATGTTAAAATTTGTGGACCATCATAGGTAATCTACCTTAAAAATTTGAATAAATTATCTTAAAAACTGTAGGAGCTATGTGGAAAATACTAAAAAAAAAAAACAAAACTTTGACACCCTGTATCTCAAAAACGAAGCGATTCCGGACATATGTTTATATGACAAACTTCACTTAAAATAAGGTACTCTATCAAATGCCAGAGTCCTGCTAGTATAAACTGACTCACCCTGTATATATTTTTTTCATAAACACTTTTTCTCTCTGTATAAGTTTACTTATATTTACGTATTACCATGATAAAATATTTTGTATTTACCAGTAGTAGGTTTCGACGTATTTACACCTGTTACCTCATTTCTTGGGCAATGTATATAATGCGGAAAATGTTATAATTTTAGATGAGAAGTACATTGTAAAACTACCTGGCCGTTGGTGGTCACGGTCGTAATAATGTCATGCCTTTATGTAATCTATTCATCTCTTTAGATTACGTTTAATGCAATTTAGATGATACATTTTGATGGTTATCAGCAATAACAAAAGAGTTCCCACTAGTATCCTAATAGGAATGGGAATTAAATTTACATTTGGAAACAACTGCTAACCAAAATTTTAGGAAATAAAATCTTAAGTATTAGCAGCGCAATTTTTAAAATGTCTTACAGTAAAAATTCCTACAATAAAAGTTTTGGATGCAAGCATATTTCGCTATATCACATATTGCACTTAAAAATACTTGGAGTTAGAATGCAACATTTACGATACCTAAATAATTGCAAACTTGTTTTTAACTATTAAAAACCATTTAACCATTAGCGTTTCCGACACCGAAGTACTATAACTGTAATTACGCCTCTTCTGAAATTATTTTCGTAAAGGTATGTAATAAATAAATGCCATACAAATGAAAATGGACAGTTACTTTAGTATCTAAATATAAATCTAACGAAAAACATGAACAGATGGTTAATTTATGGCAATTGAGCATTTTTGCACTTAACTGTTTCTATAATCAGTTTTCTTGTATTTTTGTTTATATGTATTATATTCGTGTTATATTTTTGTTAATTTTGATTAGCGTTTATTTTTGATTCGCGTTTGGTTTAGTAATCCAAAATATAAAATATATAGTAGAGAAAGTGAATTTACTCGGAAATTTCTCGCGAGTACGTTGCCATAGTAACTTATACTAAAAGTGCAATTACACAAAATAGTTTTGATTAGATGGCTTGGATTTGCTAAGGTTTTTCTTATACTATGAAGTAAATACACTTTTTTTGTATATAAAAAAACAAAATATTCTTTATACAGAAAATAACACAAACTGAATTTTAATAAACTAAGCATCTAATATTCTTTTTCTTCTAAGCAGCAACAGGTAGAGCACCGTCGATAGAAAAGGAACGATGATTTGGTAGTCTGATGGGTAAAAGAAATAGTGCCGATTTTACAATCCCATGAATAAATTTGTAATTCAATTAAATGAAAGAACACCAATAAATCATTTGACTGTTAAGGGGTGACTCAAAGATATTTTCAATTAAGGATTGACTGACACATCCAATAAAATTTGTAAAACTTTTAGAAGTTACTCTACAATGTAGAGAGACTTGGCCTTTGGGTATCAATGTAGCTTTTATCTGGTAAAATACAGGGTGTCCCAAGATAATGTGACACATTTTAAAAGCTTATAACTTCAAGGGAAAATAGGATAGCGACTAACGGTTTTCACTGCTGCTCATAATTTTACAAAAGTTTTCTTTTGTAATTGGTACTAGTTTGTTTTACTTCTACAGGTGCTTGAAAAAAAATTGTCACTTTTTAATTTAAAATTGTGATCATTTTTTAAATGGAACACCCTGTAGATTATATTACCATTCGATAGAGACACTTTTCCTCTTTTCAAAAATGTATAGTTTGATAGAGTTATACCAAAAAATAAAGGAGTTATTTTAATTTACACACCAGCCCTTTTCAATAGACCATAATTTTTTTGGAAGATCGTATTTTATTTTTTTTACATTGTCAGTACAGAATAACGGAACGCATCAAAGGATAGATAGGTAGAGTCGGACCAATAGAATGGCTTGCATATTCTCCAGAACTAACGGTACCTGATTTTTTGATATGGGGTTACGTCAAAGGTCGTTGTTATAGTCCTGCTGTACAAAATATAAAACAACTAAAACATAACATAACTAATGTTTTTCAGACCATAACACCAGAAATTTTAGAACTTGCCTTCAACAATATGCAGTTTAGATTGCAAAAGTGTATTGAAGAAAACGGTGGGCACATTCAGCAATTTAACCTCAAACATTAAAGATGTACAATACATATGTGTGTATATTAAAACTGAATTCTACTTAATTGGTGTTTTTATTTCAATAAGTTGGTAATTTATGCTGTAATGTAATTTGTATTAAATTAGTTCTTTTCTTAATAATAGCTTTAGTTATTTTTGTACTAAAAATGTAAAAAAAAAATAAAATGGGATCTTCCAAAAGAATTATGGTATATTGAAAAGGGCTAGTGTGTAAATTGAAAGAACTCCTTTATTTCTTAGTATAACTCTATCAAACTATATTTTTGAAAAGAGGAAAAGTGTCTCTATCGAATGGTAATATAATCTACAGGGCGTTCCATTTAGAAGATGATCACAATTTTTAATTAAAAAGTGGTAATTTTTTTTCAAGCACCTGTAGAAGTCAAACAAGCTAGTACTAATGACAAAATAAAACTTTTTGTAAAATTAAGACCACCAGTGAAAACCTCTCGTCGCTATCTTATTTTGGGTTGAAGTTATAAGCCTTTAAAATGTGTCACATTATCTTGGGACACCCTGTACATTTGATAAAATGTTACTAGCTATTCTTGCAGTTTGTTATATTTTAATGTTTAAGGACATACATTCAAAAGTAATGTTATGAAAAAACTTTCACAATGTTGTAATCTACGATATATGATGTGTAATATAATATACTAATTTATAATATTTATATGCATCCCCATTAATCTATCGATATATACAGGGTGTTTCCTAAGATTTCTTATAAATTATTAGTAAGGTCTTCGTTACTGAGATACAGGGTGTTGAAGGTGACACATAACGCCGTTTCGGTTCCAACACTAGTTTTCATTTAACATTGGGTGGGTATTAATGGGGATTGGCTGTCATTTTTTACCAGGCAACTCTCAAGGGTATACAGGATTTTTCTAGGATATGTCCTACCCAATTTGCTTGTAGAAGTCCCACTTGAAATGAGAATGTCAAACTGCGTAATACGTAGACATACATACGGTAGTTATTTTATGACATTTAGATACGATCTAAAAAAGGAAGGATACGAATAGAAAGTTGATTTAAACGTTTTTTAACAGTTTTTCAGTTGATTAAAAAACATAATCGGTTATACCTTACATTCTGCATAATCCTTGCTATCAATGAAAGCGTGATTTAGTTGCTTAATTCCAGTCATCTTCTTATTAAATAAAATTAGGGAATATGCAAAATCATTCCCCAGTATTAATTAAATAAATTTTTTTGCCACGGAATAATATTAGCCTATAATGAAAAAAATAACCTACGCATAGCTTAGCAATTGATCGCTCCAGGGTTCTCCAATTTACAGTTAAATATCCAGCACAAGTCCAGCTGACACAATGGATGTTTTCTTCTATTGCAATGTAATGATCGATGATTCCATACCATCCAGCAGAGCTACTTATAATAATGAAGAAGCAGTATTTTTTATAGTAATTTATTGTTAACAAAGAGCATGCCGAGTACTTTTTTCTCACAGCACTCGTGGATGCTTCTATAATAATATAATTAATAAGATTTTTTTGCTTGCGGATCTTGAATAAAAGAGAAATCTACTTATCTCTTTGGCCGCTGTCAGCATTACCATCTATGTAGAGTAACTTTATTGCCGTGTAATTCATAATTTATTCGATAACAAATTATTCATTTCTATATATTTGAAAAGTAGCTCATTTATACGGTATCCTCAAAATGTAGGTATCATTTTAGGCAGGCTATTAACAGTCTATGAAAAATTCTAACTTCTGAAAAATATCTTAATTGATAAATATGTGAGTATCCTTATACTTCCGGTAGTGGCGGCTCGTGAATTTTTCTTTAGGGGAGGCATAGATAAATCAGTGGTAGCTGGTGAGATTCGGGTAGGTAAGAGGGGCATTTACGAACATTTTTTATTTTTCAAGGTCAAACGCCCTAAAATTAGAAATTAGAAATTCCCAGAGGAAAAATATTTGCTTAAAGAAATAGGTTTCGTTAGACAAATATCCCTTTTTTGATGCGATTGCCAGAAATCTCGACAAAAATTATTTAAATAATATTAAAATAGGTAATAGTAAATAATAAATAATATTTAATACCTATTTGATTATCAAAAAATTATACATAGGTATACATTATACCTACTAACAGTAATTATCTGTTAGTCTATCTGTCTATGTGCCGGTCTGTCTGTATTTAGACGAAACGACGAAACATAAACAACATTATGCAAACGTCTTCAATCTTCATCCGTACATGCTTATTTTCCCGCAAATTTCTAAGAGGGAAAAGATGGGAGTAGTGGGCGGTCTTGCCTTCACTTGCCTCCACTTGCCTCTAGCTTTATTCAAAAAGCATGTGTTCAGATCTCACACGCATGCGCAAATAATTCATTTATCCTAAAACATCGGTTCAAAGGAGGCATCTCATACTTATGCCTCCGGTCGGCCACACTCGGCCGCAGCCGTCTTAAAGACGAAAGACGGCTGTTGTGACTCGTCGGCTTACCAGCGCTACCCGCGCAACAAACCAAACAGTTAGCAGACCGTGGTAATTTTTACTGAGGCGCCCAAGAATGACCATAGATGGCGTTGGGTCGTTTGTGATTGGAAATAAATTCAAATTATAGTACGGGAAAGCATTTACATTTTACATTATTATTTATTATATTAATGGATATTATTAATATATTTATTAGTTGTTAGTAAATATTATGTATTTAAAAATTGGAATTCTTTGTAATTTTTACAGGGGAGGCACTGCCTCCCCTGCCTCCCCTGACGAGCCACCACTGACTTCCGGATATGTAGATATTAGATGTTATTGTTTTACTGTATTCTAAGCATAAATATCTAAAATTCTAGGATCATTGTGTAGGACTTTCTATACATAAAATTAATTGTGATTGATAAAAAAAATTTCACTTGTTTGTGCAAAACAACATAAAATTCATAAAAACATGCATAAAACATAAATCGGTATTGGAAAATACTAACGAAGTGCTATCAATTTCCTGGCAGGTTCAGTGCTAGTATTCTTTAACAATTCTAAACACATCTTGTGAGAAGTTTTACAAATAGTATTTTCTAACATTAGTTTTTCAAAATGGTAAACCAGGGTGGGCACCGTTTTAGACCATTTTGTCACCCAAAAATGGAGCGATTTGGTGTTTTTGATTCCTCAGAAAATTCTAGTTTTTTCACTTAATGTTCCCTACACATACACAAAGAGTTTGAAAAAAATATGTTTTCAGTTTTTCTCGATTTATTTTGTAGATAAGTTATTGAATATTAGTTCGGATGATAATTTTGATGATTTTTTTAATTGAGCGCTCTATATATTTTATCAAACTGTGTAAAATTCTCAGTCGAACGATGTAGCATATATATACCAACAGAGCCGTTTCGGAGATATTTGACACTTTATAAAAATATTGATAGATGTAAGGGCTTGTATGAGCCTTTATAACATTTTACACATTCATTATAACAATCATTTGTTTTTTCGCACAAGAAAAGGACATAAGGTGTACTAAATTTCTGATATAAATATCAGAAATTTCGAACTAGGGTATCTAATGTGTTCCATTTTTGCTGAGTTACTTTTATGAAATTTCAAATCCCGAAATCATTTTGATTAAAAATTATACTGCCTGTATTTTTTATATAGAGTGATGTAAAATTAATTTCTCTTCAATATGATAGGTATTGTAGGCATTGAAGTTAAATTTTTTGAAATCTTTGCGACTTTCTTCGGTTTTCAAGAGATTTTTTTATAAAAATTACAATCAAGTTAGCCATACATGGAAATAGATATAAAAAAAATAATCACTGTTGACTGCATGTATCTAAACAAAACAACTATTGAATTGAAAATTTAAATAACTAACACTAGTTTGAGGGTGCATATAATATATTACCAAATATCTAAATTAGCAAGATGTGTGGTTTTTCAGTTACATGAGATGTTTCAAAATTATTGTTTTTATCAAAATTTTGGGCAGTATAGCGAGTACATGATGGGCGAATTGTTAAAAGTTTATATCTGGCTGCAAACGATTCAGGTGGTCTTTTAATCTAGCATTGAAATTTCTGAATGTCCTACCAATATAACAGGCATTACGGTCACCATAGTTTGATAAATTATTTATATCAGTGTCCTAATTTACCTCCCTAATCACCTGTGTCGTGAGAAACAAGCAACATTTTAAACAAATACCGTACAAATCTGTAATTCCTCGGGTAAGTTGTAAAATTTTAGACAGAAGAGTTCTTTGTTATACGCCTGATTTTTTCAACTCCAAACTAATTAATAGTACCGTAGAAACTTGTACACAGTTATATAAGTTCCAAATATTGTTCATGTAAATAATTATATTAATGTTGAGATAGCGTACACCGTTAGGTATTATGTCATCTTATGATGCATAGGTAAGGTTATCTACGCTTGGTTTTCAAATAAATGATAGCTGGGAATGTTTTAACATACAATACCCATTCTTTTACTATCTTTTCACAGGCTTAGGCACGATCATCTTTAACATGCCAACCATAGTGTTATACCTATACTATCTCTATCTGAATCTTACAAGAGCCTATGTATGTAAAACTTTCTATATTTTGTAAACATAATATTTTTTTTGTATAAAAAAATATATAATAGGTTAAAACTCGAAGTTAAAATATTGGCGACTCAAAAAAATGCAAAATTTTTAATCGTCTTTCTCCATATTTGCTTACAATTTGCAGCGCCCTCATCAGCAGTTTGAATTGTCAATAGAGGATGGAAAAGTGTCTTGCAATATGCGTGGTATAGAGTTGATTTGGAAAATCAAGAGTTTTACAAGAAAATGGTATATAAATAAAAAACGCCTCATTTTTTAGTTTGATGTTTATATGTATAACAAAGGACGTCACTTTTTATATAACGACAAATTTAATTCCTTGAATTATAATTTATGTAATCTCTTAGTTTCTGTAATACAACTCAGGGCGTAATTTACTACTTGAGAGGAATCACTATTATTATCAAATATTGTGTATAGAAACCATTTCTTAAAACAATATGTTTAAAGGCTCTAATCATTATTTTCCCGCATGCCTCAAACACTATGGTTAATCCCGTATCTAACATTTATTCATATAGAGAAATGCGTAACAGAGTGTATAGTTTGGTTTTTGAAAGACGTCACAAACAATTTATAATTTACACTGAAATTTTATTGTACCTACAGAAACATTTTTGTATTTTTTAATAGGTACCTAATTATCCGTTCCAATTAGCCAGTCACCCACAATTCCAACCCAAACGTTCAACGAGAACTGATGTTGAGACCGATCTTCACAAATCTCATGTGGATTTTCGTCAGCCCACACATGGTTATTGTGGAAATTCCTTATTGCATTTCGCGAGAAACTGGCTTCATCGGTAAAAAGAATCAGTGCAAGTAGTTGAGGGATTTCAACCAATGTGTGCAAAAGCCATTGACAAAATGCAATACGTGGAGCAAAATCCGCAGGAAGAAGTGCCTGAACGCGTTGAATGTGGTATGGGTACAATAAATTATCTCTCAGAATTTTTCAAACAGTCCAATTACTTACATTCAAAGTATTTGAAATTCTTCGCGTAGAAGTACCTGGATCTTCTTCTATCATGTCCAGCACATTCTCTTCTACGTCTACCGTTCTTACAGTCCTTGGTCTTCCTGGTCCTCCACTTCGCTTCAATGTTCCCGTTTCTCGAAGACGTTGATGAATACTTTGAAAGATTTTTCCATCGAGAGCAATGTGGTTAGGAAATCGTTCAATGTACAGTCGCCTAGCTTCTAATGCATTGCCATCAGCAAGTCCATAAATAAAATGTATGTCAGCCATCTTGGCATTCGTATAGCGAGCCATGATAAAGGACTTCACTAACAACCGTTTACACGTCAACAGCCAAACGTCAGTCAATCTTAACAAATGCGACACATACAAACTACAAAAACACAACATACAAAAACATACAAAATAATCACTCCGAAGCATGACGGGATGTTGGTAAGAAAAAACAACTCCTTTTTCTTACATATCTTTTACTTGATACGTCCAGTGTAGTACGCCATACTTTTATTTCACCTACATTAATAATGTGGAAAATACCAAAATTGGATTTGTTGAAAATTTTTTTCGCCCTATATCTTCGCAACAAAACGCTTTTTCAAAAATCATCAAAGGATAAAATATCCTTAGAATAGTCCAAGAATAGCCTCTTGAATTTTTGCCGCATGTTTAACTAACACCCTGTATATAGGAACTGTACGCGTAAGTATCTAAAAAAATACTCCAGTGAATCATCCATTTAAATGGTTGAGTGGGACATTTGGGAAAATTAGCACGATTTGTTTTTTTATCCAAAAATATTTAAGGAATTAAGGAAATAATTAAGGAAATTACTGCAAGTGCAATCAACCTGGTCCTATATACCACCTGCTAAGATAAGTAATCCTGTAAATGTTTTTGTAAAGGTCAGGAATTAGATAGTAATAAAAACGCAGTTACATTCCGAATATGTTGTAGGTAAGTATGGTGTTTTAACTGAGCCGTCAGTTATTACGGTAAAGTCTTCTTATTCTTATTAATATTACGAGTATATTCAAGAAACTGTCGACATCATTCTATTATAAGCGGTAAAAGTAGGTAATATCGCGCGATTTTTATAATTGAATTCATTTACATGCAGTTTTCTCTGACAACTTCTATAATTTAGTTTGTCCGCAAGGCAGTTGTGAATTTAAATAGTTTTGTAGTGAATTCATCAAATTAACTCATTATTGACAGGAGGTTTTCCAATAAGTACATATAATGTACGTGAAACATTTCAAATCGCATTCATTATTACGAAAACCGCTGATTTTAGAGATATGGTATCTTATGCAAAAAGTGTTAAGAATTTACCTACCGTAAAATAAAAAAATTGCATAATATACAGGGTGTTCCATTAAAAAAATCAATGATGACTGCATATGTTCTTCTTGAGACACCCTGTATACAAATTTTTTATGTCAAAAAATCGCCAACAAAAAATAGGTACTAATCGACGTGTCCGAGTGTTTTTCCAGAAAATAATTACCTAAATTTTAAACGAATTTGTTCCTTTCATCATGGACGCACTGTATATGCATTATATGATGAAAATTTATGGTAATAAAATGAATTGTCTTTAAATGAAGGAGTGGTCTAAATAAAGAATGTCCAATGTAAATATGAAGCACTTTTAATTTTTTTTTTCTATATAGCTATTCGCTAGCATGATTCACCAACGATTTTGTATCGCAAAGTTATAAACATCAGCCTTGAGTATGAAAAGAAATACAGGAGGAACTTGAAATTAGTCGCAATTAGTCTCTTATTTTCTTCAGATGACTGCAGAAATGATCTAATACAAATATCGTGTAACTGAATACCTAATTGTTCTTTATATGACTCAGTACTAAATTTATAACATCTCTAGCATAATGGAAACGTATTAAGAATACTTTAGATACTTCAGATAGATATTTTTAATTATTTAAATTATATGTAACGCTAGTTTTTAGTTTTATGATTTCTATATTTTTCATAATATCTGATTTCTATATATTGAACAGTATCTGGACAATTATTTGATATTGTTGTATATCCTATCAAAAAGTATCTAAATATATCGTTATGTTACTGGAGCAGAACCAATTCGAATTAGAAGATATAAAACTGAATATATCAATAAGAGTAAGTGTGATATAAAAAAAATATAAGGAAAGAAGTAATAAGATAAGTTAGAACAGAAATGAAACTTAACAGAGAGTGATAAATTTCATTTTTAGTAATTTTTTTCATTTCATTAATTTTATGATACGCTGCCTTACTATTAGATTCATGAAACATAAAAATTTCAAGAAGAAATCGATTTTTTAGAACATATTTTAAAATTATTTATATTTATACAGAGTGTGCCATAAAACAGAAGCTGATGAACATATTTTTTAAATAAAACATATTGTACATACAGGGGTACCACGTAGACCTTCAATTAGTCGTTTTTAGAATACTACGCGTACTGGAATTCTGAAAAATTTGTATACGGGAGGTTTCTCGCAATTTTCTATCGATTATAAATATGGGCGTTGAGGTGCGACTTCCCGTTCCACCGGAATATGATGTCAACTCCTTATTTCAAACGGAATATGCTATTTTTTATTCCGTTTTTGGATTCTACGTCAAATTTTAAGGTAAGTGTCATTAGCATTCCCTATCCTTATTCTTAATCGTTGTTACAATTCCCATCTCTCAGTTTGTAACCTAAACACTTGAAATTTTAACGGAATAACACTATAAAATTTATCGGAACTTTCGCTCATGATAAACTTTTGTATTTTAAGTATAAAAAGCACACATTTTTAAATTTAGACGAAGTACTTGTGAATAGTGAATGTCTCGAATTTAATGTATTGAAGACTGTTCTCGAAGACAATTATCGTCCGCAACAATTACACCATCTGAAGACGTTCGAATGTTTCGTTTCATATCCAACCTGACAGCTTACTGACCGATTATTCTCGTTCCAGGAATAATGTCCAAATATCTTCAAATCGGTGGAATTAGGTATAGGGAATAGTAATACCAATCGAAAGAGAATTGAAAAGTACATAAGTTAGCTTTATAAAACACAGGGTGTTCCATTTACAATGAGTGAGTTATGAGGTTTTGAATTTGTCACAATTGGTCGGCCCTTTTTGGACACCCTGTGTAATTTGCATTAGTTTTCGTACTTTCTACATATTTCGATACATTTCAGTGTTACTCCGTTAAAATTGCAAGTGTTTAGGTTGCTAACTGAAAGAGATATAATGGAATAAATGAAACTACGTTTTTTGAGAAATTTTTTAAAAAATCAAAATACCCCGAAAACGATTAAGAATAAGGATAGGGTATGCTTATGACACTTACCTTAAAATTTGACGTGGAATCCAAAAACGGAATAAAAAATAGTATATTCCATTTGAAATAAGCCAGTTGACTTTATTTTTAGTCTTCCAGTACGAGTAGTATTCCAGAAACGGCTAATTGAAGGTCAACGTGGTACACCCTGTATAGTTTTACCGATTTGGGTAAAAGATCCTGTCACGAATACAAAATATAGGGTTTCATGGGTCCATACTGCATAATAAGGGAAATACGCATAATAATATGCCATAAAAGCAATATACACGAGACAAAACCTTTTTAACTTAGCTTCAAACTAATAATTTTCCCACATGGGACACTTTGGACATATCCCCTTTATTTTTATTAGTCAGTAGCGCACCACGATTTTTCAAGTTTAACTTAGTATTAAGGTCGGAGGAGTTAGTGTATGATCCATGCCGAACACCCTGTACGTATATTAACATCATGAGTAATAATGTCCGATGTTACTTAAGCTTTATACTCACGTCCGAGGCAAGTGTGTTTCCGGAACTGCAGGAAGCCGTCGACGCATCGGCAGGCTCCGTCCAAGCAGCTGCTGTTGGCCACCTTCAGGGAGCACTGCTCGGGGACGATGCAGTCGTAGCCGAGAAGGGTCGCTGTAAGAAAAAATAAAACATTAGTTTGTGGTGAATTTGTTAAAGAGTACGTAATTGCTGATACTGATAAATAAATTTTCTCTATAATATATATTTTGAACCTTTACTGCTACCAAATGTAAGTTCAGTTCGATAGGTCATTAAGGTGTAACCACTGAGTTATACGTATTCTACAACTGGACTAATTGGATATCTTCCACGGAACGAAAGTGTGACGATAGGGAACTCACAAAAATTGAAATACATAAATAACAGAAAGATATATATGCGGAACGCAGAAATAAATACAATATCCATGTACTAAGATTGCAATATACTGGGCGAGTTTTTTAACCTGAAACTTTCAAGTATCTCGAGAAATAAGCACTCTACGGAAAAATACCTGAAACCAAAATGTAATCATTTAGGGAGGGAAATGCAATAGTACTAAAATTAGTCCACCTTCCCCCTCCGCTGTAGGTGGGGCAAGGGTAACTTTAAAATCTTAAATAGGGACCTGTATTTTTTATTGCAGATTCGGATTCTGCGGCTAAAAATACGTAGGATTTAGCTGAAACATTTTTTCGATTTCGAAAATGTAGGTTCCTATTTAACATTTCAAAGTTACCCTCTGCCCCACCTACATGAAGGGGGGAAGTGAACTAATTTTAGTACTATTGCATTTGCCCTGCGAAATGATTAAATTCTGTTTACAAGCATTTTTTCGTAGAGTGTTTCGTAGTTTCGTAGAGTATTTGTCGAGATATTTGAAAGTTTCAGATTAAAAAACTATATATACTAAAAAACTATTGTATAACAATATAATAATTTCTGCAAAAAAATGTGAAATTATTTTTTCTGATAATTGTCATAATTGATTGTAGTGGAAAACTAAATTTAAAGTCTATTTAAAAGCTCCAATATTAATTTCCACCGGCTATATAACATTTGTTTCTAATATCTACGGCAGTGGGATTGGTTCCTCTTATAAATAATTTCACTCATTCTTATTTAAACAGTTAAAAAACTCGTTTTCCAGTTTCCTTTTTAATAAATTTATTTCTTTTATAGCTTATTAAATTAATTTTTTTCATATTAAAAAAGTTAACCATGTGCATGTGGTTATTTTAGACGTCTCCATAATTATTACATACTACTAACACCCAGATGCATTACAAAATAAGTTTATTATAGTTGGCTTGTTCAAAATTATATACAATTACCTTGTTATCAAGCAATGCAGCTATTAGACTTAAATTTATGAGAAAATTTAATAGCTACCAAGTCAATTAAACGAAGAAATGTACTGTTCTATGACAACTTTATTACGCTATTATTAAAGGGACACAAAAACGGTTATTTTTTTAAATTTGGCCAAAGTTTCCTATATTTATGTTTGGAAAGATAAATGTTTATATCTTTCTTTATATAGGAATTAAGCCAAAAAGTTAACTAAGAGATAACTAAGTTAAACTAAGAGATTAATGAAATTATCAAATATTGTGGTTCAATAAAGTTTTTAATTTTCCTCGTTACCTATAATCTAGAAACGCAAAGGAATAACTTTATTATTTTGCGTGCAATATGCTATAAATTATAAATGTTGCTGCTCATTATAGGTAGATCCACAGCATAAATGGTAATTTTCTTTAACAAGAAGTATATAGTCAGTGCAAAAAAATTAACAGATTTCGCAACCATCGGGGTCCGACCGTCCCATCAAATGTGACATATGTACTCCATTAAGCGTAGGATGGTTAATGGTGGTTAAGGATTATCAACGTAATAATATGCAACCCCCTCTACCACACAACTTTCAGATTTCTTGACTTATCCTTGTGATTAGAATGAGGGATAGAGATATTATTATTTACACTTGTTATTTTGAATACTTTGAATACACTCTTGTTTATTATTTTACAGGAATCACAATGTTGTACCTTAAGTCAGTTATAAAGAAGAAATATAAAACTACGTTAACTGAATTTGTTACTTTATACAGGGTGTTCCAGTGTGAGCGTACAAAAATTTACCAAGGGGTGGACCAGACCAAAATAAGAATAAAACTCTTATAAAAAAAATTCTCTAATGCATTTAACGCTGACACCTGTGTTGGCCTAGGCCTACTCTTCCTTATGACTTCCTTTGCATGTATTTTTCTGCATAAAGAATGTAGTCGGTACTTTACACTCAATTTACTCGAAAAAGGTTGATTTTAGAGCTGTGTAACAAGAGCACCTTTTTTGTTCAGAATTGATAGCCGATTAAGGAAAACTTAGTTAATCCATGAAAAAGTAGGATATGCAAGAGTTATGAAGACAAAATCATAAGGAAGAGTAGGCTTAGGCCACCACAGGTATCAGAGTTAAACAAACACCATGTAGTTTAAATGACCTTTAATAGATGTGCACGTTACCCAAAAATTACCTAAATCTACGAAACGGTTTTTAGGTAATTTTAGGAAATCTACTTATTGCGGAAAATTGTTTTTTTTTCTCCAAAATAACACCCTGTAACTCGTTAGGCGTGCATCAGAGAAATTTTTTTGTAAGAGTTTTATTCTTATTTTGGTCTGCTCTACCCACTGGTAAATTTTTGTTCGCTAACACTGGGACACCCATTTATATTTTCTTGTGTTTTTAACGGCGAATTGGAATAATATAATAATATATGTTACGAATCGTAAATTTAAATTTAAGTTGGCAGCAGTTATATGATTGTCAGTGCCACACGACGGGCAACGCGAAAAATAGGAGTTCAAGAAAAACAAGAGACAACGGTTACCTAGTAAGGAATAAACAATTTTTTTTGGGGTTGTCAAAAGACTTTGACAAAAACAAGTAATTTTCATTACAAAACAGTAATTTAAGTAATTTTAACAGCTTTCACTAGTATAGTTTGTGTAGCTGACAGTGTGAGGAGTTGCATATGCTTTCAGTGTGCGACTCTAGTGGTTTTTATATTTAACTTTGTTAAATATTGGTGGGACACAACCCAGATACAATTAATAAAATTGCCTTGAAGTATTTTGCTTTGTTTATTGCCCAAAATCACTTTAAGGCTGGTCCTTCGATTTACAAGACAATTAGCAATTAGCAGCAATGTACAAAACGATACAATATATGATAATAATATATAATAATATTGGAATAATATAAAATGTTAAATTTGATTATTCTTATTTATACAATTAAATTTAGTGTCAATGATTCTGTTCACGTTAACGGTAGCTAATGATGCCAATGTAAATACTTCTACTTGGAATAAATCATGGAAAAGAAAAATGTCCCCTTGCTAATGAAATAATTACAGTTTCAGATGCTAATTTTCTTCTATTTCCCACGTTAGCTTGTCTCAAGAGACATGAAATTTATAATTATTTCCTTCTTGACTTCAGCTTCTTCCACTATCTACTGACTACTAAGAAACAATATCTTTAAGCGGATACGAACTTATTTTTAATTAGCTGACAGAAAATATGAACTGAATGCAATTGTACTTAAGTAATTATTTCATACCAGGTGATTTTCACTGCAAGCGTATACTTAAATAAGCACCTCTTTAAAAATATAATAAATAGCATTAATTTTAAAGTAAATAATAACTTATACTAATCACATCATCATATTCATCAGGCCGAACCTAATTTTTGCGAGTATTTTTGCCGTATTCTCCGTCCCCCACCCCCGCCCGGATTTGGTCTCGGTTAGAAACAATACTCATGGATCAAACGACTTGCTCTACTCCAGAAGGATGTTACCAGTGAAAAATCCATAGTATTATCATATGATATAAATATCCGACCAATACATATTTGATCGGAGATATAAATTCATAGTAATATCATAGTGATCAGTGCAACAAATGGCTGCCATGTGATGACAATTTGAATTAAAAATATCAATCTGATAAAAATTCTTCATACAAAAAATTCTATCATACAAACGTTCTACGGATGAAGAGTTGAGGATCATCTTGAAACGTTTAGGACAGAGCTAGTTAAGTGTTTAATTTCTTTTTAATTTTATTATAATAATTATTTTATTTAGACATATTTTAAAATATTACATGTAATATTGCAGAATTTTGTATAAAACGGAAAAATCACTGATAAAATTTATCAAATAATAATTTATTGCATATTATACAGAGGTTTTTTGGAACAAGCTTTAGAAGTTTGCCTTGATATTGCACTTTGAATATTTAACTTGTATGCTTCTGGTTTTTTGCTTATTGTTATTTTACAGGTGGTGTAAAGGTCCCAAAAGAAACAAACTATGAATCAAAAAAATATATGTTGAGAATTAAGACAATAAGGGGGGGGGCAAGTTTTACATGGACCAGAGTGTACTCTCTTAATAGCATTTTGAAACTTCCATGTTATTATTTGACATTGTACTCTTTACGTGAACGTGGACATACATGCACAAATTTGAATATTCCGTCACATTAATTTAATGTCATTAATTTAGCATTAGATATCGATCAATAAATGCAGATACCACTAATTGAATCGGTGCGAGACATACTGCTGATTAGTGACGCATGTTGTCGATTTGATAGCTGTAAAATCGCAACAGATGTTGATGGAACAGGCACTAATATTGAAATAAGTTCATTATTAGATATATGAAAGATGTATTGTATGCTTCAGGTGTAATCCCAAAAAAACTATGAATCAAGAAATGCATGTTAACTTACACTGAAGACACGTAGTTTGATTAACTCTAGCATAAAATGGTTGGCACAAACAACGTCCCCTGTGGCATATAGACCCAGAAATGTCCTCTCTGCATTCCCAATCGCTGTTACACTCGTCGCCAAGCAGATGGGCTATTACAGATTGTCTGCACACCTGGAAATAAAATAAGGATCAGTTAACGTTAAACCATTAGCCATTCCACAACAATACATGTTTAAGTTATAACACACCTCATATACAATCATTAAATTATCACCATCATCATTTGAATCATCATCATCATCACTTAAAATCTTGTTGATGATAATGAATTTAAATTATTATAGTTCAGAATCAGAATTCAGTAAAATCAGAATGTGAATTCTAATCTTTATGATGAGCCCAAAAGTCAGCGGCTTGTGTGGGAGAGGGAGCGGCATATTATTATATTGCGGACCGCGAGTGCGCCCAGGAATGACTTATGATGTTATAACTTTAACTAACATTTAATATGAGAATATTAATATAAACCTGGAAAACCTTATTAATTAAAATATAATAATGAAATATATAATATTCTGAATATATAATAATAATAAAATATATATTTAATTTATAAATAGGTACAGAGGTTTTATCAATCAATAATAAAAAAGAAATACTTTTAGAATAGATGCATGTAGCATGAATAAATAACTATTTGCAAAAATATATTCAGTGAGGACATAAAGTCCCCCCCCTCTAATTTTTGAACCACTGGGTAGATTGTGATGAAATTTGGAACGATAATATATGACAAAATTCTGCATTTTTTGATACATCAATGACAGCTCTGAATGTCAAAGTGACAGCTGGGCGCGCAATAGGAACATTTTTTTAAATGGAAATTGGGGTCGAGTAATAACTCATTTTGAAGCTATTTTTATGCTCAAAACATCCCCCAATTTTGAGAACATTTGGTTCAGTAATTTCCAAATAAAAACCAGTAATGTCGATTTCTGTTATATAATTTTTTTACATACATATTACAAATTATTGTAAATTATTCAAAGCAAAACAAAAATTAAAAGTAAACAAATAACAATAAACCATCCCTAACCTAAAATAACCTAAATAAAAAAATTATGACATAATTTAAATTAAACTTAGAGGGAGAAACGCTTAGAAAAGACGTGTTACTTCAAAAGATGTTTAAAATGACCACCATGAACCTCCTGACAAGTAAATGTTCCATGGGTAGGTTCTATTATAAATATTATGTGGTAAAAAGATTATGTTATAAACTGATATTACTGGTGTTTATTTGGAAATTACTGAACCAAATGTTCTCAAAATTGGGGGATGTTTTGAGCATAAAAATAGCTTCAAAATGAGTTATTACTCGACCCCCATTTCCATTTAAAAAAATGTTCGTATTGCGCGCCCAGCTGTCACTTTGACATTAAGAGCTGTCATTGATGTGTCAAAAAATGCAGAATTTAGTCATATATTATCGTTCCAAATTTCATCACAATCTACCCAGTGGTTCAAAAATTAGAGGGGGGGCGGACTTTATGTCCTCACTGTATGTGAGAGTTCATTTTTTATATTCAAAGTCCTCTAACTGTCATTATATTTAATTCTAATCCTGACGATAAAATTATATACCACGTATTGAAAGCATCTTCTTGAAATAGTAAAATAAGAAGGGAATACCTACAATTCACGTGCATCATCACAAGATAGCAACATCATTCAGTTATCTATAAACTCTACTGTAATTTCTTTCTAAATTTAAATCCAAAAAACGACGGAAATTTGATAGTTCTATTGACAACAGAGTTACTATTCCACAATTAATTGTTCACGTGCCAGGTTTAAAATCATTTACGCCGTTTATCGGTTGGTTTCATCTTTATAGTAGCAATGAAGCAAGTTATTTGCACAACATGTTTCCCCAGGTGACAGTTTCCATTATCTCAGTTGAAAAGTGGATCATCTTCAGGCGAAACGGGATTGCTTTTAACGGTAAATGGGCTTGTTATCTGGCTGTGCCTCTGGGCACCGGGGATATGCTTTTCATTTGGATATTGTATGTTAAATTGACATTTATTGTGCAATTTAGGAATGTGGGTGTTGCCTCGCTAGAAGCAGGAAGTATCAAAATGCCAGAAATATAAATATTAATTTTATCAGTTATTTACTTGCTTAGATATAGTTATGGTCTTGCTTAAAATCTCGATTATGTGTTTTGTGTTTTTGCAAATTATATTTATTATAGATAAATAATTATTTTTCAAAATTTCCAAGAGGATACTCCAAGAATCCATATAACTGTAAAATCTGTATAGTTTGATAAAACGATTTTTAAAATATTTATCGATTATTAATACCCAACTGAAAATTTGCTTTGTAGTGGCGAGATACAGTTAAATACACCGTAGTGCCCTCTTTGGCTCTTTGCTACTACCACAAGTATAAAGATATATACAGTAGTTTCACTCTTTAAATTTTTTGTACAAAAGTTTTTAATGCACATGTCTGCTCTTGGGTAGTATGCGCGTTGGTAGAGATGTAGAAGGGGAGGAATGGGCCGGCGTATGCTATTTTATGGGCGCAAATTTGCTTTTTGCTTTACAGGTAATCAGCATACGTTTGTGTGTCTAGGCGTTTGTGTTTGTGATTTTGATAAGTGTTTTGTATTGTGTGTAACATGGCTACAAAATATTGTTTCATTTGTAAACGAAATTCTGATAGGCCACCTTTTTTACTCCAAAAAGTAATAGTCCGGGCCTGTGCATAGCTGCCAAAAACGGTCATTAATGCGCATGATTGTGCGTGGGTAGTATGCGCAGTGGTCTTTTTGGGGGGTTAAAAAAACAAAACTTAAGGACACCAACATCAAAGAGATTTTGCCGAGTGAAATTACTGTATATATCTTTATACTTGTGCTACTACCTGTCTGACAATTATTGTCT
Organism: Pogonocherus hispidulus; assembly: GCA_963924545.1. Lineage (NCBI taxonomy): Eukaryota > Metazoa > Arthropoda > Insecta > Coleoptera > Cerambycidae > Pogonocherus > Pogonocherus hispidulus. The sequence continues at coordinate 13,029,162 of OZ004696.1, read as the reverse complement.
AATTGATGTGGATGTGGCGACATCCATGGAGATGTTGATGTAATGCAACGCCAGTCGGGACATATTGCCCATGGAGTAGTTGTTTTCGGCATCTCCAAATAAATAAATAAGTAGGATTGTCTTCCTCAATGACAATAGAGGTAGCTGTAATGGCATCTGCAGAAAAGCAGATCGTAATCTGTCTGTCAATTAGACAATAATTGTCAGACAGGTAGTAGCAAAGACCCAAAGAGGGTACTACGGTGTATTTCACTGTATCTCGCCACTACAAACATTCACTATTCCCCTTAGGTCATCACGTCGTCAGATCATTAATCGAATCCGATACCTATGGCAATCTGATGAGATCATAACAAGTTCGAAACCGGTCATTGTCTGGTATTTGGTTTTGATGAAGGATGTGGCGACATCTATGGAGATGTTGATGTAATGCAACGCCAGTCGGGGTATATTGCCCGTGGAGTAGTTGTTTTCGGCATCTCCAAATAAATGAAAATCTACTATTCTACTGGAGAAAATCCTTAAATTGAATTATCGTCATAAATTGGACTTGGGATGGCACCTATGGATATTAAAACCAGCGATATTTCTTCTTCTGTTGTTGTGGCGTTATATCCAGTAAGCAGTAATACAAATAGAACTATTTATCGTTTCGTCACATTTCTACTGTACTAAATCTATCGGGAATGCAGCTTCCAATGACTTGATGACAGAAACCCATGTTTCGGCGTTACAATAATATCTCGATAAATGTATACATTGTGTCATCATTGGATAGATGTCATTGTTGACTTGGTTCTATGTTGTTAACGAAGAATATTAGCAATAATGTTATTGTCAGTAGACAAATCTTCATTCTAAGTTTTGGAATGACACATCCAATATATTAATATATGATTGAGGAAGGTCCAGAATTGGTAGTTTGCAACAATTCTACGATTTTCACATTATATATGATTTGCGTTTTTGATATCACAATTCTGATATCAAATCCTAATCCAAATTAAGAAACCTTCAACTATTTAATTTTAAACTGCGTATCGTTTCTTCTTTCTCCTAAATTGTTTTTATAGTGATGGTCACTGCAGTCTAGTGAAAACAATACATATATTTTTGAGAAATATATGTATTGTTTTCACTAGACTGTAGAAGTTGTAGATATAATATATTTGTATCATTGGGGACACATATCTTCCAAGTTATTCCAAAATTTATGCTATTGGGATATCCCTACGAGAATATATTGTGAAGGGGAATCTTGAAAGAAGTTGGAACCTTTGGTGAGAAGATAACTGACGTAGTTTTTAGTAGTCGACACTAGGTACGTTAGTGTTAAGAGATAAAATAGGCAAAAATACATTTTGGAACTAAGTACAAATTAGATCAGAAATAGGTAACGGGACTATTAATGAGACAAGAACACCGTGCCTCGAAAGAAGATCTACAGAATATAGGTATATATAATGAACGAGGATCTCATCTGCAGCTTTTGTAGTGAAGAGAGAAAATCAGTCTTTCATATTACTTATGAGAATGTAGCCATTAACACGCTGGAGTACCACTTTCTAGGTTGAAACCCTAGCGACATTTCTTCAAGTAAAAACTCGCTAAAAAGTCAGTTGCACAACATACCTGGAGTCAAAATTCCAAAGTTGGAGGAAACTCTGACTACAGAGTTGGGGAGCTCTGAAATGTAGCCAGCGTATTATTGTAATCAATCAAGTGCCCATAAGTCCGATATTAATTCCATATTTAATTTTAAATCAAGCAAATGTCTTAAATAAAATTAATAAATAAATATTTTTACGTGTTTTTAAGGGAGAGAAACTTAGCTAGGGCTAAGTTCATCATATTGAAGAAATAAAAATAAGCAAACACAGAACCTGATTCTGATATTTTAAACGTAGAGCAGTGCAACTCACTATAAATATGGGAACCAGAAATTTGAGAATAGAGTCTTCCAGGTCTTTGAGACCTTCACGAGCACTGCTGATTTATTACATTATGCGTCTGTCTATGTCTATTTATTAGCTTTCATTGAATTTCAATAATATTCGCAGGATACTTTTATTTGTATGATACAGACAAAATTACTATAACTCCTAACTAGTAGTGTGAATGCCGCAGGAAAGTTTGTCGATTTCACTCACATATTCGACTGAAGTAAATTCCTCTACGGGGCAGATTTATAGCCCCATAACAGGTCCTTATTTGTGCTTTATTATGCGTCGCTTCGGGTTGATTGTTTCAAATTTGCCATAATAAGGCAAAAGGCCGGTAACTGTTGCGTCTAACGAACACCGTTCTACAATTATTATTCAGGAACACAACCAACCGAGGCGATAGGCGTCCCAAGACAATTTTCTGTATGGGTTCATGCAAAGTATATTACTAGATTCTTCTCGTGCTAATAATCCATTTTACATCCAAGATACATACACTGGAGTAATTATTTTAAAACTAGGAAAATCTATAAAATAAAAAAACAGTATTACAGTGATAAAAAAATTATTTAGTTAAATATTACATGCTACACAAAAAACAATCAAGAGAATTTATTTAATTTTTAAAAGAAAAATGTAAGCAATTTGTTATAAAACTTTGATTTGGTAGTTAGTCAAATATAATATAATTAATGTGATTTCATTTTAGTTTGTTACATTGACTCGCTTAGCCTGTCACTGTTTTAAAAAATATTACATAAGGAATTTAACTCAGAATAGTAGCAAAACGAAACAGATGTTTTGTTGATTAAATGGATATTAGCCATTAAAAGAGTAATAAGTGATGTTCATCAGAACCTTTAATAACATTAAAGAATACCAGTACAATATCTCGATTGCTTAACCCAGAACTCGCGAGTTCGAATCCCCATTCCACTAGACAAGTTTTAATTAAAGTGTCTACTCGTATATTAAGGTCTGTACGCAGAGATGGGTTGGAAAGAATGGGCAGAACGTCAGCTTGGTGTTAATGTGGGAGATTCAAATCGGTTGAAGTTTGACTGTAGACCTAATTAATGAGGTTTTTAAGGTTTCCTTTATTCCAGTACTTAATGGTGGGTAGTAATAAATATGCTTCCCCCTCATTCTTTCGGGCTAATCATTGTGATTTGAATGAGTGGTAGGGATTTATTATTTTTATATTAATAAAAAAACCTTCGTTTTCGTGTATTTGTAGAGGGTTTTCCAACAAAATAAATGGAGCTTAAAGAGATATGAACCTAGGTCCAATTTTTTTAAATGGAACGCCCTGTATATTTTTTGATTATTACATTCTACGGGTTTTTCTGGTTTCAAAAATATACATATGTGCTATAATCGGTGCAACGGTTGTCATTTTATGGAGCTTTTTTATACCACGTTTTGGAAGCAATTACTCCTATTTGAGGCCTTGTTTCTATCCAAGGCTAATTTGATAAATGAACAATGTCTGAGGCAGCTGCAGCTTCTGTGTTATAAAAAAAGCTCCATAAAATGACAACTGTTGCATCGATTATAGCACATATATATATTTTTGAAATCAGAAAAACCCGTAGAATCCAACAATCAAAAAATATACAGGGTATTCCATTTAAAAAAATAGAACCTAGGTTCATATCTCTTTAAGCTCCACTTATTTTGGCTGTTCAACTACATATCTGGAAAGCTCGTAAAAAATTATAAAACTTTTGTATAAAACTTTTTTTATTAGCACCACAAATAAAAAGATATAGGGGGTGAGTCATTTCGTTGGAAAACCCGGTACATAAACATCTTTAAATCTGAGGAAAACACTGACACTTAATACTCGTAGTATTAAGTATACAGTGTTCAGTTTTTCCATGCTCTGAAGTTTTAAAAACAACGATAGTTTCTAATATAAAATTAACACGAACAAACATGTTATGCATATTTTCTTACAGGCAATTCTACCTTTGTGCTCGCCTTTTGAGACGCCTATGATAGAGGCTCGATTATCTTGAAGCAAACATCTATGCTCATGTAAAGCCGGTTGCCGGTGTAGCAGATATTTGATAAATAAATTAGAAAACGGCGAGATTCCTCGTGGATACGGAAATGTCTCGAGATGCAAATAGCCGCATTTGCTGGAGATATTAACGTAAGAGACATCTAAGCAAAACGATCTAAATCCTAAATGTGCTTCTACAGGCGGACTTGAACTACACTGAACATCGTTTGAAGTGGTTCAAGATAATTTTAGTGGAAAATTTATTCTCACATAACTAGTAAACCAGATGATTTTTTTTTCTAGAACAGATATCTGTATTTGAAATATTACCAGTTCGGTTGTTTTAACATATTCAACTGACCCATTTTTAATGTAAAGCGATGTTTTCTCAGTAAACTCAGATTTAAGAGTGATAAAATTTAAAAGGTTTTCGATTATAGGAAAATGAATATTGTAATGTTTGCTCGAGTGGAAGGAAAATAACGAATTATATTCACTATATATATTCATCATACGATATACGGGAATGTGACATACGGACGAAATATACTACCTATTACGTACTCAGTCTTTTTTATATGACAAAAAATATACCAAAGAAAGTACTGAAGATTTCTTCTGTTACTTGTGAAACGTCTGAGATCAAGCATGGACCACGGCAAAACAGCTCAGAAGATCAGCTGCATCTTTCTTATAGATACAAATATCTCCTTCAAAACCCAGGATTTGTTAATAAATTATATTAACTTGTATCAAACTATTAGTATCTGTTACGTTTATCGAGATCTCTGTAAGGCTCTACTGAAAGAAAATATTGATGAAATATAATGTTGAATTTTAGAATTTATTCTAATCATAGATTTATTCTGTTCTAGAATTCGTGTTTCGTATAAAATGGATGTTTATACAGGATGTTAAGTAATGCTTTTAAGTTATCTAAAATACTGAAAGACCCGCTTCTAGTCATTGAAGATAGCCTATTACCAAGTTGTGTGAATATATTTTTTATAGATCAGGGATTAAAAAAATAATAATAAAACTTTAGTGCCCTATATCTCAGAAACTAAGTCACTTAATAACTTTTATTCACCGAAATCACTATTGAAAACATCTCCTTTAGTATTTCAGATACTTAGAAAAACTTTATTTATCTTTCGAGTATTCCAATCCTGAACGTCCAATCGAGTTCAATCGAGTAGGTATTTAAAACTAGCTCTGGCTAGTGAGTCGAATTATGTATACATTACTACACCAGGCAAATTTTAAAGAAATATACGTTAAGGGTGAAGTTTTTGCGGACATTATTTTTTTTGTTGAAAACGATAGCTCTCTTATCATAGAATGCAAATCTAAAAATCCCAAAAAATCGGAAGTGAGCTAAAGTCAGCATTTAAAAAAACATGACCGCTCGCGTTATTTTTAAGGGGTTTAAGAAGCATACATTCATGTATGACAAATTGTTAGTCTTCAGTGATAAGAATGCGGATCTAGATGAACTACTAAACGTTGGTTATAAATTTGTCTCCTTTATGTACGGATTAGACGGATCCCGAGACATTATAGAAGCACGATATAGGCTTTACAACATTGGTATAACTAAGCGGACGCTCGAAAAATCTTTTGATTTGGACGTTCTTCCTCCAACGAAAGTTGCACTAAAGCAACATATTTTAAGGTAGTTTCAAAGGGGGTTGTTGTTGTGTTGTTGATAGGCGGCGCGGTTATCCGCAGCACTCAGGTCTTTCGACCCATTGTGCTTGCCGCTAGTTGGGAGCTATTGGAAGAGACTTGTGCTATGCGCATAGGCCAACACCCGTTGTAGGGGAAGCTCCATAATGTCCTGAGGCAGGAGAAATACTGCGCCCAGGTATTTGTGTCTCTTCACCATGAGGCAGGCTCAGCGACAGAGGATGTGAATGGAGTCCTGGTCATCGTGTCCGCAAAACCTGCACCTTCTAGTGTCACTAAGACCGATAGTGTTAAGGTGCTTGTTAAGATGTCCGTGACCTGTCAACAGTCCTGTGACAATCCTTATGCTGTTACGACTTAGCGCAAGTATTGATCGAGTTGCGTTCGATCAAGGCCCCTCAATTAAGAGCCTGGCTTGTCGCAGCCCAGTCCCGTTTGACCATTCTTCCTTTAATCTTACCTTGATCCAGTTTCCAATGGACCTTGCTACATAACTAGGAGGAAGCCCCAGCACTGGTTCGGGCCTTGTATACAGGCCTTTAAATGGGGATGGCGTGTTTTGTAAATACCGTCAAGAACGGTGTAACAATCCAGAAAAATATTAATAAATAAATAAATTGGTGAACTTGTCTAATTTAAATTATTTAAAATTAAATATTGGTAAATTTAAGATTATGAGGTAGGTAATAAATATAAAAGTCCGAATGCTATGGACAATAATAAACTAGCATATGTAAATATATTTTAAAATTTTGGTAAGCCATCATTTTGGCATTTTTGATATGGTCCTTACTTTCCAATCCTTTAAACGTAAGGTTTTGGTTAGATAAGGATACTTTTTACTTGGAGATTGTTTGATTTTATGCAAGCATTAGGTATTGATATATAAAAAGTAAATAAATTAAACTGGTTAAGAAAAAAAAAAAAAAAGAATAAAATTTTGACTGTATTAATAAAACCTCACATATTTAAAACTTGTGTTGAGTTTATATTTGTGCATATAGTTTATATTTGTGCATATAGTTTATATTTGTGCATATATTTGTGCATAGTCTTTCTTGTAGTATATTTTTTGCTCTACAAAATAGTGTATGTACAATTTTACTCTATATTGTTCAGTTCTCCCGAAATTCGTGGCGAAAACCTTAGAGGAACAAATTTTTCAGTAAGAATAATGTGTTATAAGGATTGCCCACTTCTCACAACATCCTATCTACTGTGTGTATATCGTGACTGTAAATGTAGAAATGGCTGCCAAAAAAAAATATATGTACGAGGATCTTTTAAATGACTGAGTTTTTGTAGTTAACTGGATTGTAAAGTTAGTTAGTGATATTAAAAAGTTAGGAAAGTGTAGGAAATCAATAAAATTTAAAAAAGATCGTTTCCTTTTTCGTTTTTTGTTAGGAAATTTATATTCTTGGTTATATCTAAATTAAAATATAATTTTTTTCTAATTTTTAACCTTAAAATCCTGTAAAAATAAAAAAAAATGTTAAAATTGCTCCAAGGGATAAGAAGATATTTCATTTTCAAACATTTCAAGGGGCGGCCATGTTTTTTCAAAATGACGTTTTTAGCTCACAACGGATTTTTTGGGATTTTTATATATTTGTTCCTGAACATAAAACCTATCGATTTCCATTGAAAAATAAATGTCCCCTTAAACTTCATTGAAAAATAAGATTTGCCTGGTCTATACTGTTATTACTGAGCAGTACTTGTAAAAGAAATAGTTACCCGAGGTTTCATTTCCGCTTCTCAATACTTTCCAAGAAAGAAATTGGTAACACTAAAGCTGATTGTTTAGTTATGATGTTCAATTAATTATACAGTATCTTTAAGATAAGAAAATATTTCATGGGAATATTAAAAATAGTAGAAAGGAACTGAGAGAAATAGTTAATTTCAAAGATTCCTTTCTGCCACCTGTTCAATAAAAACCGAAACAACTCAAGAACACAAGCCCAGTATCAATTTTGAAGATTCCATTCGTGTTTAGATAAATGGTTAGTTTAAAGTTTAAATGGAAAATCAACATTTGTAAGCTAAACCCTATTTTCCCTTGTGTACCTAGTAAACAATATATGTATAGAACTAAATACACCCAGTCTCATTCCTATAGCGGCAATGCATTAAAAGCATCAACATTTTTTATGTTGCCTATTTTGCTACAGTAGAGACTCAGGTGGGAAAATATCCGTATCATGAATTTCCTTAAAATTATTGCTGTGAAACACCAGCTAAACAACTTCGCCTACATTAAATACACTCCCAAGAAGTAGTAATATCCATCCTCTTGGAAAAGATTCTGAATAAATTTCAAGGCAAATTATAACGTCTAGCAGAAATCGCAGCCATTTCCCCCTCGAAAACGTCTTATTTATACTACATAAATTACATTTTCGTCTGGCTAGAAGAGATATATATTCACCCTCTCTCACTCAAAATACGATAGCGGTCCCCCTCAACCGGTAATGGCCTTGTCTTTCGCAAAAATTAAATAAACAGCTTAAGATGAATCGCCGGCTGAAATTCTAATAATGAGAAACGTACCGAGAATAAATTAGCCTCCATTAACAAGGGGACTTTATCACAGTGTGAAAATTGAGACAACAGGATCTATAGAATCGCTATGAACTAATAGTAGGAACCAAGATCCTTCTCTTTCGTCTGTTTGCGGCATTCAGTATAGACATACGACTGATATAATCAATCAAAATTTTTCGTGCTAAAATTATGGATTTTTATTTCAGGTATACAAACAATATCCAACCAATTTTCAGCAATACCATTTTCAGAATAGACAAGTACAGGAAAAATAAAACACAATGTCGATACAAAATATTTGTTATCCAACATTTGTAAAGTAAATTATTATTAACAACTGTAATTAAGTATTTTTATCGTATTAGTACACAATAAGTCAAATTTAAATCTTGTAAAACATGTATGTAAGTAAGTGAATAAAGAGTAGCGGAAGAAATTTCAAAAGCTTTGTTCTACGTCTGGCGAGATAAAGCGCGTTTTAAGTGTCTAGATTGAATGTATCTAAAGTAAAATGTTAAAATAGAGGAACAACAAATCGCATTACCTACTAATTTAACAAAAAATACTAATTCCTGTTTACTACTATATATTTCAAGACTATCTAGTGAAAATCTCAAACTAAAACGTTATTTTCTTCAGACTATGTTTTAATTTTTATTAGTCTATTTTGTGATCGTTCACTTCTGAGACATTAATTATTATAGGGACAAACTACGCCATTGATATAAAATATGATGTGACCAGCAAACTCTATACTAGGTATTGGTATCATTCACCTAAGTATATCATAAATATATTAGGCAGTAAATAAGGGGTCTAGGGTAGAGCTTTGAGGTACCCAGGAGGTAGTCTTCTTTTTAGCCCTTAAAATATACCCGCCTATGGTGTTGGGCACTGTGACCTTGGAAATTTCATAAAATTGAGGTTATGTCCTTTGTTATCGTGGAGAATAAACATTTTATATGTGGACAAACAGGCTATTACTCATCTATCTCTGTTTCAAGGAAAATTGACATTAAAATTTTATATTATAGAAATTGGGTTAAACAAGCATAAAACAGATTGGTTGCAGTGGATTTTCCAAGCATGCAACTGACAGATCCCTTGCAATCTAGCCTTCAAATGCAAATGCAAAGTAGGTATTAGGTACTGCAAAACTGACTATTACAAATTTATACTAATAATGGTAATGGGTTTGTAATTTTCTATTACCTAGCTTTTTAGTCAATTTTAAATATAAGAAGTTAAGGTTAAGAAGGTTATAAGAAGTCGAATTCTTAGTTAGTTAATTAACCGAGAATAATTATGCGAGAAGAATATAGTTATAGAGGATTAAAGTTTTGACGGATACATTTTTTGAATATTATATTAACATATCAGTTGCGCATTTGTGCGCAATTCGTTCTGTTCAAACTCCTGTGGGATTGGACTTCTTCAAGGAACAAAGCTAATAAGAATCTCGCATGGAATTACACGGAAATTACATTAATAGCGAAGATATGCAGGCTCCGCATAATAAACTTGTTTTTACAGCTACCAACAACTGAAGATTAAGGGTTTTGTAATTTTCAGTTGCGCCTGATTAATGACTATTTCTTTTTGGAAACAAGAAGTTAACACAATTGACGTTATTTGTACTGACACTTAAAAGTGAACAGTAGATGTACCTAGCCAAAATATCCTAAGGAAAGACCATGCACCTGACTATATACCATTAAGCTTTTGAATTCTGTTAAGTATTCGTAACATATGCTATATCTGTTTGTAGTGGAGAGAGACAGTGAAATACACCGTAGTGCCCTCTTTGGGTCTTTGCTATGGAGATGTTGATGTAATGCAACGCCAGTCGGGGCATATTCGATGCCGAAAACAACTACTCCACGGAGTTGTTTTCGGCATCTCCTACCAATAATATGCTATATTTGCTGAAACTCGATGAGGAAAAAATATTGGTTATTATTCGGTATTATTATCCATTCAATATAGATATACTGATACGAAACAAGATAAATAAATGTTAGTTTTGTCCCAAATAGTAACCACCACACATTTAATTTGCGAAATATGAGGTAGTATTTTATGAAATAGGTACATATTTACAATATTGTATTTTCAAAGTATACAAAAGTTTAATAAAAAAAATTATTCTCTTGATTTATTTCCTCTTTTGTATTCATCTTGTCTCTCTAGATGAGAAATGTATTTTTTTGTTACTCTAAAATGTTAGTAGATTAGACTAGAGATGCACAGGCTCAAGTGATGCCAACGGACTTCATTTATCTAGTTTTATCAGCAACATACATACAATAAGAATATTCAAAATATAATAGATTGCATACTGTGAACCAATGTCTAGATCTAGATTCCTTGCTAGTATATATGGAGGCGAAATATGATTATACAATATGTTGCCAAATATAAAATTTAGTAAGACGAATTTACATTTCATATGTAGTTATTAGATTTGCTATCGTCAGAATTTCTACTTGGTTCAACCGTTATTTCGTTTCAAAAAACCTTGAATATACTTCTTGAATGCACTTAGGATTTTCATAATATCTTAAAGTGACATTATATATGTTTTACAGTAACATTCTATTAAATACAAGTCAACCAGATATATGGATTATATAATAGGTTTTTATAATAAAAGCAGATATATAATTGCATCTGATAGTTCTGATACCAGCCCTCCCAAACCAACTTTAACCATTAACTATTGACTGGTATTATTAGGTCAATGAGAAACAGTAAACTAAAGTGAACAATGACAGGTATGCTTTTTATGTTTAATAACGGTACAGCAGAGACATTTAAACAATTATTTACTGCGATTTTATCATCACTAGCATTTTATGTCTCAAGTTCAATAGTCTTGAAACGATATAACACATTCCATCTGCGAAATAATTAAATAATATATTTTCATTTTTTAAGTAGCAGGTTCAAAATCGTCCAAAAATAATTTTAGAAATACTTCTGAAGTCTTTATAAACATAATTTATCTATTTTATATTTTAAACAGCTTTTCGATATTAATCTATCAAATATTAATGTCTATATACGTTGAATTCATTGTTAGAAATCAGAATTAGTTTTCTGAATAACTTTCTTACCATGACAAAGACATGAAGACATCTCAGTTTCAATGGTGGTAAGGAAGCACTAGTAGGTACTGTATATATAAGTTATGACAGCGATTCAAAAGGTCTATTTCCATTAGGAAAAATTTGAAGAGATGAATTAGACTGAAAAATTGACCATCGAAATAGATTTCTTATTTATTTCTTCAATAAAAAAACCAAAAGAAAATCTTTTTATCTTTTTATTTTTGGAGGACTTTCAGTATTTAAGTAACGTGTGAAGAAGTCCGAAAACTCGGACGAAACGTCGGAGAAGGTATCAATGTTAAAAAAATGAGCTGAAAGTCCTCCAAAAATAAAAAGATAAAAAGATTTTCTTTTGGTTTTTTTATTGAAGAAATAAATTCAACTATAACAACCAACAACTTGTCTAGTATCATCTAGATTTCTTATATTTATATCGTTTTAAATCATAGAACATAAACTAGAAAAACAAGAAAACACACATTTTCTTCAAAAGGTCTCTGAAACGAATCGAAATTTGCAGTGGTGTAGGAAGAAAGGGGGCTTTTTTCCGAGAATATATTCTATATTTATTTGGAATTTAACTATACCTAGTATGTGTTTTCTCAATCGGCATTTAACGATTCCTTATGCCTAGAAATTCCACAGAAGCGTTTTTGAATATATTTTAAATTTAAAAAGTAGGTAAACAGTCATTTCATATATTTGCTCTGCGATGCCCCTCCCCTACAATTACACCAATTCATATCTACACCAGTGGAATTTTATATACATTTTTTTAAATTCACAGTTATCGGGTAAAAATGTCTTACTTTTTATTAATTTAAATTGTCTACCTCTTATAATAAGGCAAACCATAACAAATAAAGTTACCTCGACTCATATATTTAGCTCTCACACTACCAGCGTATGCACTTCGATATGAAACTGGAGTATTAACTTAATATTTTTCCATTTTGTATTATGACTAGAAACTCTGATCTACTGCCTGTTATTTATACGCATAGTTTACCAATTGCTTCGAGTTCAGTACAATTTTAATACCACGGGATTGCACCTAGTGTTTACAGAAACGGTGGTTTCACGCTCGAAACGATGTACTTTTCATTTCAACTGTTATTTTGATTATAATAGAAGACCACATAGTACATAATAACGCCGTCATAATTTGCACAACCATCAACTAATTACACATTTAGCGCCAGAAGCGCAAGTGGAATCACGTTGCGAGTCAGCACCTAGCTCGAATAATTATGTTCAGTGGCTGAAGCAGTAGCAGAAGGAGAAGGAGCAGGTGGGATACCCGCAGTAACTTTGTTTAATGTAAAAACCGAGGTAAAAACCAAGGAATTTATATACATGGAACGATTATCAAAGCTGCGCGAGTATTGCAATTTTGAATCCGCCATTTCGATATCTGAAAATTGGTGGGAAATTTAACAGTATTAACAGCTTATAGACAGCTTCTTCAATTAGATAGCAATAACAAATAAAAACCACAGAAAGCAGCAAGTAAAACTTTTGAGTAAGAAACATTCTAAATAGGTATAAGAAATGTTCAATATTTTATAGTTTAATTACAATTATTTGTGAAAAATAAAATATATCGTCACCAAACTCTCTTGTAAAATTGATGAAGGTACAAACGAAATATTTTGTGTACCTACCTATGTATCTTTTGTTCACATTATTTATGTAAAATACACCATTAGCCGTTTAGAAAAGTAAATATTTAAAATGCATTATGCATATAAAATTTAACTATCCTTTACCTTACTTTAACTATCCTGGCTTATTTTTTGTATTGTTTATGTTCGCAGTTTTCATAATTTACTATTATATTAGCTAGGAACTATGATTGCATGTCTCGTAAGACTTTCAATTCTTGTTATAAAATCCGAATTTACTTGGAATAATTACGAAATGTCCAATACTCAAATATTGTCACTCAAAGTCTATAAATCAAAGGAACACAATAATAAACACATAAACAGAATTAAACCGAGAGAATCACAATAAAATAAACCAACAAGACGCCAAAAATACAAAACAAACACTATTTACCAAATTTACCCATACCACTGTTGCCGTGTTAGGAAGATTTGAACCATTGAATTTTTAGGTTAGAAAGAAAAAGACACTACAATTCTAGGGTCTTGGTCAGGTATACCAATACAAAATGTAGAAGTTGGGAGCAGTGTGACATCAAAATGGCGGCTCCCATGTTTCCACACAAAATTGGATACGCAGTCGTCAATAATCGTTCCATGTATATAAATTCCTTGGTAAAAACTCGAACCTTTTTAGTCCCTGAACTATTACCCTTTTAGTACCTCCTGAACTATTCACTGGCGCTCTGTGAAAGCATTTCCAAACAAGGATTTCCCAAACAAGGAAGCAGCTCTTAGGAAAGTTTTAGGAATATCTTTATAGGTTGCAATGATAAGAGTCTTCAAAGATATAACGACCCTGTGTACAGGGTATGCCCTTTCAAATCTATACCCGCTGTTATATTGGAACCCTTCAATTCATATATTTTTTAAAACACTACTGAGACTTCTTCTTTTTATGTAAAGAAATATTTATGAATGAGGACAAATTATAAATACTACATACCTACTCGGTTTACCTTGTATATCATTCTATTAATTTCAATATGTTAACGTAATATAATATTAAAATAAAGCCGTGTAGCCAAAAAGATTATTAAATAGTTAAATATTTAAGGACAGGGATCGTTCTAATTATATTTAAGAGTAGGTTTTCACTGATATTTTACATTATGAAACTATTTTACAATGTTCAATAATGATATAATTTGTGTTCAACACGTGGGATAAATTTTCAAAAACCATGTCTACTATATGATTTTATAAAAACATGAAATTATTTAACAGAAGAATTATATCTAGTAATTTCATTCCATTTTATTGCCTGCACAGCTACCCCTTTATCAAAGTCTATATAGAATATATGTAGACTTTGCCTTTATCTTCCAAAATGTTTACTTTTCCGACCATACCATATACCAGAAGATGATTTGACCACTTTACCATACCATACCATACCATATTGACTTTAGTAAATGATTAGATGAATGAAGAATGATATAAAATGTGAGCCAAGTATGTAATGTCTGAAATTTTGTGCTTTTATGTTGAGCATCCTGTGTAACGTATTGCAGTGAATTTTGTTTACAAAATGATCAACCCCGGTTTTTTTAAATGAATAACTAACCAGAAAAGTCTCAAAAAGTCAAAAAGTCAGAAAATCCGTGTATCCATTACTATAAGCGTTTGTAGCATATCGCAGCGGAATCGTTCTATCTGTAAAGCTATGGATATCGCCGTTTATCATATAAGCTACGAATATCCAATTACCAGATTCATCTTGGAAACCACTTTGAGCTTCTAATAACGAGTATATAAAACAACGACTTATAATTATTGTTACCTGGTATAATGGTAGGAATCTAATTTCTGTTTGAAAATATTAATCTTCATCAGCTATTTATATTAAGTTTTGTATGAAGAAGCCCGTTATGGATGAAGGATGGATGTCATATTATTAATCGGATTTAGTACACCAATGCAGCTATTGGAATCGCAGACATGATTGTAAAGGAGACATACAAGATACAAGAACGTGTTTCACACAACATGATCCACTACATGAGCCATAATAGATTTACTGAGACCATTAGAAAATGGTAACCTTGTCAGGATTTTTATTAATTACTAAAATAAATATGTTTCTATCCAAGCTCATTCCACTATCTTAGTTACGATGAATAATAAACTTAACCTGTTACTGATTGTCATTAATGGACTACTCAAGTTGTTTTGAAATTCCTGGAGAACATTTTACTGTCTGGTCTTGAATGATTTGATGATTGAATGATGGTTGAATGATGATTGACTTTGACTATTTTGTGATTTCTATTGAAATCGACGAATAATATATGTTGCATCCTAAAAGATTTCTAGATAAAAAAATTATACTGGTTTAGTTATAACAAGCACGTAAAATAATTTACGAGAAGTAGTTCATATTTTATGATTTAATGAAACTGTTGAATACTAAATAGCGAGTTCATTAAAATATCAGGGTACTGATTTACACACTGTAAATTAGAAAAGACATTTATACTTCAATTACATCTTGGCAATAAATGTATAAGTTACTATCAATAGAAATGCAATCACATCATCACGAAAGAGATTTGAAATTACAAAATTAATCACTATAGTAAGTGAAAACAGCCCAAGCCTTTTGGTTGCTGAATAGATGATATTCGTTTTTAATTATTTTGAAGTTACTATGTTATCTATGAATAGACCAGTAATTTAAAACATCGTAGGTCGCAAAAAAAATTGCACAGTTCTGATTTTTGGAATGTTAGGATATATAACAATAGTGCAAAACCAAGTTTGCAGCTTCGAAAGACAGCTTGCTAACTGCGTGGTGCTCGAAAAACCTTTTTTTTCGGACTTTTTTCAGTTTTCTGCTTATAACTTCTAAATGGTGCATCTTATGGAAAAAGTCGCCCTATACAATTTTAAAGTAGACAAAATCTACAACAATTTGAGTGCAACCGCAGCTCGAGTGCAAAATTTGTCAGGGGAAGACCTGTCTGAATACTCCTCCTTTAACCATGGCCGAGTCAGATGAAGAAGATGACGTCGACGACCCTTTACCCCTACCACTACCACTAGTATCTAGTAGTAGATCTAATCAGAAACCAGAGGAGTCTCCGGAGCCCCAAGAAGAGCCGTCTGACGAACCTGGGCCTTCCAAAAGAACACGACTGTCTCGCTAAGTGCGTAAAGGTAAGACTAATATTCGTTGTAATTTATTATAAACTTGATTACGCAATAAACACTAATTTTCATTGTGTTCTGTATTTCTGTCGCAGGAGTCAGCTGAGGTCTCGCCATCAACCTTCAACATTTCACGTCCAAGATGCCCAAACTATCAAAATATTTTTTATACAATTTTGATAAATTTATACATTATTATTAATTGAACTCAATTTCATTTTGCATGATATAAAATCATTTTCCACTGAGATGTCTTTCTTATCCTTTACAAAAGTCCTGCAATTCGTCAGTCTCCATTTCTTGAAAAATCCCATGTTCCTTAATTTTTTATTATTTCCTGATAACAAGGGAACTATTGGCCCTACAGTATTCCGCTTATGCTTAAATTAAAGGTAAATAACTGCTCTACAACTTCATTTCCCATGACTATCCTCGTAGGCTGAGTATTTTAGCCGATATTCGGCTTGGAAGACGGCTAAAACAACAATTTCGAACTTTTTGGGAAAAATGGCCAATTTTTTAAGTACTGCTGTATCTCGCAACCTATTAGACTTATGAAGCTGCGGTTACACTCAAATTGTAGTAAATTTTCTCTACTTTAAAATTGTACAGGATGCACCATTTAGAAGTTATAAACCAAAAACTGAAAAAAGTCCGAAAAAAAAAGGTTTTTCGAGCACCACGCAGTTAGCACAGGTCTTTGGAAGCTTCAAACTTGGTTTTACACTATTGGTACCTACCTATCCTAACAACATTTCAAAAAATCAGAACTGTGCAATTTTTTGCGACCTAACGTGATTTTTGTGTCTACGGTGACTGGCCTAGAAGCAAAGTTATACTTTTTGTTGCGGTAATGCATCTTGGTTAGTTTAATAATATTTTTATTTTTGGTCTTCAATGATATATCACTGTTACTTGTATTTCCTATATTCTCCAAACCTATAAAATACAGAGTGTTCTAAATATTAGCCCAGTATATGTTTACTTATATTTCACATCTGTCAATGGCTACATGAAGATTTAGATATTACATCGAGTTTTCAAATAATTGGTTTTCATGCCACAGTTTACCGATTTATCAATCGATTTAATGTAAACAAACAAAAAGAACATAAGCAACCATAAAAAGCATCAACTAATATTAACCTAGAGAAATCTGTGACTTGAGCGTGAAATTGATTTCCACTAGATGTTCCTTTAGAACCACAAGGCAACCTACTATTAAATGTTCTCGTTTGCGTTTTATTACAAGAGCCATAGGGCTAGGTTAAATCGTTTGTTGACGTGAATGTATAATATAATATAATAATAATCCATTGTTTTCTACTGAATCGTGACAAATAGCAGAGCCTATGTTACACATTTTGGTTCAGGTGGCAATTTTGCTTGGAGCATTTGGAGGAGGTTTAATATTATAGTTGATATACAAGGCACCCGTTTCTTACGGCATGGTAATATCTTATTCTAAAAATAACAGTTTCTATGCAAAAGACAAATATAAAATTTGTATCTATCAATTTTATCAGTAGTTCTATAATATTATCATATTTAGAATAATAAAATAACGTTAAAGTAATATTTTTGAAACAGAATAACTTTTATATAAATTATATGTTTGTTTTAATATTGCGCTTGTAGTGTGTAACGGTCTCGTTTTCAGTAACTAATAAAATACCTTTCTTAGCTGATTTAAACCAATAATTATTATCTAATTCTGTGTTTTCACCTTCTTGTTAAACACCAATCCGGTATTTAAAGCATTATATGTATTCCGTGTATATTAAGTGATTCTAATCCCAACTTCACTCTCTGTGTTTGTGCGTTAGGTCTATCTATACATAGTCCTAGGTTTGCATAATATAAAGTTCAGAACAAAATAGTGACGACGTAAGAGAACGGGAAGGGAGAGCGAAAAGATGGCGAGGAGACGTATTACCGAGCAGTTGGTGCAGAAGCGAGTTTGAATTTTTGATATAGAAAAAAGGGTGATGCAACAAAAATATTACGAGTGTAATATAGCAGCAATCCTGAATTTCATTTTCTATAGTGATTAGGAGAAAAAACGATCGTTGAGTACCATTTCATTGTGCAAACGTATGAAAAACGTTAAGTTCTGCAATCCCTGTAGTTGATGTCAGTACCTATCTAATTATTTATCTATTTTGGAAGTGCTTCTTGAACACCTTGCGTATACCGTGCCTTATTCTACTAACTTACCTATGCATAGGCCGTGTGTGCGAAAAAATTTAAGGGCTCTTACCGTTACCTCGAGGACTGAAAATATCTAAAACTTTACCTTTTTATGTCGAGTTTAGTATAGCAGCATTATCTCTCCTGTATCTAAATTTGAGAGTACTTGTTAAAATATGTAACTTCATATGTTTCTATATGTGCTAATGTTCGTAAATATATAGTTAAATATCATTACATTAACACTAACTTTGTTCTTGTCATGTGTTTTTTTGCAATTGTCTTCACTTAGATAGGAACTATACCTTTACTTAATACCATCAAAAAAGATCAATAATTGATGGCGCCCAAGTTTGGCAGATAATAAATAACCCTACCGTACTTCACTCTGCTCACCCCTGATAGAGAGTTTCAACCCGGAGTAAGTATCTTTTTGGTTAATAACATAATTGAAGAGAAGTATCGTTAAACAATTGGCGCCCAACGTGCCCTCAATTATTATTAGTATATTTTGTACCTTTACCTAAATCTTAAATAACGAAAGTTGCCGTTATAAGTGTCGTCTATTTTGCACATTCTCTGTTTTTAATTATTTTTACAGTTGTATTGCCATAAAAATAATTTCGAATCCGCATTACTGTTATTCAAAGTAAATATTGATCAACAATAGCAAGGCATTCGTCAGATAGTTAGTTAAAAGAAGAAAACTGTAGGTAGGTAGATATGTATTTCCTAAATCAAAACTACATCGACATCGATCTTCCAAAGTTCAGGTTCCTATTCAGTGTAACAGTCAAAGTATAGATCTAAAAAAACTCAGCTTGCCGTTAAGGAACTAGGCACAAATTCTTTGAAATTATTAATACTTATTAGTTATTAAAGTCATATATTATTCTGTGTGCGCTGTAATTTGTAGGTAGTAAAATATTTAATCAATAACTATTTTATTATCTGTTTACTTATAACGATAGTAAAAGTAGTTATTAATATTTATACTGTTACTTATATAAATTTTTTCATGTAAAACAATGTGAAACTTGAAAAACAAACTTTTTTCTTGTTAATTTTTCTATTACAGGTACACAGTTTATTATAAGCATTTCGAAAAATTTATGGGCAAAAATATGAAACATGCTTAATGTAGATACTGAATGCCTTTCAAATGAAAATTTGCACTGGTGGTGGTTGAATATCCAATGAATATAATAGTCCTGTTGATGATCTTGGATTACTCCCGGTTCGACTGGAAAGATCACATCTTTTTTATTTCAAATTGTAAACTCTGTATATTATTTCATTTTGATTAAGGTCGCGCCCTTACGAATATATTGATATAGGTTTGCTAGTGGAATAAAAGCAATGAGATATAGACAAATTGTTTGTTTACAGAGTGTCTTCGTGTGATAGACTTCCCTTACAGCACGCACTTTTGAGCATATCTCCTTTGTTATCAACTATACAGGGTGCTTTAAATTCGATGCAATACATGGGAATCTCGGAAACGGTAAGAGATACGAAGTCTGTTAAATGGAGGCAAAGTTGCGTATTCAGGAGGGCAACATAATGGTGAAAAGAGATCAAGGCTAACTTGATTAGTTATCGAAATATTTTGAATAAACCGAAAATTTCAATTTTTGTTTTTGTTTTTGTGGGGGCCTATTTGATGAGGTATTCAAAAATAAAGAGGACTTTTCTATAGCAACTTTTTGCCCTTTTTCGAATGGTGTTAGTGAATTTTCCACAAAACGTTTCGTTTCCCGGAAACCAACATCAACTTAATTTTTTTAAATACGGACTTGGAATTTTTTTCAATTTTTTTGAAGCATTTTTGTAACTTGATAGAATGCCACCATAAAAAGAACCAGATTTAAACGTTTTGTCTAAGAAAAATCCATCATTAATAATTTCCCGTGGTCCTCTTAGATTTAGTTTTATCTAGGCAAACGTTTCTATGACAAACACATTTAAATGTTGTGTCAAGCACTATCGGTACTTAAAAATGGCTTTCAGCAATCTAGAATTTTTTTATTTTATTTAAATTTCCTCATAATTCAGGAATTGTGCGCAATTACTTAAATGAAACATTTCCAAACAGATGGATTGGAAATCATGGTGGTATAGAATGGCCAGCAAGAGCTCCTGATTTATCCCCATTAGATTATTTCTTATGGGAACGAACTAAAAATGTTTTATATAAGAATCAATATAATAACATTGAGGATTTGAGAAATGTCACTATTCGTGTTCTGGATGCAATACCTGCAAGGGAAATCGAAAGATCTATTCAAAACTTGAAAAGACGAATACGCCTCTGCATGAATAATGACGAAGGATTATTTCAATATCTGCTTTAGGGTTTTTATAGTTTTAACATATTTTGTTGTTTTATTCATTGTTTATTCAATTACATCAAAGTTTATAGTTGTTAATTCGTTGTTTTATTATTAGCTTTTGTTTATTTATCGTAAATAAAAATGAAATCTCAAAAATATTATTCAATATCTAGAATTAACAAAAGTCGAAACAAAAATACTAATGATGGATTTTTCTTAGACAAAACGTTTAAATCTGGTTGCTTTTATGGTGGCATTCTATCAAGTTACAAAAATGATTCCAAAAATTGAAAAAAAATTCTAGGTCCGTATTTAAAAAAATTAAGTTGATGTTGGTTTCCGGGAAACGAAACGTTTTGCGGAAAATTCACTAAAACCATTCGGTAAAGGGTAAAAAGTTGCTATAGAAAAGTGCTCTTTATTTTTGAATACCTCATCAAATAGGCCCGCAAAAAAAAAAAAAAGAAAATCGAAATTTTCGGTTTTTTCAAAATATTTCGAAAACTAATCAAGTTAGCCTTGATCTCTTTTCACCATTATGTTGCCCCCCTGAATACGCAACTTTGCCTCCATTTAACCGACTTCGTATCTCTTACCGTTTCTGAGATCTCCATGTATTGCATCGAATTTGAAGCATTGGTAAAATTGGTAAAAAATACACTAGACTTATGTATATTTAATTCAACCCACTCCTACATAAATTTTCGATTCAATGAATTTGGTTCGCTTCTATATGAGAGACATAAAGTACAGGAAAGTATAATATACATAATTCTATGTAACTCTTCCCTGACGTTCTTACTGTGATACTTTTTAGAATAATTATACCTTTTCAACACGGTTCAATACAAGTGCATATCCAAACAATTTTTATAGGGGTATAAAATGGTACATACTTAAAATAACTCATCTGAAAACGAAACTACTACTATTTTTTTCTTCTCAGTGAAGAGATGAGTTAATTATATAACGTCTCCCCTTGTAGTTATCTGCCAGTGAATAATCTCGTCGTGAATTATTGCCACTGAAATGAATTTTCAATCAAAACTGCATCCTTCAGCTACCATGGTAAATAAATACCCGTCGCAACCAAATACACCGCACTGTATTATAATCTGTTATTACTTCAAGTAGGTAGTACCTTAAAATTTAACAAAACAGAACATCTGGTTCACTACACTATAAAAAGAATATCTACAACCAGGTGAGCAGGTTCAGTTTGTATAGTCGTGTAATTTCTTTTTAGGTAAACCAGACAACCCGGCAAGATATGCCGTTTAAATAGCGGATCCAAGCCTACGATAAACCACATATTTGTATACGCCAGTAGAACCGAGCAATGTAACCTGAGGAGGCCAAAGATACGACCAATTATGTATAATTATTAGATCAATGTGCATGGGATTTTATATTCATTTATTTTTTAACTGTAAGTGTCCTAAGCATGTACCAATTTAGTCACATCACACATAAAACATATTATAGTATTGTGTAGTACCTATAATTATGTGCCAAATACTCAGGTCTTCGCATTCGTAGGTATGCTCACTTATATTGCACTGATGAGATCATAAAAAGATCGAAACCGGTCTGCAATTAGTGGCATCCTACGATGTGTGGTCTGAGTATTTCCTCGTAGTTTTAGTTGCAATCCGAATCCTTCTATTTTTTATTCTAACTGTGTTTAGACCAAAATACGGCAAATCTTGCTTTGTAATTCAGCGCTTGGCGTGGCATATAGACAGGAGAATAGCTGTTTTGGCTTGATTTGTTTTAGTCCTTATTTAAATAAGGAGTTTGCAGATGGAGGATAGTCTTAATGATGTCCATACTATTCGTAGTTATTTGCTATATTATAGTATCTCTTTTAATCAGACGGAGTACCTAAATAAAAAAATTAACTAACCCAATAAATGTTTAGCGGAACAGAACCTATTTTTCATGCAAGTAAATTTAAGTAAAATATATATATACCACACCACTATGGTATGAAAATGACTATGAAACAATTTGATTTCGTATAATATAACGTCTTTGAGTTCATCCAAAGCACAGTTAAAATGTGGCTTTGGCGACAAATGACGAGAAATGACTCAAATTGTTTTGGTAAATCTTATACCTTATAGACCAATATAGATACATAAAAACGGAAAAAGAAATTGCCGATGAAGGAAACATTGATATCTGCATGAAAGGGAAAAATGACCGAACAAACAGTGGAATATTTTCGAGATGGTTGCGAGTTCAGACTAAATGGTGCAGACCAAGACCAGCATTGTGCAGACATATCTATCAGGCAAAACTATTATTGCTAAATAGAATTCCCGCAGAAATATTTTAAACAAAGCAATACAAATCTGTACAGATAATTGGCTTTTACTCCTGGTTCTGCGAAACAACAAAATGGTCTTCTTTTGGGTCTTCTTAATATTTCTCTCTGGTGGATCAAAGAACTCGCACAATATAGTGGTAATAAAAAAGCTGATTGGCTCCTAGGGCAGCTGGTCTAAAGATTTTTAAAGGGCAGGGAGACTGCAACACTGGTAGAACATCGATCTGCTAAAGTTTCCTAAGTTCCACTACCATCGGTTTTACTAGTTTCTCATTAGTTCATTCACCTCTAAGTTGAGACGATTGAGACCCTTGGTAGGATGGATAAGAGACGCACTAGGTGCTATAATTCAAATGTGGTCTACCCTCCCACCGATTACAAGTTTCCTGCACAGAAAAAGCATAATTAAGGACGAATATGCATATAATTACGACTGAAAAAATTACATATTTAAATATTTCAGTTATTATTTTAAAAATATGTCATTTTCTGTACTTAATATATCGATACATACACTATTTCCGTTTCTGTGCAAAGTGCGGTGATTTTTGTAAAATTTGAATGCTAAAAATGTTCAAGTAATCTAAATTAACAAACTCAACTGACTGTAAAGGACGAGTATTCTTAAATGAAGAAATAATCGAAGGTAATTACTAACCTTAAAACTCGTAGAGAATGTTTTAATACGATATAAATCAGATTGTTATGGGAAGTTCCCTTATGCGGTTCTTTTATATCTCATGCAGTGGGAGCTCAGATATTATAACAGACCTCCGTATCAGATTATGGTGTATTACATAATAGAGGTTTAAGAGAGTAAGAAGGAAGGGAACTCGAACGCTGTATTTCCGGGAAAAATAATATAAGCAACACAGACATACGCAGTATAAAGCATAGTGGTGCACAATTATGAACTTATTACTGGAGGTACAGGGTTTTCCTTTATATTTTTATTGCTTGTAAAAGGAGTTTGTTACAAGATACAAAAAAATTTGTATATATGGTTATTTTTATACATATTTCCCATGGATACTTGCCCAAGTTATTACATTTTTTCGTTATTAGTCATTATTATTTGTCTTCAGCTATAATTTCCCAAATTTATGCGTATAGATTAAGAATCAGCCTGTATATTATTCATAGATATGTCGTATTTATTATCGTTACTTTTGATATTTCGCGTAGTTATTAGGAGAAACAGAAAAAAACAGTTTAAAACAAAAACTAATTTTTGTACCTTAATGTAGGTACTGCACTGTATTTAAGATAATATTTCTTGTTATTTGGAAACAGAGGATGAACATGCGGTACGTTTTGAAAATGTTGATTACACACATGGAGCTTATAGAATTTTCCAAAGAAAAGCTATTTTTAAAGGAATGAGCCGCATTGTAATAAAATTGTCACCCCTTAATAGTGGTTGCTGTTCAGATTGAATTGAACGCTTGTTCTGATGCCCAGGAATCATAAAAAGCTTGGAAAAGCCACGACATTATATGAAATTACTTTTTCTCTACTTCACACAAATATTCGAAAATAGAAAAACATGTTTTCTACCATCTACAAATTGTTCCATCACGTTACAGCAGTCCAAGCCGCGTAATCTAATAATAACATTAATAAATAACGCAAACCGCTCCTCATCAATTTATTAGAATCGAGATAAAAATGGAGGACTCTATTGGATTTCGCTGTGTTTACTGGAGTGTGTAAGTGCAATCGATTTTCTTACCAAGAGTCGAGTCGATCATTCATAAAATCAAGTCGCTGCAGCGTAAAATGTATTGATCAGCGGCGGACTAAGTGTCGGTCAGGTCGTGCTGTGAATTTTATGGGAGAGCATTGAGAAATACTTCAGAACAAATATGAATGGTATGGGTCATAATTTTGTCATTCTCTGAAGTAATATATCACTTTGTGGTTTTTACTTCTTCCTTTGTTTGAAGAGAAAGTTTAGTTGCTCAAAAAAAACCAGAAATATTTTCCAAATTCTTAAAAATGTTTGACTTGTAACAGGTTCGTATATTAAATAAAGCCTTTTTTGTGCTTTGTAGCGAAAATCTTTAATTTATAAGTTTACAAGATAACTTCCCCGGAATTGTTTAACAATATGTCAATAAAAAATTTACAGATTTCGCAATTCTTGCAACCATTGAAGTGCATTGAAAATGAATTAAGGAAATTTGGAACTATAGAAAGCTTGCAAAAGTTAACTTCTAATTTGAGAACTTACCATCTGCGACTTACAGACTTTGTCACCTTGTATATCACATCACATGAGAGCTCAGATTCTCAGACTTGCAATTTGGAATATACGAATACGAATGCCAAACTATGCGCCCACGCCGCCCGCTCTACTCGGTTCTCCACTACCTAACCATGTCGGTGTGACATGCTCATCGCGTTACACTTTTCATTGAAAAATTCACAGATTTCACAATTCTTGCAACCATCGGAATGAATTGAAAATGAATTAAGGAAATTTGGAACTATAGAAAGCTTGCAAAAGTTACCTTCTAATTTGAGAACTTATATACCATTTGCGGTTTACAGCTAAAAGCTACATGCTAAAATATTGACATAATATACGAGTATGCAGGACACTTATTTTAAAACCCATGACCAACTTTGACAAAGATATTTTTTGATATATCGGTATAGGTACTACATACTTTATACCATGTATAATTTTATTTAACATAGACGCCGACATCCTGTATAAATGGTCATGTTACTAATGTGTAGGTTTATATACAAACCACGAAACGATTCTTTCAATTCTCCAGATTTGTTTTGCCCTAGAAACTATCTCATCCATTATTACTTTTAATTACGCATAACCACCAACTCTATTGATCGCTTTCTTCTGCCAAAGAAAATCTATCCGTCCATGACAGAGCGTGTGACTATTACGACCATCAACTGTCGCATGTGACCATCTATCTAAATGGGAATTATTCACGAAATGTAACAGTTGCTGGGACCCTCTAGGTCCCAGGAGACTCATTGCAAGCGTCCATGAGGCATGATATATCGGCGGAGATATTAACCACTTGCTGAATTGGTTTTAAAAATTCAGCGGTCGCAAATTAATGGCCGCTCGGAATTGTTTTGCTTCGACAAACTAAAATTAAAGGTGTAATTAAAAAGGGCAGTGCGGTTTACACTAAACCTTGATGGAGTCGAGAGTGTTACTGTGCACATGCCAGCATTTGTAAATTATTAATAGGGAAATATTGGAAATGCCTTTATTATTGTCACTTTATTTGAATCCTGCTTGACCTTAACTTCTGAATTAAATTTTTTCCAAATCCAAGTGAAGTTATCAAAATTTAGAAAAGGGGAAATTAAATAATATTAAATTAAATAATATAATAGTAATACCTAATATTCAAAAAAGGAGACCTGAACATTCTTAAGACTTGTAAAAACATTTAAAAGATGTGGTAAATTTATAATAAATAAAAAGGTACAGGGTATTCGCGTATATTTTGACCCCTACCTACAGGGGTTATTAAGAAAGTTATAAAAAAAATTAAATACAAAAGTTGTTTGGTTTTTCATGTATTATCTTTTAGCTATGTCGAAAAAAAATTGAATGTCGTAAATTTGGGGAAACCAATTGAATATAATATTTTTAAATGGGACACCCTGTATAATTTTGGGCGCTTGGGTAAACATTTTTTTCCTGATTTCAAAAATATATATTTTGTTGACATTTGCACTGACAGTTTTCGAAATATTCGATGGCGAGTACCATAAAAAAATACAAAAAATACAAAGAACTAAAAATATTTAACAGTAAAAACCAATAGTAATAAAAAATATTTTACGATTTTCGATGTAACCTCCTTAGTTATTTAAATATTTCTCAATATTTTCATTTTTTAATATTTTTTTTATGATTTATTGTAAACATTAAATATTAAATATTTCGAAAACTACTGTCAGTGCAAATGTCAACAAAATATATATTTTTGAGATCAGAGAAAAAATATTTTCGAAACCATCAAAAATTATACGGGGTGTCCCATTTAAAAATATTATGTTCAATTGGTTTCCTCAAATTTACGACACGCAATTTTTTTTTCGATCTAGCCAAAAGATAATACGTAAAAAATAAAACAACTTTTGTATTTAAACTTTTTTTTCTAACTTTCTTAATAACCCCTGTAGGTAGGGGTCAAAATATACGCGAAAACCCTCTACTTTTCTAGAATACCTAACATGTTATGAGCAATTATTAAATAATTTTACTATTTTCTTAAATTTTAATGTTATTAGGAAATTCAATTTTAATTTTTGATTAAAATTTATAAATTAAAAATATCATATAGCAAATGACGACTAATAATACCTGAAAAATATATTTTTTTAATATTCATTAATTGTCTAAAATAGGATTGTAATGATAAAATTGTATCATCGTTTTCCATATTTTCCGAAATTTAAAGGTTTTTTTATTTGTTGATCACTGGGAAAACCTCTTGTGTAGTCAAAGGCTAAATTATAGATAATAAAAAACAAATATCTTAATATTTATTAACATAGATTTATATTGGCTATAAATATATATTGTATATGCCCCTGCTGCTGACGTTCGACACGTATAAAAAATTCTATATAATTTGTTAATTTTAGAATTATTGTTATACTAGTTTTCAAATTGTTCTTATAGAATTAGTTAAACTTAGTTACTTTTGGTACTATCATAATTGTTAATAGTCTCTGTGTTATAATAGTAGGAATAAGTATAGATATGCATTTTTAGCATATGTGTTAATTTTATATAATTTTTTATACACAAAACTCTATAAACGGCGACATACCAAGCAGTATATTTACATCGTTAGAATTCCAATAGCAAAAAAGGGATAATGCAGCTATTAATTTGCCGTTTAAGCAACTGAATTTTATTTTACGAGTAGAGCAAAAGCTTACAGAAAAGGACATACCGTTAAAAGTTTATGAATAATGAAGCGTCGCCAGCGCGGCAAAGATTTTATTTCATACAAATAAAAACATATGAAACATCTGAAAGCCTAATAATGTCAGGTCAAGTTTAAACCTAAAATATTGTTGTATTTTAAAGGAATTTCCGAATATTGGGTCTCAAATATGCATTATTAACCAATCATTCTAAAGATCGCTGAATAGAGCAGTCTACATATCCTTACATTTTAACCTTCAGTTAATAGTAAGCATCAAATGTAACTTAATTGTTATCAGTTTTAATTTATAATATTAAAGATCTGAAGAAGGTATATGATAATAACAAACCGAAACATCAGGATACAGTACAGTGTTAATTTTATTTGATGTCCGATACCTAACGGAACAAAATAATTTTTAATATTATACGCTAAACAAATATGCTAAAATATACAGATTTTAGACATTTCATTTTAGAAATATTCTTTATATAGCTGAACTGAACTTTAAAGTTAGTTTTTCAAACTTAGACCTATTGACAAAATTATTGAGTGCGTAATGAAAATTCACTCACACTCTAATATTACTTAGGTATTTTCTACATGAAAAATTTGAAAAATTATTCTCCACAGTGTTTATGTCATCATATCAAGTAGATTGAATGTTGATGTAGCTGTAAGGTGTATGGATTGGATCGAGAAATCAATGAATACATTATTTGTTGTTTGTTCGTTTTGTAAGTCACTTTCAAAGCAATGTTGTTAAACAGCTACCTATTAGCACCGTGAGGTTTTAAAATGCTTCTGTTTTCTACTATTTATGTTGTAGGTTTACCATCTTTATCATGGAAAGATAAATCTGCTGATAAATTCACATTAATGCTTACAAAGCTTTAATAAATTAGCTATGCGAGTTTGTTAAAAGTGTAAAAGAAAGTGTGGGAAGTGAAAAAAAGGGCACGAAGTTAGGTTATATGGTGATGTTTATATATTTTTTCAAAATGATGTGGCACAATAAATCAATAAAACGCCAATGGAAACCAATCAACTATTCTTGAATGTAAGGATTATCCCGAAAGTCTGGGACTTGTGTGGAATAATAAATGAGTTTGTTGTAAAATCCTTCTTGAATCTGTAAAAAATGTTCTTGGAACTTGATAATGGTCTGATATCAAGACTTCGTTAAATTACTGACGAACTTTAAGGAAAAATGGTGATATAAAGGTGAATTAAAAGTATTATAAAACTAGCCAATCTGTTAAAACAATCCTACAATGTGAATCTGTTTGGAATTCTATACTCGAACTGAAACCGAAAGTACCAGATTATAAATTGTTGTCTACGAATATAATGAGACGTTGCCTGAAGTATTCATCATTTTAATAATAATTATGTTTATGTTATTTCTAATATTACTATGTCGGTATCTAAGAAATGAAAATTATAAAACGATTATCCTTTGGCGCTTCTTTATATGGATGACTGACTATGTGGGGAAAATAATAAGGTCAATAACACCATGTGCCCACCTAAGAATGCCTTGTTTGTAAATTGAAACTGTAAAAATACGTGAATCAAAATCCAATGTAAATGTTTGATTATACAATTAGGAACGACAATGTGGCCAATTTGCTTAATTTGTTCAAATGTTGTGATGGTTTTTGCAGTAGGAAGCCTTTAGAAAGAATTTGGCACTTTAATGCCATCATTAAAT
This sequence comes from Pogonocherus hispidulus, assembly GCA_963924545.1. NCBI lineage: Eukaryota > Metazoa > Arthropoda > Insecta > Coleoptera > Cerambycidae > Pogonocherus > Pogonocherus hispidulus. The sequence goes on along the minus strand of OZ004696.1, from coordinate 12,999,545 downwards.
TTAAGATAAATGGTAATTTTCAATGTTTTCCATATTTAATGAAATTAGTCTTCTATGCACTATGTGATGGAGTTATCGAAGAATTCAAAGGCAAAAATAAATGTACACAAGCTGAATTTATCTCTTACATACCGTATGAAGTAAACATGTTATGAGTTAAGACCATTGCTCCCCTACTGCTCCTCTATTATAGAGAGAAGCAGAACATCTGTTCGATGAAGAACAAACTATTATTAGCCTGTACATGTATTCGATATAAACATCAGTGGAATCAAACGACCAGCTAAGAGATAAGCTAATCAACTAACTGTAACGAAGAGTTATCAACAACAGGAATAAGTATGAAAATGTTAATCAATCCTTTTGAGCAGTATCTCATACTTCTTCTGATAGAGGCCAAGACCGGTTTCCACGTAACTTTGATTTAGCATCTAACTCCTTGATCTTTGAGTATACAAAAAACGGATTAGGGTAACTTTTAAAGATTCAGAATATGGTATCAGAAACACAATTGCACATCTGAGATTGGCCTACTATTGTTATTATTAACGTAATGTGGGGAGAATAGATGAATATTTTTTAATATCAAATTTCTTCAAAACGTTTTTGATCTCAAATGCCTAATTGATTCTGATAGCATAAAATGCTAGAATCAGGAATATCAAAGTTTCATTGTAAAATCAAAGATCAAGGAGTTAGAAGTTAAGTCAAAATATATCTGAAGACCCAATGATAAAAATACAGTGGAACTGATAGAAGACAGCTTTGTATGTTCCATCAAAAGACTTAAAAGTTATCAGTAGGTACACCTGTTTGCTACTGTGAAGTTTTATTTATATTCATTCACATTTCTAATAACGTAATACAAGAGGAAAGAAGACATTATTTAAGGCTAATAATATAAGGGGAACAAGTTCAAGACGAAAACTTATTTAACGTATCTAGTTCTACTAATTTTGTATATATTCACAGAGTTTTGACTTGCTCTTAATAACCTTACTTTTGATTCTTGCATTAGGACGTTTCTTTATGATTAAATTGATAAAGAAATTAGCAAATGTAAAACTTTTTAAACGGTTTAGAACAGTTTCATTCTATGTTTCAATAAAAACTACTTAATGTTTAAACTTTCTTATAATAAAAAATGATTATGAGAATCGATTTTCCCATGAATAGATCACATCTTTGATGTAAATTACTCATATAATCAACAATGGTGAGAAACAGGTATATATTACCACTATTTAGTTGTATTACATGATGAGATTCTATGAGATATGAAAATAATGTCACACAATTCGCAGTGTCAGACAATTGGCATTATAACCTAACTAATCAGGTCGACTGTATTCGTATATAGTTCTTTGTAAACCATATTATTACGACAAACAAAACAATCAAACCAAATAAACTTATTTTAAAAGACTGTATAGGCTGTACAAGAAACAATATTGTTTTTGGCAACTGTGGTGGTCGAAATCCAAGTTAGTAGATACACATACTTATACCAAAATTGAAAGCTAGCTTACAGGTTTCTATATCTGATTTTTTTAAATAAATGATGCAGTTTTATATTGTTTACGTGATTGCTTTTGAGTAAATATTGCAATGGACTCTTATTACTGCAGATGTTCACTCTTAATTTTAACGTTTTAGTCAAGACTTCTTTCTGTAATTACCGATCGTCGATAATGCCGATTATTTTATTTAAAGTTGAAAGGGGATATTTTCCGAAAAAGTATATGGTCAACTAATGTATATTAGGAAAATAACTACCTAGAGGAAAATTGAGCCCCAGAGGACGACATGCAGGTTATTTATGCCGCTTGCAGTAAAAGAGGACAGGAGTTTTAAAATATTACGTGTTATAATGTAAAGCCCACCATGTGGCCTGAAAATAAACCGGCAAGTGCCTCGCATAACTGTTCGTAACGTGTTATGAGAAGTATTTATTACATCAGGTAAGACGGCGTATTTTGAATAAATTCGCTTTTTACCTGGTAAAACTGCAGTGGACAGAATAGTAAAAAAATAACAGTCCCTTAACGGGTTTCGCTTATTCTTGAAAGTGCTTCACACGCGGTGTTAATGATAATTTAAATTTAACGGCACTATGTCAAAAGGTCCATCAACGGAACCAGGTCTAAATTAATTAAACATTGTGGCGGATACTTACACCATATACCAGCTATGGTCGTTCATAAGATTCTAGCGTTAACATTTGAAAAATTAATGACATAACTTTATGTGTTTAAGAACTCACATTCTATATTTACGTGATTATGTCATAGAAATTATAACAAATATAGAATGCCAAAATTCATTATATGACACATCAAAAAATAGCCATTCTATGCAAAAACCGTAAAAGGATTTATTACGTAGTCTACAACGAAACACGTTGCATCTACAGACAGATGTTTCGGAGGTTTCAATCCTCCCAGTGAAGGGTAACTAAAATAAATCAACTAAGATAGTTCAGAAGAATAGCACATATGGATGGTACACTGAAGAGGAGAAAAATATTCTAAACATCGATGTCTGTAACTGCGTCATTATTTTTTTGTGGAGTCCAACATATAATTTGTTTTATTTTTTAACAGGGTGTACACAACTTCCTTTTTTAAAATGCGAGCCATTCAGTCGGTTGATGTCGTAGCGGAGCGCTAGTGGTCTCGTTCGAGAGGCGGGACTATAAAGTTTTGTCCCGACACAGTTCAGTGGCCATCATGCGTTGGAACAGTGAGAAGCGTGTTTTTGCCGTTGAGCCTACTTTTCGAGCGGATGTTCTGTGATCGCAATCCAGCGCGCCTATGGGAATCGCTTTAACTTAGCCCCGTTGGCTCCTGTCCCGGACCGGAAATCAATTGTTACGTGGGCCACTACGTTCAGACAAACTGCAAGTGCGACAAGACGAAGAACTGAAGTCCCTCGCCCCATTAGATCACCTGAAAACATTGAGGCAGTGAGAGTTTCAATGTTGCGATCACCACGGCGTTCTGCCCTTGGACTTTCCGATCGTTCTGTGAGGAGAATTCTTCATTATGATCTTCCTTTCCATCCTTACAAGATGGCGATTGTGCAAGAACTTTCTGCACGTGACTTCAATTCTCGGATGAACGCGTGTCAGGTTCTTCTCGAAGTCGTTCCTGAGGACGCTATTGTTTTTTTTTTTAGTGATGAAGCCCATTTTCATTTGTGTGGATCCGTCAACAAACAAGACATGCGCTACTCTTCAAAACTATGTAAAACAAAACTTTAGGCATGCGCCTATATTATAAAAAAACAAATAAAAATGTTCTGATTCATACAATGGGTTTTATTAAGTTTTGAAAAAAGGAAGTTATGCTGCTGCACCCTGTATATTTCCACCAGGAACTACACTGTTACTAATTTATTAATTTTTAAAAGAAAGAGAAATAGTCAGGAAATGAACCTGTTCTTTTTATCCAAGGACATTAGACGGATATTTAGTCTCATTGCTGAGGAGGAGAAAGGTGAGTAGTTTTAAAAGCATCATATCGATTTATCGAATCGATAATAAAAGGAAAAGTTATTAGGAACCCATAGCGATATGTGCAAAAGCTTTCACTTGTTTTGGAAATATATTTTCCTGCAGTTTCTGACACCACGAGATTAGAAGTTCGGCCGGAAATCGAATTTAGGGTCTATCAGGAAAGCAATCCGAAAAGACCAAATGATTGCCACGAAACGGAATTCAATGAAGCAAAAAATCGAGATTCACAGACCGAAGGTAGTTAACCCCAGACTAAGGGCGCAATTTGTCAACTGCCTTAACGGGGCACCCTTACGCAGTGAAACTGTACCCCTTAGCTTCATATTTATCAGTCAGTAATTCCTAATATTAAAAACAACGATTTAAAAAATGGTAACATTGTTGGTTTTATTATTGAAAGGTTTACCAAATCTTTATATTGAATACAGATTATTTTATGCTATGCTTTCGCATTTAGATGTTTAGGTAAATATATCTAAAGATTTCGTAGATTATTGAGATTTCCGGTTTAACTCAAGTCGTATACATTGTCTTTCATTAACTTTGCAACAACGACCACAACTTTTATATAAAACAAGACAATGATCAAAAGTTGGTTTCTGCTAGTCTTAGAACTATTTGGTTAAATCGGATCAAGGCAAACTTCGTTGGTTTTTAAATCCTTTTTGTTTTATTTGAGTTCAGTTAGAAGAGATACTGAAAAAAGAATACTTTCTTACGATAACTTTTGCTCTCTGTCGAATGGCATAACACCTTTCCTCGTAGAAACATTTCAATGCCATCATTTTCATCTTTTCTTAATGTTACCGATATATTGAGTATCTAATTTGTAATAACCGTGGTAGAGGTAATTTCACGGAGGCGAAATAATTTAAATATGGTCAAAGTGAAATATGTAGCCTTATGTTATCATTTCATGTGAATAAAATGTGTTGTATTTTTTATCTACTTGTTGACTGAAATCTCTTCAAAATTTATCTTATTTCATAACTATAAATATATCTTCCACAGCTTTTTTATGATCCTTATATTGGAATTAACTAATTATATTAATACACCAACAAGCTGTTTTGCTTCCCCTTAGCTTGAACCCTCCTATAATCCACTCTACGGGCCGCCCATGTGCCTGATTTTGGGGTGGCTGTTTAGCAAATAGAGGGTATATGCGGTAAGTTAATCACTTCTTTTAAATGCATTGGAGTGAAAATTGCAAGGTGCATATTAAGTGGGATTTGGGAACGCGCAAAACCAATTTAATAGCAAGCGATTTTCATTTGGGGGATAATTTATGGAGATGTATACGGGATGCATCAAAAGTGTGGAAGCGAATCTGGAAAACTGTTTATTTGAAGCAGGCGTGCACTTTGCTGAGAGGAAATTTTATCATCAAAGACACCTCAGGAATAATAAAAAGGTAGTTGATAGAAAGAGGAGTTAAAATTGGAAATATTTTTTAACATTACTTTTTTATAACATAATTAATTCTGCTTACTATTACATAGACTACACACAAAATATTTTAAACAAATAAATGACAATATATCATCAAAGACCAATTTAGGGAATCGATGTCTTTAAGTTGAACCATTGGTATGCTAAATTGAATCGACTTTTAAAACATATTTCATAATTTGCACTTGCATGTAAAACATATAAGTATCAACTTAGACCTCTAACAATTTAGCGGATTTAGTACATTTTGCATTGAGTTATATATGATTTAGGTATCCTGTTTTTGTCAATGTTTTGTTCTAGATGGTCTGACCTCTGATGCTTTGATACTCTGATGCAATTTTTCACGGAAGAAAATGGTTAACTCTGTAATACAGGTACTATTTAAAGGTCTATAATTACCTATTACTCACAACTTAATTTTTCCAAAATATACATAAAAATAATATACAGGGTGCTTCAAATTCGATGCAATACATGGGGATCTCGGAAACGGTAAGAGATACGAAGTCGGTTAAATGGAGGCAAAGTTGCGTATTCAGGGGGGCAACATAATGGTGAAAAAAGATCAAGGCTACTTGATTAGTTTTTGAAATATTTTGAAAAAACTGAAAATTTCGATTTTCGTTTTTGTTTTTTTGCGGGCCTATTTGATGAAGTATTCAGAAATAAAGAGCACTTTTCTATAGCAACTTTTTGCCCTTTATCGAATGGTGTTAGCAAATTTTCCGCAAAACGTTTCGTTTCCCGGAAACCGACATCAACTTAATTTTTTTAAATACGGACCTGGAATTTTTTTTCAATTTTTTGGAATCATTTTTGTAACTTGATAGAATGCCACCATAAAAGAAACCAGATTTAAACGTTTTGTCTAAGAAAAATTCATCATTAGTATTTTTGTTTCGACTTTTATTAAGATCTTGACTTAAGATTTTCTAGATATTGAATAATATTTTTGAGGTTTCATTTTTATTTACGATAAATAAACAAAAGCTAATAATAAAACAACGAATTAACAACTATAAACTTTGATGTAATTGAATAAACAATGAATAAAACAACAAAATATGTTAAAACTAGAAAAACCCTAAAGCAGATGTTGAAATAATCCTCCGTCATTATTCATGCAGAGGCGTATTCGTCTTTTTAAGTTTTGAATAGATCTTTCGATTTCCCTTGCAGGTATTGCATTCAGAACACGAATAGTGGCATTTCAGAAATCCTCAATGTTATTATATTCATTCTTATATAAAACATTTTTAGTTCGTCCTCATAAGAAATAATCTAATGGGGTAAATCAGGAGCTCTTGCTGGCCACTCTACAGCACCATGATTTTCAATCCATCTGTTTGGAAATGTTTTCATTTAAGTAGTTGCGCACAATTCCTGAATTATGAGGAAATTTAAATAAAATTAAAACATTCTAGATTGCTGAAAGCCATTTTTAAGTACCTACCAATAGTGCATGACACAAAACATTGAAATGTGACTAAATCTAAGAGGACCACGGGAAATTATTAATGATGGATTTTTCTTAGACAAAACGTTTAAATCTGGTTCCTTTTATGGTGGCATTCTATCAAGTTACAAAAATGCTTCCAAAAAATTGAAAAAAATTCCAGGTTCGTATTTAAAAAAATTAAATTGATGTTGGTTTCCAGGAAACGAAACGTTTTTCGGAAAATTCACTAACACCATTAGAAAAAAGGCAAAAAGTTGCTATAGAAAAGTGCTTTTTATTTTTTAATACCTCATCAAATAGGCCCGCAAAAAAACAAAACCGAAAATCGAAATTTTCGGTTTTTTCAAAATATTTCGAAAACTAATCAAGTTAGCCGTGATTTCTTTTCACCATTATGTTGCCCCCCTGAATACGCAACTTTGCCTCCATTTAAGCGACTTCGTATGTCTTACCGTTTCCGAGATCCCCATGTATTGCATCGAATTTGAAGCACCCGTATGTATGATTCTATACCTAGTTCTAATCAAAAGTAAGTACATAATAATAGTAGTAATAATAATACCTGTATATCTCATTATAATCACAAGAATTACACCGGAAATCTGAGACTTGTGTGTGAAAGGGGGCGGCATATTATTATTCAGTGGGCCGCATTTGCGCCTCAGAAATATTCTCTCTCTCACATTAACACCAAGCCGACGGTCTTCACATCCTAGACACGCACATCAGAATGGTTGCCAACCAATACTGCGAACAGGCCGTAAATTGTCCGGCCGAATGGGGATTCGAACTCACGATCTCTGGCTTAAGCGATCGACACACTAAACTCTAAGCCGCCGACCCCAATATAAAATTTAATATGCAATTACTGTCAGTAAATTTAATTATTCGGGAATTATAACGGACATAAACATGGTAGATCATTCGTTCCACTGAATATGTGCGGATGTCGTTTTTAATTATACTATTAAAATGTGTCAACTGTTCCTAATATGTTTAATTATCGACAGTATATGAAATAAAGCCGACATTCCTAAACAACGTACAACATATACGGTTTTCAATGTAAATGGGTTTATATTTCATTTGATTCAGCGGGCTTAGCAAAACGCTAACCAAAATTATAAACGTTTTTTTATCACCTTTTTACCATAAGACTGCGCATCCTTCATTGTATACTCCTTCAGGCAGCGGTTTAATTTTAAATTTTCGCAAAATTTAAATTACATATTTAAATCTGAATTAGTTTTTGAGTTACTCAACTATGCTATATCAACTCACGGCCTCACGGTTCGATTTACGAACCGTGATGTCAGCTGATCATTATATACTTTGTATTAGGAATTAATGTACCAAGTGATTTTGAATGCCACTTAAGACGTAGTTAGTCAAATTTGAAATGATTTTAATAAACCATATTAAGTATACAGGGCGCCCTATTTCTTGACCCGTTGCATGGGTAACTTTTTTATTAGTAGAGATACAAAAACGCTTAAATGAGTAAATTAGTGCAGTTTCGTATTAGTAATTCTACGGTAAGGCGAAAAATTATATACGGGGGAAGGTTGAAAAGTTATTGACAAAAAACGAAAAATCCAACTTTTCTATTATCCCTCGTAGCTCGTTCATTTGAAGAGTTAGAGAAAAATGCTTCACATGTTTTTTGCAGTATTTTTCATGTAAAATGACATGCACTTCCTACTTTTTATATATGGTTAAAATGGTTGAGAATCACAGTAAAATATATTTTTTTTAAATGTAATGGATAGGTGGCTGTGACATTAACCGAAAGTCCCCTTTTTTCTCTTTCAGATGATATAACATAGTCCATATTTTATCCTTACAAAAGTAATAATAATCGTTGTTTTTAATGAAAGTTTATTGTCACATCAAGAATGCTATGGAAATAAAACAAAAAATAAGATTCCTGATATTTTTAAAAACGTCTAGTTGGCATTTAATTATTGACAGATCATAAGTGACATTTTTAGTTTTTGTTAAGTAGTTTATTGTTTATTATTAATACTGCATACAAAATAATAGTGTTGCAAATATTTACACCAACGAAGAGAAAAATGATATGCTATTTTGTTATTATAACCAAAATCGAGATGCACAAGCTGCAGCGAATCTTTATTTTGAAACTTACATGGAACGAAGACAACCCCATCATAGAATATTTAGACAGCTGGAAAATAATATACGATTATACGGTTCTTTTTCAAAGCCTAAGGATGAAAGAAACTTCAATGAAGACACGGAAATAAATGTTTTGGCTTATGTAAATTTTAAACCTGATTCTTCAACTGCAGAAATTGCACATCACTGCAACACTTCCAAGGAAACTGTAAGAGCTATTTTAAAAGGTAACAATTTAAAGCCTTATCATTATTCCATATGCAATACTTTATATCCAGCTGATAATCAAAGAAGGATGACATTTTGTCGATGGTACATTTCAAAATGCGAAGAGGATCTAGACTTCTGGAAAAAGATTTTATTCAGTGATGAAAGTAGATTTACCAACAATGGTATTTTTAACCGCCATAATAACATAATGTGGTGCCGAGAAAATCCACATCTTGTTTCTGAAAGAAGAAATCAACGTCAATTTGGGATAAATGTGTGGTGTGGAATTTTTTGTGGCAAAATTATTGGCCCATATTTTTACGAAGATAATTTGAATGCGAATAATTACCTTCATTTTCTAAGGAATACTCTAACAGAGGAATATTTAAATGAATTACCACTTCATATTTTTAGAAATCTTAAATACTTCCAACACGATGGAGCACCTGCGCATAATTCCCGCGAGGTAAAACAATATTTACATGAACAGTTTGATAATGTTATAGGAAATAGAATGGATATCGACTGGCCAGCGCGAACACCTGATTTGACCCCCTTAGATTTCTTTCTTTGGGGGTTATTGAAAGATAAAGTTTATGTGACAGCTCCTCTAGATATAGAGGATCTAAAAGTCAGGATTCAAGATGCAATTAGAAGCATACATGGACATACAATAAATAATGTTTTAAGAAGTATCCAGAAACGTTGCTTACTATGTATCCAACAGGAAGGTGGTCATTTCGAACATTTACTTCAATATAATTAATTAATTAATAATTTCTGTTCTCAAAACATTCTTTTGTTCCATAATCCATAGCATTCTTAATGTGACAATAAACTTTCTTTAAAAACAACGATTATTATTACTTTTGTAAGGATAAAATATGGACTATGTTATATCATCTGAAAGAGAAAAATGGGGACTTTCGGTTAATGTCACAGCCACCTATCCATTACATTTAAAAAAAATATTGTTTACTGTGATTCTCAACCATTTTAAGAGATATATAAAAAGTAGCAAGTGCATGTCATTTTACATGAAAAATACTGCAAAAAACATGTGAAGCATTTTTCTCTAACTCTTCAAATGAACGAGCTACGAGGGATAATAGAAAAGTTGGATTTTTCGTTTTTTGTCAATAACTTTTCAACCTTCCCCCGTATATAATTTTTCGCCTTACCGTAGAATTACTAATACGAAACTGCACTAATTTGCTCATTTAAGCGTTTTTGTATCTCTACTAATAAAAAAGTTACCCATGCAACGGGTCAAGAAATAGGGCGCCCTGTATACACAGAAGTATTATCAAAGTTTACAGAATGTAACTATATCAATTCCTCCACTGTCAGTAAGAACTTTTATCTTAGTTTTAACTCCTCAAATTTGCTAATAAAAATATTACACGATTCCACGATGATTCTAAAGGGTACAACCAATCCCCCTGATGTTGTGCTGCTATAGGATTTAAGACCACAGAATGTGGTTTGTCTATTTGCTAAAAATGCTACAAATTTCACAGGAATGTTATAAAAGACATTTTCTTAAAAAATATTAGGTCACATACATTGCGAGGGATAACTATCCACAGACATTTTTACAAAAATTTAAATAAAAATGAAACATTAATAAAAATTAATAATCACTTGTTTTTCTCACTCTGTATCAATGTTGCAATCAATGCGATTTCTGGCCGTAATGTTTTATCAATACATTCATTCTCTACACCCATGTACGAGTATATAATACCTGCTATTCATTGTTACTAAAAGGTGTTTCATAAAATAAAGACTTTTCAAAGAAACACATTAGGTACAGATGGTAACTTCATGTAAAAGAATTGTTCCACACACCTTTCAGCTGTTATGGGTAGTCCTACAAAGAGGTTTTCATAATAACTGTACTACATATTTTGTGTTTACGGGGCACTAAACAAACATTAATATTACCTGGAATCTGACAGTGTAGTGTTTGAAGTACCGTGTTTAACATAAATCTTAAAAATGTTGGAGTAGTTGTACAGGCTGATCCTCCTTAAAGAAAAGGATCCGTAGATAATTAGATCAACTAAAATAAATGTTACTTCGAATAATTTCGTAAATGAAACATTTTGTATTTTTGTATTCTGCCACACATTTGAATATAAATAACGAAATAACAAATATGAACTACTATCCCCAAAAGATCAGTCGGGATGCAGTTGGACATTTTGACTAACAAAAAAAAATTCTCACACTGTAATAAATAGTAATATGTAAAACGTGATGCTTTATCAATAAATATAATATAATTATTAATGTCCGGTTTCTGAAGAGTTATTAATTGAATGTATTTATCAGTTCGATAAACCAAAAATTTCCAATCACAATGCAGGAAATTATTTGTAATTTGTAGTTTATGGAATCGATAAATTTGTTGAACCAATAATCTGAGAAACCAGGCATAAGACAACAAATGTTTGAAATTATTTTTGTATTAGAAATAGACATTTAAATGTCAACTAGAAGGAAAGGATTTTTTTCTATTTATCTAACTTTTCAATATACAAATTTTGTTTTTAGTCAAAACTGTTTTTCAAAAAATTAAACTTTCACTCATTATTTGAGTGCAGGATTTTATTTTCCAATATGCTTTAACTTTTTTATTAAATGTAACAAACTAGTGAGGTTTAGCTGAAAATAATAACAAAATGATGAATATATTAATTATTTAAATTACAATATACTTACAGTGACTTGTTACATATTATTTACTATATACAGGGTGTAAAAAATGGTATCTATACTGGACTTTGAGGGGTGAATCTGCATTTAAAAATAAAAATAAAAGTTCCTATGAAAATAAGCCCTAAAATGGATAAAGTGTGGATAAAAAAAACGATTTTTATTTATTTTAGAAAACTTTTCACTAAATATATCTAACGTCTATAAAACTATCAGTTGAGTTCGCATAAAAACAATAGATTGAAACTGTCGAACCTAGATAGGCCACCTTTGACGCGATTGACGTTCATAGGAACTTTTATTTTTACGCATGTAGTATCACCTCTTGAAGTCCGATACACTTTTTTTTCTATATATTATGATTATCTCTAATAAAAGCCAGAATAGTAGAATAGTATGTAGCTGTTTTCGCTAGTATACATGGAATGAGGGGTCGATTTCTATATTCTCTATTTATCCTGTGAGTAATAAGGATAATCGGTTAGGGAGAAAGTAATAATTTACTATCGGATTCAAAAGTATACTAAATATTACTTTTGTAGTTCGTTACTTTGATCACATCTCCCTTGATATTACATTTTGTCACAAAAATATGAAAAATACAACATATGCACATAGGTTTTGTCTTCTCATAATGGTTAATACCGCTAATATTAATACAGTGGGTAGTACAGAAGCCGGCCTTATAACATTTTACAAGATAGAAAGAAAAATTTCAAAATTGGGCAACTATCGTGGGGATCTAGTAGTGGTAGTGTGCTACCCCTTTCTTCCAGGTCCCCCAGGGGAGTAGCACCATGAAATTTTTAAATGGATCCAAGGCTTGCTCCATTTCAATATGATGGTCATGATGGTTATGAAAAAATAAATATTCTGGCACAAATTGGAGTTTGTCATGACTATCCGTTCCTTAGTTATTAAGAAAAATGTTTTATAGGATAGGAAAAACTTCTAACAATAAATTTACGCAAACTATTGGATAAAACATTTTTTAATAACCAAATGGATGGTCCCATTAGCATCTGGGAACCTTATTATACCCTTTGACACTCCTCCAATTTCGAAATTTTTCTTTCCACCCTGTAAAATGTTATAAGACCGATTCTGGATATTTGCTGATACTGTATTTTACTTAATTCCACTCTTTGTTTAGGTTACTAATTAAAGTAAGACTAGGTATCAAGATATTGCAAACTATCAGAAATATACAACTTTAAATAATAAAAATTGGGTAATTATGAGATTTTGTACTAAATCAGAAGTATCTGATAGTTCTTTAAATATTTTGCATAAAAATTAAAACCCCATAAATAATTTATAAACAAAATAGAGAAGTTCCTATGCCTATAGTGATTGAATTTCATGTATTTCCTACAACTAACTACGCAATGGTAAAGTCAATCGTTTTCTACATTTAATTGTTGTTTTAGTTAATAATTTTACGGTATTTCATACGTCTCCCTTTAAATATGGACATTTTACTTTTAGCTCAACAGCCATCTCTATATCATAACTACTAGCCATAGAAACTAGAAAAAATCTTCTTTAACAGATATATAGACACTACTAAGGGATAACATAAATAAATAGGTACCAGATTTTAATGTAGGAAGCAACAATCGTAACCGCTAGAATTTGTGATTTTTTAATGATAACGGGTTATATGAGACCTTAAAATATTGCTAGCCTACGGCTGTATAAACTGAGTGTAATTTTTCACTACGTTATATTGCAAATACCACTTAAGTATAAGGTGTACGACACTAACCAAATGAAACTTGTTTTGCATCCTTGGTTTGCATACATTGACACTGCTTTACATAATATTAATTAAAAGTAAATTTATTCATATTAGAAATATGTAACCAATATTAAAAGTGGCTCGTTCGACTAATTAAGCTGTCAGTTGACAGTATTAATAAAGATGTTCGTTAAAACTTCATCTCACCAGGCGATTAATACGTCTGGTCGCGCCTCTTGTAAACCTAACTACCACCTACGAGAGAACTGTAGTTTGCAATTCTACCATTGAACAGCTGTGCTGTCCCTGGACGTGTTATTTGCAACTACTTAGTTTCTGGCTGCTTAGCCGTCGTCAGTACTAAATTCATCAACTTGGCGCGGCGAGATCACCAGTGTCTCTCCATCTACTGGTAGAATAGCAAGTTATGGGAAGCCCGACCAGACTATACCACTTTAGAACCACTGGACCACTTTATGATTCTCCAAACAGAATTATGTGAAGAGGATTCGATTGATTTTTTGTTTCAAATGTATTTAAAGTGGTTCTTCATTACTACTCAAGAATATTTTTATTTCTATATTCATTTAATTAAAGACCAAATACATTTAACTTGTACCTAAATAGTTTTAAATCTAATGTGATGCATACACTAGAGAATACTCATTTCAATTTATCATTTTAATGGTTCCACTACACCCATACAACGCTGTAATTTATATACATGAGTGACATAAATACAAATACTGTTATAGTGATTTTATTTGACATGAAAAAATAACGGACATAATACCTATATTATGGAAATGAGTTTAGGTGATATGAAAGAGTATAAATTTGGCAGCTATAAAGATTTTACATAATATTGTCATAAAAAATAATAAGCGATGGGATGTGAAATAATCTCGCTCCTTATATTTTTTAATAATTCTGAGTAGGTATGGAACAGAGTGTGAACATGTGATTTTGTATTAAACAAATCTTAACAAGCTTTTCAGAATTTCTCTTCTATTAAAACTTGTTCTTTTGCCTTAATAGAAGTAAACATTTCTCCAGGAATTTGAACATTTTAACGCATTTTAATTTTGAATAGGAATAACTTGTAGAAAATATGTTTTTAATGCTGGTTTTTCAGTATCCCAAAAAATTATTATATTTGCAATAGAAGTAGCTGATAACCCTGATAGAAGAAGAAATTAAGACTAAGAATTTCTAGAATTCTAGTCTCCAGAAAATTCTGACATTTTCATGAGATACTGATTCCAAATTTACATGTTTTATTTTTTGGACACATAATTTAAACATATAATAATGTTTAATTAAATGTTTAAATTATGTGTCCAAAAAATAAAACAAGTAAATTTGGAATCAGTATCTCATGAAAATGTCAGAATTTTCTGGAGACTAGAATTCTAGAAATTCTTATAGTCTTAATTTCTATATATAACTCTATATATATATTCTAGAGTTTATATAATAATGTCACTGAAGTTTTTTAAATACTGGTATATATATTCCAGATATACGGGTTAGAAAATCATTACAATTATACTAAAACGCGAGAGTAAAGATGCACAAATACGAAGAATATATTGAAACATAAAAAATTAAATTTAATTAAAAAATTATTTAATAATTTTTAAAGTGAAAATATCTTTTCACCTCTTAATAAATAAGGGAAGAATTAGGTGATAATGAGTGAGCAATGATATGGAAGATCTTATAAACTGCTAGATTTTATCTGAAGCTAATAGAATTTTACAGAGTAAATTAATTGTACGGTACAATTATAATAAATAATGCATTCTTACCAAGAGACCGCAACTCAAAAAAAATGGCAACAAGTTCATCTTCGGAAATCTTCAAACCAAGCCAAACTAAACACTACAGACACAGTGCTACTGTTTATTCAGTTCTCAAGATATACAACCCGAACAACCACTGACAAAAATATTTTTTTCCTTACGCAGCTTCCACTGCATGAGTCGTACCGTTTGAGGCCCGTGTGACAACTCTTGGACGCGTTGTTGAACTCTGGAGGCGCACGCTATGAATGATCGCTGAAGAAGATGTTACCGCTGGGCCGTATGGAGTGTAGTAAGCCGTAGTATTCGTACAGGGTGGCCGCAAAAACGGCGCATTCTCTGCCATAATATCTGCCATATGCACCCCAGAATTTATGTAAGCAAGACTTTTGAAAAATATTAGGGTTACTGTTGAGCAGTCGATACAAGGAACACTACTCTTTTTTCTTCTATACATGAAGACGACCAAGTTATTTCTCGCAAAGCACACAAGCGCAGTTACAGATGTGGATGTTTCCTAGTTTTTACTCCTCTTCAGCAGGGAGCAAAATGAAGCTGAACCAAATAAAAGATTGAGGATATGAATTTGGAACATATACAGTGTTATTCAGAACTTATCTATAATAAAATTTGGGGATGTTCAACATACATGTAGAAATGTGGTAGTGCAAAAAAAATTTTTTTGGCGGCTTCTGAAAACTATTTAAAAATTTTTCATTGCACGCCGCTGGATACTGGTCCACTGTAATGGAGTGACCTTGGGACTGACAATGCAAACTGGCTAGCACGAAAAAAACTTCGGAAGTTCTGAGAGTATACCGACACCCGGCGAAAAAAAGATTTGCAGCGTTTTTACTTTAAAATCAACTTAAAGATAGATAGATGTGACCAAAGTGACATGTCTTTAAAATGAATAAAATTTTGTTACACTAATTTTGAAGAATTGCGCTACTTGATTACTAGGTATTAGAAACATGAAATTTATAAAAAATTTGCACATACCTTGTTACAAAAGCTGTTCGAAATAATTCCTCGACTTGTACACAATTTTGGGCACGCCTTATTCAATTTTGCCGCACTAACCCGAATGTTCCTCCTGCTTGCTGATCTTGTAAACGCAAATTATTAAGTAAATTGGGGATTTTCAGCATTTTGCTGCAACAACCACTCACAAAACCTAACTCGTAATTGATAATCCACTGGTAACAGTCCATTAACTCAGCATTACTGCACACATGAGCCATTTTGAATATTTTACAGTTTAGCACTCCTACGATAAATAAAACACCGGCACTGAGAGAAGACACAGATAGACTGATGACTGAATAGACAATAGAGATATTATCCCCACTCCAACTCTATTCGCTCGGTCATAACCAGTCGTTCGAGGTACAAAAACGTGTTTACTTTTTTTTGTAGAAATGTGGTATATCAGATGTCGTTGAAGTACAGTTGCCAGTTGCCCATCTACGTAGTCCTTTATAATGGTATAACTTTAAACATTGTTTACGGGAAATCCTAAGACTTTTCTTATAAATTTTTTTGGTGATATCGATTTATTATTTAAGGATGCACATATCCTCAAAGTTTTAGAGATAATTTCTGAATAACCCTGTATATGTAAATGCATATGTCGCTGATACAATTAAAATAGAAATTCTTATTATATGGTTTCTCCTTATATACGCTGTACTGAAAACAACGACACCAGCAGCTCCTTACTTATTATTGTTTTTCTTTGAGTACTATGGCTAACTTGAAAAGAGCTGAGAATGTTTAAAACTGAAGGAAACTTTTTTGCGGACACGATGTCGAGGACTCCATTCACATCCTCTGTCGCTGTGCCTGCCTCATGGTCAAGAGACACAAACATCTGGGTGCAGCATTTCTCCTGCCCCAGGACATTAGAGAGCTTCCCCTAGAACGGGTGTTGGCATATGCGCATAGAGCGGATCTCTTCCAATAGCTATCGACTAGCGGCAGGCGAAATGGGTCGAAAGACCTGAGTGCTGCGGGTAACCGCGCCGCCTTCCAACCACAACAAACTGAAGGAAAACCAATATAAAATATTTTCGTAACTGAATAATTTTTAGGTTCTCATTTTAACACTCAAAAACCTTCTTAAGTTTGGTTTAATCCCCAGTGAAATAGTAATCAACTAGTCGTTGCTAACCGAATTTCAATAGATAAGTTAGCATTACTCATTTATCATTTAAAGTATAAAGATTTGAGTCAGCTGTTAGAAATAGAGGATAATCATTTTTAACTTACTATTATAACATAAGGTGTTGAGGAATCAACTACAACAGTTTACAAGAAATTCATTATAATATGTATCATAAAAATAGTGAAACAATGTTTACGTATTAGTTCTCTACTTCGAATTCCTTTAGATTATGAAATAGCGTAACTCCAATTTCTTTAATCTTCCTATAATAATATCTACTGATTTCACTTATATTTGACTAACAGAACACCACCACTGATTGTACGATAGATTGTATTGACTATAATGATGATATATTATCATAATCCGTAATATATTTATGCTCACTGGTTAATACTCTACCCAAGCATACAATGACATAATATTGTGCACGTGTTATTATTATGAGAAATAGTCTTTGCAATACGATTTGACAACTAAAGAAGGATAATTTGTAGATTGTTGCTATTACTGAGAGGGGAAGAGTAACCCAAAAGGAACCCTTAAAATGAAATTTTTAAGCAAATATTACTACTATCCAAATAAGTTAAATCAACTAGCAATAGAAATTAGCAGCAAACTAATATCAGAAGATTCTCATTGCAAACATGCTATTGATCCATTGGTTTGGTTGACCAAAAGCTGGTTGTTCAATGCTCATGCTATTTTACTTACTAAATGAAGGGATTTGTGGTTCTTGTCAGATGCAAGAGCATTATTACATCCTAAAAGGATGTAATCAGAGTGAGCTACTGCTATACTCACAGAGAATGTGGTGAGATACATTCTTCAGGCAGGTTTTCTATAGTTACTCAATATATTGCGTCGATGATCCAATGTTCTAATTGAGTTAGATCTATCCTTTATAGCTTCAGACTGGACAATTTCGCATAGTATTTTGGAGGAAATATTGCAGGAAGTAAGCTAGTAGCTAGTGTCACATTACGGGTTTTATTTTGGGAATTACAGTGTAGTCAGAATTCAATGAGTTTTTAATATTTCGAAACAGTTGTTATTGCGGGTCATAGTGAAAACATACTTTTCTTTCCGTACCACTTTTTATAATTAATTATTATAAAGGAAACAAGATACTCCACTAAAATACACTTCCCAACATTTTTCTGTTACAGAAAATGTTCGTAGGTACTTACGACATACCATGTGAATCTGATAATTTGAAGATATATAAAAGTGCTAAAGTACAAATGAAACTGCCTAAAGATTGAAATTCCAAATTGAAATCCAATTTCAACCGAAATCAATCCGACTATCCAACAAAGTGCCGTTTTATCTACAGTAATGCAGTTTTCATTTCTTCTGTAATTCGTTTATATGAAAGTTTATGGTTTACTAAATAAAATGCGTTAATTTGCATTTCTACAGATTCCGTTTATATCCTTCTTCCTTATAGGGAACCCTGAATTATGCGTTCATTCATACGGATTCTTTTTATGGAATAATTATATAGTGTTTTATGTAAGTTAAGTGTATAGCCATCCGTAAGCGAGTAAAAAAGCATTAAAGAATCGACTGGTTTATGTAAATCAGCAAGGATTATCTGCAATTAAGTGCGCCAAATAAATAATTATCTACAGTTAGTATTGGTTCGGATATGGTAAAAATAAACAAGCGTGTGTTGGTGTACAGAATGAATAAGTGGATAAATATTGTTTGTTAACAGTTTCATTGATATTGAAAATAATATCTATTATGTATAATATGTAGGTAATATATGTATAACCATAAGTTTAAATTTGTTTTATAAAATTTATAAAAGTTGAAGTATAACCTCTGAATTAATATTCAATCAATAATTATTTTTTAATATATCGACAAAAGTATTTTGAAGAGAACTTTCACAAGAACTCATGCAAACTTTTAAATAAAACAATATAGACATTTGGACGGTAAATTATTCTCTTACGAATATATAAAGATACTCATGTTTAAAATATTATAACTATACCAATAAAAGTAGGTACTGTATTAGATATTTACGGCTAGTTGTTAAGCTATAATCAGGGAATATCTTTTGTATTTATTATTAAATAATTCTCAAGCAACCTAGTTTAATTTTTTCAGCTTACTCGTGAGATGATGCTCTATAAAATTCTGTAAAAATATACACTATGTTCTATTTAAAAACCAGAAACATTTATACATAACTTGAAAAGCAATGTTCAATATGATAATTCTGTTTTTAATGTCAAATTGAGTACAAATTATTATACATACTTTGGTGGCATTTATCCAATTTATTTTATTTAGTTTATGAGATAAAAATGACGGACTTTAAAGAGTTTTGCACTTTTGTAGTTCGCTTGTAGTTTGTCGACAAATAAAAGCGACTTCTTGGTATGAAATCCTCCTCCTTCGTCCTGGAGGAAATCGTTCCAGGACGATCTCCTGGAACGTGCCAATTTTATAGATTCACAACTCATTGATCTGCTTCTATATATATTCAGAGAAATCTCAAATCGATGATTGTTGCTAATAGTTTTTTATATTAATAAAAATAATAACTTTTTATTTATGTTTCATTTTCTTGAAAGATTCGTTCCTTATCAGTCGCTTTCTCAGTTGTAAAAATAAATAATTAATACTTAATAACAAAGTACAAAATATGTAGGCAATAAGTAATTATAAATTATAAAAATATATACTATTTGAGTAACATTTTTACATAATAATGTAATGATAACAAACTCATTGCATCTACTTTTCTGAATTCGAACATATCTTACTCCTCATGACGTCATTGGTCTATTTCTTTAGCCTCATATTAACTAAAAGAGACACACTTTCTTAATTTCCATGAAAAATGAAGGATTTACTGGTGCTAGCGATATGAGAATCAAAAACCAATCATGTTTTGCTATAGGGACCAAAAATTCTGCAATCATCTCGATGCAACTTCTTTTGATCAAGTTATCGTCAATTGAGGATGATTAGAAATCAATTTGAGGATTGGGAAAATATATTATGTAACACTTATTAAAGATACATAATTTTTTTTCCACTAACATTCCCTAAAATAGGAATAGAGATGAACTAGATTAATTATTTGTTTCTGTAAATTGAATAAAAAAAACTTTTAGATCAATATATAGTAATGTTTGTTATATCTTAAGACTGATAAACAGTTCCCACTGATGGCAAAACGGCAAACTGCTCATGCAAAGTATAATTAATAATAAAATAACAAATTATAAAATAATATTTTACATTTTTTATTAAGTAACACCTGTATATAAAATATGTATGTCTATATATAATATAATACAGTTAAAATTAGAGCGAGAGCATGTAAATTATATACCTATTTTCATGGTAACAGAGATACCTATCTTAATAACTATAAAACAATGTAACGTATGTATTTCTGTTGAGTCAGGACTATACATATATTAACAAAGATGACATAACCAACGTTGGAATGGTTTCTTATAAAATGAGCACAACAAAACTGTACTCCTGATTTCTTAGTATACAGTATGAGATATGCCGAAAGTTCAGTCTAGATCAGTTTGTGAATCTAATAACGATGCCGGTTAAATTAAAAAACTTCAGGTAATTTAGCAGATAGCTGACAAACGCAAGAATACGTTAACTTAACAAGAAGGTTGTTCAACCTGATTTTTTTAAATTGTTTTGTCTAATTAAATTATGGCTTTACTGAGGTAAGAGAATGTTGTTTAATTAATCAGTAAAGTAGTAGGTATTCATATTTTTCTTGCAGGTCTTCATTTACCTTTAGCATTAACTGAGACTTGCGAATAAAATTAGATACCACAGTAAACATTTTAGCAAATATTTAATTAGATACCATTCAGATTCTAGCATTTAATTCGAATTAACACACTTTTAAATGAGGATAATTTTTTGGCCAAAACATAGAACATGTTGAAAAAATCTGATAAAGATATATCCCTTAAAAATACATTATTCCTTTATTTATTTGGCTATAACTGCCGAACATTTTTAAAAAGGAAAACCAATTATTTCGGAAGCTCATTTCTAAACATTACAGTCACAGGTTTCGGCTGTAAATTCACATTTATGTATCGAATTAAGAAAATAGGAGATCCTTAGAACGTCCCTCATTTATATACCAGGTATGTCAACAAAAGTATAGTTATATACAGTATCTATATTTTAAAACAATTAGAAACTTTTGTTTTTTTTTTGTTGGACCTGTCCTTGTCGCTGGAGGCACAACAAACTCTTGGACTTATTGTACTTAATTGCCATTTTCTGTATAATATCTAATCCAATATCCTTATCTCCTCATTAATTCGTTCAGGTTCACTATTGGTTGAGAGTTATACTTTCCTAGTCACCTAGACGCACCTGTTCTAAAATAGTCACATTCACTCTGACTGTGATAGCCTGTCTCTCTTACACTATCTCCGAGTTGGGTCCCAATTACCTAAACAATTAAAATATACGTATAAGTGTCCTCCCAGGATATGGTTTTCTATTAAGAGATCTGTAGCTGGGCGTAACTAATTCTACCTATCCGTTATATTAGATTTTTAAAAGGCGTCAGCCTATCACAATCTACCATGACTGGGTTATGCTCCATATAGATATTAGCTAGATTGGTTTTCCTTCTCATGTAAGTCTGTCCCTATAACTCAAAGGAACCATTCCAATTCCATTTGTGCAAGTTTTCTTTCGATAAAGTATTTTAATAATTTTTTTCCCAAATTGATTTTTGCTGATAAATCTTTACCCATTCTCCATTCTTTGACTTCGTCAGTGGTAATGGGCTCTTTCATTCTAATTCTGGGTCTATATATGGACCGATGAGCCCATATATAGATCTATATATGAGCTGATGATAACTTCCCAGCTAACACGCCAGATTTTTACTTAAGATTTATTAGAGTGAAGTCTATCCATACACTTATAGGACCAATAATTATTGATAGTAATTACTTTAAAGTATTTGTTCTTGCTATAAATTGAGATATTTACTGCATTATCCAATTACTAGGTCAATATATATATAATTATCTATCTTTTAATCTGTTCAACTTTTTACAATCTTCTTTGACAGAACTGTCGGGGTATCGACATTGTTCCATGGAACACTAAATATATTTTTTGGATTTTTTAACATCTTCCAGTTTCTTTCATATTTGGTTCACTTTAATCACAATCTATACAAATAATACTTATCCGATCGTTTTATTTTAGCGATTCATAAGTAAGTTAAAGCTTATAAATTTTTTAAACTAAAAGAATGACTGAAAGTACCGGCTTAGATATATTTCCATTGCGACGGTTTTACAAGTTTATAAAAATAGTTTATTCAGTGATAAATAGTGTAGATATTTTATTAATTAATATTTGGTTCTGTTAAAATAAAAAATATCCACATTTTTATATATTCTGTTTATAACCACACACACATAAATGTACATATCAGATTAAATAAAAAAATTTATCGAATAAGAAAGAATTATTTTTCATTTGAGAAATTTCATTAAATGTACGTTAACAGTTTTCAGATAGGTGTTTGTTTCTATAGGCTATAAGTGAATTCATTCCATAAAAAAATCTGCCTCTAACAGTGAACAGCTGTGTTAATTATGCCCGCGGAATAAAGACAAATTAGACCGAATGGGAAAACAGTCGCGCCCGTTCTCTGGCTCACCGGGTATAATTCTCAGGACCCCACGATGCAGTCCCTCCATTGTGTCAGGATGTTCGTCGTCCTTATTGGGCGTCTCATCTCCACTTTTCGGTACATCATGACAATTGAATCCGAAACAGATCGATATACAGATTGACTCCCGATGGCGATATATATATGTTATACGGTGTGCGTCGGAGGATGAGAAATTGGGGGTTGGGGACCGTGTGTTGCACTGTCGCATGTCGGCGGCAGACGCAAGTGGTTTTAGTACGGTCGGAAAGTGTACCCCAACCTGATACCTATAAACCTCTTGAAATCAATTGCATATTTACAAAATAATCTTATATATAATTAAGTGTGTCTAAGTTCAAAATAACGGTGGGTGGGGGAGCAGTTTAAAATATCTAACGATGTCATCCAATACAATTGAAATTTAGTAAAAACTGGAAAACAACGTTTGTCTTTTCATGGGGAAGAGTAACTACAACAACTTTTAGGAAATCCAAACGACAAAGTAGAAACTAAGGAAACGTCGGGGATTTACGAAATTAGCTAGGACCGCAATCAAAAGTATGTTGGACCAACTAGAAGGTCAATTCAAACTAGATTCAAGGAACATCTCATCTAAAATATGGTAGAACAGATAAGTCTTGTGTCGCCCAGCATGTGTTTCAGAACAACCATAAAATAGATAGTAGTAATTTGAGACTAATTAGGAATTTAACAAATTCGAAACAGCTGGATGCATTTCAGAGTTTAGAAATTGCAACGTGTTCAAATAGGATGAATAGTGACAGAGGGCCAATCCTATACAGTCCGATTTATTAGTTAGTAAATCACGGTTCACTGAGCCGTATAGCAATAGTTTAGGTAAAAATAGGGACACAGTATAGTGTTTTGGTGAATGTGGAAAACTATGTCAGTGTTATATAAGCAGTTGACAATAGTTATTCTATTGTTGATGGAGAAATTCAGTGGATACATTGAGATTGACTGATAATATTGACATGATAAATATAAATTTAGTGATAAATTGAAAACAAAGAACTGAACCTATGTTGGGAAAACTTTAAGATTCTTTTAGGTCAGGATTTGTAAGCATTGGGAATATATAAAGAGGAGATAATTTGAAATTAAACAAACTGGGGAAAAGAATACAGTATGATTTTGCTGTTGTTTCGATAAATGGGTCACTCTATCTCACAGGCTGTATCTATTAACTTTATATAAACTAAATTTAATACACTAAATAATTTTAATAAACTAATAGTTTATTAAAATTTCGTTCTTTTATAAAAATAAAAATACCCACCTACACAAATGTTTTAAAATGTCCTTTATCGGTCATAATTTCTTTAATATGTTGCTTCTCTGATCATTTTTAATAAATTTTTTCCTGGAAATAAGTTTTTCGAACTTGAAGTGTAAATAAGTGGAGTTTTACTCGCAAGTTTAACATATGTGTTTTCAGGGTGTTCTCTTCCCTTATTGTGCCTTATTTATTTTATTATGCCATGAGAGGAAATACACAATGTAGTATTCGGTACTGAACTGTTATGAAAATAAAATCTCATCAAACACTTCTTTATCTACAACTTTTCAGGCGATTGACTTTGGATCTAAAAAATTTAAGACAAGTGCTATACAACCAAGTCAAAACAATACTACTATGAATAATCCATTTTATTATACAGTCAGCTACCACAACGATATTTTTGTGACAATTTAATTTATATATAAAAAATCGCATATGCCACAGTGCAATTGTCACTTTGACAGCGACAAAAGTTACCTGCAACTTTTACAGTGACAATTGCACTAGTGGTTTTTTGACTTATTCATTTTTTAATCAATTATCGCGGTGTCTGTGGCCAAAATAAAAAGTTTGACATTTCTGTCAACAAGTTATTGAATTATTAAACACTAACAATGAATCGATTCGGTGATGCTCAAATAAAAATGTGTTTATTTTTAGTGTTTCATAAATAAAGTTTGCATTCACTAAATTATGTGAATGTCTCTAAATTTCTTATTCATTAAATTGTCCTGCCGAAGTACACTCGATGTTTGTATTGATACCGGATAAATTTGGATTGTTTAAATTCTAAACTGTTTCCTTTAGCATTTTGACTCGAAAAACTGTCAACCTAAAAACGCTCCACCTTCGGTGTCGCGTTTTTAATAGTTGACAGTTTTTCTCGTCAAATTGCTTGGCAACAGTTTCTCATTAAACAATCCAAATTTATCCGGTAAAATACCAACCTCTTGTGGAATTATAAGTGACAATTTTAGAGTTATGTAGAAGTTTTGCCACTCTTATAACCAAATGTGATATCTTCTTGGCATCGCGACTGGCGGCTGAATTGTCATGATGCGAGAAGCAACAAACGTGCATCTATTAAGAATGACGAAAGGTCTGAGATTAACCATCGGCCACGAGACGACAGACAACTAGCCCAGAATATCTACAGAATGTGTCTGATGCAAACCGTGAAAGCTTGCCAACTATAGAATATACAAATATTCTGTATAACAATGCTGACCGTATTTAATGCAACGTACCCTTGGCGTGACAGGTGGAAGAAGCCAATTTCTTTGATTTCCTAAAGATCTCGCAATTGCAAATACCAGAGTACTTATAGGGGACTGTACTACCACAAGTATAAAGATATATATTATACTTGTGGTACTACCTAGAAGTTGCCTAACTAGGTATAAGCTGCACTTGTGAGAGATGGAGTTTAACGTAGGTAAAAGTATATGCGAACGAACCAATGAGTTCGTCAGAGTAAAAATTTAACTGACTGACTGATTTTTTTGTTTCACCAAGTAGGTATACCGCGGAAACATTGAATAAAATGGGTACATGCACTGGCAATATTCATATTAATAAAATACAAAAAAGAAACTTCTTTTCTTTCTTTTTTTCATACATAGATTCTAAGGTAAATTTAGAGAAATAAGGGATTTCCTAACAGATTTACAACTTGTGTAGTAATAAATTACGGATGCTACTAAGAGAAAATTTACTTAAGATGTTAACTTTTTATTTACCAATTTTGTTGCTGTCGGATAGGACTATGATGCGAAGTTTACGAAAGGTGGGCAATTTTATTTACATCGCAGGCGTTATCAATATATTTACTCTTAAATTCGAAGTTTAAATAACTTTTTCGCAGACGACACATTTGCAGGGTAACGAATATGCGAATATTTGTCAGGACTAGACAAATTTTTTTTTATGCATGAGTGTATTATTAATTATATCCTTGTTTACAAGGATTATATTCATATGCGACATTATCCTAGGCGCTACTTAATAATAATATACTACCCTTTCTCCCACAAAATCCACTGATTATAGTCTTTGTGCAAAATCCCAATGATATCTTTACCACTGATTATGATCCGAGAGGATGTGGTGTAAAGATAAAACTGTTATATTTAGTGTCTTTATTATAAAGATACTAAATTTTTATACACACAGCAGTAACAATAAATTAGGTAAATTTTGTGGCAACTTATTTTCCATAAAGTGAAAAACTAAACTATTCATTTACAAGCAGCAGCCTTCACTTTCTGGTAAAAAATATTAGTGGTGTGTAAATCATCCCAATATTACTGACGTTCCGCATTGTTGGCAGTGTTGGCAGCCTCATAAAAGTATTTTGAAAGTGTAGGTATATACAGACTGTAGCGTTTCTTGCATCAGTCAGTAACATCACGTATCGAAGTCACCAATAGATAGTTCCTATCAACATGGAAAAGTCTAAAACCTAAAATGATTACTGGAGATTTCGCTGCCAGTATTGTGTGCTAGGCCCAATTGTTTTCTAAATTGCAGTGTCTCGTACATGGGTATTTTTACTATCAAAACTAATAAATAAACCATGAAGGAAAATTCCCAGCTCAGAACAGCTTAGATTTGTTTAAATGAACGCTTCCAAAATAAAATCAGTGACACTACTGACACTTTAACTATATTTTATTTATAAATATAATATAAATAAATATTCTTCCATATAATGGCATAGCATTTTTTACTGTGTTATATACAGGGTGTTAGTGAAACATGCGGCAAAAATTGAAGAGGTTATTCCTTGGACTATTCTAAGGATTTTTATCCTTTGATGATTTTTGAAAAAGTGCTTTGTTGCGAAGCTATAGGGCATAAAAAATTTTCAACAAATCCAATTTTGGTATTTTTCACATTATTAATGCAGGTGAAATAAAAGTATGGCGTACTACACTGGACGTATCAAGTAAAAGACATGTAAGAGAAAGGAGTTGTTTTTTTTACCAACATCCCGTGATACTTCGGACTGATTATTTTGTATAATTATTATGTGATTATTTTTCGCCCTATATCTTCGCAACAAAGCGCAACAAAGAGTAAATATTTTCAAAAATCATCAAAGGATAAAATATCTTTAGAAT
Organism: Pogonocherus hispidulus; assembly: GCA_963924545.1. Taxonomy (NCBI): domain Eukaryota; kingdom Metazoa; phylum Arthropoda; class Insecta; order Coleoptera; family Cerambycidae; genus Pogonocherus; species Pogonocherus hispidulus. The sequence continues at coordinate 12,972,211 of OZ004696.1, read as the reverse complement.
TTTCCAAGGAGTAACTTCTTGAATTTTTGCCGCATGTTTAACTAACAGCCTGTATATACTGTGTAAAGTGTTATATATCCCAATGTTATACGTATATGTTTGCTGTCGTGCAAACAGTCATATCTTCGAATTATTTGTGTTTGTAAATTGTTGTTAATTGATTATTGTTGTCTTTGTTGTGTTATTTGATAATAGTATGTGTCAGTTCCTGTTTTATTAACATTTTGGTCTATTAGATATAGTGCATATTTTTAATAAAAGGTAAAGTATCTCATGCGTATTGTATGAGTAGGGGAGAGGGAGGTAAGATGACGAAGCTAACAAAAAATCTCTTTATTTGTCAAAAAATATTAATTTAATGCAGTACAAAAATATGTAAGATATTCATTGGCATCTTGTCACCAAATAATATTACTTACAAACCTAACAAAGCTCTCATTTGTGTAAAAAATAATAATAAACAAAATATTGCACTTTAGCCAACTTACCCCGCCATACGGGTAAGACGGCGACCATGTTGGGGTAAGACGGTGTTATTCACAAAAATCGCAGATGAATTTCCCTCGGCCTTCATACGCTGTACAATCTTCATGGCACCACTCCTGGCATTGGAAGCACTGAATCCAATCCTCTTATTGTGGTGGCTCTGTGTACCCTTCATGGCAAATTAGACAAAAGCAAGTTGGCTTAGTTTGTTTGGAAGTTGATGGAGTATTTTCTTTTATTTTTTTAGAACATTTTCTATTCGCCTTCTCTTTCTCCTTAAGCTGTGCTAATCTTGCCCTTTCCTCTAATTCGTTTTTATTTGGTGTAGATGAAATTATGCTTGCTGAAAGTTTTTTACGCTTACTGGTAACTGGCCGCTCTACGGAAGGCAAGGGTCTTATTTTCCAAATGGAAGTGTTCTGAGTCTCTGACTGAACAGCTGGGACTAGTTTCCAAAATGTCAATTAGATTGCACTTGACAGAAGAATGTATGACACTTTGTGATTTTTGTGGGTGTTTTACAGGGGTTTTCAGACGTGTCAATGGCTGGGAACAGGTGGGAATATCACCATATGATTTTGAACAGCTGAGACCAGCTTGGAAATTTGCAAATTGGTCGCACGTGATAGGAAGGCATTGAGCAACGTTTTCAGGCATGGTCAGGGTTTTCAGATGCGCCAACGGAATATCTTCAACCGATGAAATATCGGAGCCATTGACCTCTGTAGTAATAACATGACAGGTATCAGCTGAATCAGTTACTTCTCTATTTTCGACATAATTTCTTTCGCTTGTACTTGCAGGTGCAAAATCACTTTCCTTGAACGTTTGTGGGTTATAAGGTTCAATTCCACATACACGGAAACCCTTGACTGCATTATTTACAGACGCTGCTCTACCAAATACCTCTGCAAACATTGGTCCAAAATTTCTATCACTTATTGCAGTACCTGGTTGATTCACTAAGAAAGCATCACAGGCTTGATTATAAAACGTCTTCAGTGGACCGAAAAATGCCACGTCCAATGGCTGGAGACGGTGGGTTGTGTGAGGTGGTAAACCCAAAAGAATTATGTTGTTGGATCTACAAAAATTTACTGCCTCAAGGGAAATGTGTGATGAGTGGTTATCTACAATCAGTAGAATAGGGCGTTCTACTGATGGTTTGGCATAACGAGTAAAATGTTCTAAATACTTGACAAAGCTTTCAGTTGTCATCCATCCACTTGATCGAGCAATTCCAGTAGAACACGAAGGAAGGCCATTTAGGAGCTCGGATTTCATTCTCTTTCGAGAAAAAATGAAAAAAGGTGGAATGTAGTTGCCCGTTGCATTCATGGCACACATGACCGTGGTGTTTTTCCCTCTTTCTGCTGATACCCACTTTAATAACCCTTCGACTTCCTTTAGGTGTCAAAATTATAGGTAACTTTGTTGGTACTGTTGAAACTCCGGACTCGTCGGCATTATAAATCTGGTCTGCGGAAAAATTGTGTTTTGTCCTGACGTCTCTCAAAAGATTAAAAAAACGATCAACGGATGGTTTATTGAAACCCATTAATCGACCAATTGATGTTGCTTCTGGCGAACGAAGACTAAGGCTGTTAGTTTTAGTGAAGGCGTTATACCAGTCAGGACCAGCAATTTTCTTATCATGGTTAAAACGATGTGATATTTTGTTTTTTTCTGCATATTCATATGCAAGTTTCCTAACTTGGAACCTGGTGAGGCCAAGACCTCAAGCACTAAACTCTGTCAGATATTCAACAAACTCGTTTGTTTGTTGAGCGTTGAAAGTGTTGCGAAATCTACCACAATGTTCTGGGAATTCTGCATTTTCTGCTTTATTTTTGGCGATGTAACGCCTAAGAGTTGACTCGGGTATTTCATATTTCACAGCAGCAGCATTGCAGCTTATAGTTCCGCTTTCATGTTCTTGCATTGCAGCGATTAATGATACCTGGGACCAGGCTCCACGTGTAGTTGTTCTTATACGTGTCCTCGGCATGGTCTGAAAAAAAACACCTATGAATCACACACTGTACAACTTGGGGTAAGATGGCGAACACGCCAACTTTCCCCCGCCATCTTACCCCGCTATAAAAGAAATACGTCATCTTAGTTTTTCTTACAAGAGAAAAAGGATATTGCAAGTAAGATACATTATCAAAGTTGTCATGACTTATATTTAATATACACCAAAAAGCATGGGTTTCCTACCTTAACTTTCACTAAAAAACACTAATTACGGAACGCAAATCTTACAAGCGAAGAAGCCAAAACGATGTTTTAGTTTCAACACTTTCAACTGGATAAATATGCATTGCAGATTGACGTTACCGACTGAAGTTACTTCATCTCTTAATAGACAGGTGGCAGCACTAGGACGATTTCAATAACGATAATTATTTCACTTAAAAATAGCATTCGTCTTCTTACCCCGTTCGTCATCTTACCCGCCTTTCCCCTATATGATAAAACTTTTATGGTTACTGTAGCGTTAAATTTTTTCCTGAGTTAATATGTATTTTTTTTTTAACTTTTCTGAGCCTTCACAACATATTTTAATGAGTGATATGCTTCCGAACCCCTAAAAGTGAAAAAGTACCATAAAATTTTGACATTTTCTCATGAATACTTGTAATACTGCGTAGATAATATATTGAATGGACTGAGTAAGTTAATGAAAAGTTTCATCTTCGATTATCTGTCAAAGTTTTCATGGTTTTCATGGAAAAATCTCGGACAGGTCGATTTTTATTTAAAGGGGGAGACATTTTTATATTATTGGCGTTTATACAGAGTGTCCCAAAAAAGAGAGGTTTACCACAACTTGTATTTTTTAAATGTAACACCCTGTACGTTTCTATATATTTGATGGTTATAGATCTAATAGTGAGGAAGATATACATAAAAGAGTTTCCATAAGAATAATGAGAAAAAGAATATTGATTTTCGATTTTCGAGAATTCGATTTTTATTTAAAGGGGGACACATTTTTATATTATTGGCGTTTATACAGTGTCCCAAAAAAGAGAGGTTTACCACGACTTGTATTTTTTAAATGCAGCACCGTGTACGTTTCTATATATTTGATGGTTATAGATCTAATAGTGACGGAAATATCATAAAAGAGTTTCCATAAGAATAATGAGAAAAAGAATAATGATTCGTTGCTAGGCTACAGTCGGCAGCACACAGTCTTTCTCTAACACATTACTCTTATGGTATTCATGGTCATACCTTACTATTAGAGCTATACCAACCAAATCCTACATCAATGTATTCGGTCTAGACGTTCTATCAATAAATCTGTAAAAATGCACAGGGTGTTCCATTTAAAAAATATGCGTTGTGGTAAACTTTTCCTTTTTGGGACACCCTGTATAAATGTCAATATTATAAAAATATGCCCCCCTTCAAATAAAAATCGACCTGTCTCTGGATTTTCCAAGAATACCAATTCTTTGGCAGATAATTGAGGATGAAATTTTTCGTTAACTCACCTGCATTTCCTAATAGCTGCAGCTATTAGGAATTCATAGTTATAGTAAGCCTTGTATGTAAAACATAATGCCGGGTCCAGACCAAGTAGACAAAAAGTGAACACGATTTTGAGACAAAAACACGACAAAATTAAGACAAAATTTTAGGTATTCATACAAGACAAAATTGAGACAAACTGTCCACACCAAAGGACAAATGTGCAACAAAATTCAGTTGTTGCGAACTCATTGGTTTAACCATGTGGAGTTTCCACCAGGAAGAAAATTTTAAAAATGAAGATTTATTGCTAGCCGCCAGTTGGTATATCTTTCTCTCCTCTTCATCTAATGTTGGAAAAATGAAACGCAAACGTTTTTAGATGAGACCAAGCTTAAAAAAGCGAGAAAGTTATTCCATAAATAAATTGTTAGTTCAGTTACGTGAGGATGATATTGGACTACATGGTGAGATTCGTTCAAGCTTTAAGAATTTTCTAAGAATGTCCACCGAAGATTTCGAGAATATGATATACCTTGTTGGTCCTGCAGGTCCTACTAACTACAGAAATGCTATAAGTGTAACAGAAAGGTTAGCAATAACTTTAAGATTTCTATCAACAGGCGATTCCTACCACAACCTAATATATCTTTGAAAAGTATCAAAGCAGTCAATATCTGTAAAGAAATCGCCGAGCACCAGATATCTCGACTGTGTTACATTTTTGTGTTACACAATCTATACGAGATATCCTCGTATAGATTGTGCGATATGGATTTTAGCTTAGAAATAAAAAATGTAAAAAATGTAGGGTATTCTATTTAAAATAAGAAAGTTGGTAGCCATTTCCGGTATACCGGAAGTGCCAGAAAAACGGAAATACTTCCACAACCGTCCACACTGCGCCGACAACTTGTCGTAAAATATGCAGACAAAACAGAGATCCTTTGATCTTTTTACCGACTCCAGACGGGACTTGCAACTGTCTCTGAATTTGGAAACAAAACAAAAATAAGACAAAAATGTTGCAGAAATGTATCGTATTTGTCGCCACTTTGTCGCGAAACATGAATGTCTTTGTCTTGTCGTGGTTTTGTCTGCTTGGTCTGGACCCAGCATAACTAATGCGTTAGTTGTTGCATATATCTAATAATGAACTTATTTCAATATTAGTGCCTGTTCCATCAACATCTGTTGCGATTTTACAGCTATCAAATCGACAACATGCGTCGCTAATCTGCAGTATGTCTAGCACCGATTCAATTAGTGGTATCTGCATTTATTGATCGATATCTAATGCTAAATTAATGACATTAAATTAACGTGACGGAATATTGAAATTTGTGCATGTACGTTCAAGTAAAGAGTACAATGTCAAATAATAACATGGAAGTTTCATGGACTGTTCCATGTAAAACTTACTAGGGTAATAGGGTAATTACCCCCCCCCCCATGAATTCAAATTATACATTTCAAACCATAAATCAAGACGAGCTCGAATTATTATTGACTGACTAGAAATTCTATATAACCAGAGACTTATACATACGTCTCTGATATAACAAAGAATGCTGTTGTCGAAATGAAATAGTTATTTTAAAGAAGGAGATTCGTCTAGATTAGTTACTTCTAGAATGTGGTAAAATGTAGGTAAGTACCCACAAGATCTACCGTACCCACAATAAAATTTATGAAGCATGGAGGCCTTGTGACATTTATGTGCTGTGCTTAGCACTATTACAGAATTTGTAATACCTACAATGCAAGTTTTTAATATTATTTAGGTATAAATTTCTGTTACAGGAACTGGTAAAATAAAGTTAATAAATTTTAACTAGAATGCGAAATACTAGCTAGGTTCTGAATGAGTTACCAGTACAAGAATGCAACTATTTGTTTGAAGTTGCATCTCATAAAAACTAATACTTACAGCAATAATACTAACAAGTTAATATAACAATCAGAAGAGGTACAAAAATCCTTACATTATAAAAAAAGTTATACACTTTCATGCCGTTAAAAATAGGAAAACAAATTGGCTAAAGTGGCATTTATAACTGGGTGTATCTAAATTTCATATATTCATACATCGATTTATTCAATTTCATACATCGATTTTTAATATTAAGTGTTTTTTAATAACACTTTTTTACAACTTAAAGAAACACATATTGAGCAAACATTAAACATTATCGTCCAAAACCATTATTCTGCTGCCTATATCGAAATATTTGAAGATAGCAAGTAAGTATAGTTTAATAAATAATAATTCAAGGGGTGGAAGTGAATGAGATTCTGGAGCTTTTAGCTATGGCCTAGTTGTGAAATCTTAAAGCAGGGGTAAAAAATACCAGCATTTATCAGGATCAGGGAATATTTTCAATGTAATGAAAATATATGAAGAGGAGGTATAGTGGAAGGTCTCAGTAAGGGCCTAAGGATGTCTTGTGGATGTCATTTTATAGATGTCGCTGTGTTGTGACATTTTCTTGTTCTGGATAGTTCTGCGAATGTCTTTTCTTTTGTCCGTATATCCAATATATAATTTAAAGCTGACATGTCCGTGGCATCTTATTGTTAATTATATTTTCTACTTATGCAATACTTCTAGGAAATGAAAAAGCCATTGTTAAAGCGTAAAGCGAAAGGAAACTGAAACATTTTGTTATCTAAATGCATATTTGCTATACGAAAAAGTTTAGCGTGACTAACATTTGTCTGAAACGATTGCATTTACATACAGTAAACCATCTTAGGTATTACCTAAGTGTTTTATCCTCAGACAAATAAATAAATAAGTTTATTTGTCTGAGGTTTTATCCAAAATTGCAAAAAAGAAACAGTGTTTACGTTTTCTGAAACATAGAAATACTAAGCCAAAAACCAAAATTTTTAAATAATGCAAAAATTATACAGAAATAGTTTTTTCTATTTCAAGAAATACTGTTACGGAAGAAATAGGCACTAAAAATACAGTACGAAACAAAACGAACAAATAGTAGTAGGTATTATACTCATTCAGTTAGGTAGGTATATTTATCGATATATGGGCATGTTTTATTTATAACCTGCCCTTAAACATTGCCAATAACACTGGTTAATATGTCGCAAATAATAATAATTTTCTTGGAAACTGAACTGTTCTATTATTCCATCAACGATCGACGGCTAGCACATACGTGATTAAAATATTTCTCATGCATAGTGGATAAGAATGGTTTAAGAATAATGTTAATTATTTACCTATATAATTTTGTCTGTTGTTAGTAGATATTTTATTCCATTCTAATAACAATTTCGATTGGTATTCTGCCTGCAGATTCCCCAGACACTATTTGAAAATGTTTTAGGTAAATATATATTTGATATACCTATATAGGTGGGTAGGTACTTCAGATTCTTTTGCATGTTCGTAAGCGATTCACAGTAGACGTAGGTATCCCTTTTCGGATACGTGCTTGTATATTATAAATAAACCAATGTTATAAACCAATTATAATGATAGGAACTGACTGCAACTAAGGTCTTTGTTCGTGTTGTCAAATTGTTTGTTGTTTTTCGTACCTACTTACCAATTTATTTTTGTATTTTTTACAAAACAGTTTTTTATTGAATGTTATACTACCAGCACATAACCATATAACAAAATACCTACCAAACCTACCAAACCTACCTAGATACCTACCAAAAGTAACAATTATGCTAGATCAAAGTCCTGTTAGGTGTAGGTCCTATATGTAATAATAATTGTGTACCTACAGATGTATATGCAGATACATATACAGATGTATAAGTCGCTGGTATATGTCGCTGCTATAACTAAGCGCTAATCTTGAAGAGGGTTGGAACATTTGGTATAGGTACGAAGATAACAAATAAGGGAAAGATAACACTGACGTAGTTTTCCATATAACACCAACACACTATACTCCACTCCAGTTCTAAGGTAAGGTTAAACCGATTATATAAACACCAGGTCCAGGGACTACATACATGTTTCCTCTGTATATAAACTGTCTGATCTAAATGCTCTAATGCTAAATGCCAAATGGATTTTCGCTCTTTACCCTCCCCATCGCTGTAGGCCTGGACTGGCCCCATCCTTCACCAACCCCGATTACAAAAAGTGATAGGTGTAGGCGATTCGTGGGGTCTCCTCCTGTGCTGCCTCTGCCCTGCAGGCTGGGTAGCACCTTCTACCGCTCTTCTGTTTTCTCTTCTTTCTTCGTCTGCATGTCTAACCCATCAGGGATAGTCTGTTTGGGCGGAGGCGGAAAGTGCCGCTCCCGTCCTGGGTGGTAGTTTAGGGGTAAGTCAGGAGTGCCTGTGTAGCCGGGGATGCACCTCTAATGAGGCCAATTAACCCTTTAGCTTTGTGCAAGGTAAAGGAAGGGTACTCGAAGAGAGTCCGTGACTGCTGTCGGCGGTCAAGGTTTCGAGAGGAGGTTTTTAGGCTCGTTTTTTTTTTTAGTCGCTTCGTAGCCCTCTACGCTTCGGGTGGAATCTGAAACATAAGATCTTATATATACTTCTGCATCCTGGATCCAGCAGTAGTAGAAGTCTTGGTCGCTTGTGTACAGCGGCCGCATCGGGCTCGTAGTCCACGGCTTCCCGGATTAGCGGGTTGCTGTGCGTCTCGGCACGCGCGAAGAACTTGATTCCGCGCCTGCTATTGACTTCTAGGACTGACACGGTCCCAGTATATCGCCTGTCCGCAGGTACCAGGGTGCACCTACCGCGGTCCTTAGCGCGATATTTGCGACGGCCTGGATCTTCTTCATATACGCCTTCATATATGGCGTGGATTTTCTGATACGTCTTTGCAGTAATCGCCCATGCTGCTGACGCATATGTCAACTGTGGTTGGATGACATTTCTTGATCAGGGTTCGCTTATTCATCAAGTATAGCTTAGCCCTGACCAGCTTCGCGTTCGCTACGACTTTCTCGATGTGGTGTTTCCGCCGCAGCCTCTTATCCAGATGTACCCCTAGATAAGTGAGGGTGTCTCTCTACTCTATGTCGGCCCCGTTCATGTTGACGTGTGCAGCTGGCATCTGTCTGTATCTGCGAGAAAAGAGAATAGCATTAGACTTGTCGGGATTTATACTTATCTTCCAATTGTTGCACCAGTCCTCAAGAAGGAACACCGCCTGTGGAGATACCTCGTTACCATTCTGGTCTCGGGAGACCTTGCTAGAATGCCGTGTCGTCTGCGTATATGGCGAGCGAGGTATTGAGCTTTCTAGGCAGGTCCGACGTAAAAATGGCGAACAAGTAGGGTGACAAGACGGAGCCTTAGGGGACTCCGGCCTCTAACGAACGATACGCGAATAGGGAACTTCTACCTTCGTCCTAAGCTCTCTTCTTCGAAGGTACGTCTGGATGAGTTTCACCATCGCAGCACGGTAGCCCGCGTCGATCATCTTGATCAGGAGGCCGTTGTCCCATACCCTGCCGAACGCTTTGGCAACATCCAAGAAAATCGCGCCTGTGATCTGTTTTCGGCTGAATCCTTCGATCACGTGTTCTACCAACCTCACGACTGTTTGTTCGGTGGAGTGTTCTCTCCTGAAAGCGAACTGCTCATCGGGGATAACTTGTTTTTCGTCGGAGCACTCTTGGAGTCTGGCCAGGATTATCCTTTCCACCACTTTTCTTATTGCCGGAAGTAAGCTCATAGGTCTGTAACTTACGGGAAGGGTTAGATTCTTACCTGGTTTCGGGATGAGTATCACGACGGCTTTTTTCCATCTGGCAGGGAAATAGCGGGTCGTCAGGATTGCGTTGGTAATGTTTACCAACGGTGCTACGCCTTTGCGGGGGGTATCTCCCGTTCTCTATCTGGTACTCCCCGACGCCTTTCGGGTCTTAAGTCGGAGCGGCATGTCCTTGGACTTTCTCCGCGGTTGCGGAGCGGATTTGTTCCTGATCTGGCATCTGTGGAATCCTTCGAGCTCGTCGCCTCACATCGTCGGCGTGATCCTCGTTCTCGTTCGGCGAGTTGTTCTCTTTATACTGCAGTTCCAGGCTGGCAGCAAATGCTTCGGGCTTTTCCTGTCTCATGTACCTATACGAGCCCCTTTTCGCCTTGGATCGGGGGAGTCGTTGGTCGGTTGGTCGTCAGAGCTCTCTGGACATTCCAGAAACTTCGATCCTCGGTGTTTAACGACGGTGTTGTTGGCATCAAGCCTGATGATGCTCGTACCACCTCGTACAATGCGGCTTTGACTCTCCGGTTCAGCTGGTTTACCGCCTGCCTATCCAGGAGAGCCCTCGTCCTCTGAGCGCGTCTCTTGGCACTGCGTTGTTCCCTAATTAACTCCTGCACCTGCAACGTTTATATAAAAAAGAATTGAATAATATGAATTTGTCCTAAAGAATGCGAAATAGTTAATTAACAACAATAAAAATTTCTTTCTTTGGATTTTTTGACATAATTGCTTAATAGTTCCAGTAAGTTACAGCTAGATGACACTGGTGTCAAAAAGTAACTAAATTATTTAGGGATTTTTATGTTTCGTGCGTTACTAAGAGGACAGGATTTAACTATTTCAAGGACAGTAAAAACATATTGGAAACTGGCGTACTTATTCTTTGGCAATTATAAATTTCATAATGGGATCAACTCTCTTGGACGCACTGACTGTTTCATATTAGGCTACTAAATATGTGACGTACAACCTAAAAATCTCTAAGTTGTTGTCCAGTACGGTTTTTTATGTAAATATGTTACAATTTGTTTGGCCGATTGTATTTTCAGTGCGACATCTATGTTTCTGTTGCCTAAATTCACAATGAATACGTTTAATTTCTAGTGGTGTGCTAAATTGCGATTTTTGTGGAGCAGCGCTTAGTGCGACTGCTCTGGTAAGATCGCAGTGCCAAAATAGCAGTGTCAAAATAGCTGTGATACGTCATAACGTCACATCGGCATCGGCCGCCTACCACGGATTTCTTAAAATAAACTGGATCGCTGATTCCTAACTATCATTTTGTCAGTTGTAAGGTGGTCGCCACACTGTGCTAACATTCTATTGGCTAGTTTTCAGCTAATGATGTTGAGGTATTTACAGAGGGAAATTTTGAAAATAGTTTGGTGAGATATGGGCATATGACTAACTAAATATTACTTATATGGATGGATATGGGTATAAAATATGTACACTGTTGTAATAAAAATACTTTAGCAGCGGGACTAAAAAGTTAACTTAATATAGGGTTATATCAAAGATTAAATTGTATTATTTGTGCATTAGATATGAAGAGTAATTGACAGGACTGAACTCAAGAGTTATATTTGTGCAGCAAGGGTACACATAATTTTTTTCTATTTATAGTGCATTTCAAATAATTGGAATCATCTCTTTTTAATTTGACTTGAAATGATTTTCGACAAAGTCGAAATTTATGTGCTTGTAAAGACACTCCCTACATGTACAAATCTTTCAATGGTAGGTCTGGTAGGTACCAATGTATATTAAATTCATTGACGACACTCTTTATTTCTCCTATTACAACTTCATTTTTTAAATAAATTTTACATTAGGCGGAATTATAACTAGTTCATAATAGTTATTTGTCTAAACATAATTTAGTAACTAACCCAAAAAACTTTAAAGTAAGTAAGTTATAGATATTCTGTGAAAGTAACATGGTTTGTCAACCAAGTATTTGAACCTTGTCTGATTGCAGTATAAAAATTAGTTAGGATCAGTTTTGTATATTGTTTTGAGGAATTCTAATATTGATACCTTTTTCCCAAAATATCGTAAGTCACTCACTAAATTTTACCTTTTAGGCTACTTACGACAATTCTGCCACTCTGCCTATTACAGTTCTGTTACTTACGATAAAATGTATGCAGTTATTTAACCGTGAAACATTTAAATACGCTTACATATTTATGGATCTATCTACCTCTGCCAAGATGTGTATTTGCATATTATACTTACGATAGATCCATAGTCATTTTCATGGAAAATGTCACTTACGATAGTTTGGCAAAAAGGGATCGATATAAGGTAGGTATTTATCGAAGAATTAGACATATGTTTGTAGTTATTTTAATTGTTACAAGAGCTGCATATATAAAAAGCCACGATGAAAGTAGCTGCACGTCTTATCAGTAAAAGCGGCACTAAAAAAATATTTTTTAACTGAATGACATCATACAATTAGTAATGTCAAGTAGTTATTAGTCAAATTTATACTTTACACTGTTAAGATATATTAAATATTGTGAATGAATTGGGATAGGTTAATCAGTTATTTTGTTATAAAATTACATGAAGTTTATAATACACAATATGGTAATAACTGCTTTTCTAGAAGATAACATTAACAACTTCAAAACTCAAAATCATGATTATGGTAGGAATTTAATAAAAACACATTTAAAATATAATTTATACACACAATCACATTATAATAGGAGTTTTATTCACACTTATAAAGCATATAAAGTAACCTATTATCCACTACTGAAATAATAAAAAAATATAAACTTAAATCAACCAAATTTAATTTACTTATTAAAATTAACATTAACATTTATATTAATAGACATTTCGTTCTTCGCTTTTTCATATTTCACTTCGTTTCCGTTAATAGGAAGCTTGTAGTTGCTTCTTGCAACAAATTTTGGATGTCTCCTCTCCTGATGAATGACTTGAACGAGAAGAACCTTGGATTTTCCTTGCAATACCAAGTTTGTTAGATACGGAGTCTTCAATATAGCTCTCTGCCACAGCAGGGCTCTTTCACCCACCATACCGCTTGATGGGTGTAAAGTCGGCACCTTTATTTCCCAATAAAGTTATTGAAGTGCACCCTCATATAGTGGCCAATATAAGCTTCCGCGTTTGCCAAGTTCAGAAACGATGCAACTTTTGATGGAACTTTTGCCAATGTGTTGATTCCAACAGGCTGAGAAGTACATTTTTGATTCTTATAATGTAAAAAAAATCTGTTTTGTGATAAGTTCTTTGGTCTTAGGGAAATACATTTTCTACACATTTCTACGTCGTTGATAGAAAATCCTTCATTTATAATTTTAAACTTTCGTGAAATGCTATCGTTATTCTATTACTATCGAAACAACTAGATACGCGCCAGTGTCCTATACATTAGTGATTTTCAAATTCGTCAATTCGTAGCATCGACAAGCACCAGAGACTCCTATTACTAGCGCAACCTAAAATGATTCAAAGTATTATTAATACATATTGTCTAAAAAGTTAAGAGTTATTACCTTAATCATAAAATATTCTTTATCACAAGATTTAGTCAAAAATTCTTCAATTTGCACTCTTTCCAAAACTGCAGCCTTTTTCACCTTGTAACCTTTCGATTGACTCTTCAGATAACAGATATCTACGTTTTTAGACTTTTATCGCAACCTTCAACATTGAATACTCGACCAAATGGATGAAATGATGAAATTGCATGTTTTTTCTTCAGATTAAGAAATAAATAACTTGCACCTTGCACACAGAACTTCATTTATAAACCACAAAACAAAAAGAAAATATAAAAGCAGGCTGATAACTCAACACTGTTACCATCATTTAGTTCATAAAATACCTAGAAGTTAGCACAGTATGGCGGCCGCCTATCAGTTGTTATTTTTAGCTACCCCCACCAGTATGTATTAGCGATCCAGTTTATTTTAAGAAATCCGTGCCGCCTACCCATGGTGGGAGTATAGGAGTATAAATTTCATTCTCGTTAAGTTTAAAGTGACGTCATTTTCAGTAAATTGTTTTCAATATTCGATAAACAAATGACCAATAAATTAGCATAGCATTTGCCACTCACAAAGAGTTTTATATTTGGCAACCCTTCTCTGCGTTGTCAAGTTTTTTTTTATTTATATAAACTTAACTTAAAACTTAAAACTTGAAAACGTCACTTTAAACTTAAGTTAAGTTTAAGTGCAAGTGCTACTTGCTACTGCTACTAAACTATATTATGTACGTTGTAAATGAGCTGAAAGTACCGCGACGTCCGACTGCTTCTCCGAGCCGGCACTGTTACTTTTTCCATCTCGGAGCTGTTTGGATCCCTATACTACAATGTAATCCATAATTGTGACGTCGTCAAAGATCCAAAGATCTCGAACTTGTAGAAATAGGTACAATTTATACTGTTATTACAAACTTTAATAAATAATAATATTAATAATCATTCAAATACGAAAATTCTTTTGCAAATGTGAAATATAACAAACACAAAATAGGTATATTTCGACAATTCGATTACATAGATCTTCGATGACGTCAGAAAGGCGGATGACAAAATTGAGCGATCGAGCAATCCTGTAAACATTTAACAATCCTTGGTTTGCTACTGCGACAACAAAGTCGCAGTACCAAAATTGCTGACAGTGAAATTGCAACACATCTAAACTTTTCTGTTTCATCGAATGTTCATGTTCATCGACAGGGGAGTGCAAATATTACGGTGCAAATGCGCCTTTTAAGTTTCATTTATATTATATCTATTCTCTATTCTGTTCTGTGCTATGATGTAATCTGTGTTCAATGTTCTAGTCTTTATTTTTCTATGATCCTCATTTTCGGTTTTCGTTATCATTTATTATCTATGGTTCTGGGTTCTGTATTTTTTGGTTAATGTAAATGTCGGTTCGCTATCGCCATATTTGCATGGTTAAATAATAATTTATCCCATGCCCATTATAAAATCCAGTAAACTTTTTTAGGTAAAAATCTGGGTTATACAAATATAAAGCAACGAAATTTGTGATTTTGAGCTTGCACCACTTCAGAATGACTTCAATTATTGTGGCCAGAGCTTTAGCGCCAGGTAATTTCAATTAATTATAACAAGTTAAGATTTTCCACTTATTTTGTTTGTAGCTGTCCATCGTAGTTTGAAGCAATTAATACTCATTGGAAAGGTTTCTAAACTCCACAACTATTCCAGAGTATTACAAATTGTATTGCCTCAGAATAATCAAAAGCGTCTTTATGCTGAAAAACAGGTATATCAACGAACAAAACCACATTGTAATGTAGGTACTATTGGACATGTAGACCACGGCAAAACTACTCTCACAGCAGCTATAACTAAAGTTTTAGCTGATGCAAAATTAGCTAAGGCTAGAAAGTATCAAGACATTGATAATGCACCTGAAGAAAAGGCGAGAGGGATAACAATAAATGTGGCACACGTTGAATATCAGACTGAAAATCGGCATTATGGACATACAGACTGCCCTGGTCATGCTGATTACATTAAAAATATGATCACAGGGGCAGCCCAAATGGATGGCGCAATAATGGTCGTTGCTGCCACTGATGGTGTTATGCCTCAGACTAGAGAGCATTTACTCTTGGCAAAGCAAATTGGCGTTAAACATATTGTAATATTTATCAACAAAGTTGATGCAGCTGATAATGAGATGGTGGAACTAGTTGAAATGGAAATTAGGGAATTGTTATCAGAAATGGGTTTTGATGGCGATAATATTCCTATTGTGGCTGGATCAGCACTTTGTGCCCTTGAAGACAAAAGCCCTGAAATTGGTAAAGAAGCTGTTCTTAAATTGTTGCAAGAAGTAGACAGGTACATTCCTACTCCTGTAAGGGAACTGGACAAACCATTCTTGTTGCCAGTCGAACATACATATTCCATTGCTGGACGGGGTACAGTGGTTACTGGACGTTTGGAAAGGGGTGTGGTTAAAAAGGGGAATGAATGTGAATTTGTAGGTTATAACAAGGTATTAAAGAGTACAGTTACTGGCGTTGAAATGTTTCATCAAATCTTAGAAGAAGCACAGGCAGGAGATCAACTAGGTGCTCTTGTCAGGGGGCTTAAAAGAGATGATATTAAAAGAGGTAAATTTTATTTATATTTTCATTACTATAATTAACATGTTCACACAGGTTAGTGATAATAAATATGAAATATAAATAAAATGTGAGACCTAATATCGATAGTGAGATTTCCTCACTTCAATACATAAAAAAATGCTTGAAAATATATGGTCTGCAATTTGTATCTATAAATAAACTTTGTTTTAATTAATAAAATCTGTTCCTTCAAGGTATGGTTATGGCCAAACCTGGAACGGTTAAAAGCTATGATCAAATAGAAACGCAAGTTTACATTTTAAACAAGGAAGAAGGTGGTCGCCAGAAACCCTTCACGTCGTTCATTCAACTCCAAATGTTCTGTCGAACGTGGGATTGCCCAGTTCAAGTGATTGTACCTGACAAGGAAATGGTTATGCCTGGTGAAGATTCTAGGTAATTATTAGTTATATTACTGTCATATTTTTTTTGTCATAAGTCTTAAAAACTGACTCTTTACTGCTTTAAAAATATATGCCTAATTTTATTATCAAAATGGAAAATATCAGGTATATTTTTTAGTGGTCCGTACTGTAAGCTGTTATCGTTCAAGTTATTTCTTTCATCGAATATTATAACTCTTTGGCTGTACATGGCACGTAACTAAATAAATATCTACTAACAATTTATAAACCCCCAAAAATATGCAATATATATATTGCAATATGTATGCCATCAATATTTGTGACCAGTGAAATATATTTTACCGTGAGAAGATATATAAGAAAATAAATAGGCTATACTGTTATGCCAAAAGTATAGAGAGTGGCTCATGAATAGTATTAGAATGATTTTATTATTCACAGAATAAAATAGTCCTGCATAGGGACTCCCGAAATGTCGTTTCGATGTTAATCGATCAATATCGATATTATATCGAATAATTGGTACTCCTGAAAATTTCACTATCGAAATAGTTACGAAAAATCGACCGTTCGTATCGAAATAATGTCGACGAGGATATCCTGCCCGAAATGATTTACTCTTTCCTTCTAACACGCGGCAGAATATGCTATTTCTGTTTAACCATTGAAATGTTTGGTTTTGTTTACGATATAACATAACCTCTATAGGTTCAGTGTCAAAACTGTCACTGGGAATATAAATAATCGAGTGTTTAATCTAAGTGTCAATTAAATATACCTAGGTACCTCTTGGCTCGTGTTTATTAATTTTTAAGTGATTCTAATAGAAGATTCGGCAGTGAATTACTCCTGAGGCTTGTTCATTTACTGAATAATAAATCATGGTCTTATATATTCAAAATAATTCAACAAACCTTATATTTAGTAAAGTTAATAGATGGTTTTGTGTTTTGTAATTGTCATCTTTGAACGTTTTCTCTTCTAATTGTTGCACTATGTTAAATTTACATGCAACATTGTATATTATCATTTATATATAAATTTTAACTTTAAAACTTCGCCCCAATAATTCAATAGGTATATAGGTACCATACTTCTGGTGATTTTTTAAGTCACTTCTTCACTTAATAAAGCTATTTCTTTCTGTAAATACTAACAAAAACATCTACATGCATAAATTTTGTGTACACTTATGATTAAGAAAGAGAAAGAATATTACAATAGAGTAAGAAAAAGGATGAAATTAGCTATCTTTCATTGGCAACAGTGTCATTTTGACGAAGTTGCCCAAGCCTAATGTCGATGCCTTTCAAGAGTTCCAAAATATATTTCGATTAGGATCTATCGACATCGATATCGAAATAATTTCGATGTCAAT
Source organism: Pogonocherus hispidulus (assembly GCA_963924545.1). Taxonomy (NCBI): domain Eukaryota; kingdom Metazoa; phylum Arthropoda; class Insecta; order Coleoptera; family Cerambycidae; genus Pogonocherus; species Pogonocherus hispidulus. The sequence continues at coordinate 12,954,621 of OZ004696.1, read as the reverse complement.
ATTCAGATATCGACATTTCAAGAGTCCCGCTGCTGAACCAGATCAATGATTGCGAATAGAAATTTATTGTTCTGCACTATATATAGTGCAATGTCATTGGTATATTTTAAAAAATAAACAATGATTAGCATATCGAAACATTTTAGGTTGAAAATTAGAGTATGCACACTTTCAGTCAACAACTTTCAAATTTTCGTGAAAGTGGCAAAAGACAGAACATAGAAATTTAATATGCTGTTCCCTATGGATAGCGATCTTGACTATCGAGGTACAATGTAGTTGGTGTATTTTCAAAATAAGCAACGTGATTTGGCTAATATCGAAACATCAATGTCAAAAACTGGAGCATGCGCATTTACATGTCGATAATATCCCAGGTTTCATGAAAGTGACAGAAAGCATATTTTTTGTAAGCAACTTATGTTTGACAATTAATTGTCAGGTCACGTATTACAACGTTTTTATAGTTATATTTGCAAGTGCGGAAACTATTGGACTCTCTACTTTTCGTAAAAGACCTAATTAACTTATGTTTTAATTATATTTTTCTATTTTTGAAAATTTGCCTCTATCTTACCAGATATGACTATGGAATTGCAATCTTTAGCCACTTCACCCCTCGAACAGTTCCACATGCTGTGAATGATTCACTCTTTATAATTTTGGCTAAATACTACAGGGTGTCCTACAGGGAAGGGCCGCGATCATTATATGGAAAAGTATGTACAGGGTGATTTTGAAAATTTGGCTATTTACAAAGGTCAGTGGGGCTTACCTTTGTTAATAATAAAATTTTTAAAATCACCCTGTAGGTACTTTTCTATACATCGATTGCAGCGCTTCCCGGTGGGATAGCCTATATATGTACAGGGTTTTCCAACGAAATGACTCACCCCCTATATCTTTTTTATTTGTTGTGCTAATAAAAAAAAGTTATAAAAAATTATAAAACTTTTGTATAAAAGTTTTATAATTTTTTACGAGCTTTCCAGATATGTAGTTGAACAGCCAAAATGAGTGCAGCTTAAAGAAATATGAACCTAGGTTCAATTTTTTTAAATGGAATACCCGGTATATTTTTTGATTATTGCATTCTACGTGTTTTTTTGATTTCAAAAATATATATATGTGCTATAATCGCTGCAACGGTTGTCATTTTATGGAGCTTTTTTATAACACGTTTTGGAAGCAATTACTCCTATTTGAGGCCTTGTTTCTATCCAAGGCTAATTTGATAAATGAACAATGTCTAAGACAGCTACAGCTTCTGTGTTATAAAAAAGCTCCATAAAATGACAACTGTTACATCGATTATAGCACATATATATATTTTTGAAATCAGAAAAACCCGTAGAATGCAATATACAAAAAATGTACAGGGTATTCCATTTAAAAAAATTGAACCTAGGTTCATACTTCTTTAAGCTGCACTCATTTTGGCTGTTCAACTACATATCTGGAAACCTCGTAAAACATTATAAAACTTTTGTATAAAACTTTTTTTATTAGCACCACAAATAAAAAAGATATAGGGGGTGAGTCATTTCGTTGGAAAACCCGGTACATTCTTTTTACTTGATAAAGAGTAGAAACACCAACGAGAAAAAAATAATCATAAAATGCTCAATAAATAGCATATGTGAAAATAACCAAATTAAATTGAGCATCCTTGCATTATAGTCAATATAAATTTCAAATTCACATGAGGGGTTGGGTGTGGGTGTACAGAACGTTATAAAACAATAATAGAGTTTTGCATTTGTAAATATAATGAAGTACAGTTAGTAGTTAATATTGAGAATACTTGGCCAATTTTTTTAAGAGAGATTAAAATTAATCATTCCTTTGGAAAATTGATGCCTTTAATTTTTTATAGATTAATATTGAAAATGTTGAGACCTATGGTATTGGAAGAAGGACAAAGGTTTACCCTTAGAGACGGTAGCCAGACACTAGGAACTGGTGTGGTTACAAAAACTTTACCTTCACTTACCGATTCAGAAAGACAGTCACTGACAGAAGGTAAGAAGGCCAGGGAGAAGAGAGCAAAGGATGCAAATTAGTATTTTACCATATTGTTTTACCCTTAATTGAATACTATTCAAACTGTTTAAAAGCAACCCATTGTCTTAAAACCCAGTTTTTCTAAGCTCTAAAGAAACTATATTGTCTTATATATAATTATATATTATATTATATATCATTTGAAGTTAATTTAGACGTAGGATCGATGTATGAAGTTACATTATTTGTGATTTAATTTAATAAAAAATTTATAAAGTCACATGTTTTTAAGTACCTGATATCTATTTTTCCTATGTAATAAAAGGTTATAAAATTATTCTTAGAATAGAATATAGATGAAATAAGATTACTGTTATAAGACAATTCGTGCAAAAACTATAGTATTTATAGGTCACTTATTCTTTTGGTAACGTATACATATTTTTCTGTTAAATTGCGTAGGCCACTGAATGTAAGAACCCTGTTCTGAAAGGGTCAAAACAGGACTTTAATATTTCAAACAGTTGTAATTAGAATTAAAAAAAATTTAAACAACATCAGACAACCCTCACATCCAAAGCCAAAGGCTGACCTGAAAGGAGTTACATATTGAAAAAATGTAGACAAACGCCACATAACCGACAGCGAATATCAGAGTTGGGAAATGCTGCCACCACACGCTCTAGTCCACTATGCTACCAAGGAGGTACTCATTAATAATTACGGTAAGAATTACTCAAAAGAATAAAACTAGTCCGATAAAAATGGTATTTTAGTATATATTCCTGAAATTACATGTATTTCAACACAAACCTAAACAATACAAAGTTTATTGTCATTAGAGTTACTATAATCAGATCTTCGTTTAATAATTTAACATTTCTCAGTACCAGTTACCATTATATCAATATTTTTACAATTCAGTAGGTTACCATAACTCTTGGGAATGCGGATAAGACTATTTATTACAAAAGAATTTATAGCTCATTCCACATAGAATGTTCACTAATTAAATCAGTGGTTGTGAGAAATACCGTAGTGCCCCCTTTTTAGTCTTTGCTACTATCCGTCTGACAATTATTGTCTAATTGGTAGATTACAATGACCTGTTTTTCTGCAGGTGCCATTAGTGACCTCTATTATATTTGTGAGGAAAATTACTTTTGAAACATTCATTGTATCACATTTACTAAAAGTTCTGATAAAGGAAATACATAATTATGAGTCTCCTTCAAGGGAAATAATAGCCCTAGAAGAGATAAACAGTTACGTACAGGAGTAAAATTAGATTAAAACCATTGATTGCTACAGTTCTAGTTTTGGCGGAAAAAAATATTGTGGATAATTATTGTTTGTAAGCAACAATTATCACAGTGGGAGTTTACTTGAGACTAATAATGCAGTGTTTTTATTTTTCTTATAAGTAGAAAATAATTGAAAATTTTAGACATCTAAAATAGTATATTGTTATTAGGATATTTTTTCTGATGCGCAGTTGTTTGTGTTTGCGAGGCAGAGCATTAGCGTAGCCGAGCAAATATAAAACTGCAACTGCAAGTCGAAAACATCACTTTATCCGCATAATACATAGGTACTATTTTTTCTCCCAATCATCAGATGAATAATTTTTGATTATTTATTTTGATTAAAACGTCAAATTAATAAACAGTTGATATTTCACTTTTACAGCCGGCAGACGACAAAGTACTTTTTGTCCGGCAGATTTAAGTGTTGCATTCTTTTCATCCTAGTAATGAAAACAACTTTAATGCCAGATATGGGTAATATGAAAAAAAATTTATTTGCCAAAAAGTGTGGAAAGATTTCACATTAGAAAAAAAAAAAAAATTTAATATGAACCAGTTTCAAACCAAAAAAATTTGATCATCTGGTGTAGTGGCTAGATTATCGACATTGCATTTGCTGCTGGCACAAATTTCTCAGTGCAATGCAAACTTAATATTAATCAACGCAGACTATGTATTTTGCTGTTTATACTGAATTCACTATTAATTTTGAATAGGTCACCAATGTTGTTTTGTACATTATGTATAAGTAGTGTATTTCTAGCTTGATAAATTCTTTTTGCAGTCTTATTTTGGTAAAATTTTCAATTATGACATCAACAACTTCATTTGTCATGCAATTAAAATATCATATAGTGAAAAACGGTTTATTATTAAAGTAACACTATTGTCTATTTCACATGAATAAGAACTGAAGGTAATATTACAAATACAAGCACAAAATTTCAATCCTTCCGCAATCACTCACGTGCCCTGTTTGAGCATTACCAGACAAACTCATTAACAAATTTAGAAAACATGCATGGCTTATAAAAATATGAATAGCCCGTCATCAGGCCTCACACAAGTTAATTTAACATAAATTAGAGTTTAGTTAAGTCTTAATAAAATTTTTTATACAAAATGGTTGATAATTAATTTATAAATCTTCATCATCCTCTGGCAACGCTGTTTCTTGGGCTTCTTTGAGATCTCTTTCGATTTGTTTCTGCCAGTGTGGATCCATCTGGACTTCTGGGGGTACAAGGGCAGGCATGGCAACGAATTCAAGATTAGGATCACCGATGAGCTTCCTAGCGAGCCATAGGAAAGGTTTTTCGAAGTTGTAGTTTGATTTAGCAGAGATATCGTAATACTGAAAAAAATGCAGAAATGTATGGATATAGCACAGACTCTAAATACTTTTTACTTACATACTAATCAGGAACATATTTTAAATTCAAGATGAATATTGGCAATAAAAAATATATTCTAAGAAAATGTTTCATTTTCATAACAGCTGTAGAACGTTTTAAGTTGTGAAATAATGAGAAAAGATCAACTTAATATCCAAGTTAAACTATACACATATAGTGTAAAACCCCGAGGTAAATCCTTAATTTATCAAAGTATGTACAAGAGATATAATCTTTTTCTACAGTTTAAGTTGTCATAGCAAATGGAACATCCTCGAAAAGATTCAGGGCTGTTGTGACAAATAAGTTTTTGACATGACGAAATTCGGCAAATACCTTCGTGAATTTTAGCTTAGGGGAATCTGAGCCATCTGATGGCAAAGTTGAACTCAACTAAACATACACTAAATACTACATGCAAAATGGCGGTGAACAATCTTCATATCAAAGTGATAAATTCAAAACAATATGCACTAAGTTAAAACATACCTGTAGGTTCTTCTTTCTGTGGAACACAATGCTTTTAGCCTTAACTTTTCTATCCTTAATATCTACTTTGTTGCCACAGAGTACAATGGGGATATTTTCACAAACTCTAACGAGATCTCTATGCCAGTTTGGTACATTTTTATACGTCACACGAGATGTAACATCAAACATGATGATGGCACATTGTCCTTGGATATAGTACCCATCACGAAGTCCTCCAAATTTTTCTTGTCCAGCAGTATCCCATACATTGAATCGAATGGGACCTCGGTTAGTGTGGAATACTAGGGGATGAACTTCAACACCTAATGTGGCTACATATCGTTTTTCAAATTCACCAGTTAAGTGGCGTTTTACGAATGTAGTTTTTCCAGTACCACCGTCGCCAACCAGCACACACTTAAATGTGGGCATTTCTTGTTCTGCAGCCATGGTTTTTAGAGTATGATAGTTATCTAAAAAATACAACACTGTCAAAGCAAAGCTTAAGAATTTTCTGGAATAACAATAAACTTATATCACTGCACTGTAAATGTTTCAGGTTGTCAATTTTGAAAGTTTTCAAATACCCACTTTACTTAAGACAAATGACAAGCACTGAGCACGTTTTAGTAAATTTTAATTTTTGAGCTAAATGGCGCTACAAACACGTATCATAGGATTTTGACATTACGGTACCGACTTTGCCTACATATTTCTATGTTAATAATATTTTAAACAAAAAAATAAGCCTGGGGTATTTTTCTATATATAAAAATAAACTTACCTTAACGAGAAAAACAGTTAATAAACACCGATGGCACAGAAAATCACCGATAACTGTTGAAGTCTTACAAAGTCGTTAAAGTTCACAATGGCGTTCACAAGATGTCAAGGAAAGCTGACTAACGTACCCGCCAATAGGTTTACTTACATCAGAGTTTATTTACATGGTGCTATTAAATCCATGTTAAAAATTCTAATATAGTTATTTTTGCAGTGGATTTTCAAATTTATCAGTAATTTAAAAGAAAAACCCAAATAAGTTCAAAAATTAATAAGTGACGTCACATTTTATGTGACGTCAAGCACACATGCGCACATCAGTGACGGCACTGCAGAACTCTATCGATTTTTGTGTGGAGGACTGGTGGTCGTTCGCTCCGTTTTGTCGGTTGTTCTAGTTCTATAGTTGTGGTGGTATTTTAAACAATTTGAATGGGATTATTTTATAAAATTAAAGTTATAAGTGGTGTGTGAGTAAAGCCGGGTCAAGATGACTAAGGATAGATTAGCAGCCCTTGTTGCGGTACGTTTTGGATATTCCGTGAAATCAGAAATTTTCTACTTTTTCACTAAAATTTATAAAATACATGGGACTATTGTTTTGCTTCATTGATAGTCTTATTTCTCAATCAGTCTGGTTGGACGCTGATAGTCACAGCTGGAAAATTAACTGTTGCTAAATGTTTGATTGTTAAATTAAACTATTAGGTTAGGTGAAAAAAGAACTATGTTAAATGTCATATCAGGCCCCACCCCTTGCGAACTGTCATTAATTTGTTTAGGTGTAGATTTTGGCATTATTAATTTCGTTTTTTATTTATATATTTCAGGCGCAAAGTGACGACGACGATGTTGGGCCCGACGATGTTGCTGTCAACGTCGAGGGTCGCGAGGGCTTCATGGATGCGTTTTTTCAAGAGGTACGGTGTGTCATGTCATTATTTTCTGAGAAACGAAATATGAATAAAATACCTACCAAATTACCTATCTCCTATCTAGCATCTAATTATATAATGTAAATAATGGCACCTAAGACAACAGTAAACACGGTTTACTCATCACTCATCACCCATCACCATAAAAATAAAGCTGTGACAATGTTGCTTACTTCTACAAAACAGCATAGGTAAATCTATATGAATAAAAATTTAATGCTGTTTGTAGGTAAGCGCTTCAGAACGGCTGGACCGATTCGGCTATTTTTTTTTAATGTTCGTAATAGTCCGAATAAGGCTGTTAGGGAAAGAAAAATTGGAAAAGTTGCCCGGAAAATTGGAAAAATCGTGAAAAACCTGAAAGTTCTATTTTCTATGGGAAATTCGGACAGGACAACGTCTGTTGGGTCAGTTAGTTTTAAATAAAAATGTTGAACGTAATTAAAAAGTTTTAAAATATTTTCAGAATATTCCTGAGGAGACTCAATTATCTCTACTGGTTGTATCCTTACAAGGATTTTTATTTAATTTTTTTTTTATATTTAGACATTACCTACTATTAGGTATACCTACTAATTAAAGCTAAATGAACAGGTTATAAATAGGTAAATAGTTATTTAGAAACCTATTTATTGATTACAAATTTAAAGACGTGTTAGATTTATAATTAATGTTTTATGATTACCTATTGCCAGATATTATTTAGGTACTTTAAAAGAATGTCGATAAGTAGTAATAGGTATCTCTATCTCATCTAGGTATAAGGTTCTTTAATTTGACTGTATTATTGTATTTGCCGTATATTATCGATGAATCATATTGATTTGATTGATTGGCATTTGATAAGCGTTGTTGTTTGAAGAAGATTGCTTCCTCGATAATATAAATAATAACATGGTGGTGAATGCGCCGGTTTCATAGATCTGGAAATTAATGTAACTCTTATTTTATAACATTCTGTATTAATCCTTCCTGAACACTTATCATTACCAGTAAAAAATCAATCCTCAGACGCAAACTACAATACTCAAAATGTTTCATAAAACATGTCTATAATAAGTACCTACTTAATGTAAGTAGGTATGTACTGTACGGAATGTATTTTCTCTATTTATTATATTTTTTTTCGTATAATTTTCATAATATCACCAGTTATGCCCAACAATGTTTTTTTCATTTTGAAAATAAGTAAACATTCATATTGTAAATGCTAAAGTGTGACTGTTTAGGTATCTCGTTTCATACCTATATTTTGTTTACTTTCATTTTTAAAATATTGAAATAAATAATTTGGAGATGAATTATATTAATTTGTGTATTTAATATTTTCACTCTACATCCGTTTGACATTATATTATATCTACGTACCTGCAACTATTTTACCATTATTTATTAAGTACTTAGGTATTATTATAAAAGCATGGTCGAAATTAAAACCTATTGTTTGTTATTTTTCTGATACAAACTCGATGAGTAACAGTTAGCTTTATTGAAACACTATAGACAATTTTAACAAGATTCTGCAATTGGATATTCTTTTATATACTTATATACCTATATACTTTTACCATTTAAGCATATCTTCTGCTTTTTGTTATTTAGAACTTTTCTTAGTAGTTCATTATACCGACGTCACATTACAACAAACTTAGTGGTTTGCTGCATCTATTTGCATGTTACTTGATTTGAATTAATATGATGTCACCCTTGTTGGAATTATATGCGTGGTACCTATATCCGCCATGTCTTTATAATTTCTTTTTTTAGCGCAATTTATTTTACTTGATTGTTTTTCTCATAATTTCTGCAGTTCAGAGCATATCTTTTTAAGCATAATTTTATACCTACTCATCTTATATCCAGCCTTATATGAGATTGATAATCAATAAATTCCTGGTAGGTATCTATAGATAACTAAAAGACACATCTTGTACAATTAATTATTTTCGATGTTTGTTTTTAAAAATTTAAGTTTGCTCCTTGGTTACGCACTTAACTCTTAAAGTAACTATATTGGCAATATTTTAACTTTAACTTTAATATACTTAGTCATGTAACTGTCGAGAAGTGATATAACAAATATTTATTGAAACAATAAACAATGCTTTCAAATGTTTTATTCACACAATTTTTTTGAATCTGTATATTTTTTGTTGAAGATCGATTGCAAAATCGATTACTTTTCGGTTATTATATATTCTAAGCAATTATTTTCAAATATTGAATATATAATACACATTACAAATCGAATACTTAATATACATTTAAATAAAAGAGTAGAGAAAATGGTACTTAGATGCAGACTGATTTATAAGAAGATCTAAGGGATCTAAAACATTAGTAAGGTACAGAATTTTGACCATATTTACTTTTCTATTAAAGATATATGCCTATATAGATTTATAACCTATAGGTATTAGATGGATAGAAGCGTTTTATTAAAAAAAGTGTCTTGAAAAGTCTATTAGAGATGGCGCACTTGGCTGGTATGCCCTGAAATAAAAAGAATTACGATCATTCCTAAAATATAAAATATGTGCCAATATTTCTTTCCAAGTGACAGTCAAAGAGTGTGGGTATATACGTGAGTTAAGGTAAGGCCCTCGTACTCAGATTTATGGGAAGTTTTAGACAGACACATCCTGAGGGTCTTGTAAATAATATACTGAAGCCCAACCCCTATTTTTAGGGTGAAATTTAACTGCCCATGTTTTTTGAACCGCTTAACTTAAAATTTAAAGAGGTTATTTTTTTGTTCGATAAATTTAGTCCATAGTTTAAAGCATAGTTTTGGTTTTAATTGCAAATCTTCAATTTTTTTGATTTGAAGCAATTGAAAAGATAATGCGGGGTTGTCGAATGATAATGTTGTCGAATTTTAACAAAATAAATTTGAAGTAATTTTTGCAGATATGAAAATATTATTGCACCATTATTTGATATAGAACCCTTTATATTCTATAGATACCTATATATCTACATTTTTATATCAGTTATAATTTATAATTAAGTTTTAGAGGTATAAGAGTTTTTCAGAAACACTGGAAAGTTATTAAATTAAACACTGCATCAAAACAGAACATGAGGCATAGGTAATAGTTCTGTTTATGAAAAATTAGCTATGGGAAATTCTTCTCCAATTCCAGAAGCGTTTTTGTGTACTGAGTGTAATGGGTGTGTGCTCAGCTTTGTCACAAAAATGAACATTAAGATCTTCAGTGCTTTATATCCAAATATGCAGGACACTATCAGTTTATTCTAAGCCATGATATAGAGATCCATGATGATTTCCCTAAGCCTTCAACATGCATTGTCTCTTTAGCTATATGCCTAAGACGACTGTTTGTATAATTCTCGGTATAATTGGCATTGAGCGATTTTTAATGTTAATTCTATAGAAAACAGACACCTATATACTTAAAACAAATTTTTCGTCCATCTACAATTCAACATACTGCGCTGTAGGGAATACCACAACGCGTACTTATAAACGATCGATGAATTAAATAATTGAAAGTATGTCATGAATGTGGAGCAATTTTCACAATGAACTTAATATATCACTGGCTATTTTATGGCATATACATATACATAATTAACTGTTGCCCGGACGTGTAGCTGCCATCAAGCAGTTTACTAAAAATCTAATGATTTTTTCATTGCCTCTATATTCTTGTATAGCATACAGATCTACATATATCGTAATAATAAGTTACATTTGTTTGCAACTACTTGTATAGAAAACATTATATGACATAAAGGTCCTTGAGTTTTTTTGACTATACCTATCAATTTCGTAACTATTCTATAAATCAAAACGTAGATTAAGGCAGAGTTTATTGTAGTGTATTATATCATTTCCATCTCTATTGCTGTTGGTAAATATTAGGTACTTACCTACTTAACAAAAACTCTTGGATAAGAGCGAGAAAGCCATACATTAACTTTCAGATTAGTTACCTATTTCTGTTCAGAAGTGTTTCGTTGTTTCGCAGGTATTATGAAGTACTATTGTTCAACATTCATAGTTCAGTGAACCGTTTAGACAACAATTATTGTGTTTATAAACAAATTATGCACGGTAGAACTTTCGATGTACATGACATTTGAGGGAAATACGGGTTCTCGTACTCTTCTACTAAGATACACATAAAACGTGTATATACCTACAGTATAATTTGGACCAATCTGTCAGATTTAAGGAAAATCAATTATAGAATCCAAGAAATAAAAAAAGACTATCCCGTTTAAACAAAAATGTTACAGATACATATAAGTATAGTATTTCTGAAAACGCCCAACAATCGACCAATTCCATTTTAAAGTACTTCATTAACTTTACCGGTGTGAAGACATCACAGATTTCGGTAGGACAATAAAGTCGTGGTCTCTAAATACATTCTTGAAATTACGAAAATATCACTCAACCATCAACTATTTAGCTTCAGGGTGATTATAAATGATAAAATTAAGTAATTAGTTAGTCTCACATACTTGCCATGCATCAGGTGATAAGATGGGGATGATTTGAAAAAAAGAGGAAATAATATATTTTATTGAAGTTGTCTGCCCGCAATTTGGCCGGCAATAAAATTGGTATAAATCTATTAAAACAAATTAAATAAATTAGAGTTTCTTTACTAAAGACTAAACTAAAATTTATTGAGAGATCACGACTTTATCGATTATAGTCCTACCGAAATCTGTGGATGTGGATGTCTTCACACCGGTTCTAACTTTGTTTTTTAGTTTCTGTCTCATTGTTTAAAAACGTGATACCTACTAATTCTAAGTTTAAATTATTTTTTCTACACATACATATTCTGTTTTAAATGATGACGAAGTAATGACAAGATATTGTATACAAGTGTATTTGAATGCACATATCAACATTCAGTTACTTAAGTAAGTGGTGGTTGTAGAAACTCTTCTACAGAGTAGAAGCACTGTTTAAGAAGAAGTTTTTTGGTCCCACTTTTAAATAGTATTGAATTTAACTGCCTAAGTTCACACAGTAAGTGATTGAACAATGAAAATTAAGCGAGTTACGTGTATTGTACCTACTGGTTAATATCAGCTTGTATAGGTGAAGGTACCTATATATCCAAGATTTTTACGTTTGCACCTCTTGTTAGGGAGCTGTTTGAAAAAATAATTGGTCTCTGTGTTTTATCTTGATTAAGTCTCAATTTATTGGTTGAACCATTGGTTAGTTTGCATTTCATTTTGTGTAAAGTGGCACAATAACCTGTCAACATCAGCATCACAGCACATAAGAGTAGTATCGTCTCCAAATAATACATGTTTATTTGGACACATATATAAGGGAGAAATAATTCACATAAATTAAGAATAATAGGGGCCCCACAACAGAGCCCTGAGGCACACCATGATTTATTTCTACGATTAAATATGACTGGAACAAAAGTAGGAGAATACCTCGAATCCCGTACAGTGAACTCATTTTTTCAATGAACCCAACGTGAGAAACGCAATCGAAGGTCTTCAACGGGTCTTCAATAAGGTCTTCATATAATGAATCAAAGAGTCATCCCGCGTTCTTCACATAGAAAAGCGAGTTTTCATTTTTTGTTCGCAAATTATGCGTTTTAGTACGATTTTACATATATATATGTAAAATATTGCCATGTATTTTAAAATGAAGTTCAACACAAAAAGTTCCTCGGAAAACCACTGGTATACCGTTAGCGTGGGTCCAAAGTGATCCAAAGGGCTGTTATGGTAACGTGAATTTGTATTTAAATAAAGAATTTTTCCGCTTTTCCGAACAGGCTGCCAATGATAAGTATACAACTTTTTATAAAACTGCTAAAAAACAAGATGACTTACCATTTATGTATGCCCAAGGTTATACGAATAAATGAAAATTCACTTTTCTATAATATGAAGAACCCAGAATGACTTTTTCATTCATATTCATTTTCGTCATGAGAATATACGCAATAAATCACCAAAATCACAACCAAAAATCTGTCACTAACTCCCAGTCTATATCGTCTACATCACTGTAACGGCAGATTTTATACTTAGTGTCGATATAAGTGTTACTTCATTTAATTACATCTATTCGTGTTCATGTTCAATATACAGGGTGTCCACCTAGTGCGCGTAAGTCCAATATCTGGGTTAATAAAAGAGATAACTTAATTTTTTTTTCTACAGGGTTGTCTAATATGCCGAGCTGCACAAAATGAAAATATATTTACATATTCAGGGTGTTCAGTTTTTCCTGGACAGGTACCAACTTCGTTTTTCTAAATGGAAATATATATTTTTTATTGCTTTTTCGAACTAAACCCTTGATTTTAGTAGGACTTTCATCAGCCTTCCCTATACCTAACTTAAACTGTTTTTGAAATATTGACGGATGAATATTGACATTTTTACAACTTTGACACCCTGTAAAATCTAAACGGTTTGAGATCAAGCAAAACGGTTTGCACATTCCTATCTTAACTTTTCATAAGCTATCGCTTGATACTAATTTCAAATTTATACAGGAATAAAAAATTTTCAAAATTTTCAGAAAATTTTAAATTTTTGGATAATTCTGAAATTAGTACCAAACGATAGCTTATGAAAAGTTAAGATAGGAATGTGCAAACCGTTTTGCTTGATCTCAAACCGTTTAGATTTTACAGGGTGTCAAAGTTGCAAAAATGTCAATATTCACCCGTCAATATTTCAAAAACAGTTTAAGTTAGGTATAGGGAAGGCTGATGAAAGTCCTACTAAAATCAAGGGTTTAGTTCGAAAAAGCAATAAAAAATATATATTTCCATTTAGAAAAACGAAGTTGGTACCTGTCCAGGAAAAACTGAACACCCTGAATATGTAAATATATTTTCATTTTGTGCAGCTCGGGATATTAGACAACCCTGTAGAAAAAAAATTAAGTTATCTGTTTTATTAACCCAGATATTGGACTTACGCGCACTAGGTGGACACCCTGTATTAAAAAGGTTCTATTTTTAGGGAGTATTTAGCATTTCGTTTTGTTTTTAAGTAATATGTAGGTACATTTCGAAGAAGGAAAATTTATAGGTATGTTGAAACTATTTTTGATTTATTATTTTCTGAATTTAAGGGGTATTCCGAGAGCTATTCTTGGTGGTAATCTGTTGAGATCTTCCCAAGGGAATTATAAGATATGTATCCTGTGGACCATCAATACTTATGTAGGGAAAATTGGGGAAAATACAATTGAAATTTGTATAATCGATTACAAAAATTGAAAAACATTCCATATGTATGAAAATTTCCTGCAGAAACTTGAGACAAAATAGAAAACTATTTTCACCCACATTAACCATATGGGAGCGTATTTTTTCTTTGCAAATATAGGGAAATTTGTTTGGAATTTTATTAACTTTCTTAAAGCGAAGTAATTTGGGAAGGAATATTTTTCAAAAAGAAAGCTTTTTTCATATATGCGCCGAAAAGGCCTGAAGGTGCTGGCTGAAATACACGTGAATGTCACTTCCATCGTGTGGCAGTATGGGGAGATTTTCTATAAGCATATAATATGGAATATCTCCACTGGTTGCATGACATCAGCTTCACTTTAGTGAACAGAACAATGCCTTACCTTTCCTGACACTTTGTGGTCAAATGTGGCCAAGAGAAATTCATCTATCTGTATTTGTTGGGAAATTTTATAAAAGTCAAAACTTTTTAATTTTTACTTTTTTAAAAATTTTGTTAAAAATAATCGTTTTCTTTAGGTAATTGCATTAGTGAATAAAGTGTCTTCTATCTTTAGCTGATTCATTGTGCCAAATGCTTTCATTCGCCAGTTCTACTGCAGATTTTCTAAACGTGATCTCGAAATCAAGGGTATAGCAAGAAAGATACTATCAATCTGTTGTTATCTGTTGTTATATTATTATAATACTATAGTAATAAAGTTATATTATTAAACGTAATTTATTAATAATTTGTGTAATTAAACTGTGACTCACTGTAGGACTAAAGATAGGTGATTCAGTGTAGTTCAATATCTGGTATGTTATAAATAATTAATACTCTCCCATTTATAAAAAAGTAAATACTGCAAATTAAATATTAATCTTTTAATATCTCTAGATGTATGATACATTGTGATTTGCCAAGTTGGGTATATATTTTTTTAAATGTTTCATCAAACATTGTAATGACCAGAGTGTTATTTTCATTTGATGTGCACTTGTTTGAAAATGCTATTAGTAGTTCCACATTGATAAAACAACTTGATGCGCATTGGCTCATTTCCGTGGGCCAAGATGTTATTTATACCTTACTGTGTATGTATACATGGTAAATTGTGCATTACTTTCACTCATGTGAATTCAAATGGATCATTGTTACAGAAATCTATGCGTCATGATGTAATCCTTCGTTACGTCTAATTTCAATTCACATATTATTTTCTCTAGTTCCGTATAAACGTATACATAGACATATTCTTCTTGTTCTAAATATCTGAAATAATCTCGGAAATAATGCTATATGGGGCCACATTCTTTCGTTTATTTATGAAGCAGAAAATATGAAGCAATGCGAAATAATAAAAGTAATGAAGGCATACCTTCCTATTATATGGGGTTATCATAAAGTAAGGGGTATACTTTAAAGTCTTATATAATTTTAAGAAATCAACCTAGTAGTAAAAAGTAAATGGAATCTAGTTGCTTCAATAATTGGATTTTACTGTGTCTATGAAAAACCAAAGAGTTGTGTCAGCTGCTGATACAATTGTCAAACATAATCATTGCGATTTAGAGAATTATTCTCAAAATAAAACCCACGTAAACGTAAATTGAACCGATTTAAACTTTAATAACATGGATATACAAACAAGAATTGGTGTAGAACAATGTTATTATTATACGAATACGGCAGAAATTATACTGCTGGATTACGAAGATTTCGTACGAAAATGGGTTTGAGAGCAGGGCCCTGTCAAATGAAAGCGTACTGTAATTTGATTAGCAAACGTGAAAGATCAGGGTGTGTAACTGACTTACCGAGATCAGGAAGACCAAGGATTAGTGATGTCCAAGTTGCAGAAGTTCTTCGGAAAAATCAAAACATAGCAAACACTAATCCGTTAGCAATCAGTAGTGTGAATTCGATATCAAAACGACTGCAAATGCCATACACCACGGTTTGGAAAATTTTACGCAAAATCCTAAAAACGTATCCTATAAATTTAAACTGCTGTTTGAATTAAATGATGCAGATTTTCCTATCAGCTATGATTTTTATTTACAAATATTGGCTCAGATGGAAATTGAACCGAATGGTTATCCCGTATTTATAGACAGATGATGCCCATTTCTCTCTTAATGGTGGAGTCAATACTCAAAACTGTCGAATATGGTCAACAGGTAATCCACATGAAATCATTTAGGAAGGTCTGCATAACAAGAACCTCATCATTTGGTGCGGTTTCACATTTAATTTATTATTGAACCATATTTTTTTGAGTAGATACAGAATGGAGAGGCTGTATCTGTAACTGTTACTGGTGAATGATACGTGCATATGTTACGAGATTATGCCTTTCCACGGATACAAAACGAGCACGAAGGAATTGAAAACATGATTTTTATGCAGGATAGAGCACCCCCGCATATGTACCGACAAGTGAAAGAATTTTTAACTGATGTTTTTTCAAAATCTGTCATATAAGCAGACATTTTTTGTAACATATCGAACATTTGCGTTAACCACTGTTGGACATAAGAAATCCCATTGTTTAAACAATCGAATTTCTTTCACATCCTGTTATGAACTTAATTTGTTTAAAATACATAATAAGCTGAAATATATCTCGTACTTTATAATAACCTTGTATATCTGGGGCTTTTTTCAACAATCAAATACCTTCTAGATATTCTACATGTAAAATTGAATTTTTTGCAAAGCTGTTTCTATAAGTGTTTATTAATTACAAGTGTCCCTCTTTCTGTCAAAGGTGAATCATTTCAAAGAGTGGTATTGTTTAATTAGTAAATTACAGGATAAGTTGTCAAAGAATTTGTTAGTATTATAGTTATAACATTAATTTTTAAAATGTGATGAAACTTCTACGTTTTTGTTGAGGTGTTTCTGTTTGCTGATTGAACAACAAATTGAATTCATTCCGGAAACTTGATAAGTTTAGAAATATTTTATATTCAAGTGGCTGATAATAAAGTACATAGGTACAAGGTGTACGACAGGACCGTTTATAAGAAAGGAATCCAATTATTTTAAATCTAAAAGTTTGGATACAGGGGTTTGTCGAAAAGTTCTGTTCATTGAAAATATTGGCAACAGCCTGTTAGTTCTGATCGTGGGGGACCTAGCGGACAATTTATTTATTTTGAATGGAATGCACTATATATTTGCGTGTGTTCGGAAAAAAAGTATCTACCATCAAGGTACCTTAAGTCAAAAATATGTACTGTTCGGAGATATTTGACATTATTTTTTAAAAATACAAATGCAAATTTGTTCATCAACTTTTTTTATGTGATAGATACCTATTTGCTTTTGTTTTTGAGTACATAGAGAGAACATGAGATGTATTGCCTATTGCTGATAAATAGTTTTTTATAAAAACTATACTGAGGCCAATTTTGGAAACAACTATATCAAACTACAAACTTTTGGAAAATGCAATCATTAAAAATTATTCTTACGACCTTAATTTTAATTAATAACTACTATTGTTGCCATTAAAACAAAATCATAAGTTTGGTCTATAGGTCAGTAACGAGTATATAAATAAAAATCATTTAAGTCCACTCACCATAATTTTCTACTCATCGATGGGGTGCTTTTTCCTTTATATTTAGTATACTAGTTTTATATACAATACGCGTTTAAAGTCCGCCCTAACTTTTGAACTAATTAGGTTAGGGACTCCGGACTCCGTTAGGGAAATACAGGGTGAATCACGTAAAATATATTATTTTTTGACGATAAATTAATTTTCCTAAAATGAGAGATGGCGTCACAAACGCTCTCAAATAATTTTTTTAAATGATAATTTGAGGCGTGTTGCTTATCATTTAAACGGTCTGTCAATTCTCTGCATACTAGTCTTTGAAAAATATAAATTCGTATATCCGTTCTCAAGTTATAAGGATTTCTGTGATTAAGGATGTAAATGAATAAAAAGCAGTCAAATTCAACAATCAATTAGTTCAGGGGGTTGGCTAACATTAGACGCGCACTGTATAATAAATATTTTGTAGTAAAGGTGTACTTATTTAATATAGGTGTTCAAGATAATAATAACGTCAAGTATTAATTGAATTACTTCATACATGCAATTTTTTTGACGAAAAAGTCTATAAAAAAACTATAGCAGCAGCAATCTTGAATTATTTTCGGAGCCTAGTATATATCGCTTCTTTGAAAAGATACAACATAAAAGTATATACCTCCATACCAGTTTTTTTATTTATCAACTGGATATTCAGTTATAGACTAAACTTGACGTCCATAGTAGGATTTGATACCATCAGAATAGTTATTTACATTACAAGCTGCGAATGCTTACTTTTAGGTGCGAGGTGTATTTAAATGGCCGAGGCGAAGCGAAGCCGAGGCTATTTGAATATCTCCGAGCACCTGAAAGGGCTTTTGCAGCGTGTAATGTATTAAACTTTTCATTCTCCCCTCGATTTTATAAAATAGGCGGTGTATTGCCATAAAATTTCCATTCTAAATAAAAATTTGACATTACTTAATAATTTGACGTTTTATTTTTTCGTCGTCCAGGGCGCGAAAGTTGTTCATGCCTAGCAACCGACCTAGCATGTTTTACTTTCGCTTTCGCTCGCCTCTTTAAAATAGAAAATAATACTTTCGTACGGGGGAGAATGAAAAGATTGTTTTGTGCTTGTGGACACAACTATATCAAATATATCGTTTGATATAGTTGTCTCCAAAACTGAATTATTACCTAATTACTTACTTAATATTCCTAAAAGAGATTTTAATCCTGCAAACTCTGTACCAGAAAGATGGGCATTTAATGTGATACTCATTGGAGCAAAAAAAGCTATGCAAAGTAATACGAAGCATAGAGGAAACAAACTTAGAGGCAATGTAAACCGCAGCGAGCAATTTATAATAGTACCTATATTACATACTGAAGCGGAAAATGTTTCATTACTGTCGAGCGCTGTTTAGATAACGAGGTAAGCTATAGCGCGAGACAGGAATGAAACCTTCCGCCGAGGTATGTATACGATTTTATTCACAACCATCTCTAAAAAAACGAGAAAACGGGAATATCTCCATTTATTCATTCATATTTTTTCATACTACTTTTCAATTTAGAAGACAGTGAAAATCCGTTTCTATGACGCTGACATTATTATTTAATAAAGGGGCATAAATTGTTGACTGTCACACTGACAGGAGTTGATTATCTTTTTAGTATTTATATCATGATACAATTTATAGTAAGATCTAGAGTTATAATGTCGGACTCTGATGTAGAATAATGTATTCTGCTTGAGGTTAAACATGCCGCAGAAAAAGCCGAAGAATATTTGTTACCCAAAAAAGCAAAGGACCGTACGATGAGAGTTATCAAATAATATACAGGATTGGCTCTAATGGTGTCAATAATCTAGCCTCAGAAACTGTGCTACTTGCTTATTTTAGTGAAATGTCCCAGAAAAAGAAATCGTTAACGTTAGCTTTAGCTCAACGCTATGGTACTCAATGTTGAGGACCACGTTAAACGTTAGAAATAATTAAGGTAGATATATCGAAGTTTTCCAAATTGTTGGCATAAAAAAAACAGAACACTGGCTGATAGGAGACATTTCTACATTTCTACCCCATAAGATATTCATTAAATTGCTTTCGCATATACCTATTTGTACGTACTTAATTTTAGATTGAATAAAAAAATGGGCTAAATAACTAAAATCCAAAATTATTGTTATTGTATACTGATTTTGTATAAATAAATATAAAATATAAGGGTTTCTTTGATGACTGATGCCTTGTCAAAATTAACGTCACAAAAAAATACAAACATCACGTAGCTTTCAGATGTTCTACTTTCCACCCTGGGTGGAAAGTGATCACTTCCCGACCTGGACAGTAGCAACATTTAGTAATGACTAATTTTCAAACTTCTAAAAAGTCAGTAATAACCTTATTACATATATGGTTGTGAATAATAGTATATTACATACTGAGGCGGAAAATGTTTCATTACTGTCGAGCGCTGTTTAGATAACCGAGGTGCGTAGCACCGAGGTAAGCTCTAGCGCGAGACAGGAATGAAACCTTCCGCCGAGGTATGTATACGATTTTATTCTCAACCATCTCTAAAAAAAAAAAACGAGAAAACGGGAATATCTCTATTTATTCATTCATATTTTTTCATACTACTTTTCAATTTAGAAGACAGTGAAAATACGTTTCTATGACGCTGACATTATTATTTAATAAAGGGGGCATAAATTGTTGACTGTCACACTGACAGCAGTTGATTATTTTTGTAGTATTTGCTAAAAAACTAAAATCCAAAATTATTGTTATTGTAAACTGATTCTGTATAAATAAATATAAAATATAAGGGTTTTTCTGATGACTGATGCCTTGTCAAAATTAACGTCACTCAAAATACAAACATCACGTATCTTTCAGATGTTTTACTTTCCACCCTTGGGTGGAAAGTGATCACTTCCCTACCTGGACAGTAGCAACAGTTAGTAATGACTAATTTTCAAACTTCTAAAAAGTCAGTAATAACCTTATTACATATATGGTTGTGAATAAACAATATTGTCATCGGATTATCAGGATTTTGTAAATCATATCTAGTTCTTGCCTGATTTGCCGAATTTTAAACTTGAAATGTAGTGGAATTTCGGTTACTACCAAAATAATTTTTTTTATATAATATAAATACATATAACAATTATTGTTTAATATTTTTTTTAACTTGACTGAAACCTCCACAAAAACATAATTAGCATTAGAACAAAATTTAAATTCAGCAAATAATTTTGAAACATGCCAATTTACGATTATTCCTTTATTTTATCCTTTATTTTTATTTCCATATATCACTATTATTTTGAATATGATACTATCTGCATACCATTATGTTATGTACTCATGCATTTTCGAAAATCCTCATAATAAAATTTTGCAATAAAGTGGTAATAAATGTCTTGGGTTTGAACAAACATAATTATTACTATAATCTTAAGTATATATTAACAGAATGTCTAACAATTTATTTATATCAAACTTGGAGTTAAGACTGATAATAATATTATAAATATAAGAAC
The DNA here is from genome assembly GCA_963924545.1 of Pogonocherus hispidulus. NCBI lineage: Eukaryota > Metazoa > Arthropoda > Insecta > Coleoptera > Cerambycidae > Pogonocherus > Pogonocherus hispidulus. The sequence continues at coordinate 12,933,409 of OZ004696.1, read as the reverse complement.
CAGGCGTGTATCCAGTACATTTTATTATTTATATGAGGATTTTTATTTTTTATTTTTATTATGATTTTATTATGATGATTCATACAACTAAACAGTCACTATTTTTATCCTCAAGAAGGATAAATTTCATCTATACAATGAGTGGAGACCATAGAACACCCAACATATTATATTGTTGGAAAGAGAAAAAAACAAGTTATTCTAACTGAAACTGCCAATTTAATTTCTATTTAAAAGAACAAAATGTTGTCTACGGTAATGTATTATATACGGGAGATAGTGCCCGAAGAACATAATATAAATATATTTTTTTTCCGTTACCCATGACCACGAAACACTATATCATAACCATTACACATGTATCGAAAAGATGAAAAATCCATAAAAGAAGATAGTACATTTTGGTTTTGACCGATGATTTTGTCTTGAAACAGACATCGATAATGTAATATCCATTTTTGGGTATCTCTTATAGTCATCGAATTATCAGCCAACCAAATTTGCCCACTCTGTACACATTTCAAACTATTGTCTCTATTTATATCGTCTGATTAGTTAAACTCGCGCAATTGGATCAGAAACTGCACGGGAGTTTTTTTATTGTTTTTTCCAGTTTTTATTCCCAATGGGATGAGAAGGAATTTTTCTTTGTACGTACCAAATTCGATACAATTAAGGAAAAGTCTTAATCGAATTTCCACGTCCTCTTGCAAACGTGCGGGAATCCATGCGAATTTTTTTCATTGCCCTTTTTCGTGCCCAGCGGGGCGTCATCTTATATAAAGCTTTATTCGTTTCTGTTTTTAGGTGGAGGAGATACGGGACATGATAGACAAGATCCAGGCGAATGTTGAGGAGGTGAAGAAGAAACACAGTTCCATTCTCTCGCAACCGCAGAGCGATGAAAGTGAGTGCCATTATTTATTTTTCTTTGCCATTTATAGAGCTGCCAGACGGGTTTTTTGTTTTACATCGCAAGGCGCACCGGCCGTAATGTGCTGCACTGATTGCGTGTAAATTGTTTCTTATTTTGCTCTTGTCACTAAGAACATGTAGAACTGATTTATGTGGTTCTTATTTTAGAAAGAGGTAGTATGTCGTTCTTTATTGAAATATATTATCGGATTGTTGAAATATAGTCTTGAATTAATATTCATACCGAATTTTTTTAAGCGTTACAATGCGTTTTACAGTTACGTAACTTTTAAATTATTAAATATTTATGAAATATATATAAATAGGGCTACATCCTTGGTGAAACTCTAGGTTACCTATAAGGTTTAAATAAAATACTTGTTAAAATTGTCAGTGGCAGCTCGCGGCTTTCTGGATTGGGCGGGCAAATTCTATATTTATTTTCCTTATAACGAAACACCTAACTATACCTACATTTTATAATCATTGTAATGTTGAGGAATATCCGCCAAAGAAAAGCAGAAAAGTAAAAGGATTCTATGCAATCTTGTTTTCTCCTTGTGAAAGAAAACATTTCAAAAGCATGTTCCAAACATGATAATGTCTGTGAATTTCATTTCTTGAAGCATAAAGCTACCCATTCATATACAGCTTTGTATAGAACTGCCGATTTACATATAGTCAGTTAAAATTTGCCAACAAATTAGACATACATAAGACAACAACAATTCGAAGTTCCCAACTTTAAACTTGTTGGAAGATTTCGTACTATTTTGCAGCAAAATGACAGACTCGAGCAATAGTACTGCGTTTTTTAGCGAATTTATTGATTTATATAGACAATTACATTTTTTGTGGAAAATTAAATCTTATTCAAATATACGCGAAAAACTAAGGTTACGAAAAATTACTAGAATTTTATAAAGGTGTGGAAGAAAGTGCAACAGTTGATATTGATATTAAGGGCTTCATCATCGATAAAAGTTCATTTAGTCTGAAGGCCGCCTCGTTTGAATTAACTGAATGGTGTGTGACTCGAGAAAGTTTAAATCTTTAGTTCAGATTGTACAGTCCTGGGATCGCAGGCGAACTGTATGTGAATGGGTACCTTTAACTAGTTTTAATAGAGAAGTTCTAATCAGAACCGTTGCCGCCAACGTTGTTGGTAAGGTTGGTAACAAAAGTCTTCCGGTTGTTCTTATCAATCAACCATTGTTGTCAAGAAATATAAATCGCGTTCTTATTTCCGGAAGTATCACAGTTTTAATATTGTTTTCAGACATTTTAAATGAATGAACCTTTAATTTTTAATGTAATTTAATAATCAAGCCGCTCGCTACTGTTGGGATACAGAAGGAATAATCTGTCAAATCATTAAATCCAAATTAAATTAACCAAATTAATTCATTTGATTGACTCGTGACGTAGTTTAAACTCAGTTGAAGTTTAATTCAAACTCACAACCAGCCTTTAGAGGTTAGTAGTAGGCTAAAGTTGTAGCTGTTGTAAATAATATACAGTGAGGACATAAAGTCCCCCCCCCCCCTATAACTTTTGAACCACTTGGTAGATAGTGATGAAATTTGGAACGATAATATATGACTAAATTCTGCATTTTTTGACACATCAATGACAGCTCTGAATGTCAAAGTGACAGCTGGACGCGCAATAGGAAATTTTTTTTAAATGGAAATGGGGGTCGAGTGGGGACTCATTTTGAAGCTATTTTTATGCTCAAAACATCCCCCAAATTTGAGACCATTTGGTTCAGTAATTTCCAAATAAAAACCAGTAATATCAGTTTATAACATAATCTTTTTACCACAAAATCTTTATAATAGAACTTACCCATGGAACATTTATTTGTCAGGAAGTCCATGGAGGTCATTTTCAACATCTTTTGAAGTAATACGACTTTTCTAAATTTGTTTCTGCCTCTACGTTTAATTTAAATTATTTCGTAATTTTTTAATTTAGGTTATTTTAGGTTAGGGATGGTTTATTGTTATTTGTTTACTTTTAATTTTTGTTTTGCTTTGAATAATTTACAATAATTTGTAATATGTATGCAAAAAAATGATATAAGAGAAATCGATATTTCTGGTTTTTATTTGGAAATTACTGAACCAAATGTTCTCAAAATTGGACGATGTTTTGAGCATAAAAATAGCTTCAAAATGAGTTATTACTCGACCCCCATTTCCATTTAAAATAATGTTCCTATTGCGCGCCCAGCTGTCACTTTGACATTCAGAGCTGTCATTGATGTGTTATAAAATGCAGAATTTAGTCATATATTGTCGTTCCAAATTTCATCACAATCTACTCAGTGGTTAAAAAATTAGAGGGGGGGGGGACGGACTTTATGTCCTCACTGTATGTATTAAGGAATAGTGACTGGTTTTAGTCATGTATAAATAAATTAACTTGGTATTTTATTAAAGGATTTCCTATGTTGGTAATATTAACACTAAATGTCTCAAAACAATTATTTTCACGATGTTGCTTCCAGTATCCACTTTATTACAATGTAATCTTTCAAATTCGGACATAATAAGATGGATGTTATCATTAAACGTGAATTGATCGATTATAAATCTACATTAGTTCAGATTCACTTCAATATGATTTTAGGATTTGGATATGGTTATTGTCCGTGTTATTTTAAATTTAATCAGCCTAAGACAGATGCATTTTCTCTTTTTGTTTGAAATCTGCATTTTGCAATTCGCAACGCTTGTTCTTTTTCATCTACGATTTCTAATGTAAACTTCACAGTTCGATGGGTGTGCTTAATTATATTGTTAACAAATATTGGCTCGCGTCAAACACGACTATGACTTATTTACTTGTGTCACTTGACCATGTCACAGTTTGTGCTTGCTTATTGGAAACCACGAAAAATAACAATTATAAATAATAGGCAATAACGATTTATTGTTGTTATTTATTTTATGTTCATATCTTTGTAAAATAAGTGGGTTTCTATGCACTGCGTGACTAATTTTGGTTGGCATTGTAGGATACAGACTAAATGGTTATAGAAAAAGCTATTGTAAATGCCACGTTTTTTTTTGCATTTAGTCTAGTGTGCAACAAAATGTTGGCTAATATTATTAGTTGTCGATACATTCAGAAGTTGTAATTTGATATAATTTTATAGGCTCTGATGTATTATCTCTAAAATATTATATTTTCTTTTCTTAACACTTTTTTGTGTAGAATACCTAGCTTTTTTCACAACATTTTTTTCTTAACTTAATTGTTTCTGAATTATCTTCAACCTGGATTTTTTAATAGCTCACGTCGTATATTTTTGGGGCAGTAGTTTTGTCAAGAGAAATTACGATTTCATTTTATAGTCACTATAGATGTGTTGTATTTTCTATTTAGTTATAAAAAAAAATAAACGAAAAAAAATGGTCAAAAAATATTCAGGGTTTCTTTAAAGAATATAGGGTGAATGCCATAGTTCCAAACTGTTAAGTTCCGAAAATACTGAATACGAGCAAAAAGGAAAAAAAGCAAATGTAAAAAACTAAAAATAATTTTTTGAAAATTACATAACTAAGATATAAAAACCAATACCTCGGATCCAATACCAAACCAAACGGATTAATTCGAAAAATCTTCTGTACATGAAAAACCAATTACGTTAGCCAAGATTGCGATTGGTATCATTAAACTAAGAGCAAGAAAAAATATGTCTCTTGCAATCCAACCAAAATGAGTAAATTTAAGAAAATTAAATTTATTTATTGCTGAATGAAATGAAATGTATATTTTGACTAGTTGAGACTTCCAGTAATCTGAATAAATACATACCTAATTAATAAATAAGTCATTTTGAGCACTTAATTCTAAATTTTAATTAAAAGAAAAGAAAATACCTCTGGAAAACAATCCCACTTTGTGTAGGTTTCGCCTTAATTTTAATTATTATTAACGAATACTATATACCCATCGCCTGCCCACCTTAAAATTCATCACTGATCCATTCTATTATTTGAAACTTATTTGATAAGAAATCTTTTTGTTACCATTTAGGTGTATGTTACTCATCATCAGAAAATATGTCACAAACAAGACAGAATTGTTGGAATGATCCATGTTGTTCTAGTTAAGTTGTTCTAATTAGGTTGTTGATTGTTTTGTAAGATTTTATGATTTGTTTCATTAATTGGTTCTTTTGTCTACAATTTTCTACATATATATATTTATATGTGAAATAACAGTTTCAGAAATAAGGTGTCAAAACATATGTATGCGAAGAATTTTTAAATACTGACAAGTAATTTTCACAGATGTGTTCTAATTGATTTGAATTTTTGTAAATAACATCTATAGTTTGAATGTAATATTTAATATCATTCATCTTCAGTTATTATTTACATAATGTCTGTAACTAATTTTTTGTGCAAGTTAGTTACAGATTTAATTGCTTTTTTACATGATCGATATTATGAATAAAATCACCTACCTATTTATCTTTTATATATCAGCTAAAATACTTTGTCAGGATTCGGAACATTCGGATTATGTACAAACCTATTTTTAAACTTGTACCAGATGTTGCCAACACTCAAATTTTTCTCAAATTTTTTAATAAGCACCAAGTAATTGGTGCACCAAGCAAACAATAAGCACCAAGGAAAGCAAGTTTTGAAGGTATGAGATAGATACTGATTTATTTATTTAAAAATTACTAAAGATAGTAAGAAAACTAATTGTATGTTTGGAAGTGATTTTCAACACATTGGTATATATAGTCAACTGTAAAATGGGAATTTTTTTTAACTTATTTAAGGTACAGGAGGATATTAATTAATTGTCTATGTATGTAACCAAATATTTGTGTTGTAGACATAATGGGGTTATATGGCCTTGAAATGTTTCTACACAGCTCAAAAAAATTAAAAGAACAATAATTCTTATAACTTTTATTGTGAAAATGTTATGAGACATTTATATGTCGAAAGTTACACATGTTATCCTAATAAATTAATAAATTTGAGAATCATTGAAGCCATTTGTTCTTAAGATATGATTAACAATTGAAAAACTACGAAAAATAAAATGGCGGTAGATATATTTTTTTGTGCAAAACATTTTGGAATTGACTTTGTGTGAGGATCAGTATTTCGTTTGATCTCCACCAGCACTAATGTCTTTATTACACACCTACTTGGCATTTACATTGATCACGAAGTACTATAGGTTAGGTTAGGTTCAAAACTTTAGGCCGAACACCAGACCCTCCACCGCGACCATGTGGTCTATTATCTCTCCCACCTACTTATATTTAACCTAACAGGTCCAGCCTCTTAATGAAGCTGATCACCTCATTGGGTGAGAACTTATTCAGATCCTCTGGCAGAAGCTCTCCTTTGCCAAATAATGAGTATCTGATCCTTTCCCCAGGGGGGCAGGTGCATAATATGTGACCAGTATATAGGCCAATTAAAGTTCGTAGGTGCAATCTGCTTAACTCTAAAAGTTTTTTAGTTCTTGTTTTTGAAGGATTTATTATGAACGCCTTCGAATGAACTAATCTTGGTAGTTCTTGCCAGTACTGGAGGATTTGCCCCTCAGCCCAGGTCAGCTCAGGCCAAGAGCGTTGCTTTGGCAGTACTCGACGATACGCCAAGCACCGGTTTTGGTCCGACAAATTCAGAAGCAGCACTCTCCCTGGGTAGGGAGTCGGCTGCTTCATTTCCTTCATGGCTAGAATGGTGTGGGACCCAAACCAGAGCTACTCTGTTTTTTCTGCTCAAATGAGCGAGCGCCTGCTGACAACTCCATACCGTTTTTGAGTTACAACGGTAGGAACCAAGAGCTTTAAGTACTATATATGAATGCGTTTAGTCTGAAGTCGTTGACAGGTTAAGGATAGTTTAGTAAATAAGTCACTTGTAAGAAAATGTTGTCTCACAATACTTGTCGCCCTTACTAAAGCTTTCTTAATATACTTCCCGTCGTGGTAAAATTCATTTTGACATAGACATTTTCCACTACGTTGGTATTTGTTTTGTCTAGCAGCGTATTTTAACCAACTGTTGTTAGTTAATTAAATCAGTAACAGTTAAATAAGTCACTTATAAGAAAATGTCTCACAATACTTGATGTCGCCCTTACTAAAGCTTTTTTAATATACCTCGCGTCTTGGTAAAATTCGTTTTGAACTTTTTCCACTACTTTGGTACTTGTTTTGTCTAGCAGCTTATTTTAACTAACTATTGCGAGTTAATTGAATCAGTAACAGTTAAATAAGTCACTTGTAAGAAATGTTGTCTCACAATACTTGCTGTCACCCTTACTAAAGCTTTTTTAATGTACCTCCCGTCTTGGTGAAATTCATTTTGAACTTTTTCCACTACGTTGGTATTTGCTTTGTCTAGCAGCTTATTTTAACTAACTATTGCGAGTTAATTGAATCAGTAACAGCTAAATAAGAAAATGTTGTCTCACAATATTTGCTGTAGCCCTTACTAAAGCTTTTTTCATATACATGGCGTCTTGGTAAAATTCATTTGGAACTTTTTCCACTGCCTTGGTACTTGTTTTGTCTAGCAATGTATTTTAACCAACTATCAGTGGCGGCTCGTCAGGGGAAGCAGGGGAGGCAGTGCCTCCCCTGTAAAAATTACAAAGAATTTCAATTTTTAAATACATAATATTTACTAACAACTAAAAAAAATTAATTAATAATATCCACTAATATAATAAATAATAATGTAAAATGTAAATGCTTGTGTTCCCGTACTATTATTTGAAATTATTTCCAATCACAAACGACCCAACGCCATCTATGGTCATTCTTGGGCGCCTCAGTAAAAATTAAGTATGGCATAAGTATGAGATGTCTCCTTTGAACCGATGTTTTCGGATAAATGAATTATTTGCGCATGCGTGTGAGATCTGAACACGTGCTTTTTGAACGAAGCTAGAGGCAAGTGGAGGCAAGACCGCCCACTACTCCCATCCTTTCCCTCTTAGAAATTTGCGGGAAAATAAGCATGTACGGATGAAGATTGAAGACGTTTGCTTACTATGTATAATTTTTTGTAATCAAATAGGTATTAAATATTACTTATTATTTACTATTACCTATTTTAATATTATTTAAATAATTTTTGTCGAGATTTCTGGCAATCGCATCAAAAAAGGGATATTTGTCTAATGAAACCTATTTCTTTAAGCAAATATTTTTCCTCTGGGAATTTCTAATTTCTAAATTTTAGGGCGTTTGACCTTGAAAAATGAAAAATTTTTCGGCCCCCCCTTGTAGCCACCCAAATCTCACCAGCCACCACTTATTTATCTCTGCCTCCCCTAAAGAAAAATTCACGAGCCGCCACTGCCAACTATTGCCAGTTAATTAAATCAATAACAAACAATTGTATGTTTCAATTCCTATTGTGGCTTTGTAGTTCTAAAGGAGTCTCCTATTCCATATATCACCAAGTTTGATTGATGATCTTTTCTATTCGGAAAAACGCACTAATTAGAGTAAAAAGTCATGTATATTGCTCACCAGACCGATAATACTGTGCAAGAATGGGCGAGCAGCCCAACTGTGTACCCGAGTTCACAAAACACGATGAATCAACAGATTCGGCTATCGATCAGCGCTAATGTCAGAACCCATCAACTAACAACAACAATAAATCCTTATCGGAAAATTGATAACGCCGATAACTCATACCGGTGAAAGTAGATACTCATTTGCATAACAAAGGGCCTATCGAGGCAAGATATTTTGGCGGTTGCCTAAAATCGTTTTTTCCTAGCCCGTGTCGGCGAAATTAATTTTTGTTTGAACGGATCAGTCGGCGCCCGGAAAATGTACGTGGTCTTTATAAAATAGTAGGTTTGTCAAAATTGTAAAACTTTTAGACGGTTCTGTGTAAAGCAGTATTTTTATTTTTTCTTTGAGCTTTTATCTGGTAAATGATTCAAGTAGTTCTTACATTAAAAATGTATCAATGCAGGAAGTGAAAAAATATGCAGTGATACAATTAGGGTTTCTGTAAAAATATTACAAATAGGTAGAGGTTTATTCAAGACGGCATATAGTTTTTTTTTAGGTTTGTATTACTTTGATTTAAGTCAATGCTTTATATATAAATTATAAGAAAACAATAATTTGTATCATAAGACAATCCACAAAGTTTCAAAGCTATCTCCTCCGAGGGAGGATCGCTGGTCGCCCCCGGCCTTTTTCCAATGCGTACGTGTATTTTCGTCCCGTTTCCAACGCGTTTTCCCAATTTAAACGCCTTTTCAAAAAACCTCTGCAAAATTTTCGTCGATCGCCGTTCGGCGAGAGAGATACGGCTAGCACCGGCGTTTGTCCTTTCGCCTAATGGCCCCGTCAAGCCTGCCGAAATCCCGACTTTTCGCGGGACCCCCGAGACCCTTTTTCTAATTTTACGGCTTAGAGAACCCCTTCACGCGAAAGTTCCGTCCCTTCTTTAATCCTTTGAGATTTTTTTTCGTACGTCGAGTCCTTCTACGTCTATTTAGTCTTCGAAAATCTCGAGTCGCGTCCGTCTCAACTTCTTTCTCATTTTATCTGCCGATGTGAGATTGCACTAACGAGACAAGCACCTCCCACGAAAACTATCAAATTAATTAAACTTCAGATAGGTTATTTTCCTAGGAGAGATATTACTAACGGAATCGATAGTACTGACTGCCAAACACTTCTGATTACCAAAATACTGAAGCGAAATGCTTTTCCAATAAGAAAATCGGTAAAAATTATTTTTTCAGGTTGACACGTACAGTTTACATATACTTAAACGTCTCAGGGTAAACTGTAAACAGGGTACAGGGTAATGCTGATTTCGCGGGTTCGATCTAATTATTTATTAGTATTAGCGTTTAGTTATTCTGTTTCATTGTCCGTATTGGAATTAATTCGTTCATTTTGGCAAATTCATCATTTTAGCTTACTAAAGTAAAAAATATCTACAATATTAATTTGCTGCAACAATTATGACAGCAATATATTTTTGGTCCCATTGATAAAATTGATGAAAATGTTTACTGAAAAATAAATTCTACTTCCAGCACTTAAAAAATGATGATGTTTTACCATCAAGAATAGAGTACCCTTAGAATTCATCAAAATATTAAGAAAAATCGTTTAGCTTAATTACATCATCATTCCAGATACAAAATTTTTTTAATATGTGTTTTGTTAAAAATAATATTATTCTAGATGCTTTTGTCACCCGAAGGGTGACTCTAGGCCGCAGGCCTGGACCCCCGGTGGGGCTAGAAATGGGAACGAAAATTGCGGCAGCGATTTTCTCCTATTTCCAGTTTATGTATTAAAGCCCTTGCACTGCTTGTACCTTAAAATTTAATTGAATAATTTTGTTATATTGTCACGTTTCAGTTATATTTTCTGCCTTCTCAGTTTTTCTTTATCTGCAAGTTCTTCAACATTTTCTGTGCGCTGCGCTGTCTTAGCTTGGACTTGAAACAGTTTTATATGCGATGATAGTACTTGATAATCCAAAATACTACCACACAGAGAATTTATTTTACATCAAGAGGCACACGATGAACTGAACATTAAGTTTACATGTCTGCAGATTATTTCTACCAGCTCTCTTTGGAAATACTGGAAATCATAGACCTTAATCTGCCTTTGCTGAATATAGATGGCTTTAAGCTTTTTGGTATTTTCGCGCGTAAGTAATTAGTTGCAGTTAATGATGACAGAAACGGAAACTCAAAAATTCAGCGTGGATTGGACAAATCATTTGTTCCAACCCACGCATCCTCACTGTATGTATATTTTTTAATAGTAATTATATTGGCATTTTTTCTTCCAGTAATAATTGATTGTAGTATTATTACTTAAAACCAATGATCATGAATGAAATTCTTAAAAAATGCAAGTAATAATGAACGTATTACTAGAAAAGTGAAATGGTATTACATATTATGTGTGGGAGAGCCATTGGGTGGAACAGCAGGAAGGTGAGAGAGATAGAGAGCGTTTTTATAGCCTTACTCAACTTATGCATCATGTTATGGTTATTTTATTAGTCATGTTTATCTATTATTATTAATAAAAATATAAAAATTGTACCACTGGCATCAGAAATAACAGGACAACAGCTTTTACAAGAGAATTTTTTTGTTTAAGGCTTGTATTTTGATATAATCGTTGAGGAACGTAGAATCATGCAGAATTGAATAGGTTCATACATTTCTAATGAGGATATAGCAGTCTAAAGTCTTCCAAAAGTGTCAAATCATCTTTAAGCAACCGAAAGCTCTGCATTGTATCATTAAACATAAACGTGTATAGTCATCTACGTTTTCTTTATTCTATCGCTTTTCTTTTACAATTTCTGAGATTTTTACAGTAAGAAATAAAGTTGGATTAGGTATGGTGCATAAAAATTTCCTCCACTTTAACCCTTTCCCTATTTCGATGTCGGGCGAAAACGAGAAGAGGAAAACTCGTAAAATGTTTTCTTTGTCGCAATTCCTCTTGTCAGTGCAAAATTTACGATGTCGTTGGTCGTACGCGACATAAAAATGCTGAATACTGTGACGGCCGCTGGCAGGTCGTATCTAATCTCATCTGTCCGGATTCCCTGGAGTCTGATTACGGGTACGTGTAGGACGCAGCGTTCTCGGACTCGACTGCCCCATTAATACTTCAATTTACGTCCGGGTTTACGCCACCTCACCGCGTTTGCTCGTCAGATCTGGCAGGAGATGTGGTTTGTCGGGAACGGGAGACGTTCAAATTTATTGATATCATTTGCCAGTGATTCCCAACCTTTTCTGGGCCATCGCCCCCTTTAGAAGAGAACAAAAATTTCAACGCTCCTCTAGTCAAAAATAAACGAATTCCTTTTAAAAAAGTAAAAGTTAATTTTTAACTTATAAAAAAAAATAACAACAATTTTAATTTATTTTAAGTATATGGTAGGTGCTTACTTTCATCCTAGTATAGTTAATTTTATATGAAAAATTAAAATATTGTTGCATATTATCTGTACCTAATTTTAATGTTTATTAATATAGTATATTGTTATATTAGGATTAAAAGATTAGCACTTTTTTGGCGAGGAGATTTTGTATTTGCGAGGCGAAGCATAGCGTAGCCAAGCGGATGCAAAATTGCCAAAAAAGCGCCTTTAATAACTGCCTCAATAACTGCCCCCCCATTTGCCTCTGTATCTGCCACCGCCCCCATGGAAGGCTCCAGCGCCCACTGGGGGGCGTCATCACCTCCGTTGGGAATCACTGGGGTATACATAAATATATTTGGTTTCTTACGAGTTACAGGGGCGTGCTCAGGCCGTTGGATCTAGGCCTATGCGGCAATTATTATTGGACCACCCTGTTTAGAAAAACATGAAACGTGCTAACAGTTACCTGTTTTTTTTTATGAATCTTCAGGGAAGTATGTTGGTTCATGCACCGAGTCGATGGCTCAGCAGAGTTTAGTGGCTCGATCGGGCCGTGGGTTCGACTCCCCATTCCGCCGGACTATTTTTAATTAAATTATCTACTCGTACATTAAGGCTTGTTCGCTCTAGAGTGTATTAATAGTCTAGCCCCATTGGGACATAACAACCAGGTAAAATTGACCTGGGTACCGGGTCCGCACGACATAACAGGTAATGAGGAGGCCGATGCACTGACTAAAAGAGGCTCAAGTATACAGTTTACCGGGCCCGAACCAGTTCTCGGGCTTCCGCCTAGTTATGTAACAAGGTCAATTGAAAACTGAATCATGAAAAAATCAGAGGAAGAATGGTCGAACGGGACTGGACTGCGACAAGCCAGGCTCTTAATTGAAAGACCTTAGTCGAATGCAACTCGATCAGTACTTGTACTAAGTCGTAACAGCATAAGGATTGTCACAGGACTGCTGACAGATCACGGACATCTCAACAAGCACCTTAACACTATCGTTTCACCTTAGTGAAACTAGAAGGTGCAGGTTTTGCAGATACGATGACGAGGACTTCAGTCACATCCTCTGTCGCTGTGCCTGCCTCATGATCAAGAGACACAAACATCTGGGTGCAGCATTTCTGCTGCCCCAGGACATTAGAGAGCTTCCCCTGAAACGGATGTTGGCCTATGCGCATAGCGCGGGTCTCTTCCAATAGCTATCGACTAGCGGTAGGCACAATGGGTCGAAAGACCTGAGTGCTGCGGGTAACCGCGCCGCCTTCCAACAACAACAACAACAACAAGGCTTGGTCGCAGACATGAGTTGATAACTATTCTGGCGAACGTGCTTATATGAGAAGAATGCCAGTTTGGTGTTCATGTGAGAGATTAACATTGGTTGATGTTTAACTGTTCCCCTAACGAATGACGTTTTTCAGGTTTTCTTCATTCTTGCACTGAATGGTAGTTAGGATGAACCACTGAAGTCGTTCCTGAGGCCAAATTACTGAATAATAATATGCCGCCCTCTCATACACAAGTCTCAGACTTCCTTGTTAAACCTTGTGATTAGAATGAGGAGTAGAGATATTATTATTGCTGGCTAACACTGTGTCTAGCCACTATTTTTGGAAGAAGCACAGCTTTATTTAATTCCGAAACAAATTTAGATTTGAAGCAACCTACTGTGTTCCATAATGTCAGACTGCAGCATGTTAATAACTGTCTGCTTTTGTCTGTATGTTGCGCATCTGGCCTCTCACTCCAAATATATATGAGGAAGAGGTAGGTCCAGTAGGATTTCCAGAGCTGACGATGTAGATAGCTAATTGCTCCAGTAATGGCCAGGCATACTTGTCTCGGTAAACTAGAAAATTTGATTGTATTGCTTTGGATCACCAAACTATAGAGCCGTACGCTATCATGGGCCGTATGATCGTCATGTACAGCGTATTAGTGTAATAAATCATTGATTTCTCGCATCGGGCACTGGACAACTTTTAATATACCTGTTTTTAACAGAATGATTTTTGAACGCGTAATTCTATGACCGCGAAGAGACATTTTCATATCAACATCAAAATTGATACTAGATATTAGTACTGGAAAATATATTTTATGTGTAAACGCCCACTAACATTGGACTTGGGATAGTTCATTGGCGGGCTAGTTACTGATACAAGTGACTAGTAGCTATACTAATGTAAACGCCGGATAAGGGAGATATGCCGAAAAAGCCATAAGATAAATAATGAGTTTTAGAAACGATTACTATTTGGATAAATACTAAAATCTAAGTGTGATACTTGTGTGTTCTTGTGATACAACATTAATACTCTCTTCAAAATAATAAATTTGGGAAAAATTTAACGCCCCGCACTGTAACATTCGCTCTTTAAAATGTAACGTATGCAAATTTTTGGAGAAGCTTAACATGTCTTTCTATTATTTGTACATACTAAAACATAACTAGTTACCTCCTCAATTATCATAGAAACAGGTTTAAATAAAAAAGCGAAAATGTTCATTCTTTTACTTAAGTTAATTTAGGTGGAAGCTGCGGAAATTTTTCACGCCACAGTGAAAATCACACAACGATCTTATTTACGTCCCAAATTCAGGCGGATAGTACTAAAAAATACGAGGTACTTATCATCTCCCATTATCTACGTATATTAAGTTTTCAGGGAGATAATAATATGTAAATTTAGCCCCCGACTTTTAAATAAAGTTTAAAAAATGGCTTTATCAACTTTGTTACATTGTACCGGAAAAATAAAAAATAATATATTGGTAATTGTTATTTGAGCGCAGAGTAGAAACACCAAATTTTACACTTAGGTCCCTCCATTTTGTGCAGAATTGAAGACAATTTTTCATTTTTGCAATTTGAAAACAGAAATTATTACTAAGTATATATACATTTTTACGTTTGTTTCAGTTATTATACAGTGCTTTCGAAAAGTAACGAATAAATTCATTATTTTAGAAATTGAGAAGTTTTCGAAAAAATCCCCTGACACGTCGATTTTGTTTTTGAAAAAGGCACTTTTTGACATACGACCCATATTTGTGACGTCATCGTTGTTCGAGATATGACGTCATCGACAATTTTTTTAAATGGCAACCCCCAATTTTGACCACGCCATTTGAAAGAGCGTATCATTCTACATACGCATCATGAAAAATTATGGTGTTACATAACAAAAATTTCAAGAAAATAATGTTTGAAAATCTTAAAATTTAATTTTCACAATACTGACAATGATAATGATTATGTAAAAAATCGACTAAATTAAATGTTCAAATTGTGCACCGTTGGCTGCCTGACAGTAGCCAAGACGATTAATAAATTCTTTTTGGACATTATCTATAACTTCAGGAGGTATACGATGTATCTCGTGACGAATTTTTGCTTTTAAATCTTCTAAATTAACCGGTCTAGTAACGTGTATACTTTGCTTTTTAAGTACCCCCCACAAGAAATAATCTAGGGGTGTCAATCAGGCGATCTGGCTGGCCACTCAATCGGCCCCCTTCTTAATCGTCTTGGCTACTGTCAGGCAGCCAACGGTGCACAATTTGAACATTTAATTTAGTCGATTTTTTACATAATCATTATCATTGTCAGTATTGTGAAAATTAAATTTTAAGATCTTCAAACATTATTTTCTTGAAATTTTTGTTATGTAACACCATAATTTTTCATGATGCGTATGTAGAATGGATACGCTCTTTCACATGGCGTGGTCAAAATTGGGGGTTGCTATTTAAAAAAATTGTCGATGACGTCATATCTAGAACAACGATGACGTCACAAATATGGGTCGTATGTCAAAAAGTGCCTTTTTTAAAAACAAAATCGACGTGTCAGGGGATTTTTTCGAAAACTTCTCAATTTCTAAAATAATGAATTTATTCGTTACTTTTCGAAAGCACTGTATAATGATGTATTTCCATTACTTTTGATTAAAAATCTATGTGTAACAGTATATTTATATTTCTTCTTTCTTCGAAATATCAGTGCACGCCGCATACAAACTACTTGAAAAACTTACATGTAAAACAAACACATATTTGTATAATAAATTATTAAGTTAGTAGTGCTGAGAAACATGTAGAGCTTCTGGGCTGTTTAGCCATGGTTTATGCTTAATTATTATTTTGCCATTCTTAACACATGACATGTTTAGTGCCTGTAATCCATTCTCGCTTAACTTTTCGTTTAAAATTCATTTTTTAATAAATATTCCGAGCACCTTGTCAAAAGCAGATTTAAAAAAAATATTTCCCCTTTCGCTTGACGTATCCTGTTTAATTATATTTAGTTGAAACACACACGATTTTCCGCTTCGATGCAAGTCACTGGTGGAACTTTATTAAATGTTGAATCGAAATTGAAACAACGAAACATTCTAGAAATACCGTGCACTTCAACAGGTTACAGACAAGTTTAGTTAATGCTATACAAAGAGCTATCAGAAGTTTAGAATGTCGAAAATTTTCAGAAAGGAAATTTACAGATAAAACATTTTTGGGGTAAATATGTCTAAACATTGAATAATAATACTTTATTGATTAATTTTAGGTAAGTGCAGTAAAAACATGGAAAATGTTTGTATATATGATAGATATGGAAGAAGGTGTAGGGTATAGTTATACAGGTCGACGCAGAATTTAATTTTACATCAGTAAAACCAAAAATTAAAACAAATTGAAATTAAAGCAAATTGAAATAACTTTTCATATGGTTAAATTTAGGTATAGGGAAACTTAACAATATCCCTCTAAAATAACTAGTAGAACCCAAATATGGAATACAGCATTTCATTTAAAACAAATAATTTATAAGAACTATTATAAGAGTAAAGCAGACCTCTTTCAAAATGCATTCTTTAATAGACCATGGTTCATGTTTATTTTGAAAATTTGAGAAAGAATTATAGGCAGGGAACTCCTAATTACTCCCTATAATTTAAATACAATCTTGCAATATGATTTACAAAAGATAGTCGTGTTAGGTTAGGAATACAATTTACAAATGGAAAATGGATCAACCTACAAGTTTTTTATCTGTTGAAAAAGAAACTTTCCTGCAAAGTAATACATTTTACAATGAATCGAGTGCTGGGGAAGATGTTAAAAATAGAAAAAAAAAGGTGGTAAAAATTCTACCACGGTCAATTTTTGTTGTCAATTCTGAGCAAAACTATAAACTACAAAAAGAAAACGAGACAATTAAAAATATATTAAATTAAACGATTGAATTATACATTATTCAAGTCCTCAATTTCCGGTCCGTGTATAGGACTAATTTCAAGTTTTTTAATCTGTGCGTGGATAATAATTTTTCTTAAAACACTTTGACCACAGTTTCTGTTTCTCAAAAATGAAGAAGTTGGATTTTCTACACGGAAGTACTGGGTGAAGTCAATTTGTTTTTTTGCGTCTCTCTTGTGTTCTTTTTGGTGAGTTTATAGTCCAATTATAACCTATGTGTATTGAGAGTGATTGTAAGTGAACGAAATTAAAGTAATGAACACAATATTAAATGTGATAAGCCCCTAAGTGAATGAGTGAATATGTTATAAGTATATAGAACAAATAAGTAACATGTCAGTTCTATGCTACATTGTACTCTTACATTGCTACAGAAACATTATTAATGATTTTTCTCCTTATGGGACTGTCGCATAATTTCCTAAGGGACGTTCTCTAGATATAGGATCCTCATAGTATCCCATCCATGTAGCATCTGGATTCTGTCTTGATTTTTTCCTTTACTCTATACAACCTACATGTGCGTTGAAATATAATCCAATACAAGGTGTTTCAGAAATGAGTATTCAAAATTTCAGAGGATGTAGAAGACGTTGAAAGATGACGGAAACCTAAGTACACTTTATGTCAGTGGCGGCTCCTAAGGGAGATACTGCCCCTTAAAGGGGTTATCTCAGAAACGGTTTTTGTTGCGTAACTTCATAACTGAATAACTAAGATGAATGAAATTTTGAGTGAGTATGTACATTTTTATTCCTAACGATTAGCATACATTACATTTTAAAATTTAAAACAGGGGCGTACGAAAATGGTGGGGGCGCGGGGTAAATTTATTCAAATCTTTTTTATGAGCAATTTTTTTCTGTTTCTGATGGGAAAATATAAAAATTTAAAGTATTTTACATAAAAAAGGTACTCTAGTTCAATTTCGCTAGAACGCGCCGTTCTCCAGTAAAATCGATTTTAAAAATCCGTAACATGCTGAAAATTTCAAATTGCTTTAGGTGAAATAATAAAATAATCAAAGTGTGCCATGAGAAAAAAACACTAATTTGGCAGTGACAGTAATCATTAACAACGTCGTGTATTATTGTGTTTTAACTTGTGCTGCAGCGTAGAGTATAAACGTTCAAAATTATTGAAGAGAATGCCACAGTATACATTTTCTGAATATGCAGATATGTTGTTGACATTAGGCGAATGTCATGGGAGCGCAAGAAGGTATGCTGAGAAGTTCCCAAATTACATATGACTTCTGGTCTACCAAACTGCATGAATAGAAATGTTTTAAATGGAGAGAATATTTTGAACTTGGTTGAAGTTCTTGACTGACTGAAACAAATTATTTTATTACAAGTGTTTTTTATGATGTGTGTCTTATAAGCAGCTAATCATCCATTGCACTGGAAAAATGGATTTTTATCTGGAAAACCTCTAGAAATTATAAAATGTAATCATATTGCCCATTAATCCAGTGGCGTAGAAGTTAATTTTAAATAGGGAAATAGTACCCCTGATTCTCCGGCACTGGTATTTGAATTTGGGTTTTGTAGATCCATAACTGCGAGGAATATTTAGTGAAAATTCTGTACCGAATTTGGTTTAATTTGGTAAAGCCGTTTTTCACATATTTTAAGAATTTGTTTTTTTTTATTATTTTCAAGGCCCATTGTCTCAGAAATGGTGCCTTTTTCCGCCCATGTTCATTAAGCAAAGTGATATTAATTTTTGTTGTTTTATACTTTCCTGAAGTTTGTCTATTAAAATCTGGACCACCGTGTATACATACGGTTAGTTAGTTAACATAGTATCAATTGAAAACAAATTTAATGACACCATAACAAATATAAGAATACTGATTCTTACACAGTAGTAACAACAACATAATAATAAGAACACAAAGGAACAAAATTCAAATAGGAATAGGTGATATTACGCTATTTGCAGTGGTATTAAAGCTATTTAAATTTTAAAATGTCCACCATTTGCAGCAATACAAGCGCGTAATCTGCGTTCCAAAGAAAATAGGTTCCGCTCCAGGGTGAGTTCAGTAAACGCTTCTTCTACACGCTGACGTAACTGCTCCTCATTGTCAATGACTTGTGAATATACCTTCTCTTTCATTTGGCCCCACACGTTGAAATCCATAGGATTCAAATCTGGTGTACGTGGAGACCAATTTATAGTAGCATCATTTCCAATGTTAATTGATTGTCTTGCGCTCCCATGACATTCGCCTAATGTCAACAACATATCTACATATTCAGAAAATGTGGCATTATCTTCAATAATTTTGAACGTTTATACTCTACGCTGCAGCACAAGTTAAAAAACAATAATAAACGACGTTGTTAATGATTACTGTCACTGCCAAATTAGTGTTTTTTTCTCATGGCACACTTTGATTATTTTATTATTTCACCTAAAGCAATTTGAAATTTTCAGCATGTTACGGATTTTTAAAATCGATTTTACTGGAGAACGGCGCGTTCTAGCGAAATTGAACTAGAGTACCTTTTTTATGTAAAATACTTTAAATTTTTATATTTTCCCATCAGAAACAGAAAAAAATTGCTCATAAAAAAGATTTGAATAAATTTACCCCGCGCCCCCACCATTTTCGTACGCCCCTGTTTTAAATTTTAAAATGTAATGTATGCTAATCGTTAGGAATATAAATGTACATACTCACTCAAAATTTCATTCATCTTAGTTATTCCGTTATGAAGTTACGCAACAAAAACCGTTTCTGAGATAACCCCTTTAAGGGGCAGTATCTCCCTTAGGAGCCGCCACTGACATAAAGTGTACTAAGGTTTTTGTCATCTTTCAACGTCTTCTACATCCTCTGAAATTTTGAATACTCATTTCTGAAACACCTTGTATATCTTCTTCAATAAACTGGTAGAATTGTGGGTTTCGACCGACTGTGCAATTTTAAGTACGTATTAATTACCTACGTAATTATGAAATTATTCATGTAATTGCTATTATCACTTCTATGGAAGGTCTTCAAAATTATTAATTTATTGTAACTTAGCCACATAATAATGGGAATTATGAATTTCCATGCAAGTGATTCTACGTAATGTAACACGGTATCATGATTGCCATTAAAATCGGTATTTTTTCAGTGCTCAAAAAAAGGGATTGAATGCATTTTTCTGTCATTACTAGTATTATTTTTCCTTCCACTACGACTTTTCTAGATTTATATTCATTTTTATTGCTATGCAATAATATGCAAATATGTGAACCCATAAAAATTTGATGGTGTCTAAAATTGAGTAAAGTGATTCATAAGAAAATCGTTTGGGAAACAATAAAACAATAAAAAATAGGAACACTAAATTATTCAAAACAAAGATTGGTGCAATAGGTTATGTTCAGTGGGTCGAAAAGCAGACCCTCCACCGCGACCATGTGGTCTATTGTGGCTCACATCTACTTATATTTCACCCAACATGTCCAGCCTTTTAATGAAGCTGATCACCTTATTGGGTGTGAGAAGTGAGAACTTATTCAGATCCCCTGGCAGAAGTTGTTCTTTGCCAAATAATGAGTATCTGATCCTTTCCCGAGCGGGGCAGGTGCATAATATGAGTTCTGCTAGGCCGAATTTGTATAGATGATATTATAAACGGCAGTGAGCAGTATACAGGGCGCCCTATTTCTTGACCCGTTGCATGGGTAACTTTTTTATTAGTAGAGATACAAAAACGCTTAAATGAGCAAATTAGTGCAGTTTCGTATTAGTAATTCTACGGTAAGGCGAAAAATTATATACGGGGGAAGGTTGAAAAGTTATTGACAAAAAACGAAAAATCCAACTTTTCTATTATCCCTCGTAGCTCGTTCATTTGAAGAGTTAGAGAAAAATGCTTCACATGCTTTTTGCAGTATTTTTCATGTAAAATGACATGCACTTGCTACTTTTTATATATCTCTTAAAATGGTTGAGAATCACAGTAAAATATATTTTTTTTAAATGTAATGGATAGGTGGCTGTGACATTAACCGAAAGTCCCCTTTTTTCTCTTTCAGATGATATAACATAGTCCATATTTTATCCTTACAAAAGTAATAATAATCGTTGTTTTTAAAGAAAGTTTATTGTCACATCAAGAATGCTATGGAAATAAAACAAAAAATAAGATTCCTGATATTTTTAAAAACGTCTAGTTGGCATTTAATTATTGACAGATCATAAGTGACATTTTTAGTTTTTGTTAAGTAGTTTATTGTTTATTATTAATACTGCATACAAAATAATAGTGTTGCAAATATGTACACCAACGAAGAGAAAAATGATATGCTATTTAGTTATTATAACCAAAATCGAGATGCACAAGCTGCAGCGAATCTTTATTTTGAAACTTACATGGAACGAAGACAACCCCATCATAGAATATTTAGACAGCTGGAAAATAATATACGATTATACGGTTCTTTTTCAAAGCCTAAGGATGAAAGAAACTTCAATGAAGACACTGAAATAAATGTTTTGGCTTATGTAAATTTTAAACCTGATTCTTCAACTGCAGAAATTGCACATCACTGCAACACTTCCAAGGAAACTGTAAGAGCTATTTTAAAAGGTAACAATTTAAAGCCTTATCATTATTCCATATGCAATACTTTATATCCAGCTGATAATCAAAGAAGGATGACATTTTGTCGATGGTACATTTCAAAATGCGAAGAGGATCTAGACTTCTGGAAAAAGATTTTATTTAGTGATGAAAGTAGATTTACCAACAATGGTATTTTTAACCGCCATAATAACATAATGTGGTGCCGAGAAAATCCACATCTTGTTTCTGAAAGAAGAAATCAAAGTCAATTTGGGATAAATGTGTGGTGTGGAATTTTTTGTGGCAAAATTATTGGCCCATATTTTTACGAAGATAATTTGAATGCGAATAATTACCTTCATTTTCTAAGGAATACTCTAACAGAGGAATATTTAAATGAATTACCACTTCATATTTTTAGAAATCTTAAATACTTCCAACACGATGGAGCACCTGCGCATAATTCCCGCGAGGTAAAACAATATTTACATGAACAGTTTGATAATGTTATAGGAAATAGAATGGATATCGACTGGCCAGCGCGAACACCTGATTTGACCCCCTTAGATTTCTTTCTCTGGGGGTTATTGAAAGATAAAGTTTATGTGACAGCTCCTCTAGATATAGAGGATCTAAAAGTCAGGATTCAATATGCAATTAGAAGCATACATGGATTGCCAGTAGGTACTGGAGGTATGCCAAGCACCGGTTCTGGTCCGACAAATTCAGAAGCAGCACCCTCCCTGGATAGAGAGTCGGCTGTTGTTTCATTCCCTTCATGGCCAGACCTGACCATGAAGACTCTGACTGGGACCCAGACCAGTTACTCTATTTTTCCTGCTCAAATGGGCGAGCGCCTGCTGACAACTCCATACCGTTTTTGAGTTACAACGCGGTAGGAACCAAGAGCTGCTTGGCTGTCTGAGAAGATTTTTATCGATTTGCGTGTTCATAGATTTCTGCCTGAAATATAGTTGCATAACTACCAAGGGATAAGGATATTTTTACCGTTGGGTTGCATCTATACACTCCGGCTCCAACACCCATGGGAACCATCTGTAAACCAACAACCAGCCCTCAATAGGTCAGCTTTATTCTGATCCCATTCATCTCTTACAACTGTTAAACTGTTATAAGAAATAACTTTTTTTAGTTTTTTTGTATAGATATTTCAACTAGCAAACCGTTATAAATAAATTATAAGTATTTATAAATAGTAAAATTTAATGATTTAAAATTTAATGAATTTACTTTATTCTTTTGGCTTTTTCTAACGTTATTTTTTAATGAGGAATTCCTAGCTTCAATTTTATTGTTCCTATCTTCTCAGAACAGCAAAAACAAATTGCTGCTGCTAAATGTTCCAATATTAAAAGGGGAAAGTATAGCTTGAATTAAAGCTCAAATTGCGTGACAACAGCCGGTCGATTACAGATTTTAATCTAAATTTTAAGTAAAACACATATATGCTTGTGGCTTTTTTCTGGGAATAATGTCATGTCGACCTACGTCACTTTGCGCCGGATAAAAAGCTATAATAAATCACGCATCTGACAAAACTTCTTTGTCTATGATTTTTATAAAAAGGGGTTGTATGGGGTAGTAGATCAAACGCTCTTGTGAAAATTAGTGACGAATCTATAAACATTGCAAGAATTATTCACATTAAATACCATAACTAGCTATGCGAGAATCGTTATATAACGTAGATGTAAATAGTTTCTCTAGAGAATTGGTGACAAATTTACTTGTGTGAGCCTAAAAAGATGTGGTCTATATCTGTAGCAGCACTTGAATGAGAATCATGAAATCATGATCATGATTATCATCATGAAGTGTTAAATTTTACTACAGTGTTGTGTGCCTTGGTGAAAAACGAAATTAATAAGTTTAAAGTAAATAACTGAATTGTCAAAAGTTTGATACAAACTATTGAAAAATATTGAAAGTGATTTTTAATGCCTTTTTGCCCTTTTAATTTGGTTAAGAATATCCTAAACAAAATAATATTTTCTCTAATATTAAAACAACAAATATGCCAGTAAACTATAATAGTTGCTATTATACCTGAAAGATGGGCAAGTATGATATGAAAGCGATTATTTTGTCTGCATTGTCTGAAATCTTTTTAAGTCAAATATAACCCCCACGCGTTGTACACTTTACAGAAACTGCAGATTTTGGTTTGACCTGCTGCCCACAACCAAGACGTGCCTTCAAAATGCCAGGCTACAAAAAATTTAATTTGGATCATGTACGGATGACGGCAGTGACCTATTTTAGAATTTCTATATAGAATGAGTGCTTTGTGTAAGTGAATTTCCTCCGGGGTTCTCCGACGGGGTCTTTTCTCTGCTTAGAATAATAATAATATATCAGAAAAGTAATTCGTTCCAGATCCCCGAGTCAACAGCACAAAAACCGCCCTCGCCAAAAGATGAAGCTTTATATAAGCTTCAGGATTATACTTTCTCCCAATATATTATTTAGAAACTTAATGTTGTGACGTGCTACGTGATAAAATATACCTGTTGGCCAAAATTATAGAAAGTAAGTCATAAATAGTATCCTAATCACCGCATAAAATAATTTTTAACCGATAAAATGATTGCGTACAGAAATTGAATGTGCTGCTATTTAAGGAAAGTGATCTAGTCTATAATTTCATGAACTATATGAGGTGCAATGTGATTGGAGTATTTAAAACAATAAGTAACGTGATTGGCTAATGCCGAAAACTGGAACATGCGCACTTACACGTCGACAACATCTACGTTTTCGAGCAAAGTAGCGTAGATTACGTGTTTTTTCTTGGCAACTTTTGTTTGACGATTATTTACGAGGTTAATTATTAATTGTTTTTTTCTACTCCCCATCTTTAAAATGCCATTTTTCGTATATGTTTCCATGACGCTAAGTGATCTTTTAAATACAGCTTGACAAGCCGTGGCTTCTTGCGCTTTAGTCACGGATTGAAATTATTGAAAAAATCAAGATAGTTGTCTGTGTCATTTTTAATCAATCTGTCAAACTAATTTGACGCGGCGTGACAAGAGAAGTAATTTTTTGGAAAGTAATTTTTATTTTAGATATTTGCTATCGTAGAAAAAGTATAGTATGCAACTCGTTTTATAACGCCATTTTATTCACTCATTTTATTAAACACTCGCTCCGCTACGCTTCGCTCGTGATTAATAAAAATCGTAACTAAAATGGCATTTATAAAACTTGATACATAATATACTATTAAGATTGTTCTTGCCTATGTGGGAATTAACGATATTGGACTTTCTAGTAGGCATTCGTAAAAGCCCTAATTTAACTTATTTAAAGAAACATTTTATATTTATTTCATTTTAGTTATTTTATTATATTATGTATATTTAGTTACACTATTTTTAGCTATTTTTTTATATTTATTTAATTCGACCTCCTCTTACGGGAATGCAGCGATATAATAGGTGATGGGCAAAGCTCTAATAGGGAGACATGTCGAGAAGAGTCCGTAATTTCCGTAGCGTAGCAGTAAATGGGTGTTTTCTTTTTAACACTTCATCATCAGCATACATCATGATCCATTCGTTTAGTTATATCTTCCTTACTATTAAAGATAGACTAGGATTAGGGATAGGATATCAGTGTATTCTGAGAGATTATTACCGAAATCTACAAAATATATAGGGTGTTCTTATCAAAATAGGAAGGTTGATGTATTCTAATGCGAAGTAGTAAAATACGATCATTACTTTCTATCAATGAAACGTGACGAAATATGATAGAATTCAATATTTCAATTAGGCATCTAAGAAACTTTCAGAGTTACATGTACTTTCCTCGGTGGTATCCAAATGCGGGCTTTCCAGAATATACCTACTGATTATTTTTTAAGTAAATCCAAAACCGCTTATTGGGCATTTCATTTTAATATGGATCTCGTAAATTTTAACGCTGAGTTGGGGTTTTCAGATTTCTAATGTGGAAACGTATATATTTAGTTACTGATCTGGACCTTCTGGCTGCTGAACTGTAATTTAGGGAAAATCCCGCCTACTTTAATTATAACTGGCAAAAGCGCTTAACAAAATTAATTACGTGATGCGGTTGCCCGATGCATGAACTGAACTTAATTTAAAACGGTTGGTTTGCAGAAGCTTTTACCAGGAAAAATAAATTCCATATACGTACACAATTTGATTAGACACAAGGAAGTAAAAGAAAAAATGTTTATGTCTGGGTATGTTCAGAGAAAAAGAATTGCATGCACCCTTATCCAATGGGCTTTACTTTCAAGAGATTTCAAGAGCGTAAAACTGCCAAAATTCGTTTGATTCCAACAAAAATGTATATAGGTATAGTGCATAGTCGCTGACTGTAGATCCTCCTACAGTTATAGATTGAGTTTGTGATTTTAACAGGTTTATAATAGGGAAGGATCTATATAGATATTCCTAGTACAAAATTAGCTATTGTGGTAAGCAAAATATAAAAATCTACACGGATAAAATGAATCAAAAGTTACATTATTTTTTATAAACAGCCCGGACTTCAGGTACAGAAATATTTTAATTAAAAATCGAATCCAATTTTGTGAAATTGTATTCTCGAAAGGCTGATTTATTTAAATAAGAAGACTAAAAATACACCTTTCTGAGTAATTGGGGAAAATTAATTAGTAAAGTTTCAGCCGAAAAAGCACAAAAGTATTAAGTATAACTTTTTTAATGTAGAAATAACATAATTCCAACTTTGACTTTTCAAATTATTGCAAGTATTTCATGCTTGTTCGTTACATTAATAATGATTCAAGATATTTCTGTACCTAAAAAATTACATAGAATGCCTTTTTGACATTGAAACGGGTCATTAGTAGAGTAATGAATGTCAAAAAAGCGGTACACTTACATATTTCATGCATATTCGTCAATTTGCACTTCTAACAACAACTTCTACTATTGTAGGAGATATAAAATAGGGTTTTCTAGACTGACTCAGGTCAGACTGTCCCCAATAAAAACCTTGTCCCTTCTTGTCCCTGGAAGCCTTCCTAGTTATCAACACTTCAAAGGCATTTTAGATATCTCATATATCTACAACAAATACCTAAATATATTATACATATAAGAATTTCTTAAACTATATTTCGTACTATAGAACACCCGTATTTTTTCTGACTTTATTTTGCCGATAGTATAAAATTTTAGCGAAACAGGCCTGCCTACTTGGGAGATCCACCAAGAAGAATCCACCATAAGTTATGGTTCAAGATTGGCGTGGAAACTAGTTGAAGGGAATGTGTGCCAGCGTTCAATTTGCAATAGCAATGTAGGTAGGTATAAAATAAAATGGATGCGTTTGTAGCGAAGGCAGACAATCAATTTTATCTACGCGCATCCCCTTCGCAAAATATGGACGTTTTCGGGAAAACGTATCTTGCGTAATAAGGTGTCATGACTATGGACCGATAACCGTATTTCAGAAGGTATTAGCGAATTGAAATCTTAAACTATGGATACGGGGGTTTGCCGAAATGATAATGAACTATTACCCCTAATCTAATAATTTGTAAGTGCGGAAATGTAGGTGCACATAAAGCATAAAGCACATTTCAAATCTAAAACGTAAATAGTATAGTTTATACCTAAACCCAGCTGTTTCAGGGGATATTTGACATTTTATAATAAATGTGACAGGTGATAATACATTTCTGGTGATATCGTGTGTACCGTAAATTTAGAAGCCAGTAATGGCCAACATTACAGAGCACACATCAAAGAGTAATACATTTCCTTGGCGTATAAATATATTTAAAGTATCATCCACACAACACGTCATTCGTAGGTGCGTATTTATACGTTTCCTATATAGACATCCTTACTGTCGGCTAGACATCCTAGAAAACTTAACATCCTTAAAATTTCGAGACAATCAATATTGTTATGCACAATATATTGCTATGGATAGTATTAGTAATCTCTTCATTTCTTTTGCTTATGGTTATTGTCTATTATATTATACAATACAATATTCCTTTTTGGACCATCTTAAGTCCATAAACATAATATTTAATTTACTCCTTGCATCATAGGTATATTTCATATTATAGCCAAACCGTCTAGTTTAATAATTTCAAAGATCTAATTTCTCCCCTTTTTCCAATTTTTGAACATTATTTTTAACCACACAACCCTGAAAGTAATTTAAATAGCTTTACAGTATCCACTGCATCATGTTTTTGTTGATACCATGCAGTATAATCATTGGTTTGTTCCAATTAGTAGCATTGATACAAAACAAAAGCATATTTGCGTTTGTTTTGTGCCCTGAAATTAATCAGGTATCTACTGCAACTGGAATACAATCCGTAAATGTAGCTTGTCGACTATTTTAATCGAATTTAATGCATTTTGAGCCGCTGAATACGAATTGCAGTGCAATAGCAGTGTACGTATTTTATCACTTGTTAGAAAGAGCCAATAATTATGAGTACGTTGGGTGGGTCTATTCTAAAGCTAAAATTAAAATATTGAGCATTCATTCACTGTCTATTTAATTATTAGGTCTGTGATCTTGACTAAATCTCCGCGACAAGATGCTTTTCTTTGTGGGTTTTCTGTGTTTAATCGAAGTTTAGTGTTGATGGTATTTTTTGTAAGTTAAAACCTATCCCTGATATGTCAAATTCTAGTCCCATCTCATGGAATCTGTTTATATGATTTAGTTTGTAGTAGTATAGACAGGTACTAGGGTAATTTGATTAGAAGAACAATAAGTTTGTCACAAAAAGAAGCCAGCGCTGCCTGGTACAAATCTGTTGCAAACCACAGCGAATTGTTTAATATTAATTAAGCCATTCAAAGCACACTCGGTTATTTCTCTCAGCTTTCCGTCTTAATGGGAAATTTATTCAATTAAATGGTAGCATTAATTGGTTTGCGGTTCTCCTAAAAGCCACTCCTTAAAAGTAGCGCGGGTTGCAATTTAAGATAAACCATAAAATATTGAAAATTGTACAGCTCAGATGGAATGGAATGTTGAATTTTATACGCAGATTTTCATTTCTGTGGTGATGATGGACTTAGAATATTTTAATTAAAAAAAAAAATAAATAAATAAAAAACTTGAAATTCCGGCTTACAGAGATTAAAACATTTTTTTTCACGTCAGGTGTTTTTTTTGTATGCGTAAATTTTTATTCCAGTGTTGTTTTGGATTTACCTTCTTTTGATTTTCTGTATCATGTGTGTTTTTTTATTATCGAATAATAGATGACAAAAATACTTTGAGATTTGCAAATCAAATTGGCATAAGATATGAAAAAAAGTATTCCATATCCAGGTTTTACATCATTTTACATATGTTGATTAACAAAAACCATTGCCATATTCTACAGACTTTGGACAAAGTGCACATTGATACATATGCTATGCAGACATGAAGGCATAGCTACGGGTAACGCAACGATGTACAGTGCAGGAAAAATTCATATATGGGGCAGAGTTAGCGATTATTAGAGACAGAGAAAGCGAAATTTTAAACAACAATAATAATTGTTTACTCTATCACAATCAGTTCAAGATGGGTTGATTTTTCAACCCATTTTAGTAACTGATTTTTTAATGTTTTTCTCTTAAATTTTGCAACAGAAGAAATTAGAATATTATTTGTTTACAATAATGGGAAATTACCAACCGCATGTTGGCATGCATTTTTATGCTTTACATCATTTGTAAAATTGGTTAGCAAATATTTATTTTCATCTTTTGTTTGTAAATAAAAGTATTTACTTCAAAAACTTATTTTTTCTTATTATAATTAGTGCATCATTAATATTGTAAATATTAATATTAACATCTTCTTGAATCATAGGTAGTCCCTTAAAGTACTATAACTTCAAAACCGGTTTGGTTAAGCGGAATGATTCAAGTACTTTATTAAATGCAACAAACTGACCATTTAACCATTTTATTTGTTACTCATTTGTGCACGTCAATTTATCAAACTTAATTTTTACAAGCTACTAACTTGTAAAACTTTTAGTTTAGTAGCGTTATTTATATTAGACAATTGTGTTTTATTTGTATAATAATATGTTAAAAATCCTGGTACAACTGTTATTTCTGGTAATACAAAATTTGGACGATGAAATAGTTGAAATTGAACCATCTTCTGACGCAGAGACTGCTGAGATAGAAGACAACGGTTTACTAGGAAATAATTTTTTCGACATTTAGATTTTGTTATTTCGAAATCATCGACATAACTCGTGGTAATTTCCCTGAATTTCTATCCCCCTGTACGTTTTAGTAATAAAATATCCCGATCCGCATCTTCAACCATAGATGCCCCAGATCGGCGAAAAAAAACGATTGACATATAACTCTGGTTCTTTTAAATCTAAATATTTCGTAGTTTGCTTTGGGATAGCACCAATAGTGTGCTGACCACCATTAAGGGGAATGCACTTTCCATTTCGATATGGTAAAAAAAAATCGTAGGCTTTCTCTTCTAGGAGGCCGAATATTTACGTATTTTCTGTACAACATGCAAGGTTCAAAATTGCAGCCACCGTCGGTTTGGTAAAATCTTGTTAAATTTTTTGTTTGTCGCAATGTCACAATTACGTATTTGCCCATATCTTCTACGTCGTTCATCAAAGAAGTTAATCACATCGACAACAACCAAAATTTCGAATATTGTTACAATTTTCGCAAGCAACCAATGGTCTTCAGGAGCGTCCAACAGTAATCAACCTCTTCGTTAGTTAAAACCTTGGCCTTTTTTGGAATACAACGCTCATTCTTTCGTTTAAGATATGCAATTATCTTTTAAAATCTATAAATATCAACTAAACGTCACATTTTTACATATAATTTTAAATAAAAATTAACCTGCGAATTTGAACATTTTCCTTGATTTCTAAACAACTTTTGAAAGTTGGTCAAAGTTTGAAGTTTTTCACACTTATCCATTTCGAGAATATTGTACACCTTGTTTGTACCAGCTACCAGAATTCAAGCAAAGTCTAATAATGTTACAGAGGCATGGTGTATGCGTGCAGAAAGGGCACATACGAGTACACCCTTATATTATTTCGCGTGTCGGCGCTAAGCGGATTGGGATATCTCGTGAGTCATGTCATAACGGAATTGTCGAAACGTAATTAGGAACTCAATATTCTTTTGCATCTAAAGACTAAAAGTGGATAGTACTTATAACACTCACTAACAGCTTTGCAGTTTTATCGGTAGTTACTCGCAGCAAAATGTTGTTACAGGTACAAGTAGTTGAAATTTATTACTACGAACCAGTATCCTTGAAACAGCTTAGAAAGAGATAAACCTCCTGAACCTTTTGTAACTTTATCCTATAATTCATAGTTTCTTTTGGGATTACACCACCTGTAAAATAACAAAAAGCAGAAAACTTATTTATCCTAGCTTTTTTTTATTGATTACAAAATACAGTAAATACCTAAGCCATGGGGTTGTCAGCTGTTGAATATGCGATTTTTTGGGGGAAATAGACATGTAATCTTAATTTTGTTTCTGATTATATTTACATTTAATCAGTAGCCACTATATTATGAGCAGAGAAATAAAATGTCAGGGGCACCTTGATATTTGATTAAAATATGCCATTGACTGATACATCTCATCTCTACCAAGATTTGTTTGGGAGTCCACAATCTTTGTATCCACCTCGGTATCCACCAATGCATTAACGAAGGTAAACACTTTCAAAAGACAATCTTTCAGAATGAAACCATGCTTTTCTACAAACATATTGAAACACTGACGTAGTTTTCCACATAACACCAAAACACTATCCTGCACTCGACGCGCGTTTCATCAATCAAGTTGGCATTATCTGGAAATTATGCCAACTCAGTTTTAATTATGTGGAAAACCACGTCAGTGTTGTCTACACACCAAAAGTTCCAACCCTTTTCAAAACAAACATATTGCTTGTGCCTGAAGATAATTTTCTGGATTTGAGCATGTCTTAAAATAAAATCCCAGACATTATTACGGTGGTAAAAGTTGAGACATATAATGTCAACCTTTGTATGTTCAATTGTCGAAGGAGCATTAAGAAAATATAATAATATACAAGGCTTTATTTGAAATAACAAAGTACAGTTAATTCCCGGAGAAACGAATAATTTTTTATTGAAATATAAATTAACCAGTACCATATAAATTTCATTGCCACGTGCCTAGAGGCAGGCCTGCTTTTCGAAGGCTTATGATATGAATGTCACAATTTTGATTAGGTAGTAAAATGTCCGGAATTCAAGTCGAATATAGTGGAAAGTTGTACCAGTTCGTAATATTTAATGTCGAAGGTGGAGGCACCGTTTAGGTACGGCGCAAATAGGAGGACCGAGAGGAGGACACACACGAGATTACATCCCTGCCCATATCATGTTCGCGTGCCCGCACCAACCCGTTCAGGATATCATAACGGGAATTAGTAATGTAATTCCGTCGTGAAATTTTAATCAGGTTCAACTCGTATAACCACGCCAGAGGAAGTCGTTGGTGGAGCGATAAATTACTAATCAAACGCTCTAATAGAAACGTATTTTCCGTTTTGACATATTTTAGTGGTGCTTCAAGAAACGAACGGGGAAAGTTTAACTTTCCCCGTTCATTTTTTACTTATTATGTCTTGTATCATAAAAAGAGGTAAATACGAAAGTGGATGCAATTTTTTATTTAATGTTTGCAAAAAGATATCGTTGATCAATTCAGTTGCCAAGTAGTGTAGGTAACTAAAAAAAACGAAGCCCAAAATCGGCGTTTGCCTCGTGTCTAATTATAAAAAAACTATAAAAGATAGCGACTTTTAGTAAAAAAAGTATTGAAAGATAAGACTTTAATTTAAATCCCTATAGTAGTAATTTTTGGCAATTCTTTTTATTTTTAAAATTCCAGGCAAACAATCTTGTACTAAAATAGTGTATTTTCAAAAATTATTTTCTCTAAAATACATGTATTAAACAAAAATTTGCTACTATAGGGATCTAGTTTATCTTTTAATCTTTCCGGTGATATATAATTTATAACATTAAAAAGAAATTTTGTTGCAATTATAAGACAAATCAGGTACCCTTGCAATAAGGGCTAACTTTATTTCCATGTGCCTTTTTACTTCGGCTTTACGTGCACCTCCGAAATCTAAATAATTCGGTAGAGGGAATATGTAAGTCTTCACCCATCGGTTACCCAACCTCTCAACCCGACCCCGAATTCATGTCTGTCAAGTCTACAGTGAACGGACCCAAGGATTTAATAGACAAGATGATTCATAATTAATAGACAAGATGATTCATCATTCTTTACTTTCTTATCGGCTACCCCGAATTTATAAAATTTTAAATTTTATATAATTCTGAAACATCTCATTTGTATTTATTTCTTGATTTATTAATGTTAGCTGGGTATATGCGAAATCTAAACGAACTTTTGTTTTAGTCTCTGACAAATGCTTTGTAATTTTGTCCATTGGCACTCGAAAAAATTTGATATCATGGCCTGGAAAACCTGGAATTTTCAAGATATTTTTTAAGAGAGTGTATACATTCGGTTTTAGGTATATCGGATTATATTAATATTATATATTTAGTTAATAACATCAACATCTGTATATTTTTACATATTTGTATATAACTTTGTCCCATGAGGCAACAAACGTAATTTACCTACACGTTCAATATGGGTCTATCTTTAGTTGAAAAGTGACAACGAAAAAGAAAACAGTTAATTTACCAAAATGTTGTGTTACGAGAAAACATTCTACAATCTGCAATAACAGATAATTGATAATCTTTTCCTTGCTAACTAAGATAATTAACATTAGTTTATCTGTGATAACGCATAATTTTAAACAATATATATAGGGTGCCTATCATTAGGCACCCTGTATATCTATCTATCTCCTTACATGGCAAACTGTGTTAATAGTGGAGATAGAGAATTGGTTAAATTTGCAAAATTGGGCAGAACTACAAGAGGAATGTAGTCCCTCCTTCAGATTTAATTTGCAATTTTTCGAGATATTTTTAAAAAACTGAAAATCGTCAACATTTTTAAACTCGAATGTCTCAAAAATTATAAAAGATACAAATAATATAAAAATACTATGTGATAGTGTTTTTTACGTGGAATTCAGCGGTGATATTGAAATTTTCACGGGCATCTTAGTTCTTGAGAAAAAAAAATAAAGTTATGAAAGTAAAGTTTTTTTAAATGGCAACCATAGTTGGCTGTGGTATCAGTAAAAA
This sequence comes from Pogonocherus hispidulus, assembly GCA_963924545.1. Taxonomy (NCBI): domain Eukaryota; kingdom Metazoa; phylum Arthropoda; class Insecta; order Coleoptera; family Cerambycidae; genus Pogonocherus; species Pogonocherus hispidulus. The sequence goes on along the minus strand of OZ004696.1, from coordinate 12,899,416 downwards.
GCTTATTTTTTTCTAATTTCAAAAATATAGTATTTAATAAATCGGGTTTTTCTTCGTTTGTGTACATTTCACAATAACGATTTTAACATGAACGTTTAGTTTTGACGTGTATAATGATCGTGACGTGTTATGTGATCTGACATTTGTATTGTATACGCGATTCTTGCTAAGCAATACGCTACCTACTGGCGGCACGCACAACTAACGCATGGGGTATTGGTTCAGTTTTGCATATGTATGTCTATTGTGAATTTTGAAATATGCGTTGTTATATTAGTTAATTGCTTTGATTAGATATGAATCATTATTGTTGTGAGCGTCATTGTTCCTCTTCCCTCCAAAAGCGGGAAAATCTGGAGCTATCGCGGAAACTATAAGTTGAGCATACAGAGTTACAGGAGACAAGAAACAACAATACGCGATTGATTTTAAGATCGAAGCGCCAAAATGGCAGTAACCTATACTAACCTACGTTCACTGACACTGACGTTGGAAATTTTATTCATCAAAGATTTCTTGTCGAGAACTTTAAACCAGGTAAAAAGCTTGTAAAACTATTTTGAAAGGGGTAAGTAGTGATATAAAATTAAAATAGATTTCAATATTTTTCGAGCGTTCAATCTGAAAATGAAACTTAACCTCAAAATATGTCAAATTCTTTATTGGGCATACAGCATACATACCTTTATGGAAATAGTCATCCTTAGAGAATGGTAAAGAGCACACTCTCTACTCTGCGTTCTTTAGCTTCTTTATCCATACTTGTTTACTGATTTACGTTTGTTTTTCATAGCTTACTATGTTAATAAATTATTTGTTCATTACAGTAAACAAAAGAAAAGAGAAAGGTATATTAAATATTATATTTTTGAAATAATAAAAAAATGAGCTTTTTATTGATACCATAGCCAACTATGGTTGCCATTTAAAAAAACAACTTTATTTTTTTCTCAAGAACTAAGATGCCCGTAAAATTTTAAATATCACCGCTTAATTCCACGTAAAAATCACTATCACACAATATTTTTATATTATTTGTATCTTTTATAGTTTTCGAGATATTCGAGTTTAAAAATTTAGTCAATTTTCAGTTTTTTGAAAATATTTCGAAAAGTTGAAAATTAAAATTAAATCTGAAGGAGGCACTGAATTCCTCTTGTAGTTTTGCCCAATTTTGCTAATTTAACCCATTCTTTATCTCCACTATTAACAAAGTTAGCCATCTAAGGAGATAGATAATGGGCACCCTGTATAAGATTGTACAGAAGAATATATTGTTTTAGAAATTGTATCTTCCAATGAGCCTGTGTATATTTGTGAGTAGTATAGTTTTTGAGATCAGTAGCATCTTAGTAGGTCTGTCGCTTGCTTCATGGTGAGGTTTGGATCATTTTGGGATGAACTGATCACAACTCTGATTTCAGTGATATGTCTCCATACTATCATCTTATATTACCTGTAAAAAATATAGCGGCAATCAGAACATAGAGGGAAGTGCTTTTAGCTTTTGGGAATCTTGTATTTTGTTTAATAACCCACATAAAATGTACATAAAAAAGTTTAATCTTTTCAGTCTTTGAGGGAACGTCAAAACTTCTATTGCAGTAATTAATCATTTCGCCAAGGTAAATGGGCCTATCCTTACTAAAAATGGCCGTTTTTTGTTCTTGACACTAACAGCGTAGGTAATTGAGAGACATCTTTCAAGCTTTTCTCTTTTCTAAGTGGCTCCTTTGCGTTGTTTTTGCCATAAAACTTAATGAGTGCCAACTTTAGTTGCTTGGATTAATTTTCTTTGTAGCTTGAACTCGTAGTTCAATTGGTAATAACTAGTGAAGGTAACTAGGATATGTTTAATATGTAGCAGGGTCATATAAATAAATAAAATCTTCAGCAGATATATTATTTGTATCTGATAAATCTACTGGAATAGAATGTAAATTATTATTAGTAGACAAACATTTTAGTGCAGTTAGTACATTTAGCACTCATGAAAATACATCTTTTTCCCTCGTCCCGAAAACGTGTATTTTTTGTACTAGTTAAACAAATAACTATTTTGTGACAAAAAGAAAGGCGATGTTGGCGGTGATAACGTGGCATTAAAATTTCAGACAAAGCGATATGATAATCGTAACAAAATAACCTCCTTGTGGCACCTAGTCTCTGTTAATTTCTCTGGCTGTCAGAGGTTTCATGCTGTCTTTTGTCAATTCCTCTTTCTGATAGTCAGAAACTCTCATAACTGTTGACATCTTTTTGTCATACTCGTTAAATATCTTTTTGGTTCAAAGATCTGTCACTTTTATTATATATATTTTTTTCTTTTACAGGTTGCATATCTTCAATTTGAAGTTTTTATGATTGATATACAATTTTCTTACCTTTGAAGGTTTTGAAATCTTACTTCGGGGGAATTCTGTTTCTGGCAGAATCGTTGTGATTTTAATAATTGATATGGTATAAAGGATAAGCAATACTAATGCAATAAGAGTATACATTGTTTTCAAATACCATTTACTTACCATCCTGGCGACTTTTTTTCATTTTACAATCTATATTTTATTTCCCCATACTTTCTGATTGCTAGGCTGATTCGTTCCAGTCAATAGTACATTTATTTTAAGAGAAGATAGTAGGAAAAAATGAGTATAATATGAATATACGATTTAAAAAAAATTTAAATACATATATACTAACGCTGAAAAAATATTTTCAAATAATTATTTAAATTCGTTAATTAGACTTGAGACTTTTTCCCTGAATTCGGGATTTTTTTCACTTTTACAAGATCAGGTAAAATATTTTATTTTTTGATTTACTGTCTTTAATAGTCTCCCAATACCTGGTTAAAATTAACATAGGTACTAATGACTGAATCACCCCGTATAAACAAATGAAACTACCTAATTATTAACTCGGCATTTCCTATCGATTATTCAAATAAGTTATATAAATATACTGGTTCTATAATAAAAAACGCATTATTTCTGCCGTATTTAATATGTTTACGAGTATGGCGGAGTTTCCTTGACCCGATAAATCGTCGATTACACTCTGCTAGCGGTAGAATTGTGCGATACGCCCCCGCCGAGGAAACCCAGACACGGCGTTTGGTGTTTGGCGTGTGAGTCAGCGGAGTTTCAGAATCGCGATTTGGGTAAAACTATTTATCATGGAAACGGCTGTTTATGGTTCTTTTCTTTTAGTTTCGTGGGATGCAGATGACTTTTATCAAAATGTATTTTTGTAATATTATTTATTCAAAAGAATATTTCGCTAGGTATACGATGCCTCAGGATTTCATGTGACAAAACTCATGTCAAATGTTTTATAGTCATGATCAAAATTCATGTTTATAGGATCCTTTCTCGGATCCTTTATTCTTATTTCGACATAGGAAATCTACTACTCACGAATCGTTGCACCTTTTTTTAAATACCCTGTGCGTGGAGTTCTAGTCGGCTAATATTTTAACAAAAATCAGATATTTTCTTTATTTGTTAAAAGTTTTTAAACTATATAGATACTTCAAGATCAAGTTATAATAAACTTTTATATCGTGCTAAAGCCTATGTTATGCCTCCCATAAAAATATCAAGTTTAGTTTATAGCTCGATAACGAAGAAAATTTCTATACCCCCAAAAATCGTTGAGCTGGATTTACACATTTGTTTAATAATAAAGATAAACTTCCGAAAAAAAAAAGAATCATAGAGGCATATAAAATGAAAATGAGGATAGCGGATATCTGTTCAATAACAGATTTGTTAAACAAGTCAACAACTGCATGGGGCTTTCATTATTTAATTATTGTTAAATTAAATAATTTCATTATTTTCGTAATTTATTTGAAAATATTATTTGGAATATGTAAATAAATGACATTGTACAAACAACCCAGTTTGATATAATTATCTTAATTGTTTTAAACCCTAAATAACCAGCTGAAGCTAACCAAAACCCAATACGGCACAGTTAATTGTAAAGCTTCGTACAGACTTGTAACTGCCCTGTATACAAAACAGCGAATTGCGTCAAGAACACGCGGTGACGATTGTCCACTTTTAATTTTGGCGCGCGTTATTTTTCTTTAATTTAGCCACTTTTAAATCATAAGCCAAATGTCGATACGTCCCCCCCGCCTTCGCACGTCAAAACCAACCAACTCTGGACCGCTTGCAAACAATTCACGCACTCTTATCGTGCATCGTTTGGTCGCGGTGGTCATTCGTTGCAAGTTGTACGAAGCTTAAGCCCCAAATCAGTCAAGTTCGTGTATTTAACCCTGTCCTTTAACCCTCTCGCACCCTAACTCACAATTTAACCTTAACGTTCGCCCTATCGGGATTCAAATTCCGAACGAGTATTTATTATCATGTGACTGTTTGACCAGGAAGCGCCATTTCGACTGTAAAATAAAAAATCTCTCGGGGGATCCATTTTTAATTAGGTTCGCCACAGTGCCACTACCGAGAGATGTAAATTGAGACAAAAGCATTTTGAGGTAGCGCTAAAAGCGTTCGGTTAGAATTTCCTGGAGGGGAAAAATATTCTAGTCTATAAGGAATATTAATGTTATAAATAAGTCATGAAGAAGGAACTGTAAGGAACTCGTTTTACATTTTTCTTTTTTGCCATTGAATGTGGTAAAAATTCTATGTGAATGTGTCTAGTAGATTAAGCGTAATTCAATTGTATACAGGTTTAGCTCTTTATTAATAAATAAATAAATATTTTATTCCAGTGCGGGTATCCAACTATTTCTAACGTAAATAAAGCTTGGCATGGAGAGATAAGTTGGCAAGATAAGTCTACACATAAGCGAAGATGGTATACCAGACGTTAATATGAGAGTTTCTGAGCGCTAATGCGTCCCACAGAATAATAATAAGCTACCCGCGCTCCCACACAAGTCTGACTTCCGGATTAATAATTTTGATTAGAATAAGGAAGATCTATATTACATTGTTAATCAGATGTCATTTGAATTTTGTTCATACTCTTGATGTTGATACGAACAACTGGAACTGATAAAAAAGCTGAAAAGGTCGAATTTGAGCCAAAAAATTTTAAAATGCCTAATAAAAATCTTGAATTTGGACGTTAACCCATACCCATGTTTCAGCGTTGGGTAATATAGCTTTAATAGTTTACCAGGTATACTAGAATTACGCACTAAATGAACACACTGAGCGTAACTACTATAAAACGAGTGTTATAAAATGCGAAATATAACCATTATGAACGAGTGTAATACTGTTAGTATAGCAGTTATATACAGATTTGTGGTGACTTCTTTTATACAATAAATTTTACCTGTTATACAAATGAAATATAATAGATATAAAACATAATATATTTCAAAGTTATAATTTATAGTCCCTATGTCATCTATGTATAATGTATATTAAACCTGTTTCAGTGAAATTGATTAAATAATGAGTATGAAAATGGCTTTTGAAAAAATACTTTATAAAAATTTTAATATTCAATATGCATGTTATTCTAGAGAAACAGTTTGATAAGCTCATTTCTTTCAGTGTACAAATGAAAATGAAAATTAAATAGACGTCTGTTTGTTCGACCTCCACAGTCGGCAAGTTTTGGGGCCGTATTTGCGTTACTGCGTGTCAGGCGGATTCACAAAAAGCTTTTCCTCTCGTTATTCCCCTCCATTACGAGCTCGACCCCCGACTCGACGATCGTTGGTTTGAATAGACAGAAAAAGTTGCGGCAATTAATTTTGATGATTTGTGAAACTTTATCAGGCCCATAATATTTGACCTAATTGTGAAAAGTGACTAATATATATTTGTGAAAGGGGAACATTATCCTTGTAAGATCCCTTTTCGCCGTCAACACAACTTGGAGCTCGAATAGGCAGTAATAAATTACTGCATGGGTTTCCGAGAAGAACGCAGTTTCCTCGGAAAACATGTACTACACTTTCCATGACCATATCATTTTATAGGCGTGTTATATCGTCGTTCCATTTTCTCTCTTCTTTTAAGTATATATAAGATCCTGTCGAGGCTCGAGAAAGGAATAGATTTAATGCTTGCTCCTACCGTGTTTGTTCTTTTTACAACTGGGGTGTTAGGCCCGGGTTTTAAACTGTATATGTAGTTGGAAATTGCCGTTGGTTTTATTTTGCACATAGTTTTCGGTTACATATTGAGCAGTGCCCTGCATCTTTCACATCGAACCAATAAATCAATTTTGTTACTTTAAATAGAACATATTGATTTTTACAAATATACATACGAACCATCTTTGAAGAGTACATGTGTTCAAAATTAGATCCTCTAATCTCAGAAAGTATATGAAATAGAGAATATAATATACAAAAGTTTTTTAGTTTTACTTATTTTTATTAGGTTCTTTCTTGTATATTATAGGTTGTTTAGTTTTATTATGTAAGAATATCAAGTTTTCAGCAGTAAAGAGTAGGTATCCTTAATAATGTCGACCTACTTTAAGGGGAATTAATCGTAATTAGATACAGGGTGTCCCATTTAAAATAAGAAAGTTGATGCCTGGATCAGAAAACTGAACAACCTGTTTACAAGACATTAAAAAATGAGAAATATAGGTAAAAACAAAAAACTTGAATTTAATTTTTTTCCTGAACTTTTATACTTTCTAAGCTTAGGAAATAGTAGATATTTTTTGGACATCTGTACAGAGAGCACTGATATATGGATGGGTCGTCTTTTGTGACTTTCGTGATATTTCGTTACTTTCATTTCGTTTTTGTTGTTTTATCTGTTTGATTGAATCATTTGGAAGCTTCGAGTGTCTCGGAGTTTTAGTACTTGTGTTAATTATATCATTGTGTTGTAAAATTTATAAAAATATTGTGTCAGTGCTAGACAGGGCGTAGTCGGACCTGTGGCTCTCGTCCTATCCCAAAGGCAATTACAAATAATGTTCGTTTTAATGAATTAATTGTGTAGATCTACGCATGCTCCGTGCATCAGAAATCACCGAAAAAGACGAAACTTGGAAGATAGGAAATTACATTAAGTGAAAAGTCTTTTTAGTTTATTGTCTTTGGATGTACGATTATATCTAAGAAATACGTTTCTAAAAGACTACCGTAATACCGATTCCAGTACCGGTGTTGTATTCGGCGAATACACGAAGTACTTCAACATTCGCTTACTTTCCCACACCATATGGTGGTCTAGCAAATTCTCGGGTTCTAAAACTTTCAGCAAAGTACTTCGCGCCTTGAGACCTCGTTCCCCCAGAGGCGCACGGTGTTCAGTATTTAGTTAAAAATGGACAGTAAAAATGAGCATTGTTGCCGCTTCTACTTGCGTGATTTTAAGTAGTACTTTATTATTATTAAAAAAGAGGACGAATAAACTAGGAAAGGTCTGACTCAAAAGACTATCGATAACCCTCTCGGAGGTAACGAAGTGTGTGGGAGGTTTGCCAAAGGCATATGTAGTAGTTTTCGCGTTTCTTCGCTTCACGAATAACGAACATTCGACAAAGTTGACCTCCCCTACGCGAATCTTCGCGACAAATCCACGCTACGTCTGAGACCAGCATAGACAATGTGTCCGGCGAAGAGAGACATTATTCATGAGGTGTATGTATCTTTTTCTTCCAGATAACACCAGAAGTCTTCGGTTATATTTAGTATGAAAATATGTGTTCAGTTTAAAAATAATAAAACAAAAATTAAATCGTATTCTTCTTCGTTTATTTTAATAAATCAGCATTTTTTGCGCCCTAAAGTATCCAGATGTGGTTCGGAACATAATCAAGAAAATGGAAATTGGTTTTGAAATAAATGAAATTCGCGTTTTAATTTTTAAAAGTAAATACGATTATAAGATTAACTTTATGTAAGATTTTTCAAACAGGCTTGGAGCTCTCTCTCCCTCACAAAAATATATTAGGTTTTTATGTGGAGGATTAAGTCGAAGATTATTCTTTTCTAATTTATTGCTTACTTGTTTTACATTTATTATGTATTCCATTTAGCAGCAGGATTTAGAATTCGTGATTTTAAATATCCATAGAATACCTTTAGAATTTATGTTAAACCAGACTTATAATTAATTTATAGTCCTGTTATATTCCTTACGGTGGCCGCTTTTGGCGTCTCAAAGTTCCCATTTGATATCGTTTATCCGGTACATAAATACAATTGAAAATACAATTTTTTAAAGAATTTTCCTTAATATCTCTAAAACATTATTTTTCATACAAATTATTTTTAAAAGGGAGGCAGTAACCCACCGCAGGGACGTCTCTAGTGGATAAAATTAATAACATATATCTGTTCTATTCATCATAAGTGATGTATTATTCATGCCAAATTACAGGTTAATATCTATTCACGTTTTAGAGATATTAAGGAAAATTCTTAAAAAATAGTATTTTCAACGCTCTGTATCTCGCCAACGAGACATTCTACGACCTATGTTTGATGAAATTTTCTTCTTAAAAAATGGTCTTCTATCAATTATTAAGATCTTACCACAAAAAACTGACTCACCCTGTATAAATAAGGATAATTTTGTGAGATCTTGCCGTCCTTCCGTGGTTTCCTCTAGGCCAGGGGCCAAAGTGCGGCCCGCGATGTCGATACGGTATATGTATTATATTTTTATTCAAAAATAAATAAGTAAATTAAATTAAAGGATTTATATTATTATATAATAAGATGGATTTCAGTTATTTTTTCGTTTTAATAAATATATAATTAAAGATTTATATTTATATTAAATTTAGTATACTAATAAAAAAATAAAAGAAAAAATAAGAAATAGTTAAATATATTTAAAACAAAAAAAATCGTGGTTATTGTTTTGATTTTATTCCGCTTTTTTTGGCCCGCCAAAAATTTCGGTAATATTAAATTGGCCCGCCTAAGAAAAACTTTGGGAACCCTGCTCTAGGATATAAGGCATTATTCATGTGTCCTATTATTTATTTACATTTTATGTAGGAAAAAATTTTATATCGAGTGACCATGAGAATCTGAATATGTATGTTATAATATCGTGTATATAGGATGCAAATGTGCCGAGATTCATAGGGTAAATATTAACCTAAATGTAGGGTTAGGTGCGGGCACCAAGGCACGTTTTCAGAAAGTGAAATCGACCTTCCATCCTTTTATGCCCGGCATCTACTTAGATACCTTTTAAGGGCCAGCCACCCTTCACCAATGGCACAGTAGATGATAAATATGCATACATACGGTTACATAGTAGGGATAATGGCTTTTCAACTTGTAGTTCTTTCATTGCATATTTTATTTTAATGTAGATATAGTTGTCATTAGTAGTTCTTTAGCGAACCTTTTAATTTTTGTTGAATTTGAATCAGATTAATAATATAAGGTGTACAAGAAAGTAGTTATAATCATGGATTTATATAGTTACATGGAGATTGACTTGACTAGGTGCTCTTCTGTAATTTGCAAGTGCCTAATTGACAAATACCAGTACCTTAACCCTACTACTACTGCATGATGTTTTTCAGTTATCTTTCATTACACAACAGCATAATGATATGCAGTTCCTCTTCCACACAAGTCTCCGACTGTCGGGCTAATCATTGTGATTATAATGAGGGGTAGAAATAGAATTTGCTAAAGCTGTTGGAAAAACTTTTATAACAAATGTCTGAAAATACAAAATGTTTCTGTGGCATTTTCATTAATACTTGACCAATACGTCTAGCAAGCAATGCACGTCTAATCCGTGCATTGTTTATGAGAAAAAAATTATGAAAAATGCAAATCATGAGTAAATTATAAACATGGCATTTTTAAAAACACTTTCGCTATAGCTAGTTGGGGAAAAGATAATGAATAAAATAACGAATTCTGTAATTATTTCTAATTAACTTAACAATCTTTCAGTAGGTATCGTTCTGTCTAAACATTGCAGCATACTTCTCATATATATGTATGACTATTTATATTTGCAACGGCGTTATATTTTTTATAATCTACGATGTTAAATCTATATTTCTTATTTCAACACCTTTACCTCTCAAAAATTTCTCTAATAGCATCCAAATATTATGCTGATAATAAATATATTATAAAAAATGCTGGGAACAAGGAGAGATAAGTACTTTATATCGAGCTGACTGGATTCGAAGTTCTGCGAGTTTCTTGGATAATATTCTAGATTTCCAAACAAAATTTGATATTACGTAACTTGGTAACCACTTCTATGTAGGACAAAAATTAACAAGATTTGTCATTTTCCTTCAAAAACATATAACAAAATATATTGTTTCTACTTAGTTGCGCTTCTAATTGAATCCTTCAATCAACATCGAGATAGATTATATCCATAATTGTTTCATATTTTAATTACAAACTGATATTTTTTCTACTACCTACTTATTTCAGTATTTTCAGTACCTGACCTTTTTGACAGTGTATATTTTTTAGCGGGTTGTCAGAATCATTCTTTTATATAACTTGATAAGGGCAATTGACGCTAATGGCAATAAAACATAAATATAAATATAAATATAATGGCTTTTACATCGGCTTTTGTGAAGTAATAATTCAGCTTAGTATTATTGCAGCTTGCTCTGTTTATTAATATCTATTTAATATATTGCTTTTTTATTTTAGGTAAGTACCCGTCATCAACCAATATGACTCATTTACCTAGTTGGTAAGTTAAGGACTAATATTTTTCGAACTTTAGTTTATCATTTAAGGATGTAAGTGTTAAAACTTGCACATTGCCTATAGGGAATTCAGGTTACTATCCTACCTAAATGGTAAAAACACTACATTATAGCCATTTATTTATACATTATTCTATTTTTTTTAATTGTACTAGTTTTGCTTTGTATAAAATTAACAATACTACGAGTATTCGCTTGTAACTCGAATTGTTTGTTTGTTTTACATAAATTAGTAGAGTTCAAGTATAAATTAATTTCGTAGTAATTGCTATATAGATGCTGTTAGAAGAACAAGGTAACACCTGTAACTTTTAGATAACATGCATCTAAATAAAAATATCTTCAATAAAAGTCGGAAGTTCCATTGTGATTGATTCTTATTCAAATTTAGTAGGCCATCGTCTTTCAAAGAAAATACGTTTTTTAACGTATATCAAGTTAGCAAACCATTTTTAGCAGACTGCAAAAAAAATATTGGAGATTTTGTTGCTATTTTGTTACACTGAAAAAAATTTTGTACCTCGACCCATTTCCGAAAAATCTACAGTATGCTAAACTTGAATCTCAAGTTAGCAGACTCCCCGATATCTTGACTCCTAATTCACGTACGGAAATGAAAATGGTATCAGAATTTGTTACTTTAACAGTACTTTCAGAATCCGCATGGTCATATTTCAGGATTCATCAGTTTCAAATCTTAAAATTCGTAAAATATTGAGAAAAAAATAGGTTAATTAAAGAAATTGTGAAAAAAACAGTGGTAGATTTTGTTTCTTTATCTATAGCAATTTGTTACACTGAAATAAATTTTGTACCTTCACCCATTTGCGAAAATCTGCAGTTTGCTAACTCGTACCTCAAGTTAGCAGACTCCGCGATATCTCGACCCCTAATTTACGTACGGCAATAAAAATGATATCAGAATTTACTGTAACAGTACTTTCAGAATTCATGGTCATGGATTTATCAGTTTCATATCTTAAAATTCGTAAAATATTGGGAAAAATAGTTTAATTAAAAAAATTGTGAAAAAAAGCAGTAGTAGATTTTATTCTTTATCTATATCACTTTCTTACATTAAAATAAATTTTGTACCTGCACCTGTTTGCGAGAAATCTGCAGTCTGCTTACTTGAACTTCAAGTTAGCAGTCCCCGCGATTTCTCCGCGTCTAACGCACGTATGGCACAATGGAAATTGTGTCAGAATTTGTTACTTTAAAAATACTTTCAGAATCCAGAGTCATATAGAGTCTGCTAACCTGAGATTCCAGTTAGCAGACTGTAAATTTTTCGGAAATGGGTGGAGGTATAACATTTATTTCAGTGTAACAAATTGCTATAGATAAAGAAACAAAATCTGCCACGGTTTTTTTCACTATTTTTTTTACTTGACCTATTTTACTCCAATATTTCACGAATTTTAAGTTTAGAAACAGTTCAAATCTATAATATGACATGGACATGGATTCTGAAAGTCCTGTTAAAGTAACAAATTCTGATACCATTTTCATTGGTGTACGTGAATTAGGAGCCGAGATATTGAGGAGTCTGCTAACTTGAGATTCAAGTTAGCAGACTGTAGATTTTTCGGAAATGGGTCGAGGTACAAAATTTTCTTCAGTGTAACAAAATATCAACAAAAAAGTGGTTTGCTAACTTGATATACATGTTTTTTTAAATTCCAACTTTGTCTATTATATAATGTTGTTGATTACTATACCTAAGCTAAATAGATTTAGTTTTGGCTGCATAGCCAAATTTTCAATCGCCCCAAATTTCTAAACGCCTAACGAACCCGATCGGGCGGGCATTTATCAAATTGAAATATGCCATTTAGTGTATAATAATAACCAATATAGGTGGATAGATAACAACAAAACGTGTAGGTTTCTAAACAAACATTACGTGCAACCACAACACAAAACATCTGTTTATCCGTCGAATATTGAAAGCAATTTTAGGAGAATCCGATAAACAAAATAATTATTGCATGTATCGATAAGTGACTCAAGTGCCTAAGAGTCATGCTGTAATAAAAGCGCGTGACGGACTATTATAATTCATAACCCGGTCGTTATCAGATCACCGCGAGTATTTTGGTACCTAACAAGTTTCCATTTTTTTTATAAAGGTGAGCGTGTACGCTCTCAAACAAGGTTAAGGCCTTACAAAGTGGTTACACATCGATTTGCTAAAAATAATATACTAATTTATTTATCGGTTGTATATACAGCAGGAAAGATAGGGCTGGGATAATTACTTGTTCATTGAACTTGATATAAAGGTACTCTGACAGTACTGGATATACAGGGCGCCCTATTTCTTGACCCGTTGCATGGGTAACTTTTTTATTAGTAGAGATACAAAAACGCTTAAATGAGCAAATTAGTGCAGTTTCGTATTAGTAATTCTACGGTAAGGCGAAAAATTATATACGGGGGAAGGTTGAAAAGTTATTGACAAAAAACGAAAAATCCAACTTTTCTATTATCCCTCGTAGCTCGTTCGTTTGAAGAGTTAGAGAAAAATGCTTCACATGTTTTTTGCAGTATTTTTCATGTAAAATGACATGCACTTGCTACTTTTTATATATCTCTTAAAATGGTTGAGAATCACAGTAAAATATATTTTTTTTAAATGTAATGGATAGGTGGCTGTGACATTAACCGAAAGTCCCCTTTTTTCTCTTTCAGATGATATAACATAGTTCATATTTTATCCTTACAAAAGTAATAATAATCGTTGTTTTTAAAGAAAGTTTATTGTCACATCAAGAATGCTATGGATTATGGAACAAAAGAATGTTTTGAGAACAGAAATTATTAATTAATTAATTATATTGAAGTAAATGTTCGAAATGACCACCATCCTGTTGGATACATAGTAAGCAACGTTTCTGGATACTTCTTAAAACATTATTTATTGTATGTCCATGTATGCTTCTAATTGCATCTTGAATCCTGACTTTTAGATCCTCTATATCTAGAGGAGCTGTCACATAAACTTTATCTTTCAATAACCCCCAAAGAAAGAAATCTAAGGGGGTCAAATCAGGTGTTCGCGTTGGCCAGTCGATATCCATTCTATTTCCTATAACATTATCAAACCGTTCATGTAAATATTGTTTTACCTCGCGGGAATTATGCGCAGGTGCTCCATCGTGTTGGAAGTATTTAAGATTTCTAAAAATATGAAGTGGTAATTCATTTAAATATTCCTCTGTTAGAGTATTCCTTAGAAAATGAAGGTAATTATTCGCATTCAAATTATCTTCGTAAAAATATGGGCCAATAATTTTGCCACAAAAAATTCCACACCACACATTTATCCCAAATTGACGTTGATTTCTTCTTTCAGAAACAAGATGTGGATTTTCTCGGCACCACATTATGTTATTATGGCGGTTAAAAATACCATTGTTGGTAAATCTACTTTCATCACTGAATAAAATCTTTTTCCAGAAGTCTAGATCCTCTTCGCATTTTGAAATGTACCATCGACAAAATGTCATCCTTCTTTGATTATCAGCTGGATATAAAGTATTGCATATGGAATAATGATAAGGCTTTAAATTGTTACCTTTTAAAATAGCTCTTACAGTTTCCTTGGAAGTGTTGCAGTGATGTGCAATTTCTGCAGTTGAAGAATCAGGTTTAAAATTTACATAAGCCAAAACATTTATTTCAGTGTCTTCATTGAAGTTTCTTTCATCCTTAGGCTTTGAAAAAGAACCGTATAATCGTATATTATTTTCCAGCTGTCTAAATATTCTATGATGGGGTTGTCTTCGTTCCATGTAAGTTTCAAAATAAAGATTCGCTGCAGCTTGTGCATCTCGATTTTGGTTATAATAACAAAATAGCATATCATTTTTCTCTTCGTTGGTGTACATATTTGCAAGACTATTATTTTGTATGCAGTATTAATAATAAACAATAAACTACTTAACAAAAACTAAAAATGTCACTTATGATCTGTCAATAATTAAATGCCAACTAGACGTTTTTAAAAATATCAGGAATCTTATTTTTTGTTTTATTTCCATAGCATTCTTGATGTGACAATAAACTTTCTTTAAAAACAACGATTATTATTACTTTTGTAAGGATAAAATATGGACTATGTTATATCATCTGAAAGAGAAAAAAGGGGACTTTCGGTTAATGTCACAGCCACCTATCCATTACATTTAAAAAAAATATATTTTACTGTGATTCTCAACCATTTTAAGAGATATATAAAAGGTAGCAAGTGCATGTCATTTTACATGAAAAATACTGCAAAAAACATGTGAAGCATTTTTCTCTAACTCTTCAAATGAACGAGCTACGAGGGATAATAGAAAAGTTGGATTTTTCGTTTTTTGTTAATAACTTTTCAACCTTCCCCCGTATATAATTTTTCGCCTTACCGTAGAATTACTAATACGAAACTGCACTAATTTGCTCATTTAAGCGTTTTTGTATCTCTACTCATAAAAAAGTTACCCATGCAACGGGTCAAGAAATAGGGCGCCCTGTATAGATCACTAAAATTAGTAGTTTTAATTGTTTGAGAAAAGCCTTTGGCAAGTTCTGGCTATTAAATAAAAATTTAATATAAGCGATCAGTACCTCGTAGTAGGTTGTGATGCTGCGAGAAACATAGAAGGTCGACGCTAGATGAGTCGGGAAATTGGCTCTGAGAAATGAAACAAGAATGAACATATTCCTGTTTTGTGTAATCGAATCGACATGCACCAAACCAATTTCCACAGGATGCGAATTTACCGCAAGTCTTTAATATATTACATAAACACTTATTCCTATACTTATATGTAGATACACCATAGGTACCTATATGTGAATGGGGTTACATCCTTGAAACTTTGGTGAAACTGCGTATGATATTGTAGATATAAATAGATAGTGCAGATAAATAATGTAGATGGAATCTCGCATGAGATTCATAAGTTGCAATAATAATAATAATACTTAATACTATAATACAGTACAATATACAATAATAATAATAATAATAATAATAATAATAATAATAATAATAATAATAATAATTCTGAACTGAAGATCATACCGGCATGCCGAAATTCGGCAGATCTTCTAGCCGGAAGAATGCAGAAGGCGGTCATTCTGGGCTCATTACGTCTACTTAGAGCACACGATTCCCGGACTCAGTAGTTGCTCACCCCACGGACGTGGGGAGTAGCTACTGATTACCACCAGCGGCCAACCCTGAGAATCGGAGCCAGGGAAACCGGTCGACTGGATTTCAACAAAAAAAAAAATAAATAACAATAATAATAATAATAGTTACAATAATAATAATTTTCTTCGAAATATAAGAGTATAACTGTGGAAGTGACTTACACACTCAACGTTATTAGTGAATTTAAATAGAAACAATCACATAATATGTCATATTGGGTGTCCCAAAAACATACCGACAAACTTTAAGGGGTGGTAGGGGACATGAAAACAAACCGTTTTTATTTAATATGTCCGCAAATGAGGCGCTTTGGCAGAAAAAAGGAAAAATGATTTTGGTTCAAGAGGACATTAATAAATTACTTTTTGTTCGTGTTGGACTTTAAACACACCACAGAAATGGACAACCTCCCTACTTAAAGCCTAAGGCTTGTGTAGAGGGAGGGTAAACATGAAAAAAACGCTGACACACAACGATTCCCTGGGAGAGGTGCCATTTCTCCCCTGGCGAGAATCGAACTCGCGCCGCAATATACCCATTCTGTTAGTCACAGGCTATCACCCAGCACCTAACAGACTGAACTATCGCCGCAGCTTATTGGTTTCATTGATAAGTAAATGATGGTTCACAATAAGTGTTTAAAATGTTGACCATTTCCTTCAATTCAAAGATTGCACCGTCGGTTTATTGACTCACTGATCCTATGGAATATTCCGGGAATAGCTTCCACATGTGTACAACTGGCCATCATTATTCTTGCTAATGATCTTCCTCATTACGAATAGGCGTTTCGTAGACTAAATATTTCAGATGACCCCAAAAGAAAAAATCCAGGAGGTTGAGCGTACGTTCAAACCAAAATATGGAGGTGCCCCGTCATTTTGAAACCAGATGTTATTTCTAAATGTCTAAAGGGAAATTTTCTAATAATAGAGGCAAAACATTTTGCTGAAAATGGAGACAAATATATGCATTCAAACGAGCAGGCAGCAAGTGGTGAACTATTAGATTCTCCCTAACAATACCAGCCCACATGTTACAGAAAATTGATCTCTGGGTTAAGCGATGGAAACATTAAACTCTGAGCCATCGACTCAACTAAATCAAACATCCAACCGACTATCCAATCAGACGCCTACATTTTATAAATATTTCTGAATGGATACAAATTTTACAACCGCAGTGTTAAAAATAACAATTGTAGAATGGAAATTTTCATAATACTTTGTAGTTATTAATTTTCAACTATTCTCTGAATTTGTTAAAGTTTTCTATATCCCTGTGCTTGACACGCGTCGAATGGATTTTGATGCTGTTGAATATATTAATTAAAATCGTTTTCATAATGTTGGGACACGAGTAATTGCATAGTGTAGTACTCGCAAACTGATTGTGTGCTTGAAAGCTGGGGGTCATATCGGTGTATTATGTCCAAGTACTCGTATTATAACGTAGGTAGGTATATATACGTTTCATTAATTATTATGGTTTAACATTGTTTAGTAGGTTCTCTTAAAAATTTGATTTTAAGTTTTATTTAATATCAGGTTCAATTGTCATTGTTCATAAACATAAGAAGCTGTATTATACGCAACTTACCTATTTACGGCAAGCAATTTTTTTTTATTCATAGGTCATAATTGTCAGTCATCTATGTATCAAAATGAGCAAAAAATAAATTAATAGTTTAGAACACATTTCACAGTTTGTTTGAAGATAATTGGTATGTATAGAAGATCAGGTTTATGTTTTCTGATTTTGTTTAAGGTCTTTTCTTAAATATGGAGTGTTTTCATTAAAATATCGTTGAAGGAGTAAGAAGACATGTGCAGCCGTTTATGTTGCTTAATAATGTTTTTGTTCTAAAAAATACATCCTAATTCTTGAACTAACTATTCATTTATTGTCAACTTAAATCATTTCTTATCGTTATTGTAAATTTTGGAAAATTATGGAAAGCCCCGCGCATGTATTTGATGAAGTAGAGACCGAAACTATATTTATATTGATCTCTTTTTGACCTAATACTTTTGAGGCTACTTCAGTTTTTATTGAACGCAATCCTTTATATATCCTTCTGCCACGTTCGTTGCTTTCCATCCACCATGCCTTTTAAGAGTGGTGATGTCTGCTCTTGCATCAGCCAGTATCGTAGCAGACGTTCTCCAGAAACAGCTAGTGGCCGGTGTAATGCCAAGCAATCGACAATTCCAAAAATTCTGTAATTTTTTTAGGGAACCCCTCTATAGAATTTATTTCAACGTATTGTCTTGTACATTTTCCATTTCTATATCCTAGGAAGAATCTTGCATGCTCAATTGGTGACAGACGAAGAGAGGAATACTTTCAAAACATTTCTACAAGATTGACTCTTTCGATGTCCCCGCTAGAAAAAGTAAATTCTCTTCTCACGTTCGTCTTTGCGTTGGGAATCTCTATCAATATACAAAGAAATGTTAGTTCTTCTTGACGGTATGCTTCACTGATGCCAACAATCAACACTATCTAAAATAAGCAACAATTTCAATATTTGGAGAGAAATGTGACAATTACACTTTACCTTTATCATTAAGTAAATTTTATCATCTGTTCTTTCAAAAATTTCTCAACTTCTGATACTAGACTTCCTGGATCTATGTCTTACTGATTTACGTTTAAGGAAAGCAATTAAATTTGGAAATTTCTTTATGTCAATATTCTTTTTCACTGCCAATGTTGTTCTTATCATTGGGTAAAGACTCCACAGCGTGGAACTCTGGTATATTCCGGATTTTTGTTCAAAATAGAGTAATAGAACAACTACCTCAGTGATAACAGTTACTCCCTTTTTGATGACTCCAATCTTCAAATAAGCGATACGCATTTTCATATTTAATCTTTGGATTTTGTGGGCAATAATGATTGAATCGCGATTTTTGCTGATTTTTCTATATCTTCTTCCATATTATCGTTTTAGGCAGAAGATTGGGACATTTTTCATAAACCACTGACTCAATAATATTAACCAAAGGAAAACCTAATAAACAAACTCGTTTCTATATCAACATTCCGTCAGGATTCTTGATACACATTTTTGAAATTCACAATTTTCAATAAAAAATTGTGATAAATATAGTTGTTTGAGTTTTTTTTTCAAAAATTTAAATAAAAATCATGTGTGCAACTCGTAGGAAAAGTGTCTTTTTCGCAGAAGGCGTATTTTTTATCTCGGCTGGCGCCTCGATCAAAAAACCTACGGATGATGCGGAAAAATTCACTTTTCCTAACTTATTGCACAAATAGCTATTGCCTAACGGTAAGAAAACCTGAAGTTTGAACATACTATTTATAGATGTACCTGTTGCATTTAAAGATAATCCTCATTGCTTTATTTTGCATTTTCTGTAGCATCTGAAATCCGTTGTTATTTATGCTAATGAGACCGTTGAACAGCATTCAAAATGGGGTGCGATTATTATTCATAGACAAAGTGACGATACGATAAATGCCAAATGTTTATTAAAGAACCAACATCAATAATTGTGAAACAGAAAGCGTTAACAATATAAAAGAGATGGATAAACGATTATGCCCACAGCAATTTCACTGAAACAAATGAAGAACTCAACCATGTACGTTTTTTTCAGTAGATATTATATCAGACAAACAAACTCTATTAAGTTCATACATACTCCTTCTCTTTATATTTCATGATTAACATGTCCTTACTTTCCACATCTAACCTAGGATCCGTTTTTTTAATCTGTTGATAGTTCATAGTAAAGAAACCTGTTGCTTTTGCAACATAGAAGGCTTGTAATCGGCACCCAACTCCAAATGCTCAAATTCCAGTAATCCGAACTATAATATATATGTGTACAAAGAGCTTAACTTTGTTGTGACCAGAACCGGGACAACGTTATAATATCGAATCTACTTTCCAGCTTAGAGTCCTATATGCACAATCTAGAATTGAGTTTATTTTTCGAGTACTTTGCCATCTGTTAACAAAAGGAAACTTCCTATCGATTCAATCTCTTTGTGCAATGCATGCATGGTAGAAAGAATCACTTTTTATTCTGAGGCGTAAGTAGACAGGGTTAAAGTTCGTGTTTATCTTTCGGAATTTACATCAAGGTTGTGTTGCATTGTGAGTGATGTTGTTGCCACGTTCTTTGTTGTTTTATGTTACACAATAAAGTTAAATCTATAAATTTCAGTTTAAATCAGCAGTTTAAAAAGAAATATTTCAAGTGTGTATTCGAAAATACTGATTTGAGAAACTGATTGTATTTAAACATTTTTCTTGTTAAAAAACAGGTAAAGAAATTTTATTCACCGTTCCTTAGCATATCTTTCTTTAGATACTAATCATTTCAAACTCCGTTATAACCTTTTGAATAAGAAAATTTGTTGCCAATTTATAAAGGATTGATGCAAACTGTCACAACCTTATCGTAGGACACAGTGGGTGATATTTATTTGAAGGAGATGTCTAAAACAACTACTCCACGGGCAATGTGCCCCGACTGGTGTTGAATTACTCCGGCATCTAGATAGTAGCAATGACCCAAAGAGGGTACTACGGTGTATTTGTCTCCACTACTAACATAGTGCGATATTCAGACCCCTTACTTTTGTTGAAAGTATACATTAATAAATGGCGGACAGCTTCGTATAATAATTGTAACAGTGTTAATAAAATATTTATAGTAAAATTTTAAATAAAAACTCATATATTTGATACTTGTCTTAATACTAATATAGTTAACCAAATTGTCAGCAACGTTGTCGATAATCGTAATTCTTTGCTTCTTCATACACTCTATAAACATTCGCTATCACCTCCCTTTGCCTGCGAAGCTTTTTTTCCATGAATATATTTATTACTCATTATAAAAACCCTGAATATTATATCTATATCTAAAAGGGAAATACCCTAAGCCCATCAGACTGCGCTACTCTGAATGATTAACCAGTATAATTACAACTGGGAAATATGCACTCCTTTGCATACCTTTGAATTTCGCCGAACGCCGCGCTTGATTATTTTTATGGACCAATAAGAATTCGATTAGCCACCTGTTTCACGACAAACTCTGACTTCAGTCTCCATGTGGCCTGAATTACTGATATGCCACCATTCGCCACTTGAAAATAGGCGCCGGATAATCATATTCAATTAAAAAATTGGCAATTTGTCACTGATCTAGAACACAGTAGCCAGACTGTGCGTAGTGTACATACTTTGTAATATTTCGAAAAAAAAATTCGCGAATTAATTCAGAGGGAAAAGATACGAATGCTGATATTTATATATTTAAAATCGGTGGAAACATAATCTTCTTGCAGCAGTGCTACAGCCAACTATGATTACATTTAAATATATCGTTATAGAAGATAAGATAAGACATTTTTCGATTATCATCGTAAAAGTAATTCGCAAATATGGATTTTTGAGATACTTCCATATTTCGAGATCATGGAGATGTCGATAAGTTTTATTGAAAATTTGGGGAACATTTATTATTCCAAATATTTCAGGGTAAGACGCCACCTCTGAAAACTTATGTAATTTACAATTATCCATCTGTAAATCAAGGAAGATGTCATGAGTATTTAGATTAGAAAATGATTACGCACTATGTAACCGTTACCATGTATCGTAGATTTATATTGGATAACCCATCACAGAGGAAATATAAAGAACGACACGACACTCCGGATTAGATCGCATCCAGAACGGCCACTAGGTTGGCTTTTTATGCGTCCATCAAATGGCCAGTTTATCTCTGCTTCCTCTGCAGTATTTCTCAGCATGACAGCTTGTTTCTTTTTTCCTTGTCCTGTACGAATCCGTGAAATAGCTTAGGGGTGATAAAGCCTTCCAGATTAAGGTGACGGCAGAAGGAACTCGGTCTAGATTAAAAATGTGCCGTACGATATAATATACTATATACCTACCTACAATTTAATATCAAGGGAATGGATTATTTTAGTATACATAATTAACAAGTTATGGTGTATTGTTAAAACTACATAATTACCAATTTAAATACACTTACAAATACCTAAACTGTAGCTTAAGTTTTAGAAAATCATGAGCACTTCTTTTTTTTTTTAATCCTCTGTCGGTTTGTAGTTGTTGCTCTGTTATTTCTTATTTATTTACATTGAAGGGAAAAGTCTTGAATCTTTGATTATATTTGACTTATAAATATAAATATAAATCAAATATTGCCAACATTGTATTAAAAAAACAGATCTGATCCGCGTAACCTATAGTCATTATTTGTTTAAGTGTTAGAGATTTGCTAACAATAACTGACACTTTATTATTATAGACTTTGCCTTATGTGACATTAGTTTATAACGTAGTAAGACGCAATACTTAAGTCCTGTTTCTGCAGGAATCGCAAACTAGTCAGATTCAATCAAATCAATCCAAACTAGTCAGCAAATTGTTTTCAACCAATCACAATCCTTCTGCCTAGTTGGTGATTGCTGCAGGAACAGGCCTTTAGTTTGATGAATACTTTTTACTAACCAGAATCCATAATCGCAAGCTGATATAATGAAGAGCGGATCATTTTAGAGCTGTAAAGGATTGTCATTGTTAGCCCATGTAATTTTGTTCAAAATCTGTCTTTTAACGCGTTAACGCGACACTTGTCCACTTGTTGCAGCCTAGTTTTATAAATTAGTTTATTTTAATAGTAAAGTATAAAAAAATTGTAATTGACAAACTCTAGAGGATCAATCCGGTCCTGTGAAACATTTTTATTCTCAATTTATCTGTATAAATATTTTTGACACGCATACATTTTGCGACAAAATCTATATACCACCTTATTTATTTGTTTACACATTTAAATAGAGCCAATAAATTATATTAAAAAAACGTATTTTAAAGCACATTAAAAGTCAAAAAGTTTAAATGAAATAAATACAAATGGTAATAAATTGTCAACATACGACAATTTGTTATAAGAGTCAATAGATATTATAAACGGGGTTTGACAAAAAATTTTTAACAATTACAGTAGTATGCATCTTCCATACTATTATCTATTTTATAAATCAAGAACAATCAAAATAAATGCCCTTTGTTGACAGAGCTTACAAAATGGTACAAAGCTAAGTTATTCGCATAAGAAACAAATATCTTTGCCGGTTGAATTAAGTTAGCATATTGATAAATTTCTTCTGAAATGGATTTCTCCTTGAGTTCTTATTGATAATTATTATACTTCTTCCATTATAGGTATGTAAAATGTATCCTTTTCTTTAAAAATACAATTTTGAATTGAACTTTTTGGATATTAAACCGTTATTGATAATAAATACGGTTTAGATTTCAGTGTGCCATTTTCATTGCCTGCGGAACAACTTTACAGAATCAGACATTATTTTTCAAATAAATGGCGAATGCGCCAGTGGGCAAGATTAATAAATTTTCAAGTTTAGGTACAATTTAATGTGCTTCTTAACACATTTATTTTGCTGCTCATATTTCGCTAAGCAGTCCCTGAAAAGGATTTATTTCAAAAGAGAAGTACATATTCAGCGATACCAGGATTTACTGATCCTATAAAGATGGTTGGAATTCCATTAAATCTTATATCGTTATAAATTTCCTTTTACAATGTCGGTATAATCACATCTTCAGGGACTGTAAGTTATAAACTACAGATAACTGCTTTCCCTTCTAAAAGTAAATTGGTGCACGTTGGCGATAACACCGTTAAATATATATCAAATCTATAAATCGTAGAATTGTGGGGGTATAATAATTTTTTTTTTAATTTTAATTTAGTATCCGTAAATATGTCTGAAACTACGGATTAGAGAAAATTTAATTTGAAAGTTATATTACCTAATATATTCATATCGAATAACCTTTTAAGCAATATTGTGCTATGTATTGCGCTATACATGTACAGGGCGAGTCTTTAGTACGTTGACGGATCACTCGATTGCCAAAGTTAGTGTTAGACAGAAATTAATTATACAAGAGGTTTGTATAGAATTAGAACGGACACATATTTAAATTATGTTAGATTATACAGAGTAGGTATAAGTATGAAAGATGCATGCGCAGATATGTTTTGATACGTAGTATTTGTACTTGTGCATGATACAAGTGACACAACCTGTATATTTTGACATTTTTAAAACTTTTTCAAACATAATGACCATAATAATTTTTTAATATTATTTATTGGCTTATTTAACTGCGTTTATATCTTTCTTTATATATAGAATTAACCCAAGAAGTTAACTAGGAGATAAACTATTAATGAAGTAATCAAATATTATGGTTCAATAAAGTTTTTAATTTTCTTCGTTACCTATAACCTAGGTACGCAAAGGAATAACTTTATTATTTTTGAGATGTCGAAAACAACTACTCTGCGTGCAATATGCACCCCTCCCCAACATTGAATTACAATCACATATATTTATATAAGCTCAACTTAGTATAAATTAAGTATTAAGACAAAAAGTTATCGTACCTACATCAAAAGATATCGTACATAGGCTAAAGAGGATTGCACAATTTTAGTTTTGTCTGTAAAAAATAATTTTTTTCATTAAAATTCAATACAAAAGGTATGTGACCAAAAAGAATTGTTTTTAATGTAATGTGGGTAGGGACTTGTTTAATATTTTATTATTTAAAAGATTTAGATAACACTATTAAAAGGAAAAATGTAGTAAAGACAATAAGTTGAGGTTATATGAAGATATGCTGCTGTAATTCAATGTTGGGCGGTGCATATTGCACGCAAAGTAGTTGTTTTCGACATACATATCTTAAAAATAATAAAGTTATTACTTTGCGTACCGAAGATTATAGGTATAGGTATATAACGAGGAAAATTAAAAACATTATTGAACCATAATATTTGATAATTTCATTAATGATTTATCTCTTAGTAAACTTTTTGGATTAATTCCTTTATAAAAAAAGATTATAGGTAATGACCATAATTTTATAGAAAATAAATATCTTAAAAATATTTTAAACAAACTGTACAGTTTTTATAACTGTATGAATATTATATGTCTATGGTATGAATTCTTGGTGTATACTCTTTACAAAATAATCTGGAAAATAATTATTTATCTATAATAAATATAATTTGCAAAAATAAATAATTAATTCTTTACTATATTGATTTTCGCCATTGTTGCATTGTGCTGTTGCATTTTGGCTTTAAGAACTTCCGCCGTTGTTTAAATTCCACTTCAAATTAGACTTTCTGTAAATCTAGTTAATTCCTAGCTAAATTAGGATTCAGTTCTCGTAGGAGAATATCAAATACTCGTTGAGCGCAATCCTCTCTCTAGAGAGCTAGGAGACGCCAAAGGTGTGCATCTCCGACACTGGATGGATGCAGTTCTTGCTGTATGGTACTTCACATGCACAAACGATAATCCGAATATCGTCTCGAGTATAACGTGTGCTCAACGGAAATCATTTGCACAGTTTAGTAATAATTTGTGTCATCCCACGTTTACATGTAAATGGTTATATAGAATAACAGTAACATTGAAGTTCAGAGAAGAAAATCTTGATATAAGGCTGCATGTTTTCTTTGTTCTATCACAGCTGATGTGTTTCAAAATTGTATATATAAACTGTGATTCTCCACCTATAATCCATATTTCCAGAGATAATAATTTTTTTAATTTATTCTTCCACTTTTAATTCGACCTAATATAATCTAACTTTGAAGTGATCCATATTTCTTAACATAACTACAATTATATCCTCAAAGACTTGGATATTGGTTGCAAATAATAAGTGCAGTAATTAAACGGTTTCTACTGAACAGATTCAAAAACTCAATTCAAAAAACTAAAACTACACTTACTAGATATTTTATTTAAAAAAGAAAAGAAATAAATGCTATTTGGATGGCAGCAAATTGTTACATACCATATTGTTACCAAAGGTTACCAAACATACTGTACAAAATAATTATTATTTAGTGGTTATACGTCTTTAACCACATCCTTTGCTTACATGAGTGCAAACTACTTTTCCTAATTAATCCACGCAGCAAATCGTTTATAAAACCTCATTTCGATTAAAATGTCCACTTTTTGTAAATTAATGGGCATCTTCATGTTAAATTTTTAAGAATACAGACAGAGAGTAATTAATTAAAAAACAAAAATAGTTTCACTGGATGCGGCTGTAGTAATTTAGTGTTTGTTCTGAAATAGTTTTAAATTGCTCTATACAGTGTTATTCAGAACTTATCCATAATAAAATTTGGGGATGTTCAACATACCTACATGTACAAATGTAGTAGTGCAAAAAAAATCTTTTTGGCGGGTTCTGAAAACTATTTAAAAATTTTTAATTGCACGCCGCTGAACACTGGTCCACTGTAGTGAAGTGACCTTGGGACTGACAATGCAAATTGGCGATGTCACATATAGCACGAAAACAACTTCGGAAGTTCTGAGTATACCGACACCCGGCGCAAAAAAGATTTGCAGCGTTCTTACTTTAAAATAAACTGAAAGATAGATAGATTTGACCATAGTGACGTGACGTTAAAATGAATAAAATTTTGTTACACTAATTTTGAAGAATTGCGCTACATGATTACTAGGTATTAGAAACATGAAATTTATAAAAAATTTGCATATACCTTGTTACAAAAGCTGTTCGAAATTTTGTCCCTCGACTTCTACACACTTTTGGGCACGCCTTATCCAATTTTGCCGCACTAAAGCGAATGTTCCTCCTGGTTGCTGATCTTGTAAACGCAAATTATTCGTGGCAGCTGTGATATGCTCGCGCAAATCCTCTACTGTTCCCACTTCGGTACGGTACACCTCACAAAAAACCTAACTCACTCGCAAAATTTAACACATAATGGATAATCCGCTGGTAACAGTGCTTGAACACGCTGGATATGATACGGATAAAACTGAGCTTCGTGTAGTAAGCGCCACACCGTTGATTGGGATACCCCAGGCACCTGCCTAGCGATCTGATTTGTACTTATTCGCGGATTTTCATGGACCAGATTCAACACTTGTTCTTCAGCTGCTAAAATACGTTGTGGTCGTCCCGGGCCACCATCTCGTCCATGATTTGCACGTTAATTACCAGTATCACGGCCACGTTGTGCCACTGCCGCAAAAATTGCATAATTTGGCGTGTGTCGATTGGGAAATCGTTCCGCATACAAGCGCGAAGCTGCCAATGAATTTTGTCCAACTTCGTCATAAATAAGAATCATGTCCATTAACTCAGCATTACTGTACACATAGCCATTTTGAAAATTTTACAGTTTAACACTCCTACGATAAATAAAACACCGGCACTGAGAGAGCGACACAGATAGACTGATGACTGATAAGACAGAGATATTATCCCCACTCCAACTCTATTCGCTCGGTCTTAACCAGGCGTTCCAGGTACAAAAACTTGCTTTACTGTTTTTTTGTAGGAATGTGGTATATCAGATGTCGTTGAAGTACAGTTGCCCATCTACGTAGTCTTTTATAATGATATAACTTTAAACATTGGCGTTTACGGGAAATCCTAAGACTTTTATTATAAATTTTTTTGGTGATATCGATTTCTTATTTAAGGATGCACATATCCTCAAAGTTTTAGAGATAAGTTCTGAATAACCCTGTATAAGTTCAGACTGAATACCAGGATTTGAAACGAAATATTTTATGAAAGCTATAGCTTTCATAAAATATTTCGTTTCAAATCCTGGTATTCATTCTGAACTTTGACGTCGATATTATGCCGCTTTTTGAAATAAGAATTACATCACAATTCAAATATAGCTTATCCGAGAGTCTCTGGAATCCCTGAATGAACGTCGAATCCCCGTGGGTGACTGAGTAGGCGCACGGCCATGGCTCCTTTTGAATAATTCAGCGAGAATTACTTTTAGCTCGCGACGGCGACGACGGTGGTTGAGGATCCCGGTAGTGTACCCGTGGCCGCCACCATTCACAAGTGCAGTCGTCTTGGAACCCGACCTCTCCCAATCGATAGCGCGACAGAGCCTAGGGAAACACACGTCACAAACAGTTGTAGTTTGTCTAAGAGAAGTTATTAAAAAACTTGAGGCGATATCCTTTCTTAAGGACAATCGATTACTAATGGGCCTTTTCCACTAAATTGAATTTTACTATTGTATTAATATCAAACGCTATACTGCTACTTAAGTAAAGGTAGAATCAACCCAATTTATTAAAGAATTGTGATTAAGCGAAGTTATCCAAGTACAAAGTGACCGGTCTTCATGAATCATTTCAAACTGCGCGGTTCGCTGACATCACACTCCAGTAGCCAATAAAATGTAGACAAGTTAAGGAACGGCTCCACATTGCCGCCTATGATTTTACTTTTTTCTTAGCAACGATTAAATTTACATTTAATTACATGTAATTTTGAAATGAAAATATTATGTATTTTTAGGTGAAATATTCTCCATAAATTATTACTAAAGCAAATCAACATGATTATTTTACAATTTATCCCTTGAGCAAAATAATTTTTAGGTATTTTTCGCTAAAAGTGACAACACTGCACAATCTATGCTAGAATTAACTAAATGATGATTTGATAATTTAGCTTATAAAAATTAACCTTCTTGTCTTAACATTGCGCACTTCAGCACTTAGAAAGTTCATATTTGTGACGTAGAAATCGTTAACCATTTCACTGTCAACTCTTGGAAGGTTGTCTGAATCAGCCTTAAGATATCCCTCTTCAATTTTATTCATTTTAAATCAAATTAATCAAAACACAAAACGAAAGTTAGGTTAAGCACTGTTCACTTGACAGAACACAAAATGCAGGGCAGCCAACAGACAACAACGAACTGGAGTGTGACTTCAATGGCGCGTTATTTGAAATATATGGTAATTTTAACAATTTTTTCAAAATATATCTGGCGAAGAAAAAATTTTTAAAAAATACTTTTTAGGCATAACTAAGAATATATTTTATAATAAGCGAATAAAAAAATATGTGGAAAGTTTAATGGAAAAAATATTTCCATTAAACTAGAGGAGATATCGCTAATTATAGGAAGTATTTCTTATTTCTTGCATAGGATAGCTGCGTCTAAGAGAATGTGCTTAATTATAATTACTTATTCCAAGTAAAAGCTACATTTTTTTTAACTCCATTATAATACTAGATTTCTTCTAAATAAGGTCTATTAAATTTTTATTTGAATTTCGTGACAATCATGCGAATGTCGAAATTATATTGTTGGTAAATCTGAAAACAACTGAAAGAGAGAAAAAAAATGTCGAGGAGTATCTTTCATTGTTGTTTATCTATTAATAATAATAATAATAATGGTATTTATTATTCCAACAGGAAAAACCCAATTAGCAGGAATAACACCATTGAAAAAATATTCAATCGTGATGCATCACATACACAAATGTAATATCTATTAACGAGACTATATTATAAAACACAATTAACAAGATAAAACAAACAAAAAGTAATTAACCACTACTACAAACTACAACTGCAAACAATAATACTTAGGTTAAACGACCTACCCAGTTACATATACTAAAATTATCAAAATGAATATCACAGTTAGAAGCGATTTTATTATAAACTTCACACATTAAAAATATTGGAAACTTTATTAAAATATTTCTTCGAGGAGCAACACAATAAAATAAGCGCGAAACCAGTCAGCGTCTGGTGGTTGGTCCCGATGGAAGATCTGGCGACTCCTATACAGATGACGGAGTAATGCAATGCCAGTCGGAGCACATTGCCCGCGGAGTAGTTGATATTGACATCTGTTTAAAAAAAAAAAGAAGCTTGCTGTCTAGAATTTTAGCGAGATATTCAAAAAAATATTTTACCCAAAAGATTGGAGCAATCAACTTTGTCATTCAAGATATTATGTAGAAATCAAATCAACATTAAATTACGTCTGATTTCTCAAACATCAAAGTTAAATCTATTCAGTAGATTATTCTCATTAAGACCTCTAGGCGGATAATATCCATCTTGTAAAAAAACGAAAAATTTTTAAATCGGATACCATATTATAATCGACCCGTATTCCAATTTAGACCACACCAGCGAGTATAAGAGACTTTTGAAAGTGGTTGTATCGGAAAAGTCCAGACAGTTGCGATCAATGATTTAAAGGCATTAGAAACAATATGATTTTTATGATCAATAAAAATGAGCTTACTGTCAAAATAAATACCTAAATCTTTGAATACATCAACTCTGCTAATGAGATTATTACCAATGTAGAGAAGTAATTGTAGATGGGAAAGCTGGTATTACGTTACATTTGGATATATTGATTTGAAGGAGATGTAGAAAACACTCCACGGACAGTGTGCCCCGACTTACTTTGGCATCTCCATAGGAGTTGCAAATAATAATAATTCCATATTCCAAAGAGGGCACTACGGTGTGTTTCTCACCACTACTAGATATATTGATATTGAGTTTCAGACGACCACATCATAAGGACATTCAGTTCATGCATTGTTGAAGATGAATGGAATCTATAGAGGAACTAATTTCAGAGTAAAGTTTAGAATTATCAGCAAATAACAATTGCTCACCAGTAATGGAATCGTGTGGAACTTTCGGCGTAATAGAAAACGATTTTGAGGTGAAATTTTGATATCTTACCATAAATTTTCTATAGCTTAAGAAGTGAACAAATTTAATCAAAGCCTCTGAAAATCCAAAACCTTCTAATTTCAAAAGGGGTAACTGATCAAATGCTTTTTGGAAATCTGTGTAGACAACATCAACCAGTCCTCTATTATCCAACACCTCAGAAACGTATTAGTAAAAACCGCTAAATTAGATACCTATTGTTGACTTTCTCTGTATGAAACCGTGTTGTGAAGATATAAAGCTGTTTGATAGAACTGTAAATTTTACTATACAGTATGGTTTCAAAGATTTTACAGAAATTAACAGTAAAGAAGTGCCTCTATAATTTGATATTCATTCTGATTACCCTTTTTCGGTATAGGGCAAACGAATGTTTTTTCCAACAAAATAGGAAAATAGAATTATTACGTAGGATGCAATTGAATAATGTTATTCAGGTGTTTTACCCTATATTTAAGTTATGGAAATAAATTGACCTTGTCAAAACTTATATGCAAAACCTTCAATAATTCAACCCCTGACTGATCCCTGTGACACACTAATGTTATTTTTTAAACAGGGTGCTCCGCAGGGAAGTCGAAATGAATAAAAATAACTAGTTTTGTATTGCAAAAACGTTTATGGGTATCCTTGCAGATTTAAGCATTTTCTAAAATACAAAGTTCACATAAAATTTCAATGCATTTTCGTTGCTATTGTGGAATTTAGGAGGTATCTACTACCATTTAGGTACCTTATTGAATACCTCTTAGTATATCTTGCCTGTGGTTATTAATTCGACGTTTTACTGCATGTTTTCATATAAGACGAAACAATACCTGCTGCTGCATTACTATTTTGCTGGGTATTTCAACTGGAAAAATATTGTGAGCGAGTGCTTATAATTAGGGCGCGCTTATAACTGACGCCTCATTTAAGAGCCTTAAGGACTGAAATAACAACAAAGGGAAGGAATGCAGTGTGCATTCCTTGTTTTACAAATTACACGAATAATTCAGCGGACTGCAGTTTGCTCTTAAGAAAATGTTTTTTGTTTTTTTTGTTTTGAGAATGCCGCAAGAAAACAGGAATCTACAATATTTTAACAACTAAATAAGAAATAGTTTACATATATTTACTTATACGAATTATGCCAAGGAATTAACTTAAAAGGTTTGTTCAATAGAAATTGTTCAAATTGCCAAATTGGTACATTAATGTTCTTTACGTTTACGTGATACGATTTCGATTTAAGCCAATGTGTGTATGTTAATTATAAGAAAATATTTTGTTTCATAGTTAATAAAAAATATGATTCATACCTGGATTAATGACTATTTGTTTCCATTTATTTATTATTATTTTGTACAGGGCTTTTTAAGTACTGGTATATCGAGTATATTTCGCGCTGTTACTTTCTTTTCTGAGAGGAGTTAAAAAAGTGACCAAATTATGTCATGCTTTTGTCAATATAGGTGATCATACGCAAATATACGAAGACCCAAGTACTTGACACAGTAGTTACTTTTTGCGTACGCAAACCCTATACCATAGCGCCCGCCATAGCGCCACCTCTTGTTAGTTATCGCAATGATCACTTACTTAGTAGGTAGTTATTAGGTAGTTAGGTATGATCACTTATATTGCACTGACGAGATCATAAAAAGATCGAAACCGGTCTGCAGTTGCTGACATCTTACGATGTGAAGTCCAAGTATTTCCTCGTAGTTTTCGTTGCAATCAGAATCCCTTTCATTTTTATTCTGTGTTAGACAGAATACGGCAATTTTTTTGCTTTGTAATTCAGGACTCGGCGCGGCATATAGCCAGGATAAGAGCTGTTTTGGCTTAATTTGTTTTACTCCTTATTTAAATAAGGCGTTTACAGATGGTGGATACAAAGTAGATTCGTACTATTCGTAGTTATATGTTACAATTAACATGATTATGGTGAAAAATGTTATTAAATTCGACCTACATTCCGCGTGCCAGTCCGCTTAACGCGAATTGTGAAAAATTTACATTTTCCATCAATTATCTGCCCGTCACGTTATTTTGCGGCCGCCAAAATGTTAATTGTTGCTAATGTTGACATTGTGTGTACCGAATTCAGTGCTTTTATAGCCAGGCAATCGATTTTGCTCAGTTTGCTATTTGTTTTTAGTTTTACTATCAACATTAATAAGTATCGAAAGGAGTTATAGCCTTGTTAAGCCATGTAACAGCTGATGATTGGTTTAAAGGAATGTTTGCTTTATTGCGATTCATATTTTCGTGTATAATTTGCATGATCCCATGTCATCCGACTAATGAGAATTAACATGGGTTAATATTATTTCATTTCATTGAATTTTATATGCCGAATTCATATTGCCAACGGAACCAGTAGAACTGATTGCCAAACACTTTAACAACTTAAACTGAAGCACAAAGTACTGAAGTGAAATGCTTTTCTAATTAAAATACCGGTAAAAATTCGTTTCAGGTTAATAGAAACACTTTAAATAGTTGTGTGTAAACCCTCTAGAGGTGAGAGTTGGTGCCTTTTAAGCTGAAAATACAGAATTTCGGTAGTTCGAACCCCACTAGAGACAACTTTTGCCTCTACTGATTCGAACTAACGAAATTTTGTTTTTCAGTTTTCATTTCTAGACCACACGGGTTGCGTGTTGTCTAGATCGTCGTCGTGGTCTGAGATAACTATCTATAAGTGTCTATATTTCTGTATAAATATGCCGTCTAAACAAGATATAGGTACCTACGTGAATATAATCGCAAAAAACTATTTTTGCAATTATTTTTCTGTTTTGTTCTGGCGTCCAGTCTATACGACTGCCAATATCCATTGACCCTCCCCATCCTTCACCAACCCCGATCACAAAAAGTGATAGGTGTGGGCGATTCGTGAGGTCCCCTCCTGTGCTGGATCTACCCTGCAGGCTGGGTAGGATCTTCTGGCGCTCTTCTGTCTTGTCTTTTTTCTTCGCCTGCATGTTTAACCCTCCGGGTCTCGAGCGGGACGCCAAGTGCCGGTCTCGTCCAGGGTGGTGGTTTGGGGTAGGTCAGAAGTGGCTGTGTGGCCGGGGATGCACCTCTAAAAGAGCCAACTGGCCCTTTAGCTTTATGCTAGGTAAGGGAAAGGTATTCGAAGTGAGCCCGGGACCGCTGTCGGCGGTCGCGGCTTTGAGGGGAGGTCTGAGGGTCGTCTTTTAGTCGCTTCTTAGCCCTCTACGCTTGTTCCGGATGGAATCTGAAACATAAGAAGAGCTTACTCTCTTCCTGGGTCCAGCAGTTGGAGTCTTGGCCGCTTGTGTACAGCGGCCGCATCGGGCTCGTAGTCCACGGCTTCCCGGATTAGCGGGTTGCTGTGCGTCTCGGCACGCGCGAAGAACTTCACTCCGCGCCTCCTGATGACTTCTAGGACTGGGACGTAGTCGAGGTCTCGGTATATATCGGCCGTCCGCAGGTACCATGCAGGGTGCACCTACCGTCTGTACGAATGAGCAATGACAATTTTCTATTCGTTTTAACTACGCAGAAAAATTAGATACTTGAGTAACCTTTTGTTTAATTTCTGCCAATCATGTAATAGTATCACTAACTTTTAAGTAATATTTACTTATGTCCGTTATTCATTTAAACATGTTGTTGTTTGGATATATCTAGCGACTCATCAAATATCTCTATATGAGTCTATATAACTCATCAAAAATGGTTTAGTAAGTACAACATCTTTTGTTCCAAGATTTTGTTACAATGTTAATCTCAATGTTATTACCTGATGTAATTGATAAAAGTAAATAATTGTACACGCTGTAGAATTAAATTTATATAGTTCAGTGTAATAAAAAAAATGGTTTTGCTTTTGTGCGTTCACCTGCTTTCTTTCTTATTCAATAATAAAACTAAGTAGTTTAATTTTAGGGCACTGCGTAAAACCGGAGTTATATCAGTAACTGTAATATCCGGACAGCCAATGGAATTCATTCTGGTTATATTATCTCCATTTCAGCTTCCAAGTATTAAAGTCCCTTCTGCAATTTTCAGTGGCAATTTGTCCATTACAATTCCGAACAGTGAGAAAGGAGATTTAATGGTATATTTAGTGGCAGTTGTAGATCTTTGTAAGAGGTTTAATGACAAG
Organism: Pogonocherus hispidulus; assembly: GCA_963924545.1. NCBI lineage: Eukaryota > Metazoa > Arthropoda > Insecta > Coleoptera > Cerambycidae > Pogonocherus > Pogonocherus hispidulus. The sequence continues at coordinate 12,864,751 of OZ004696.1, read as the reverse complement.
TACAGTGTAAAACAACATTAATGGTAAATACCATTTGAAACGTCTATTGTGGAAAATTTAATCAGAAGTTTGAATGTGTAATATGAAAATAGGGTGAAATGATGGTTGAACCATAAATAAATTAAAGAAATACTAAAAATTTTATTAATTTGTGTATTAAAGGTACATACAAGGTGTCCCTGAAAAGTATTTACAGGCAGGTAACTATTAATTACGGCACTGAGTGGGTGTATAAATACAGGGTGTCCCACGACGAACTGCGGCGATCGATCTCTCGAAAAGTAGCCGTTGGAAAATTTAGAAAATTTGGTAGTATACTATTGTAGATGGGGGCAATTCGGCTAAAATATTTTCAAAATGGCGGCACTTCCGGTTTTACCGGAAGTAGATGTTAACTTACTTATTTTAAATGGGACACCCTATATATTATTTCATTTTTGGATTCTACGTCAAATTCTAAACACATTCCGTGTATAATATCTTATACCTAAGTCTGACCGTTTTTAACATATTTCAAGTTTTATGTAAAAAATTACGTTTGCAGACCGAAAAGTAGAAAAGGACCTACTTTAACAGACTTCGTATAATATTTTGATTATTATTAACTCAGGGTGCCCAAAAAAACAAGAATGAAATGGAAAAAACTGCCAAAATTCATTCATATTGCGGTATATTTTGCGATGTAGATAAATGCAATTATTATCAAGGACAAGATGTTATCTAAATTAGGATCACAATTTGCATTTAAAACAATCAAGTTATCTCGAAAAGCTATTATAATAATAATAATAATAATAATAATAATAATAATAATAATAATAATAATAATAATAATAATAATAATATCTCTACCTCTCATTCTAATCACAAGGATTAACCCGAAAGTCTGAGACTTGTGTGGGAGAGGGGGGCATATTATTATTTCGCGGGCCGCATTTGCGCCTCAGGAACGACTTACGTTGGTAGGCCCTAACCACCGTTCAGTGCTGGAATGAGGAAAACCTGGAAAACCTCATTAGTTAGGGGGACAAGTCACTGATTTTAATCTCTTACATTAACACCAAGTTGACATTCTTCCCATCCTTAACAGCCATCGCCAGGATGGTTGTTAAGCCATCCCTGCGAATAAGCCGTGATCTACGAGTAAACAATTTAATTAAAAATTGTTTGGTGGAATGGGAATTAGAACCCACGACCTCTGGGTTGAACGATCGAGACGCTAAGCCCTGAGCCACCGGCTCGCTAAGAGATACTTAACATTCCAAGTGTCGAAATTTTTGTTGAAAACAGTTTTTATGCCCTCAAAATTATGTTTTCATTGTGTAATAATGATAATATTTTTTTAATTAAACATAATTTTAATAATACCGTTTAGTATAAACTGATATTGATATAGTTAATATAGAAACTACAACGATAATTTGTCAATTGAAGCGACTGTAAAAGTCAAGATCAGGATAATGGCAATGATAGTGCTACTAGCTGGATGTAAACGGTATATATAATATACATAATAAACATGGGTCATATATAATTTAGGTGCTACGTTAAACATAGATAATTTTAAAGAAATCACCCTGCTGTCTAGCAATAATATCTTCACGTTATTTCACCCTAAATTTTAGTGTTCGGAAGATTAAATTTAGTCCTATATATGAAAACATTGAATCAAGGGATTTATGTAGTGCCTGGTACGTGTTGTAATATAAATTATTTATGCTCGTATGTGTGACATGAAAGTCATTATTTAAATTAGTCTCTCGCTTATATATTTTCTTTACTACCCTTTTATGTAAATGAATTTATTTTTTATTTGGCGAATTTGGCACGGGTAATAATTTTACAAAAATATGTTTTAATTAATAATTAGTACCTACCTAAAACTGGTCTGAAATATTTGGCAATAAAAAATAAAACAAAAAATCGCAGACAACAAGGATTGAATAGGTCATAAGTTTCTGCAGCGATTGTCAATGAATAATTACGTAAATTATTCTATTGTGGTCGATGCTTAATTGCAAACGTTTCACCATCTTTAACAGATGGCATCTTCAGTGCTTCTGGTATCTGATCGGAGGGTTGTCTAAATTGAGATTTTATGCCGGTGTTCAGGTCGCGCTTTTATATCATTGCGTCAGTCGAGATTGTATATACAGGGTATAAAATCTCGACTTAGATACCTCGGCAATCTTTCGTACAGATATAGGAAACACTGAAGATGCGATGGCGAAACGTCTAAAAATCGCGGGGAACATCTCCATCTATCATCAGTATGACGATATTTTGAAATAAGCTAACCAATAATTCCATGCAGCAATGAATTTTAAAAAAATTAATATACTTACCTAATTATTAAATTCTAACAAGTAACTATCTCGCAAATGTCGGTATTTCCAAGACTTGCTGTTGAAAAAATATTTAAAATGTGTTGTAAATTTCCAAAAATTCATTAAAAATATTAAATAACTAGAAAACTATTGGAGATACGTAAGAGAGAAGGTACGTAATACAGGTCGATGCAGAATTTAAATGTGCAAGAGAATACGAGAAAAACTACAGAACTTTGTATTTTAAAAAATTGAGTTATCAAGGTGAATTTGTGCTAAAGCCAAATTAAATTTTGGACACGCTGTAGATACATGATCAACACTAGAAGTACCAGTGCGAGGCTTATGGGTTGCTCTAATCATATTATGTTGCTGCTTGTATTTGAAAATGTCCGCAGTAAATAAATTTCAAACGTCACAGTGTCAACCCGATTTTTATTTTTAGATTTTTAAGTAAATTTAAAAAATTGTGAAACTTATAGGTATATGGGAGTATGACGCAAGTCCTTTTCTAAAATCATATGTAGAATTCACATATAGGCATTAAAAAAAGATATACTTAAGGTATATTCCATTTAAAGTAACGAAGTTGATGCCCATTTTCGGTATAACCGGAAGTGTCTGAGCAATGAAAATGTTTTCATTGAAAAGATCAGGGGTCGTTACCTATTACCAAATTAAAAAAAAATCACCAACTGTTGATTATTTTAACAAATCATCAGTTACGTGAATGACCCGTGAACGATAAAAGAAACGCTTTTTAGAAGCATAGTTAAGTACGGCGTATTGAAACAGCTTCCTGGTTTTTTTTTAATACTCTAATGTGATATTCGTGTTGGAAAAGCGAACTTCCTGCGAGGACAAAAAATTGTACGATATAATAGGAGCTGAAAACATAAATTCGCAGAGCGTTTTATCATTTGTGATGTGAGAGATTTATATTATTTGCAGATATGTAGGTAAAAAAGTATGTTAAAAGTTCGAATGAAAAATACTGTGACAGTTATGCTGGTAGGTACTTTGTTACGCTTATCCTTGTTTTCCAAGGCATTGTAAAATATTACAATGTTTTCAGATTTTTCAAATTCAATATTCAATGACGACGCAAGTACTTTAACAGCTGTTTTCGTGTTATATCATGTTCCAATTTTTTAAATATTTGATATTTGGTCAAATAATATCAAGTGAAGTGATATTTGAAGTACCTAGATGCCGAAAACAACTAATTCTCGCACTATGTGCTCCGACTGGCATTGTATTAGTCCGGCATTTCCATGGAAGTCGGTACATCTTTTATCGAGACCAACCACCAGCCACTAATTGGTTTCGTACTTATTATGTGCTCGTCAGAGTGTCATAGATAGTGGAATTGATGAACGACGTTGCGACATGATCGCCTAAAGGGCATCTGGCATGTTAGTAGTAGTGAGAAACATAATGCTTTCTTTTGGTCTTTGCTACTGCGAAAAAGCAGGTTGCTATCTGTCTGTCAGAATTGGCAAGATCTGGAGCACAGAGTTGTTGAAGAAGGTATACAACCATGACGCCAGATATGCTACAAAATGCTTATGATAGCATGAGGAGATGCGTAAATTTATGCATTGAACAACGCGGTGGACATTTCCATCAGTTACTTACATTTGCCTTTTTAGTATTGAAAATACTTCTGGGCGCGTGTATATGGGAGCTGACTCTTAAAATTTTAAGAGCTGACGTTTAGCGATATGCAAATGCGAGCGACCTCGACATGGTGACGTGCTCATGGAGACGATCTAGCGTGTTGTTATAATAAGCAGTCTATGTTTATGTTTGGGTTACATGATTCCTTACAGAGATTGCTTGGTTGTATCACGGTAGTGGGCACTTATAATTCGAGAAGTTGAATAAAAAATTTCCAAGTACATGTTACAGTGATTTATGAACTAATGTTAAATGTAAAATAATCGTTTGGTATGTACTGATCGTTGTAATAGGATGAACAGGTTTTAGACTAACATATATAATAATAAGGTATACTAATAGGTATATACAGGGTGATTCATTAAGAATAAGTAATCTCTAAACTGGAAAATTTAGTTTTCTAGATGCGTCAAATGAAAGGTTTTGGTATCATACTCTGTATAAATTATAAATATAATGGACTATGAAATGTATAAAGTGCGTAACAAAAATAGTTGTGTCTGGTATTTTCAATACGCCTACGATATTTGCGTAAGATGCAAGATCTGTGAATTTTTTGTTAATACAACCTCATTAGTCTTAAATTTAAATTTTTTCGAATTCGGTTTGTTATCATATTTTTATTTTATCTGTAGAATTAATAGAAAACTCATTTACAGTTTATTGATGGTGTTTGCATGTAGCTCATGTAGCTTGACAAAGTTTGATAGCAAAGTTAAGAGGGCTGTTTTCCATTTCGTGCCCGCTTTAACCAAAATAATTGTTGGTATGTCGGTATAGATTGTATACTAAATAATAACCATGATATAAGATCAACTTTGGTATATGAGGGTAATTGTTTTCGATTGGTAACAGTTAAGTTACATATATAGGTAGTCGATACAGTTATATATTGGAAGTTATAAAATCTGTTGCAATATATTTCTTAACGAGGATGTGTGGGTAGTAAAGAGAAGATATAAGGATAAACGTAACAAGAGGAGAGATTTACTTTTATGACAGCTTCAAGCAACTTAAAACGTTAATGGAAAGTTTTATAGCCATTACGAGTATTTCGCCGGTGCAATCTATAACTGATTTGGAGCAGGCTTCGTATTTATAGACCAAATGGTTTGATAACAGTTAATAAGCGCTGATTTAAGCTGTAAGCTTTATTTTCCCGTTTTCATTTAGTTGTGGCTGAATGTTTAAAAAAACGTTTTTCTTTTAATTGTGTTTTCCAGAAATTGAATTAACTTCTGAAATCAAAATATATATTTTTATATTGTTTAAAAATATGAAAATTCAACAGGGCATCTTCTATATAACTTTCTTCTTATTATGATTTTTCTTATTTGATATTTTTTTGAAGTCATGTCATATCATTATATACCTACGTAATAGTAAGTGTCATGCGTAAAAAATATAGTAGAATTCTATTACTCTAGGAGAAAAATTATCGAAAGTTGATTTAGAAAATATGGAGCATAAAAATATTTTATTGAAAAAAATACCCGATATGATAATGTACAGGTGGGCCATTAGTGCGTATGCGGACTGTACTACCTATACCGTTAAAGTTAGAATAATAATTTTTGGTACGAAGTTAGATGCCAGTGGCGTGCATATTTTAAAATTATTTTGGCACATACAAGATGTTTAATATTAAAATGCCGAACCGAACATACATTTTTTTAAATGGAACACCTTATATATTTTTAGATTTTTGAATTAAGCGTACTTTTCTGAACAAATTAATACAGCACTTAATATATCTAAATTTACACGTGGCGACGTTGTTGCAAGTTTTCTATGAAAAAGGTCGCTACTTCGCATTATTGTCGCTCTCCATTTAAATGAGATATGACGTCCATTTTTTCATAGGATACATTAAGAATATGTCTTTATTCAAGAAAAAATAACGATTTAAACAAAAGTTACATTTGCTATACAGGATGATACATTTCGCATATCGTAATTTTACTTCAAAATTTTAAATGGAACACCCTGTATATTATCATGTCGTCTTAAAGAGCTCCTTTTCAGCTTTCTAACGATACCATACTTGGTGGGCTTAAATAAAATTTATTTGTTAAAAAAAGGGTTTGAAACTTGAAGAACCGTTGAAATTAAGATAAGTTGTAAAAATATAATTGAATAAAAAGTTTGTACTGGCAGTTTATTATTAGTCTTATTGTTAATAACAAATTGTGTGTCACACTTATTAAAAAATAATTCAAATTTTAATAAATAACGAAAATAACCATGTCTTCGTGGTTGATTGTAAATTGTAAAGACAAATTATTATTAATAGGGATACGTACTATACTCTTATATAGGGTGTTTTGAAAACAAAATTGAAAAGTGGCTCGGGGAACTGTCACTGTCATTATTAATGTTTCTATTGTGTTGGTTTTATTGTATCAGTCAGTATTAGAGGAAATATTCAATCTACCCATATTATCGAAAATGAATTTTACTAAAGAAGAAATGCTAGACATGATATTAGTTCTCGGAGTGATACAATACTCGGAATACTGACCGATACAATAAAACAAACACAATAGAAACATTAATAATGACAGTGACAGTTCCCCGAGCCACTTTTCGATTTTGTTTTCAAAGCACCTTATATAAGAGTATAGTAGGTATCCCTATTAATAATAATTTATCTTTACAATTTACAACCAACCACGAAGACATGGTTATTTTCGTTATTTATTAAAATGTGAATTATTTTTTTATTAAGTGCGACTCACAATTTGTTATTAGCAATAAGACTAATAATAAACTGCCAGTATAAACTTTTTATTCACTTATTTTTTTACAACTTATCTTAATTTCAACGGTTCTTCAAGTTTCAAACCATAAATTTTATTTAAGCCCACCAAGTATGGTATCGTTAGAAAGCTGAAAAGGAGCTCTTTAAGACGTCATGATAATATACAGGGTGTTCCATTTAAAAATTTGAAGTAAAATTACTATATGCGAAATGTATCACCCTGTATAGCAAATGTAACTTTTGTTTAAATCGTTATATTTTCTTGAATAAAGACATATTCTTAATGTATCCTAAGAAAAAATGAACGTCATATCTCATTTAAATGGAGAGCTACAATAATGCCAAGTAGCGATCTTTTTCATAGAAAACTTGCAACAACGTCGCCACGTGTAAATTTAGATATATTAAGTGCTATATTAAATTGTTCAGAAAAGTACACTTAATTCAAAAATCTAAAAATATATAGGGTGTTCCATTTAAAAAAATGTATGTTCGGTTCGGCATTTTAATATTAAACACCTTGTATGTGCCAAAATAATTTTAAAATATGCACGCCACTGGCATCTAACTTCGTACCAAAAATTATTATTCTAACTTTAACGGTATAGGTAGTACAGTCCGCATACGCACTAATGGCCCACCCTGTATATAACAATTTGGTATCAAACTAACCGTGCCTATTCGATTATAGAATTCCACTTTAAACAATTTATACCAAATTTTCATAATAAACCCTTGTTAGCGTAAAATGTTTGATAGAATGTTTAATTTTCAGTCCTGATATGCGCCGTAGTTTGATTCCCGTGGTCATCATTCCTAAAATTCAAACGTTCATTAAAACTCACCATTCATTCGCCGCGTTTTATACAGTGACAACTAGAATTATTGACCGGATGCTGAACGTGCCAAAACTGGTTTCCGTTTGCAAAAATTACTTTCTTTCCTATTGTTATATATATAATAGAAAATAAAGTAAAATTAATGAACGGAGACCTGTATAATTTAGAACCGAGGCAGAACTTATAACATGGAGATGGAACAAAAATAACATCGAATAATGTCATTAGAACTGAGACAGAACTCTGAGAGTAATAGTTATTAGACATAGAGGATCGTCAACGTGCGTTTCATTGATCACATCTGGAAGATTATTATTCAACCTCAAGTCACGTTTCTTTTTTACCTTATTCTTTAAAATTGTTGAATGAAAATTCCAAACTTTATATGGTGCCATGTAATACTTTATTTTATGGGCGTTCTTGAACGAATACACCACCTTGCATTAATATCTACGATGTTTCATTTGGCTATTTGACCAACATGAACCTTTCTTTATTTTTCTATTTGATTGACATTGTTAGTGACCGCCAAAGAGACCCTGTGTGAGTGTTAACCCTTAATTAGTTATATAAGCTAACTTATCGCCTTCCAAGACTTCTATTATGGACGAATAGATGAATATATAAACCTGAAAGTTAGTTTACCATATGTAAATGACCGATGTCTCATATTTTCTGGTATTTTTATTCATAGATGTTACTTCTCCACAAAAACAAAATATGGAAAAAGCTTAAATTTTTTACTCTTCATAACCCAGAAAAATTAATACCAGATTTGAAATGAATTAATAATTATTTGATTGAAATAGGTTATGTGTACACTGAAAGAAATGCGCTTCATCCATTATTAGAATTCTAAAATCAGTTATAAGAGCATTTTATATAATATGTGACAGATCAACAGGTCAATAATGGATATACAACATGCATTGCTAACACAGTATAGTGATAATAAATTAATTTCTTAATTAAATTATTGAGTGGCTGCATGGTATACAAGCGTTGGTTAACCTGTTTGACGTAATAACTGTAACTCTTATTAAAGTGTTTCTTACTCTTTTTTAGAAATGCTAGTACTAATTATAAGTGCCATGAGCTTCTGTAGTAGAAAGCGTACCTATAGGTACCATTTTATATTTTTTTTAATAAATTATGATCATATAATATTTTAGTGTGAAATTTTTTTACATCTATTAGCGAATAACCTCAAATACAAAAATTGCAAGTAGGATTGAATGAACGAGGAACATGGCAATTAATTCTGCATACAAAATATAGGGTGTACCATTGAAAAAAAGTTAAGTTTAAGTTCTCTCGGTTTGGTAAAGCATACTATAAACTGGCAAATATTTGTAAAAAATACTTTATTCACTACCATATGTAGATAATGGCTTACCAGATATAATAGAGTTACGCACTAAATGACACATTGTATATATGCAAGAAGTACACTACACTGAACAACTATTCTTAACCAACTTTTACCTTTAGATCATTACCAGTTTTTTGTTTTTCTAACAAATACTTAATATGCACTGTGAATTGTGCCACAACAACAGGTCTCAAATCGTCAACCATCTTGCTTCCCAGTGTGTGAGCATAAAGAGCTTTGCTTTCCTGCTGCTTGTTTAACGAAATTAACCGAATACATACCGATCGGCACCGATCATTAACTGCCATAAAACGAGTTTTATATGTTACAACGCGAAATATAACCATTATGAACGAGTGTAATACTGTTAGTACAACCGTTATATACAGATCTGTGGTTACTGCCTTTATGCAGCATATCTTACCTGTAATACAAATGAAATATAATAGATATAAAACATATATTACTGATTACATATATAACTGATTGAATAATGAGTATGGAAATGACTTTTGAAAAAAATAATAGTTGTATACTTACTATAAAAATTTTAGGTAATACGCAATATGCATATTATTCTAGTGAAATAGTTTAATACGCCCATTTTTTTCAGTGTATATCCAGAAAACTTTTATTAAGAGACTTGAGACTTTATCACTTCTAACTGCAGGTCACATAGTATTTGCGGACTATTCGTTTTTTTTTTTGCATGGCATCTCAACATCAATAATGGGCCAAAATGGGCAATTTTATTTTCTTACGTGATCGAACTACACAGCACAGTTAGCGAGATAGGCTAATTCATTTTATTCTATGTAAAATAAAATATAAGTCTGTACAAAGTAATTCACCAATTTCAGCCGAACTGGGCCTTGTCGAGAAACTTCGCCATATCCGCAAGATTTACAACGCTGTTCTCCGCGAAATGGGAAAATCCTGTTGCACTTGTTAGCGGCTGTAAGTAGTTCGGGCGGGATGAGCACATTGTCTGCAAGAAAACCAACCATGCACCGCCTTATCCATTACTTTCGCCGGAACCCGGAAAGTTGCATTGTGGTTTCCGGCGTTTTGTCAAGTTCCGCTGCTCCAGATATCGCGGCCAGATATTTTATCGGATATTGGATGCTGATGTTTCATTTTTTGCCCAATGTTCTTTGTCATGATCCGTTTTATTACTCCCGTATATGTATTAAATCAGGGATAGATGTAATGGATTTGGTTTTTTTATAAATAAAATACCTACGTTATTTTTTTATACAATATTTGGAGCGAATTTACAGTTAACTGAATAAGAAACTATGATAGTTTCGGACTTTGAAACTGAATAGGATGAGTTTTACAGAGTTTTTTCTTTTCTATAACTCAGTTGTTTCTTGAGATAGATAAAACAACGAAGTCTGTCAAAAGAATAGCTTTATGATCTTTAAGATATGTCGAAAACAACTACTTTGCGTGAAATATGCATCCTCCAATATTGAATTATAACGGCATATCTTCATATAACCTCAACTTATTGTCTTTAATATATAAATATTAATTATATTTATCTTTAAAGTAATAAAGTTATTCCTTTGCGTTGCTAGGAGTATAGGTAACGATGAAAATCAAAAACTTTAATGAACTATATTTGATAATTTCACTGACAATTTAATTTATATATAAAAAATCGCATATGCCATAGTGCAATTGTCACTTTGACAGCGACAAAAGTTACCTGCAACTTTTACAGCGACAATTACACTAGTGGTATTTTCACTTATTCATTTTTTAATCAATTATCGCGATGTCTGCTGTCAAAATAAATAGTTTGACATTTCTGTCAACAAGTTATCCATATATATTAAAACGCGTCGATTCTGTCTCGCTCTAAATTCCGTTCCCAAATCCACAAAGTTTCAAAGCTATCTCCTCCGAGGGGCGATCTCGGAACGATCTCCGCGGACCACCGGAGGTCGCCCCCGGCCTTTCTCCAATGCGTAGGGGTATTTTCGTCCCGTTTCCTACGCGTTTTCCCAATTTAAACGCCTTTTCAAAAAGAAAACCTATGCAAAATTTTCGTCGATCGCCGTTCGCCGAGAGAGATGCGGCTAGCACCGGCGTTTGTCCTCGCGCCTAATGGTCCCGTCACGCCCGCCGAAATACCGACTTTTCGCGGGACTCCCTCGCCCCTTTTCTAATTTTTACGGCTTCGAGAAGGGCTTTACGCGAAAGTTCAGTCCTTTCTCTAATCCTTTGAGATTTTTTTTCGAGACCGTACGTCGACTCTTTTTACGTCTATTTCGTCTTCGAAAATTTCGAGTCGCATCCGTCTCAACTTCTTTCTCATTTTATATGCCGATCTGAGATTACACTAACGAGACAAGCACCTCCCACGAAAAATGTCAAATTAATTAAACTTCAGATAGGTTATTTTCCTACGAGAAATATTGCTAACGGAATCAATAGTACTGACTGCGAAACACTTCTGATTACCAAAATATTGAAGCGAAATGCTTTTCCAATTAGAAAATTGGTAAAAATAGTTTTTTCAGGTTGACACGTACAGTTTACATACTTCAACGTCTCAAGGTAAACATTTGACAGCAGGCTTGGTAGCGCAACGGGAAAGGCGTATACGATTCAAAACTTGAAAATGCTGATTTTGCGAGTTCGAGTCACGCTGAAGGCAAACTTTTTTTTTACTTTTTAATTCCAATTATTTATTAGTATTAGTATTTAGTTATTCTGTTTCATTATTCGTAGTTTTTATTCTTTCTGCACGTAAAGTTTGGAATTAATTCGTTCATTAAGGCAGTCTTTTAAATTCATCATTTTAGCTTACAAAAGTAAATATCTACAATATTTTTGGTCCCATTGATAAAATTGATAATAATGTTTACTTAAAAATAAATTCTACTTTCAGTACTTAAAAAATTATGATGTTTTACCATCAACAATAGAGTACCCTTAAACCCTTACAATTCATCAAAATATAAAAAAAATCGTTTAGTATAATTACATCATCATTCCAGATACAAAATTTCTTTAATATGAATTTTCTTTAAAATAATATTATTACAGATGCGTTTGTCACCCGAAGGGTGACCCCAGGCCGCAGGCCTGGACCCCCGGCAGGGCTAGAAATGGAAACGAAAATCGCGACAGCGATTTTCTCCCATTTCTAGTTGAATTATTAAACACTAACAATAAATCGAATCGGTGATGCTCAAATAAAAATATGTTTATTTTTATTGTTTCATAAATAAAGTTTGCATTCTATTCTTATCTTTCTAAATTTCTTATTCGGTAAAATTTCTTAAATTTTCTAAAATTCTTAATTATCCGGTAAAATACAAACCTTTTGTGCAATTATAAGTGACAATTTATCTCTTTGTTGACTTTTTAGCTTAATTCCTACATAAAGAAATACGTATATAAACAGTTAAATAAGCCAATAAATAATATTAAAAATAGACTACAAAAAGCAAATTTTTTGTTATTATAACTACCCACAATTTAATAAATAACGCTTATAATAGTCGTATAAGCTCTCTGTATAGATTTTTATATATGCATTTTCCTCTTTGTAGAAAGATACGCTTTCCCTCTGAGGAAATCGAGAAGAAAATAGCTTAGAAATGCCGGGTCGACAATATAATATCATAGATTAAATAGGTCAGGCCATTGCACGCCTTTATGCATAGAAGTCTGTATAATACCAGACTACTTGTCACCAGATACAAAAGTGGTTAGGGGTTAAATATTGATTATCGTATTTTATATATTCGCTGCTCATAATTATGTAAAATTTAGTACCTTCGCCCAATATTATATATTATGTAACAAAGATTTTGAACGCTTTATAATATATATGTAATTAGCTAAAAAGTTAGGTATATAATTTTATTAGGTATTTTTAATTATAACCTGATTAAGTTATAATGGGTAAAGGACACCATTTTAAATTTTATGTATATTTAAAAGAAATGTAGTTTCATATAGGTAGGTAAAGTGGATTAGGACCCTTTCAATATTAATCTAGTTGTCCTTTATTCTCCATAGCTAATTATGTTAACCAAACATAATTGTACGTCGTCTACTGAAGGATTTACTCAGGGGTATGGGTTGAGAGATAAGAGTCCCAACTTAGCGGAATTGAGATTTTTTGGTAAACTGTATTTTGAATAGAAAATGACGGATATTGTTAATTTTTTGTCCCAAATGGAAGTTGTTATCAAATGATTCATCGTAATTTTTTTAATTATTTATTTTAATGAGAAATTCAAACGACTAAAATCTCAAATCCACTCCACTTCAAAGTACTCAAATCAAGCAACGGTCAAGTATATAATTAAGAGTCCATTCACTAGGTCGAAATAAGCCCTAAATCGGCGTTCGTCTCGTGTCTAATTATAAAAAAACTATAAAAGATAGCGACTTTTACTAAAAAAGTATTGAAAGATAAGACTTTAATCTAAGTCCCTATAGTAGTAATTTTTGGTATTTCTTTTTATTTTTAAAATTCCAGGCAAGCAATCTTGTGCTAAAATAGCGTATTTTCAAAAATTATTTTCTCTAAAATACTTGTATTAAACAAAAATTTGCTACTATAGGGATCTAGTTTATCTTTTGATCTTTCCGGTGATATATAATTTATAACACTAAAAAGAAATTTTGTTGCAATTATAAGACAAATCCGGTACCCTTGCAATGAGGGCTAACTTTATTTCCATGTGCCTTTTTACTTCGGCTTTACGTGCACCTCCGAAATCTTAATAATTCGATAGTTGGAATATATAAGTCTCCACTCATCGGCCACCCATCCTCTCAATCCGACTCAACATTCAGCCTGTCAAATCTACAGAGAATGGACCCTTAAATAAACTTATACATAATTTTATAAATAAATTAGCTCTGGCTCAATATCTTATTAATTGTGTAGACAAACCCTATTAATAATTCATTTAAGATGACCTTAACAGTGCATGATATATTGACAAGTAGTGTATAATAGCATATTTGAAAGAGTGGAAAATGGTCCTTGCATTAGTTATCAGTTCTTCTACAACTCATCTTGTATACAGGATGTATACGGAAATGGTAAGAGATACGAACCAGCTTAAATGGGGGCAAAGTTGCGTAATCAGGGGACCAACATTATTCCTCTAAAAAATCGAGGCTAATATGATTAGTTTTCGAAATATTTGAAAAAAACCGAAATTTTGGATATTCGTTTTTGTTCCATTTCAATCTGGTTTGAGGTGATATTAAAAAAAGAAGAATACTTTCTCATGGCAACTTTTTGCCCTCTATCGAATGGCACAATCAATTTTTATATGTAACGTTTCGTCTTTCCAGGACTATCATCAACTTCATTTTTTTAAATACGGCCCTGGAAGTTTTATTACATTTTTTGCAAGCCTTCATGACCCTCAATGCTGTACTTACTGCCTCAGCCCGAATCAGATTCAAACGTTTTGTCTCTAAAAATTCATCTTCAATGTATTCGTTAAAATTTTATCTAAATTTATTATTTAGATTTCTATATTTATTGAATTATCGTACGCTTTAAGTGTCGTTAGACTCTGTGAAATCCACCTGGTTGTTTAAATTATATTTTAAACCATCACGCGGTATAATAAAACATTATTAGAGTTTTCATCTGGTGTCCATATTTATTTATAAGTTTCTCGAGTGCTCAAAATTCAAACAAGTTCTGATCTAACTTTTTGGATCTAATGGTAATAGTTTAAATAACCAGCTGGATTTCACAGAGTCTAACGACACTTAAAGTGTACGATAATTCAATAAACATAGAAATCTAAATAAAAAATTGAGATAAATTTTTAACGAATACATTGAAGATGAATTTTTAGAGACAAAACGTCTGAATCTGGTTCGGGCTGAGGCAGTACAGCATTGGGGGTCATGAAGGCTTGCAAAAAATGTAATAAAATTTCCAGGGCCGTATTTAAAAAAATGAAGTTGATGATGGTCCTGGAAAGACGAAACGTTACATATAAAAATTGATTATGCCATTCGATAGAGGGCAACAAGTTGCCACGAGAAAGTGTTCTTCTTTTTTCAAATATTTCGAAAACTAATCGTGTTAGCCTTGATTTTTTAGAGGCATAATATTGGTCCCCTGATTACGCAACTTTGCCCCCATTTAAGCTAGTTCGTATCTCTTACCGTTTCTGAGATCCCTGTAGTGAGAAGCGAATTTGTAACAGCCTGTATATGTAATAGGTAGGCTTGGCAAGTCGCGCCGCAGTTCAGTGCAGGCGTGCAGGGGTTTCGGGCGGGCTGACGACGGCCCATGTTAGTCCATTGTTATCTGACGGGTCTTGCTGATGTGTGCAATTAATTAATTGCTCTCGTTGTTGTATTCTTGTTAATTTTATTTGTTGTATTTGATTGCTAATATTAATTATACTTAGTATTAATATAAGTATAAAACCCTCAGTGACGTATTTATTAGAAGTGACAGGTATCAATTTTGTAGGCAGAAAACCGTGATTTTTTCTACATTTTCATTAATAACTAAATAAATGGGATAACGAAACTAACTGAAATTTCAACACACAATAGAGTAATAGTGAGGCTATAATATGGTCCTAATTTAAATCTTTTTCGTCTCTACGTTTTCTTAATATCGCTTCCCAAATTCAAGGGTCTATTTTATTTATTTCGATAGTAAGCAAGTGCGAAAATATTTCATCCACATTGTTCGAAGCACAATATAAACAATGGAAGTAGGGAATAACAGCTGCGCTTCGGTTACCCTCCATTACTCATTGAGAAAACGGAGCCCCTTTGAAATTGATTTATTT
The DNA here is from genome assembly GCA_963924545.1 of Pogonocherus hispidulus. Lineage (NCBI taxonomy): Eukaryota > Metazoa > Arthropoda > Insecta > Coleoptera > Cerambycidae > Pogonocherus > Pogonocherus hispidulus. Next base: position 12,848,960 of record OZ004696.1, on the reverse strand, counting down.
TTTGGATCTTGTTTGCGTGCCGAGTCGGAAACAAATTTAGTGTCGAATTTCGAAAGTAATTCGTTTAATCCGCTACTTATTAATTAGGGTTGGAATCCGACCGCTCGATCAGTTGATTCAGGACTTATTTTTAATGGTACCTATTACTTCATTATAAGAAGAAACGAGCTTTGTTTATTACAAAAATCAAGGACCTGCAATAAAAATATTACTGGTTATAGACATATTAGAAATTAATTACTTATACTATATAGGTAATGAAATATAAAAAAAATATTGTTTGAAATACAAAATTATTAAGAGAAATTAATTTAAATTCAAACTGTTAACTAAAAATTCTATTCTTCTATTATTCGAAGGTTTCATTCACAGAACATCTCACATTTGATAGGCAATTTAATAATTGTGGAATTAATAACTATTACTAGAAATGGGAGAAAATCACTCTCGCGATTTTCGTTCCCATTTCTAGCCCTACCGGGGGTCCCAGACCGAAGGACGACTTTCCCATTGCGCTACCGCGCCTGTTGTCAAAAGTTTACCCTGAGACGTTTAAAGATGTAAACTGTACGTGCCAACTTGAAAAAATAATTTTTACCGATTTTCTAATTAGAAAAGCATTTCGCTTCAGTATTTTGGTAATCAGAAGTGTTTGGCAGTCAGTACTATCGATTCGTTTAGCAATATTTCTCGTAGGAAAATAACCTATTTGAAGTTTAATTAATTTGACAGTTTTCGTGGGAGGTGCTTGTCTCGTTAGTGCAATCTCACATCAGCAGATAAAATGAGAAAGAAGATGAGACGGAAGCGACTCGAAATTTTCGAAGACGAACGTAGAAGGACTCGACGTACGGTCTCGAAAAGAAATCTCAAAGGATTAGAGAAAGGACGGAACTTTTGCGTGAAGCGGTTCTCGAAGCCGTAAAATTAAAAAAGGGTCTAGGGAGTCCCGCGAAAAGTCGGGATTTCGGCAGGCGTGACGGGGCCATTAGGCGCGAGGACAAACGCCGGTGCTTAAATTGGAAAACGCGTAGGAAACGGGACGAAAATACTCCTACGCATAGGAGAAAGGTTGGGGGCGACCTTTGATCACCCACGGGGATCGCTTCGCGATCGCTCCTCGGAGAAGATAGCTTAGAAACTTTGCAGATTCGGCGACGGAATTTAGAGCGAGACAGAATCGACGCGTTTTAATATATACGGATTTTGATATCATCCAATGGATGATGACATCCATAACTATTTTGTAGCGTTAATTATCTAGCGGAGACAAAAATTATCTAGTAACACTTTTAAAATGTGCGTCCTCTTAGGCTTTATGAGATCCTAAAATATATATTTTTTTGTTTATTACGGCATAGGAGCTATGGAACTTTATCATACTATTGGGCCACCCTGGATATTACTATGACTGGCCTTCTTTTATGGTGTATAATATGATCTCTGATATGGTGAATGATATGTTTGTTACACAGGTAGTAACTGCTTACAATTGATTTGTTTTATTAGTTACTATTTACACTGTCCAACATACACCTGAAAACTAATGAATACCTCAACATAGCTTACACTAGTGTGATTTACTGTGATTACATAATTACAAGGAAATAAATGTTATTGGCCCTTTAACGTCGTGTAAATAATTTTCTAACTGATGACGTGTATTACTTGGATTCTTGTTTTGACCATATATAATAGCTATTGAATATAATAGCAGCATGCATGCAACACTAAAAAATATATATTACATTGTTAGATATAGCGAAAACATATTTTTTAACAATTAACCTTGTCATAACTTGGTCGAAGTAATAAGCACCGGTTTTTGCGTATTTTTTTTTTTTAATTATTATGTACCTACATGCCTGGTTCAACTATATAAAGTAGGTAAACCTCTGCATGAAGGTATACCTATTTATTTGATCCAGAAATTTTAATATTTTTTCTTAAAAAGAATATTTATAAATGTTTACATAAAAATATTTTGTGTATATATTTCGTTAATTTTTCATAAATATGCATCTTGAAAATAATAACCTAAATATCCAATGCCTATGTATATCCATATTAACATAAGAAGCCGTTTGCTTTACTTACTTCCTGCCTCTATATATAAAACTTGTTTATATATCCAATTGGAACACCCTTATTTTAATAATAATCCGTTTACGAGCTTCGCATGTTTCGCTATCAACTTGTTTTGGAGAATAATATGTGTTATTAAAATATTTGGTGTTTTTTCTGCCTTTATGTATGTGTGCAACGCAGCACGAAAGTGGTTATATTATATTGAGCTAAAATTATTAGCATTAAACCATACACATCGAATGCCATATAGTTAGTTACTGAGTTAAAAAAAATAAATTTGTGTGTACAAATGGTATGTCGTTGCTACAAATGGCTATTTCATTCCTTGTTGTTAGAACTTGTCAACAAAATGAAATATTAATCATTTCACGGTGTATGAAAGCGTAAATGTCTACATTTAGTGTGAATCGATTTTATATTACGCTTTTTATTTACACAAATCAATAAGTCAGTTGCCACTCGTTTATCTATTAAGTCTTTTTACACAATTTTTACTACCCTAATCAGTTTTATCAATATGAGAATGAATCACTATGGCAGAATTTTATATATGTACACTTTGTTTATGGTATTTACTAAATGAACAAATAATTTAAATCATGTTTGTGCGATTCTCGTTTCATATAAATTTTTTTATAATATTTCGTAGACTAGGTATACTTAATTTTAGTCATTCTTAACATTTGTTTTGAAGTTCACCCAGTAGATATATTAGGTAGCATATTTTTAGAGTCTATATTATTTTTTTGAAGACAGCGGTATAAACTAAGTATAGTAATATTTCAAGTGTAATATGTAATTTCGATTATATTAATTTCACAGATAAAACGATTACGTTATTGAGTCGAACCGTTATAAATTAAAAAACAAAATAGGACCCTAAAATTGCTTTGATAGATGCACAGGGTGATACATCTATAAGACGTCTCTGTTTATTACTCAGTTGCTATAGTATATATATTTTTTCCTTTTAGTGCATTATGTATACGACTCTGATCTTTTAAAATTATTTTGGAAAATTCAGGGTGATCCAGTGCAGAGGGCTAAACCAAACTTAATATTTTTTTAAATGGAGCACCCTGTATTTTTTAATCGTATTCGATTCACCTTTCTTTTACCTGCAAAATGATATTTTATTTTTGAAATTCGGATGCGGCGTTGCCAAGTTATCTTAAAAAAATGCATTTTACACGTATACGCGCTAAAAAAATTGCGAGAAGTTATCTTCACCGATTAAGGAAAGATATTTTGCAGACACTCGTCTGTATCATGACACTCTAACTAGTATTATCTTCGTCTTCTTGGCTACAGTTCTCAAGTCTGCATTTTTTTGTACATAGTTTTTTTTACGAGTAGTAATTTATCAATTTTCAAACAACTGAAACTCAATTTTTTTAAATGGAACACCCTGTATTTTTCAATCATATTCGATTTACCTTTCTTTTACCTGCAAAATGATATTTTATTTTCACACCAGGAGGTGGAAAAGATTCCTTGAATAGTATATATCTAAGTAAGTCAGAAAGTTACATCTCTAATAAGTAGGTACCTACATATCTAATTTTACTATAAAAAAATTTTTCAAATATTAAAAAAATAGAGAAAGTGTATAATAAGCTTCATTAAAGTTCCTGAAGGTAAAGATGTAGTTACAAATATGGTCATTGTTCAGTTAGATATACCATAAACAAAATCATCACCTTGCTGGCATAAATATTTATAATTGGCTTTATATAACCTGGTCAATTCGGTGACTAATACTTTCAGTCAAAGCTGATACTATTTTCTTTGGTCCAGTAATTTCGTAAAATTTTCGCTATTAATATTTTCATTGGGATACCTCTGGGTGTTCTATAAAATAAGGGGGACTCGAAAAGATATAGGTACTCTCCATCGGCTTGGAATAACAATAATGAATTCAGTAATAAATAAATTGCTCTGAACTAGGTACATTAAAAATTACATTTGCACAATCTGCCACTTGCGTTAAAAATATTTATAATTAATAATTTTTGTTTGATATTATAAGTATTTCCTGAGTAGGTATAAATTTGTAAGCGTGACTTTTTATTCAATATACCTTCTTAGATATTCATTATCACATTCTAAGATCACAGATAGAAAACCACGTTGATTAATCTGTGCTATATGATGTATTCCAAATATTGGCGAATGCGCTGGTATTTATATTTAGACTGAACATATTTATTTATTATTTTCAAGTTATCAAGGATGCTCTTTGATTAAGGAGAGAAGTATTTAATTTGACACCTTTTACAACCATATTATTTTATTTTTGATATGATGTGTGCCTAATAATGAATGTTGTTACATGTATGATGTGTTACATTTATAATATTAATGCTGATACGTAATACCAAATTCTCGTATCTATGTATAAATCTATAACATCTATATGGATTATGTTCTTCACTTGTATCCTGTTATTAAAATCTTAATGACATCGGACTAAAAAATGCATACTGAAAGTTATGAGACATGTATGTTCCCATAATATAAACTCCAATTATTTCCCCCGTTGTATAACGAGAAATAGTCCGGATTCTGTCAGGACTCTTTCGTTATTAAAAACTTAAATATTTCCCTCGACCCTATTCCTATAAATAAAAAAGTTCCGGGGCAATAATTTTTCGTAATAAAGTGCTAGGCCATTGTGTACGTATATGCATATAGATTATGCACAATTGTTGGCTGGATTCCAGAAGACGAGGAATTTAATGGGCTCCTCAAGTCTGAATGGAATCCAATTCCCACTTTTGTAGCGGACTCGTTATACTTTTCACTGGCAGCCCGGACGCCATTTAATTGGAGGAGTCCCTGATCGTGACACGTAAAAAGAGCAAACTTAGATAAAACAAGATATATATACCGCGAGATAACCAGATGCATAAAAGCACTGTGTTGCGGTTCGTTAATGTACTTGAATTATTGGAAAACATTCGCATTGAATAATCTCATTAACAAAACACGTGTTAAATAATATTAACCCTGTGCTGAATACGTTTTTATTTGTTTTCATAATTTATGCAATTAATTAGTTGAAATTTTGGCCTCAGGAAAAATTTGTTCGCACAAATAGAAAAGACGACAAATTGTACCGACGGTTCGTATACAGGGTGTCCCGAAATTAGTGTGCAATATTTTACCAGTGTATTCTATGGTTAAAAATGGGACTTTTTCATTATAGATAATGGGTCTAAAAATTCTTCCTAAAGGGGCTACAGTCCTTAAAAACGAGCATCCTAGTGCAGATTTTTTATAAATAACTCGGATACTAGTTGAAACAAATTTATCAAATTTGGTATCCTGCCTAACTCTAAAAATGACCTGGGTACCGAGTGGCCACATAACTGGAAAAGAGTAGGTCGATGCACTGGCTAGAAGTCTCAAGTATTCAGTTTACAGGGCCCGAAGCAGTGGTCGAGCTTCCCCCTAGTTATGTAGCGAAGTCCATTGACAACTGGATCAGAAAGAGATCTGAAGAAGAATTGTCGAATGGAGCTGGGTTGCGACAGGCCAGCCTTTTAATTGAAGGGTCCTGGTCGAACGCAACTCGATCCTCGATCAATATTTATAGTCGTAACAGCATAAGGATTCTCACAGGACTATTAACAGGTCACGGACATCTCAAGAAGCACCTTAATACTATTGGCCATAATGACACTAGAAGGTGCTGGTTTTGCGGACACGATGACGAGGACTCCATTCACATCCTCTGTCGCTGTACCTGCCTCATGGTCAAGAGACACAAACATCAGGGTGCAGCGTTTCTCTTGCCCCAGAACATTAGCGGCAGGCACAATGGGTCGAAAGGTATGAGTGCTGCAGGTAACCGTGCCGCTTTTCAACAATAGCAACAACAAGTCTTATATATAATAGCAATTGGCAAATTGAGGACAATATGATTCCTGTATCAGAAAATTTCAATATTGTGCTTACCGTATTATTGCATATTTATTTTGGTATGTCGTGGTATCCTACCTAATGCGTTAAATTTAAAATATTCAGTTAAATATATAATACAACTTGTAAACGAATTTATGGTTAAAGGATTATTTTGTCCAAACCCTTTTATAAAAATCTCTTACCCTACAGGTCATCTAGTGATCTTCCTGAACATTAAGCCATTTATTATAAAAGAAAATATAAATAGGAATTTTATTAATTAAGTAATTTTGGTAGTCTGAATTTAAGTCTAAAACATTTTATTGTATACCTACAAAAGCTATGGCTGATTTTCATGTCTTTAATTAGTTCAGCAAATGTCAAAAATTCAAGTGTGTCACGTTTTACTTCGATCATTAGAACTTGACCTGGATGATGAATCAAACTTTTATTAAGCTCTCATTCCGGATGACCAAATATAGATATAATAAAATTCATGTATAGAATTGATAGATAAAATTGGTCGAGCAATTTCAATGAAACCACCCATTTTTGTTTTATCATAATGTATATTTACGAAATAAATAAATTTTTTCGAATAAATATGTAGCCAGCAGTTCTAATTATCCAGGCAACTCATAAAGATGCACGTTTGGTATGCCAATTTTGTTCCATTTATTCGCCTCAAGCAAAATTCTGATTCCAACAGTCTGTATAGCCCGCATGAATTTTTATGCCTGCCCCTAAGCTGGCCTTAGATATACGTATCGTTTCATAAAACCATCCGCATATTTTTACATACATTACAAAGGAAAAAATCCCGGCAACGTTTGCTAATATCCAGAAGATGATGTTTTTCTGGAAATGATAAATTGTAGGGATATTTATATTGACTCATTGTTAACCTTCGAAGAGAGTTCAGCTTGGCGACGATCTTATTATTATTGGGGATGGGCCCACAGCGTTGTACTATCGCGTCCTGCAACGTAGAGAGTGATAAAAGACCACTTATCGAGCGTGGACAATGAGTTATGGGAAGACTTATTTTTTATGTGTCAAAAGGTAAATCGTCCAGGTGACGTTGTGAGGGCGATTTGGAAGGAAGGAGTAGGCGGCTGAATGGTAGGTAATAAAAAACTGAACATTCAGAACCATTTTCGGGAAGTATAAGTAGTTCGTTTTTTATCTTGGCTAAGAATATCCGTTTAACCGTTTTTCTTTCAGACTCGGAAATATAATTCGGAAAATAGAGTTCGATAATCGAATACACTGGGTTATGGATTTAATTGAGATAAATAAAATTCCTTAACACCGATTAAAATGGCATTTATTTCAATGACAACATTAAATATTTATCTAATAATAATGTATTATTATACAGGGTGTTAGTTACACATGCGGCAAAAATTCAAGAGGTTATTCCTTGGACTATTGTAAGGATATTTTATCCTTTGATAATTTTTGAAAAAGTGCTTTGTTGCGAATATATAGGGCGAAAAAAATTTTCAACAAATAACAATTTATTACTAAAAATTACATGTAACATTTCTGAACCTACAAGAATTGTTCAAAATGGCTACCTCCCGCTCGGATGCAACCATCCAATCTTCTCCTCATAGACTCCCGAACTCTTTCAAAAACACCAGGGTCGTTTCTTATTGAGTTACGCCCACGATTCTTATTGAGTTACGCCCAGCAATTATCCGATCTCTTAAATCGTCCACATCTTCCACTGTCCTAGTATAAACTAATGACTTTAGATGCCCCTGTAGGAAATAATCCAGCGGGTTTAAGTCCGGGGATCGAGCAGGCCATACGTGAGGTCCACCTCGACCAATCCAGCGATCTCCGTATGTTGCTGTTAAAAACTCTCGAGCAACTACACTAAAATGAGGTGGTGCACCATCATGCATAAACCACATTGCCTGTCTTGTAGCCAATGGTACATCCTCCAAAAACTGAGGTAACGTTTGTTCCAAAAAGGTGCGATATACTTCGCCGGTGAGTCTTCCTGGTAGAAATACCGGTCCAATTAGCCATAATTCCAACCCAAACGTTCAACGAGAACTGATGTTGAAACCGATTTTCACAAATCTCATGTGGATTTTCGTCAGCCCAGACATCGGTAAAAAGAATCAGCGTAAGTAGTTGAGGGATTTCAACCAATTTGTGCAAAAGACATTGACAAAATGTAATACGTGGAGCAAAATCCGCAGGAAGAAGTGCCTAAACGCGCTGAATGTGGTATGGGTATGGGTAATTATCTCTCAGAATTTTCCAAACAGTCCAATTACTTACATTCAAAGTATTTGCAATTCTTGGTGAATAGAAGTACCTGGATCTTCTTCTATCATGTCCAGCACATTCTCTTCTACGTCTACCGTTCTTACAGTCCTTGGCCTTCCTAGTCCTCCACTTCGCTTCAATGTTCCCGTTTCTCGAAGACGTTGATGAAAAATTTTTCTATCGGGAGCAATGTGGTTAGGAAATCGTTCAATGTACAGTCGCCTAGCTTCTAATGCATTGCCATCAGCAAGTCCATAGATAAAATGCATGTCAGCCATCTCGGCATTCGTATAGCGAGCCATGATAGAGGACTTCACTAACAACCGTTTACACCTCAACTAGCCAAACGTCAATCAATCTTAACAAATGCGACACATACAAACTACAAAAACATAACATACAAAACATACAAAATAATCACTCCGAAGTATCACGTGATGTTGGTAAGAAAAAAACCACTCCTTTTTCTTACATGTCTTTTACTTGATACGTCCAGTGTAATACGCCATACTTTTATTTCACCTACATTAATAATGTGAAAAATACCAAAATTGGATTTGTTGAAATTTTTTTTTACCCTATATCTTCGCAACAAAGCGCTTTTTCGAAAATCATCAAAGGATAAAATATCCTTAGAATAGTCCAAGGAATAACCTCTTGATTTTTGCGGCATGTTTAACTAACACCCTGTATATTAGAATATTAGCCGCAATGGGAAAAATATTGAACCCTCTGAATTAAATGTTTAATTATATTTAATTTATTGTTATGTAATTGTTTAAACGATTAATGTATACTTAGTCAACACTGATGTAGTTTTCCACATAAAACCAAAGCACTATGCCGCACTCGACGCGCACTTCGCCAACCCAGTTGGCTTCATCTGGAAATGATTGAAACCCCAATCCTTTTTTTTAAACTGCTTGGATTCATGCCGGCTTGAAATTGACGAAATAATCGTAGTCATAGTGTTGGCATGTTGAAGTAACCTCCAATATCTTTGGTAATAATTCTTATTTTATTATTAAGTATCTTCTATTGAAGCTAATATCCAATAGAGATATAACCACTCAAAATTTTTAAAATAAGTTATTAATGGCTTTTGTGGAACTCTTTGACAAACAACTTTTTGTTAATTTTATGTTTCGTCGCCCACGTCAAATGTTAAGTCAATAAATAATGCTGTATTAATTATCCGAGTTACATTTTACATGAAGTTCACTGCTGTTAAACACTTGACTGAGAAAGTGGCTCCATTGATACCTACATTTTCCCAGAATTAATAATTAACTAAATTAAATGTGATCCTTATTGCCCCTTTCAGTTGGTAAACCCGTACCCACGCAATTTAACGGGTGATACGGGGGGGATGACGCCGTGTTTATTGTAAACAGCACTGATAAAATGTTTTACTACGCCCACGCGATCTTCCCTCATAGATACGTAATAGGAGTCTGACATATGCTTGGAGCTTTGACGCGCGTACACCTACACCTTTATCATCACTTTAGGGTGATCTAGCGGCTACCTACAACGTGTGCCATATTATTATTATTGTTACATAATAGATTTGAGCAGAGAACACATTCAATAATACCCATATTATAAGTATTATTACACAAGCACAGTGCGAGATGTGAATACCGTTCTTATCTAATAGAAATGTGTATAATGTCTGTAACTTATTTGTGGTGTATTTTGACGATTCATAGTTGGTTTCTTTTGGGATTACACCACCTGTAAAATAACAAAAAGCAGAAAACCAGAAGTATACAAATTAATTATTCAAAGTGTAGTAACAAGGCAAACTTCTAAAGTTTGCCCCAAAAAATAATATTCCCAGAATAAATAGAGAAAATCCAATAACAACCATTACAATTCCTTATATTGCAGAAATCTCTGAAAGACTTAAAAGGCTTGGTAATGATTTTAACATAAGAACGACATTTAAAACGAAAAATACTTTAAGATCAATACTTACTAAAACAAAACCAATTAATAATGATCAAAATTCAAAAAATTGTATTTACCAGATTCCTTGTGAATGTGGTAAATATTATATTGGTGAAACATCTAGACCATTACAAATAAGGATCCGCGAACATAAAAATTATGTTAGGGATTACCAAGTTGATAAGTCTACATTAGTAAAACATGTATGGGATAACGGTCACCGAGTTGATTGGACACAGGCTAAAGTTTTACAAAAGGAAGAAAAATCGGTTAAAAGAAAATTAAAAGAAAGTGCTTTCATTAAACTTAATGGTGATAATTGTATTTCGTCGGAAACAATATTCATAGATCAAACATGGCTTCCTCTACTTCAAAAAGATGTTACCAATGGAAAATTAATAATATCATAGTGATCAGTGCATGTGATGACAATTTAAATTAAAAATGTCAATCTGACAAGAACTACTTCTCGTTCATATAAAGAGTTCTCAACATAAAAATAGTCTACAGAAGAAGAGTTGAGGATCAACTCGAAACGTCTAGACGAAAGCTAGTTAAGTGTTTAATTTCTTTTAATTTTTTATTATAACTATTTTATTTGGACATATTTTAGAATATGACATGTAATATTATAAAATTTTGTATAAAACTGAAAAACCACTGATAAAATTTAGTCAATATATCAAATATTATTTTATCACACGTTAATACAGTGGTTTTTTGGGGCAAACTTTAGAAGTTTGCCTTGTTACTACACTTTGAATAATTAATTTGTATACTTCTGGTTTTCTGCTTTTTGTTATTTTACAGGTGGTGTAATCCCAAAAGAAACCAACTAAGAAATGTGTATATTCGTATACATACATAGATATAAGAGATTGATTGAAGGATTGAAATAGGGACCCTATAATTGGGTCTGGGTTTTAGTAAATATAGATGAGATTCTTACAAAAAAAGTTATAAATGCATTCTTTAAATTACTTCATAAATTTTTAATTACTTCAGTGGGATCTGTCTAGATCCCTTGCTTGTTTTATGACGGTAGCAATTAATGGCAGGTAAAATTATCTTCAATCGTTTTAAATCAATCTTTTATATCTATGAACGCATACTTTATAGTGGAGTAAAACTTTCACGAAATTATATGCAAGTGACCCTTGGCCTAAAACCAGATTAAACCTATACCGTCTTGTGGAGCACGTTTTTTAGCAGGGCTTTTTTTTTAATGGCTTTAGAGTGCGTTATCTGCAGAATTCGAAAACATGTGTTTTTGAGTACATAGGTACATTGCCATTAAAAGAAAACGGCTAGATTTAACCCTCCACCATTTATGCACAAAACCTGAGCGCTTCGAATAGTATATTTTTTTGGTAGTACACCTATATATTACCAAAAAAAAAATACGTAAAGTTAAAACTTCTAAAATTATGCATGAAAAACTTCGAGGGGGTAGGTCACCTACCCGTAGAAAGAAACGAGTTAGACCGGCGATTTTACTCCACTATTAGACCTGGAATAATTGAGCAGCATCAATAATTCTTGGACAGATTGAAAAATAAACTCATATTTCTTCAACTTTATAATAACAATAGTGACTATAGAAAATATCACGTGCTGTACTTTCTGGCCTAAGGACCATGCTAAGCATACCCAAATTCAGAATGACCTCATCCTCGATTCATTGCGGTAGTAATCACTGGGTACATAATTTGGGAGATGATTGCTAGTATTGCCAGCGTCCTTGTGTAAATGTCGGACTCAAAGAGTGAGGCCACCGGATTAAGTTATTAATACTAATAATTAGCAGAACAGTTAATTACAACTTAACTTAAATCACCTACTAAGATTATATAGCTTATTCTCCTTAATAATTAACTAAATGGTTCAGTATAGTTTTAAAAAGGATAGTGTCCATATCATAAATTAAAGGGGGTGGTTTTTAGGGTTACTTTAGACCCAAAAGTCTTCAGAATCCAAGGGCTTGAGGTTACTAATTTCCACGATAGAGGATTATCCGGAAGATGATAGGATTATAGAGCATTAACGTTTAAAAATACTATAAATACAACAAATGAACAAACTGCACTTAGAAAGTAAGTGTAAACAAATAAATATGTAACTGGAAAATGTCTAATACTCTGTATTACCGATAGTGATGTTTTCGACACGTCTTTTGTTTATCGAAATAATCTAGCGAAGAATAGGAACGTAACGAAAGAGGGCGCCACTTAGAACTGTTCTTAACCATTAAAATTTACATTTGCCGGGGTACCAACTAAGGGAGGAAGTAATGAGAATAAATAATGGTCGCCACTAATTGTACTTGGCGGTATTCTTTAACACCGCCAAGAGGCAAACTTCGTACTATCAAAGTTTACAGAATTATATTATATTCTGCAAACTTTGGCACTATATCACTACATTTCTGTAAACCTATATTTTATTTAATTTTAACTTGTTCTCTCAAAGGTTGCTGTTGCTACCCTCGTCTTCCCTATTGAGCTCTTGTACAACTAGGTCAAATGCCTCTTAACAAGACACATAATAAAAGCTAACGCAGCCATCTAAGCTTATAAAGTTAATAACTAGGGGGTAGCAATGTTGCGGCTTTCGTAAATATATCAGTAAATGGTAGAACCGGCCTTTCTATAAATTTTTCCCATGATTATAAAGACGTTTGTTTGTCGTATCTTTTATTGAATAAAATCGCAACTATAATAGCATAAAATACAGTCTGTATACCAGTATCACCCGTTCATATCAGTAAATACCTAGGACAGATATTTATAACCCTGGCTGACGGTCTTTTACAGTAAATTGAATTTAGTAAGTTATACTTTGGAGTGGTAGTGACACTCACAAGAGGACGGGGTCTTCTTTTTAGGCTCATAGAGATGTAGCACCCTTATTTTTTTAAATGTCTATCTATCATGTTGCGCCTCAATTGAATTGCGATAAAAAATAAATATTGTGACGCAAATCGGAATTCGTTACAACCATCCGTTCGTTAGTTATAAAAAAAAAATGTTTTATCTTATAGGAAAAACTTATACCGATGACTTGGATAGAGCATTTTAACGTTATCAATAAAAAGCATTTAATCGTCTACCTTTTTCAATTTGGCAATGACCAAACCGCAATGATTTATTTTTTTCATGAAATTTTTCATTTATCTAGTATTACGTGTGGTAAATCAGGAGATTATAGCAGCCTTTCAATCTCACGTATCCTACTTATCCATGTGTAAAATTTATAAAGTTTCGAATTATGCTACTAAAGTGTACAGCACCATCCTGTTGCACCGAACATTATCAAATGATTGAGCGCAGTTTTAGTTCTTGTAGTAATTTTAACTATTGTATAGTTAGTAGTTTTTCCTGTCAGACAAAATATGTTTCTTAATAACCAACGAAAGGATGGTTGTAGTGACCTCCGGTTTGCACTAAAATGTTTTTATTTTTTGTTAAAAACGACCATCTCTTATACACTCTGTATATCTGTATTTATATTCAGGATATTATATATATTTCTGTTTAGTTTAGTTTTTGTGTCACCTAAAAGGGCAAACAAGCAAACCAGATGTATATGGTTAGGATCTAATATTTGACCTGTAGTTATTTCTCGGAATAGCCTGAGCCCTTAATAAAAGTTGTAAGCAATAACAACTGTTCTGGTTTATTTGAATGCTTTTTAAGGTCTCTAGTACTCTCCAGTTCTCCCTTACTTGTCCAACAGACCAGACGCTCTGTAATTCTATGTATGTTTTGTATCTACTCTTTTTCTTCAATTAAATTCTGTTTTTACCTTCAAGTGACTGTGCTTACTTTAGATAATTTGTATACTTCCTAAATAATCTCAACAGGTTATGGGCCCAGGTATCTAATATACAGATTGTTTTGTTTTTCGTGAGTTTGCCTAAATTCGTGAATTGTGAGTGCGCCGCGCCGTCGATCACTCCAGCAAGTACAGTATACGTGACCGTAAGACTTTTTTGAAAAATACGCGTGTGAAGTACGTTTTGTGCGAAACAAACATGGAAACAGTACGAGAGAACTCAGCAGCAGCTGGACACATTGTCAAGTTTAATGGTAAAAATTTCCAATTGTGGAAATTTAGCGTGTCCATTATTTTCAAATCCGAGGATTTGCAAGATATTGTTAATAAGAAAACAACTGAGCCAGCGGACCGAACTACCGAGGAATGGAAAACCTGGGATAAGAAAGATTCTAGAGCACAGGTAATTTTTCTGTCCTCAATCTGCCCAGAACAGCTGCAATACTTAGTAAATTGTACAACTGCAGCTCAAATGTGGTCGAAACTAGTCTCTATTCATAAGCAAAAGACTGAAGTTTCGAAAGAACTCATGTGGCAACGCTTTCATGAGTATCGCATGCCTTCCAATTTAAAAATTGCTGCTCATATATCTAATATTGAAGCAATGGTTAAGCAGTTAACTGACGTTGAGGAAAACATAAGTCAAAGTGCAATTTGCTCCAAAGCAATCAGTAGTTTGCCTGAAAAATACAATTCCTTTAGAACTGCCTGGGATTCAGTTTCTCCAGAAATGCAAACCTTTGATAAGTTGGTTGCTAGGCTGCTTAAAGAAGAAACGCGAATGTCTGCTAGCGAAGACGAAAACTCAAGCTTGGCTTTAAAGGTTGAAGCATTGCAGATGAAGCTGGATAATTTAAACAAAAATCAAATGGGACGACAAAGTAAAAATAGAAACATTGCAGATTTGAAGAAGAAGACGAAGTGTAATTTTTGTCATGAGAAAGGACATTGGTCACGCGAATGCAAGAAACGACTTGCAAATCAGAAGCAGAATCAAAGTCGCGGCGGATCTTCAGGAGAATCAGCATATATTTGCGATATTTCAGAACTTTGTCTAGCTAGTTCTACAGAAGACCAGTCCGATTGGATATGTGATTCTGGTGCCACAGTTCACATGACAGCTAGAAAGGACTGGTTTAAGGAACTTAGACCGCTAGAACAGTCGGTATCTGTAAAAGTGGCTGATAATAGAATAATTCAAGCTGCTGGGATAGGCAACATCGACATTCAAACCCTTGTCAATGGTGACTGGAAAAATCGTACTATCAACGACGTATTATATATTCCTGAACTGAAGAGGAGTTTATTTTCAGTGGGAGTAATGACCGACCGTGGTTTCAAGTATAGCTCGAGTCAAGACAGTTGTGAATTTCGCGACAAATACGGAAACTTATCTTGCGTTGGGGTACGTAGCAACAATTTATGGAAAATGCTTTTCCGCATAAGTTCGTCGATTGATTGTAATTTAGTTACAAAGAACTCACTTCAGCTGTGGCATGAACGCCTTGGACATGTAAACATAGATGTTGTAAAATCTGTTAGTAAGACTAATAATATAGAATATACAAATAGTGATAAGTTTTTATGTGAAGCATGCCAGTTTGGGAAGCAAGCTAGGAAACCTTTTCATTCAGTAGCAGAACCGAGGGCTGTAAACCCAGGTGAAATGATTCATTCGGACGTATGCGGACCCATGAGCGTAGAGTCACCGAGGGGCTCTAGATATTTTGTTCTATTTAAGGATGATTGTACAGGTTACAGAGTTGTTTATTTTTTAAGACACAAGTCTGAAGTACTGGAAAAATTTAAAATTTTTGAAGCTCTTGTGACAAAGCAAACTGGAAACCATATAAAAACTTTGAGAAGCGACAACGGTACTGAATATGTGAATCATGAATTTAATGAATTTTTAGAACAAAAAGGCATAATTCATGAAAAATCTGCTCCATATACACCACAGCAAAACGGCCGCTCCGAGCGCGAAATGAGAACATTGGTTGAATCAGCTCGATCAATGTTACTTGGCAAAAATTTTGCGACAGAATTGTGGACAGAGGCCATTAATACAGCAGCATATATTTTAAACCGAGTTTTACCTATAGAAAATGGTGTTAGTGCGTTTGAAAATTGGTTTGGAAGAAAACCATTACTAACACACACAAAAATTTTTGGCTCAACTGCATATATGTCTGTTCCAGCTCAAAGAAGAAAGAAATGGGATGCAAAAAGTCAAAAATTAGTGTTCGTTGGCTACGAGGGTCATTCCGAAAATTATCGATTATGGGATAAATGCACCCGGAAAGTATATATTAGCAGAAGTGTGATTTTTGATGAAATTAGGATGACTGAAAACGATCCGAATGAATCCATTGCGGTTATACCATTGTTTTCTAAAAATATACCTGAAAATGAAAACCTCGAACCCCAAGCTTTAGAAGAGGTTGAAAATAGGGACGTTGAACTGCCGCGGTTACGTAATCGTGAAAACTTAAGAAGACCGGACTACTACGGACCTGCTGTTTATTGCTCTGTAGTTGAACCGGAAACTTATGAAGAGGCAATAAACCAACAAGATGCCGACAGGTGGAAAGAGGCTATGCAGGAAGAAATAGAGGCTCATCGGAAAAATTGTACCTGGAAACTTGTGCCAAAACCGAAAAATGCACAAGTGATCGACACTAAGTGGGTATTTCGTGTGAAAACGGACGGAAACGCGACGCGTTATAAGGCTCGGTTGGTGGCTAGAGGTTTTACACAAAAACAAGGCATCGACTATTACGATACATTTTCCCCAATAGTAAGATATGACTCTATCCGTCTATTACTCGCTCTAGCTGCAGAAAAAGACTTTGAAATTGCACAGTTCGACGTGAAAACGGCGTTTCTTTACGGCGAACTTGATGAAACAGTGTATATAAAACAACCGCGTGGTTTTGAAGACTCTAGAGAGCCCTACAGTGTCGGAAAATTAAATAAAAGCCTATATGGTATAAAGCAAGCTCCGCGCTGTTGGAATAAAAAGTTTGTTACTTTTCTGACTAGTTTTAATCTAAACAAATTAAAAAGTGATCCATGTGTATTTGTTGGCAATGTAAATAGTGTTGCAATCTATTTGGCCCTATATGTCGACGACGGTCTCATCTTCTCGACATCAGGGGACTTAGTTTCGGACATGCTGTTAAATTTAAAACAAAGTTTTGATATCACGGTGACTGACGCAAAATTATTTGTGGGACTTGAAATTGAACGTGATCGCGAGAATCATTCTGTTATGATTCATCAAAGACAATATGTGAAAAAGATTTTGCGGAAATTTCACATGGATCAAGCCAAACCCGTGAGTGTTCCCGCTGAACCTGGACTCCACCTGCAGGCCCCAGTCAATCAAGCGACTGCGACATCCCAATCCACAAGAAATGAACCCTATCGTGAAGCAGTAGGTTCATTAATTTTTCTGGCTACGGTAAGCCGACCCGATATATCGTACGCTGTGAGTCAGGTGAGTCGTTTTTTAAATAGTTGGGGAAATGAACATTGGCAAGCTGTTAAGCGAATTCTCAGATATTTAAAAAAGACTGAGAACTACTCAATTGTGTATAGTAAATCCACCAATGCCTGTGTTCATGGTTATACAGATGCCGATTACGCAGGGTGTATTGACACCAGGAAGTCGACTAGTGGCTATATATTTATGTTTGCAAATGGTCCAATCACATGGTCAAGTCAAAGACAAAGTGTGGTTGCATTATCAACTACCGAAGCCGAGTATATGGCTTTGGCACTTGGGACTAAGGAAGCTCTTTGGCTTCATTCTTGGCTATCTGAAGTTGGAATGGACCAGGAGTCAATCACTATCAGCGTGGATAATCAATCTGCGATTAAGCTCGCTCACAATCCGGAATTTCACAAGAGGACGAAGCACATAGACATTCGTTTTCATTTCTTGCGTGAAGTTTGTGAAAGTGGTAAAGTTCAAGTGTTGTATGTAGAAACTAAAAGACAAATGGCTGATTTTTTGACCAAGCCTTTGAGTAAAAATTTGCTTGAAATTTGTGTTTCAAAATGTTTTGGAATATCCTGAATAAGTGGGAGTGTTAAAAACGACCATCTCTTATACACTCTGTATATCTGTATTTATATTCAGGATATTATATATATTTCTGTTTAGTTTAGTTTTTGTGTCACCTAAAAGGGCAAACAAGCAAACCAGATGTATATGGTTAGGATCTAATATTTGACCTGTAGTTATTTCTCGGAATAGCCTGAGCCCTTAATAAAAGTTGTAAGCAATAACAACTGTTCTGGTTTATTTGAATGCTTTTTAAGGTCTCTAGTACTCTCCAGTTCTCCCTTACTTGTCCAACAGACCAGACGCTCTGTAATTCTATGTATGTTTTGTATCTACTCTTTTTCTTCAATTAAATTCTGTTTTTACCTTCAAGTGACTGTGCTTACTTTAGATAATTTGTATACTTCCTAAATAATCTCAACATTTTTTTAGCACCATTAAATTGAGGTTCAACGCGACATGGGTTGCCATTTAAAAATTTTATGGTGCTACTCCCTGAGATACCTGGAAGGGTAGGCGGAGTTCACTATTATTCGAAAATATACTTTACTAGACCCTATGACAATTCACTCCGAAAAACTTGAGAAATTTCAATGAAGTCCGAAAGGATTTTTCCGTTACTACCTACTTTATAAAAACAATATTTCTTATAAAAATTGTAACATCTCGCAGACTATATAAGCGTTTTATTTATTATAGGCACTTTTTTTATAGATGAGAGATACCCTCAATCATCACCCATCGCCATCACGGTAGCGCAATGGGCTGCTAGAGCGTGTTGTGGTAGCATTTTTCAGTCTCACTCCCTTATGTGGTCTGGGTTCGATTCCCAGCTCCGACACTGGCAATATCCATGGATATGAGATCTTTTTCTACGGCTTTTGAATGTGTAACCCCCATCCGGGCAGGCTTTAGCGTTGGATCTATGGGGGTTGTCTAATTTTTATGATGTTTTTAATTAATTAATTAATTTAATTAACCATAGTTTGAGCCCAACAGTTCGTAATTACCCTATAGTACATACATATCAGGGACGCCCTGTATAGTAATAGTTGTTTCGCATACTTACTCAAACGCAATCTGTAAAAATATCTTCGATATGTTTATTTGCTCTCAAAGTAATCAATCGTCCATTTGTCAATATCTGCTCCTAACTTAGGAGAATCTGTTCGGGGCAGAAACTTTAAATTGACTATTTTTAATGACTTTTATTTTAATCTGCGTCCTGTCTGTATGGGGCAGCGTGCCCGCCCGTTTTCTTACAGCCTTTTGATCGATTAAGTAATTTTCTTCGTTTTGTTGCAGAGATGAAGCAAGAACTAGAGGATCTCATGGCTGACGTTAAGAAGACTGCCAATAAAGTCCGTGCCAAGCTAAAGGGTAAGATAAATTAATATTTTTTTATTTCCGTTGAATGATTACTTAGTATAGGTACTTAGTAAATGATGTTTATACTTCTTTTAGTATTTCTATTTATAATACACTAACCATTTGGGACAAGTGCTTAAATATTTGATTCACATACACATACACATGCACATATACAAAATAGTAAACTATTCTAGCCGTATTAATAATTAAGTATAGCTTACTAAGTACCTTATTTAAATAACATGATCAGACTGATTTTATGCAGGACATAATGCCACAAACCTTACAGTATGATGCAGAGGTGGTGCATATGGACATTAGAAACTAAGGCGTATTTTCAGTACCTCTTTTTTGCGTGTTTCATGTTTTAAAAACGAATGTTTTTTGTACAAAATAAAATGATAATTTTCCATAATGCCTCATATAATACAAATAATAGCCAAAATACACAAGGAAATTTATGTTTATTTGCAAATAAACTTCAGCTTATAATGACGATACAAGTACATATTATGCCAACCGTCTCCATTAGTAAAATAGGCACTACTATAAAACAGATTTATTTGCAATCAGTTTTATAAATATAGGAACAAATAAGTTTCTGAGCTAAGCTGAAGACATTCAACAAAAGGATCTTAGTCAAATTCTCCATCTCATGAGACGATTAATACGTCTGATCATGCCCTCTGTTTAACGTAATTGCCGTCTATGAGAACAGTCATTTGCAATTGTATCATTGGACAGTCTCTGGTGGCCATCGTACTTTTCGCAGACCTTGTGGTATCAGACCATAACCTAAGAACTTTTGTAAATGTCTACATCTTTAAAAGACTAATACAGGGTTATTCAGAACTTATCTCTAAAACTTTGAGGATATATGTGCATCCTTAAATAAGAAATCGATATCACCAAAAAAATTTATAATAAAAGGCTTACGATTTCCCGTAAACAATGTTTAAAGTTATACCATTATAAAGGACTACGTAGGATAAAAAAAAGTAAACACGTTTTTGTCTGGAACGCCTGGTTAAAACCGACCGAATAAAAACTCTGCAAATCTTTTTTGCGCCGGTGTCGGTATACTCTCAGAACTTCCGAAGTTTTTTATGTGCTAGCCAGTTTGCATTGTCAGTGGCAAGGTCACTCCATTTCAGTGGACCAGTATCCAGCGGCGTGCAATGAAAAATTTTTAAATAGTTTTAAGACCCCGCCAAAAAATTTTTTTTTTGCACTACCCCATTTGTACATGTATGTTGAACATCCCCAAATTTTATTATGGATAAGTTCTGAATAACCCTGTATAATAAACCTCTTGTAAATCAATCCCAAAAAAATTGTCTATAGCATAGGCAATCATGACCAACACTTATAAAAGTGTAGTTGTGTTAAGTAGTTAATAACACATTTGAATGCTGTTAAAATCTCAATTTACACAGGTAATCAACATTCTAGTACTTGTATAGATAAGAATAGTAAAACGGTTTTCAAAAATATAATATCAGACATTACATATTATAAAATCTTATGACAAAAATATTATTTATCCTCTCCAAATGCAAAGCCATATAGTATTCATGATTGAATGAAAAAATAAGAGAATCATACATATTATTAATATTTTTGGAAAGTTTTTATTACCAGAACTTTTTTACTAAATCTAAAGTTTAGTTCAGTTGAGAAAATGTTAAAATATAAAAACAAAAATATCCTACTAACTATTAACAATAGAAATAAAACAGGTACGACATGCTAACTGAGATGAGAAAATATTATTTAGAATTTTACATGTAATATTTTAAATAGCATATAAATATTTTTTTCTCAACATTTTATTTTATTAATTTTAAAGTTTAGTGAAGTGATAATTTCAAGAAATATTCCTGATATGTCCTTCAAGAAGTTGTAGTTTGATTCCTTTAAATTATTTTTTTGGGGTTATTTGGAATCGATGGCCTATGCAAATAAACTACGAACCCTTGATGCATTAAGATTGAATATCGAACGCTGCATTCGTGACATTAGATCCGATTTATTGCACACAGTTATCGAAAATTGGGTTCATCGAATTCGCTCCTGTATGAAGCTTAGGTGGCTGCTTAAATAATTTGTTATTAAAACATAATATAATGAAATTTGCTTTAAAATAAGATAAAAAGTTTCGTTGTATTTGAAATAGTTTTCATTTTCTTTCATTTTAAAACTATATCGCTGTTATGGGAAAACCCATACTAGATTTCAATAACTCTTCTTTTAATTGTTTTGAAAAAAACATTGATCTCATTTAGATGTTTCAAGAAATATATAGAAAACACTCTATATACTAGTATTTCGGCTTGTTAGGTCTTTTTCAATAGAGTAAATGTCTATTACTAAACATTTCCAAGTGCGTTTTCGTTATTTATTTGTTTACAAGTCTACCTACCCCCGACTGATCCTACCATCTGTTAAAGCTCGAGTTTTTATTACATTTTCTAAGAAATGGTTTGACCCACATATACGGCATTACAATCCGCGCAGTTAATTTGGTATACCCCCGATTGTTTTAATTTATTAACCCTTTCTTTGTTGTTTATCAAAATCCTCCCAATAGTACGCTTGTTGACACTAATCGTTTTACACCCGTTTCGTTCTATTCTGCGAGCTATTTTTTCGCTATAACCTGGGACGTGATTAATATAACTATAGGTGCCTTCTTGTAAAACTCCCGACGAATTAATTTCCTCTTTTTGTTTTTTAGCGTGCTATCTATTAGTTTTTCTTTATATCCGTTGTTTCTTGCAATTTGTTTGATTGTACTTAATTCTTTGTCAAAATCTGCTTTTTCCAGCGGAAACATTCGTGGGTCAAACCGGTAGAAGTATTGAAACTAGAGTAAAGGAGCATAAAAAATCCATATTGAATAACGCAAAAAATTCAGGATTTTCCACGCATTGCATAGAAAGCAATCATTTTATAGGTCAGAAAAATGTAAAGGTACTGCATCGTGAAAAGAAAGGAAAACGCTTAGATCTGTTAGAACAATTAGAAATTAAAAAATCTTTAATTATAAATCCGTGTACTACTAATGATCAGATAGATTTTACACCTCGTCATTCTTAGAAAATGTAATAAAAACTCGAGCTTTAACAGATGGTAGGATCAATCGGGGATAGGTAGACTTGTAAACAAATAAATAACGAAAACGCACTTGGAAATGTTTAGTAATAGACATTTACTCTATTGAAAAAGGCCTAAGAAGCCGAAATACTAGTATATAGAGTGTTTTCTATATATTTCTTGGAACATCTTAATGAGATCAATGTTTTTTTCAAAACAATTATTTTCACGATGTTTCATAAAGAACCATCCGCTTCGAGTATCCACTTTATTTTAACTCTTCTTTTGAGACCAATTTGCTTTATATCGCATAAAAACTTAAAATATGTATGTCGTGGATGTTACAAGCCTAATTATAAAAATATACACTCATTGTGTATATTTTCTTTTAATGGAAAATTATCTAGGAATCTTAAATACATCTCGGCTAACTTCTATGTTTTTTTATGTTAATATTACCTAGTCATCTACATGTTTTTAAATTTTTACTGTAACATGCACATTACACATTTTTACACACTACACTTTTACACATTAAACACACTTTTGCCATTTCAAGCGAAAAATCTGCATCACTAGGTACATACCAAGCACTTGTAGTTTGGCCCGAAATTGGTTATAGCGGGCTTGCAAATTCATTTAGAGCTTGTGCCGTAGAGGCTCAGCAACTTCCGGTTGAATACAGGTACTCAGCTCGCATTATCTAAGGGAGAGTTTGACCTAGTTTCCAGTTTGCATTGTTATCATTATCAAGTTGCCAACACTGGCTTTATTCCAAAAGTAAATGCGATCTGATTTCCAATGAATAACGACAGGAAGGTATAAGTATATACATTATTTAACATGTTAGGTTATATTCATAAAATCGTTTATAATAAATTATTAAAATAGTCTACCTCGTTTATAAATCTACATTTTGTTAACAGATTTTAACAGTATTCTCATGAAAAACTCGTATACAGAGTGAGTTTTATGTATGGAACGCCTCAATTATCTCGGAAACGGCTTGCCCGATTTTTATGAATTTTGGTTTATAAGGGTTTTGTAATATGGCCGATATTATTGTGGCATTTACATTGTTGTCAGATCTTTCGTTTTTCCGGAAATATACTGAAATTTGTTATTTCAAATGGATCACCCTATATATTTTTTTGTTTTTGAAATCTCTAAGAAATTTAGAATATTTTTCATGTAATGTTCCCTATACCTAATTGCCATAATTTCGGAGTTACAGCTACATTTGCAATATCTCCGCCGAAGTTAAAATATTACATCAGGGCGGCTATGTCTGCGACAAAAACAATTTTGACGTTTTAATAAACTATTATTGTTGGTGTTTATTGAAAGTTACAATGAACCGTTTATCTGAGAAAGAACGAATTGAGATTTTAATGATATTAGGATATGGTGATGTGCGTAGAAGTCAACAGGAAACGTGTAATATCTTTAATAATTTATATCCTAATAGAAATCCCATAGGATCTTTTGAAAACATAAAGTAAAGGCGGTTACAGCTGATGCTCAAAATGTTGTCCGTTTACTTCCATACAAGAAGCCACGCGATGTTTAAAACTTTGCAGTACATTTTGTAACATTTCTGACTGCTCAATTCTTCTTATCTCTGTGGTAATCCTATCCTTTTAATTCCTGAATATTGGCAGGTTTGGTTTTATAAACAATATTTTTTAAGTGACCCCACAGGAAATAGTCTAAAGGATTCATGTCGGGTGATCGCGGGGGCCATTCGATAAAACCACGCCTTCCAATCCATCTTCTGGGAAACACATCGTTTAGGAATTGCCTCACGTCACGCGCATAGTGAGGTGGAGCTCCATCTTGTTGCACCCAAATATTGTTATTTAGGACATTGTTATTGTCTGAAAGTTTCAAATAATAAAATTTCTAAATTAACAGGCAATTGAGAATACTTTCAAGTAGTTTTCACTATCAGTTTGTTTCAGAAGCCTTAGATTTGCAAGGCCAGGTGGATACGATTTATACAGACTTCTCGAAGGCCTTTGATCGGATAGATCACAACATATTATTGCAGAAGTTATCTTGGTTCGGACTCAGCGTTCCCCTGGTCAATTTATTCTCTTCGTATTTGTCTGACAGACAACTGTTTGTCTCTTGTCACGGGTATGAGTCCAATTGTTTTACTGCAACATCGGGAGTACCGCAGGGTTCGAATTTAGGACCCCTACTCTTTCTTTTATTTATAAATGACCTTGCATTACAACTATCTAGCCGTAAATTACTTTTTGCAGATGATTTAAAACTTTTTCTGAACATCAATAGTACCGAAGATTGCAAATTCTTGCAACAACAGTTAACGATTGTCGAGAATTGGTGTATATTGAACAGGCTCCAGCTAAATGCGTGTAAGTGTAAAGTTGTATCATATTCTCGGAAATCAACGCCAATTGAATACAGTTATGTAATAAATGAGAATTGTTTATCACGTTGTGAATCTATTAAAGACTTAGGCATAATTTTTGATACAAAGCTCAGTTTTGCTGAACACATAAATGCAACTGTAAATTCAGCAATGAAAATGTTGGGATTCATAATTCGTAACTGTAAACAGTTTACTAATATTGAGGCTTTAAAAACGTTATACTATTCGTATGTTCGGTCAAAACTAGAGTACGGGTCATTAATTTGGTACCCAGTCTATGTTATCCACAAACAGCATATAGAGATGGTGCAGAGAAAATTTTTAAAATTTCTATCTTTTAGAGCTCATGGTTACTATCCGCCGCGAGGATTTGATCATAATACATTGCTTCTCAATTTTGATTTTCATAGCCTGGAAGCAAGACGTAAAACTATATCTGTAGTTTTCTTATACAAGTTAATACATAATGGCATCGAATGTTCGTCTTTGTTATCAGCATTAAATTTCCATATCCCCAGATTACATGCTAGACAACATGTGATATTCAGCAGCACCACACCGCACACTAACATTCTATTGAAGTCTCCAGTGCATGTTATGTGCAACAATGTAAATAATGTCGCGCCAGTATGCGACATTTACTGTTGTACTATTTCTAAGTTGCGGAGTGTAGCGTTGGCACAGTTCAGCTCATGATATCTGCATCTATCTGTGTAGCTGTCACTTTTTTTTTAATTTTTAATTTTTAATTGTGATTATGTTATATGTAAGCAATCTTATGTTTTTTGTTGTTTTTTGCTTTGTTTGTTATTTTCTTAAAATTATATTATATGCTTAAAATTGTATTTACTTACCTCTTTATTATGTATTTATACGATATATTGATAATATGTAATGTGTGCTAGATATTTTATTATACTGTAATTTTAATTTGTCCTGTTATTGGGTTTTACCTGTTGGGCAATAAAGTCTTTATTATTATTATTATTATTATTACTTACTTAGATTTGGAAATAACCGAGCCAACTCAGGTATAATATTATTCTGTAATAAATTTAAATACGCCGGACCATTTAAGTTTCCTTCAATGAAAAAAGGACCAATTATTTTGTCGCGTATTATTCCAGCCCATACATTAATCTTTTGTGGAAATTGGGTGTGGGATTCTCTCATCCAACGAGGATTGTTACGTGACCAGTATCTGCAATTATGCCGATTTACGTTTCCATCAATACAAAAAGTGGCCTCATCGGAAAACATAACATTATTTAAAAAATTTTGATTATTTTGATCGTAACATTTTTCCATCATTGTGTCGGCAAACTCTTCACGTCTATCGAAATCATCATCTGACAACTCTTGAACCAATCTTACTTTGTAAGGATGGAATTTATTGGCATGTAAAATTTTCATTATGGATGTTTGAGAAATATCAACTTCCCTGGATATTTGTCTAGTACTCAATTGTGGATCTTCTTCTAACATAACACAAACATCTAAAGATTTGCCTTCAGTTGTTTCAGTTTTTATACGCCCTGATTTCGGTAAATCTTTTATGGTTCCAGTTTGGTTAAACTTTTTTAACAACTTACTCACAGTAGATCTTGTTATGGGATTTCTATTAGGATATAAATTATTAAAGATATTACACGTTTCCTGTTGACTTCTACGCACATCACCATATCCTAATATCATTAAAATCTCAATTCGTTCTTTCTCAGATAAACGGTCCATTGTAACTTTCAATAAACACCAACAATAATAGTTTATTAAAACGTCAACATTGTTTTTGTCGCAGACATAGCCGCCCTGATGTAATATTTTAACTTCGGCGGAGATATTGCAAATGTAGCTGTAACTCCGAAATTATGGCAACTAGGTATAGGGAACATTACATGAAAAATATTCTAAATTTCTTAGAGATTTCAAAAACAAAAAAATATATAGGGTGATCCATTTGAAATAACAAATTTCAGTATATTTCCGGAAAAACGAAAGATCTGACAACAATGTAAATGCCACAATAATATCGGCCATATTACAAAACCCTTATAAACCAAAATTCATAAAAATCGGGCAAGCCGTTTCCGAGATAATTGAGGCGTTCCATACATAAAACTCACTCTGTATGTATCTACTCGTACCTACTCTCAAAAACGAAGTGTGTCCGGAAATGATGCGTAAAAATTCGGAGAGGGGATTCGGGGGTGATTCTACAACAAAAATTAATGTCCCAAATTCCTATAGCTTTGAAGTTTGGTTTCCATAGAAACATATAGCATTTGTTCCCATGGAAACATCTGTGGGAAACAGTCACCTCCGCGTCACACCTGAAAAATCTGCGGTAGAGTAATAGTAGGGCTAGTTCCTCTTCCACACGCCTTCGAAAAAAGGGTGGACTAAGGATAAATTGAGCACATAAAGGAAACCAAAAGTGAGCGGGGTCTACCCCAGCCTTCAAGTAGATAAAACTGCTCTGAAAAGGAAAGATATTTGGAGTTACATTTATTCATTTTAAGTTCATTTCATGTCAAGTTCAAGTTGGAGTTCATTTTAATTGCCCAATGAGATAAATCAATGAAGTATTTCAGACTCTTGTTGTCGCAAATAAATATTAAAACTAT
The DNA here is from genome assembly GCA_963924545.1 of Pogonocherus hispidulus. NCBI lineage: Eukaryota > Metazoa > Arthropoda > Insecta > Coleoptera > Cerambycidae > Pogonocherus > Pogonocherus hispidulus. The sequence continues at coordinate 12,821,335 of OZ004696.1, read as the reverse complement.
TTCAATTATCTTACTTCTTATACTGGGTGTCCCATCGAAAAGTATCACATTTCGTCGCCTTATATCTCAAAAACTAAAAGAGATATCGGGATGCGGGTTGGACAGAACGACTTAGGATTTTTGTAAGTTTTTTTTGGCACTGTTGCCAAATCTCCAAATATATTAGTAATTTTTTTATGGAATTCGCTCCTCTTTGGGGTAAAATTACTTGCTTATATTAAATGGAACACCCTGTGTATTTTGCCATAATCAGAAAGCCTAATCACTCTACTTTTTAAAAAGGTATGCATTGTTTACATTATTTTGAGAATTGGAGCCACAAAATTAAATTTGTTAGAAGTACTCTTATTTGGGTTATTACGAATGAAAAAAATACCTCCTTCTTTGTAAAGTTATTTTTAAGTTTTTGTACACTTATTTTAAATAAAATACCCTAATATATTTTATCATTTTAAAATCTCTGATCTATCTTGATGTGGAACTTGACTGCATTTGCTTTTTAAATGAAAACAGACAGGGAGAAAAGAATAATTCTTTAATAATCGGTAGGAACGAGTTTTGTTAACAATAACAACAAAGCACAATGACAGTAATAGAAATAACAGATAAAATAATCAAAATAACTATAAATAAAAAGTACTTGAATAAGTTAGAAAACAATTTGTTTTAACTGCCCACCATTTACTTCAATATACATTTGTGCATCCTTATTAGTAAATGATCAAAAGTGTGTGATCCTTCTAATGTAAACATTTTTATATCTTACTTCAAATATTTGACACAACTGACAATACAGTTTATTATTGTACTTTTGTTTTTCATGGCTACTGTGAAAACGAAGACTAGCTTCACAAACTGTTCAAGTAAGAGGTGCTCCCATTCAACTGAATTTTGTGGCTCCAATTCTCAAGATAATGTAAACAATGTATACATTTTTGAAAAGTAAAGTGATTAGGCTTTCCAATTATGGCAAAATATACAGGGTGTTCCACTTAATATAAGCAAGTAATTTTACTCCAAATAGGAGCGTATTCAATAAAAAAATTACCAATATATTTGGAGATTTGGCAACAGTGCCAAATAAAACTTACAAAAATTTTAAGTTGTTCTGTCCAAACCGCATCCCGATATCTCTTTTAGTTTTCGAGATATAAGACGGCGAAATGTGATACTTTTCGATGGGACACCCCGTATTATAATAACTAAGCATGCAAATGTGCCTCTAGCTGCGCCTTTACATACATTTCAAAATATGGCGAATGCGCCAATGGTATATATTAATACATTCTTATTATTTTCTGTATGCAAAGAACCAAAGTATTCTTGGTTAATATGTTATGATGACGTGTATCTACTATATTAAAAAAGATTTTAGTATTGTTTTTACTACCTGCTTTATTTTTGCAATAATTATTTGGAATTAAAATCAAACGTTAAATGAATATTTGCCTTGCAGCAATTCAGTGTTTGTGTGGTTTCGATAGAGATTGATTTCGTTTTAATTCCATGGCGTATACACCGCATCAACTTTATAATGTTGTGTGGCCATGCAATTTTGTTTGATGTGTATGTTACAGAATTGAGTGCGGACTGAATTAATTAAAAGCTGATGCAGGTAGAAAAAGCTGTTAAAAGATAATGTGTTTCCAATAAACTGGTATTAAATTTCTCATGTTTGCAGGAATATTGAACTATTTGATACCCAGAAAATATAATTAAAGGAAACAGCGGAAACATGAAGCTCATACTTGTATATAAAAAATTATACCTATATAAATATAGAGATATACAGGCTGTTACAAATTCGCTTCTCACTACAGGGATCTCGGAAACGGTAAGAGATACGAACTAGCTTAAATGGGGGCAAAGTTGCGTAATCAGGGGACCAACATTATGCCTCTAAAAAATCAAGGCTAACAGGATTAGTTTTCGAAATATTTGAAAAAAAAAAACGAAATTTGGGATATCCGTTTTTGTTCCATTTCAGCCTTGTTTGGGGTGATATTGAAAAAAGAAGAACACTTTCTCATGGCAACTTTTTGCCCTCTATCGAATGGCACAATCCATTTTTATATGTAACGTTTCGTCTTTCCAGGACCATCATCAACTTCATTTTTTTAAATACGGCCCTGGAAATTTCATTACATTTGTTGCAAGCCTTCACGACCCCTAACGCTGTACTGCCACAGCTCGAACCAGATTCAGGCATTTTGTCTCGAAAAATTCATCTTCATTCATTCGTTAAAAATTTATCTAAGTTTTTTATTTAGATTTCTATGTTTATTGAATTATCGTATACTTTAAATGTCGTTAGACTCTGTGAAATCCACCTGGTTATTTAAACTACTACCATTAAATCAAAAAAATTAGATTAGAATTTGTTTGAATTTTAAGCGCTCGAGATACTTAGAAATAAATATGGGCAAGAGATGAAAACTCTAATAATGTTTTATTATAACGCGTGATGGTTTAAAATATAATTTAAATAACCAGGTGGATTTCACAGAGTCTAACGACACTTAAAGTATACGATAATTCAATAAAATAGAAATTAAATAAAAAATTTAAATAAATTTTTAACGAATACATTGAAGATGAATTTTTAGAGACAAAACGTTTGAATCTGGTTCGGACTGAGGCAGTATAGCATTGGGGGTCATGAAGGCTTGCAAAAAATGTAATAAAATTTCCAGGGCCGTATTTAAAAAATTGAAGTTGATGATGGTCCTGAAAAGACGAAACGTTACATATAAAAATTGATTGTGTCATTCGATAGAGGGCAAAAAGTTGCCATGAGAAAGTGTTCTTCTTTTTTCAATATCATCCCAAACAAGGCTGAAATGGAACAAAAACGGATATCCAAAATTTCGGTTTTTTTCAAATATTTCGAGAACTAATCATGTTAGCCTTGATTTTTTAGAGGCGTAATGTTGGCCGCTTGATTACGCAACTTTGCCCCCATTTAAGCTAGTTCGTATCTCTTACCGTTTCCGAGATCCCTGTAGTGAGAAGCGAATTTGTAACAGCCTGTATATTATATTTTTATTATGTTATTTTAAAAAATACAATAGTTAACAAAAAGTAAATTACGCAAAAATAATGAAGACCCCGAATCAGGAAATTTCGAGTACCTACTTACGTAATTCAGTATTCTTATTATTTTACTTGTAAAAATATACTTTGTGAAAATAATGATTATTAAGTATACCTATATTGTTTGTTTCTGGATAGAAAATCAATTTTTGTATGGCCAACAGAATAGCGGAGCAACTTTTATTTATTGATTTTTGGTTCACAGTTATAGAACAAAGTATAGAAACCGAAGAACAAAATAACAAATCGTCGGCGGACCTGAGGATACGAAAAACGCAACACTCAGCGCTATCCAGGAAATTCGTAGAAGTGATGACCGAGTATAACCGGACGCAGACGGACTACAGGGAACGATGTCTGGCGAGGATAAAGCGACAGTTGGAAATTAGTGAGTTATTGTTTTTACAAAAACTAAAGGGTTTATAACTGGTAAAAGCAATAACTAGTAATTGCTGCTATTAGTGCTAAATACACTCGTGGAAATTGGAAACGACTCACCTAAAACTATAGTCATTTTTGTACGGTTATATTTTCTAAACGGTTTTATCAATTTGACCAAATTTTTTTTAAAAATTTGAGCTGTAATGTAGGTTAGGTCAGTTGTCATACAGTGTTATTCACGCAAAGCGGGTATTAGACGTTCTTGTGGTTCGGTTAATGATAAAAATCTGAATTTTTTATGGGGGGAAGTTATGCAAACCTGAAAATATTTTCAGGTTTGCATAACTTCCGGTTATACCGGAAGTAGACCACAACTTCGTTATTTCAAATGGAACACCCTGTATATTATTGGAATTTTGAACTCTACGTGATATTCTAAACACATTCCATGTAGGATGTCCTACGAGTATACTTATCTTCAACTGTTTTTGAAATATTGACAGGTGAATAATGACATTTTGCAACTTTAACATCCTGTAAAATCTAAACGGTTAGAGATCAAGCAAAACGGTTTGCACATTCCTATCTTAACTTTTCAAAAGCTATCGTTTGATACTAATATCAGATTTATCCAGAAATAAAAAAATTTCGTTTAAATTTAATCTCTTGGTTAAATCTGAAATTAGCGTCAAATGATAGCCTTTGAAAAGTTAAGATAGGAATGTGCAAACCGTTTTGCTTGATCTCAAACCGTTTAGATTTTACAGGGTGTCAAAGTTGCAAAATGTCAATATTCACCTGTCAATATTTCAAAAACAGTTGAAGATAGGTATAGGACATCCTACATGAAATGTGTTTAGAATATCACGTAGAGTTCAAAATTGCAATAATATACAGGGTGTTCCATTTGAAATAACCAAGTTGTGGTCTACTTCCGGTATAACCGGAAGTGATGCAAACCTGAAAATATTTTCATTGAATCGGAAATAATCGAAAACCTCCCCCATCAAAAAATCAGATTTTTATCATTAACCGAACCCCAAGAACGTCTAATACCCGCTTTACGTGAATAACCCTGTATAACACGGTTATAGAATATGTACAGGATGATGTGTAGGAACGTGTTTTTTTACCAAAATATAAGCAAGTATTTGGGATGAACACAAAGTGGGGAAATAAATTTTATTGTGTCAAAAGATAGTTTTATTTGTGCTAAAAAAATATTTTTTGATAATCCTTTCTACCTAGATTGGTTTCCAAATTATAGCGGTTTTTGTAAACCATTGCATTTGTGACTGATCACAGGTGCCGATTTTTTAAAATAAAATAAGTTGGCTTTGAAATGAAAATCGATCCTGTCGCTTGTCACCTAGCAATAATCTGATTATAATTAAAAAATCATATACAAAATTTAAGTTCTTATTTACCTATTAATAAAATCAAAAAAACATGAACTAGAAATGTTACAACAAAAAAATATATAGGACTAATATCTGGTGGGGCCTCCACGAACTCTTATAATTTCATAACATCATCCTGACAGGTGACAGGATCGATTTTCATTTCAAAGCCAACTTGTTTTATTTTAAAAAATCGGCACCTGTGATCAGTCACAAATGCAATGGTTTACAAAAACTGCTATAATTTGGAAACCAATCTAGGTAGAAAGGCTTTTTAAAAAACATTTTTTTTATCACAAATAAAACTATCTTTTGACACAATAAAAATTGTTTCCCCACTTTGCGTGCATCCCAGATATCTGCATACGTTTTGGTAAAAAAACACGTTCCTACACATCACCCTGTAGATATTCTTTAACCATGTTATATGACAATTGACCTACATTACAGTCCAATAATGGCTTAATGAAATAAAAAAAAAATTGGTCAAATTGATAAAAGCGTTTAGAAAATATAACCATACAAAAATGAATATAGTTTTAGGTGAGTCGTTTCCAATTTCCACGAGTGTAGTTAGTGAATTATTAACTAAGAATTAAAATATAGAGTTCAAATGGATTCAAAGTAACATACCTATTCTTAGTTTCACAGGTCTAAATATCCTTTTACACTAGAAAAACTATAATATTTTTGAAGTGATTTGGTGGTTACATGTATTGCTTTTGTGTAAATATATTAGGAGTAGAAAATTGAGGTCCTACCTCAATGACTAGGAAGAACCCATATTAAGATCAAATCTATTTATCTTTGTTATTCATAAAAAGTTATTGGAATATTAATTATCTTATTCGTAAGAAAAAATTGTGGTAAACAAGATTAAAAAATTCAGAAAAATTAGTAAAAAGTTACGGTTCCATTTATAAAAACCAAAAGATACAAAAATAGTATAAATGAAAGTAAGATTCAAAATTATTTTTTTTATAATACTCTATACTCAAAAGACGCGCTATTAAAAATAGTTATTACATCAAAAATACTCATAGAGACCAACAGTAGTCTGTTCTCTGTATTAGTGAAAATTAATTACTTACTTACTAAGTGCTTTTCAACAGGAAATGACACAAATGCGCAACGATTTCTATGCATTAAAATGCATATAATATTCAAAACATCAAAATTCAATACTCTTATTTTATCTGTGGGATCAACAGAACTGAAATTTCAGTTGAAAGAACGGCTCTCTAAATTCGAAAGTAAAATAGAGTTGACAAAGTAATTTGACAGCTGAAATGTCACTTATATGTTATATTGTTGGATTCAGAAAATTACGTAGATTCCAAAAATATAATAATATACAGAGTGTTCCATATAAAAATCGAGAGTTGGTGTTACTTCCGGTAAAATCTAAAGTGATAAAAGGCTAATTTTTTTTTGTCAAAAAGTGACCTTTAATAAGTACGTCCACCGTTCCAAATTAGAAAATTGTATCTAAAAAAGTAAGAGGGAAAGAATACCGTGAATATGCGGCACACTGTATAGTGTCAGATCTAAGAAGATTTTATAGATCAAAAAAATATCAACAATACAACAATAGAAATGAACAATATTTATAGAAATGTATAAATTTATAGTTACAATTGACTATATGATTTGTGACCACTGAAATGAATAAAAGTTCCGTTTTATTATTTTATTATTATTCTGTTATATTTTAATATTCAAGATTTTCGGCAAGATTGCCTAAAAATATAAAAGCAAGAGTAATTTGTCAAAAATTATATTTGTAGACAATTTACGACTTTGGGCACTTCCTATAATTTAATACTTTTATTAAATAAAAAAGATGCACAATTAACTACATTTTTCAATCAAATATGTAGGTAGCATTTAAGGTTTGTTTTATTTAATTTTTTCATTATTTTATTTCATAATTTTTATTAATTTATTCTGCTTTTGATCCTTCAATATGTAATAAGTATCGTTTAATAGTTAGTCATTTGCAAATAAAATATCAAAATCGTGCAATTGATCATTAACTTGAGAGAAATTTCGGTATTCTGTTTGTTATTGCTTGTTTTTTTTTCAATATTAGGATTGCACAAAATTAATAATATAATTACTTGCAAAATGATGTTACACTCTTTAATTATGTGCTTTCTTGTTCTAGTTCTACTAACTTAAAACTTGATTTTGTTTTTTAACACTATAGCGGGTAGAACAACCACCAATGAGGAACTGGAAGAAATGCTGGAGCAGGGGAATCCGGCAGTGTTCACGCAAGGTGTAAGTCGTCATTTTTCCCTGCCTTCCTATCATCTTGTTAATTTACAACTCTCCTCTCTTTCAGATAATAATGGAAACGCAACAAGCCAGGCAGACTCTGGCTGATATAGAAGCTAGGCATGCGGATATCATCAAGTTAGAAAATTCAATTAGAGAATTACATGACATGTTTATGGACATGGCGATGTTGGTGGAGAATCAGGTAATTTATTGTCAATATCTGGGTCGCTATGTAGTGAGTATACAGACCGGAATTTATGCAAGCAATATTGATGTTGCTGCCGGTTATGTGATTTTAATGTATATTGACTTGTATCTGCATTTGATATGGCTCTGAGCTACGGACTGATCCACTGAAAGACCTGAACGATTTATTATTCTGTGGTTGGATTTGCGTAAAACTATGAATTATGAACTTAGTTACATAGCTCTCTATACAAAAATATAATTGGGAGCAAATACATTCTAGGTTATCTATTGAGAATAAATTATACATTTCTGTAAGTAATGTATACAGGGTGTTCCAGATATAATGTCAAAAATAATTTTGACAAGCAATTTTGCTACTCTTTAACTCTCAGTTTGTATACATACATGAGGGTGTTTCCCCTCACCTTCATAATTTCCACCTTTACTTTATAATTAATTATCCTTGAAGATTTATGAAGTGATAATGAAAATTAAATTTGAAACATCAACCGAATTGAAATATTTCAATGCAAAATTATACCACATTTGAAGCCTATGATCTTATAAAATCGTATTCATTTAGAGCATGGTAAAACAAAAGCTATAAATGAATTGTGGTAATGATTGACTTTTATGGAAGAAACCTATATGTTATAAATTGATTTAAAGCAGAAGATATGTTCACAAATATTGAAGATAAAGTACCTACTTATTTTATAAAATATTACAGACAAAGGTAGTGATAATGTGAGCCTTATTTATTCAACTACCATGTGTGGCTCTTCTGATTACCCTGGTACAAAAAATATAAATATGTTATGTATTCAATGATGATATTATATATAAACCATTTACGTACCTTTACATGGGACAGAAAATGTGTTCTTACTATGTTACAAAATTATAATAAAATCAATACATTCGTTAGTTAAAGCGTAAAATGTCTAGACTATTGAGGGTAATGAGATGTATACGTTACCAAGGTAAAAGATAAATTCCATGAAAATGGAGCGATGTCAAATGCAGATGGTTTTATTAATCGATTTGTTGGATAATAAATATAAGGCCAATACACAAGATTTATAGGATATTGCAAGAGAGTATCACAAACTTGATGTAGGAAAAAAATGCAAGCATGGTTAAACTGCCTACAAAATTTTAAGTAATAAACTGAGATTAAAAAATATTTTGTCTGATCGGTAAACTGTGGTGTTGCAACAAATGTAAACCTATTCAATACTTTCAAAAATTTTAACAAATTTTTTCTTTAGTGTGAAGCCTTTAGGCCTAATGAACAATGGTTGACATTGACGACACTCTCAAGTACTCTCAAGTACTCAAGAAACTTTTAAATCCAGTTAATCAAATCGATTAATGTAGAATTTAGAATATTCAGTAAACTTTAATCTTAATAGCCCCACTATCTTTAATTTGTTTAAATTGTTTATTAAATAAAACATTTTCAATTCACTTTTATATATTTAAAAGTAATGAATTAAAGCTACAGGAAAATGAACATAGATTAAGTTGCATTAGCAAGGGCATACATTTTACCTGGCAACTAGTAATTTTTAGAACTCTTAAAATTGCGTGTATTTAGAGCATAATAATTTAAGAGTAAATTATAGAGCAAACCTGAAATTTAAAATCATGCAATTAGTTGCCGTATACTTTGAGATTATAGATTAAATCCCAGCGGGGCTAAACTTGCATGGTGGTTATTTTACTCTTATTTAATTTCTTTTGAAATGTTACTTACATTTATTAACAGTACTACTGACTTTAACTAATACATTAACATTATGTGATAATTCATTTTATAGATATATGATATGATAAATTTATTCAACAATATAGGTGCCATATCCAAAACTACTGGTGAATTAATTTCCAAATTTTGTATACAATAAAATAATGTGGGGAAAGTGGTTGATTTTTCTCTTAATATGAAATATTGAAATTTATAATCTAAATAGTTTCTTACCATACAGAGAATTTCATGTTTAAATGCCTACTACCTCTGACTATAGATAGTAAGTAGTAAATGTAGTTAGAGTGAGTGGGATAAATAAAAATAAACAAAGCAAATTATGTGGAAGTTAATTCATTTAATAATATTATTTATAATAATATTATTTTATAATATAATAAGTAGGTACTCATATATATGTTTAATCTTTTTAACATAAATTTACCTTAACTGATTTAAGTGTTTTGTTGTACTGATTGACAATATTATAATATTATTCAGATATTCTTATAGTTATATTCGTCATATATCTTTGAAATGAACCTTATATATAACTATAATTTATACAGTGTAGCTCCCTTATGATAAAAATTACGCACTATAGTTATTTCTGTTTAGATTTTGTACATTTTTAAGTTGTATTGAGTGCCAATAATAATTTTGAGTTGATTATAGCACAAGTCATGATTCGTCATTTTATTTCCTATAACTATTTAAATTTTTCCCTCCAATGGTGTGAGAAGTAAAAAGATCCGTTTGTTTCTATTTAACGAAGTAGTTACTAAAAAAGTGATCATATTATTTTTCATATTAAATTGGAGACATATGTTACCAATGAGGTTCGTCATTAATATTTAAAATTCGTTGTAAGGGAGGTACAAATATGTGTAACTAACTTAGCTTTTGTCATTCTGGCATGCATTGCTTCAGTCTACTCTTAGGGTTTCTAACCTACTTCCTCCCGCTGGGTATTTTAGGGCGAAATGATAGATCGTATTGAGTACCACGTAGAACATGCCGTGGATTACGTTCAAACGGCAACCCAAGATACCAAGAAAGCTTTAAGATACCAAAGTCGAGCCCGACGGGTGAGTCTATTCCCTAGTCTTTAAGTTAATAGATGTAAAGATCGCTTTTAATTCTGTTCTTATTGTTCTCTACCGTTACCCTTCTCCTTACCATGCCCTTTACAAATATGGTATTTCTTTTCATGTTTTTGCTTTGCACCCATCTAATTGTAACTTATAACTAACTACTCTGTGTGCCTTTGTCACTATCTGTTTTAAATGGGTACTAAATGTTTGTACATACAATCGTTGGTTGTGCTGTTTTCTTGGTGTATTTCTCCCCATTGCCGTGTCCTATCTCTCCCATCCTTTCCATCTATCCACCAACAATCATAGGGCGAACTCGTAGACCGAGTGGAGTATCATGTAACAACGGCACAGGATCACGTGAAAGGAGGACAAACGAACCTTAATCAAGCACAAAAGTATCAGACAAAAGCTAGAAAGGTAGGTGATGTTTCCGCTACAAACCCTCTGTCTCACAAGTCTTGCATAGACCTTTTTCCAAGCCTAGATGCTATCATTTCACTTTTATTGGTTTTCAAGTGACAAATGCTATTATGTTTTAAATGATTGATAAATTTTAAATGCTTGCCGTTTGTAATTTTATGTATTAAATAATTTTATTTTTCTTTATGAAAATGAGATCAAATAATCCGTTGCACTGTATGAGGTTAAGCAGAAACAATTTATAAATTCCTTACTGGTGTCTGTTATATATTCAATAAACAGAAAATTATCTCGGTGAACATCAAATATGCCATATTGGACATATTAAGTAATTTGCTGAATATAAACTACACCTGATATTATTCCTTCGCACTCTAAAATATATATTTTGAATTATGTCAGATTACCTACATTACAATTAATGGATATAATAGCTATTTTAATATTACTTTGAAACTTACATCTTTAGCATTTGTCACTTTTTCAGTACCCGTTTGTTTTTGTCGTTTTTAAGGGTTGGTATTGTCACGTTTTTTGTTTTGATATACACATACTAGGACCTGTTACTAGTCCAATATTCTTTATTAAAATTGTATTCGGTTATTTTTATTTTATTAAATGAATTAGTTTTGTCAAACTTATAGAAATACTTATTTAATTTATAAAATATGTCCCGGTATGTGTGAATTCGAGTTTACTTTATTTCCTTTATTTTATTTTTTCTAATTTTCTTTTTCCAGAAAAAGATCCTCATCATAATCTGCCTCATAGTATCTCTCATCATATTAATTATTATATTATCAGTTACGTTGTCGTAAGTTTTTCGAGGCCATCACCGATTAGTGAGCATGCTAAAAACGGGTGTAATTGGAGTTTTTAAACATATTTATCAGAATAACATTCAAATGTTGCAATATACCATTAATGAGTGTATGTACCTTGTGTTGGTTTCTAATTTAGATCCTGTGAACTGTTACGTTAACTTTTTACCTACTGTGGCCCAGTATTTGCCTGTGAGAGAGAACACTTGAAAGTGATTTCATTATTTACTATTGTTAGAGATATATTCTCAGTTAATTTGCTCTTTCTAACTAAAATAGCATTTAAATATTGGAAAACTTAAAAAAGTTGTGCCCAACTACTTAGAGGATTTAAAATATTTACAAATAGGCTTAGGTAGTAGATGACATATTAGTCAATCTAAGCAATACATGAAAATTGGAAATATCTGTTATTCGAATTTTATTACGAGTGTTTGTAAGTTATTGAAGTACTATACTAATTTATGAGTGACCAGCAAATGTATAACTAGATTTCTTGCTTAATTTCTTATACTGTGATTTTATTACGTAACAATTTGAATAACAAATATTGATTTTTTTTATTGTTTAGATGCATATATTGCATTGTATTCAATGTTTAGAAGTTTTCTCTAAAAATACCATTAGTTTAATGTTTAGTGTTTTTCAAAAACTAAATACTATTTTTACTATTTTATCTTCAACAAATGCATGTATGAAAGCTATTGTAGAAAGTGATTATTATATAATTTTTAAAGTGAAAATAAAATTTAGTGGTACATACTTACTACATTATGAAAGCAATTTTGCCTATGATACAATGATCACATTGTACATTAGATTAGGTTTAGAATAGAATACAAACATATTAAAGAAAAAATATATTATTTGAGGAAATTTTTAAACTACACAAACAAAATATCAATACAACATTTTTTAGCAATAAACATTGTAATTTGTTATTCAATTTTGCTTCAGTGGAGGTTTTCTGTAGCTTGTAAATATTTCATAGATTGCAATATGTAGGCTTTGGAAATGTAGAGTAGATAATTCAATTGAGTTTACTAGTTCTTTAAATAATTATATAGGTAGATAGGTAATCAGTACAGGGCTTAAGTAACTAATTTTTATATGCCAGAAATGAGACTATTTAAGACTTATCAACTTATTAATGTGTTTTCTATTTGGAATTATAAAAACTTACATTTGTTACTACATTTATTTTAGTGTAAGTGTATTTTTTTCTTGCCTTTACTAATTACTAATTAATTATATATCTTACTTCTTAATAATTTTACTTTATATCTACGTAGAAATCAGAGCTACATCCATATTATTATAACTATATATTATGCAACTGTGTATAATAAATTTAGAAAGAAGAATTAGTTAAGTTTTAAAGAGACTTTATGCATCCATTACGCTCTGTATAGTTTTATGAATGCAGACCCAAATGAAATTATGAATAAGTAAACCGAAATGCCAATATTGTTACTTAAGCCTTATATTAATTAGACACAGTTGCACTATTTAAAACTGTGATTTTCTCCCTCAAGTAAGTATAGTGTGATAATAAACATATTGCATCACAACATCCTTTGCATTTTGTAGTAATTTTGCAATACTCATTACCTTCATAAAAATGCAAATGTAAAACTATTCAAGTTCATTTTTAAAGTTTGTAGCCCATTGTCTAGGTTCCTTGTAATTTTTTGCCTATATTAATGAATAACAACTTTTAAATCAGTTGTCATATTTATTGTTTTATATATTGTATTTATTTTTTCCTATATTTGAACTGATGTATTTTTAATTGTTCATAATTGATATCTTAAACTCTATACATAATTTGCTGCATTTAGTCACTATTTATACATATACAGGGTGTTCCGGAATAGTTAAAAAAATATTAATAGGCAGGTTTTGTAACCGATTTTAAGAACGGTCTTTCAAATAATTTTGTTTTATTTGTTTGTTCCTTAAGAACTTACATATTCTTTAATATGGAGATCAAAATCATGTTTTCGTATTCATGTTTCTCAAGAAAGGCTATGAGTAATAAAACTTATTGTGGTATGGAAGTAGTAGTAGTTACACTCTAATGTCCTATTTCCCGCTTTATAGTTCACAACAAGGTGTTATACCACCCCTTCTGGTTTTTATCAGAATTTTTCATAATGATGAACTAATAAAATATTTTCTAACGGCCCTGTCCAATCAGAAACTTTTATCTATTGAAAAAAACTTTAGTATCTATTAGATTTTATGTAAAATATGAAGTTTGAAAAAAAAACAAAAAACATTCAATACCATTTGGAACAGTGCAGAAATATTTGAATAGTGTAATGCCATTTAAACCTTGTAAGCTCTTGTCATTTTATTTTCGCAATTCATAGATTCAGTTTACATAAATGGCGTAAGAATCTGACTAGTGATATGCCATAGTTTTCAATAATTAAGGAAAAACGTATAGTAACTAGGTATAATCCTGCACATAATCAAATAATTTAATTTAAGTAACTAAAATAACACTTTACTATATAAAAATGCATTTTTTTACCTAAAATCTAATAAATATAAACATTTTCGCAGAAAAAAGATTTACATTGGATAGTCAGCAAATGTTGCATTGGATAGTCAAAAACTTTGATGAGATATATTAAAGGGTAATTTATTTAACCCTCTTGTTGTGAACTAAGAAATGGGAAAAAATTGGACATTATAGTGCCACTATATAAGTATGTATATTTACACCTACCTATGCGATATCATTTTTGCCAACTATTTCCACAACACCTTTTATGTATTTTGGCATTTTAGTATTTTGATTGAGATTATATTTCTTAAAGCATTTATAATATACACACACCTACATTATTTATTTATTATTTTAAAAAACTAACAATGCCAAAGACGACGTTTAAATTTGAATGTAAAATTATGTTGTATGTGTATATATTTGCATATTTATATATATTTTATTTATAACGTTAACATCTTATTTTACTTACTAATTATTATTTGCACATATTGTTTATATATTGTATTTATAAATTATTAAATTTTTCTTTTCTATTCTTTTGTTTTATTTTTTCTATCATTTTTCTTTTTTGAATCTAGTTTCTTTAATTTTCTGTTAATCAATTTGCAAATTCTAATAGCATATTTTTTCATATTTATTAGAAGAAAATTATGATATTAATTTACTTGCCAATTCTAAATGTTGCCAACTATTGTTGATTGCTCTAACTAATTAGGAAAAGGAGCAGCAATGAAATTATATTAAATAATGGAAGTAGTATCAGAATAAAATTTAATATATTTCATATATCAAATTCATTAAAAACCTTTACACTTGATTTAATAAGAATGGGATCTAACAATACATTGTTTAATATTTGATATTGGAAAAGTTGTTGGCTGTTAAAATAGAATTTATTTCTTCAATAAAAAACAACAAAAGAGAATGATCAGTGAACGGGGACACCAAGTACTGATCATTCTCTGCTTAACTCTTCAAATTACACATACCTACATTGCATTCTTTTAAACAATAAAAAAAATGAAAAACAAAATAAAACCAACCCATACGATAAAATTAAAATAGGAGATTGATATTAGGTAATAAAACACTTCTGGATATTTATTCTGTCACTAATCTAATTTAATACTTATGTAAAACCATTATTTTTAGTTATAAGTCCTCTTTTGTTGTTTTTTATTAAAGAAATAAATTTAAATGTCCTATACAAAGGATTGTACGGGACAATGTTAATTATCCGATACAAAGTAATTTATATTTGCTGATTCACAGATACCGTCTACATGGGAAAAAAACTATACTGAAATAAAAAAAAGATTAACAGCTGTATATACAGCCATATCTACTTGTAATATATGCATTGCTTATGACTAAAGCCGACCATTACTATAAGTTATGGTTTACTATGGAATTAATTCTGCTCATTTTATTTTTATTTAGGTGTATGTATACACTTGCAGTAAAGTGCTCTGTTAAAATTATGAACCCTTTCGTTGCGGCAAGCTTATCTACGGCAAACCGTGCCGTCCGGCAATATTTTATCGTTCGTGAATATATAATTATGTCTAGAGCAGTTCTGCCATTTCTACAACTAATTGTGGTATTTGATTCATTGTCTATTTTGATATTTATAACTTTGGGGAAAAAATTAAAAGTTTGTATTTTTATGACATTTTTATTAGCCTAACTACCATCTAAAATACACAAAAACACATCAACGACAGACTTAATGGCTCGGCTACTAGGTAGAAGTTTTAGTGCGCAATAACTTGTCTAATCTTGTATTGTCTAAGTATATGACGCGAATTTATACAGCTGCGGCAGTTCACCGCACCGCGAACATATTCATCTACAGCAGCGAAAGGGTTAAAGTATTAAATGTATGAGTATATTATTTAATTATGTAAAATCATTATTTTTAAAATACAAAATTAAAGTAATAACTAGACCTAGATTCGATTGCTAAGACCGGGTACTACCGTAAAATACTACCGTGTTAAGTCCATGACGTAAAATAGCAAGAAATAGACACTATGTCATTATAAATGAAAGAATTTATGAAGGTTAGTTTGTATATATGTATTTGATAAAATGCCTTTCATCTATGATTGGGTTGCCAACATGTTGAATGAATATATTTAAAGCAAATAATTAATTCTTTCTAGTTTGAAGAAAATACATAAAGTAAAATTTGGTTTCTGACTTTTCTGATATTAACTATTTATACAAAAGTTTTTAAATTTCAATTCTCATATGAAAAACTAAAATATTTTAAAAAGGTACTTAGATAATCGGTTAATATATATATTTTTTGAACTACATTCTTGAAAGATGTAGGAACTTTAAAATGCGAGGAACCATACAGGGTGTGAAATTTCTGGATATAAATCTAGATACAATATTAATTTTTGTACCTTATTGCATCCCATCTGTAAATTATTTATTTTATGTCAATTCACTGAAGAATATTTTACATCTGCAAAGAAAAATGACTGCTGCCATTGTAAATATAAATTCAGTAATTGTAACTAGAAAATACTTTGTTTTCATTTTTCGGATTTTTATGTAATCTTGTTTGATAAGTTCACCAGATGAAGCTGTGAAATAAGAATTTTAGACAATAATAGTATTCTATTAATTATTAACTTCTGCTGGAATTTGTAATGAATGTATTTATAGTTATATGAAGCATCATTTGGTGAATATATTATATTATACATATTGTAAATTCTCTATTTCTCCCTAGATCATAAAATAATTATATATCTTCCAGCAAATATGTGAGTTTTATTTGAAAATAGCTAACTGTAGTTCTGATATATGTAGCTAAATACATTTTATTTTGTTATTGATCCATTAAAAATAGCAAAATGTAAATATAGCACCATATTCTCATTTTTGAGTTAAGTTAATATTACGCATACTTTATTCTAAAATTAAAGAGACAGGAAATGCCATTATAAATTTGTCTTATGGGCTGAACTAGCAACATGTATCAAGATGTAAGTACATAATATGTATCATATTTTGTTTTAGGCAAATTTGGCTATAGAATCTAATGAGTAAAAAATTATTAAATAAATTGGTAGAATACAAAAAAAATATAATAAACAAATAAATAATAACATATCAAACATGTCAAACAAAACATAATGGATCAAAGAAGTTACTTTACATTTCATCATATATTTATTTATTTTGCTTACATTTAAGACCTAGCAGATTTATTAGTAATTAGCAATCTCTTGAGATCTTTGGAGTATGTTTACATTAAAAAAAATACTGTACGATTTCAGAACTACAGTTGGGTATGTTAATATATTTTACGCTTCTTAATATGGAAACAAAAGGTATGAAATTTTTATATATTATATCTAGGTTATGTAACATAATATACTTTTCTAGGTACAACATAACATTAATTCACAACAATTGATCACATTTTACACTACACAGTGCCACTTACACTATTACACATATTTCTTTTTCAAATTATTTTTTAGTGACAAATGGCACATCGTGTAGTGTAGTTACTGTTTAAAAATGGTTAACTGACTTTTTGTATGTTTTACCGATTTGCAGAAGAAAATCATGATTTTAATCTGTCTTACAATCCTGGCAATTATTATCACATGTACCATTGGAGGATACCTTGGACTGGTTTAAATCTTAATTTTGGTAAGTTCCAACTATTTATTTTGAACTAAAGCTGTGTTACTTAGAATAAAGAAAAGAAATCTAAGTAGCATAAAAGTAAGTATAAAAAACTTCGTTAAATATTCCCACACAAATTTTTTATCTGATATATGAAACACTATAGTTTATATTTTTGGAAAAATCATTATAGTTCAATTCAAAAGAATTTATGATAAATACCTACATAGTGTAAGTATTCAAATTTTTACACATGCAATTGATTTCACTATATGACTGTGATATGGATATTTTGTGTAGTATGATAAAGTTATATGATATATAAAAAAATTGTGGTAAGCTGATTAGTAAAAGTATTTTAGCGGTGGTGAACTATGTCATATTTAAAAAATTTTAATAAATTTTTGTGAAGAAATTTTCCACGGCTAAATTATACCATTAATCAATAGATAAATAGCTAAGAGAAAAATTGCCTGATAAATCTTACTTCAGGCTCTAATAAATGAACCAATTTTTTAGAAAACAGATCTGTTTAATTCACTTATTTTCACTATTATTTAATTTACCTATCGGTTTGAAGAGATTTATAAAGAGAATATTGGAAATTCTTCTCCGTAACACTACAAAAAAAAATTGTAATACACATGGTCTATGTATAATGACGAAACTATATAATAAAATCAGTTCAAAATTAACTCAGATTTTGGTTTTGGCGATTAAAAGTATTCGTAAGAGATCAATTTATCAAAATTTACAAAAATAGAATGGTGTTCCATTTGAAATAAAAACTATTGATGTCTACTTCTGGCAGACCTGGAAGAAATAAAATATGGCTATTAATTTCAATTTCTACAATGTGAGGGTCAGAGGGCGGAATCAACATTTGAGTTACTTATAGACATTAGTTTCAATAAAACTATTCTGCATACAATTAGACAAATTTAATAACATTTTTAAATCTTATTGGCTGAATTAACAGTATGATATAAATAAAACCAATCAGTAAAAGTTATTTTATTTTGTTTGAACAATAAACATATATTAGTATGTATACTTTTTTAGCTAAGTATGTATAAGTGAATCATAGGCACAGGAAATTTGCTTTTGATTATGTAAGTGGGTGATTTGTTTTTAACTGAATTAAAATGTGTCCTATATTTTCTAATAGTTATTCCTAAAAATTATAGAAATATCAACTATTGTATTATTCAAGGAACTAATTAGTTATTAATTAGGCCAATGCTTTTAGTGATAAGTTATTTTGAATATCTAAGTGTGAAGGCATCTAATTTTAATGACATTTATTATTTTGTGTATATAAAATACAAAGTGCCATCATGCATACTTGATATACAGGGTCATTCATGGTGACTGCCTGTTAGAGGTATCTGCAAAACTAACGGATATAAATTTGAAATTTTGATAGATGCGATTTTAGCAGGCAATTTTAAGGTTAACAATTACAGCTATATTTATATACATATAAAGCAAATTACAATTTAAACAGAGCTAAGGAAACTAAGGATTTAGTTGAAGATGTACTACAAATGGTGACAAAATTAAAAAAGATTAGTATCTCACCTACATATTTATTTGTGTCATTATAATAATTATTTGATTTCGAATTGCATCTAAACACCTGTTAATATTCCATCATATATTTTCTATAAGTTTGTATACAGAGTTGAAGAAAATACAGTGTGGCTTAGAAATATCACAAGATGGATCACCATAAAATACATGACCTCATTATAATAACAACATAAGTATACTTTAGTGAACGAAACTCATTATTATTTCGTTTATAAGTATTATGTTTTGTTCCAGGCGAATCCACCAATATTTCAAGTAATCATCGTATCTTGGCTTGCAGAAAGGTGTAATTTAATTTTGAATGATTCCGGGTTTTGTACACTTTGTTTATCCTTCCTAGATTTTAAGTTGTTGAAGTTTTTAGCTTAGAATATTGTAATATAGTTACTACATTATTTAGGAATTTGGAAACCAAAACATTTGCTATAGCAATAAGAGTAAATAAAATATTTCGTTCTTAAACATGTGTGATATTTAACATTTTGGAAATTTACTTTAACATTTAACTTTAGAAATGTTATTGTGTATTAGTGTACAGAATATTTAAAGATAAGTTTTCTGTAAAACAGAAAACATATATTGATTTTGGCATTTTAAGTGTAAAGTGCCACATTCTCTTAAACAGATTGTTTATATTTATATTACCCGATTTAGGGGTCTGTAACTAATTCTGTATAAAATATTTGGAAAAGTAATCGGTTATCAAGAACTTCTACTGATATTAGGTTGTCTAGTAAAATAGATATTGAAATTAGAAGACAGAGTATTGTTCTTATATAGAGAAAAGCACAATCAGTAGTGTTTGAGAGGCCTAAACGTAATATATACTTCACTCTTGGAGACAGTACCTTCTTTATGTACCTGTTGCACCAAAATTTAGGCATGTGTAAGTTCATTAGAGATCATACAATTAGGTACTGTACTGCATATACACCCATGAATTTTCTAGGCCCAACAAATTTTTTGCTTTCTCGATTTGGTGCAAATGCATTAATTTCATACAAATGCCCTGATTTTCTTTACTAATGCGAGGAGTGCACCAAATATTATACTTTAAACATTAAATACCTATTGCATCTCTTTAATTTGCCTTTGAAGTAAAAAAACAAATATTAATTTTACTATGACTATAAATTTAATGAATTATAATTTCAATCAATGCAAGTATCGAATTTATCAGTTTCAGTTATTTATATTTCACGGCATTCTAATTCTACAACATACACGATAGTTGGTTGCTGTTTTTAGTATTTTCATTTTTCTCGGAATTATCCATTTAATGCACCTTAAGCATGCCAACCAATTTGTACTTGAACTACTACCCCTTTTAGTGAATTAATACATGTGCACCAGAAACATAGCTATTCCTGGTCTTCCGATACCGATCTACCCCCAAACTTAAAATGAACCTCTTCGTTTCGTTTTGTGATTCATTTGACCATTAAAGTAGGCTTTCAAGGATCTCTATGATAATGAACATAACAAGTCTTTCGTCATTTAAAAAATCTTGTGTGTGTAGGTAATTTTGTACTGGGATATAAACTAGTGCGTAGTTCCAGTGAACTACATATTTTTCAAATAGTCGAGAAATAATCCTCATGCTATACAGGACAGCCTCTAAGAGATAACTTGAACAAATTATCATTTTATAATTCAGTTTTAATTGTTGAAAACTGGAAAATGTTTGTCTATAGGAGTATGTGTATTGCACAATCTATGTGTAATATTTTATTTTTTTCATGATTCTAGGAATTTATCTAAGACACTTTATAAGACTGAACACAGAGTCAAGGTATTTTAGTTATACGTTGTATTTTTCATTCTTTTTTTATATGAATATTTGCTGAACCCTAAAACTAATCAGTTAAAGTTTAAAATTTGTACTTACTTGTCGATAATTCTATGTATTCTTCCGACAATTAGGATTTCATAAAGGTTATTTAAGAGCTGTCTTGTACTGAATGGAGTTCTCTAGCACCAGAAACTAATTCAAGTTATAAGTGTCAATTCGATTGGAAGTAATATTTTAAAAATAATTGTATTTATAACTAAAACATTTCTTGCATCATTGAACGTTGATGTAAAAAAGTGAGATTTGAGTAGTAATACTTTTCTTATAAGTAGTTATTCTTCGAAGATATAAGAAAATGTTGTAGAGGTTAGGCTAATTTAACAAAATATGTGGTGTTCCGCATTTTAGGTAGGTTAAAGAGTTAATATATTCATTTCTATAGTTTATTAGAGTTTACACTGTACAAAAATGGCAATATTTATAGTAATAATCAGTCTTCTGTCCAATGCAGTTATTGTAAAAAATTAAAAAGTGTCATATTGTCAAATTAGCAATATCATTGCACATATATAGGACAAAATCGTATATTGTGTCTTACATATCATATATGTAAATTGTATTTTCGATGTATATATATTTTTTTTTCGGCAATTTATATTTTTCTTGAAGTACAGAAGTAAACTATTTCAGTGTTAGGTTTTTATTTTTAACCTAGTTCTGTTCTTAGTGTATATGTGTATATAGTAATAAGAAGTATAATGGTATACTTTTACTATTTTTTCTAATTCATATTGTCTATAAATTTAGGTACAAATTTATTATCGATATATTATGATTTTTTCTATGGTAATTTTCTGAAATAAAGTTGAGTAGAATTACGTAAATTATTATTACAAAGTTTGACTATGTTAATATAAAAATTATATTACAATAATTATGATCGTCATCCTTAAATTATTGATTTCCTATTTAAAAAATATAAGATTCATATAACAGACATTGCCCTGACAGTTAAAATAGATATTTGTCGATAATGTTTATCAAAAATAAAAAATACTTGCTTGTCATATAATTTGATCTCTCCTAAGTTTCTCCAGTTTCAAATGGATGTACCTCTTACCTTTTCCTAACAAAATTGTACATAAAAGTAGAGGTGAATTTTAAAAAATGGAATTGCATTTTTTTATAACATGTTGTGCAAATCCATTTTTATCCTTAAAGCAATGGACAGAAGAAAGCATCGTAATTAATAAATGTGTATTATCCTTTTCAACTTTAAAGAGCACAAAACGAGAGACAAACCTTCAGTCTATTTAAATGTATTAACATAGTTTAATAGACACAAGGATTGTTGATTTTAATTAATTATATATTAAAGTTGTTTAGGAGATTTAAAATTGTACACAGTATGAATAAATGAGTGCTTTTGACACCAGCGAAATTGTTATTTTTTTCGTTGTCGCTTGTGTTGAGAGTAAGGCCCCCTCACTCGTGTGTTGTGACCTTTAGCTAGTTTAGCACCTTGTCTGTGTCTCTGCTCCTTGTATAATGTCATATGATTGTGCACTATTATCCACCAGACGGCACCTTCGCTTCTATTTTTCCACTGTAATACTTGTAAATACACTAGCTTTCATTTAAGGTGAAAGAAAAACGAATAAACTAATAATCATACTTAATTTTAGAAAACGTATCGGTTCATATCTAAATTTTATACGAGGACATTGATATTTTACTACTAAATATACATTTATTTATTGTATTTTCAAATTAATCCTTGCGATTATCAAAGTGTATCAAGAGCTGATTAAAACAGTAATTTTTGTGGCTATAGGTAATAAAAATTATTGATTCAATAAATAGATAAGTAGGTACCTAGGTTGAACAGGTATTGAGTGATGTTAACAGCAACATTTAAATCATTCTTTGAAATATTTCAAAATTTATAAGAATGTACTGGGAATAGGAAGTTTTTCAGAGAAAGGGAATGCTTCTATCATCTCATAAATTATAGAAAACTTGCTAGTTGAAATGGAAAACTATTTTCAAAATAAAAATGATCTTTGCAATACAAAACCTTTTTATTGATATTTTGCTTTTTGTGTATATTTTATGTTTTTATAATTACTGCTTAACACTAGGACCATAAATAAATAGTAATACAAAAGTAGGCATAGAACCTGTTTTCAACAAAACATTCCTAAAAGTACAAACTACTTTCAAAGAATCTATATTGTCATTGTCTTCCCTGTTATTAGTGTAAATATTGTACATACCTACATCTTTATTTGTTACATAGCTAGTTTGGCATGATTAAATAATTATAATTTTCCAAATCATATAGTAAAAAATTCTGTTTCGGAAAGGCCTCTGTAACGTTGTAAATCTTAGAAATTTTTGCAGTTAATAAATACACTTACTAGATACATTATTGACTAAAGTTGTAAGTTTTGTCTAAGTAAATTTTTCTAAACTATATTTATAAATGTCGATATAGGAAAATCGGTTTCTTTTTTACTGCACCCTAAACCTGCCTAGTACTAAATTTCAAGCTGTTATTAGTTCATTAGTTTGCTTTTGTCATTCTCCTAAAATTGAAAACGGTAGATTTCTCAGAGTACCCGGTATATAAACACTATAAAGTATCTTGATGATATTTATTTATAATTTTATTAAGGTAAAGGTATTTTGTTGCTTTATTTCACCCAGGTAGATAGAGGTATATTTTATTGTATATTTGTCTGATCCAGATTCTTGGAAACATCTGAATTATTTCTTGATTAACTTTATTGTGAACTTATTGGTAATGGGCTTGTTTAATTTATCAATAATACAAATTGATCTTCTTTCATTTAACGTGGATATTGAAGTGTTTCCAAAATACTGGATACACTGCATACTATTAATATTGTTTTGCATTAAATAGTCTTATGCTTATAAATCATTATTCTGTAACATTTACGAATTGAGATAAAAGTATCGAGAGATGGCGCTATATAACTACTCAAAGCATCATCCAAAGGTGCCGTAAAAAAAAGAAAGTTTTGTACGACTGATTTTGTAGAATTTATTTAATATTCTGCTTTCCGAAGACTTTTAAAAACTCTTATATATTTATTTATAACCTGGTTGTTAAGACTATAAGAAATACATATACATTTTAACTGCAATTTTAAATAAATGATATGATAGACAAGATAACTAATTATATCAGTAAATAAAACATTTCCATTGATATTAAAGCTTAATTGTTTAATTACCAATTATTTGTATAAGATCTGCGAGTAAAATATTTCTAAAAACATTTATGTTTAACAATTTTAACCTTTCAACAAGTTATCTTTTCTTGATTAATGCCGATAGCTTTTTAGAACATTTTAGAACATTGATAATATTTTATAATTAGCTATTGATTTCATAGGCAGTGTGGTTCAGGCTGCATATCTTTAAAAACTTTCTCCTTTGCCTCTTATTTAACAAAATTAATTTTTCTGTCACCTTGAATAATTCATATTAACTGGTAGAAAGTTAGACAATAAAAAAATCTATATTGTATATTAATGTAATAGTTATTGTTTCTAATCAAATTCTATGCAACATATTTATGAATGGTGTTGTCTGGTGGACTTGTATCTATTGTAAATTAGATATTCATTCTATAATATATACATTCCAAATGGAGTTTCATTATAAATATCTTCCACAAGATCTTTTTGTTTTATTCCTAACCCATGCATTTTGTCAACCAAAGTTAAACATTCAGATTTTATTTTCCGCAACTAACTGAAAATGATCACGAAGAATCTAATCTAATCTAATATTCAATTTGAGAATAGTTTGTCTGAATGTCGGTTTAAATATCCTTTCTTCTTATCTATCTATTCCTTCCTAAAAATCCTACCTTCCAAATTTAAATGTTCCTTGACCTCGAGTAGATGAAGGGACATCCAATGGATACTTTAACACCTTATACACCTTATACAAATATAATAGTTAAATATAATAATTTTATTTTTAATTCTTAAACTTGTTAAAGATACATACATAACACTACTAGTTCTACTACTACTAGTTCTACTGTACTATAAATTACAAAATTATGTTACTTCAAGCTAACATCGAAGTTACTTTAAATTTTCACTAGAACGGTACTCACACAGAAGCAGGGATTTATACTTGCAATATAAGCTCAAGTTATAGCTGCAAATAAAAAGTTTATTATAAAGAAAAATACAATACCAATTCTGGGCATATGCAGAAAATGTTATCAATTCCCTGAAACAATAGAACATAAGTATAACACCTGCATGTAAGCTACAAAGCTACTAACAAGTGCCCACTATATATGAGTTTTAAGGCATTATATCAAGTATTGGTGTATTTTGCCATCAGAAAACCAACAATATGCCATCAGTAAATATGTAACTTGCCGACAGTCAATGTTTGCTAGGTACAATATAAAATTTTAGGAATATGATTTCGTATTTCAAAACTAGGGATAAATATATTTGTTATTTATGTATTTTCTGTAGCAGATCTTAGTACTGCTTTTCGCCATACGAAATACGCTACTCCTTTGATGTGAATAGGCTACCCCATTGCTAAAGATTATTGGATTAGGTAGCCTTTATAAACAAATTTTTTACTAGTCTCGCCATCTATGGACAAGAAATATAATTTAGCTAAAGTAGTAATCTACCATTTAACTACGTTTTTTTAATTTTGACAACACACAACACGTTATCTTTTGTTGTCCCGGAAAACAGCTGTCAAGAATGTCAGATAAAACGGTATATAAATCCAGATAAATATCGAAAAGCGCTGTAGTGCTGTTTATACTTATTTGTGAAGTATTTAAACAAATCGAGTTATTTAATCATTATCTTAATAACCTGCCGAAGGTTTTATTATAATTTTTCCTTTACAAAGTTCGTAATTTTATTTATTTTAGTAGGTCCTTTAGTAATAATGATAAAAAATATTGTTTTGCTTTGCTTCGCTATATTCAGTGCTCATGGTAAGTTAAAATTTTGAACAATTAAATATTTAATTAAACACCTACAAGTAGGTAAATAAAACATTTTAAAATCTAGTGGTTTTAAACAATTTATTATTTTTTTAATTAATTTTTCTTTTCTTTATTTCCTTTAATTTGTTTAATAATTTTTATACATATAATCTAAATCATCATATATTTTAGGGGCACCACCCGCTGAAGGGGGGGACTGGAGTGGTAAATGGTTTCCCCATTTGCCTAGCGAGTCGGATTCAAATCCCACAGTAAAAATTGCTGGACAAAATCATTTATTTGATGCTTCCCATGGTGTCGTGATGGGTGTAAAAGATCCTAGTTGTGATGATGGCAAGGTAAATTTCTATACCATTAGAAATCAGATTTATATAATTTATCCTCGATGTTTTTAGATTAAATTAGATACTGATTGGTACATGAATCCTGTAAACTACACCTGCTATGATGATAAGCACTTATATTTACCAAAAAGCACGGTTCATCCAATTCACAGTGTTGAACATATACCAGCGGAGTACAGTGTAAGTTTTAAAGAATGTATGAATGTAAACAGTTGTGTGATTTGAAGTTTTTTCTAGGCTCTTCATAAATGTATGAATGAATCCATAGAGTACAGAGAACCAATTCCAACATTGTAAGTACATATAAGTATATATATATTTTAATTTCAGTCAGTATTTATTGTTTTACTATCAGTGGTATGTTTATTTAATAAATTTCTTAATAGTTTAAATATCTTACTAAAAACTTGCTAGGTATATCTGGGCAGGTTACTTATCTACCTATATTATAATAATACTAAACACAGTGTGACATATTTTTCCAAAACAAATTATTATTTTAATGAAAGTATATTTTTTGAATTTCTTTTTGTAACCTCTGTAAACTTTTGTTTACTAATAGTTACAGGTATCACTAATAGTAATAGTTACATAGTACATAGTTGTTTAATAGATATATGACCCATTATACATATTTACTTAATAAATTGAAGAATAGTCAAATTAGTATTTACCAAAGCATATGTTTTTATCATTTCTATTAAACATTTTAGGGAATAATATTTTTTAAATTAAGTAAACAAGAAAACTATTTCAACTTGGTTGTGAGTATATCTACTTGAAAGGACATAACTCTTTGAAAATGGCAAGTAAATTTTTATTAAAATAATAGCTATGTAAACAAAAAATACCGTTTTTATCATGGAACTTATTATTTTTCCCTAAAATTATTTTTTTATATTCTCTAGACTGGTATGAACAAGAATAAAATAGAAAAAATACCGTTTTTGTCATGGAACTTATTATTTTTCCCTAAAATTATTTTTTTATATATATTCTCTTAGACTGGTATGAACAAGAATTCTATTTTGGAAAAGTATTAATACTTAGCTAACTTATTATTTACCGAGCTTTCTTCTGTAATGTATTTTTTACTGTCAAAGTTTGAACAGAAGGTAAAAATACATTAGGTGTTAATGATGATCAAAAAGACATAAAGAGTAGATTCAGTGTAGTGATTAAGTTTGTGATTAAATAAGTAATGTTTTAAAAAAGGTCAGACCAAATTAATTTATTAATTTTAGTGGTCACCTCTTTTAATATTTTTTTCTTTTCAATCTTCTTTAAATACTTAATGCTTATCTAGGATATCTATCTGATTAGAAAATTTGTTTTTCAACATGTGGTGTGGGCGGTGTACCTTGAAATAAGAAAATTATAGATATCTACATTTTATACGAATATCATGGGGTAAATTAAAAATATTCTTAAATTTAATTATTAAATATATTCTTTTAACCAACCCTGATGATCAATTAATTCATTTTTATTTGTTATTAATTATTTTTATGCGGGTCATTGTATTGCTTTAAATAGGTACTTATCTTTTATATTTTAAATAGGTATAGAAAAATACTAATTATGAAAAAAATTTTAAATTGGAAAAATACCACATTAGAAACTAACACTTATTTTTATCTGTATATTTTTATTACTTGATTTATGCATAAATTGTTTAATAACTAAAGGTTATAGATATATAATTTGTTATCTCACATGGAAATATTTTCTCAAAGAAAAATAAATTGCCAAATCAAGGGATTAAATTTAATGGACAATTTTTAATTTCTGGCTAAATCTGAAATTAGTGTCAAACGATAAATAAATAAAGAGTTGAGATAGGAATGTGCAAACCGTTTTGCAAACGTTGATCTCAAACCGTTTAGATTTTACAGGGTGTCAAAATTTGCAAAATGTCAATATTCACCTGCCAATATTTCAAAAACAGTTGAAGATAGATATAGAACATGGTACATGAAACGGAGTTAGAATTCGATGCAGAATTCAAAAATGAAATAAAAAGATAGGTGTTTTCCATTTGAAAAAATAAAGTTGATGGTCGTAACTTATTATTATTGGGTTACCCTGTATACATGCATGAATTTAGCATAAAAAACCGCATTAAAAAATAAAAATCGACGCGTTTTCCTTAAAACACCGCTGAATTTTAAATGAATTTAGACATTACTTCTGGGGTTCACTATAAATTTCCTCCAGATCATTCCACAACTGAACTTCTAATTTTGATATATGCTTACATTTATAATACTAATGATATTTTGCTGATTACATAAGTAATTATCGAACTCTTAAGATGTTTGTGAAAATAATTAAAATTTATCTAAAGTAATAAAGTAAACATATTATATCTGTTGTGCTTTGTAAAGGATTCATTATAAAATTTTGACTTGGTTGCCGATATTTAACCTTATACCTGACCTATTAAATATTTTCTTATTTTTTGTTTTTATTTATAGTATGGGTACTAAACTGCGTATATATTTCCACCTTAGTTTTTGTTTATAGAGCTATATTTATTCATTTTTTAATAGTGTTTTGAAAAGTTGTACATTTAGTAACTAATTTGAGATAGGAAAAGTTCGATTTTCCTAACTAATGCTGGAAAAAATTTTCCCGCACGCAATAAATAAATACATCCTAATTCTTCAACTAACCATTCATTTATTGTCAACTTAAATCATTTCTTATCCTTATTATAAATTTT
Organism: Pogonocherus hispidulus; assembly: GCA_963924545.1. Taxonomy (NCBI): domain Eukaryota; kingdom Metazoa; phylum Arthropoda; class Insecta; order Coleoptera; family Cerambycidae; genus Pogonocherus; species Pogonocherus hispidulus. Next base: position 12,792,243 of record OZ004696.1, on the reverse strand, counting down.
AACTATAACTTTTTTACAATTGGTTATGGAAAGCCCTGCGCATGTATTTGATGAAGTAGAGGCCGAGTTTGTATTTATATTGATCTCTCTTTGATCCAATATTTTTGAGGCTACTTCGAATTTTTGTTGAACGGAATCCTCTATATATCCTTTTGCCACGTTCGTTGCTCTCCATCCACCATGCCTTTTAAGAGTGGTGATGTTTGCTCCTGCATCAGCCAGTATCGTAGGAAACATTCTCCGGAAACAGTGGCCGGTGTAATTCCCAGCATTCAGCAATTCCAAAAATCCTGCAATTTTTTTAGGGAAACCCTCTATAGAATTTATACCAACGCATTATCTTGTACATTTTCCATTTCTATATCCTATAGGAATAATCTTGAATGCTCAATTGGTGACTGGACTTTTTCGATGTTCCCGCTAGAAATAGTAAATTCTCTTCTCACGTTCCTCTTTGTGTTGGGAATCTCTATCAATATACAGGGTGTCCACCTAGTGCGCGTAAGTCCAATATCTGGGTTAATAAAAGAGATAACTTAATTTTTTTTTCTACAGGGTTGTCTAATATCCCGAGCTGCACAAAATGAAAATATATTTACATATTCAGGGTGTTCAGTTTTTCCTGGACAGGTACCAACTTCGTTTTTCTAAATGGAAATATATATTTTTTATTGCTTTTTCGAACTAAACCCTTGATTTTAGTAGGACTTTCATCAGCCTTCCCTATACCTAACTTAAACTGTTTTTGAAATATTGACGGGTGAATATTGACATTTTTGCAACTTTGACACCCTGTAAAATCTAAACGGTTTGAGATCAAGCAAAACGGTTTGCACATTCCTATCTTAACTTTTCATAAGCTATCGTTTGGTACTAATTTCAGAATTATCCAAAAATTTAAAATTTTCTGAAAATTTTGAAAATTTTTTATTCCTGTATAAATTTGAAATTAGTATCAAACGATAGCTTATGAAAAGTTAAGATAGGAATGTGCAAACCGTTTTGCTTGATCTCAAACCGTTTAGATTTTACAGGGTGTCAAAGTTGCAAAAATGTCAATATTCACCCGTCAATATTTCAAAAACAGTTTAAGTTAGGTATAGGGAGGGCTGATGAAAGTCCTACTAAAATCAAGGGTTTAGTTCGAAAAAGCAATAAAAAATATATATTTCCATTTAGAAAAACGAAGTTGGTACCTGTCCAGGAAAAACTGAACACCCTGAATATGTAAATATATTTTCATTTTGTGCAGCTCGGGATATTAGACAACTCTGTAGAAAAAAAAATTAAGTTATCTCTTTTATTAACCCAGATATTGGACTTACGCGCACTAGGTGGACACCCTGTATAGTCTCCCATGTCTTTTATAATATGTTCAAGCTGAAGAAATGTTAGTTCTTCTCGAAGGTACGCTCCACTGATACCAAGAATCAACACTATCTAAAATAAGAAACAATTTCAATATTTGGAGAGAAATGTGTAAATTCCACTTTACCTTCATCATCAAGTAGGTTTTCATCATCAAATTTTCGAAATTCACAATTTTCAATAAAATATTATGATAGTAATTTGAGCTATTTTCAAAACACTATTAAAAAAAATCAAATGTGCAACTCGTAGGAAAAGTGTCTTTTCCGCATATGGCGTATTTTTTTATCTCAAGTGCCGCCTGATGCGGAAAGTCACTTGTCCTAACTTATTACTTAAATAGCTATTTCAAAACTAAAATAATTAAGTATATGATACGTATAGTTATTATTAGATATGCGGAAATTCTTAATAGTAAAATAAAAAATAATTTATCAAGTTAAATGCCCTTAATCAAACTTTTTAATGTCTATTATTTATAATTATATATAACGTAGCGCCACAGATGTATCATAATTTATGGTTTCTAATCCGATGATTTCAAAAGAGTATGAATTAGAATGCTGGTATAAAAAATAATATAAAAGTGAACACGGTGATTTGCTTACGCAATTATTATATACATTATTGATTTTGGGTGGATGCAAAAGTAATTACATTTTATCGGAATAATTTTTTATTACTCTTTGGTGTGAAAATTATAATAGTTCCACACCATATCAACTACACTTCTACATCAAACACAACACATTAATATTTATTTAATAAAATTTTTGCGCCTACGGTAACAAAACATTTTTATTTCAATTATTTCAAGCGTGTAATGCTCTGTGTAGATACACTTTATGTACACTCTTAATAAAACTTACTTTTCATTTTCCCTTTAATGCAATAAAGTTTAAACCTGAACCTAAAATTCTGAATCCAAATTTTCCAACATTTCTTTTTTTCTTGAAAGTGGTTGGAACCTTTGGTGTGAAGATAACACTGACGTAGTTTTCCACATAATACCAAAATACTATACCAAGGTTTTTAGAAACCAAATATCTAATCCTATTAATCTAACTTTACCACTATCCTTATGATACAGGATTCAGTTCCGTTGACCGTGAAGCCATCGTAATCTTGAAAGGGGCTAGAACCTTTGGTGTGAAGTTTTACTGACGACGAAAAACTGACGAGTTTTAATCATTTCCAGATGATGCCAACTTGGTTGGAGAAACGCGCGTCGAGTGCAGTCGGTTTTGGTGTTGAAATAATAATTAATAACAAATAAAAATGAATTAATTGATCATCATGGTTGGTTAAAAGAATATATTTAATAATTTCATTTAATAATGTGGAAAACTACGTCAGTGTTATAGAATTTGTTGCAGTATAATTATTTTTATATTTCTCGACCGTTATTTGAACAAATTAAGGTAGATGTTCTTAGGAATTCGGTAATTAAAAAGCTCTTAAATATTGACTGTTTTTATACCTTACATTTCGGCTTTATCATTCCTCATTCAGAGATAACTACAATTATTATAAAGAGTTATTTTTAACAATATTTTTTGTATATTTGATGTATTATTTACTTACAATAAGGTGGTTGATTCAAAGGAAATATTCAGAGAATTATAAACATTATGCTTCCCTTGTTTTGACGCGACTAAAATTTGGTTCCTGTCTCTGTTTGAAATTACCGAATTTCCAAAAACTTCAACCTAACTTAGTAACAATTGAAGATTGGCCATCCAGGTGAGGCTTTACCAGTGAAGTCTTCCTAATTACACAGAATAAACAGTCTCTAAATTTTAATTATCATTCGAGCTGTTGAAAAGTGAACAATTCTCCAAATTTTCCATTTTTTTTTATTTTACTGATTATTTCGTATACTCGGAAGAATTTTATGACGAACTGCAAAGTATTGTTATTTATAGTGGACGATTTCAGTCAGATTTAATTTCAGCTTCAGACGTAAGCTGTAACGTGTTTTTTAAAATACATTTCAAAGCACGTTGTGCCCCACGTGTCCCATTTTTTATTTCTCCCACTGGGACAGTGTGCGCCCTCGCAGGTGGTTGTATTGTCAGTCCTGCATTTCAAGACCGTTGTGCCTACCGGTAAAACAAGCTAGAAATTGATTTTGCGTAGGTCAAATGAATGTTGCCCCCAGGGAATAATTAAAACCAATTTGGAATAGACAGTTGAGGTAGTTTAGATTGTTGCAACTAATTTTCCTTAGGAAATATATAAAATGAGTAGAACACAATTGCACCTATAAATGTATGTCGAAAATAAACAAAGTTAACTAGTTAACTTAAAAATAACTTGAGCTTAAAATTAAAAAGTACACGTACGTGTTATGTCATCCCAATTTGTAAAAATAAGTACATTTTGGGATCCCAAAGATCGTAAAATTTTTTCAATTGCGTAAATGTAACTTTTACCATAAATAATTTGTGCAACCTATTGCTGGCATACTTGCTATTTTTTTTAGGTAATGTAGTATCTGAGGTACCGTTTTTTACGTACTTTCGCTAAGCTGTTATTCCATTTACCATGATGTTTATAATCCAAAATATATTTGGATAGTTAGTTGGGTTATTAAGCAAAATCTTTTACAAAACTTAAATTTGGTCAATACATCTCTCAATTTCATTCATGTTTTCATTCAAAATATTCTAGCAATGGTTCCTTTTCTGCGTAGATGCCTAGATATTTAACAAAATTGTCCCACTTCGATTTTTTATCCTATATAAAAAAATGAATTAAAATGATTAATAGTATAAAATAAAGACATCTCAGAATATTAGAATTTAGAAAATATACAGTGTGTCCAAGATAAAGATGAGATAGCATTGCGATCTTGGAAACGGTAAGAGATACAAAGTTGGTTAAATTATGAAAATGTTGAGCAGTTGAATACCTTTTACATGGACTTTGCAAAAATAAGTTATCTTTTTTTGATTTCGAAATATTTGGAAAAACATTTTTTTTTTGCGATATTTGTTTTTATTTATTTCTGGCGTTATTTTAACAGCTATCAAAAAATAAAAAATACTTTTCCATTGTCACTTTTTGAGCTTAATAAGATGGCATTCATCAAGTTTTGTCCGACGTTTCGTTTCCGAGAAACCATCATCAACTTCTTTTTTTTTAAATACGGCCCTGTATTTTTAAATAGAAATTTTGATACCATTTTTTATTCTCAATTCAATGATGTATCATAAGTAATAGTTTAATTACGTTTTTAGCTTGTTGTTGCCACCATTAAAAATTAACGAGGAAAAGCCTCCTGAGTTTAGCTCTTACCGTTTCCAAGATCCCAATGCTATCCCATCTTTATCTTGGACACACTGTATATTAGAATAATAGAATATATTCACTTATTCAACATATAAATTGTGAAAATTTAATCGTAAAGAGCCTTTATTGATTACGTTATTTGTTGCTGATTGATCGATGTGTCCAACTTTAGTTTGTAATATTTTAGCGGTACTCACCGTCCACTTTGGGCAATTTATGGCGAATACACTTTCCTACCAAAGCAACGCTGGCTACACAATTTGGAGCATGGGGCAGTTGTAATGTTATACCATCCTTGCGCCGAAAAGAACCAGGTTAATGCCTTAAAGACGTTGGTTAAGTCTTGTTTGTACAGACACGTCATTACGCCCTACGACCAATTGACGCCAGAAAGGGTAAGCGAATAAAACAAAGAAATTGAAAACAATATTCTTCTGTTTGGGACCAAGCAGAAGCATATTGTTTAAGTATTCCCAGGCAAATATTTTCCTTTTCATAAAATTATACGGGTAAGTATGTAATGTGAATTTCCAGATATTTCTTAAACAACCGCTTTAAACTTAAATCAAATAGGTTTTTTCTTCCTAGCGACTAGAGGGCATTAGATTACAATCTTTAAATTCACTATTGGAAAGATCATAGATGCCACTCTTGTAGATAAAGGATTGGACTAGGAGTTTTTCTAATTTAATGCCAAAATATGTACTGCAAATATAAAATTTTTAACAATTCAAATAGCAATAGGACTCCTAGAGTGGATCACCATTAGTTGATTTGTAGAATTTTACCACACAAAATGCTCCAATCTTTATACATTGAAAAAATATGCAACTCTATGTTGTGCTTGATAACTTTTATGAACAAAATTATGGATTACATAACAAATATATCTGTAAAGCAAACTTAAAAAATTGTTTAAACTTAAAAAAGTATTTTATTTACTGGTGAATAAGTAGGTATCAGTTATATACAGAATGTTTTGCTAAGACTGTAGCAAGACTGCTATAGCTTTTTCAGTTGCTGTTTGTCTTAAAAGAAAACTATTGTATGTTTTACATGTCTAACTTTTTTTACAGCCTCTAGCTTTACTTACTTGGGGACACCGTCTGGAAATGTCAAAATTCTCATCCGAAGTGGTGGTCGATTTCATCAGGCAGCACGCCATTAAGGGTCCAGAAGCACTCTCCAGGAATGGACAGTACAGCCTGACGCTTATAGAATATGCAAGGATTGTTTCTACGATTGATGATTCCAATCTTTGTCCAGACCACTAAAGCATAAACATGAAATAATTGTCATTATGGATAAAAGAATATTATAATTTAATATTTTATTTTAGTTCATGACTTCCTATTTGGCAGAATCTCATTGAGGGAACAGTATTTGAGGGAGAGGGGACGACTGCTATTTATACATTTTTCTAAACTGATCTGAACATAATCAACCCCCCTTTTCACTTCAACAACGTGTTTACTACTTGTGCAATTATAATGTGTGCCATTTTATTAATAGGGATTTATTCTACATAATCTTTAAATTAATGTTTAAAGTAAATTCTTAAAATTGTAAGGACCCATCCATCCGTTTCATATTGTTTGTTGTACCTAATTATTATGGTTTTTGCTTAATTTTTTTAAAACGGTACTTAAAAATGTAAGAGGGTTAGGGATTTTCTTTTTGTTGTCCTAAAATAAGTGAATATTGTTTCAACATATACTTAATTTTTAATGGTTATAATTTTGAGTGAATTTTTGAAAAATATATTGTATTAATCTTGAATCGCTATTTTTATTTTTCCCATTTAGTTGTTAATAGTAGCATTCAACTTTGCATTTTTAAATTTTGGTCCATTATCTTTGTAAATTAACCAAAGGGTTTTGGAAATAAAATAAGTGAAGAGATAATTTTCTCTTCCACTTATGGTGGTAAGGGCCTACCAACGTAAGTCGTTCCTAAGGAGCAAATGAGGCCCGTGAAATAATAATATGCCACCCCTCTCCCACACAAGTCTCAGACTTTCAGGCTAATCCTTGTGATAGAATGAAGGGTAGATATATTATTATTATTATTACTTATAATGACATTTGATCTATCTACTCAAAATAAATTTGTACGTAGTTAGATTGTGAACGGTCTCATTTCAACCATGTGAATGTTTGCATCATAAAGTATACATTTGTATGCTCATTTCATCCAGATATTACTATGGTGGGTATTTCGTTCAGATCGGACAATAGTCGATTTAAAAGAAATCCTACAGAGTCCCTGGGAAGTGAAGCATGCGATGCTATTGCTTCTGAAGCAATAGGCTGTATCTTAGCTGTTTGAACATCAAGGGTCGTTGTCCATGCGCTGTTGGCGCTTGTACCGCCGGACACCTCGCCAGCTTTAGCAATTCCATCTAAATCCAATTGGTCAAAATTAATGGACTATCGTCTTTTACTAAAATCATATTGGAAATTCAATTAGACACTTTTATGGCAATCCAATTTAAATTACAATTGGTTAAAGGTGCTAAGACACTGTCGTCGCTTACTAAAACCTTATCATAAATCCAGTTAGACAGTTGCGTTTGTTTTTCGGCTTAATAATGTTTAGTACTATTTGACTACTTTTATTTTCAAAGTCTAGGTATTTGTTTAATTTGTAATTTTGTGAAGTAACTCAGTAATGATTAAAACTTTTCATGTTTGTGGTATCTACATTAGATGAGTATACAAGCCAGCACCTCCAAGGCTGATACAAGCATTACATCGATGCAATGAGAAGAAATATTTTTTTAATAAGCTCATAGACTACGAGCCATTTAAAAAATACAAGTTTGTGTTATATCTCTTAAAATAAGTTAGCTATGACACTGACGGTAATGTCTTTGGATTCTATGTAGAAAGTTCTACTGAAAGCAGTTGTTACTTTTTCCCTAACGTGAGCCGGTTTGGAGATATTATGACTAATATTTCAGTACAGTCATTTATTGTATTGGAAATAATTTTTTTAACTACAATAAAAAATCTGTTGTAAATAAAAAATCAAACTTTGCGATGATAGCATTTAAAGTTTTAATTAAATTTATTCATAGGACATCTTTAATTTCCAACCTCAAAGTTTGAAGATTTACCTTTTTGAATTGTTATAGCTGTTACCCAAAATAAGTGTTTATGCCTCTATAAAAGTCGATTTCAATCAAAGTCCTTAAGAACCAGTGGACAGCGGTTGAAAACGTTGAAAATACGATTCGGACTCTGATGTCTGGTAGTTTACAGGTCCCTCTGACACTTCGCTTTTGTCGGGACAGTTTAGCTGCAGGGGGTGGCAACTCGGAGATGGGGCGATTTGGAATTATTATGCGCTGGTCGAGACCTTTGTTTCATGCCGAAATATATTGGCTTTTTTAATCACTTTTCTAAATAAGTTTGGTGTTTAGATGAGAAAGCGCCACAGCGTTTTATGGAGCTACTATTAGTCATGGTGGTGATTATTGTTTAATTGGAACTCTGACAATTCAGCAGGGCATATTCCACTGTAGTGAGTATTAGCTGAAGATGGAAAAATCTTATTTAATCTTAGTTTTATGTTGTTTTCGCCAATCTGAGTTTAAAATTCCACGTTTGAATTAGTCGTAATGTGTTACCTATTCCAATTCGTATATCTACGCAATAATTTCGTATAATTAATATTGGAATTTGCCCTGTTGAAAATTGAATCTAAATTATGATAATAAAGTACCAGTAAACAGGTCACCAACTTTTTTTGTATTTGAAGATTAGCAAATAGCGTTTATTTTTTGAACGATTTCAAAGTGCCTTTATTATTTAGCTATCTAGTTACCTATCTATCACTAGATGATTTATATTATGTTCCTTTTGCTTAAAAAACACGTAGTGCGGCCAAAAAGAAGTGGATAACTAGTTCCAAAAACTATATAAGGATGAAAAAGGATTATTTTGTCTACATCCTATACGACCATCCTTAGTTTCATAAGTACCTACTTTTTAAATTGAAATTTCGCAACAAGCTTTACAGAACTGATCAAAAATGAAAATAAGTGGCTAATTATTAAATTCAGTATCGGATTTCTCAGTACACAATAGGTAGAGTAGGCCCTACCACTGTCCAAATCCCAGAACGGATATATTTCGAGAAACAATCCACAATGCACGCCAATTAGGGCACCGGACAATGGCACAAGTGTATCACCGGGCATTTCAGAGTATAAAAGAAACTACTAAGCCGGAACAAATCATGGCACAACAGGGGACACTTACAAGAATTCTACACGACAGTTTGCATTGTTAAAAAGCGTCATTCCGACATATTCAGCCCATGTGCAATGCCAGGGGTGCTCAAAAGTCTGACTTATATAACTTTACAGATCAACAACATACAAAAGGTACATACCTACTTATCGATACTCTTATAACTTTTATGTTTATATTGGGTTTAATTATATGGTCATAACAAAGTATTTTTTGTCAGATTGACATTTTTGATTGACAAATACTTCTTATCATACAAAGAGTTCTTATCGTACAAACGTTCCACTGACGAAGAGTTGAGGATCAACTCGAAACGTTTAGGAAAAGTGTTTAATTTCTTTTCAATTTTATTATAATAATTATATTATTTAGACATATTTTAAAATATGACATGTAAGTAATATTACAGAATTTTATATAAAACTGACCACTGATAAAATTTAGTTAATTGATCAAATATTATTTTATTACATATTATACACCGGTTTTTTGGGGCAAACTTTAAAGTTTGCCTTGATACTGCACTTTGAATATTTCATTTGTTTGCTTCTGGTTTCCTGCTTTTTGTTATTTTACAGGTGGTGTAATCCCAAAAGGACTATGGATCATGAAACAGCACCACAAATAAGTTAGTGTCCAAATAAGTTAGTGTAAGTAAATATCCATTGTCTGTGTATACATATCGAAAAATAAATAGATAGAACCTCATCTAATGATGTACTAGGCTGGAAACTATAAAACAGTAAGGGGTAAGTATTAGAGTTGCGACTTTTAAAAAAAATTCAGGCCAGGCCAGGCCCGGCCCGACAGAGTATAGGCCAGGCCAGGCCAGGCCAGATAAACCCACCAAACGTTTGGCACAATTGAAGCCAGACCTCTTGACAATTATGGCCCGGCCAGGCCAGATTTGAGCCAGGCCCGACCAAGCCAGATTGAATTCGGCCCGGCCCGGCCAGACCAGGCCAGGCCAGGCCAAACCCGGCCCGGCCAGGCCAGACCCGGCCCGGCCCGGCCCGGCCAGACCAGGCCAGCCAAGACTAGGCCAGACCTGGCCCGGCCAGACCAGGCCAGTAGTATGAATGAGATTGGCCGTAAGTGGTCAGATAAATGAGTAAAACACCTCAAGTTACTATGAAATCAAATTCCTCATAGGAAGAACAAGATATATAGTATTTTAAAATTGTTATACAGCAAACCGGTTAGCCTAGGTTAGGTCGAAATCGGTCCGATCCGGCCCGAAACGGCCAGACCAGCCCAGGCATGATTCGGCCAGGCCAGGCCCGATCCGGCCAGGCCAGGCCCGATCCGACCAGGCCAGGCCCAAACCGGCCCGGCCAGGCCTGGCCCGACTCGGCCAGTCGGACCTGGCCAACTCAATTTCAGCCCGGCCCGGCCAGGTATTACAAAGCATCCGGCCAGGTCCAGCCCGGCCAGTAAAATATGCAGATTTTCCCGGCCCGGCCAGGCCAGATTTCGGGCCGGGCCTGGCCTGGCCGGGCTTCTGGCCTCAAATCCCAACTCTAGTAATGGCCATTTCCACCGCATTGTCTGTTAAGTGTAGTTAACTAAGGGCGTTTAAAATTTTAAGCCTCGTTTAAAATAGTACTGTTTTCACCGCTCAATTATTAAGTTTCCTTTGTAAAGTCTACCTAAAAAGCCAATATTCATAATTTTTCGGGTTTTTGCACTTGTCGTTAGCTTCATGCTTATTTCTTAACCTCAAAAGTGTGGCGACTGACGACATTTCTAATTGTTTCTAATTCTAAGTCTGCTGCATAGTTAATAAAATACTGAAAAAAATCTGTTGGTTCTGTACTGTATCTGTGTTCGAGTTGATAGGAGATAGCATTGTGTCCGGATTAAAGAATGGAAATAATTCCTAAAATAAAAACCCGATCGGCAAATTTTAGCAATGAAGAGAAAGTATTACTAGTCAACATAATAGCAAATTATAAAAGTACAGTGGAGAATAAAAAAACCAATTCAGTTCAGTTGGCATTTTAATAAAATTATTGTGCAGTCTTGCAATAGCTTCCGATACCATCTTTATTATTCTTTAAGCTGAGAATATTGTTACTCCAGCATTATCAGCAATAGCACTGAGGTGACCGGCACTAGAGTAAAATCTTAAGCAACCCAATAATTTATTTATTGGCGATACAGAATTATTACTAAAAATTAGAACAAATTTGTTTTTTTTTTGTAATTTATCAATGATGCTTTTTATAAGAACTTACAGATCACTTGGAAATTCAAGATCTTCTTCGATTTAGGTCAAAAGGTACAATACCGCTTCTTTTATAGAGCCGGTATCTTATAAAAAAAGTTAAATTGTCCATTGTATGGAAGTGATCACTTCTCTCGTATATTTTTCGAGGAAACCCATACTCTATTATTTCCAGTATATCTAAATCATCATTAAATATATCATTTTCATCATATTCATAATAGCTCATCTTTTTGTTTATTTTTCCAAGTTTCCAGTGGAGATAAAAGCAAATTACTGAATTAGGTTAGATACGACGTAACCATAAAGTCCCCTTAATAGAGATAAGCCTAGAATTTCGAGGGCTTATATTTATGAAGCCTTAAGACATTTTAAGTCGGGTTTAGCAAACGGTGGAAGCCAAATTGTATTTTTAAGGTTCCTTAACACGTAAGCGTAGCTTAAAACAAACGGTGGAAATGGCCATAAGTATAAGGTATAGGTAGTATTTTTAAACAACTTTTGGGATCCGCTGTGATCTTTAACCTGTTACATCAGGTGCACCCAAGTCTCCAAAAGAGCACTAAGCCTATTCTTCTATTGAAACTTGTAACTTTTATACCTTACCTAGTTTTGCGAAAAAATCTCTTTTGATAGCCATGGGAACGCACTTGACACTTGATACTTCTTCGACAATGGTCTCTTTGATGCGAAGGAGGGTCCTATTAAACCGATTAAACTCGTATGCACCCCGTTTACCGTTTATAAAATGTTTTATTGGTAACAATGAGGGTGTTTTAGGGTAATGAATAACTGTAGCAGGCGGGGGTCTGATTCAGGTAGGTTGATAATATTGATTGATGATATTAGTTTCAGAGGGATGCGCATAGCGAATTATAAGACACACAGTATTTCTGGTGTCCTTTGAGGATTAGTAATGTCTAACGTGTTTTCCTTATTTCCTTCAAAGGGTTTATGTGTTAAAGTGCCCAAGTATTTAAAGCGACTCAAATCTAATTTAAAGTGCCTATACAGTGAGTCCCAGAAGTAATGTCTAAATTCATTTAAAATTCAGCGGTGTGTTTTTTGGAAGAAACGCTCGGACCCGTCGATTTTTATTTTTTCATGCGGTTTTTTATGTATATAGGGTAGCCCAAAAATAAGTTAAGACCATCAACTTCATTTTTTCAAATGGAAACACCTATTTTTTATTTCATTTTTGAATTCTGCATCGAATTCTAAGTCTGTTTCGTGTACCATGTTCTAGGGTAATTCCGGGAGAGATGGACCACCTTTTTTGTTTTTCCCATATTTTATTAAAAAATAGCGTTATCGGCATAAAAAAATAATTACTAGACTCATTTTAACGAACTGTAATTATATTTATTACAAAAAACATAAATTATGTACGTATTCTTTTACAAAAAAATAAAATAAAAAACAGCTATGTGGTCCAACTAACCCTGAATATGCGGGATAGTTGAACTACCATACATAGGATAGTTGGACCACTCCAGGGCAGATGAACCATAACACAAAATCACAGATAATAACTTTAAAAAAATTCTGTACAGAGAAATAGGATTAATGTTATTTTAAAGAGATGCAAGAGCTGCTCTTTTGCCACATCTATCGCACATATTTTCGTATTTTAAGCAAGAGTCATGTAGCCAACGCTTACATAAAATACATTGAATCCAGTCGTCAGTCTTTTGTGTAGCATTATAATTTTCTCCATAGCCAACGCAATCATTTTCCTCCCATTCTTCTGGTGTGTCACTATCATCTTTTAAAGATATTTCACCTTCTGATTCAGAAGTACTACTTAACACAACCTTAAAGTGTTTGGCTGCAGCATTTACTCCCATCGTTCTTGTATTTATAGCTTCTATTGCATTTATGAGGTCATCTTCGGCCCAAATTTCTCTTTTCGAACTCAACTTACGTTGATATTTTGTAGGCATTCTAAAAAGAAGAGCAATTAAAAGTGGTTCAACTATCCCGCCCTGTTGTGGTCCATCTATCCCAAATTTCCGGGATAGATGGACCACTGCAATTCTAACCTATAATAGAAAACCTACTGTTTTCATACATAAAAGTGATTAGAATGAATACCATGTTGTTATTTTTCAACTAAAATTTGCATTTTAATACTTACGCTTGGCGAGAATCGCTTCTTCAAAATCGGTGGCAAAAATTTTTTAGCGCCCGTAAATATGTAAACAAAGGCAGTCACTTAAAGAAAACACGTGCGAACGCCGAGACTATCCCAACGTAACTAGTGAACCGTTGGGCCCACGACAAAATTAAAATTGACGCCCTCTAGTAATTTGAAACAAAAATATGAAAGTGGTCCATCTCAGGCGGTGGTCCATCTCTCCCGGAATTACCCTATACCTATACCTGTCCGGGATTGACGATCAGATTAGATGTCCTTTGGTCTCTCGACTTTGTCTTAAAATTATAATAAGCAAAAAGATGAATTTAATAAAAACTAGGATTATCTAACTATTCGTTTAAAAAAAGACAAACCATATTTTAGATGCTACATGAAAATCCCAGTTTTATAACAAATATAGCCATATCACTAGTTTGAAAAATCAAGACCATACAAATTTACACCAGCGTAAAAGTTAGTTCAATACTAACTTTTATTTAAGCCTACCATTTTAGATCTAGAAAATAATTTCTAAAAACGGAATTCTGGACATGATTTTTTGAAACGAAAGATCTGAATGTCTCGATTTGGGGCACTATAGCTGCTATGTAATTGAGGTTTACAAAGGTTTCACGGTCCTGAAGAGTTATGTATGTCACATGAAAGCTTTTAATCCCCCCCAGACAGTAATTTAGCTTTGTATATCATAATAATATTATGTAATTCTAGGAATTCAGAGTTACTAAAATATCGTGCAGGTAATATAGATAAAATCTTTGCAAACATTCAGAAGTACTGTAGTAATTCTATGATCTATAATCTCTGTGGTTCTATTTTATAAATAATTAATAGATATCTCCAATTTTCATCTCTAAGTTAATTTTAAATTTACATTTTGAAACGATGTACATGGTCTCAAACCAATATAAAATTTTGAAGGTCTTATTTGAAATTTTTGAAACCTTCATTGAGATGTTAGGGAGATTATGTTGTAAATTATGGGATTAACCGCTCATCATTGTACCTACTGGAAAAGTGGAAGTTTCTTCCTGTCATTACAAATTGGTTTTACCCGATTACAGGTGTAATGTGGACAGTCAACAAATATAATTCCCGACTTAGGCCTTGTTAAGGAGCGAAAATCTTATTATTTTGATATTCTGTAGTATTGTTTCAGGAAACATGCAGAAATTTCAAAATGATAAATTTTATAAAAATTAAATAATTAAGCATGTAAAAAATAACTGATCCACTTTACATGCAATTAACTAAAAAAAATGTATTTGAGAATTGATTTCCACGTTTTTCTTTACATATTGTTTCTGTAAATAGGTACGATAAACAGTTGAAATTTCCAGATATACAGGGTTGCTCTTTAGTGCGGTAAAGTTCAATATCGGCCCAATATAGTGAAATAATGTAGGTAATGTCCTATACCTAATTTCAATATTTTCAGAGATATGTGCAGTTTTTCTACCAGAACCGTTAAATTAAAATTATAAACGGCACATACATATTATAATCGTAAGCATTACTTACAATATTTTTCAAGATAGGTATTTCCGGTTTTTTGCGTAAAAATTAGGGATTTGGACAGTTTCTTAAAATTAATATGGAAACAGAAACAAATGAGTCTTGTATCCGTTGCCTCCTATGGAGATATGTTCTGGTATTCTTGGAGGAGTTTGGTAGACAGTATTATTAACATACTACCACAAGAACAAATCTAATTTAGTCAAGTCTGGAGACCTGGCTGGCCAATTAACGGGACCACCTCTTCTTGTCTATCTATCTAAGAACTGTACATTTAAAAATTCTCTAACAAATAGAAATAAATGTGCTGGGGCGTCAACATGTTGGAACCATACATTTCCCCTAATATTTGGAGGCAATTTTGCACAAGTTGTGGCAAATTATTTTCCAAAAAACGTAAGTATCTTCATCCACTAGTAATTACAAGCATTCATGCAGCTTAAATAACGTTAATAAACTTAGCTAATGCTGAATTCCATTCTTATTTATATTCTTATCCCAGTTGTATGAACAGCCACATTAAAACTTGATATTTTAACTTTTATTTTTTCTTGTAGCCAAGTATTATTATTCTTAAAGAAAACTGCATTACTACCTACGCCAATCATACAATGCAGGCCCACAAGTTGTAAATCAAAAAGTGACCGCTGCAAGGAAAAGTTATAAATCAGGACCCGCAGAGACCGATGAAGACTACCGCTGGACAGGGCGGCACATTTGGCAGAAGTAACCGACGTTCAGGTCCCTTATCTACAACGTTACACATAAAATCTTGGACTTGTGCATTCTATTTTGATAGGCGTGAAAGTCGGGCACTCCTATGAGGTTAGTATTCATTGTTGACATTTTTTCTACAAACCTTGACATAATTAGACTACTGTGCCTTGCATTATCATCGCTGATGAAAGATTTAACACTTACAGATTGTAGAAGAAGGCAGGATTTCAGTATTAGCAGTTAGGGACAGTGTAAATGCCATAATACTTTGTGGCATAATACTTTCCTAACTTATACATACTTTAGGAAAAGAAAATATGTTGTCATTATATTTATACATACCCCTACGGTAGCCAGGAGGTAAAATTTATTATCATGTGATCCAATGTATAGTTATTTCTTTTCTAGATTAAAACAATATATAAAAGGAGTTATAGATTTTATAGCAATTATTTTCATAACATTTCGGTTCTACAATGGCCTATAATGAAACATAAGATCTATATTATAATGCTATATTTTTATGATACGGATTTAACTAATTATTAGATTACTTATTATTTTTATTTTTGCATATGTACAGATATTTATTAACATTGCACCGATTGCACTTCTTGTACAGATAGGTAGATATTAAAGCAATTAAAGATATTATATTATTTTGTTATTTAATTTTAAGAAAATGTCTTTTTGTTAAAAATATTTTTTGTGTTCTGATCATGTAGATCAGATTGAGAGAACACATTTTTCTTATTTATGAGGTGGTACTTTTCATTTTACTGGACATTTATTTTTTGGCCCCATTTAAGTATACCTATATTTGCTTAAATTTTAAATAGATAATATGCTTTCAAATAATTTTTGTCTTTTTAAAGAAACTAAATATGTTTTTACACATTGTGTTTGGTTATTTGAAGGTAAATTCTAACAAAATATTATTTCGCCCCCCTAGAGATTTTGTAGGCGACGCCCATGTCCCTATGTATCTAACATTTAAAATATAAAAAGTTCGCATCGGCTGCTGGGAACATTTCGCGTAGGAATATTTCTATTGTTGATCGTCGTCCAGTGCACCGTATGTAAGTACGAGACGTTTTTAAAATGATTAACACCCAAATAATAGTTCGAGTAATTAATTGGTTTGTCTATGATAATACTTAATAGTGTTGCAATGGTCTGTGGTTGCAATAGTGAATGTGAATGTAAAACAGTGGGTAGTGGATGAATTATTTGAAATAAGTAGGTAGTTAGAAATAAGGCAATGATAACAATAATAATACAAGTTAAGGTAATTAACACCTTAGATAATACAAAATGATGGCTAAATATGGTATTTAGCTATATATCCTTTTCGAATAGCTAATAAGCAATGATTTCTTAATATCTACTGAAATAGGTAGGTATTAACCTAACTTTGCAGCATAGGTACCTACCTAAATAGGTACCTATACTGAAAATAAGTAAAAATATTGGCTATAAGTAAGGTTTAATGTAAATATTGTGGGTTAAAACCATTTATAATAATTATTGTAATACCATTAAGTAGGTATAATATTTTCGAAAATAATTCTTCGGATAATCTGTCTAGGTATAAATTACCTATAATTTTATTAATTTTTGCGCTGATAATGTTTTATAATATTTTAAATCATTTAAAGTCACGTTTCTCGTGTTGACATAATTATTAAATTTATCATAATTTTTAAATTATTAGTGTCAGTGATATCATTGAAAGTTGACTCATGTGTTGTTCAAGCCAACCTGTCTTCAAGACCAGTATAAGGAAGCATAGAAGATAAAAAGGTAAGTTTTAATAAACTTAGGTACCTAAATACAGGGTGACCCATTAAGAATGGAAACACTCGCGTGCAAAATTTGTTTATGGACCGATTTGAATCGGATTTTTTTCAAAAGATAGATCTCGAAAAGCTCTATGTTGATGCAAAATTTGACGACGAAATTTTGATTTTCAAGGCCTACTACGAATTTTTTTTTATGTGAAAAATAGCAAAATTTTGTTAGCGATTTTTTTATAAAAAATCTGACTACACCACTGGATTTAGAAGTCCCTCTAATGCATTTGTACCGAGATTTGTACCAATTTTTGCGAAAAAAAGTTATTTCCTAAAAAAGTACTTCCTACTTTTATTTATCAATTGTTGTTTATATTAGAGTAATTATTGGTTATTTTGTGTAGGTATACTGGTTTTTATGGTTCTTATTAATAATTACACCAGTGTTTAAGTTGTTTAATTTTGTTTCTCTTTGGGTTCTATTCGATTTTTATAAAAGAATAGGTTCACCGACAAAGGCAAACAATGCATTGTGATCCCGATATTGTCATAACTTTTTTAGGAAGAAACTTTTTTTCGCAAAAATTGGTACAAATGCATTAGAATGGCTCCTAAATCCAGTGGTGTAGTCAGATTTTTTATAAAAAAATCGCTAACAAAATTTTGCCATTTTTCACTTAAAAAAGAATTTGTAGTAGGCCTTGAAAATTAAATTTCGTCTTCAAATTTTGCATCAACATAGAGCTTTTGGAGATCTATCTTTTAAAGAAAACCCGGTTTAAATCGGTCTATAAACAACTTTGGTACGCGAGCGTTTCCATTCTTAATGGATCACCCTGTATATTAGATTTAAAATATTTATTTTAGAACTGTTTGGTTTGGTTTTCTTGAAAAAAAGTTCACTTTTGTAAAAAATGATGTATTTCTAAAAACTACTCAACTAACTCATTGGTTTTAACAAAGATTATATGAGCTGAACATAACATCCATATGTTTTAAATTTAGTACTTAATACAATTTATCAAACACTGTGTTATGAATATTGTGTTATCAACACACCAAAGTTATCAACAGCCACCTGAAAATAGGTTTTGACATTTAGTGAATCGTCAGTAAAAATGATCCTACAATTATTGTGATACCGACAATTCCTATATACCCACATTGACATCCTATGAAAACTTCATGTGTATTTTATTGTTGTTTCGGGATAAACTAAATATTCGCCTTGATTGTGCTTGTGGTCTTTGAATACCTTCTGCTTTTTAGTTTTGATTTTAAAGTTGGCATAGTCCCAAAAAAAATTATATGAATCATACCCACTGTACAACAGAATAAGTTATAGACAACAAATACAAACATTTTTCCAGGCTATCTTATGCATACAAATGTTTCTACTTTCATGATCAGTAAATCAACCGTAACAAATACCCCAATGAAGTCCGTCTAATGCCTACATTTTCATGCCATAATCTGTTAGCTTTTCGGAAGCTACAACCTCAGCCAGAAAATGTATTACCATCAAAGCCAATTTTGTTTACTTGCCGATGCCTTATCTTTTATTAACTTACTAGGAATTACAGCACCCATAAGATATTTTACAACCCCAAGCTAACCCCAGCGATAATCTCTTTGGGAGTGGAAAACACTTGTGTTTGGCACATTGTCGACTTTAAAAGCTGCCATTATATGGGGGTCAAAGAACATTTCCTTGAGAAGTGGTCAACTTTTATTAGCTGGGATCATAAGGCCTCTTTCGGTAGTGGTATTGGCAATAAAAGATATTTCTTTAAAAAGGTTAATTTCAGGCTGGATATGTTACTGTTAAGGCCTGTTAATGGTAGGGGAAGGTGGGGGAATATCGACCACTTAAGGATAAATGGTCGTATTATTTTTTTTATCATTTTCACGAATTCGAAATTTATCATGTGGACACATCAATTATTCAGTTAATGAATTACGTTTTCAAAAATATTCTAAAATTGCTTTAAGTATGAAAAAAAATACTTTTGGAATATATTGACAAAATAGGGTAATATCGAGCAGTAGGATAATATCGACAATGAAGATGGGTAATTTCGACCAGTCATCAAATTCACATAACATTGTGTTTATTAAATTTAAAGCCATTTGTTGTAAAAAATTAGCTGGATAAGTATACAACTTCAGTAAATATAAATAAAAGCATTTTCTGCTTCCGTGCAGTCTGCATGAGCCCATGTTGCAAATAGACGACTTTTAACCCAAATTCAGAACATAGGTACGCTACATAATTCATTTTCTGCAGTTTGATGTTCTACTTTTGTAGCCTCATTCTTCTTCTTAGCAGTTTTTACTACTTTTTTCTTAGTATCTCCAATTGTTCTTTTCACTTTTTCAGACCTCGTTAGGGTAAAATCGACCACAATGGTCGATTTTATCCGAAAGCGTACATATTGTTTACATGACCTTTTTCAGAAAACAGATAACCTCAAATTCTAATAGTTTATATTAATTACCTTTTAGAATGTATGCAGCATGTATTGCAAGTAAAAAAAATATTGTCACGATTAAGAGAGAAGCCAGTTACCTTAAAAAACAACTTTAAGAAGTTATAAAAATCCTTAACGAAACACAAATTGCTAGCATTGTGAAGCTCTCGGAACATTAAATTAGAACTAATCCTACTAGTGACATCAGTTTGTAATACAATGAACATGTGCACATGGAATTTGATCTAAACCGCCAAATACTCGAGATTTGAATGTGATCGATATTAACCCGCGGTCGATATTCCCCCACCTTCCCCTATCAGTTAAACTTATTAAAATACGTATAGATATATTTTTAATATTATTTATTCGCTTACTTTTTTTATTTGTTTATATATTATTTATATTATAGGCATTAAGCCAAAAAAATTAACTAAGAAATGTATTATTACTATTTTCAAATGATCATGATTAAATGGAATTTTAATTTTCCTTATTACCTGTAACCTAAGGTACCTACGCAACTAACCTCATTATTTAAAGAAATATATAATATGGTAGGTAACCAACTACGGCGCGTGCTATAATATACACCCCCTTATACTACTGAATTACAAATTATTTTTTTTTACTTAATCACTATATATATATATATATATATATATATATATATATATATATATATATATAAACGTGTAAACAGGTACAGATATAGATTATACTAGACTCTATGATACTAGATAAAAAATGGGCTGAAAGTCCTCCAAAAATAAAAGGATAAAAAGATTTTCTTTTGGTTTTTTTATTGAAGAAATAGGTACAGATATATTTTATCCGAAAAAGTCATCATTGTTAACTGTAGGATATACTTAATTGTACAGGGTATTCGCGTATATTTTGACCCCTATCTACAAGGGTTATTAAGAAAGTGCGAAAACACGCTTGGGGAAACATTCTTTCCCTGATTTCCAAAATATATATTTTGTTGACATTTGCACTGACAGTTTTCGAAATAATCGACAGCTAGTACCATAAAAAAATACAAAAAATACAAAGAACTAAAAATATTTAATAGTAGAAACCAATAGTAATAAAAAATATTTAACGATTTTCGATGTAGCTAACCTCCATAGTTATTTAAACATTTTCCAATATTTCCATTTTTTAATATTTTTTTTATGATTTATTGTAAACATTAAATATTAAATTATTGGAAGGAGATGCCGAAAACAACTACTCCACGGACAATATGCCCCGACTGGCGTTGCATTACATCAACATCTCCATGGATGTCGCCACATCCTTTATCAAGACCAAATACCAGACAATGACCGGTTTCGATCTTGTTATGATCTCATCAGATTGCCATAGGTATCGGAATCGATTAATGATCTGGCGACATTGATTGCCTAAGGGGCATTTGTGAATGTTTTTAGTGGCGAGATACAGTGAAATACACTCCAGTGCCCTCTTTGGGTCTTTGCTACTACCTGTCTGACAATTATTGTCTAATTGACAGACAGATAACGATCTGCAGAAAGCAGATACAACATCCATGGAGATGTTGATGTAATGGAACGCCAGTCGGGGCATATTGCCCGTGGAGTAGTTGTTTTCGGCATCTCCTTCCAATAATTAAGTAGGATTGTCTTCCTCAAAGACAATAGAGGTCGCTGTAATGGCATCTGCTTTCTGCAGATCGTTATCTGTCTGTCAATTAGACAATAATTGTCAGACAGGTAGTAGCAAAGACCCAAAGAGGGCACTGGAGTGTATTTCACTGTATCTCGCCACTAAAAACATTCACAAATGCCCCTTAGGCAATCAATGTCGCCAGATCATTAATCGATTCCGATACCTATGGCAATCTGATGAGATCATAACAAGATCGAAACCGGTCATTGTCTGGTATTTGGTCTTGATAAAGGATGTGGCGACATCCATGGAGATGTTGATGTAATGCAACGCCAGTCGGGGCATATTGCCCGTGGAGTAGTTGTTTTCGGCATCTCCTTCCAATAATTAAGTAGGATTGTCTTCCTCAAAGACAATAGAGGTCGCTGTAATGGCATCTGCTTTCTGCAGATCGTTATCTGTCTGTCAATTAGACAATAATTGTCAGACAGGTAGTAGCAAAGACCCAAAGAGGGCACTGGAGTGTATTTCACTGTATCTCGCCACTAAAAACATTCACAAATGCCCCTTAGGCAATCAATGTCGCCAGATCATTAATCGATTCCGATACCTATGGCAATCTGATGAGATCATAACAAGATCGAAACCGGTCATTGTCTGGTATTTGGTCTTGATAAAGGATGTGGCGACATCCATGGAGATGTTGATGTAATGCAACGCCAGTCGGGGCATATTGCCCGTGGAGTAGTTGTTTTCGGCATCTCCTTCCAATAATTAAGTAGGATTGTCTTCCTCAAAGACAATAGAGGTCGCTGTAATGGCATCTGCTTTCTGCAGATCGTTATCTGTCTGTCAATTAGACAATAATTGTCAGACAGGTAGTAGCAAAGACCCAAAGAGGGCACTGGAGTGTATTTCACTGTATCTCGCCACTAAAAACATTAAATATTAAATATTTTGAAAACTGTCTGTTCACATGTCAACATAATATATATATTTGAGATCAGAGAAAAAATGTTTCCCAAGCGTCTAAAATTATACAGGGTGTCCCATTTAAAAATATTATGTTCAATTGGTTTCCTCAAATTTACGACATGAAATTTTTTTTTCGACCCAGCCAAAAGATAATACGTAAAAAACCAAACAACTTTTGTATTTAAACTTTTTTTCTAACTTTCTTAATAACTCCTGTAGGTAGGGGTCAAAATATACGCGAATACCCTGTACCTAGGTATCTTTATCGAACCCTTCTGCATATTTTAATTTTCCATTAATATAGCCGAAACTAAGTAGATAATTGTTTTTCTTATTTCGCACATATATAAATAATGATTATTATAATAAGAATTTATAATTACAGTTTTGTCAGTAAAAAAAAATGTAAACAAATTTTGAAAAAGTGTTTTTCATACAAAAATTCAATATAAATGTTACAATTCAAAATTTGCAAATGTTACAATTGCAAAAATTGAAACAACGATCATAGCCTATTCCAAGAGGTTTTGAAAAATGTTTATATGGTCAATTTGGTAGACTCATTTGTTGCCTTTTAGAATCTTCTTGAATCGTTCAGCTGGCACAACTGGTTTTGACACCTACTTGAATGATTCTAGAAGATTATTGAAGACAATAAATGAGTCTACAAACTTATTGGGCTTTATTTCCATATCATATTTTCCAGAAATTAATCGAAAAATAATACCTATATAAACTATCTATACAGGGTGAAGACTTTAACTGGATTAAATTCGCAACCGGGCAGCTGAATAATTTTTCGAAAAATTTCTGAGACACGCCAACGTTAGAGTACATTTACCTACTTTTTCCAAGCAATATGCGAAATATGTGCGTGTTACCCCTCATTGAAAAGGTGTCAGAAAGACGAATCCAGCGTGCTAACCACATTTAATATTTTTTAAGAGGTGGAAGGTTGCCTAATATTAAAATGTAATTGTTAAGTTTAATTACTTTTCAACAATTGCTCAAAATGTGCACCATTCACTTGTTGGCAACATCCTAATCTGTGATAGGTTTCGTCCCTTACATTACTAACATTTCTGGTGTTATTGCCCTGGTTTCATCTCTTATTCTTTCCTTCGGCTCATTATTGTTTGTTTTTTTTTAATGTAAACCGTACTTTTAAGTTACTGCGCTGTAATTGTTTGCCAATATCTAGACAACATTTCTCTGATAGGTGAATTGGAAGACGAGGTACTATTGAATGGCCAGCAAGGTCTCCACATCTAACACCGTTGGATTTATTTTTGTGGAGACATCTCAAAAGTAAGGTTTACATTCAATAACCAAACAACATTGATGAGCTGAAGGGAAGAATAAGCGATGAAAAAAGAGCAGATGTAAGGGACGAAACCTATCACAGATTAGGGTGTTGCCAACAAGTGAATGGTGCACATTTGGAGCAATTGTTACGTTGCAAAGTAATTAAACTTAACAATAACATTTTAATGTTAGGCAACGCTCGACATCTTGAAAAATATTAAATGTGATCAGTACGGTGGATTCGACTTTCTGTCACCTTTCCAATGAGGGGTCACACACCATAGTGTTGCATTTGAAAAAATAAAATTGGGGGTGGTTTCCCCTCTCCCTGAAGGGCTATATTTCGCATATTGCTTGGAAAAGGTAGGTAAATACGTTCAAACGTTGACACTGTCGTTGACACTGTTGTCTCGGTAGCGAATTTATTTCAGTTAAGTCTTCACCCTGTACATATTTGCAATACATTTTCAGTCCTCTTTCTATTTTAGAAATAAAATACAGGGCGTTCCATTTAAAAAAAACACAAGTTTTGGTCATAACAAGAAAACGAAAAATTAAATCAAATTTATTTTTATGCCATCGAATAATGTCTAAAATGCCACCATATTCAAACCATTTTGAGGTATTTATCTTGTAAGAGAAACGAGCAAAGGGCATCAATTGGTAGTAGGTATGGCGCCTTTTGAGGCAGATAGGTGACGTCACTGGCGCAAATGTTGGTAAGCATTCAGGTATTTGCAAACAGGTATTGAACACAAAACAGGTATTTGTAAACAGATATGAAACAGAAAACAGGTATTTGCAAACAGGTAGGTATGGAACAGAAAACAGGTATGAAACACCTTTTAAACGGAAAAACAGGTATTTTCAAACAGCTGTTAAACAGAACAAAGAAACGTGACCCCTGAAGTTGACGCCAGTGATGTCACCTGTCTCAAGTGGCGCAATATCTACCTACTGTTGGTCTTGCAATAAATGGAGAAACGCCCTGTAGCTCGAAAACGGTAAGAGATAGATATGTGGTATGCACCGTTGTCATTTTTTAGAAAAAAAGCACAGGATTGTTCCATCAGATTTGCTCTATTTATTACAGATAACCGTCGGTCCGATCGGTCGGTTACCGATCTCGGTAACCCTCGAAAATATACCAATTTGAACCACCCTGTACAAAGTTTTAATATTTATTATTAGTAAGTAGGTAGGTAGGTTTTCATACTATGATGACTCTGTCTGCTGTTTTATCATACCTAGCATTTACTTACTGGTTTATTTTCTATAGGTATACCTACGAGTAGGTAGTCAGAATGATCGAATTTTTAACTACATTAGCTATATGACAGAAATCTTCTTTGGTTAACTGCATTTGACGTAGATAATAATCTTGAACTAATAACTTTAATTAGCTCAACATCAAGTGTTGGTATATACCCATAAAAAAAACATTACCTAGGTGGGACACGTCCTAGGAAAAAGTCCGAATACTAGGATGAACCATACCTAAAGTAAAGACCAGAATTAAGCAAAGTGGAATGACCGGAAAAAGAGTAGATCTGTGTTGTCACATTTATTTCTATTTATTTATTTTAGTAGTTATTTATTTCCTGATTCTTATTTAAAACAGGAAACGTATTAATTATCTTATTTACCCATTTTTACTTGTCTTTAACGTCCCTTATCCCTATTGTATTTTATTAAAGCAAACACAATGTTTAATTTGTCTTTTACTTAATAATATCAACGAATTTCCGAATATATGGCAACTGCGAAAGTCTTAAAGTTGACGACAAGCTGTTCATCCTTATTTAACATATATATATTCTTGCATTTACGCTTTCTTTTCTCTGAGCTTCAACGACGTTGATTGGTCGAATCAGGAACTAACAAGCGACCGCGCTTGAGCGTTGAGTGAGCTTGCTCACTCAACGGCTTGAGGTAGTAGGGAAACAGTGGCGTGATGTTGGGTTATTTCGCGCGCGTTTCTTAACGTTTCACCTAATCATAAATCTAAAAATGTCTATATTAACTAGACATTTTTAGATTTGTATTTTTTTACCACTGGGCATATTTCAGTTAATATGTACTAGAAGTATTCTATAAAATAGTATACGAGTAGGTATATATTAACTGAAATGTGCCCTATGGTAAAACAGAATACGCACGCCCATGCATCACCGCATTTTACCAGATCGGCGATGTCATTCCACTTTGCTTAATTCTGGTCTTTACTGTATTTGTCTTTCTATCTGGCTGAAATTCCTCTTTTGTTGTTTTTTATTAATGAAATAAATTATAGGCCATTCACGTTAAGTTTAAAGTGACGTCATTTTCAGTAATTAATTATTGTCAATATTCGATAAACAAATGACCAATAAATTAGCATATCATTTGCCATTTACAAAGAGTTTTATATTTGGCAACCCTGCGTTGTCAAGTTATTATTTATTTATATTGCCTATCTTTGCCGTTTTTTTGGTGTTTGGTTCTGCTTATATTTCGCTCGTGTATTTTCTATTTACGTTTTCTAGATATTCACTTTATTTATATTAAAAATAGTTCTTCTCAGAACCAAAATCGTTGTGATTCTGTGACATTTTTCAAACTCCCGCCCGCAAAAAAGTTACATCTGACAACGGCGCATTTTTTGACAAAGTGACGTCACTTCAAACAACGTGAATGACCTATACCTAGGTAATTTATGACAAAAGAAAATTTAAGCATAATATGCAATGTACCTAAATTTTATTTTTGTAGTATTTTGTCTGTATTTTGTAAGTATTCCGGTAATAGATTTATACCATACCTAGGATAGGTACCTACTATTGATTTTCTGCTCAATTCTCTTGATGGTTAATAATGTTCCATTGACCAAACAAATTAAAATCAAAGCAAAGCACATGGTCCTGCTATATCATTTATTCAGATTGGTGCTTCAGACTTCAGAACATAATAATAATAACCATGGTTCCAATAATCACCACTTACTCGTTCAATCTCCACCTCTACTCAACCCATTTCCATATTCATCTCGATCTCTTGCGAGAGATAAAGATCCTACGACTCTTTCGGTCGCTTTTGATCTACGACCTTAAGGGATGCATCTCGGGGGTTGTCTTGTAGTTCGCCCCCGGCGGATTGTCGCGCAGGTCCGTCGCGCAGCCACGCCCCCGGACATCGAGATCGTCATCTGTTCCTCCGGCCGACGCCGCAATCTCGGCCGACTCAGTTATTAGTGCGCCGTTTAAGTGTCGACAATGATGGCATCTTCAGTTCAGCTTCAGTACCAGGCAGCAAGTGCGCAACCGCAGGTGCGTGTCTGTAATGATAGTAATCTGTCGCGATACCCCCTCATTAGTGTGCTCGCGGTTTTATTAATACTTCAGTTAGAATGATTGGCGATCGGTAATGATATGGATCCTGTGTGTATGAGTGTATGTGTGTGTAGATTCGGGAAATGTTACGGTACATGCATAGTGTTTTTTTTTGCTGAATCATGACTGAATTACACGTTTGATTTTTTTTTTAAATTAAGTTGATCTTGCATCTGCTACTGTATTGGAGGAAGCATATGAAGGGTGACGCAGGGGTCGGACGTATTAAATCGGTAGATTTTTTTGCAGAAGATTGAAAAAGTTAGAAAATAAAAAAATAATAAGTAGGTTATGCTTTTGAAAATCATAGGGTGTTAAGGAATTAAGTACAATACAGTATTTAGACAAAATATTTGAAGAAAAATAATTAAGTGGAAGAAAACATTATACTTATTTCACATAAAAAAAACAGATATTTTGGAATTAGGGCATTTAATAAAAACAGGAAATAACAGAAAAACAGGAATAGGTATTCAAAATAAAGATTATATAGGAACTGTAGTACCTACATAGGTATCACAAATTTGCAAGAGGTCTTTTGGAGCAAACTTTAAAAGTTTAACTTGCTAATTTATAAAATTACAATATGTTTTGTTAATGTATACCCGAGTGTATACCTACTTCGATTGTTTTATGTTCATTATTATACTTAAGTGCAAAATTTCAATTTTTTTGGTATTAATTTATTTGGTAATTGATAAAAATGATTAAAAAAATGTCTGTCATGGGTAAAAATGGGAAAATAGAATGAAGAGATATACTCGTATTATAATTACTATCTACTCATTAGAAACTTTTTAATTTCGTTAGTCATAAATCTGCTTATTACTACTTTTCGCGTGGTCGTGGATTCTAAACAAAAATTTGGGAAGCAATATGACAGAATTTGTCAGAGATTTTAATGAGTATTTAGTGAATAGGTAGATACCCATTTAATTTAAAATTTAAAGTGATGCAAATATACATTTGCACTACGTACATATACATACCTACATTTACCACTAAATATTAGAGGTAGGCTCCTACCTATTTGAGAGTTACTATCTACTTAAGTACTTAATTTAGGTACCTAATTTGCTTTACCTTTATGACGAAATACATATATATTCATAGTTAAAAAAAGAAACACAGTTCTCATTTGAAATATTTCTTGAAACATCTAAATGAGTAATGTGTTTTTTTCCAAAACAATTATTTTCACGATGATTCATAAAGAACCTTCTAGTATCCACTTTACATACAGATTCATAAAAAATACTTTATAATAAAATTTCATAGATTTACCTGGACATAAGTAGCTAGGAAGCTGCTCCTAGAGCTGATAAAATTACCTTGCTAGGTTACTTTTTGGTTAATACTGCGGTGGATTACAATAAGCGTTTATTAATTATCACTTTTATAAAATGAAGTTAGATACCTACATTTTATCTCCTCGAATTTTGGAAAGGTACTTATAGTGATTGGTCGATTATCCTGTAGGTACATAGACACCCTATTTTCTGTGGGAGTCTGGGGTACCTATTTCTGAATATACCTACAGAAGCTAAAACATGCATCCCGCGGACCTCAATATTTTTAATTACTGTAATGGCTTTACAGATGTGGTCTCTGAATTTCACAATTTCGATATACCTACCTACATACAGATACAGATCGTTTTCTTGTAATTTTGACAATTTTAGTACCTAGGTATATAGTATTATATCTCGAGCATAAGTGATTTAAAATTATTTTAACACTGCGTATACGATTTTTTACTGATGATTCAACGGTGTATTTAAAGGTATTTTGCTGCTTCCAATGGATTACCTACAACTTAGGTGTTCGAATAGAGTTTCTTTATCTGAAACACTGAACTTTAGAAATTTCATCACGGCTTTATGCCTTATTTCAGGTCAGTTAATTCGGTTACCTGATTTATTATATCCGTTGGCTAAATTATAGTAGGTAGGTACTTAAAGTATCCCAAATTTAAATTTTGTCAAAAGTTCAATGTGATTCTGTTTAAATCCAAAGAGAAAACTTTAGTGGGCTCAAATCAGGAGTATTCGAATTGGTTTCCTTTAAATAAAATATAAACTATATCATTGGAGTGAAAAGTTTCAGCAGTTTTCAGAAATTGAAAAATATAAAGCATGTTCCGTTGCAAAAAGCCAATCTTAACCTTTGAGTTCATATGTTCATAATTGATTGAGAGCAGAAAAAAGTAACATATCATGGCCTTCTAGCGATGCATAATTTTAGAAAGACTCACTAGTGCGATTTATTGTGACCACTAAAATCAATTAACAATAGAGGAATAATTATTATACAACTTACAATTTATTAACTTATGTATATACACATACATAGAACCTACCTACAATTTAATTTAATTTCTACCGATAATAATAACAAAATTTGAAAATATACAACTTCCGTGTTTACTTTAATATTTACTTATTACCTACTTATTTACGTAATTTTAAAGAAACCTTCTTTTCAACCAACAGGTTAACTGATCGCTGTAATAATTTCTTCTAGATGTCTCCGTTAAATCTATTGGCAGCTACGTGCAACAGAATGTACACCCACCAACCCTTCACCACCCACACCCAGCTATCACCGGCTTCCACCACGTCCTGTAGCAGCGACGGATACATCTCCCAGGTGCCACTAGAATCGGCCAGATCACCTCTGGAATATTCCCCACACTATCAGTCTCCATACAGCCACGCATACAGCAACCAGTACTGGTTCCAGCACTCGCCACCTCCAGCGGACATAGCTACCAGTGGTTACCAACCTCAGCAACACCAACAGCAGTACTCCCAGTGGCCGCAGGCCAATTATATGTCTTCTTTTGCATCTACGATGAAGATGATTAAACCAGAAATCAGCGTTGCTGATTTTCCCACGTATTCCTCCAAGGCTAGGCGGTGTATCAAATGCCAGTGTCCAAATTGCGTAAATGAAGAGAATGGGTTGAAGAAACCTTCGTCAAAGAAGGTGCATATTTGCCATTATCCAGGTTGTGATAAAGTTTACGGGAAGACCTCCCACCTTCAGGCCCATCTAAGGTGGCATACTGGCGAGAGACCTTTCGTGTGCAACTGGCTGTTCTGCGGAAAGAGGTTCACCAGGTCCGATGAATTGCAAAGACACTTGCGGACGCACACTGGTGAGAAGAGGTTCGCGTGCACGATTTGTTCCAAGAGATTCATGAGGTCCGATCACCTGGCGAAACACGTGAAAACTCATAAGAACGGAAAGAAGAGTGAGTCTTCAACGCCCCCTCCAAAGGCCGATGAAGAATCCTCCTCGGAAGCAATAGTAAAGAGTGAGCCCCAGCGTCAAATAATTCCACAGTTTAAAAGTCAGTGTGTGCCATCTTCAGTACCGTCAAGTGTACCTCAGTTGCATCAGTATAACGTTCCTATTTTGCATACATCAACCCCAAGTTTGTACAGTGGTTACCATGGGCTTTATTTGCCCAGTATTAACGAGCAGTGATATAGTTGCAATGTTTTTATTTTATATGCAACTAGTTTCTTGACTCTTTTAGGGACCAGTGCCAATTGTTTGTTGTATATTTGTATATAAACATTTGTAAATATTACCTATATTTTGTTAATAAGAAATAAAAGCCATATTTTCTATTATAACTTGTGTAGGTACTGCGTTTTATTGTCTTCTGTGTAACCCAATAATTATTACAGGAAACAAAGATATTCTTTATATGGATTTAAGTGGATATATTTAATTCCTATACTAAAGCATTTGTAAACCATCACATTTAAACATAAGTATTCTTTAATATTTTGCAGCATGAGCACATAAACTATTACCTGAAATTCATAAAAGGTAAGTAGGAAAAATAAATATGTTAAATTATTTATTATTTTCAATATACTTGATTTTTTTTTCACTCACTCTCTCTATAGATATACTTTTTTTAAAATATATTATATTAATAGTTTTTATATATTCACGTCTTCGTATCTCTTCTATAACTTATATTTTATTAGTCTATGTAGTCTAGATTAGGCTATATTCATAATTATTTTCAGTGTTTTATCCTTAATAAATAATTTCCTGTCACCTATATAAATTTAAACTTGACCAAAAATAGTCATAGTTTTTCAAAAATCGATTTAAGCCAGGGGCAGCAAGTCAGTGGGGGCTACATTATAAAAAAATTTGCAAATGAACAGAGTGTTCTTAATAAAGATTAATAGACACATCTACATTATGTTTTTTTAATGAAATTTATACTTATTTTTAGTTAAATTATTCTAGTCATCAAGAATAACCATTTTTATGTCAATAAACGGACAGGACGTCGTGAATTATTTAGATGGCCTGCTGGTGCGCCGGATCTAAGTACCTTGTTTTTTTGTATGAGGTTACACCTCAAATACATGAGCATTTTGTATTTAAGGTGCAACTCCGGAAAAAGTTCAAGGTACTCAGATCTGCCAGCAAGACAATCAGTTCACTGCATCTTATCCACCCTTAAATCACAAGATGGTCATTCTCAACAATTCAAAAATCACCTCCTTCTTGATTAATACTAACATATTCATCATAATGTGTGTAGTTATATCTAAAGTTCAAAAGTCAGCAGGGAACTTTAGATGCACCCTGTACAATTAACTATTATTTTAAAATGTGTAAACATATGCTTCAACTTTATAACTTCTAATTACAATACCCACTACTCGTGTCTGCAATGGTAGTAATTTCATTTGTTTCCTATTTTTAAACTAGCCCTTCTCTATAATTGAAATTAACACAAAAACGACGCTTGGGCCTGCTTCAGCCGTTATATATTGTTTATAACAATAATTTTCTCCTTCAACTTCCTCCAAGGATACTTGAATAGGTACCTAGCTAATTGGGCATGTTATTAATGAATTTTATGGTAACCTATACGTACATGTAAATGACTGACAAAGAATAGTATAGAACTTACAGATAATTTTCTTCGAACTTAGACAGGACAAAAAGAACAAAATGGACTTTGAAACATTTATTTC
This sequence comes from Pogonocherus hispidulus, assembly GCA_963924545.1. Lineage (NCBI taxonomy): Eukaryota > Metazoa > Arthropoda > Insecta > Coleoptera > Cerambycidae > Pogonocherus > Pogonocherus hispidulus. The sequence goes on along the minus strand of OZ004696.1, from coordinate 12,760,146 downwards.
TTTTTTCGTTATGTCTGAAACTTATTTCTGATGTAACTGTATGATTCATCGTAATTTATTTCGGGATTACAGACCTATAAATTCAGAGAAACAAAAAGTATCTACTTATAGAAAAAATATTACTTATACCCAAGTATAGGTATAGATCAAGGTAAATTTTTTATTTGCGTCTGCTCCGTGTTTCTCAAATTTATCTTTGTGTTTCAGCCAAATACTTACTTTTCCTATTGCGATCGTTATCATCATATTATTTGAAATTTAAAAATTATTACTTAGTAGCCGACAAAAACTTTGATTTTCCTAATTAATAATTATAACGTTTTTGTAGGTAGCTTAGGTACTTAGGTAGGTACCTAGATATTTTTCATAAAATGACTTAATATAAATTGATTGAATAACAAAATATTCTGTAGACATGACCTACCACCGTGGAGAGATTATTTAACACTGACGTAATTTTCCACATAACACCAAAACACTATACTGCATTTGACGTGCGTTTCTGGCATCATCTCCAGATTATGTCAACTTGGTTAGCGAAACGCGCGTCGAGTGTAGTATAGTGTTTTGGTATTATGCGGAAAACTACGTCAGTATTAGCTTCACACCAAAGGTTCCAACCTCCTTCAAAAGAGATTATTTACTGGATCATTGGATACTTGATCTGAAAACCTATTTGGAGCAAACCAAGGAAAGTAACCCCATACTTAGGTATTTTTAAATGTATCCTTAGGGTTTAGGACAATATCTTATGTGTCGAGCACCTAGGTCAAACGGTGTATCCGTTATTGTGTTAATTATTTTTTCTTTAAAATCAGTTTGTACCTAGGTATATTAAATTCTTTAGTACCTATAGTAGGTACTTAGATAGGCACACTTATATCTACCTACAACACCGTCATCAACATCGATTGGAACGTCTTAAAATGAAGTACTTATATAATCCCTTGATATAAAATTCCTCAAACATAATTGTCGGTCAATTGCAACAATTCGTCTATATTAAAGAAAGATATTATTCTCATTGATGAATCCATTTGAAAGGCGGCTGGCTAGTGGCTCTCCCTGCCAAAGGCGACGATAACTAAAGCTAGGCTCTCGTCGGCGCAACGTCCGCTAGATGCCCCCGCCGTCGCGATAATTGAGGGTGCTATTAACTGGGCGGGTTTTACGGATGCATGGCCGCCCTGACAGAGGAGGGCAGCGAAAGAAAATAAAACAAAAAACGCAAATTATAGTGTGATATTATGTATGCGCGGTGGGGTTGTAAAAGGCAGGGGAATCGGCAGCAAGTGGCGCTCGAATTAAGTTAGTTTCAATCAAAACACATGATTGTATGCAAGTTTCAATTGTTTCCTTTGGTACATGAATTATTGTCGCCTTCTTGAGTGCTGGCCTGCCGATTAAATAGCGAGCGATGGCGCGAGTGCTGTGCTAAAACAATATTTTGACCACGGTGCAGTGTAGTTGTTCCGGCATAGAGGCTCTGTGGGTCCACTGTCAAGCTGGAGGAACGCGCGGATAGGGAAAAGGGGCGAGGATCCCCTGAAATGCTAGCTGTAAGTCCCAAGGAAATTAAAACTGGTTTGTGCGGTCCACACACTCGCATGAAAGCGGCCAACGCTGCTATCCGGGGAAGAACATTCTTTTTCGTTCGTATTTCATTGTAACCCCACGAACTAGAATTAATCTTCGTAGAGTTGTGTATGACCATTAACAGCGTTGATTGGAATATGTACGAAGCGATTAATTATAGCTGATCTGACTTGATTGAAGCGTCACTATCCGTTTTTATGATGCTATCTAGTGGCAAATGCTGGCGTTTACCTACAACCTACAAATAAAATGTTAAGAGACTTGCCTAAGTAGTTATCAGAAACTGGTTAGCTGTTTGAAAGCTATAGTCGACAGGAAATATTCTGTCATTAAGATTTTATTATCAGATTCCTTCATTTCATTATATGAGTACCTACCTAATTATGACTACTAAGTATTAATGAACTAGTACCGAGACTAGTACCTACCTCCATCATCTGCTGACTGGTTGTTTTCTTCCAGGCAATTATTTGTTCTTATTTATTCTAAAAATTGGGCTTATAGGATCACCAATTTAAGGTTTGGCCAATATTTGTTAGCGTTTACTTGAGTAAATTGAAATTTTTGTTTGAAACTGTAATTGTTTATTCGCGTTTAACAAATAATTTTGTCGTTGCTCACGTACCATTTACGAATAAAATCAAAATAGAAAGATTCACCAATAGGTATATACCTAGGTACTTGCTTATTTCCTTACAATTTAATAAGTAGGTACTCCTCGAGGTATACTTAGGTACATATCTACTTTAAATAAAAATATTGGAATCTGGAAAATTTACATGTTGATTCAAACAATTAATAGATCAGTCCGCATAGGTATAAACCTATACCTAGCATAGGTATAGACCTATACTTACTTTTTTTCTCGCTAGTGATAGAAATAATTAAATGAAAATATTTGGACAATAGGTACTAATACCCTAATCATAATCAGTAAGTAGTTAGGTACATTTCAGAAAAATCTACTAAAAAAGTATCTACATACCTACCTAGAATAAAAATGACTTTGAGATTGAACCGGCGTTACCTCCATTAAGAAATATTTATTTTTACATTAGAGACAATCCATTCTATATTTTTTCCTCATCAGCTATTATTTTTATCTAATAATTTAAGAAAAGGCGATATTATATGGACTTAGCTATTTAATTCATAGTTTCCTTTTGGGATTACACCACCTGTATAATAACAAAAAGCGGGAAGCCAGAAGCATACAAATTAAATATACCTGGTGTAGTATCAAGGAAAACTTCTTAGGTGTGCCCCAAGAAATCACTGTATTAAAACCACTGCAATAAAATAAATATTTGATAAATTAACTAAATTTCATCAGTGGTGTTTTAGTTTTATACAAAATTCTGTAATATTAACAAATCATATTTTGAATTATGACTAAATAAAATAATTATAATAAAATTTAAAAGAAATTAATTAAACACTTTACTAGCTTTTTCCTAAACGTTTCAAGTTGATCCTCAACTTGTCGTCGGTAGGATGTTTGTATGATAAACATTTTTGTCAGATTGATATTTACGGTCAACCAAACCGCATTCAAAATGTCATCAGATGCACTGATCACTATGATATTATTAATTTTCCACTGGTAACATCCTTCTGGAGTAGAGGAAGTCAAGTTTGATCCATGAATATTGTTTCTGATGAGATACAATTATTATCACCACTAAGTTTAATAAAAACACTCTTTTAATTTCCTTTTAACTGATTTTTCCTCTTTTTGTAAAATTTTAGCTTGTGTCAAATCAACTCGGTGACCGTTATCCCATACATGTTTTACTAATGTAGACCTATCAACTTGGTAATCCTTAACATAATTTTTATGTTTGCGGACCATTATTTGAACTTATGAACTTACTTATTACCTGCTTCAATTGTCCGAGATTTGTATACCTTCATATTTAGGTGTATTAGTTAATTACAGATTATGATTACCTAATTTTATACGTAACCTCTATAGTCATTATTTTGAAGAAGCAGTGGTTGAATTATTCCATATAGGTATGCGCCGAAAAACCAACCCGTGAAAAAAGTATAAAGCCTGTAACAACTTCATTATTAAAAGCATTATGACTTTCCTGGCGCTGCGTTTATGTTAATCGACAAATTCTTCACGGTAAATTAATATGGCAATATAATCTTGATATGGATATTAATAATGGGTTTTTCACAAAATATGTACCAAGAATGTGCCGACACTAAAATTTTCTGATGATAAATAAGTATGTACTATCATCGTCGGATGAAATATTAACATTAAAATCACTGAACATCGGAAGTGAAACTGAACTTATAATTACAGCTATTACTTGTTTTTCTTTGCCATTCAGCTCATAGTAAAAATATATATTAAAATATGACTTTTTATGACAAATTTAAATAGAAAACACAGTTTCATTTGTTCTGTCTTCAGTTTATATTATCTCTTTTATCTTTATACTCTGATAGGTAGTATTATGTTATTTTTCAGCTTTTCCTATCGTAACATCCTGTTATATCGTAATCAATTTTGATTCATGCTCGGCATATGCCAAATTGTTTCATTATTGTTTTTCTTTATTATTTCTTATCTTGTTTTCCTTCCTCACATTACTTTTTTTAGTAACAATAGTACGTATTGCATAATAATACCTATGCCTATTCAGTTACTGTGTATTGGCGGGTTTCTCAGTTTTTCATAATAGACTGAGGGACGTTTTGATGATTTTTCCACTGCTCTGTTTACAAAATTATTTTTTCAATGGACAGATATCTGTATGACGTTATATATAGGTCACCCTATCTACTTGTCAAATAATTCTGTAATTGCAATATTACTGGTTTTAGTAGTGAGTCTTTATTTTTTAGATATTATATAGAAGTAGGTATCCATACCGAGTAAAATAATAGAAGTATTTATGTTCGGTTAATAAAATGTTTACATCCATTGTTATTAAAGAAGTTTTTCTTATTTAATTATAGTTTCTGCCTTTTGCCTGCAATTTGCATCAAATTATGGACATTATATTACCGTTTACTTTACCGTTCCTTAAATACGAAAACATATTGTATATAATTCAGGGAATGACAATTACAAGCAATTCTGAAAGTCGGTTGCTCTTCCTAAGTTATAAGAACAAGTTACTTTTATTGACATTTTCTATTATATAAAAATAAATGATATAATGAAATATAATTTAGGTAAATTAGATACCTATAAATTTCAGACTATGTATAATGTTATAAATGTAGGTAATATCGTAGATATAGTGAATGATGTTTGGTTAGATAGGCAAAGGAAACCAACTAGACTTATATAGGTAGACCTACCTACATCCGCGTAAATAGTTATATCTATATGTATCCAATTATGGTAATAAGTGGGTAAAATATAAACAAATTATCATGAGTGACGATAAGCTAAGTAATTTGGAATTATTATGGAAAATGATGTATAATTTAGTTTTTATATATTTAATTGAGTATGTAAAGCACACATCTGCATGGAGATAGGACTTTGCATAATTATTTTTATTTATACATATACAAAGTGTGATACAAATGGCTAAATAAACATTTTGAAAACTATTGTACAGGGTTCCCCATTTTAAAAGCTCAAAAAAATTGTTGATACTTAAAAAACCAAACATTTTATTACACTTAATTACAATTTACTCTTTGGGATTTACTGTAACATATACGACTTAGGTATCCTAACTTTTAAAAATTACGTCTTTTAAGTGACCGCTATCAACTTCAATGCACTTTTAAAGATTGGACAAGAAATGATTCATGACACAATGAAGCGAACCTGATCTATTCGCCGGACTTCTTCAGCAATTCGAACTTTGAGCTCTTGGATGTTTTGTGGATGAGTTGCAAAAAGCTTTGCCTTTAAATAGCCTCACAGAAAAAAGTCTGGTGCAATTAAATCCGGGGACCTCGCAGGCCAATTTCAATCCCCAAATCGTGAAAATTTCTCGTAGAATTCTCATAGAATTTCTAGCGGTATGTGGTGTTGCTCCATCTTGCTGGAACAATAACGCATATTATTTAGTAATCACCTTCATTCTAATTTAGGAATAAAAAACGCCTCTAGCATATTTACTAATTTACTAATTTATTAGAAAAATGACGTTTTACGAAAAACAATTATATCCTAGTTTTGCGACAGGCGCCTACTTGATTAATAACATGTTGATTAAAATCCCAAAGCCCGTTCTCTTATATAGAATTTATTTCAATATCAAAATAGGTAGTCTATTATGGGGAACCGCCTGTATATAGGGAGAAAGAGTCTTTTGATTAACTGGAATCTTCTTACCCTCCCTCTAATGATTTTCTTTACTGTGTTTAAGTACTATACCTAATATCTCTAGTATCTCTACTCCTCATTCTAATCACAAGGATTAGCCCGAAAGTCGGAGACTTTTGTGGGAGAGGGGGCGGCATATTATTATTTCGCGAGCCGAATTTGCGCCTCAGGAACGACTTACGTTGGTAGACCCTAACCACTATTCAGTGCTGGAATGAGAGAAACCTGGAAAACCTCATTCGTTATGGGTACAGTCAAACATCAACTGATTTTAATCTCTCACATTAACACCAAGCTGACATTCTTCCTATCCTAGACCATCACCAGGATTGTTAAATTGAAATTTTCTGGTGGAATGGGGACTCGAACCCACGACCTTTGGGTTGAGCGATGGACGCACTAAATCCCGAGCCACCGACTCGATACCATGAAAATATTATGGATCGGTATTTCAATGCTCAGCTAGCTAAACTTGGAAAGCAGTTTAGAAAGATATTATTTAAACATTTTATCATAGCTATTTAAACCCCTACTGTAATAACTAATAATTAAACTACGCCAATGGGGCACTAAAATACTGACTATTCGTAGATATGTCTCTTGATCGCTGATTAAAATAGGGATACCTATTTGTACCACTACATGATCGTTTCTGTCACTAAATGACAAAAATATGCGAAATGTGAAAAATATACCTATACCTAGATGCCCACCTGTACCGGGTGTTCTACAAGCTCTATGACAAACTTTGACAGTCGATAGCTGAATTAATTCTAAACATTTTTTATTAATGAACATGGGTCCGATTCGTTTTTGTTTAGAAGTTACAAGCATACCAGCTTTGACTATAATTTCCAAATGTAGCTCACCCCTATAACTAAAACCAACAATTACCAATAAAAATTGAAATAAATAAAAATACCAAAAGTTAAGACTATAAAAATTGTGCGAAATGTCCACCCTCGGCTTGAATGCAAGCCTCACATCGACGAACTAAAGATTCGGTCACTCGACCGATGAGATTTGGATCATTTCTTATTTGGTTAGCTGCATCTTGAATTCTTTCAAGTAACTGCTGATGGTATTGATTTCAACATGGTAGACCATCTGCTTTATGTATCCCCATAAATACAAATCCAGAGGATTCAGATCGAAGAACGAGGTGGCCATGATATTGGACCTCCTTGACCTCCCCATTTATTCTGGAAATGTTCATTTAACCAAGCTGTAACTTGTCTTCCTCTATGTAATGGTGCACCGTTGTGTTGATACCACATATTCTGAATAATATTAAGTTCTACGTCATCAGTGAACTCAAAAAGGTCGTGTTCTAAGAAATGTCTATACAGATCTGCATTTAAACGATCATTTTATAACATGCACAGGTCATAAAATATTGTTGAAAATGCCACCCCAAACGTTGACACTGAATCAATGCTGAAATCGTCTTGATCTAATTGCATGTGGATTTTGCAGCGCCCATATATTTTCATTATGGTTATTATTTATGCCGTCTCTGTGTTACTTGCTTCTCGAAGTCTACGAAATGATGCAGTAAACACTTTGTGGGTAGGTTGATGTCTATTTGGATACCTATGTCGATATTCTCAAGCTGCTTGTCCGGCGTTCCCATTGGAATACCTCAGTTGTGAATGAATGCATTATTTATTTATAGCTTTTACACGAAGTGTCAAATAAATAATTAAAATGACAGAAACAATAATTATTGTCATATCAACCGACATTTTTATTTATCAGCCTACTTTTGATTGAAGTATGAAAATATGATTCTTTAAATGCTTGTAACTTCTAAACAAAAACGAATCGGACCCATGTTCATTAATAAAAGATGTTTAGAATTAGCCCAGCTATCATCTGTCAAAGTTTGTCGTAGAGCTGGTAGAACACCCTGTATAGTTCGCGCTATTTAGCATATTATTCTCTTGTTTTACTTTTATGCGGGAAATTAATGTTGTGTAATATAGCTTAATACACCGCAGTCAGGTAATATGTTTATCACTCAATATGTAATTATATTAATTATTGTGTACCGTGTTAGAAGCCAAAACGTGCTTCTTATTTTGAAATTACACCATTTTTTGTGAGGGCAGCTGTTCGGTTGGTTAATTGCTGTCGATCGTGGTTACCGATGTCTACGTCATGTTGCAACTGGGTTAGTAGGTCTAATTTGAGGGACTGTTTGTTTAGTGCGGTTTCTTACTTACATTATGGCTTTAGGTTCTTTCCTTAAAATATGTATCTTAGGTATTTTCTCCCTATATCTGTAGTTATTTTTGTTCTAACTATTGACCGAGCTACTGGCGTTTTGAAAGATGTTTGATGAAAAATAAATGTCTCAATAGATATGCAATCAAAGTATAGAATACTTTCGGTAACAAATAAATATGTGTAAACATTTGGTAATAATAACTAACACTTTATTATAACAAACTTCTTCTTATTTGGCGTAAGTTCACGAAGTTGTTGGTACAACAACACGTTTCAGTTAGGGGGGGTGGTTTTAACCGATCAAAATCCTTAAACGTCAAACGTGAGTGAGAGTTATCATGAAGAGCAAATCATTATAGAACTTTGCAAACACAAACTTTGCGTTCACATATTACTAACAGTATAACACGTATTTATGAATGTCCACTTTATTGCAGCCTAGTAAATTAGGTCATTCTAATAATGCATTGTGTGTAAAAAGATAGGAACTGTGATTGTAACTTCTTATCAGTTGTAGCAAAAATTAACAACTTTTCTTTGCAATCGATCATAATATATACAAATTTTAATTATCATTATAATGTTTCAAATTATCTAATAGAAATACTATAACATTTAGCAAAGCTCTTTTTAGATAGACCCTGTTAAAGAAATATAGCTGATTTGTGGAATTTTGTGATTTGACATTGTTTCCAAAAGAACTCCTAATCTTATTCTGCTATCCTGGTGATTTGTACGAAGCTCTGGAAGGGACACCTAAAATAAAATAATTTCTCTTTCTAAAATTCCGTATTATAACTCGAAATTTTGACGTAAAATTCCTAGATATAACACGAAATTTTAAAATTCCGGGTTATAAATCGGAATTTTATTTCAAAATTCCGAATTATAACTCGGAATTTTAAAATTCTGAACTATAACTCGGAATTTTACATTAAAATTTTCAAATATATCTCGGAATTTTAAAATTCCGAGTTATAATTCGGAAGTTTAAAATTCCGAGTTTTAATTCGGAATTTTATAATAAAATTCCCAATTATAACTCTCCAATTCTCCAATTCTCCAATTATAAATTTCGAGATATATCTGAAAATTTTAATGTAAAATTCCGAGTTATAGTTCAGAATTTTAAAATTCCGAGTTATAATTCGGAATTTTGAAATAAAATTCCGAAATATAACTCGGAATTTTAAAATTTCGTGTTATATCTAGGAATTTTACGTCAAAATTTCGAGTTATAATACGGAATTTTAGAAAGAGAAATTATTTTATTTTAGGTGTCCCTTCCAGAGCTTCGTAGATTAGTACTAGTTCGTAGTAGTTCCTTATAAATTCTGGAGTTTTGAGAACTCTTCTAGATACGGATGTGAATGTACAATTCTACATATCCACATAAAATTGAATTTTCTCTCTCCTATTCTCTTGCATTGTCTGCATGTTACGTCCCCTATTGTGTGCCTTATAAGACGAATATATAGTAGTCCTTTCAGGTCACAATGTGCTATGAGGAGACTTGTAACATTTCGTAACTGATTTCTATTTAGCAAAATTGGCTCTTCACTCTATTATTGCAGTATTCTTTAGTTATGACATATTCTGCAATATTGCAATATATTGCAACTGCATTATTGCAATAAAATAACTATTGCAATATTGCAATAGATATTTTATTGCAATATTCTTTATTATTTATATTCGATTTATGACCCGTTTTCTTGTTTGATCCAGTAAGTACTTTTAAACATTAATACTACCAACACTGATCTAATATATTAGAGTTATTGATTCATTCCTTTCTATAATCATCGTTTACATTATCTTCTATTTTTGTGTATCTTGGCAAATATAACATTCTTGCTTTTCCCTATTTCAAGAGTTTATCAGATTGACCTATAGTGGTTTTATTTATATTCTATAATTAAATAATAAAATTCCTAGTATTGCTGTGTTCCGTTCAAACTGTTCAAACCGAGATTAAAATCTTTCAAATGAACTTGGAAAGGATGATATTATTAAGTTTTCTACTAGATAGTGAAGCATTGACGCTTTGCATGACCTTGTCACCATAGGAGTTCCATTTCCTTCACATCAGGTTTGTTCTAGCACGAAATTTCGGACGATTTGAAGCCAGTTATTGGATTGACCAACTGCGCATGTTCGTCCTAAAACTTGGTTACAAACGGTTTGGGATTTCTAATTTGCTAGAACGCTTTGAAACTAATTCTGCGACTCTTGCGATGTTCTGTGGTTAACCGGTGAACTTAAATGCGTCAAATGTCAAATATCGGTATAAATGTATAGGTTATAATTTTTGATGTTCGATATAAATGTATTGTTCGTTTTTTTAAATATTACGGGTGAATCTAGTCCACTGCCCCAGAGTTTGCTGCAATCCAGAAATTAACAGAGAACAAAAAAATTAAAAATATAGGTTAACTGAATAACATAAATTTATCGTCACGTGGCGGCAGATATCCCGAACTTCTGCGCATGTCACAAACTGAAAATCCAAAGGAATTTCTGTGGACTACTTTGACGGTTTTCGACTAGTTTGTAAACGGGGTTTTGCTGTCGCTAGAACATCTGACTAATAGTCGAAAATCCGAGATTTGTTTGCTAGAACGCGTGGATTACTATGCGCAAACTCTGTACGATTGGAAACTGTTTGAGATTGCTGCTAGAACAAACCTATTAATATACTTATTTTCATGACATGAAACACTATGCGCCACTGCCTCCACTTGACGTGATATATACGTATGATCTACCACCAGCTTCACATACCGCTACAATGACAATAAATTATCTCCTAACGAACAACAATCAATCAGGGGCTCCTCTCCATCGGAATCAAGCTATCAACAAATCACGAAGTGGCGGCCGCATCTGACGCAGACGAGTGCGGCCGACACTGGGATACAACGGCGTCTCTCATTAATCCAATAAACATGATCGAGTGCGCTAGTTCTAATTGACAATAGATGAACGCCGCGGTAGCGCTGGAGCCCGCTGAGCGACCGGTTGCCGGACGTCCAAGACTGGAGGGGAACCGAGTGGTGTATCTAATAGTGTTTTCGGATTTCATGCTTCCAGATTGCTCCTAAAATAATCAGTAACGTCACAAATGTGACTGAGATCGCTCTTAATCCGATCTCAATCGCTCTCATTGTTGTAACATCATTAAACCGAATACGGTTTTAAATTTGACACTTCTTTTTTTTGCCATCTGTAAACTAACCTAACTTTTGGGTTTGGTTTTTCCATAAATCAGATAACATTTCCATAGATTGCGAAGATTTGACCTGGATCTAAGGGCAATTTATATCTAAAACCGGCACTGTCTTTACACACAAAAATATCTATTTAAAATTTCAGTTGATGCTCTGATTGCTCTGCCAATTTTCTGAGGTCAATTGAGAGCACCAGTTTTAAGATATCAGAACAATAAATTGAATAAAATGAATACGAAATACCAAGGAATAAAGCAATTTATGTCCAAAATGAAACACGAGAATCTCTTCCAGAGCACTCCCAGATCATTCTGGAAGCACTCTAGAGTAGTAAACCGAAAACGCTATAAGTGTAATTTTTTAACTATCAAATAGGTAACTTAAATTTAATATTACGGTTACGGAGATGGTAGCTGGGTGGTCTGGCACTGCAGCTTTTTGATTTGGTTGCTTAGTCTAGGTAACGTAATAATTATAAGTAAATTATCTCTAAGAACTCATACGAATTCCAGTATAAACTGTACTAGGCCTCCGTGGTCTGTACCAGCACGTTTTTTGGAAGGCGGTGGTAACTGCTTTTAACCAACACATTTTCTTAACATGGTAGCGATCTGTTAACAACTGGACATCTATAGAATCATATAAGCGTGGTCGATGTACGGTTTGCTTACATTGCGTGAGGGGATCTTGAAATTAAAAATAAATGTGGCGTTATACCTATAGAACTAATCAGTTCCAGATTTCGGAGGATAAGTGAGAGCAGTTCTGAAGTTCTTGGAACCTTTAATATCTAATGGTGGGAAATCGTTTCTAGTTAATGCGCTAAGCAATCCTAGTTTATTGCCAGGAAGACAGCTGTAAGGAGTAACTGTATAATGAAGTAGAGTACAGAAACATACATATCTAACAAACATACAGAAAGGGGACCTGCCTCAAGATGTTCAGGTTCAGGTATATTGTAAGAATAAATAATGTCTGGATAGGTTGATATATTAACTAACTGATCTGAGGTCAAGTAAGGTAATGGTTTAAAGGAAAGGAAGAAATGGATAATTAGTAGAATAAAAGAAACAGGAAAAGATGGTATAGAAAAAATTACAGACTCAGAGAAATATAGAGGAAATAATACCTACCACATACAACAAAATAAATATATATGTGGAAGTTAGAAGAGCTTTATTACTTTATTGAATTTTATTTATAATTCATCATTCAACTCATATAGTATCAAATTGGATATTCATAGCAGCAGTTTTTAAGAGTTTTACAAAACCATTCTCATTCGCCATTTCCGACTACATGTTGAAGTGGAATCTCAACAAGATAAGTTAACCCATCCATGGAGAGGCTTCTCGATTGATGTAGTTATCTCATGGACAAATTCAGCTATTAGGTCCATCAGGAACATCAAGACGAAAAGATGTACTAAATTTTATCAATAGAAGTATGGATTATTCCCATTAGATATTTGGAAGGAATTAAGATATAACGCATAAGTTAGAGTTAGTGTTACTACATAATATAAGGGTTATCCCTTAAGGAATCAGAAACAGGTTTAGGACAGACTTCAAACTACCACTTGTCCATATGGAATTAAATATTATCAGTCTCCAACTTGCCCATGATTTATAATTTTCATTGGAAGAGCAAAGCAAGTATGTAGCTGGTTTTATTGAACAGTAGATTTGTAGTGTTATATTACAGCAGTCTCTAGTAAATAACTTCACATTTTATTTCATAACTTTTTTATCTACGCATGCCAATTAATTTTGTTTTGCCTTCGGACTTTCAGGACTAGGGTGTAATTAAAGTGAAATATGAAATTTAATACCTATTACTAGTTTTAAGCCATGAACGGTGAATACTGTTTTACAATTAATTTTGTGCATATTACATTTTTGGACTTTATGTAATTTTTCGTATATGATTGAGTTTATACATTTAAAAATTCACAGATTTCGCAATTCTTGCAACCATCGGAGTGCATTGAAAATGAATTAAGGACATTTGGAACTATAGAAAGCTTGCAAAAGTTACCTTCTAATTTGAGAACTTACCATTTGCGACTTACAGACTTTGCCACCTTGTATATCACATTCACATAGAGTTCAGATTCTCAGACTTTCAATTTTCAATATACGCATACGAATGCCAAACTATGCGCCCACGCCGCTCGCTCTACTCGATCCCCTACTACTTAACCATGTCGGTGTGACATGCTCATCGCGTTACACTTTCCATCGAAACATACCCAAATACCTTCGCGATCCTATAATCATTTTTAATGCTAAAATACACAAATATTAAAAATGCTTTTTTAACTTTTTCCCTCTCTTAGCATTTTTAACACCACAGCAAGAAACATCAGACGAATTTTTATATCTATTGCACATGCTTCTGAAGCAGAACTGTGTGGAAGAAAATCAACAAAATATTTTGACAGGCATTAAAATTTTGGATAACTTTGTTGAAACTGTTAGTAACGGTCTTGGCAAAATCCTGGCTGTCGATGATAACATCACTGTTTCTGATTGCTATGATGCTTTTCTGACGATACAGGATATCAAAGCGATGGTTCGAATACAATCCCTCAAAATTCATTGAAAGAGGAAACTAAAACTCTCAAGATATTTTTTAACCATGGCGCTTGGTCTAACAGTTAACTTTTCCCCATTATATTTGATTCAGTGATATCGTAGAATAAATAATTTTTTTGCTAGTGCCATGGCTAATTATTTCAGGTTTCTTACATTTCTATGTAATTATTTGTTTCAATATTATTTTCATAGAGCTCACAGAAAATCCGTTTTAACACATCAATATCAAGACATATTATATACATTAATTGGAGTTAATCTAGAATTAGATCTGTAGTACGTGATCAGTACAACATTCTTTGTGTGTAGCCGTATCGTATCGTAAACCTCTTTAAAATTCATAGAAAAATATTTATCGGCCGTAATAGCGTTTTCTATTTCACAACATGTCCGTAATTAAAGTGATTATGTCCCTTGCCATGAGCTGCAACCCAATAAAAACACTTTTTTCCATGCCACTCGAACACGTTTTCTAATCAAGTAAGTTCAAGGTGGAGCTAATTATCGATAATAATCAAAAAGATGATCGACAAAAATGCGTACTACGTGATTATAGCCTCAGTGCCTAACGTGAGGAAGGTGGAAGGAGGACTACCCTACCTTACCAGTAGCGCCGGAAGGGAAAGGACCTTGGGAGTGAAACGAGTAAAATTACAATATTAAATAAATAAAAGAATTTGTGAAAAAAATAGAAAAAAATAACACAAATTATTTCGAAAAGATTGAGTATAAAGTTTATAAGTCGCAGCACAAATTAGCACAAAATGAGCACAAAACATAGGTATATAAAGGTAAATCTTGAAAATTCGCTACGTGAGTCGCAGTATCAAGCTATAGACTTATTTTAATTCTTGAATTGGCTCGAAAATAGATTTATAAGTTTATAGACTTATTTTTAACTTATAAATGTTTATACAACATTTATAAGTTACAGCACAAATTAGCACAAAGTAAGTACAAAAAACTTTTCTGTACTCATTTTAGCTCTTGGATTATTTAGGAAATAGAGCACAAAATTTATAACTTCCGGCACAAATTAGCACAAAATGTTGAAAACATTGAATAACAAAAATTCGATACGTGAGTCGCAGCGGCAACCTGGCGACTCATCTTAGCTCTTGGCTTAGGTATCTCGAAAATGGATGTAGCACAAAATTTACAAACCACAGCACAGATTAGCACAAAATGAGAACACAATTATTTACTAGCTAAAATGTAAAATTTCGTCATATGAATCGCTAACTTATGAGTAACTGTTTGTGACAACTGATTGGAATGGTGTATCTCCAACATATATCCAAATGCAAGACGGCACGGCACATTTTACTCGTAAGTTGATCGTAACATACGATTGTGAAACTAATTAGCATGTTAGTAGTGGTGAGAAACACACCGTAGCCCTCTTTGGGTCTTTGCTACTATCCGTTTGACATTTATTGTCTAATTGACAGACAGATAACGATCTGCTTTTCTGCAGATGCCATTACAGTGACCTCTATTTTCTTTAAGGAAGACAATCCTAATTATTCATTTGAAGGAGATCGCGACTCCTATGGAAATGCCGATGTAATGCAACGCCAGTCGGGGCATATTGTCCGTAGAGTAGTTATTTTCGGCATCTCCTTCAAATAATTGGCATGTGTTGGATTCTACAGACTTTTTAAATGATCTTGAAGTAAATTTTGATAATAAACTGAACTTTGCTCCTCACATGAGTAATATAGTACCCTTATCAATTAATTCTTTTATAGGTTTCATTCTTATACAAAGTCGTAATTTTTACGATTTGCAAATGTTAAAGACTTTATATTTTGCTTATGTTAGATCTAAACACGAATATTGCTCTCTTCTTTGAAGCCCCATATAGGTATGGATATCACATAAAAAATATGGAGACTCAGTCCAATGAAAATTTGCAAAGTTAATTGCATTCAGTATCTCTCTCAAGAAAACAATGCATTCTTATAAGATTTGGAAATGCGCCAAATTTTTTAAATATTAAATCAGAATTAACAATTAGTACCTATCTACGATCTTTAAATAAATAAAAAAATTCTACAGAAAATGTGATTTTTCACATTTAGATACAGTAAATCCAACTACCAAATTTGGTAAAGAAATAATTTCAAAACAAGTATGCCTTTCACTGTCATTTTCAAATCAAGTAAATCCTTCAACTGTCGGAAACGAACTATTTTCGATGGATACTACATGCTCTTAATTATTTTTTCTTTTGTTTGACACACTGTATACAGTTTTTCTACGGTATCTATTCAATTTAGTTAATGTACACTATCATTTGTTCTGTTCTGATAACAAAAAAATGTTACATTATACCTGAAATACATGGTATGTTACCCGAGCAATTTTCCTCGACGCTTATGCGTTCCAGCATGGTACCAGCTACGGCTTATCGAGTTTTTTACCTTCTCTTGTTTTTAAACAAGATTGTGCGAAGCCGTCTTGATACTTATTTAGATAGAATTATCAAGTATACATGTAGCGTGTAGCTAATTGCTTGGTTTTATTTCTACAATCCCAGCAGAATGACTGAAATTCCTATCTTAACGCGGAAAAAGTGGAAACCCTTTATATTAAACAACTGTTGAGATAACTGCACTGTATTTTTAATTGCACCATAATTATAAAATTCCTACAAAATATTATATAGTAAAAACGATTTTCTAGTAGAATTTAAATTATATTTTAAGGCTGGTTCCTACTAATAATTTTCCATTAATTATTTTCCGCATACCTAAATCATTCTTATCATTTAGCTTCAGTCGAGCTGGTGGTTCGGGGCTTACCGTCTCGATCGCTCAACCCAGAGGTTGTGGGTTCTAATTGCCATTCCACCAAACTACCGACGTAAGTCGTTTCTGAGGCGCAAATGCGGGCCGCGAAATAATAATATGCAGTCCCCTATCCCACACAAGTCTCAGACTTTCGGGCTAATCCTTGTGATTAGAATGAGGGGTAAAGATATTATTATTATTATTATTATTATTTATAGAAAATGAGTAGGTAAGAAGTATTGACCTTATACCTATATTATGGCAAGATAATAGTCATCCAGCAGTATTTCTTCATTCACCAACTTATTCAAGTAAATTTAGTAAATTTTGAGGGCAATTTCACCAATAGTTGAATGTGAGGTTCATAAACTGATACTTATAATTTTGCACGTAATTCCTGAATGGCAACAACGTATATATTTTCAAGAATCAGGCTTTCAGGTGGTTATAACAAATAGATGTAGTTCCATTTTAAAGGAACCTCATAATTTCGGGTTAAAATAGACCGTCTTTTTCCGATAATTCCGGATAATATTAAAGAATTGGCAACAATGGAAGCAAATACTTTAAGGAAATATAAGAAGTTCAGTAAGAAACACAGAAATAAAGACTATACAATGGAGAAAGTATATTACGTGAGTACAACATGGTTTCTCGGTCCGATGAGGAGTTTGTGCAGTGAGCAAATGGTATACAGGGTGTCCCATTGTGAGCGTACACAAATTTACCAGGGGGTAGAGCAGACCAAAATAAGAATAAAACTCTTATAAAAAAATTTCTCTGATGCACGCCTAACGAGTTACAGGGTGTTATTTTGGAGAAAAAGAAATAATTTTCCGCAATAACTTAAAAACCGTTTCGTAGATTTAAGTTCCTAATTTTTGGGTGACGTGTACATCTATTAAAGGTCATTAAAACTACATGGTGTTTGTTTAACTCTAACACCTGTGGTGGCCTAAGCCTACTCTTCCTTATGATTTTGTCTTCATAACTCTTGCATATCCTACTTTTTCGTGGATTAACTAAGTTTTTCTTAATCGGCTATCAATTCTGAACAAAAAAGGTGCTCTTGTTACATAGCTCTAAAATCAACCATTTTCGAGTAAATTGAGTGTAAAATACCGACTACATTCTTTATGCAGAAAAATACATGCAAAGGAAGTCATAAGGAAGAGTAGGCCTAGGCCACCACAGGTGTCAGAGTTAAACAAAACACCATGTAGATGTTTAGATGGACACGTCTCCCAAAAATTACCTAACGATTTTTAAGTTATTGCGGATTTTTTTTGTCAAAATACCTGTCATACCTTTTGTCAAAAAACCCTGAAACTCGTTAGGCGTGCATCAGAGAAATTTTTTTTATAAGAGTTTTATTCTTATTTTGATCTGGTCTACACCCTGGTAAATTTTTGTACGCTTACACTGGGACACCCTGTATAAGTTACATATAAAGTCAGCTACTTACATATAAATTGCAAACAACTGCAACAAAGTTACATATAAACTCCGTATGGTTCATTTTTCTTTTCTTGAAGTAAAAGTTAGAGTGTATGAAGAAACTTGGTATACTGTTGAGCTCTCATCAATATCGTGCCAATTCATGGTGTATCGTCCGAAGTTCCAAGAAACATGCCGACTTACGTCATCAAACGGGAAATCCACAGAATCCGTACCGGACCGAATCCTTCATTTCCGGCCTTCAAAATATCACAAAATTTTTCCGTTCTATTGTCTTTATTCCTGTGGTAAGACCGCATGTTGACAACACTTTTTATTCACGAGCTATAAACTGTTAAAATTTGATAGTTTCTAAATGGGCACCCTGTATTTCTGTACAAAAAGACAGTTAGTAATAATAGAAGTGTAACTTTTTATTAATTTTTTCAGATGTAAGTTTTGTACATAGGTATAACTTGTTACCACAAAAGATACATTTTTGTTAGCAAAAGAATAATAAACAAATATTTAAATTATGTTTGATAAGTAATGCCTAAGCGGAATAATTGACTGGCTGAAATACACCTATATAAAATTGTCGGTCAGATGTGTAAGCACTTGATAATTTTTACTCTTTAATTTTCATTATTATCGAATAAAAAACCCTTTTCGTTGGACCGAAAACAGAGAGACGACCAACAAAATGGCACCCGGGGGGCACTTGTGATCTCCACCCACGTCGAGTTATCTACGAGTATCTCAGGAATTTTTTAATGTCGCTATTATTGAAACCAGTACCAGTACAACACATTGTCTCGGCCAGACCGTGCCTTAAACATTTTCTTTTGTTTTTATTACACTTTGCTGTGCAGGTACATGGTACATGCCTTAATGTGTTCGACATAAATTTACATTTTTGACATTCAAATGTGTTAAATATCCTTTAATAAAACCCACAAACGCCAGTGAATGGGAAAATTAACCATAAGCGTTGAAATTACTTCAGATTATTGCTGCACATTTAGAGTTTGGGTATTATAGTGGTTGATGTGTTTGGTGGTTTAGAAAATTCGTGGAATTCGTGGAATTGGAAATATGATTTCGATAAAAAATAATTAAAGACTATCTCTTCGTATTGTTTGATGATAATAATGTTGAGAATGATAAGTGAAATATAATTTGAGAAAACCCACTCTTTCCTACTCTTTCAAAAGCTGCAAGCAAAGCACTAAGACTATTCTGAAGATTTGTATCTATCAAATAATTATGGAGGATACAAAGTAATCCAGTATGTTAAACTGGTATTCAGTAACAATATCCTTTAATGGCAACATCTAATTTACATATTTGCAATTATTTCGTACTTCAAACCTCAAAAATTCCGCTGAGAACATCCTGCTTAGTAAAAATAATAGCATTTACGAAATTCGGTTCTGATATTTATTTATTTATTTATTTATTTATGGTTACACTACCCAACAGTACACATACATGAACATATATCAGAGTACAATAAAAAAAAGCAAATAATACAATACAAACAAAAAAACAAAATTAAGTTAAGAAATGAGGACAAAATTTAAGATCAACTTCAAACTAATATACTACTTTAGTCACTTAATTAACTTGGATTTAATATTACTAATTTTACAATTAAATAAATCAACATCACTGAGCAATAAATTACAATTACTACACGTTTCATACAAAGGAACTAAAAAATAAATTATCTGATATTCTGATATTTGCCATACAATATCAGAATATCAGATAACTTCAAAAAATATTTTTGATGCTTTAGTGGCAATTAATCCGAATATCTAAATAATCGAACCCGAATTCTAGGTTGCTCAGAGAGTACACGTTCGGGTACTTCGAGCTGGAAAGATTGTAAGATTTCAGTCTACAGATGTTACCGCCATTGTAACTTTACCATTCTCAGGAGCAACCCTAAATTGTAAAACTAGAATATATTTTTTGTTTAGCCAATTACAAAAACTTATGTGAAAAATAAAAATGTAAGAGATAGGTAGTTTTTTTTATTTTATACTATTTGGACACTTACATATTACATTATATTTGTCAAACAGCGCATGGAAATAATTTTTATGCCGAGTATCTCTGCTATGAACATTTTTGTTTAATACAAATTTACTCATTTATATTAACATTCATAATACACAACTCATATACATGTATATAATACATGTTTCTAAGATATAAACATTATAATAAACACTTTGCATGCAAGGGATAGACGAATGTCTAAATTGAAATATTATGGAATTTCGGTCAGTGCCTTGGGGTGGTTCGAAGCATATTTAAACAAGCGTCTGCAACAAGTGCAAGTTACAGTAGATGGTGGTAAGATATTCTCAGATAAATTAGAAATATTAAGAGGTGTTCCTCAGGGGTCCATCCTAGGGCCTCTGTTATTTGTCATATATACGGCTGATATACATGCTATTGTACATTCAAATATGCATTTGTATGCTGATGACTGTTAGTTGTATGAGTCTTTTAGTTCTGAATCACAGCATTTAGCAATAAGTAAGTTAAATACTGATCTTGAACGAGTGAACGATTGGTCGGTTAGAAATGCTTTATCATTAAATCCTCTGAAAACCACTGTGATCATGACCGGCACGGAAAAGCAGCGGGAAAAAATAAATATAGAAAACATGCTCTTATTAGGAGATGTTCCTCTATCTGTCAAAGATAACTGCATGAGTTTAGGATTAACCTTTGATAAAAATCTGTCTTTCTCGCGGCATGCTACCAAGTTAATTTCAACAGCCTATGGTAGATTAAAAGGTTTATATAAATATAACTTTGTATTGAGTACATCTATCAAACTTAAACTGGTAGAGTCACTGGTTTTATCGCTTTTTGATTACTGCGACATTGTCTATGGGCCTTGCCTTTCAGTATATGATCAGCATAGAATTCAAGTAGTGCAAAACTCTTGTATGAGGTTTGCAGCTAATGTTAATCGCAGAGATCATATCACCCCTTATCTAAATCAGCATAATTGGAGTAAAATGAATGTCCGTAGAGATATTCATTATTGCTGTTTCATTCATAAAATTTTATTAACAAATAAGCCATCTTATCTTGTTTCTAAACTGGTGTTTGGTGATGACGTATACAATCGAGGTAGACGAGATAAATACTTGATGCATATCCCTATAGGCATTCCACCACATCTTTTAAGGGTTCTTATTCCTATAAAGTACCATACATTTATAATTCTCTTCCACTAGCAACAAAAAATATTAAAAACTTTACTAACTTTAAGTTAAAATTAAAAGAATATTTCAAAGACCAATAAATAAAAAAATCTCTTTTCTCTGCTCATTATCACTGTTATTTTCGGCTGTCAACAATGTTCACTTTCTTTTTATGTAGTCTTCATACTTTAGGATGAGTATATTTTCTTGTTTTTCTTATAAGTTATATATTATTAATATATATATTGTAAATTATAGATGTAAACTATTTTCAGGTTGGGCTAAAGCAGCCCTAGGCTGAGCCCCGCCTCAATAAAGTCAGTTATTATTATTATTATTATTATTATTATTATATTCCATATCTAAGACGGGATTCTACTTGTGAATGGTATACCATGCGTAAATGTTTCATAGTAAGAACTGTACGTAAATTCTTAAATAAATATGACAGTGGGTGCAGTTTTGAAATCAGGTGTTCACAATGTACCTACTTTCCAATTTAAGGGTTGATCTATATTATATAAACCTAAAAATCGCATATGATTGTCGCCATCAGATATGAGATCATCATTTAAGATTAATCTCAAATCAGAACAAGGCTTTTGCCAATTGTGAAACCTCAAACAGTGAGTTTTTACCACTAACTTATTTTAAATGAAACACTTTCACATTGTATCTTTAATTTATCATCTAAAAAGTAAAAATAGTACGATTCCAATACCTGTAGAGCTCTGCGGAACTCCTTAGTTAACAATCTAGATGGTTAGATTTAGTGATTTTATTATTGATTTTATTATGTATGGCTACATATTGGCTACGGTCCTCTATAAATGTATTTATCCACAATAAGGCACAGTTAGTTATTCCATATCTAAATAACTTATGGAGTAATTTTTCATGATCAACGCAGTCGATTATCCTACTAAGATCACAGAAAATCCCAACAGGATACTCGCTAGAATCGATAAAAACCAAGTTGGCATCATTTGGAGATGATTAAAACTGACCTCCTGAACTGAACTGATCCTGAAACTGAACTGATCTGAAGTTTTAATCATCTCCAGATTATGGCAACTTGGTTGGCGAAACGCGCGTCGAGTGCAGTATAGTGGTTTGGTGTTATGTGGAAAACGATAATGAAATTGTTTTATAAAAGAATGTGTAGCCGTCATAAGACGTCATACCGTGCTGAAAACCATAATGACAATTTTTTAGAGTATTTACTTCTAAGAATGATGATAGAATTTAATTACGGACACAAACATACCCTTCCCCATTCTCTCCATATTAAAATATTTTGTTGTGATTATGAGTTTCTTTTAGTAGTGCTTATAAATATTTTTCTTCAGAGTACAAACCGAAAGTTACATGATTTTACTTCTAGTTTTACAACTATGTCATGATAACTTAAAATGAATTAAAAAAATTTAAATAATAATTTTGAAATATTTAGTCAGTTGATATTTTAAACAGTAAATTTATAGGTGGCACTATCTATTGGTAATTTTAATGGTGGTCCTCTTCTAAAAGTAGAAGCAATAATTGTTGAGAATATCGAGGATCATATACCATCTATAATTTTTTAGAAGTTTGTGTTTTATAATTTACCAGTAGTTTATTTATTAGGGATCATGGTCGTGCAATAACTTATGTGTAGATATAATTCGATGACATGCATAATCATTATAATTAATTTAAAATCCTCAATTACCCGTAAATCGTTAATTGCTAGGTTTATTTATAGTAATATGTAATAATGATTAAGCGCACTCACATTTATTATTGACAGGTAGGTACTTAGGTATAATGTTATACATTAAAGACGTACCCATATCTATGTTTCACAAACAAAAAAAAAAAATAATGGTACGCTATTTGTTTCAGTAGATATAAAAATTAAAATATTAAAATAAAAATTAGAATTTTACGAGATGACACGATGTTACAGATGTCCTAAAGATTTATTAACGCTTTACTTGTTTTACGTAGTTGATCCCTAGGATTATTACTTGATTATTTTTGCCTTCATTGAAAACAAGAAGAGAATTTGGAAAACGGTAGTTTTTCAGGTTGAAAATAACGCAAAAAATGAGAAGTTGATAAAAAAAGGAAGTCCTATACAGAATTGGGTGGTTCCTAATACCAGAAAATCCATGGGCATATTTTTATACAGGAGTATAAAATTAAGGTAATTTTGTTAAATAAACAGAGTTCTAAGATCGCCGTTTTCGAGCTACATCAGTTTCCAAAATAAAATAAGTTTAAAATTTTTAATTTTTAAATCTCTTGAGCCTTTTTTTAACAAATTTGTTATCAACTCGATATTGATAGCATTCTAAAGTAATATTATTAAACATGTACCTAGATGTAGCTACGTATCATAAAAATACTTAGACTTGTTAATAAAATTATAGTTTTATTCTATTATTCTATTCTATTATTATAGAAAATTTCTGTAAGCATAAAAAATACAGATAATACAGTGGAGCATATACTGACACATTTTGTTTGTAGTAATATATGTGTAGTACAGGGTAATATATTTATATATTTTAAAGACATGATAGTACCTATAACTCCGCCAATGGTTACTTATGAAAACCGACATTTATTTATTTTGTAGCTACTAAAGAATGTATAGGTACCAAATTTTACAGTATCCGTGAAAGTTTTTATTATTATTATTTCAAATTGGTTGTCAGCAACATACAGATTTGGATAAAAAACATCCTCTGATATAAAATTTGATCGATATAGCTCTAATAGTGAGGGTAATATGACTACAAATCATGGAGAGCAACAATGTGTTGGAGAAAGACTTTGTAGTGTTTTGAGCCTAGCAACGAATCGATATTTTCTTTCAAACTCATTATGCTTATGGAACAATATTTTATCTATCGTTTGGACGTTCTATCCAAATCTGGAAAAATACACCCGACGTTCTATTTAAAAAAAATACAAGTCGTGGTAAACCTCTCTTTTTTGTGGCAATAATACGAAAATATGTCCCCTATCAATCCTTTGTCAGATAATTAAGGATGAAAGATTTTATTGACTCACCCTGTATACAGGGTGCTTCAAATTCGATCCAATACATGGGGATCTAAGAAACGGTAAGAGATACGAAGTCGGTTAAATGGAGGCAAAGTTGCGTATTCAGGGGGGCAACATAATGGTGAAAAGCGATCAAAGCTAACTTGATTAGTTTTCGAAATATTTTGAAAAAACCGAAAATTTCGATTTTCGTTTTTGTTTTTTTGCGGGCCTATTTGATGAGGTATTCAAAAATAAAGAGCACGTTTCGTTTCCCGGAAACCAACATCAACTTAATTTTTTTAAATACGGACCTGGAATTTTTTTTCAATTTTTTGGAATCATTTTTGTAACTTGATAGAATGCGACCATAAAAGGAACCAGATTTAAACGTTTTGTCTAAGAAAAATCCATCATTAGTATTTTTGTTTCGACTTTTGTTAATTCTAGATATTGAATTATATTTATGAGGTTTCATTTTTATTTACGATAAATAAACAAAAGCTAATAATAAAACAACGAATTAACAACTATAAACGTTGATGTAATTGAATAAACAATGAATAAAACAACAAAATATGTTAAAACTATAAAAGCCCTAAAGCAGATGTTGAAATAATCCTCCATCATTATTCATGCAGAGGCGTATTCGTCTTTTTAAGTTTTGAATAGATCTTTCGATTTCTCTTGCAGGTATTGCATTTAGAACACGAATAGTGGCATTTCTCAAATTCTCAATGTTATTATATTGATTCTTATATAAAACATTTTTAGTTCATCCCCATAAGAAATAATCTAATGGGGATAAATCAGGAACTTTTGCTGGCCATTCTGTAGGACCATGATTTCCAATCCATCTGTTTGGAAATATTTCATTTAAGTAGTTGCGCACAATTCCTGAATTATGAGGAAATTTAAATAAAATTAAAAAAATCTAGATTGCTGAAAGCCATTTTTAAGTACCGATAGTGCTTGACACAACATTGAAATGTGTTTGTCATAAAAACATTTGCCTAGATAAAACTAAATCTAAGAGGACCACGGGAAATTATTAATGATGGATTTTTCTTAGACAAAACGTTTAAATTTGGTTCCTTTTATGGTGGCATTCTATCAAGTTACAAAAATGCTTCCAAAAAATTGAAAGAAAATTCCAGGTCCGTATTTAAAAAAATTAAGTTGATGTTGGTTTCCAGGAAACGAAACGTTTTGCGGAAAATTCACTAACACAATTCGAAAAAGGGCAAAAAGTTGCTATAGAAAAGTGCTCTTTATTTGTGAATACCTCATCAAATAGGCCCGCAAAAAAACAAAAACGAAAATCGAAATTTTCGGTTTTTTCAAAATATTTCGAAAACTAATCAAGTTAGCCTTGATCTCTTTTCACCATTATGTTGCTACCCTGAATACGCAACTTTGCCTCCATTTAACCGACTTCGTATCTCTTACCGTTTCCGAGAATCCCATGTATTGCATCGAATTTGAAGCACCCTGAATATATACATGTTAAGGTTTTGATAAAATTGTCGTAGGACGAGAATGTGATTCCGATTTAGGTTCATCAGAATATCGCAGTCATAAAATTATTTTCATCCAAAATAAAATTGCTACTGCAGCATTTGAATCAGTTAACTCATATAGGTTGGGTAGCCAGTTGAAGATGATTCTGACGCTATATCTATATTGACAAATCAGCTATTTGTATAATCATTATTGAAAATAGAGAAAAAGTTATTCCACTCCGTGTATAACTTGATATAATAACATAATCGACTTCGAGGTAAAACAGACGTCATTATCGCCTCTCCATTATTCCACATTATCCAGCAAGTAAGTACTTTAAGTGCACTGTAAACAATTATTAGCACGGCATATGGTAACGTGTCAGTGGTTTCGACCACAAATTTGCGTGTACCATGGCAAGGGGGTTAGGGAGAGTTGGAACGTTTATCAATTTACCACAGAAGTTCCATTCTTCCGCGTTCAGACTCTGGCATATGTTCGCTGTTATTTAGTTCTTGTGGTGCGGTTTAGTAGTTTACAATAGGATTCACACCTGCATTTGTAACGGTGTAACGATAGAAATATATAATTATAATAATATATATATATATATATAAGGGTTTGACAGTTTATAATTCAGTTATATATTCAGTTCACAAAATTTCATGAAATTTTAGCGGCAATATTGTAAACTTATCTAGTTTGGTTTTGCAGTTGGAAAACTCCATACAATAAATCCTTATATATTTTTTTAAATTTTTTCAAAAATCTGAAGTTGACCTAATTAGAAACTCTTTTACCTTAATAAGGCCAAGGTGATAATGACAAAGAAAAGTTATGGTATGAACGAAAAAATATATTTCTGTAAAAAATAACTTAATCTACAATAATATTTATTGTCTGTTTAAATACATTATTTTAATTATAAACAATAATGATGATACGAAAAAGTAATATTACACTTCAAATTCATGGCATACTTATAATATTCTGTCGCCTGTACACAATCCTGCGTATCCCTCATGACTGTTAACTTTTCGTGACCACCTTGTCCTTGTGATTTAGCATTTGTGATTTCCTATTGCGAATATGGTGCCTATATTTAGAAACAAATACATCCATTTTCTGCCTAGCATATAACTATCTCGATTAAATTTATCTTGTATTTTCTTATCTTCAAACACTGATTTCAGTAAGTGGCATTTCTACTTCTACAAGGCTGAACATTCTAGAACACAACTCATTTTCTTCCAACTGAGTCAAAGTAGCAGACTACGCAACGTTGTCTCCCTCTTACTCATCCGAATATGATTACGAAGAGTCCTTGGTGAAATATTGTATTTTTTAAATGCTCTATTTACTGACACACCATCACTGACTTGATCCATATCTTGTTGAAGTTGCTCACTAGACGCTGTTTTTTTAGGTGTCATCTGGGAAATTTCTGTTCCCTCCAAGAAAAAACAAGCTAATGTTGCCATTAAAAAAATGTGTTCCACATAAGGCCAATTAGCATTATTAAGAATATATTGCCGCTCTGGTCTTATTAGGCACAGTTCAACTAATTAACATGTGATTAAAAAGGTTTACAACTTGGAAATATCATAAATAAATATATTACTAGGCTCTACACACCTACCTGTTTATTTGAACACAATAAGTTGAACTAGGAAAAAGCATGATACAAATAAAGAAAGGTATGACATTGCGCATATCCCTCCCACATCCGTGTCGTCACTGAGAGCGCAAATTTGACATTTTACAGTGTTTACATATGTAAAGGTGTGAAAGTTTCGTGGTTTTTACTACATTTTGTCCTCTAAATTCATTTTTTTGGCAGAGTATTTGTATAATTCTAGAGTATACTAATTATATAATCATATGTGAGTATAGTTAAAGTTAATTTTATATTAGGGTAAAGGGAGGAGAGATGGACCACCATTTATAAAAATTAAGATAATTTCTTCATTAATCAAAGTAAAAATCTGTAAATTGGTACATAAAGTAACTAAGCTTTGGTACTCTTTTTGGAACACTTAGAAAGAAAGAAATATTTATCATTAAAACTAAAAAATGAATAATTCTCAGACTTGTCAACGGTCCATCTATCCTACCCTATGGAGGTGAGACGGACCATAGTAGGTAGGAGAGATGGACCACGCTACTTTTCCTTTTTTCTAGAAGCTACGTTTCCACACTTCTGGCAAAGGTTACTTGTGCAGCTCTCGTGCAACCAGCGCTTGCACAAAAGGCATTGTGACCAATCGTCTTTCTTTTTCGTTAAACGATAATCTTCACTGCAGCCAACACTCTTATTTTCTAAATCGCTGAAATGTTCATCCGTCCTAGAATAGTCATCTAATGTGACATGGCCAGATGTCTATTTACTGCTTTCACTGCCAAATTGGGGCCAGCTTTTTTCTTGCATTGTGCGTTTTTTTTAATAAATTCCGGTGAGGTAATAACTCCTGATATTTTTTTAAGAACTCTTTTTACAGCTATAGATACGACGGGTATGCGGTTCATCCACTTTTCCAGGAGCTATATCTTCAGTACCTAGCTGTTGATTTCTTAGGAGTGGTTTGTTGGTTTTGTATACCAGAGGTACTTGGTTGGAAAGATTCAGGTCTTGCTTGCACTTAAATGTAGTTTTGGGTATTCCAAATGCTGTAGCGGCTTCATTGCCGCCAATTTCGCCATTTCTGTATTCATTTACGGCATCATTTAACGCTTGAGAGGTTGAATATCCTCGTTCAGGAACATGTCTTTTAAATATTTACTTATTAAGCATTGTACTAAAACAAAAAGTTATTGGTCCGACTCTCCTCCCCCATATTGGTTCATCTATCCTCAAATGGGAGGGTAGACGGACCACTCGGTAACAACTAAACGGTTAAAAAAAAGTTTTAATATTTTAGGTTCTGTAAGACATTAATGCATATACTTACAGTTTCATTAACAAAAACAAAATATTATACTTACCTAAGTTTGTTAAAAATAGAAATGTATATCTTTAAATACAATTTTCACTAAGGCAAAATCGATTTTTCTTAAAAAACTCCACATAAATGCTGGAAACCACGTGATCGCGACTGTATCAAGGTGAACTGATCGAAACGCAAAAGATACGCCTGTCAAATGTTGCGGTGGTGCCTTAAATTGCAAAATATTACCGATGGTCCGTCTATCCTCCTGGTCCATCTAACCTCCCTTTACCCTAACACGTAAACTAAAAGTGCAATAAAAATGCGTCGTGCTGTGTGCTTGTGTAATAGTGACAATCGCAACCAAGAGCCCAATAATTTAAATACCCCGAAAGTCTGAGATTTGCGTGGGAGAGAGGGCGGCATATTATTATTTCGCGGACCGCATTTACGTCTCAGGAACGACTTATCTTGGTAGGCTCTAACCACCATTAAGTGTTGGAATGAGGAAAACTTGGAAAACGTCATTAATTACGGAGACAGTCAAACATCAACTGATATTAATCTTTCACATTAACACCAAGTTGACATTTTTGAGATCCTAGGCCGTCGCCAAAATGGTTGCCAAACCAACCTTGTGAACAATAAGCCTACATGCAGATATATAAATATGAATTATTACTTACATACATATAGTCTAAGCCTAATAAATACAAGCTAAAGCCTGTAATAAATTATATAACCTGTAATAGATATGGTTCTGTAATGTGGTCATTAAATAAAAAAAATGAGAAACATTTAAAATTTTCGAATACTTAAAAAAAATGAATACATTTAATAATACGGTCAATTTAGAATCTTAACCGAGCGTAAGGAACAATTTTCACTCTTAGTCGTAGGTGTAAGGCGAATGGCGAAATATATGTATTAAAGTTAACTTGTTGCCCACATGTTTATAAAGCGTTTATCCTATATTTAAGTAAGTACTAATCTTTTTACACACGAATCAGAATAACTAATTACTTATTGCAATAATCACCGATAACAGTTATTATTATTGAAGTAGGTAAGAAATTAAAAGAGCCAATTTTAAACCACCAGGGATTACCATTACCATTACCAGGCATTTTGTATATGATAGATACCTACCATAGATATGGAGTATATCTAATCTGTGCTTATGATTATTAAAGAACACATTTAAGGACACTGGTTAAATTTCCCAATATTTTCCTGTTCTAGACACTGTTTTGTGCCAATTATATGAAAGTTTTGATAATGTTTCCATTGAAATCGTATATAACATTTGTATTTAGCGATCATTCTGCGCTTTCGATTACGTAATGCGCACAGCGGACGCATTTTCGTACTCACGAATGTCATACCTTCTCCTTATATCATGAGGAAAAAGGTTTCTATCACAATTAAGAATGAAAAATTCTTTGGATAATTTTATATCACAGCCAGTTGGAAACAGTACCTACCTTGCAATTATCGCCATTTGCATGTATTTTTATTAAGCCAGTGGTTATCTATTCTATTTCGGTAATCTGTTAAATGATGTGATTTAAATGTTTCACTTTATTTGATACAAATACTTAGTCTTATTCGTTATTAGTTAATTAAGTATTTTATGTTACGATAAATTCAGTAAAGTGAATTCTAAAAGATGTATTCGTACACTAAATAGTTTAGAATTAGCTTTATCTTGAAGGCGGTTGGAACCTTTGGTGTGAAAATAACACTAAAGATAAAGATAAACCATCAACGTAGTTTTCCACATGATACCAAAACACTATACTGCACTCGACGCGCGCTTCGCGAACCAAGTTGGCATCACCTGGAGATGGTTAAAACTCAGCTGGAGATTGCATCAGCTTGTCTTGCTGATGCATCAGCTGGAGATGATTAAAACTCTGAGATTTAACCATCACCAGATGCTGCCCACTTGGTTGGCGAAACGCGCATCGAGTGCAGTGTAGTGTCTTGGTGTTATGTGGAAACCTACGTTTATCTCAACCCGAAGAGTTTCTTATACGTTTCAAGTTGGTGATTCTGGAAGTGTAGTAGCAATCTTTTCGAGATATCTATAGTGTCTTCGTTAAAATTTCAGTTGTAATTAAAAACACTATAGTCACAGTCACCACTAAAGCTGCTCCATTCATCTAGAGCGACAGCAAAAACACAATTATTACGGTACTGCCAACCACTGCATTGCAGAATTAGCGAAATAATTTAATAAACAGTTAAAATAATGAAGAGTTTTTATTTCAATCAAATTAGTCCTAGAGATTCAATTTTTTAAGTAATTCCTAGAACCCCGTTCATTAAAGAACACCTAACGCATTCCTCCCATAATAAAAGCAAGGATTTAATTGCAAGATATCGTGCTAGCGGTATAATTTGCATCCTTCGGGCTGGGCAGGATGTTTTCATATAATTTGCAATTTTGTCATGTCTTAGTAACCTACATAACACCTTCGTTTTTGTTGGGTTTATAATGACTGCCTACTGCCGGTTTCGCCCGAGTATAA
The DNA here is from genome assembly GCA_963924545.1 of Pogonocherus hispidulus. Taxonomy (NCBI): domain Eukaryota; kingdom Metazoa; phylum Arthropoda; class Insecta; order Coleoptera; family Cerambycidae; genus Pogonocherus; species Pogonocherus hispidulus. Next base: position 12,728,729 of record OZ004696.1, on the reverse strand, counting down.
AAAGTAATCTGACACTACACCAGTTTCTCATTATTTTTATATAAATTATTAATGAAGGACATCGCATTACACGTAAAAACTTAATTTATGATAAGGGCCTATTTTAAAATAACTTACATCATGCAAACGGCGTTAGGGAATCTGTAGTGTAGATCAGAAGCTGAAAACTCGTTTAATGATCTAATTAATCCATTACCTATACATGTTTGTTAGGTTTGTTTTTTATGTTTGTATTATTTTGTATCTTACGCACAATCCATGCACCAAATTGTTAGTTTCAAATCATCATGAGGTTTATATTGAATACTGAATCGTAGCAAAGGGTGTGAGTAAAAATCTACTTGCCAACAGATAAAATTGTGACGTCCAATAGAGATTATATTTTTTTTGCTAAAAGTATTGAGATTTTACTGCCGATTTAATTTTAACTGAACCAGTAAAAACCTTCCTTATGTTTCGTCTAATTCGGATATTTTCACAAGTTAAAACTGAAATATCTATACTAGATCAATTAGTTAAGTGAAAACTTAACCTCACATGATCGAAAACCTTTTTACCTTTGTACGATACAGTTAGCTAAGGCAGTAGTCCTTATCCTGGCAATTATAGTCTTTATGTTACGTTTTTTGTTTTATTTTGTGTTTTTAAAACCTCTCTGGCAATTTGCAGTTATCTCGTACATACAGATATGTATCACGTCCAAGTTTGGTCTCCAATTTGTAGTTTTATTATTTATAGTATCAGGAACTTATTTTTCATTTAAACAACCACATACACCTTATATTTTGGGACGGGGTAGGTACATTTGTATAACCAGTTAAAGAAGGATTTATTAATAATTATAGCAAATGAAATGCATTTGAGGATGGGGTAATTCATAGTATTGTAATATTATTTACCTAGTGAGCTCCCAAGATGTACGGGTCTCTTGACAGCTTTGTATATTTCACATGTATTTTCATGAAATTCTTGAAAGTTTGTAATATTGTTTGTTTGTTTCTCATTTTCTTTTACAGAATTCGTATGTAGAAGTCTTTAAAGTAAAAATATAGGTAATAATAAACGCGATACGTAACATAAATATGTTGATTATATGTTAGATTATTTAATTGATTTTATTAACTACTATTTCTAATATATTTTAAAGAATAATTCCTTATGTAATAAAAATATTTTAGTAAGATTTGTTCCGCAAACAATAGATTACATCTTTTATGATAGACTGCACGATTTCGTAGTTAAAAGACTAATTATAACGACGTTAATCAAAATCAACATAAATTCATATGTGTTCACGTCATATTATTACCTGAAGGTAGAATATTTTTATTTCTTCTTTTAGGCTTCTTTCATTATTTATTTAATCCGCTCACTGCTATTTTTTTCTATCTCATATTACTCATACTTAACATTTTTGTTAATTAGCTAAAACATGTATCCCACGAACACCGAACCACCTAATTAAAAATGATAAAGAACGAGAGCATCTGGAAACGCATCGAAATTACTGCAACCCTTTTTGGACCGTATCTAACCGATATTTAAAACCAGATTAAGCAAAACAAAAGCTTCTTACACGGAACTGGAGAGCCGAGAGGTAAAAAACACTTTTATCCTGCCAACTGACAGATGCTCTCGAAAATCACAGTGTTCATCGGAAATAATATGTAATTAAACTCTAATCTTGATATGTTAAATGTCGGCCTGGTGATGTGCGAGTGCCACCAAATAAATGAATTGCCCGACCGGTATAGCTCTCTCACTACCTATAAGGAATTCGAGGATAGCCTCTCCGTTTTACAGCATGCGAACTTGCTCCATAAAGGCCTATTTTGAAGTTTTTAATTGCGCGTAATTATAGGGTACGTTTTCAGGATACGGATGGTAAAAAATGAGGCGACCTTTGACGAAGACGCGCGGGTACTTAACCTAATAGTAGAATACCCATTTGGGGAGAATATAAAAATATAGCTAAGGGGCAAATTCGCTATACCGGGTGTTCCAGCCAGAACGAAATTCTAGATTCAAATTGAACATCTGCAGACCATATCAGACTAAAAAAATTTACAGATTTCGCAATTCTAGTAACCATCGGAGTGCATTGAAAATGAATTAAGGAAATTTGGAACTATAGAAAGCTTACAAAAGTTACCTTGTAATTTGAGAACTTACCATTTGCGACTTACAGACTTTGCCACCTTGTATATCACATTCACATGAGGCTCAAATTATCAGACTTGCAATTTACAATATACGAATGTCAAACTATGCGCCCACGCCTCCCGCTCTACTCGGTCCTCTATCACCTAACCATGTCGGTTTGACATGCTCATCGCGTTACACTTTTCATCGAAATATACCCATATACGAACCTTCGCGATCCTATAGGCATTTTCAATGCTAAAGTCATTATATGTTGCATGCTACGTGCGACTGTTTGTCTAAAGGTAGACTTTTGTAACAAGCGACAGCGACAGAAGACCGAGACAGGCGACAGCGACACTACCGATACAATAGAGAGTTTTTGAACCCCTTAAAATTTACGTTATCGTTATGGTTATGGTTATTCTGAGCATGTGCAGTGCCGAAAATGATACTATTTTTGGCACTGCGCATGCGCAGAATAACGATAACGATAACGAAGTGCTAGAATTTAAGGGGTTCAAAAACTCTCTAATGGAATTCAATGCGATTCCGTTCGAAGCATGCGACAACGACGCGCAGCTCCGTGGTTATCACGCCTTGTCTCTTGCAGCCTGTCTCACGTCTGCTTCTAGAGCAGTAGTGTCGCTGTCGCCACGCAGATACAAGTGTATTTTGGCTTTGCAAATAATGGCTTCTACATCGAAAAAAGCTAAAATTATTTTATCACAGTCTAAGTCAATTGCTGAATTGTCATCACCAAGTCACCAAGTCTTTTCATCTGAAGAAGATGAAATTCTAATTGACCTAGTTGTCTATTAGACTAGTAGAGTAATAAATGGTTTTTCCTCAGTTGAAATCATTGTTCCAGTTCTTTTTGATTCCATTTCCTTCACAATTAAACTTAAAGCAAAATAAAATTGTTGTTTTTATAAAAGTAATACAAAATCAGATCTTCATCTTCTTCTTCCTCTAATAGTATTTGTTTTAAAATAATTTCCTTATTTGCCGACATTATAATCTAAACACTGCGCACGCCTTAGTTTCCAGCAAAAGGCTGTTAATGCACTGTCCTGTCGTACGTTGCGAACGAGCTCTTTGGTCTCTTGTCTCGGTCGCTGTCGTCTGTCTCTGTCGCCTGTCTTGCTCTCCTGTCGCTGTAGCTTGTTACGAAAGTCTACCTTTTATGTATCATGCATATTTTGGTGTGCAGATCAGACTTTTTTCTATTTTACCAAAGTAACAAAGTTTCATAGTATGGTATGCAGTTGCAGTCATCAGTATGCCGTCTGAAGGAAGTGCTGCTCGTAATTGTTACGGTAATTACTCAAAGCAGATAAGGAAAGTCAAAACTGAGGTATGGTTTATTTATACTTTAAGGATAATCTGAACTGAGACAGTTGATTCTTGTAGAATCATAGTTTTTCAACAGCTGTAACTGCATCGTCAGATATTTCAAAATTTCTACAGAATAGAAGGATTAAAAAAATCGTATAGTTCTGTCAAATGTGGCAGAAAAATTCAAACGTTACCCTTACAAGTTTTATTTTACATTTCAGTTTCTTTGAGAAATGATCTGAAAAAGTGATGAATTTTATTTCCAATTTTTGGGCCACAATATAAGTCAAGGATACCGAATTTATCGGACGGTATAAAATAAAACTTCTTCACCACTTTCCCCTTTCCTGGAAGTGTTCAAATATATCTACTGATGTGCCTAATGTGACATAAAAGTGCTGATTCGAGCATCTCTATCCGGTTTGAACGCCAGCGGCGAGCGTTCCGAGTCATTGCCTGCGATTTCTAGATTTTCGGGACCATTCGGGAATCGTGCTGACCGGGAAACGGGACTCTCTGAATGCTAAAAAGCTAAATCGCTTTCGAGCGTGTATTGGAAATAAATTTGCTTTTATCTTCCCGGAGTCGGAACGGGAAGTATGTTAAAGATGGTGGAATTTGTATAGAGGAAGTATTTAAGAGAGTTGGTGCAGTCTTTTGAATATATCCGACACTATAGTGGGATTTGGACTGCTTAAACTACTACATTAATAGTAACTGTTTAAATATTTATTTATTCAGAAAAAATAAACTGAGAGATTTATGAAAATAAGATTAAAATACAAATATATAGGTACTACTAAAAAGTTGTCGTAGACTGACAATAAAAATATTTATAAATGTAATAATCATGAGAAAATTTTTGCTTTCATGCAAATAAAAATGTTTAATACAAATTTAAAATATAAAAAATAATGTCTGATACAAACCGTAAATCTCAATAAATATTGAGACACTACCACCTATTTTTCATTGATTTTTTTAAGAAAATTCAAATGAAAGCTGAAATACATGTTTATAGCATTATTTTCAGAATTTTTCTTGAAAATATATGAAAGTTCTTATAAGATTACTTATCTACGAATGAGATCTGTGCTTACATATCAAGAGACTCTCAAAAGTGAATTTATCTTATTTATTGTTTCAACTAGTATTCTTATTTTTTACGAATTGATTTTAAAATATCAGGTCGTTCAAAAATAGTCAACCATCTTAACATTTAATTTAGTTTAATTTTCTACAATAAATACTAAATTAGATCTATATTTATTTATGAGTACCTACTTACTCAAACAAGTATGACATTTTATTTTCGATATTTTCTTTCTCTTTTGTTTGCATATAGTTTTAATGGATCAACAGCTCCGGTCGTTATCTTAATTGTACGCATAATTATTGTCATTTAAATTATGGAGAAAATTATATTTGTTACCTCCAATTAAAATGTATAAGCAATTTTGAAATGAATAATTCAGTATTTTGCTCCAAATCAGATTTTTTATCTTCAAGATCAATCTTTGATAATTATGTTGTCATTAGATTACACCGGGTATTCTAAAAAGCAGGATATGTTTTGTGGTATGGTATAAATTATTTCCTTAATTATTCAAATTGCTCCTAATCAAAAATAGAATAAGACATGGGACTACGATCTTCCACACGCTACACGATAACTATTTTAGGTTTAAAAAATAATCTATGCGGTCCTAGGTGCGCCTTTTAAAGGAACAATGAAATATAGAACGAAGTTACGTAACATCGTTTGCTTATTTTATAATTATACAGGATGTTTCCGAAGTAGGGACATATTCCAAATTCAGGAGTTGATTCCTTCCTTGAGTCACAAGTTTTTCACAGTCATTAGAAATAGGTAAGCCAGATATTAACCTAAAACTTAAGTGCAGCTTCTAGAACCAATTTTTTTCTATTTTCACGCATTGAGTTGTGTACCCTTAAGTTGTATTATTTTTGAAAAGTTTATATAACTTTATAGCACTTAAATTGCTTTATATTAATTAAGATATATAACTGTGACAATTACAGAAAATGATATAGAACTATAATGTTCATATTTTCAAATATCCTTCCTGGCTAATCTAGGAATTTTAACTAACCCACTGCCTTTATCACATAATTATATACACGGCGATGTTATTCAGTGAAGATATGATTTAAAAAGAAATAAGATACATTTGCAAACAATATCGGTCAATAACCGGCCGGATAATTTCCAACTTTAGTATACGGACGTGCCTCAAGGAATTGTCCTGGGTCCTTTGTTGTTTATAATTTTTATAAGTGATTTAAAGGACCATTTTGATACTGGCTTCTCATCACTTTTCGCTGATGACACAACTATTGCTATTCAAGCCGAAAATATATCTCAACTGTCTGTTGAGGCTAGGGAATGCGTTGACATTATGTCCAATTATTATGTGAATAATGGACTATTCCTGAACAGTTTAAAAACAGAAATGACCTCATTTTCCGTTATCGAGCCCAACATTAGTTTCTATGTGACTTCTGGTGGCAATTCTCTGAAAGATGACAGGATTATTACATCTCTTGGTATTGTAATTGATAGACAGCTAAATTGGAGCTCCCATGTGAATACCCTTTGCAGTAAATTGGCCAAACAAAACTATATAATATTCAACCTGAGGGAGCATATCAGCCTTGATATATTAAAAACATACTATTATGGACAAGTATATCCAATATTAAATTATTCAATAATTTGTTGGGGAAATTGTCCCAGCATTATCAGTTTACTAATGGCACAAAAAAGAATTATACATACCTACTATGCTGTTCAAGTCAAAACTGCATTCTTGTCACAAACTGTTTAAGGACTCGGGTATTTTGACCATTGTGTCTATGTTTATTTTGGCATGTGTGACATATTAAGGTTCAGCCTGATCAATTTTCACACTTTGGGGACAGACAAATCCAATACAATCTAAGAATTCATAATAATCTCCTTCTTCCTCAGCACCATTTGTCTAAATCAGCTAACAGTCCATTTGTATTAGCTCCAAAAATATTTAACCATCTTCCATATAGTATTAAACTGATCAATAATATTAAACTTTTTAAATGTAATGTCAAGGAGGTCTTATTGCCTTAATCATTTTATAACCTGCAGGAGTATTTCAGCGCAATTTTTAATCTGTAATTGTTATTTATATTTTTATTTTGTTGACTTTTATTGGGTACTTCATAAGTACCATTCAAATACTATTGTATTGTATTGAATATGTACACATTACACATGTATGGAATACTGACGTATTCCATACATGTGTAATGTGTCAAAGGAAATAAATTATTCATCATTATTATTACTATTATTATTATTATTATTATTATTAATAAAGAAGGTATATCTTAGATACCGGGATATCAAAAATTATCTTGGTCAAGGGTGGTTGTGGAATATAAAACGTGTAAATTTTAATTTACTTTAAATTTGAAATAATTATGTCACTGTCACACTGACATCATCAATAACCTGCAAATTTCATACCTATTTATTTCAGTTGTAAAACAATAATGAACTACAAATTATGAAATAACGGTTTTAGTAACAAGAAAAACTAAATTACAGTAATTGTTGGAAATGTCCCCCGTTTTGTTCGATGCACAAGTTGACGGGCCTCCTCATGCTGTGAAAAGCGTTTTGCAGCATTTCTGGCGTTATGGTTGCACATTGCTGAACAATTCTTTGTTGCAGTTCTTGCAAATTATTTACCGGAGTTGCGAAAATCTTGTATTTTTAGTAAGGAAATATAAAATAGTCCATAATTGTCAAACAAGGTGATCTCGGAGGAAACTCAACTTCTGTATGCACACTTATCAGCCGGTCATCAAAAAACTCGCGGAGGAAAGCAATATTTTCTCGTGTAGTATGTGCTTTTGCACCGTCATGCTGGAAATAACCGTACCGAAGTTCATCATCTTTAAACTGTTGCACAAATTCAGCCAAAAAGTTGTGTCTGTACCTTTCTGCGTTGACGGTGAAATCGAAAAAAATTGGCCCAATTATTCTTCTGTGAGAAACTGCCATCCAAACACCAATTTTTTGAGCATGTAGTGGCAATTCAGTAAAAACATGAGGGTTATCATTGCTTCACATTCACATATTTTGAGAATTGATGTATCCCGAAAGGTGGAACCACGCTTCGTCAGAAAAAAAAGTTAAGTCCAGAAGATCGTCATTCATTAAATTATTGACAAACCAATGGCAGGAAGCAAGGCGTCTGGGGTGGTCTGCGGGCAGAAGAGCTTGATGTGCTTGCATCTTATATGAATGCATGTTCAAGTCTTTTTTTAAAATCTTATGACATGTTCCATAAGAAAGTCCAATTTCCTGACAAAGACGTTTCAAAGGTTTTGCAGGCTCCTCTTCCATACGTTGACGAACGTCATTGACAACTTCTTCTGTACGAACTCTTGGTCTACCAGCACCTTTTTTAGGAGTCACACAACCAGTTTCGCGAAACACTTCAACACAATTTGTAGGCACCCATAAGAATTGTCCGGTAATATTGCCACGTTTGGGAAGTGCTCTCGAAAATTGTCCAAACACAAACGTTGACTGTATTGCCAATTTCCATTAACTAGCGCACCCGTTCGAAAATAGGCTTCAATCATGAAAATTTTGTGCTGTTTGGTAAGAGGCATGATTAAAAACTGGATTAGAAAATTTCAGCACAATGACTTGACAGATTCTGACACAACAAAACATATTCAAAAATTTAAAGTAAGACACAGGTTTTACATTCCACAACCACCCTTGACCTAGATAATTTTTGATATCCCGGTATTAATAATAATCTATTATATACTTGTTTTATAAAAATATTTTAATGTCGTTCAGTACAATATTAACAATTTCCATGTCATATTGTATTTTAGTACTGTGTTTATACACCGCAGTGCAATCTCATACTTTCGCGTGTTTATCTTCTTAATCACTGCACACGATAACAAGTGTTATCGCAGGTAAATTAATTTCGCTGGAGTATTATAGCCGAAATGGACGCCATGGCATGTTTTTCATTTGCTTTCGAAATTATTACAATACTTTATAATAATTGAACAAGAATAAAAAAATAAAAAGTGAAAGCCTGCGCTGTGTATACTGCATATGACTGGATATTGAAATTGTTACATAGGTATTTAAATTTTCAAAGGTCGTGGCGTTGGACATTTTTTCATAATTTGTTTGTACATTGTTTAAAGCGACTGCGACACTGAAGGTCGTGAGAACCTATACATAATTTTAACGGAGGTATAAATAATTATTAACGTATCTATATCGAAAATATAATCATATGTCATTGCGTCAATTTCAGTATAGTAAATTGTTTAGGCAACTCCAAAGAACATGATAATACACGACAGTTGATAAAGGAGTTACAATAATTAATTTTTACGATGTTGCCAAACTTATCGAATTGAACAAATTAAAAATAATTTCACTTCTACAGACTGTTCTATTTTTCTTGAGCAGGTAATAACTTCGTTGTTTTAAATTACAATTTAAATTTTCCAGCATTTCTTCAAATTCTACTCTTCATTTTAGTAGGAATTTCATGACACTTCCCTATACGTAAACTGAATGTTTTTCCGAAATATTCTAATTATTTTAGAAGCTTAATATTTTTTATAAATCAAAGGATATAGGGACATAACTTTGGTAGAGTGGCTAGTCGAATAATTGAACTTTTAGAAAATACATAGGAATATTTCAAATGTTATATAAAGTGTTCATAATTCTGTACCAACGTTCATCAATTTGAAAATCAAATAAGTCGATACTTTCAAATGGAACACCCTGTATTTTATAGGACTCTCAGAAGTACAAATAAATACTCTACCAATTTGCTGAGGCTTTATTCATGGCCAAATAAAATAGTTTTTCTTATAAACGTATATTTATCCAAAATTGTTTTGTGCTTTTTGTTGAAAAATCATAACCTGATCAGAGCCTAATCAAAATCGCCTGCCAAAAGTTCAAAGATGCCACTGTCACAGTTTCAGTAAAAAATTTAAGGCACCAATATTGCTAATAAATTATTATTCAATATTTTTTGTAATAATAATTGAAAAGAATCACGGTACGAACAAAAGCGAAAGTGTTTTGTTGCTGATCTATAGAAATAATGTATTTTTAGGTGAAAATAAACTGGGTAAGAATATTAAAAATAGAGACGCTATGATTCAACTAAATAAGGTTGCGAAACCGGTGGCTACAATTTTCAAAAATATCAAACGGAAAATTCGGAGGTCTTAGAAATAGACGACGAATATGTTATGTTTCGAAAATGTTTTAAAAACCAATCAGTTACGTTTTTATTTTTGAATTAACTTACAGAATAGGTACGTTCCAAAATTCAAAAATAGTTATTATCTGAAATCGTCAAGAAAGGCAAAGTTTCAAGGCTATTTTAATTCAAGAAAATTGGTCATTACACGACTAGAACTGTAATATTTTTACCTGCCTATAGTGCCTCTTATTACAGAACTATAGTTTCTGAAAGTTTATTGGTTTTTAGGAATAATTATATTCTTCAGAAAAACAACATTTTATTTTATATTGGATAGGTGCAAATGAAGGACAAATGTTAATGTTAATGCTAGTATTTTGAACATTAGAAATATTAATAGTTAAATATTAATAATTAATAATAATTATTAAAAGTTAGAACACTACTTGCCATGGTTTCCTTCAATGTAATACGACATGATGGATCTTGAACGTTATTTGAACTTCTAGTAACATAATGTGGAGAGATTATTTCCGATGGACAAAGCTCTCTAATTTCCTCAACACCTTCATCAGTATGTCTTTTTTCTTGCTACTGAATTTGATTAGCAATCCAAATTTTACTTTCCAAATTTCTCTATACTTCCTTCTGCTATATACTTGCAAATCTCCATCCTCCATGCCTCTTAATGTTATGTAACCACCGTTATCCATATAAGTAAAGTCGCTGAAGTGCGACGTAAACAGTGTCCTGTATACAGTTCCGTTTGAGACGAGAAGCAACTTTCCCTGGAATTTTCGCAAAAGTATGCAAACCTACTGATTTTGAAAATCTCAAAGTTATGGATCAGTTTTAGCCTCATAAAATTAATTTTCTTGAATATTGTAAATATTTTATACATGCACGTCCTGAAAGTTATCTTACTGGACTCAGAAGCTGAAAAGTACTGGCCTTA